>JAACJA010000018.1:0-1425998 GCA_017140755.1 Calonectria hongkongensis
TCGCTACTTTTTTTTTTTTTTTTTTTTTTTTTTTTTTTTTTTTTTGCTATCTCTTTTTTTTTTGTTGGGAGATTTACCTTGCATGGGGAAACCCGACATTAAAAAAAAACGACTGGGGGTGGAACCAAATTAGCCCGCTTCTTTCTTTCTTTTGCAACAAACCTATCTTATCGTTTTTGACCCGAAAATAAAACCGGGACCCTAAGGAAAAAAAATAATGCAAACGCCAAATGCCACATAAATAGAGAGGTTGCATCGCATTGCATACGTGGCTGACTTTGGTTCCCGATGCATGTCTCAAACAAACGACCGCCACCCCCCGGTTTTGACTCGGATCCTGGTGGTAGGTAAAAAGGGGCCCGGAAAGAAGTAATGAGAGACACCGAGAGAGAGAGACACACAGTGTGTGCGAGTGTGGCATTGATCCGATACGTCTGTTCACAGTGGTGCTACATAGGACATAAAAAGAAAAGGGGAAGACAAACAAAAAAAGAAACACCTAATTAAAGAACAAAAGCTTGTCAAAAAGCCAAGGCGCGGCAAATCCTGGTTTCTGTTTTCGCACTTGTTTCGCATTCCTCGTGAAAGGGATGGGGGCGGGCGGGCCGAGTCGACGATCGGTATTCGGTTACACATGTCGCGGCGATCACCATGGAATGCCCCCCCCCCCCCCCCCCCCCTCCATCTCAATAAAGTTGTCCCGAGAAATAGCGGTCTTGGCAGCTTGTCATCCTAGACATTTAATGTCGACTTGTGTGAAATGGTGCTTTTAGTTTTACCACAAGCTGCGTTTCTCACAATCTCGCCAGGTTGCGCATGCTCGATGCGAGGTTGCCTGGTGGGGAGACGCATAATATTTGAGGCCCGGAAAGGGGGCAGAAAGGGGACGTTGCGGTGTGAAATGCTTGCGAGCATGTCGTGTTGCGGGTTGATATAGGGCATGGGGCGGAGCCGATGTGCACAAACGGCGGTGTATAAGAACATGTCCCATTTTTAGTCATGCGAACATGTTCCAAATGGATAAAGTATAATGACATCAACAGCAGAAAATAAATCGGTCGCTAATCTGATGATCTTATCAATCTGTAGTCACGTGATGCACATGTCGTTTCTGGCTGTTGTAATGAGCCGGTCCAATCGGGACAACTTCTCTAAAAGAGTGAGATTTTGCTGCTCCCGTTGAATCAGACAGCCTCGAAACAAAATTGCCTAATTGAGGAAAGAACCCTTGTCTGATTTGCCAATCTCTATGTATGTCTAAACTTGTGACAAACTGCTTTCTTGGCTAGACTTGCTTTTGAAACGGTCATGGCAGGGATATACTTGACAAAGGGACGGCCTTAATCTGTTGGTAATTGCCCATATCAAGATAATAACTTGCACTATATCTATATTAGAATAACTAGCTCTATATAATTTAACCTAATACTTTTAACTGCTGAGCTCTCTCTTACCTGAGCTCGGGTGTTTTTGCGATTGGCTGCCCCACGCACTCTCATGACAAACAGTGATTTCGAACAAAGGATAAATAAAAGAAAAGTTTTCGGCTTCTATTTCAATAATATATGCAAGTTTTATGTAAAACAAAGTACCATGTTCCAAACACTAGATTTGGTTGCGAGTGGTTGAGAAATTGTTCTTTTAGCACCAGAGGGGAGCACAAGGAACTGTGTTCACATCGCACAGCAGAGTCTAAAAGATGAACAAATTCGTGCACCATGTCATCTGCACCACTTAAATAATGGGACTTGGCTCTTGGACGTCGATGGCCTTTTTAACAACCGACCGACTTCCTTGCTGGTCATCTCAAGTCCCTTGCCTCACAACAACATCGCCCCACCACCACCTTGACCTAGGACAATTCAATACCAATAGAAAACATTCTGTTGCCTGAATGCATGTTATTTGCTGATCATTTCTGTGTGATTTGTCAGTTTCCGAAACGACAGGGGCACCCCGCAATTCATTCTGACCGCAGCAACCCGGCGAAGTGACTCAGACCGGCGCATAAGCACAGCCTGACCATCGCGCTACTTATAGGGCTGACCGGACTCTGTTGCAACTACATTTCCTCATCCACGCTCTCTCTCACACAACACAACAACCATGCCTCTCGATTTGCAAGACTCGGCTCAAAGCCCGCAAGAGGAGGGAAATTCTGTCTCGTCGCATACTCCTGACGATGACGTGGATCTGATTGAGCAATGGGGTCCTCTGGTGGATGCCGTCATGGACGCGACAAAGAAGGCCTTTCCTCACAGCCCGTCTAAAGAATCTGTAAAAGATTTCCAAACTTACTGGCGAAATGTCTTCACCCAACTATCGGGTTCGATCGCCGCCAACTCGGAAATCCCAAACTACCTCACGGAACCGCCCACCAGAAAGTTCACCGTGAAGCTGTTCGAGGAGCGCCACGGCCTGTCCTGCCCGTGCTGCCTCCCGGACGTGGATCCCAACATTGTGCTCGAAAACGAGGGCGGCGTCACCAAGAGCGACTTTATGAGGGGGTTCATCGACTACATGTACGGAGACTCGCTGCCCAAGGTCTTTGACGAGGAAGGGGACACGAGCGAGGGTGGAACTTGCTCGTTGGTGTATACGTCGGACTGGATGAGCTCCGGGGATGCCGGCGACGGCAGGAGGATTGCATACGTGAGCATCTTTGAGGAGGACCAGCGAGTGCCGGATATTTTTATGTACTGCTGCGGGCCTGAGGCCTACTTGGAGAAGTCGTCGAAGAAAGATGGCTCGGAAGATGAAGATGAAAAGATTGACAGTAAACTGTAGCCGATGCTGGGTAGAAATATGCCCTTACATCTGCGAGGGATGACGTTATCAGCACGCATTTTGCATTCCCTTCTTTCTTACTAGTTCTGGTGCAACACTTTCTACAAAATTAATACAAGAAATATAATTCAGCTATCCTAAAAGATCAGAGAACCTGCAAGGGAGTGATTACAAAGGTTTCTTTTATATCGATACAAGACTAAAATTGTGGACATTGTTCTGAGTAAAGCGTGAGATGTATGCACTGCTAAAAAGAGATAACCTCTATATATTGTAGAGTCTTCTGATAGATGTTATATTTGGTATACATAGGCAATAAACTTTTAAATGTAGATGTTTTGATTTCGCCTCAAAAAAGGTAGTGAATTGCCTTGGACTAGTGGACTGTCATATCTTTTAACTAACCTCCCGCTCGTGAGAACGGTACCATAGACATATGGGCGTCTCAGCGTTTGATCTCTAGCAGCTCAAAAACAACCAAGTGGGAAATATTAATAAAACCAATCTCTCAGAGCGTAAGCCATGGCTATAGCCATTGAACCTTGGTGTCAAATAAGAGCAACTTCCTTGCAATGTAAAACCTTGCTCAACTACCCTACAGTTACCATGTGCACATGACCAAAAAACAGGCCAAATGAAAACAAAATCGCAACAGCTGCGTTCCAATAAACCTTGTAAACATCATCGGGACTGTCTAGTAGAATAATGTATTAAAAAGGAGGCCTCAAAAATGGGCTAAAATTGTGTACTGAAGGATGCATGCCTCTCTGCCTTGGTGTTGAGAACAGCTCTCCATCACTCAATCAGGTGTTGCGGCCGGACTAACTAATCTACCGGCCAAAGTCAACTCTGAGAGGTTGAGGGCTCGAATCCACGTCCCCCCCCATCAGATTAGTTATAATGGTCTTCAGGTCCAATTAAAAAAAAAGTGGCTCATTAGGCAATGGTGATTGGTAGGTAGAAGGAATGAGTCCACCAGATGAATGCAAGAAAGAAAATTTCTCAATGAATGTGCTGCGGATACAGAGGAAAAACTTTTGGTGATATGACATGGACAATCGTTTACTTGTCCGGTTCCCGATAAGAAGGTAATACAAAAGAAATGATGATGAAGATCAGTGATTAAGGTTGAGATAAAAAGAAAAATTCAAGTCGTGCAGTCGACCGCGAAAAAAAGGAAAAGAGGGGAGGGAGGAGGGGGGGGGGGGTGACAACATTTGGAATCACCCCTGAAGTTGGACCAACATTGCGGCAGCTGTCGGTCGGTCCTTAGGTTTGGTCGCTCCAATTTGGCGAAAGCGTGCGACGAATGGATGATCCGAAGCTTGCTCGACCACCCGGATGCGATTCCAGCCAATTGCACTGCGAAGCCTTGCTCTGAACTCGTTGGGGTTCAGAATCCACAGGATGGTCACAAATAAAGACCATAGGTCGGATTTTGAGGAATAAGGCCAATTTTGTAGCACCTCGGGAGGCATGGAGAGAGGTGTTCCAACAATTGACTTCGCCTTATTAATGCGATTTCCTAAGCCGAAGTCTGCAAGCTTGAATTCGGGCTCGCCAGACACCTGCCTATCCAGAATGTTGGCGGGCTTGATGTCGCGGTGCATCAGTCCCCTAGAATGCACGTGGTGGAGGGCGTGCAGCATCTGGAGGACCAACTTGAACACCAGTGCCTCCGTGTCGTCGAGCGCTTGGAGTGATAGAGACGCCATGGAGCCAGTTTCGAGTTCCATGTACAGGTTAATTTCCCTCAAGTAGTGAGTGGTATGACCAAGGTACCGAACAATATTGGGCTGGTAGTGTCAATGCTTAGTATACAACTGTAACTTGGGCGATCAAAGGGAGGGCTTACGTGTTCCAACCTAGAATGAATACCGACCTCCCGTTGGGTAAAACCCCAGTTTTTCTTCGTAAAGATGGAACCGCGATTGAGTGAGAGAAACACTTTCACAGCGACAAAGTCACCCGTGGCCGTGTTGACCCCTTTGTAGACTGCGCCAAAGGTCCCGGAACCAAGGCAAACCTGGAGCCTAGTGACAATGGGGACATGGCTGGCTCGATGGCTCGGGTGACTTCGCTGGGGCTCCAGATATATGCGTTCATCCGGAGCAGGGCCCCAATCTTCCATGGTTGAGGTTGAAGACTCTAGGGGAGTGGATTCAGAGTAGGAGTCGGAGTGGGATTCTGGGACCGGTGCCTTAGGAGTGATCTGCTCCAGAGCAGAGATCACGTCCTCGTGCTTTTCATTCCATAGGATCTGAAAACGAAGGATGGACTTGCTCGCACCGCCCATGCCGACAACGAAAGATTGGTCAGGGAGCAGTACAGTTTGGCGCTGCCCTGCTGTTGGGGATGACCAGACGGTGGTGGCTTCTGGGAGGGAGGTGCTGGAACTGCGTGACTGATCGCGCAACAAAACAAGTTTGGTCTCCAAGTTGAGAAGGAACTCGCATTGGGTCGACTCAATGCCAGAGGAAGGAAGTTTAACAATGCCATTGCGACCCAAAACTGCCAAGGAAGCAAATTTGGCATTGGCGGTGTGACGACGGCTTGCGATGCCCAAGCAAAGCTCTCCGTCCACCACCGAAGTTGAAGCATCCCCTTCTGCACCGGAAACGGCTTGCCTGGCCTTGTCATTAAGCGGGAGCAGCCAGAAAAGGGGCAGTGCTTGTGAGTCCGTACTCGCAGAGGCCATGGCGGAGCGAGAGGTGACAGAGAGGGGAGAGGATGGGGGCTTATGATGGCAGAGGTGATGGATGGGAGAGGGAAACAATGAATGCGAAGATGACACTTTGGTAAGAGGTAGGATCAAACAAGAAAATAGGTCATGGGAAGCGGTGTGATTTATTTATTCTTCCCCAAATGTCTAAGAGAGCGGGAGGGCGGCGCGACGAGCTTTTGTTTGGTGGGAACGCTGGGGAAGCGTTTTGTTAGTGCATGGGAACCAGGGGTAGGGCACACTCTGAGATAGCTGGGAAAGTAATCAAGAGAGCTGGAGGAGAAAATGAGTATATCGGATACTTGTATAAAGGCGTCTGCGTGGTCATTTATGCAAGTAACAGCGAGCAGTCGTGCCGGCGCAACCCCATGATGGCTACCCGGAAAGCCACTTGGGGAAGTTGCCATGCAAGTAGGCTCAGGTTACTGGGTCTGCAGTATGTCACCGTTAAGTGCATCATTCGTACCATGCTTGATAATTTTGCAAACACGCGCATTGGCTTCGCCGGCGTCTTAAGCGATTGGCGTGCTGGTGAGAGGGCTGATGTGGCCCAGGAGTTGAGGTCGAAGTGAAGGGGAAGCTGAAGACTGGGATCTCAGTGGGCACTAAGCGCCCCAAGGATTTAGTTGGACGCCAAAAGATCTGGTCCGTGTACAGAGGGCGGGTGCTGGCATCCAGACTGCAGCTGGGGCGTGGGATAAAAGCAGCTTTCTTTGTTCTTACACTCCTCCTCACTCTCCTCAGCTGCTCAGTAGCCAAGCCCAACCACCCCCTTTCTGCGTTTTCTGCCGTTATTCATGGATCTTGCAGGCTTCTCAAAAAGGCGGGCGATTCCAAAAGTTTGGGCAATCCACCCAGACATGCTGCTACTGTCTCGACTCCTCTTCACCAACTTTTTTGTCTGTATTTTTGCTACCTACGACTGTGTTTCTTCAAAATGGCCCATGGATCCGACTTCGATGGGTTTCATTTTTCCACAGTTCTGGACTTTCATGAAATGCATGCCGCTGTCCTGCCCTTAATTGATGCGGCTCTGGAGGATCTCGCTCAGAACCCCCAAACACTTGAACTTGGGCGCAAGCTCTTCGAAAAGTCCCCGCCCTTCAGTCCCACCCCGCCCTCCGGCCCCGCTGGGCCCCGGCAGATGTCCGGTACTCCTGATTCTGATCCGTTTGGTTGGGCCGACGGGTTCGCTCGTGTGGACCGAGAAGGTTCTCTTGGTAGACGGCATGCCCGCTCGAACCCTCTGGCCCAGTATGCCATGCACAAGTATGAAGAAAATCGACGGATAGAAAAAGGCACCGAGTACACCAGGAGAAATGTCCCCGAGGGCATGAGCTGGAAGCGAGCCGCAAAGGCAAGGGTCAAGCAACGTTGGAAAGAACAGGGGATTTGGGATGATGAGTGGAACTCGGGAGACCGCGGTCTTCACTGGTGGGAGACGACGTGGAAGTGGAAGCATGAGCAGAAGCCACCTGCAGTCTTGGATGAGCCGGAACCGGGCGCTGGGGACCAGCTTGGAGACCAGCTTGGAGACCAGCTTGGAGACCAGCCATTCTCCACCGACCAAGCCAGACGAGCTGATGAGCCAGCTACGGCCACGAGCCAATGGGCCGCTCAGGATCAGCGCCGTGAGGCATCGCGGCCGTTCTTTCAGTTCATGCACCAAGTGTCGACCGAGCGCGGCTTCATCGAAGAGAAGCTCAACGACCCTGGGTACAACCCTCTGGTGATACCTGTCGAATGGCGGCCCGAGCCGAAACCTCGCGTCTCGGCCCCCGCCAACGTCAACACAACAGCCTACACGATTGTAAAGAAAAGGTGGATGGAGCATGGGCTTTGGGACCCCAACTGGGGGGACATGCTGCCGGGCATGTCCTGGAGGCATGAACAGCCTCTCGAGGACTACCTCTGGGAAAAGATGGGCGATCCACCTCCACGCAGCCCTTCTCCCGTCACTCGCCCCCCCAGCGCTTACGCCGGTCCGCTGGAACCTAATCGGTATCTGGTGGGCGGGCCTTCGCCGCCTGAGGACGAGGATGACCTGTCGCCCGTTCGTAAAAAAGAGGCGTACGGGCGTCCGCCCATCCCCTGGGAGCAGTTTGGTCTGCCACCACCCGAGAAAAGGCGGGATATGAACAACGAAAGGCTCGCAGTGTTTCGAGAGTACAAGCGCTGGGGAATTCCGCTTCCTTCTGAGCCGCCGGCCCTCTCCGAAGAGGAGATGCCTGAAGCTCTCAGATGCAGCCAGAAAAGTGGGAGCGGTGCATCCTCAGTGCTTGAGTGGATCTTCCAGACCCCCTCGCCTGCCCGGTCAGCAGAGCAGCTTGACCAACAGGGGGAGCAGCAGCATCGAGAGCAGCAGCCCCGTGAACCGGGTGACGACCAGACCGAAAGCCAGACCGGCGGACAGCTTGAGAGCGAGCTGGGGCACCATCTTGAGAGCCAGCTCGAAGAGCAGCTTGGCCAACCGGGAGACCAGCCAGGGGCCCAGACGGGGCAGCAGCCGGAGAACCAACCGGAACCTGAGGACCAAGGGGCCTCCCGTGTAGGACTGGCCAGAGCCAGTCTTCCCGCTACAGACTTGCTAAATGGCAAGAATAACGACGATCCTGACGGCGAAGACTCATCCGGACTCGTAACACAGCAGAAGCGGCAGACAGGTTTGTCCAATGAACGTGGCGGACGGCCATCGGTGCGGGCGGCTCGTATCACACAGAGCACAGCTGCTCCGTCCAGGATCACCAAGGCTCGGGGGAAAGGTGGTCGCAGTGGGCGTGATGGTCAGAATCAATCCAAAGTCCTGGGCCAGATGGCTGAAGACGGCCCTGCCCTGACGGGATCGGGGGCACCTGCAAGGTCCAACGGGGCTGCCGCTATCGAGACGCTATCGCAAAGCGATCGGGCTAAGGAGGACCCAGCCCCGGCTGCTGCGGGTGACAAGCACGACGCCAAGCCCGATGATCTCCGCAGCGATGATGGTGGGCCTAAGAAGAGGGTGGCCAAGAAGAGGGCGGCCAAGAAGGGCTCCAGCCTGGCAGAGGCAGCCAAGCCAAAGGGCATTTCCAAGTCGTCCAAGACGGCTGCCGGACGCAAGGGCTCAGCCGCAGCGGCATCCAGCAGCAGCGTAGGAGTCACGCCCGGGATATTGAAGCGGTCAACCCGGCCAACGAAGGTGCGATTTGGCTATGTTTGATGGGGCCATGCCGCTTCCCGCTCCGGGGGGGGGGGGGGGGGGGGGGGGGGGGGGGGGGGGGGGGGGGGGGGGGGGGGGGCAAGATGGTGTGTGGGCTGACAGGGGTGAGTATGTATGTATGGGGGCGTAGGGTTGGTGGGTTTCTGTTCGGAGATGGGACATGTTACACTTTCAACAGGTTTGCTTTTTTTGTTTCACAAGTAGAGGCACTATCTCCCTTCAATGGAAGCGTTTGCGTTACACAGCTATTCACTTACCGGTAGTAATTTTGAAATCTTGTTTTTTCTGGCAGGATGAGGGCGCGCCGTCTTTGAATGAGACTGGGGCTGTTGACGTGGGACATTTGCAATCGGCAGACGCAGACTCACCACGCACACGGGAGAGGGGACCAGAGCCAAGTGCAAGTCAGCAGCCCTCACGGTAGAATTCGACTTCTCTCGAAAGCTCTGCCAACAGAACGAGCCCAGCCGAATGGATTGCTGCTGGTTTGAGTAGGAGTTGGGACAGGGACAGACACGCGCGGTTCGTCGGCTGACTAACACGGGTCCAGCCGCCCATGTCCGTTTTCCAAATCCGGCACTGTCGTCAGCAATAAAGGCTGACTTTTCATCATTGCAGCCAAAAGCAAGCCGCAAGGAAAAAAAAGGATAAAAAAAAAAGCGGCAGCCAATGAGTACGGCGGGCCATAGTACCAGGCGCAGAGGCAAGTAGCGCAATTCTCCCCCAGCTGACAGACACGGCTAATTCGGTTCAAGCCTGTGACCTTTGCGTGTCGAGAAAGATCCGATGCGACGTCTTCAACCCCAACGTGCAGTGCTCTAATTGCGTCCTCTACGGCGCTGCGTGCAAAATCACCTCCGTGACGTCGGACACGGCGAGGAAAAAAGCAGCTCTGCGTTGGGCCAGAGTAAACGCTGCCGCGCCCTCTGATTCCCCTGCTCCTGCTACGGCTTCTTCGTCATCGTCGTCGTCGCCTCGCTTTCAGTAACACGCCGCCCGCCCCCCCGGTCCACCGGTAATGTGTGGCGTCCCTCACTAACACCGCTCTCGCAGGCCCGATCGCATGGATGCTCTGGAGGCCCGCTTGGCCATGATTGAGTCCTACTTGGAGCAGCTCGCCACAAGAGCCCAGCAGGACGCCCCGGTCAAGCCACCCGCCATCCCAAGCGCCGGCCATCCAAGCACCGACGCGGCTGTCCCCGCCTTCGCCTCCACCTGTCAACGCTCCCCCCAGCTGGAGCTCCCCCCGTTGTCAGAGCTCTCGCCCATTGTTGACAATTACTTCAAAAACTTCAACCGTTTTCTGCCAATCTTCGACGAGTCGGCCTTTACCCGAATACTGCTGGACTTGTATTCGGCCCCGTCCAACCGCTCCATCGTGTCTTGGTGCGCCGTCAACGCCGTGCTTGCCATCAGCTACCACATTTTGGATGGCCTGTCCGCGGGGGACCCGCGAGTCTCGACATGCTTCAGCAATTTGCAGTCTGCGATGGCAAGCTTGATGGCCTCCCGGGAAGACTTTCTCTGCGTACAGACCCTGCTGGCCATGGCCCTTGTCTTTCAAGGGTCCATCGACCCTCAGCTATCCATCGTCTTGATGGGCGCCATGATGCGACAGGTGCAGATGATGGGGTTGCACAGGAAGAAATCCTTGCAGGGCCATTCGACTGCCGCTGCCCAGCACAGGCGCCGCGTCTTCTGGATCGCTTACATGTTTGATAGAGTACGACGTAACCCTATCCAGCCCCCGGCCCCTCAAGCTAACGCTGTCATACAACAGGACCTGTCTCTCCGTGCCAAGTGTCCCTACTTTCAGCTGGATGGCGAGACGGATCACGAGATACCCGAGAAGGAGCCTGAAGATGGCTTGGGCATTATTTGTTCTACGGACAATGATCGATTCAACTACCTACGGGCGCGCGTTCAACTTGCCTTTATCCAGGGCAAAACTTACGATGTCATCAGCTCTAAAAAGGCCGAAAGCTTGACGCAAGAGCAGAGGCTGGCTCAAGTCACGCGCATTGACGCCATGCTCTGCGACTGGATGAAGAACATACCCGACAGCTTCCACCAGGTAGACGCTCTGCCACACCTGCTACCCCGCTCGCCAGTTCAGCTCGTCACGACTCTGTACTTTCGGCATCTCGAGTGCCTCGGTCGGATCAAGTCCATCTTCTCATTCGACATTGCCTGGATCCGCCAAGTCGTCTGCTACCTCTCGCCCACAGTGATCGAGCTCCGGGACGACGAAGCGGACGGCGAGGTGGTTCGGTCCAACCTCGCGCCGCTCCCCGCCACGTGGACGGATTGCGTCAATTACTGTCGGCGGTGTCTGGAAATGGCCTATTTGGAAACGCCGAGCGATTATGCCTACTGGTGGGTCTCGCCAAAAAGGATGATGATCATTCCTCCCCCCCGTTGCGAATGAAACGGTCGCTAACTTAAAAATAACAACAAACTAGGCTACACGGGTGCGGGGCCTTTACGTGCATCATCGTTCTGGTTGTCAACATGATTGAGTTCCCGGGCGACGAGCACACGCTCAAGGATCGCCAGCTGATGGAGGCTTGGTATCAGAAGTCGCTCACGGTGGAGATTGGAACATCGGCCGAGCTTCTTGAAATGTTTGACATGTTCCACCAGCTTGACCGGCGCGCGCGAGGGCAGATTAACCGCATGGCCCAGAATAAGGCGGTTGATTTTTCTGGGTTGCTGGATGAAGCCTTTTTAGATGGCTTCGAGTGGGAGGCCCCGACTGGCATGGGGCTTTGAGCATGTATTTGTGTATATAATACGACGGGTAGCATTCCTATTTTATTATTTCTTTTTTTTTATATGAGCGCGTGTTTTAAATAATTGTCATCACGAGGCTTCTTCCGGTTGTTTTGACGTCACGGAACTCCACGGAACTCCGACCCCACTCCGCGGTCCGCTCCGTCGGAGTCGGAGGTCCCACTTTCGGATCCTGATGAACTTCACGTAACTCCGGCGCTTTCATCAAAACCTTTGTTGACGGTTGCTCCGCTTCTCTTAAAATAACTCAACAGTATTTAAATACCCTTCAAGTAGGTTAGCAAATTATGAGCAAATTTACCGGTAATTCGCCAAGAAATGTGGCTGTCCTAATTCTTGTTCATGAGTGGTTAATGGGCGACTAAGCCCCACAACACCACCAATAAGATGGTTTTGCCGCTGTGATTATTCCTTAACATGCTGACAATACTACTGATGGCAATGCTTTTGGATTGATGAGATATCAGACTGGCATTTCCCAATATTCAGCTACCATAGCTCTCAGATAGTATTCCCGAAAGGTTCCCCGACCAAATCTTCATTTAGATTGGGATTCAAGTCTACCAAGCCCAGAGGTTTCAAAGCCCTCGACAGGAATCTCACATTAGCGTAAGTTAGTGCATTATTATGCAAATAGTATACCGTGCATTACTTAGAAACAGCCACGTGATGTGGCGAAGCGCTTGCTTTTACGAAGTCAAACAAGGCTGCCCAAGACAAAACCAAGTTTCGCCTATTGACAGAATTTTCTTCAAGTTTCTAGTCAGGCTCATCCAATGGCCGATTATAACACGAAATATGCTACTGCGCCTGATCGCTCTCTTGCGATTCCCGAGCCGCGACGCCCAAGGACGCGCAACGATTTCGAGATTGTCATCATCTGCGCTCTCCCCATCGAGGCTGATGCCGTCAAAGCACTCTTCGACTCTCATTGGGATAATGATGGCTTCTCCTATGGTCGCTCCTCCGGTGATACAAATGCCTATTCTGCTGGCGCTATAGGCCGCCACAATATCATACTCGTCCACATGCCGGGCATGGGCAAGGTCAATGCTGCTGCCGCTGCTACCAACTGCCGGGCAAGTTTCCCCTGCATCAAACTTGCCGTAATCGTGGGTATCTGCGGAGTTGTCCCTTTTATCTCAAAAGAAGACGAGGTACTGCTCGGCGATGTTATCATTAGCGAAGGGCTCATTCAATACGACCTTGGACGGAGGCTACCTGAACGATTTGTTCGTAAACAAACGCTGCTAGATTCATTAGCCAGGCCCAACTCTGAGATCAGTGCACTTCTTTCGAAATTAAAAGGGATTCAAACCCGGAAAGAGTTACAAGACAAGATTGTCGAGTACGTACATGTCCTCCGCGCTCAGCCAGGTCTTGGAGCAGAATATCCAGGCAAACAGCATGATATACTATTTGAGCCTACATATCGCCACATCAAGGAAGGGATACCTTGTGTCGAATGCGGTTGTAATGGCCAACTAGTATCACGTACCCGGCTTGACCAACCTGCACAGCAGTCTACCGTCCATTTTGGTTTGATAGCTTCAGGCGATATGGTTATGAAATCCGGTATGCAACGTGATGCGATCGCAATACAAGATAATGTGGTGGCATTCGAAATGGAAGGCGCAGGAGTTTGGGATATCTTCCCCAGCATCGTCATCAAGGGAGCTTGTGACTATGCAGATAGTCATAAAACTAAATCCTGGCAACAGTTTGCAGCGGTAACGGCAGCTGCGTGCATGAAGGCGCTTTTATGCCACTGGGTGTCTTCATTTCCACGGGCAGATGATCAATTATTTACAAATGCATCAACAGAGCAATGTAAGTGTGGTTTGCAAAGGTAAAATAACAACTAACATTTAAAGCAGTACTGCAGATGAGGCAGCACTTACTTCTTAAGCGCCTCTATCCTTTCAGGTCAAAATATGAGCAACAAAAGGATAGAAATCCAGAACGTGTGGTCGGTACCTGTGAATGGTTTATCAACCATGAGCTATTTCGACATTGGAAAAGCAAACGAGGATCTGCCTTCCTATGGGTCTCTGCAGACCCAGGATGTGGCAAGTCAGTTCTAGCAAGATTTTTAGCGGATGAGATTCTTCCATCTTCCGGAACCAGAACAACCTGCTACTTTTTTTTTAAGGATGACTTTGATGATCAGAAACAGATAACCAGTGCTCTACGCTGCATTCTATATCAACTTTTTTACCAAAAGCTTACCCTTCTTTCAACTGATATTCTTACGGAGTTGGAAGAAGGCGGAGAAGAATTATTCACTGATTTTCATGATCTTTGGCGTATTCTGATTACAGTAACAAATAATGACCAGACCGGGGAAACCATCTGCATTTTAGATGCGCTGGATGAATGTGAGGAGAAAGGTCAAGCCGAACTGGCAAAAGCTCTTGGAAGGTTTTACGTTAATAGTTCAAGTATATCTTCCTTGAAGTTTCTTGTAACCAGTCGACCTTATGCTCGGATTCAATGGAAGTTCCAAAGCCTGGAGGACCGTGACCCTACTATTCACTTGAACGGAGACAACGAAGAAGAAGTCAAAAGCATTTCTCGAGAGATTGATGTTGTTATCCAGGCACGATTAGACAAGCTCGGTAAATCCATTGGACTATCAGAAAGAGATAAGAAAATATGGTTGGAAGAGCTTTTACAAATTGGCCATCTAACTTACCTTTGGGTATACTTGGTCTTTGATGTCATTGAAAACGACAATGCTATTTTCGCCAAAGGCGACATACGCCAATACATTCGTAACCTGCCGAGAACAGTAGAGGCAGCTTACGAGAAGATGTTATGCAAAAGTCCCCACGTCGAAAGGGCCAAGAAACTACTGCATATTGTTGTTGCGGCAATTAGACCGCTATATATACAAGAAATGGCCGTGGCCCTAGCCATCACCAAGAATCACCGATCATCCGGACAGCTTAGAGATGAATTGCTGCCTCCAGATAAGCTCCGACAAAACATAAGAGAAGCCTGTGGCCTATTTGTAGTTGTTCAGGATTCAAGAGTATATCTACTCCATCAAACTGCGAGGGAGTTCCTCGTGCCGCCAGTGTCTTCACACCGACCAATTGATAATACAGAAATCTGCCTTAAGTGGCAATACTCGCTTCTTCCAACACATTCACACAAAATTCTCGCGCAAATTTGCATCTGGTATCTTCTTTTAGATGACCGTCGGAAATCAACCACCTTTAATCAACTACACGACGAGAATGTGCTGTTGGAATATTCTGCGCAAAGCTGGGCCCTGCATTTCCGCCAAGCGCAAATCAAATATGAGGAAAATGCACTAAGTCTGGTATTGCGCCTTTGTGATACTTATTCAACAATATTTTCTACCTGGTTTAAAATTTACTGGGAATCCTTGCCAGGAAAGTTTCCCGAGGGATTTAGTGATTTGATGATTGCCTCATACTTCGGTTTAGAACACGTTGTTGATTTTCTATTAAAACACAAACACATGAACGTTGCGCAAGAAGATGTTGTATACAAACGATCTGCTTTATCATGGGCGAGCGACAACGGACACTATACTGTAGTAAGGTTGCTTATTCAAAAGGTGTCGAAATACAAGGTGATCTTAAAGGGTTGGTCGTCCAGCAACCCCACCATCATCAATGCAAAAGACAAATTGTGTCGGACGCCATTACGGTATGCCGCGGCAAAGGGACATACGGAAATTGTGAAAATGTTAATTAAAAAAGGTGCAAACATAAATTGCAGAGATGACTATGGCCTGACACCTTTGATGTGGGCAATTTACGGCAACCATCAAGCTACCATCAATCTCTTGGTTGCAAATGGGGCCAAGAATCAATTCGGTTCTAAAAATGCGATAGATAACATATTCCTAGCCCAAGCGGTGCGGAAAGGGGATCATGCTGTTGTTCAGCTGCTCCTTAATCAAGGTGCTAATATTGAGGCTAAAGATAGTAATGGGCAAACAATTTTAGCCCAAGCTACCTCAGTAGGCTATAATGATATTGTTCAAGTGCTCCTTGATAAAGGCGCTAATATTGAGGCTAAAGATATTAATGGGCAAACAATTTTAGCCCGAGCTATCTTAGCAGGGCATAAGGATATTGTTCAAATGCTTCTTGACAAGGGCGCTAATACTGAGGCCAAAGCTAGTTCTTATGGCCTAACACTTTTAGCCCAGTCTGCCTCAGAAGGGAATAAGGATATTGTTCAAATACTCCTTGACAAAGGCGCCAATACTGAGGCTAAAGATAGTATTTATGGTCCAACACCTTTAGCCCAGGCTACTTCAGCAAGGCATAAGGATATTGTTCAAATACTTCTTGAGAAAGGCGCCAATACTGAGGTCAAAGATGGTTTTTATGGCCTAACACCTTTGGCCCAGGCTGCTTTAGTAGGGTATAAGGATATTGTTGAAATATTCCTTAATAAAGGTGCCAATATCGAGGCTAAAGATGTTAATGGCCGAACAATTTTAGCCCAGGCTGCCTCAGCAGGACACAAGGATATTATTCAAATACTTCTTAACCATGGCGCCAATATTGAGGCTAAAGATGTTAATGGGCAAACAATTTTAGCCCAGGCTGCCTTAGCAGGGCATACGGATGTTGTTCAAATGCTTCTGAATAATGGCGCCAGACCGAACACCAACGACCCGTCACAGTGGTGGTTAGACTAAACCCAACTCTAGGTCCAAGGCACTTCTTGGAACTTTTGGAGTGTTCATTCACTTGAGAATTACTTTGGTTGTAACCGTTCCCCTGGCCTGCCCAGTAGCCCCATCCAACATAGCGCTGTATGATTCAAGGATGATGAGAAGCAACATGGCAACATCTCAGCTCCAAGTCGAAAGTAATATCAAAGTATGTGCTCAGAAAAAAAAACATTGGTATCCCATTTTAAATTCACGTAAAGTCATAATATTTCATGTAAACACTCAGGGTTATAGAGGTGCCCGCCTCGGCTGCTTGCCATGCAGGAATGGAGCTCGTTCGGTTTCAAACCGGCGGCGAGCGCTGTCGCATTCGCTGGTGCTATGACGTGCTACATTTCCTATGAAAATAAGTGGTGGTAATTTGAAGAAAATATTTGACGTGGTACATAAATAATTTATTTCAATCAATGGCGTATCGCGTTAAAGTTCTCTATCTAGGAGGTGATACGGTAGGATCAGTTATTAGGGGGTCAAATGATATGTAGTAGGAAGGTTGATTCTCTATTATCTGTCTGCCCTACTAAGGGACCTATAAGAGTCCTTTCTAGGTGCCTGAGGCACACCTACCTACGAGCTTGAGGTGTGTTGGCACCGAAACCGTATTAGGAGGGGACGTCTGAGGTTTGAAAATACCTAAGCGTAGAAAATCGATATGCAGTAGACTCATTGGCATTAATACATGAATATTTTGCAATCATTGAAGTAGAATTTGCTTGCAATTAATTTGTCGATATCTTGGTTGAGTTGTGAAAGCATGCTAATTATGAGATACGGGTCTGGCTAGTGTCATACCAACGTCATCCATATCACCCACGTCATCGAAAGGCATCCCGGTATCCCAGTTCCACAGAGATCAAAAAAGCACAATGTTAACAATTAATCCTTTCATTATCCCATCTCGTCGAAGTTGTTCCGCTTTTACTCAAAAAAAAAACATTTTATTCCCACACAATTTTACCCGCACAAGCATTGATTCAAATATAATCATAAAAATGCCTGGAGAAGTCATCGACAGGCCAAATCCCGGCCCTCTACCCAGCCAACTACCGGACGAGACAGTGAATTTGGCTGCGCGGGTTCTTAAAATTCCTTTGGAGAGAGATGTCGCCCAATCACTTAAAGATTTTCAGCAGGCTGCCTGTTACCTTGCCGGCGGTAAGCAATTTAAAAAAGAAAAAAATGCGCAGTTCGATAACATCAGCTAAATCCCGATACAGCGATGATATTTCTGAAAGACAATGCGATGATTGACCGGGATCTAAAGCTGAAAGATATCAAGCCGCGATTATTAGGTAGGCACCGATCGACATTCACTCTTGCTCATCACGGCTAATTGGACCAGGGCACTGGGGCACTTGTCCTGGTCTCATACTCGTGTGGTCGCATTTAAATTATCTGATTAGGAAGCACGATATGGACATGATCTTTGTCATTGGTCCAGGACATGGAGCCCCGGCAGCACTGGCGTCACTGTGGCTCGAGGGGTCATTGGAGCGGTTCTATCCCAAAAGATACGCCGTCGACAAGCAGGGATTACACAATCTTGTTACCGGGTTCTCTGTTCCAGGTGGTTTCCCTAGGTAATTCCCACACCAGAAACTAGCAGGCGACGGCTTACACCAGTCAAGTCACATCAATTCTGAGACCCCTGGTTCTATTCATGAGGGCGGAGAATTAGGTTACGCGCTAGCAGTCTCCTTTGGTGCCGTCATGGACAACCCAGATTTGATCGTTACATGTGTGGTTGGTGATGGAGAGGCAGAGAGCGGTCCAACCGCAGCGTATGTATCATTCCCTAGTCAACATGCACACATCCGCTAACATGAAAATAGCGCGTGGCATTCAATCAAGTACTTGGATCCAGCCGAATCTGGCGCTGTGATCCCCATCCTCCATGTGAACGGGTTCAAGATTAGCGAAAGAACCATCTTTGGCTGCATGGACAACAAAGAACTTGTCAGTCTATTCACCGGGTATGGCTATCAAGTTGGCATTGTCGAAACTCTTGAAGAGATTGATGCCGAACTCGCTGGCGCTTTGGAGTGGGCTGTAAGCGAGATCAAAAAGATTCAGCAAGCAGCTCGAGAAGGGAAGCCAATCGTCAAACCTCGATGGCCCATGATCATCCTGAGAACACCAAAGGGTTGGACGGGCCCAAAGAAGGTGGATGGCGAGTTCATCGAAGGCTCCTTCCACTCCCATCAAATTCCCGTTCCTAAAGCCAACAAGGACCAAGAACACTTAGACATTCTTCAATCGTGGCTTCGCGGTTACCGCCCCGAGACTTTACTCGACGGCGGAAAGCCAGCTCAGAGCGTTTTGAACATCATCCCAGAAAACAATGCCAAGAAGCTCGGTCAGCTCAAATTAACGTATGATCCATATCAACAGCTTGATATTCCGGACTGGAAAGAATTCGCAGTGGAGAAGTCTCAGCAGGTCAGTTGTATGCAAGAGACGGGCAAACTCTTGGACAAGATGGCCATCAACAACCCCAAATCATTCCGAGTTTTTTCTCCCGACGAACTGGAGAGCAACAAACTAAATGCCATCCTCGAGCACACTGGGCGGAATTTCCAGTGGGATGAGTTTGCTCGTGCAAAAGGAGGACGTGTTATAGAGATGCTCTCAGAGCACTGTTGTCAGGGCTTTATGCAGGGCTACACACTAACTGGTCGGACTGCGCTTTTCCCGAGCTACGAATCGTTCTTGGGCATCATTCATACCATGATGGTGCAATATTCCAAGTTCAATAAAATAGCCCGCGAGCTTGATTGGAGAGGAGACCTCAGCTCCATCAACTACATTGAGACAAGCACCTGGGCACGTCAAGAGCACAACGGCTTCTCTCACCAAAACCCATCCTTCATCGGTGCGGTATTGAACCTCAAGGCAGAGGTAGCTCGTGTCTATCTGCCTCCTGATGCCAATTGCTTCTTGAGCACAGTGCACCACTGTCTCAAGTCCAAAAACTATGTAAATCTCATGATTGGTTCAAAGCAGCCCACTGGCGTCTTTCTGTCTGCCGAGGAGGCAGCAGAGCATTGCAAAAAGGGCGCATCAATCTGGGATTTTGCATCCACAGGTGGCGGCAAGGACCCGGATGTTGTTATTGTAGGAATCGGTGTTGAAGTGACGTTTGAAGTCGTCAAAGCAGCAGAGATTTTGAAGGAAATCCTGCCAGAACTAACTGTACGAACAGTCAACGTTACGGATCTAATGGTGTTGGCAAAAGAATCACATCACCCGCACTCCCTCAGCCAGGCAGAATTCCTTGAAATGTTCTCAGAGTCCAGCCCCATATGCTTCAATTATCATGGATATGCTACGGAGTTGCAGGGTCTTCTGTTTGGTCGCCCTGGCTTGGACCGAATGACAGTTGAAGGGTACAAAGAGGAGGGAAGCACAACCACGCCATTCGACATGATGCTGGCAAACTCTGTGAGCAGATTTCATGTCGCAACGAGAGCAATCAAAGAGGCCAGTGCGCGAAACAACGGTTTCAAGGAAAATGTGGACGAGGCGATTAAGGCGATTGAAAAAAGGATGGAAGAAACGAAGGAATACATTCACACCCAAGGCACCGGTATTTTCTCATAATAAGTCCATCCAATGAATTTGAATTACTAACATGGTTGTCAGATCCCGAAGAATTGTACGACATGCCGAAATTTCAGGGAAAATAAGTTGCATCAGAAGGAATCATACTGCGATCAACTGGAGAGGCTCAGCTATCAGGCAGTCGAATTTCTCAAGCCTCCAAAAGGGGACGAGATAGAACATGATGATCAGCTCATGTGAAGAAATAATTCCTTTGTCAAAACTAGTTTTATATTTATGTCAAAATAAACCTAAAAGGATCTTAACTCGGTCGGAGTTTTGGTGCGAGACGTATTTCGGCAGTGTTAAGTCGAGTCTTTAATTCGCAACAGCGCCAGTCAGATTATTAAGCAGGATAAGCGCCCTTCTTCCGCACTTGGGCGGACTTTTTCAGATTTCCGGGCGCATTTTCAAGTTCCCCCATGTGCGAATTTGTAATGCATACTCGGCAGGATGTTGGTCCGCACTCCGAGTGAGGTTTAGTGAACCAATCGAACGCTAGTCCTGCATACGCAGATGGGACATGAATAGACCAAGAAAATGAATATAAGACATGTTCTCAATGATTGAAAATTCATTTCCCAAACAAGCATCCTTCGCTTTACCGTATTCGACTCAAAGCTGCAACGACATACAATGTCCAAACTAATTGTCATTTGCGGTGTCACCGGCCTTCAGGTTCCTGATGCAATCTTTCAACATTCTGTCGCATAAATGCTAAATCATTTTTAGGGGTCCTCCGTTGCCGACACATTCCTGGCTCTTCCAGCATGGCGGGTTCGAGGCATTACAAGGAACCCATCCAGCGATGCTGCCAAAGTATTGGCAGGTAAAGGTGTGGAAGTTGTTGAAGGAGACTTTGATGACCCGCAGTCTTTAGTCCCGGCCTTTGAAGGTGCCTCTGCCATCTTCTCCAACACGGACTTTTTTGTCGATTTTTTCAGTGCCATGGGATCTGAGGATATCGCACCAGGACGCTCTCCAAAGGAGTACGCCTATGGTCGCGAGGTCGCCCAAGGTGTCAACATTGCCGAAGCTGCTGCGTCGCCGTCAGTTCTGAAGACCTTGGACCGGTTCGTGTACTCCTCATTGAGTGATGCCACAAAGTGGAGCGGTGGGAAATACTCTACTGTCTATCATTTTGACTCCAAAGCAGAAACGGTCCGAGTGATTCAATCTCGGTTTCCTGAGCTGGCATCACGGCTGAGTCTCGTACAGATCGGTCATTACGTCACGAACTGGAGGCTCAATCCTGCTCTGGGGCCTCTAAAGCAGCCTGATGGGAGCTTTTTGATGACGAGACCTTTGAGCGCTGAATATGTATGGCCCTGGGTGGTCACACGCCGAGACACAGGCGCATTCGTCAAGGGTTTGGTGGATTTGCCTGCCGGAACTCACCTTTCGGGTGTATCAGAGGCAATGACTGCGCCAGAGTGGTTGAAGCTCTGGGGGCGCATACTAGGCGTCAAAACAGAGTTCAAGCACGTTTCGGACGATGAATTCTTCACGGGCATCCCAGAGTTGATGAAGGAAGAAATTCGGGACGGGTTCAAGTACATGGAGGAGTTTGGATACACGGGTAGAGACCCGGAAATAGTGACGCCTGACCAGGTACGTGATGCGCCACGAGTGATGCCAACTAGCATTTTACTAAATATATTTCAGGTTGGAGTTGAGATTCCGTTGACTTCGATGGAGGAGTATATCAAGAGCGAGGACTGGTCGTCGATACTCGATTCCTAGGTCAATGTGAATAAACCGCTTTTTCAGTCAAGACAGGCTGGTTTGATGTATTCCACACAAAGGGGATAGTCGCCCATCTGATAGAGTTGGTCGATCACATTGCATCATCAACACTTAAATCTTGGTTTCCATTTGCATATCGATCATGACAATGTCAATTTCACTTCTAAAGGCTTTTCAGAATTCTAATAAATAATTAGCCCATGGAATTCCGCATGTCCGCATAGAATGGAGCTCCACGGAGTTCCGTCCCCACTCCGCTAGCTCCGCTCCATCGGAGGACCCACTGTCAGATCTCGACAGAGCCTCAGTTTCCCAAAAGAACAGTACTTGATCTTGCAGCAAATATCAATAACATTCAAAGTCACTTTTTATCAAGCCGCGCGTAGAAAAGCCTCCGTATCGACTATTCGTGTCCCACAGGTAATAAAGTCAAAGCGATCCTTCCACTTGAAAGTCCGCCATTGCTAGTTTTGAAGCCATGTCTCAAGGGCTCAGATTCCTGCCAATTACCAACAGTTCTAATTCAGCCAGGGCGCAGCCGCAGTCGATGGCTTGTGAAGGACATATAAGGCCATGGGCTGGTTGACAAGCCCTCATGCCCTACGTTTCCAAGCCCATCAAGTTGCCACACACAATCCATTAACCATGACAGGTACGGTACTCATAACAGGCGCCAACGGCTCTCTAGGCCTGCAGTTCGTCAAGCAAATACTCTCATCCTACCCATCTTACACCATCGCGGGCACCGTCCGAAACCCTTCGACCGAATCTGACTCAAACACCGCACAGCTCGCCAAGGTAGTCGCTGCCAACAAGAAAGCACATGTTCATATTGAGCCGCTCAACCTCTCGTCTTTAGCCGCCGTCCGATCCTTTGCCGACCGCATCGCCAAGCGTGTTGCCTCGGGAGAGCTACCGCCCATCGTAGCAATCGTATGCAATGCGTTTACCTGGTCCTTGAGCGGGCAATCATTTACGGCTGATGGCTACGAGGCAACATTTCAAGTCAGCCACCTGGCCCACTACCTCCTTGTGCTCAAGCTGCTCGGGTCCATGTCCCCCACAGGGAGGGTGGTCATGCTAAGCTCTGGCACACACTACCCAGACAAGCCAAACCCGGTTTCCAAACTCATTGCTGAGATTCCCAACGACCTTGAGACTCTCGTCAAACCCCATCCAGACGCGCCAGGACAGGAACACGATCGAGGCTTTCAGCGCTACTGCACGGTAAAATTAGTCGATGTCATGTTCATGCAAAATCTCAACAAACGGCTCCAAAATGTAAAGTCTTGAATATCCCCGCTGGGGGAGCCTCCCCCTCAAAGTCTAGGTTGATCTAACCAAGTGTGCAATAGGATCCAAGCCTGTCCGGAATCACAGTCACCGCCATAGATCCCCGCAGCCTCGTTGACTCCAGAGCCCACAAAGAGCAAAAAGCAGCATTGAGAATAGTATTTTCTATTGCCAACCCTCTCATGCCTCTCTTCAGCTACTTCACCAGCGAAATCCGCCGATCAGCAGACGGCGCAAAGGACGTCATCGAGCTGGCTGTCGGCGAGAAATTTAAGAACGCGAGGGGATACTACAACGGGACCAAGGCGGAGGAGCCGGCAGATGTTAGCAAGGATGAAAATGAGCAGCGTCGTCTTTGGGATGCTTGCTGGAGGTGGGCCGCATTGACAAAAGAGGAGACTGTTTTGGCGAATGCTCAGCCAGTCGATTAGTTGCAAACATGACTGTTCGGATATCCTAGCGTTGTTTTGTGGAAATATTGACATGGCAAATTTTAGCCGACTTCTTCGTATATTGTACGTGGTTGTTGGGACCAGGTCATTAGAATGAGATTCTCTGAATATGCTCAAGTGCGTTCCACCCACAATCCATGGCAAATGGTACATGAGTCGTGTTGTAGCATGATCAATTATAAAATCATATATCCAGACTAATGTTTTGCTGAGCGAAGGATTGCAAGCATCACATACGAACAAAATAAATCGTATGACGAGGAAATCCATTCAGAGCAAGATGCAACAAAAAGCCAGATGCAAAGAGGACACAAAATCTCGACAACTCACCATCCCTCCACATCCCTTCTCCCAGTAAATCACGGCAAACAGCGGTGGGCAAAAAAAATATCACAAGCACTGCTGAGAATTGCATTGCGTGGTAACGTAAATTGAATAATATATTTTCATGTTGGAGTAAGTAATAATAATGTTCTGCAACCAACATCTTGCGTAGATTGTTACGCCCTATGTCCCATCATGTGTAACATGCCAAGTTTCGTAACTGGACAATGACTCTAAACCCGCTGAGTTTTGATGAAGATAATATTCTAGGAAGGAGTTGCCTTCTCCATGATGCGCCGTTTCTAAGGTCAAACACAAGCCCGTGTGGGGTTCTAAAACTTCATTCATACAAGTAAGGAAAAGTTATTTGGTCGTTTAGAATAACTGACAGAGAGTTAGCCAAGGAACTGCAAGACAAGGCGAATTCTAGCTTACCCAGTTGAGCAGCCACATGCCTCCCAGCATGGCTGCCACCTGGATCCGTAGATCCGATCCAACCGCCTTCGCCACGCGAGCGGCTCGCTCGATGTGAGCATTTTGCAGCAGGTTATATCCAGGCTCTACAATCTTCAATTCATCCTCCTCATCGTAAGGGGTTTCCTTGGGCTTGTCGGTCATGAGCTTGACAATAACACCTGACGCCTCAGCTACTGAGTGGCTGAGCCAGAGGAAGATGGGAACAATGATGAGCAAATCTCTCCATCGGTCCGAGAACAGACCACCATCACCGCCGCGGAACAAGTCCAGGAGAAGAAGGCCCTTAGTGTCAGCTGCCAAGTAGATGTGGTACTGAAGGATGAAGGTCTCGAGCGAGCAACGGCCCAGCCATGCGGATGCGGTCGAGTAATAGTTTCGGAGAGTGGTGGTGGCGTTTCGAAGAGCGATGTAAGCCAGGATAGGCAGGAACGACATGTAAGGGTGGAAGTGGTTATAGTCCTGCTTGCTGGCAAAGTTGTAGTTGCAAGGGACTGTGTATGCGACACACACAAGGGTCGCCGGGAGAATGGCAAACTTGTAGTTGGTGTACCAGGCGCTGTCGCGCTCGACCCGTTGGTGAACAACACCGGCGATCATTCCGACGAAAACGACGAATCCATCCAGACCGACTCGGAATTCCCACTCGTGGAGGCTCCACTTAATACGGAAGACAGTTTCGAGGATGGCAAAAAGCCAGGTGTTGACCGGGGTCCAGCCGAGGATGATCCATACGAGAACTAGCGAGATGCCAATTTTAGAGAGCACAGCCACCGTGTTGTCGTTGTACTTGGAGCCGATGGCGAGGGTAAAGTAAACAATAAAAAACCAGAAGCTAACAAGTGGCGCAAAGTAGTAGAACATGTAGTCGGTGTTCATGACATAGGGAAGAGCGCAGCTGAGAATATTAAGTCGGAGCATGACGGATGCGACACGGCGGAAGGAAAAGTCCTTCTTAGCCAGGAAGTAAATAGTGTGGCCATAACCGGTCTGGAACAGGTAAGAAGCAACAAGGAGTCGGACAAACATGTAGATGCCCTGATGCCTCGAGGCACCGGTCCAGTGGTAAACGAGGATAACGGCCTGCATCCAACCCTTCCACTCCTCGGTTTGGTCGCGCGAGAGGATGCCGGCATCTTCCTTTGCGGGGGTGGCGGTGGCAGGGGCCGGGACACGGGACGGGCGGGCCACTGTCTTGCGGATCGTGACCAGTGCAATGACTGTGCAAATGGCAATAAGGGCGGTGAACTCCTTGTTTATCAACATCTTGCTTCCCTTGGCGAAAAGCTGAGTGCGATCGGCAAAGTAGCAGAACAGCATGGCAACAGCGAAGATGCCGACCTTCAAGGATAGAATGGG
The DNA here is from genome assembly GCA_017140755.1 of Calonectria hongkongensis. NCBI lineage: Eukaryota > Fungi > Ascomycota > Sordariomycetes > Hypocreales > Nectriaceae > Calonectria > Calonectria hongkongensis. The sequence goes on from JAACJA010000018.1 coordinate 25,470, forward strand.
GCTGCGGGGAGTTTCGGCGCCAGTGATGATGTCCATGGTCTCGAAAACAACACAAACAAGAACATAGAGGGCAGTCAAGCCAACAACGATGGTCTGAACCCAGGTTGGGGAGCCATAATCGGTACAGCAGGTTCGGTTGTATGCATAACCGTTGATGCGATCAAGCTTGGCGTTGCAGCGAAGGTTGAGCAAGATGGTAGCCTTGAGCTCGGCAACACTGTCAATGACGTGGAAACCAGTCTGTGTTCGGTCAACCATGACCTCAGGCTGGTTGCGAGAGAGAGCAGGGAAGGCGTCCACGAGAGGAATGTTGCGCTCAGTTCGAATGCTGCTCAACCATGAATCAATATCCTCGACCTCACCCCTCTGGATACCTTCCGGGCCAGTACGATCCTTGGGAAGTTCATCGTAGAACGGAGGGGCGACGGGGGCGACAACGAGTTGATTTCCAATGCCATCGAGGGAATCCATGCGCTGAGTGCCAAACTGGGGCAGGTCTTGGAAGTGGAGAATGTCGGTGATGTTGTTGAAGGCGCTCTGGAAGTTGTTGAGTGAATCTGGTGCCTTTTGAGTCAGGACATACCAGCTGCCAGCTCCGAGCATAATGAGGGCAGCGCCCTTCTGTTCCTCCATAGAAACACCTTTGTGCTTTTCCTCGCTAAAGAGTCGAAGCTGTTCGGTAAGATCGGGGTTAAGCTCTCCAGTCTCGAAGAAAGGATTCCAAAGTTGCAGCATTCGGATACCGTCAAAGGTCATGTTGTAGCTCTCATGTATTTTGGCATGGGATTTGGCATCCAAAGCCTTCTCCTTGTCCAGCTATAAATTTATTCATGTCAGCCATGTGGTCCCCACGGTCGCACCGCGATAGACGAATCAATCTGCAGCTGATCAGGTGCCAAAACTCACCATACGAGCCAATCCCCAGAATACCTGTCGCGTAGTCGAGTCGCCAGAGAATACGAGGTGACGGTCACCGAAACATGTGTGGATATCTTCCTTGGTATACTGGCGGAGCATGCAGCCATCGGGCTGCCAGGTGGTGAAAGGATTCCTGCTGCCGTTCTCATTCGGTTCGTCGAGCCATGTGCCATCATTCAATAGGGCGTTGCATCGGTAAGGGTCGCTGTTCGGGGCGATGCTGTGGAAAACAACGGCGGCGAGGAGGAGTAGTGTAAAGACGAGTGGGAAAATTCGGCCGGCGAGGGCGAGTGTGGGGGTTGAGTGAAGCATCTCGGCTTAATTGCGAGAGTCGGCGCTCCCGGCTTGTGAGAATTTGAGGCCAGTAGGTTTTGTCAATTGCCGTCGAGAATATTGTACAAGTGAGCTGTCCCAATCGGGGAGCCTCTCGAGCTACAGCGCTCCTTCAACCAGACGCACGGAGATCGATCGGGGCCAAAACAGGCGAGGCGACGTGGGCGCGGTGGTAGCGGCGATGGGCGGGCCGGTTACGCAGAGCCGGCTGTGACGATGCCGGGCAACAAGAGAACGAATGGTGTAAATAAAAAGAGACAAGGAAAGACGAAAGAAAGAGACACACGGGGACAAAGCAGAGAAAAAGCACACGAAGGTATAACGAGGGAAGAAAGGGCAGTTAACGAAAGGAGACCAGGGTTGGCATGTGGATGGCAAGGAACAGGCTTAGGATTAGGGAGAAGAAGCCGACGCCATCGGTCGCGGATGTGGTGGGGGAAGGGGCGTATAAAGAGGCCACTCCCCTGGAATGGGAAAGCGGGTCTGCGGGAAGGAACCAAGGTGGAAAAGGTGGAAACGAAAACGGGGAAGAGCAAGTCAGGGAAAGGCCAGTACTGCCTTGGCGCCGTCCTGGAGCTGGCGGCGCTGGCTGAGGGCGCTGGCGCCGGAGCTAAGTGCTCAGTGGTGGTGGTGGTGCTGGTGCTCAGGCCCGAGACCTGGCGCCTGGGTGCACAGGCGCGGCAGAGACAGCCCACTAAAATGTTCGTATAGGGGACGGCGGCGGAATACAGTGAGGCATCCACTGTACGGCTACATGCGCAGCGCAGCATCGCTTGCTTGCTTGCCAGGACGGCGCCGGGAGTGCATGGACGCGGACAACCAACATCAGCAAGCATCATCAGCATGGCCGGCCCTGTCCTGTCTGTATCCGTCCCGTCTCCTTCTGCACGCACGCCGTCTGCCGGGTCCGTAGCAATAGCAGGCAGGGGCTGGCGTCGCATCGGGCGGAACAGATCAGGGGATCCGGAGCCTGGGAGGAACGGAGTGACGCAAATTGGCAGCCAGCATCTGCAGCGTGGGCGTGTGGCTACTAAAACGGGACGCGCGAATGGGAGCGCCCTAAACCACACCCAATTTTGTCCTCTAAATAAAGCCAAAAAGTCTGCCAAAGGAGAGAGGTTGCTCAGCTGTGGCGGGGCACCGCACCGAGGGCGCACACGACCACCTCGTAAATGCCCTACTCCGACGCTGTCCGCAGTGGCTTGCTGGCCCACGGCTTGTTGCTATTGTTGCCGCTGCAGCAAAGCTCGTCGTCTTTAGCGAAGCTCGTTTTCGCCTCGTGTCCAGCAACACGGCGTGCACACACTACAGTACGACGCAGCCAGTAGGGGGGGGCACAGTGGGGAGTGTGCTGCCAACAGCAGAGGGCCAGCGACTGTTGGCCAGGGCTCTCCCTGTCAGGCGCGCCGAGCGCCTGACGAAAAAAACAAGCTTCTCTCCACGTTTGAGCTGGGCCAGCGTGTGGCCGGCTCCGACATGGAGGGCGCGCCACCGTTCCCAAAGCAGACGACGATCCTCAGGCTACCCTGGCATCAACCCTTTCTCTCACAGGCCCATCCGCTGCTGTGAGTGGGCGCAGGACCGCGTATAGAACCCACCCATTACGTGTATAGAGATGGATTCAGTCGGGCCACCTCCAACCAGCCCCATGCGTATGCAAGACTCGATATTGTTCTATCTTAATCAAAGCAGGGCCGACTAACATATCGCAAACACGCGAAGGGGTCCGGCTGGAGTGTCTGGGGAATGGAGAGGGCTCCTGAATATCCAATTCCCTAACCCATTCATTGCATTAGCCCTACGCATTAGTCATTTACCCCTGGACAAATGAGCATCCGCGGCGTCTTCCTCAGCTATCAGATCACTGTCCGCGTAGCCACTAGCTATCCAAGAACGCATCCAGACGCAAAGAAAAAAACGGGCCCTTGTTGAGATCCCTACGGAAAGCCCAGACTAAAATTAAGGGTAGGAGAAAAAGACTTGTCCACTCGTTGGCCTCCAGTCCGTCACTTCCCGCCAAGCCCCCCGACCCAGGAGTTGCTGGAAACCTGTCTGCCATGATGCAAGCAAGTTTAAAGTCAAGCCCGGCCGTCTCGTCGGTTTAATCGAGATTAAAGTAATAAGGACATGCTCCGATCTGGGACGGCCGCTGAGCTGGAAACTGCAACGGGCGGAGAGTGGCCATGTTTCAATGACGCCTTGTGGCGCGCTAGGTGGTCGCTAAAGGACGCAGGATAGTGACATGCCAGCTCTCGTCGACTGGATGGTTCGCTGACACCCGCCCGACACAGCTTCCCGGAGCTGCTGCATGTTGCACGGAACCATAATCAGCAGTAGCGGGATGCTGACGACGGCCAGTGACGCGGCAGCGGCATCATACGGCAATCTAGGCAACTTGCTTTGCGCTCATCACTATACCAACAGTGACCGACAGTGAACCAACGACGTCTATTCCGGATTGCCTCATAGCCTCGAGAACAAACGCCATTGCCTCCCTGTGCTGCTCTATCTTCCTGTTGATCGCTGCCGCCGCAGGGCTGTGGCTGGTGGATCGGGCCCTCTTTTTCCATTCATCTCCCCAGCCCCTGAGCCACTGCGCGGCCAATCACAGCTGGGCTGCCGCGCGTCAACGCCACTCGACGACTGGCCGCCTGCCATGACCCTCTATCATGACACTACGATGCGCCCTGTGAGAAAAACCTGAGGGAACCAAAACCTGTCAGCCAAGACTATGCTTATCTGGGGGGAACCATGCGCATGGCTGATATTGATATTTGTGGCTGTCAAAAATGGCCTTTGAAATCGAGGGCTGGCCAGCTTCTGTCGTCCGATTGTTGCACCGATCTGATCTGACCAATGTGTGTACTGTGTACTGCACACCAGGAGGCCACCCATTGACACCATTGACACAGATGGAGACCATCCGTAGAAGCCGTCCGCGCACGCACGCACTGCGGGAGCGCGGAATACTTTGCGCCAATCTCACTCAGCCTTGGTTGGAGTGTGGTCTGTCCACTCACACTCAGATCGGCCGGCCATGCTCGCCGTACTCCCCGTCAACTCCAGGTGGTCGACACACTGTGTGCCAAGGAAATGTCCCCCCCCCCCCTACTCCTGCTCCTCTTCCTTGTCCTTGGGTCGGCTCCACCAACTATTAATGGATAAATTCCACATCTGACCTTGTGTGGGGATGGGGTAATTTCGCTTTGGCCTCGCCAGCCATGGCGCTCTTTAGGATAAAGTGTGAAAGGATCGATCGCAGCTCTTGGTGAGGCGCATGCCAAGCAAGCCAAGCATTGGAACGAGGTCATTTTTCGGTAGAACAAGACGAGCCGTGTGCGCATTTTGTCCGTGTTCCAGGTGAAACCCCTCACAGGGAATGTCTTACACTGCCGAAACCATCAGGTAAGCTGGAGAGTATTGAATGCTCAGCCCAATGATCGAATCGCATTATGCCACAATGCCACAACGCCAGATGCATTCACTGAGGGAGGGGGTGGTGAGGGCCACTAGCCAGCTCCTCGTGGCCCCATGTCCAATCTCCCTCCCACCCAGCAAGAGTAGTAGTTCGCAGCACCGATGTCCCGAACTATTGACCACCCCAGTTCAATAGAGCGGAAATAATTTTTCTGATCCGGCCCATATTCCGTGGTCTCCGTCCCTGTTTTGACTCGGCGGGCGGCAAGCGGCGATCGCGATTGCAGACACATGCCAGTCCAGAGGAGGGATGGAGGAGAGAGCATGGTCGGAAAGAAAGGAAGAAGAAAAAAGCTGGCTGCCGCCACTGGCGATTCCACGCGAGAGTGTCTTGGTGCTAGTCCACGACCTACGGTAAGGTTACTTTTTATGCCAAGTGCGCTGCGCCAGGGCGACGCGCAGCGAATATTAAGCTTATTCGGCCATGGACTCGATTGCTGACTTGGCACCGAGCTTTGTTTGGCGGGCGGCGCCTGGGATGTCATCTTTCCAAAACGCCCAGTTTTCAGAAAATGCCACCAGTCGGGTCATCACAGAGGCGAGGCTTGGCGAAAGGGGAAGGGGTGGGTGGTAGTTGGCACGATGCGAACAGCATTCCGAGGCTTGTTTTCCTTTTTGTCTGGAAACGAATATTCCGGAATGTCACCGTCCAAGGGATTGCCCTTTCAGGCACAGCACTCCGGCAGCAAGCGGCTTGCTTCACCCCCTAAGTTTTGCAGGAGGGGGTGCCGCGACGGTGTGTGAAGTGAAATTGCCGCCAGCACGCACTGGGTCAAGATCATCCCCAACACACGACTCATTGCCTGGACTGGGAAGCCATCAGGAGAGTTTTGCGGGTTTACACTTTGGCCTCGGGTCGATTCGGCAGGATGCACAGCCTGGCCGGCAATTGCAAAGGCAAAATGAAAATGAGGGGAAAGGGAAGGGGAAGGGGAAGGGGAAAAAAAGACCACCTGGTGAAACCCAATCTCGCTTTTCACCCGATGGAAAAATCGCCTCCAGTTGCTTGCTGGGCTGCTGAATCTGCTCGCCAGTCACACCACGTCGGCGCTACCACGTTGCACTACTGGGGGGGAGTAGAGGAAAGAAAAAAATGCACCGAGTTTCGCACGTTGCAAATCACAATCTCTGATGTTGTATGGCAATCAATTCACTTCCCCCTGGCTCCCGAACACCTTAACTCTTCTGTACGCGGATCGGCATGGTTAAAACAGGACGTGACGTTGTCGGGCATTGGCAGTGGGACTTTAGGGGAGTCTGAATCTCTCGCGCACCCACTCGCCGCCCCACTAATAAACGACAGGCGCAGATTCTCTCTCGAGACGAAGTCTGGCGGCTGGGCTGAAACGGCCTTCAGCAGCACTGTAATTATCCCGTCCGGCTAACGACGACCAGATTGGCTGGGGGCCGGGCTTGCGGGTGGACACCGGCTTGTATATCTGGAGCACGCTGGGCCCACGGTGCGCTGCAAGCAACACCCATGGCCACCGCCCGTGGTCCAAACGCGGTGCTGGCGCTGTCAATCACGCTCAAGCATCGCTTGTTAGCTTTTACTTAAACTCCAATCAAAAGGCTCCCGCCCCGATTGGGCCGGTGGCCGCGACCGACGTCATGATCCATGTCCGCTCACATCGCCGAAGCTGGTGCCGAACGGAACGTGAAACGCAAGCTGGATCGCCTTGTGCTGTGGGCTATATCGAGCTGCATTGCTTTCAATGCTCCCTTTCTCGGCGCAATGGGCCGAGAGCGATGCTGGAACTGAATGATCAGCACGTTTCCTCACGCATTTCTGCATCGGCTTCCGTGTGAGGTGCTGCTGAAACACCACGCTGGACATATCCCGTTTCGATAAAGCCGAAAAAAAACCAAAAAAAACCATCAGCAACAAAAATTCCACCGTAACAACAGGGTGGCGAATAGCACGAGCCATTGACTTACAAATCAATTAGATAATAATATGAAACCAGCGCTCCGAGGATTCAAGATAATGGAGGGAAAAGCAGGGCTTGCGTAGGGGACAACTGTCAAGCTGTCGCAGCACCTTGGCAGTGAGGGGAAGTGCGGTGCATGAAACATGGCCCTTCTTAGTGAACCGCATTATGCGCATGAGCCGAAGGGCGCGATAGAGATGCCAAGACAATTCGGCAACGGGTTGATGAAGTTTAAACCAACGCATTGCACTGCCAAGCCCATTGGTGGAAGTCTAGTAGATAGTATCACGTTGCTCTAGGGTAGGTGAGGTTCCATGACCCAGATTTTTGACGAACACGTCACAGCAGCTGGCATGTGCGAGTCCTCGCAAAAGTCGTACAACATAATCATGAGATGAAAACTATGTTGCCCAATTGACGTTGCCTGTGTGGTATCTGGTGGGCTGCGCCTTGGTTCGTACGCGTAAACCTTGCAAAGACAAATACTAGGCGAGGCTTGGCAGTGGATTCGGTAGTTGCTGTGGGCTCACAATTAGAAAACGGAATAGTATTACTGCCAAGCAACATCTTGTCACGATGACGTACTTGAATACTAAACTAGGTTTGCAAAGTGAAGCGAATATTAACAACTATCTCCTATTTGTGTGTACGTAGGCCAAATATGGCTGAAAGGGCGCGATGCTGTGAAATTATGATACGACACTAAATAATTTCTCATTGTACTGAGTATTGATGCAGCATGCTACCAAATATGGGACAATGTCTGAAGCTAGTCACCAGACAATGCTCAGTCACCGCATTCTTCGATTAAATCTACCGAGAGCAGGTCACCGAAATCCTAAATAATTAAGTACGGGAGATGTAGAGATCATGAACCACGCTTAACGAATGATGGAGATCTTAATTCTTTCCGTCGGTATTGGCCCCTTTCTCTAATATAAAATACTTTAAGCAATAAGGAGACAGATAATTTTGTGGTCATTGGAGTAGCCTCGGATGAAGGGGTTGTAAAGCAGACGGAGCACAAGAGGCTGCCTGCCCAGCCAGCGTCCTTCATCAAATCCGACGAATAACTAATTTAATATCCTGGCACAGGGTTGAAATTCCCTGTATTTGACTGATATTTACTAAGCTTTATCCGAGGGGTATGATCCGTTCTGAGAGAGACGAAAAAACAGATAAGATCTGGACAAGCTCCAGCATGCCGTTCCTATAGATTTAGTTTGTTAAACACAGACAGAGGGCATGCTCTCCGATTCAAATTTTCACGGCTAGGTGTAATCTGAAAACTGGCCAATGACTTGGCACTGGATAGATGCACCTCCTTCCAGCAGCAGCTGGCCCCTAGGCGAAGCGGTGATTATAACTGAGTGTGTAGTGTTCGATCAACCAATTGATTCAATCAATTACATATGCCTTGATGCAATATTCTATTATATCAACTACCTCAAGGTCATTCAAGACTTTTCATGACTTAGGTCCAGGAATAAGTTGACCAATGCGTTTCATAATTGCAAGACAGAGTGGTGCCACTTCTATAGCTGCCGCTACTGGATCATAGTCTGCAAACTCCGGACGCAGCCCACAACTCCATTCGTAGCAGAGACGTACTTGCATGTCAATACTCGCCTGCCACTCTTCTGCATTTAAACCTTCTTCGAGTACCGCCTGAAGCACAAGACCCAGCGGGTTCTGAGATGAAATTTGTGAAAGCGACAACTTTCTGTCCGCATCGCAAGGCGAACCAATGTCCTCGTAGAAGGGAGACGAACAGCAAATGATGGATTCTGCTTCAAGGGGTGAGAGTCGACCACGTATCATGGTGTTATGTCGTGGGCTTGTCAATGAATATAAAAAAGTGTACAGTGCTGCCATATGGCGCGGAATTGGCTGGCATACAAATAGATGTTTCATGTGTCGTATGAATATGTCGAGACGGCCCAGTTCCACGAGTGGCCGGCCGGACCATAAGTCATCCTCTAGACCATCGACCATTCCGACAAGCTGTGGGGTGATCTGATGGGCGGATGCAATGTCGCTGTTATCATGAGACTGGCAGTCTGCAAGCAACATGGCCCCTCGAAATATCATCACGTCTCGAAACTGCTTGAGGTCCGGTGTGAAGGGCCAGGGGACCCGAGGTACAAGACTTCGAAGGAGAAGGTTTGTTGACACGCGCCCATAATGTCCCTCTAATTCTTTGCCAACGTCGAGTGTGCCATGGCAAACATACTGATGATCTGTAGCTGTGAAACACTCCCCGTTGTCCGACTGACGCGAGGTTAACCATCCACCCCACATTTTCACCAGCGGTATAACTGAGGACAGGGTGTAGTCTGCGTAATAACAGCTGGGATGCATGGCGAGGCCGAAAACAACCTCACCCGAGTACTTGAGGCTGGTGCTAGACCTGTTAAGAGGTTTCTGAGTTGAGCGGGAGTCCTGGCCTTCAGCGAGAGCGGTTGTCAAGGTGATGTATAGCCCTTTCGCCTCCTTGACGGCAGAATAGTCCTTTGTTAATGGAGTTCTGGATGCGGACCCAGCATAGAACCATATCTCAGTTATGGCTGCGCGAAGCAACATCTCGGCTATTGTGTCACCTCGAAGCCCCAAACCCTTGTAGCTGTTCCGCAATCGTCTTGCCGCATCATCAGTAGGGCGTTTGATGCTATCAACTACCTCACAAGCCTGTGTGTAGTTCAAGTCCAAAGCCAAGATGATACGAAGATGATTGGAGAATTCGAGAACTGGATTAGAGGCTGTAGTGCTTTTGAGACGAATAAGACCTCGCTCGATGGAGATCCATGACTCGCAGCAGGAAAGGGTTTTGTCATTACAGTGAATGCATCTGCTAGTCAGGTGGTCTTGCGCTATACATTCGCCTCGGATCTGGTAAAACAGCTCGACGTATTGACGATAGCATTCCAGTGCATCGGGCTCGTCTTGTCCCAAAAGGCCTTGGGAGACGAAACTGTGCTCGAATCTCAACATCGCTAAGACTGATAATTCTTTCTTTCCCCAATAGAAAATATGATATTCAATGAAATAGCTGAATGAAACGATTCTTTGCGGATGAGTTGCCTGTTCCCTCCTGATCAGAGAAGGATAACATCAGCTATTTATAATCGGAATGACTATGTACTGAAATTCCCCGTCCAAGCCTCCATCCGTCTGTAGTTTTTCATTGATAAATTACAGGGATAATCTTCGAATGATGTATGTGCATGCCGCAAGAAGCGGAAGTTGCAGCAATCCAGAACTTTGTGGGCAGCTGAACTGATAAGCTCGTATAAAGTCTCAGCTTCTTGTGAAGTAAATCTGCAGCGGCAGGTATTGCCGTATTTAGACAGATGCTAGTCAGCGGCTGCGGCTTTTACACCTTGGCCGGGTAGTTTGATTGGTGAACATCCCACCCGAATCTTGGCATGATCTTTTGGGGCTGAGCGAAGCAATTGTCAGTATTTTGCCGCTAGTTGCTGAAGGGGTTGCTGTTGGAATTGTATTGGTTAGAAAAGACTATTTGAAATCGGTAAAAAGAGACTGGTTCTGAATTGGTCAAATAATAGGTCGCGTTCAGATTGAAGGGGGGTCCGCTATTGGCTACACAAGATAGCCTAAGATGATAAGACGATCAGAGACCTAAGATAATGTTGGAGGAACAGGGAACCCTGGTTGTAGATACCACAGCGGAATTATGCACTTTATCGCGGATGTGTCGGCGCTGAACCAATTCTATGCCCAAGCCAGTTGACAATCCTTGTGCACCAGTCTAAATAGGCAGTGCTCATTGTCAGTATGCAAGATAATGAAAGTCACCGGCTGACACGCAGATGCATGTTTTATGGACCACCAAAGTTCCGCAACAAGCCACAAACCCCATGTGTTCGCGGTAACCGCTCCGATGCGCCCGTGTGACTTATTTGCCAATGTAGAGAAAAATAACGAGCAGACTCAAACCAGGCAGAAAACCTTTCCTAGGGTTAGCTACTGGATGTGCATCGGAATTCTTCCATTTCAATAGCTGATTCAGTTTAACATTGACTTACTGTTGGCCACAATGTGTAGATTACCAGGCTTGTCGGTCATGTGATTAGCTAGCCTGTCGCCAACACCACATATGTCGACACTATCATTGATCTTTTAAAGCTACATGATATCAAGCACACACTTATTGGGAGAGTTGGAAACGGGTTCTCCATCGAGCAGCTTAAGAGAGTCACCATCGGAGCCGGAATTCTCATCATCTCGGATGAACCCATGTCTAGACCAGGTGGACAGGCTGCCTTTAGCACTGTAAGCTTCCTTCGCAAGCTTGCAGCCGTGGACCAAGTGATTCTGGTGATAATACACTAACCTTCTACTTCCCTGTTTGCGTAATTTGATACTCTACTTCTACTGGCAAGCGGCGCGAAGACTATTTACTTCGACGACCTTGGACCCATGGCTAGCACCATCAAGGGCTTTTTTGGCCGCTATGGTTTCCCTTGTCCTGACGACGATAATCCAGCAGAGAACATGGTTGATATGGTTCCTGGCAACCCTTCCAAGGGTAAGGATTGGCACGAGGCATAGCTTAACTCCCCGGAATATAGCAACATAACAACAGAGCTCGATAGAGTTATCTTAGATGCTGCCTCGAAGCCGCCAGATTAAAAGGATGAGGAGTACGAATTTATGGCCCTGCTGTGGGAGCAAATAAAGATTATCACCAGCCGCATAAACACCACCCTCTTCCACGACATCAAGTACATTAATAACCATCTGGCTGCACATTGGTAGCACACTATTCAACGACTTCAGCTTTTGAATAATTGGCAACAAAGTATCCAACCTCAATCTATGTCTATTTACCATGTTCAATTTCATCTTGGTTGTGCCAAGTCTTTTTACTTAGCTCCAGCCACATATTGACACAAACCAACTTGGCGTAGCGTGAACCAGAGGTGGATGACAATGAAATTGTAAAACCTGCCCCAGAAATCAATCCCATGCAAATATATGATTAAAATTTCCGTTGATCTCACAACATGATGATTTTCGAGATCAAGGTGATAGTTGCGGGGGACTGTTGGCTCGCATGCCATAACCAATGCGCTGCACACTTCTGAAGTATGACGGAAATTATTGTTATAGGGTACGGCGATGCACTAATTTTGACCATTATTCCTTGGTGTTTTTATGTTGAGCATTAAGTGTTCCAATGGTAGATAATGTAACATGATGGAAGTGGAACAGTGGCTCCGCAATCTCGCTAGGATGCACTGCCTTTGTCTTGGCAATGTGCCATACACAAAAATAAAACAGCTGAAAATCCTTGAGTACAACCTTGAGGGAATTGGCTTGGGTTCTTGGGATGCAGGGCTAATTTGCTCTGTATTTAAAAAAAAAATGCATTAATTACTCCGCTGGGGGCTCCGTAAATCTCTTGAACAACGCTTCAAACCCACCATGCTAATATGAAGGCTTCGCCATAGTTCCCCACGCCAGGGTCTTATTGATTGGCCTGGGTAAGCAGTTGACATCTGCCTGGCCACCTTTAAGAAACTTGCAGCAATTTAGTCACGGCTGCATAAGTACTAAGAGGATATCTCGGGTCCAGCCGCATATTTTATCTCCTCTTGGGCGCGTGCGAGGCGGAGCGGGAATGATGGGGCTTACGCCAAGCCGAAGTGGATATCACAACCGGGGGGTATTTTCTTGATCTGATAAGGCAAAAGAAGCTCAAAACAGCGATCGGGATCTGAAGGATGAGGCGCATCAGGGACAGAGGATTGAGTCGCGTGCTCACAATGGAACCATACAGGATGCTTGGAATAGCTCGCTTGAACGCTCAAGCACCACATTTCAAGAATCTGAAACTGCTGACATTGATATTTGATCACTCTGATCCTCATGAGATCCTCTGTCAAATTGTATAAAAGGACGAGCGATGCTCAAGTCAAAGTTCTCAAGCCGACAGTACACAATCACCACAACAGAAACCAAACCTATTCGACTGGGAATCGCTCCAAGCCTTCGCTTTTACTTAAAAGCTCGTTCAAAAATATTTCAATCATGATTTTCTCCCGTCTTCTCTGGCTCCCAGCAGCCTTGACATTGGCAAGTCCTACCAGCATCACTACCCGCGATGAGGGCGACTCTGGTTCTTCATCCGACCTCCTGCTGCGATATCATTATGAGGCTAGTTCCAACCAAACGGAGCTGACTCTGAGCTCACCCAACAACAAAGTCTATGCCCATGCTTGCGGTAACTCCTTTGAGGTTGGTAGCCAGAGCATCTCTGTTGAAGTCAACGCTCGAGGATCCGGTCATGTTTTGGTCGGAGACAAGACCTACAAGGTCTTGGGCGACCGCAGAATGTCCGGTGGCGTTTCATGCACGAAAATGTACAATGCGCAATCTACAGTTGTCGAATGCTCTGTCCCATGGAGTGGAAGCCCTGACCTCGAAGTCTTGTCCTCTGGCGATGTCAAGGAATGCTTCTCTGCTGAGTCGGCTGCCCGCCGACGTAGCTTGCCTGATAGATTTGGTAGTCCCTTCATTGAGGACAAATTCGTACCCGATTACTCAACTTCTCATTCCGCCGAGATGGAGAGGAGACAAGTGTGTGTCGTCACATCTATCCCCATGGTAAGATCTAAACTTTCCACCGCATCTTATCTCGCTGCGTACTGACACGTTCCAGACCTCACTAGTTGGTGATGGTGACCCTCATCAAGACTACCTTCACAAGCAAGTGGGCCCGTCGCAGACATGCGCGCAACGCGGTAGCTGCTTTGTGGGCGTGGGTGAAGAGGTCTCGATTTCAATCAGTGCCGAGATTGGAGGTGCCGGTCCTTGGATTAGTGGCGGCTTCGGCGTGAGCTTTACCAAGTCATCTTCCACTGAGCGTGGTTGTTATGGAGAGCCTGGTGATGTTGTCTGCCAATGGTCCAAGACGCATCACACAGCTTACACTGTCATCACTGAAACGTACACACAGATGACTACTTGCAAGACTGAGAAGACAGGCGTTTCTGACCCCTACGTGATTCGCTCGCCAAACGATAACAGCATGGCAATTGAGTGGTATTGTGTCCTCAACACCTGCCGCGGAGATGGTGACAGATATTGGGAGCTTGGCCGGGCCGGTACTGCTTAGATCAGGGAAGGGAAGCTAAGTATAAAGAGGTTAGATGGTGTGATGTGATTGTAAATAATTTGTTTAAAAAATAGAACACAAAAAATGCTTTGGCGGTTGTATTAGACAATGGGCCTTGTTTTGGATTCTCGGAATCATATTGAAAATGCATAATCGAGTACTAATACAAGGTTCAATTTCTCAGTGATAGCATGAATCGGTTTATAGCGATCCCACAAAATGCTGATTGATTTAGCGAACCCAGCAGTGACATGTTTTGATACATAGTGTCAAAGGATATAGGGCATCATTGCACTGCGCATTAGCGGAGTGTTCACTTCACTTTTGCCGTAGTCGGCAATGTGACACATAGAATTACCCCATTGAAGAGCTAGACAATTATGAGGAATTGCGGTCACTTAATTAAAATATCAAGTAATTTTCAATAAAGATCGACTCGCCCGTAGCGAACCTCACCGAGCTCCCAGATATCTTGAAGAATAAACCCAAAGCCCTGTCTTTTATAGCCTGCCGGCCGCCCTTCTTTTTCCATCGTGGCAGCCAAAATTATTGCTCCTACAAACCCGGACGATTCTTCTTCATCGTTCTCCTCCCTAAGGGTTCCGACTCGCAGGAACCGATGAGGTTTTAAAATGTCTTCGTCTGGAGCTAGATAGTCCCAGTAAATCTGAAAAATCGTCCATTCACCAAAGTTCCAAGCGATTGGGTTATCTGGGTCGCGTTGGTAGGCCAGTTTGCTCATATCAAGCGTGCTGTAAACACCCTGCAACTTCAATACTCCACTGGTAACCAGGCCATCCGTGTCTCGGCCAACACATTGGACATCAATATCAAGCACTCTTAGTTCCTTATCAAGGGACCATCTCCACTCAAACATGGCTGTTTGCGTAGAAAGAAATTTTGGCAGCCCCTTCCCCATACTTGACAAAGACCAGGATGGACCTATTTCGTTTAGTTGCCCTTTATTAGGAGATTCTGGTCTTAAGACTGCCGTGTACCAGGCGAGGTTCTCCAATACTTCGTTTTCCCATATTCCAGCGTAGTATCTGGCTCCGGTCATTTGCTGGACGCGACGCGCAAGCCCGGATAATGCTGGAAGCATATCTGAAAGATTTGTGAAATTTGTTTGACAGTAGTGGTTGCGCAGGGATGTCCAGATAGTCTCTATGCCTCGAGTTACTCCAAAGGTCAGCCGTTGTCTCAGTTCACCAACAAAATCAATAGATCCGTCATGATCAATAACGGGATTTTCGCGGTCGGGACATCTCTCTGAGGCGATGAGCTCCCCGCACTCCCAGATTCTGAATCTCCGAGTGAAGTGAATGATCCTGGGCGAGAGTATTCTTTCCTGAACTGCCCAACCTCGCTCGTATAGCGGTGAATGCCATATGATTTGAGAAGTCGGACCCACGTTTGGGATCCAAATGCATGTGCTCGAGTTAGGACCTTGCGTTGACATATATTTTGGATACAGTAAATCGGTACTGGGGAGAAAGAGACCCTCTCCGACACTATGTGAGCCTGTTGCGGCCAGGGTACATAGTGCGTTTTTATAGTAGTCTCCAAAATGAGTTGTTTCCCTCATCCAATCTGCTCGATGGGTCTCATCGTTTGCCCTCTCAGCTTGAATGATACAAAGAGCATCTACCCACAGGTATCGAACTCCGAGGTGTCTTGTGAAAATGATGGCATCTTGAATTGTCTGTGGCAATGTAGCGAGCTGAATTTCTTTTTGCATCTCTTCCAATGTCTCTCTTGTCATCTTGACATTGGCGTCCCGCCCCCAGCAATAGCTCAGAGAGATATAATCAGCTGTTTCGCCTTCTTTAGGAACGAAGAGATATAGTACGGGCTTGTCACTGGTGCCGACATCTAATACTCGTGTGGGTAGTTGGGGTAGACCGCCAACTCTTTGATGTGTCAGGCAGTTGTGTGTTGATGAGCATGTAGTTAGCCACTGCTTGGCTTGGGTAACCACCTTATATAGCCCTTGGGGCGTACGGATATCCTGGATATCCTCTAAAGGTTCCTGAAAGAACCCGCTCGAACTTTGTTCTATATCTTCACTAATCTCCTCGTCGCTTTCGTCGGTAGCAACCTCATATTCATGACTGTAGCTCGTTTCTTGGGCTTCTTGACTAGTGTGCAGGATCGCTGCATCGGAAAATTCAGTTCCCGCATCGGAATACTCGTCGCTTCCATTAGAGTATGCAGCAATATCATTTTGATATTCATCATTTGAATATTCTCCACTTTCCGCCAACTCGGAATTGGATTCATTAAATTGGCGAAAAAAGAATGCTAGCAAAGCGAAGGAATCATTTAGAATGCCATGAAAACCGTTCCCTTGGACGAATTCTTGGATAGTGGAGTCGATTGTGAAAATATGAACCAAAAATTCAGTTTCTCTTTGATCACTTGCACCAAAAAGAATTTTGATCCAATGGTGATTTTGAGAGACCATTTTGATATCAGTCATATTGACGGGGCATTCCTGTGACCGTAGCTTTGTGAGCGGTGTTCTTCCGGAATCCATTATCGAGACCAGGATAATACCACAGAGCTGACAAGAGTTTCTGGCAGACGTCTCCAAAGAAGTAAGATTGGGCGCTATTTCAAAAGGGGTTTCTGGGTCCCAATTCCCACCATTGTGGAAATTTCTTATCAGTTGCTCGCAAGAGGAGCACTGTGAATTCCCAGACTCATCCATTTCTAGGATCGTGGCGGGTGAGGGGCGAAGTTGGCGTCAAGTCTGCTCATGGCTGGAGGTTACCAACCAGGTTTTGCGGATAAAACCACTCGACAGCGGGGGAATCTATTGGTTGAGGTGACGTAAGGCCATTAGCCCAATCAGGGCTCGAGTTTAGCCAACCTCGGGGATGGGTCTCTAGGTACTTGTTTCCTGTTTGGGGCTAGCATGGTATCGGAGTCCGCCGAAGTGATGATATCTAATGGGTGAGATCCTGCTGCTCCTACGGCTTGTACAGCTAAGGAAGTAATGTCATAATTCTTCAAGCGCACTCATGCATGATATAATGTACTATTTATTATAATACTTTGCTAACTTACTTACTTTGTATCCGTATTTATGAGCATGGCCATCTCCATCCGGAATTTCGTGGGATCCATTCCGAGATGAGATCTTTGCTCTCTATTTTGAACGAGGCTGGTCGTTACCAATACCAAGACATTATATGAGAGAAAGGTATAAGATTGGTGCGACGTACGTTTGCGGTTCTTCGTCATTTAATGGGGTTAAGTGACAGAGTCTAATCTATAGATTCTAGCGAGCGGCAGTGGAAATATATGTTGAAAAAGTCGGACAGAAATAAGAATCTTACTGCTCAAGAATGGTTCTATATTATGTCTGTCATACGCAGCAGGAGGTAACACCATAAGGAAAGCCAAATTTTGTTGGATGGGAACATAGTGGACGAGCAGTGGCTCATCATTACTAATGTCGATGGCATCGTTGTATGTGCATGACCTTCCCCCTACACTATTGAATGACATTACAAATAATGAGTGCGATGCTTTTATCTCAGCTATGTGTTAGAGACGAAGGCATAGGTGCGTTTGATATTATTACTGGGAAATCGATCCATTCACTTGCGTAGAGATGCTTTCACTGTTCTCAGATTTTGCTCGTATGGTGCTACCCTGGATCTCCAATCCTCCCAGGCTGAGAATTTGCTTGAGTCTATATGAATTAAATGATCATGAAGAGATTTTCCCTCTGATTTCAAAAGAGCTTCAGCTTCTGATGGCTGTGAGGTTCGGACATGAAGCTAAACTGAAAGAGCTATTAACCGTGAGTGTCAACGCTGACTGCTTAGATTTGCACAATCTAGATATACAAGAAAAAGCAACTAGATTCTGTAAGCAAACCATTTTAACTAGACAGTCAACAACTCGATAAAGCTTACATAAGTCATCATTTTTAAGGTGTGAGCTTGGGTCATGAATCAAGCTACCCGCGTGGTGGCGGGTACTGTACTACCAATCCGACACGGAGAGACATAATCTGAGGCTAGCTCTAAATTCATTAGCGGCGTTCTCCAATTTTCATAACTAGTCGGGATGGTCACAGTGGATCCAGTCCTTTGAGGCAAAGTCAACCGTGCAACGTCAGGCCCCCCTGGCCTGGCCAACCGCATGGAGTGGGGCAGCAAATCATACGAGCAAGACGAGATTCGTCGCCACTTATTCCGCAACATAAAAGCTAACAGTGATTCGCTCTTATTTGGCATCCTCCAAACCCTTTGCCCAACGTTTTTCTCATGAAAAATGGCAATCACAGATACATTCGAGGCACCAAACCCCGACCTTTTGCGCATTTACTCCGATCGTGATGGTACTGCTATCGACAATTTGAGGACTCTTCGGGATGTCATGTCAGACACACCTCACTTGACATATGCTCGAGGGACTTGGGGTTACACAGGTATGAGGCCGCTGTAAAGCATCCGGCGGATGCAATATCTAACTAATTTTGTCAAGTTTTCCGTACTGTATTTACCGAGGAATCTGAACACCTCTTTCCCATTGCCATGTCCAAGCTTCGGAAATGGTTGCCATACTGGATTCATCACAACCGCTTCCCTTCATGGGGGGAGGAGGGTGAGAGAAGGCAGAAGAGTGATGGCATAGTAAATGAAGAGCTTTGGCGAAGGTTTCGTATGGACGTCATAGAAGATAAAGGGCTCAATATCCCCGTGTTGAGAGACGCCACTACAGAGGCCATCGAACGCCTCTGTCACCGTTTTCATGACTGGGCGACAAGTGTAGGGGGAGACCCAGAGCTTCGCAACAGTTCTACACACCCACGAATGCAACTTTTTCTCGCAATAGATTCCGAAAGTCTCCATGACCTTGCAGTCAATCTTGCAGATGAGCCTCCGTCACTACGCGTGCCACCCACGTACGATGAGTATGTGAGATTGATACAGGGAAGATGCGGCTGGCTGTGGGTATTTGACTACAATGCGATTCGAGCTTATGATGCGGACAGGGATCCCATTAGCCATCGCGGATGGATGGACTTGAGCATATATGAAATCGAGGGAGCTTGGTTTTACAAGGCACGAGGGTTGAAGCGCGACCAGAGGATTCTCGAGTGTGAAGAATATGAGAATAGGCAGGGAATAATTTGCTATGGAGTTTACAGCTCTAACTTTTAACCTAGATAGGTCCGAGCAATTAACCTGCTCTAGGAGCGACCGCCTTTCGAAATTTACGGAAGTACAGGGAAAAATCCATCATCATTGATCTCCTCCAAGCCTTCGCACTCTATTCGCATATTCTGCACCTGCTGTAAGTCGGATGCGCTCGCAGAAATCGAAGGGACCATCTCTAAAATTTGACACCACTTGATCCCGTATGTCCTTACTGCATCGTGCATACGTTCAAAGAGGGTCTGGAGCCAGGCATCAAAATGGTCGAGTGCGTGCACTCGAACTTGTTTATTTTGCAGGTGCCAGATTTCGGCTTCTCGTATCAGTTCACGAATAGCTTTCACGACGGTTCGAAGGCGTCTGTTGACCTTGGGCGTATTATGCCATAGGTAAGTAGTAAGTACCTAGATCACAACATCAGCTTTGCTATTTCGACTTGCGCCACAGTTAACTTACCTGCCGAATCTCTTCCTTCGCTAGCAAAGGTTGGGGGGCTGCTCGACCCTTTCCGTACACGAAATCTTCCATTTTAGTCGCTGCAACTGGTTCCTCCCTGGAGGACCACATCTGGTAAACAGTTGTTAACACGCAACCCAACTTATGCTTTGCTTCCTTCTAATAGAGTACGGTTCTATACTTGCCTGCTCTTTTTTCCGGTTCAACTCCGCTACTACCACCGTCATCACGTCGACATTAGTCTTCGAACCAAGGGCCTCCATCATGCGCTGCTGGATTGTACCCCCGGCGGAGAGTACCTGTTGTAATGAGGTGTCGAAGAACCCCGGTGGAACTTGGTACTGGTCCCCTCGTATATTAAATGCATCCCGGTCAACTGTACGCAAAACCCCAAGAAGAGCGTCATCACCCCACAAACGGAGTACCTGACGTTCAAACCCATGATCGTCTATAATCAACTGTGAATTAGAGTCTTGATGCATCCGGGGTTGACTTACTTTGGTGTCCGGGTAAAGCTTTGCCGTTAACATATATGTCGACCTCCTTGGGACGCCAGACGGAGCAATCAGGGTCAAAAGTGTAAGCCTCCCTGAGTTTACGGACGTAATTTGGGACTAGTTCGTACGGAGCGTAGTACTATAGAACGGTATTTAACAAACGGGAAGAAAGGAGGAGAATGTCGTGTACTTACAGCAGGCGCATACCAGGGACATTTGACGCTGCGACCAGTTGCTGGATCTACTACATCCCAGTCGTATGTCTCGGCCGGTGATCTTTTACCAAGGGTAGACGAAAAACTGTTGCATTCGCTATCTCCTAAATTGCAACAATCGTCCCTTTTGCAGGCGCACTTGTCTGTAACGGACTGACCGTTGCCATTCAGCCAATCCTTGATATATTGGTTTAGTGTGGCAAAGTTGCACGTTATCCACCCAGGGCCCTGAACATTCCCTAATCTCTGAAAGAATTCCGGATCACCACGCTGCATATAGGCAACTACATTCTCGTAAGAAAGGCTGTTGTAGATAGATACCTGTATCCGGTTGTTCCAGAATGATATGGTTGAGGGCCTGGCAACCCCAAAGTAAAGAGTTGTAACAAGTAGAACAGTCGCATCATGCTGCTGTTTCTTCTTGAACGGATCACTTGTTTGTCTTGTCGTAAGGTCCGATCCTACAAGATCGGATGAGTTGTTCACGGAATCTATTCGAAAGTGTGCGACTTGAGCAAGTATCCTTAACGAAATATGGTGGTTCATGTTGTCGATAGGATCGTTCACATACCTCTGGAACCTATGACTACACCACCTATACTGCTGAATGGATTATATTCGCAGGTCGGATCCTCCAGAAAAGCTAGATATAGCATAAACAGTTAATAACGGAATTGGGACTGAAGTTCGTTGCGACCCTGTTGGTATTGTTCCCACGGCATGATTAGTTTGCTTACCTTTCAACATTTCATCCCAGTATACGTCCTCGTCATTTGACATTCGCTTCGTTACTGTCTTGTAATCTGCTTTGCAGCACCGCGCTTTGGCACTTCCGCTAGAGCACCCACCGCGATCCATGGACACTCGAACATCCCCAGATGGGCAATTGGCCTGGCAAAAGTCTGAAGGAAAACTGGTGCTGGATGAGGTAATATCAGAATACCATGCGCATTCGCTCCATTTCGTGTTTTCATCCTCTTGGTCACAACAATACTTGGCCTTGTCAGAGTCAGCCAAACTGGCTGACCACCAACTGAGACAGGTGACATCGCCACTTCCAGTGCCAGAGTAGGCCACAATATCTTTACTACAAGTTCCTTGGGAGCAATAGGGATTTTTCGTCCACGAACACTGACTGTATAGCTTCATGCTAGGCACATCCGTGGTACAGCATGCTGCCTGGTAATTGTAGATTAGACTCCCACCGCCTGATGTCTCCCCTATGCTGTGACAGTACTGGTGGTTGCTGGCGATTTCCTTCATTCCGGTGGGGCAAGTGCCTGCAATATTCAGCATTAACTTGAACTAGAAATTGAAATAGGGACGTCGGATCCAACTCATATACGCACTATGTTATTGACATTTAGTTAGCAATCTGACTGGTGACTTTAAGGGTATTGAAAAAAGCTTACCCATCGCATTTTCCATTATTATGTGTGTACCAACCGCAGGTGGGAATCTTGGCATTAGGAGGACAACAGAGCTTACTAGAATGAAGAATAGAAATGTCAATATCTGCAATGATAGCTGACGATAATTTGGGAGCCACTCACTGAGTACTGCGGCCATCACACCCAGCTCCATCAACCATAAATTCGTTCTTTCTCGCCTTCTTATCAGTGCGCATCATCCGAATCCAATCGCTGGGGCAGTTTTCGTCGCAATTTGTCCACCGACATTGAGGTGTATACTTCTCGTCATAAGTCCACCCACTACTGTTTGTTTGTTCAATCATTGCTTGATACGGGAACCTCTTTCGTGAAGCTGCAAGACCAAGAGCCTTGGAGTATTTGGCATCCTTGGTGTCATGCGAGACTGCCCATACCATAACGCCCCCAAGGCACTGGCTGCGTGCAAACTCGGCCTTCATCTTGAGTGTCTCTTCGTCGTCATAAGTAGCCCAGACATTATCAAAAGTGATAATCTTGGACGCAGCTTCTTTGTCGAGTGTAGGTTTTAGGCCTTTTTCTACAACAAGCTCGTCGATCTCAGAATTTAGTAGGACTCCTACCTCATTGCTACAATCTAGAGCCGGCGATCCTGATTCGTAAGTGCAGCCTGGTTTCATACAGCTTTGACTAGTAGCTGAAAATCCTCTTCCATAAAATGCCAGACCAAGTGTCACCTTGTCGGGACTAATGTCATTGCGCCAAAGTAGATCTAATCCTTTTTCGATCTCAGTTAAGTTAGTGTGCGAATTCAAGTACGGTCCAACAAACTCATTGGGTTTGTCCCAGACACCGTGAAAGTCGTAAGTCATCCTACACATATGAGTCGGGGAGCTTGTTAAATAATAATAATGTTCGGATACTCACATGTTGAAAAAGTCGACATGAGGTGCCAGCTTTTTGATGTCAAAGTGTTGCAGGTACCCTGGGACTTGTCAATGGGGGCTTAAAGGCAGCTGTACAGAAAATAGGAACTTGAGTTGTTTCAGAAACAAACCATCAGGTATGAGCAACTTACAATATGATGCTGGCAGTGTAATGCTAATCTCGTAGTTACTCAGAGACTTTTTCAGATTCTCCATGAACTTGGGGAAATTGGCAAAGTCCACTTTGCGGCCGCTCCTATCTTCTGCCGCTGGATATTCCCAATCCAGGTCCAGTCCGTCGAAGTCATACGTCTGCAGAAAACTTTGAATGGATTTGATGAACTTTTTCTGAGCAGTTTCATCCCTTGCAATATCAGAGAAGACTGTTGCAGTCGGACCTGGGTCATTGAAGGTCCATCCACCAACTGCGATCATGACTTTGAGCTCCTTGTCTTTGAGTTTCAGGTTGGCAAGCCGCTTATAAAGTTCGATGTCCCATGAAGAAGCAGGAACCAGCTCATATGTCGTGGGGTCAATACTGGCAAAGGCAAAGTTCAAGTGTGTGTATATCCCAACGGGGATCTGCTCGGGAAAGAATTGATTACATGTTCGAGCCTGGGACCAGCTCTCGTAATATCCGACCACACGGTTAAAGCCAGTCCTGAGGCCAGTACTACAGGTTGGTCGTTTGACCTTTTTGGCGCCACAAAACTCTTGTGTTGTTCCGCAATATCCGTATTTGGAGCAGCACACATTGAGCGGGCATTTCGTGGCGTTAACGAAACTCGAGCCGAAGCCACCAGGATCGCACTCAGCCTTTCGTTCACAATTGTTGACGCAAATGTCTTTACTGCAATCTGATCAAAGTATTAGTACTGCATCCAGAAAAGAAGAAAAAGAAGAAGCAAAGAAAAAAAAACAATCAGTGTTGATTATGTTTGGTGTAAAGGGCTACTTACAATCGGATCCAAGTCCACAGAAGCCAAATTTGCTACAGCATCCCCTCTTACAGGGCGTGGATTCGCTGCATTCCGGGGCAGAAGCCACGAGACTCAAAAGACAAAAGAGAGAGAGCAGACTGACGATCAATGCAGACCGTGTTGAAAGTGGTTGAGTGGCCATCCTAAGGTTGGAAAACTTTGACTATGACCATGAAGAAATGGTTTAGAATAAAAGCTATATTGGCATCAGTTATAATGTTTGACAAGAACATTCATCATAATTTCACGGACATTGCGGCATTGTAACCCCTTGAAGGAGTCTCGTATGATGGCCAACTTTGTTCTAGGGTTTTAGAGCATTAAACGCGCACTCGGTCAATAGTATCCTGCCCAAAACAGCAGATGCTTTCGCTAGGGAAGCAATTTCCGTCGAAAATGGTCCTATGTTCCACATGTTGGTTGTGCCCTCACTTGTCTTCCTAGCTAACGAGGAAAGACTGAAATGATAGTAGCGGGAGTCTGCATTAGTCTACTGGGGCCTATGCTTGCACATATGCTTAGATTCGGCTGATCCTGGCCGACAGGCCACCTCGGATGCCAGCCGAGTGTAGTGGGGATTCCTGTACTAAGCACATTGGGTGAGTGGTCCGATTGGCTATATGAAGGGTTCACTTGACAGGGTTGTCTGTGCCGCTGGTTCGGCCCGGTGCAACACTCTGACTGGTTCAAATCAGGTCAATATTTGTCAAGTTGTTGGTTCTACTCATGGTGAAGCAAAAGTTCATTGAAAATCCTCTCAAGTGGATACCCAATACCACATGGGTTTTGCGCTGTATTTTAACAAGGATATCAGATACGAGTAGCTAACTGAATTAATTATGGGCAAATTCGGGATCTAGGGTGGGTTCGGTTCGTTCCAACCTAGAGGAGTGCTTTTATAGAAATGGCGGATATTCACCCGAGGTTTGTTTACGTACACAATGCACAACATCTAAAAGTTGGTGGACATCCCAGGTCACCGTGACATTGTATTTCCAAAAATCATTTTCTAGGCACTCAACATTGGGTATTCTATATTTCATCATGAGGAAGCTTGGTTTATTCAGTCTACTTGATTTTCTTTTACTGTGTCTTGCAGCTCTGGCATATGCAAGACATTCTCACGATCATTCGCACGGCTCTATCCACCACAGCCATGTCAGCGTGAAGTCTCAGTTGGCAGCTCGCAATGACTCTGCCGCAGCTGCAGAGCTTGTCAGTATGGCTCTGAAGACTTTGAAAGAAGTCAATCGAGTTCGTGTCGAAAACCCGCGGTTCAACAAGAATGAGTTCAACCACGACCCCAAGACTCTTGATATTGCCCCCGCGTTGTCCATTACAAACTCGACTGCTGCTCTCCGGCGCCGACAGAATGGTGAAAACTCTACCGAGATCGTCACCAACTACTCTATTTCAGAGGAGCTGCGGAGGGCTGCCACCATTGTCGCCATGTCTGAGCCCCAAGTTCCTAAAGGAAACCACAGTGCGGTTGCCAAAGCGATGCGGCTTAAATACGCGCCCAAGACCAATGACACAAACAACCCTGACCCGCATCAAACTCCAGAAGGCCGTCTTGCAGTTTTTGGCGATAATTCAACCGACATCTCCAAGCGTGCAAGTTCTTACTGGATGGTAGAAATGGGAAGTCATGGATCGAGTCCTTTGGCTCCAGCTGGCTATAAGGTGAGTAAATGGAGACGTATCTGGCATTAACTAATTGAGGTGACCAACTACTAACGCTCAGAAAAGGTCTGGAGAAACGTCAAGAGCTTTGGTGCCAAAGGAGATGGTATCACAGACGACACAGAGGCCATAAACAAAGCAGTGTCTGAAGGCGGGAGGTGCGGAGCCAACTGTGGTTCAAGCACAATTTACCCGGCTGTCGTCTACTTCCCCCCCGGCACATATCTCGTTAGCAGTCCGATTATTCAGTATTATAATACAGAATTCCTTGGTGATGCAAGTAATCCGTGACTCATTCTAAATTGCTTTGAAAGCTTACAATATTGTCAATAGCCTCTCGATGTTCCAACACTTTTGGCTGCATCTAGCTTTGTGGGACAAGGTGTCATCACTAGTGATGTTTACATTAGTGATGATCAAGAGTGGTATGTGGTCTCAGTTCTGGTCTGACGTATTGAACGGATTCTATTAACAGGCCTGCGACATTTTAGGTATCTGAACACTGCAAACTTCCTACGTAGCATCAGAAATTTTAAAATTGATCTGCGAAAAGGCTCACCATGGAGCTATCTCTGCGGAGTTCACTGGCAGGTACGATTCTCCGTTTTGAATACCATTTCAGTTGGTTTAACATGTCTGAATCAGGTCGCCCAAGCGACGTCCCTAGAGAACATAGAATTCTACATGCTCTATGAGTCAGATGTCCCTGGAAATAATCAGCAGGTGAGGTAACTGAATAATATAGCTTGGTTTATCAGAGCAATCAGTCTCTCCGTCGGAGCTAACAATTGCAGGGTATTTACATGGAAAATGGGTCTGGTGGTTTTTTAGCCGATCTTACTTTCGTAGGTGGGCACTTTGGGTATGTTCCTGCATTCATACAACAACTCTCCTCAGTGTTTCGCACAATTCGGTCTGGGAATTTTTCAAGCTAACAGCAGAGTCAAGGGCATACTTTGGAAACCAGCAATTCACCACCAGTCATCTTGTGTTTGTGAATGCAGTCAATGCGGTTCAGGTGCATTGGGATTGGGCTTGGACTATGCACGATTTCGTTATTGAAAGCTGTGGAAATGGCCTGGTTATAGTCGGTGGGGTAGAGTTCAACCAACTATACCCACACTAGCAGTCGCTAATTATTGATTAGGCGGGCGGCCCCAAAAGCACCGGGCAGGGCGTTGGCTCTCTGGTTCTAGTCGACTCAATCATCGCTAATACACCCAAGGGCATTGTCACCACTTTGATGAACGAGAATTCAACTTCGCTTCTTGTCCAAAACGTCGGCTTCTTCAATACGAAATATGCCATCACTGACGACTCACGCACAACGCCTCTTCTAGACGGTGGTGACCAAGTCATTGTTGAGAACTGGGGATTTGGTCTGGTCAACAATTCCACCAACAAAGATGGCCGAACATATTTTGCCAATGGAGTTCATCTCCCTGAAACGCCGCGAAACCCAGAGGTTGTTGGTGACACCTATCCTAACCAGGCGCCTAACTTCTTTTCTCGCCGTAGACCAAAGTACCACGACATCCCAGCAAGCAAGGTCATGAACGTGAAGGCTTTGGGCGCCAAAGGAGACGGCGTCACGGATGATACCAAAGTTTTAAACTCTATTCTAGAGGGTGCCTCTAACACCTCATCCATTGTCTACATTCCCTTTGGCGTGTACGTGGTTCAGGACACTATCAGGGTTCCGCCAGGGTCTAGAATTATTGGTCAGGCATGGTCGCAAATTATGGGAACTGGCAAGAATGTAAGCAATCCGGCTCCTTCAAGTACTTTCCTCTTGCCTTACACGTGGTATATGATGGCAACCTTTTTGAGCTGGGAAAGTCAAGCGTTTACATTGCTAACGACCTCAATTACAAATAGTTCGAGGATGAGACCAAACCCCGTCCAATCATTCAAGTGGGCAGGAAGGGGGAAGTCGGTATTGTGGAAATTCAAGACATTCTAATCACCGTGAAAGGTCCCACCGCCGGTGCGATTGTGATCGAGTGGAATATTCATGGATCTAGCAAGGGCTCCGCAGGCCTTTGGGGTAAGAATTAAATCTGAGACTGTACTAAAATATCAAGTTTGGTCATTAACATACCCTTAGATACTCACATTCGAATCGGAGGTGCTAAAGGCTCGGAACTAGCTGCGGATATGTGCCCAAAGAAAACTGGTCATATTGAACAACACTGTAAAGCGGCATCTATGCTCATGCATATTACTCCTAATTCCACAGCTTATCTCGAAAATACTTGGTTTTGGACTGCTGATCATGATATGGATCTAGAGACTTTGGATCAAGTCGATGTCTACTCAGCCAGAGGACTACTCTTTGAGGGTGACGCTGCCTGGCTTTGGGGGACATCAGTTGAGCACAACATCTTCTATCAGTATCAGATATCAAATGCCAAGAATGTCGTCATGGGCATGATTCAAACAGAATCTCCAGTGAGTACCTGAAATGGGCACACAAATTCCCTTCCAAAATCTTCAAGACAGATACTAAAATCTGTCCATCAGTACTTCCAACCCGTCCCCAAGGCACCAAGTCCCTTTGCAAATACTTTGGGTTCCTTTTCAAACGACCCTACATTCGGTGACTGCAGCTCTGGCTCACCCAGGGGATGTGCTGTTTCCTGGGCGGTTCGAATTATTGACTCGAGTTCTATTTACATTCTGGGTGCTGGGCTATATAGTTGGTTCGATGACTACAACCAAGAATGCGTCGATACCGAGTCCTGTCAACAAAGGGGATTTGAAGTTGAACAGTCCAATGATATTTGGATTTGGAACTTGTGTACCAAGGCCATAATAGAGATGATATCACCTCTTGGGGGCACTCCAACATACGCTAAGGATAACATGAATGGGTTTCTGGCTTCGGTACTGGCCTGGCTTCAGGGTTCTGAAGAGACAGCCGGTGCTCGAAAGTTTGATGGCTACCGAGTTTGGACAAGTGAGACTCTGGATAGTTTAGCGATGGAGGAACCACTTCCAGATGTGTGTCGATCTGCTCTGACGGAGATTATTCGCTGTGATGATCGAACTCGAGAGTATCAATCTCCGGCCATACGAAGCTGGCTGGGTAACAAAAATGACACCGACACAGTCTGTGACGAGAGTTGCGGGAAAAGCTTGAAGACGTGGTTTGATAACGTTGATGCGGCGTGTAAGGGCTACCAGCTAACTGATGCCGAACCTATGCTTCTCGGCGGTCGAATTTGGGCTGGTTGGAACCAGACATGCGACAAGGATATAAACTCCGACAAATATTGTGGTGGTGAGTTCTACCCTAAAATGGAGAAATTCCACACCTACGCCAGTGATGTAGAGCCCTGCTGCTAAATACCAAACATAGAGATCATCGATGGCTTCAAGACTGTTTCCTCCATTGAGGAGATGCCTTATAATGAGCTTTGCACATACTGCTGGATAGAGCATTACGACGTCATGCAAAGATCTGCTTACTCCGCCTATGACGAGTTCATCAAGTCTCAACTCGAGTATACCTTCATTACATGCGAGGCGACGGATTGGGATGCTTCAATCGCCAAATCACCCATCAACAAACCGTCAATATCAGAATTCTGTGCTGGTCAAAAATACACAACTGTCGATGGGGATAGTTGTGACAGCATAGCCAGAGCCAAGAGCCTGTCATCGGCCGCTCTCTATCGGGACAATCCATCCACAATCGCTAACTGCAGCAGTATCCCAGAGGGTCAAACACTTTGTCTACCAGCTTCTTGCGAAAGAACCTGGGTCCTACAGCCCGGAGATACCTGTACTTCCATAGAGCTCAACATCACCGAAACTACAGGTACCTACTCCTTAGGAAGTGTCAAGAAGTACAATCGCTGGGTGGACGATGATTGCTCCAACTTGCAGAGTGTCAGCAACGCCGCCTTTGGTCACGTTCTATGTCTTTCACCCCAGAACGGCGAGTTCGTGAATAACGCGACTTCAAGAGATACCACAACCCCTGCTACCGCCACAGGATATGCAAATCTCATTGTCGAGGTACCTGAGGGTGCAAAAGTTGCCAATGGTACAACGAAGAATTGCGGCGTCTGGCACACTGCTGTTAAGGGAGAAGCTTGTCGAGATATTGCATTCCAAAGCCAAACAGTTATTACGATTTTCATGGCGGCGAATCCATCGCTTGGCACGTCTATTCCTGACTGCACTGATTCTCTTATCTCTGGTTTAACATATTGTGCTGTTCCTATACTAGCTTGGGACGACCAATAAAGCATTAGTTAGAAGCTTACTTCAAGAGATAGGGGAAGATTAAATTTGATGAGTAATTCACTTCACAAGATACAGCTAAATTGCAATATTCTTCAAAGCTCTTTTGCAAATCGTGACTAGTTTGCACAGCAAATCCTTTCACCTGCTACGCGGCCCCTCACCGATATGTACCCGAGAAGCTATAATGAGGGGTGTTTAAAAATGGAACATTTGCATCCACGAGAACCCTAATAGAGATTGCGGCTTCAAAAGGGTATTTTTACATTGTGAAACTTCTTGTGAATGCCGGGCGGAGAAGCTTGTATTGAAGAATCGCTCGCGTTGAAAGAGCTCTAGAGGTCGCAAGACCGAATTTTCATATATCGCACTATCTAAAAAGTGTCAGAGACTGGAATATAATTCCAGGTTGCCTGACGGAGGTGGAGGAGGATGGCGGGTGAATTACTCTAGATACTTGGAAGGCTTGGCAAGGTCAAGAGATAGTAAGGAGAATGTGCGGTTCTTGCTGGTGCAGCGTCAATTTGCCCCCAAAGAAATCACCACTACTGGTCTTGAGGCATACCCGATCTACCCCGCAAATAGATGAAACACTATTGCGTTGTAGATGAGATTAGAGCGACATGTAGTGAGACAGTGGTAGCATCTTCAAAGGAGTTTCACTTCATTCCTGCTGCAGCCGCCAACGGTACGGATAAAAGTCGCCTTGGAGGATTTATGAGAATTTACTGATGGTGTTGTGGACGTCGGGGCTAAAAGTAAACTAAAAGCCTGGGTAAGACTTTTATGATAGAGTGAATTTTGACATCATATTCAACCTTGTGGTTGATTTGCATATGTTATCAACGATAATATGGAAAAGCGAATAAATGAACCTGAATCCTTGATTCTGAAGACCAGTGCCAACCATCTCATGGAAAGATATCAAGCTTTGAACTTTGGCATGACCCAAACAGGGAACCTTTCAATCCTCTTCGAATAGCTACATCTTGCATGTCAGTGCGACGCTCCATATTTTACTGAGAATTGTAGGACATTTTCTGGACTGTCAAATGAAGCACACACATGATTGATGTTGGGCCTTGGACTTGGCAAATTTTCAAGATTTAGACACATCTGTCAATCACATGAATACAAACAACTCGCAGATTTAGGTAAGAGAAAAGAGCTGAAGCTGGTCACACGGCTTGAGCGAATGGTGGCGCATGAATGAGAAAACGCCACTTGCGCTCATGCTCGTTGTTGATAGGTATTTGAAGACACCACTTTGCTGGCGAATGGTGTTGATGAGTCTAGACAGCTGCCAAAAGCAAGGAAATGCACCCTCACACGACAACATGCTCACATGGCAAGGAATTCATCCAGTCGTGAATAATCTAGACTTGAATGCCAAGATGAGCCGGTTGGGCTGGATTGCAAGCCACAGCCAGTCGCGGCAGACTGGTGATGCGCTGCCAAGCGACTAAGGCGCAGAGAAAAAAGTGCGGATTGGACCGAACCGTGGGCTCGAGCTTAAATGTGAGACCAACGTGCTACTGAAATGGTTGAGGCTGATTGCGACATTGGGCCACCACGCCAAGCCTGCGTTGGATTGGCTGGTGATGGGACGGCTGATTGCGCGGGCTTGGTTAGCAGATTCCCAGCTCTCCTCTTTTTCTCATCTCCCCGCTCGAGGAGAGAGCACCCTCTCAAGTCGGAAGTCGGATTGTCGATCCACAGTCCTTGGGTAGGATTGCTGTCGCGTCTCATGGGCATCCAGGTTCGAGATCCTTTGCTGAGACAAATGGTTGATGTTTCTGCGCTTTGCAGCGGGGAAATGGGCTAATAAAATGGGAAAAGCAAAGCCTTCCCCAGGGACCAACAAGGACACCGAGCGTCTCACATCTTGTCCAGGTTCCATTTCGTCATTCTTCGGAACCTCGTGTGAAAATTCGTGCACTCTTACCGACACGTCCGGCGCTAGTGACGCGGCTTTGAACCATGGCCACTCGCTTGGTCGTTGGGCCCACAGAATAAAGCCTGCCTTAAGCTTAATTGCAGCACTGGGTTGGCAATCACGCAAGGAGGGAGCCAGGAGCGGACGGGGAGAAGCAGCATGGAAGCAGAAAAGGATGGGAGGATGTAACGGAACTACCGAGGGGATCTACGCTCTGAGAAGGTTGCCCCCGTTTTTCCTGTGCCAGAGTTTCGATAGCTGCTTGTATTCTAGAGTTTCCAAGGCGGTGGGTAGGCCCCGTTGCCATGCGTGTTGATGCCCCATCTCACGCCATCTGTTTTCTTCCCCCCCTCTTCTCGTCTTCGGGCCCTCGCCACACCGACCGTCCTCGCTCACGGGGAGCCCATCTCACTCGAGAGTCTTGGCGAAAGCAGCTCTGCGGGGAGTTTACAATTCCATTGGACGTGAGCCATTTTCCTCTCCCCGGGCCCCCACGGACAGCAAATAAGAGGCGCTGATGGCGAGGACAGCCAGAGTCTTGGCTCTTGGCTTAATCTCACGCTAGCTGTCGACGTACCTTTGTTACGGCCCTATCAAGCATATCTCGATTGATTGCGTGCTCGGGTCGTCGCATGTCACCATGAAATGCTCGTAGGTCTAGACTGCGCGGCTGTCTCGCTGGAGCGGTTTGCGCAGCTTGGCGCGTTGTGCTAGAGACCCATAAGTGAAGCTGCCCGTCCGCTTTGTGCAATGTCTTTTTTTTTCTCCTTCAAGCCAGACCCGTCGCACGTTCAACGCGCCCTGCAGACCGCAACCATGTCTAAGCTAGAGACACAGTCCAGCGACCCGACCCAGCATGGGCAAGATGAGGAGGCCGTCTCCCGCCAAGTCGATTGGACGAAGGAGGAGGAGCTCAAGGCCAAGAGAAAGTAAGAGAAAAAAACTACCGGTTGGAGCCTCAAGGTGACCGCGGCTAACAAAGCTACCCCGCAGGTTGGATTTTATCATCATGCCTCTCTTGACACTGGGTTTCTTTTGCTTACGTGAGTGGCAATGCCCCATAACCCATCAACATTTACAAGCTAACCTAGATCCTCACAGAGCTCGACCGTGGCAACATTGCCAATGCCATCACAGACAGCTTCATGGAAGATGTTGGTATTGATCAGGATCAATTCAACGTGGGTCAGCAGATGCTCTCGTTGGGTATTGTCCTCTTTGAGATCCCCTCCAACATGATTCTGTACCGAGTCGGTCCTGGCAAGTGGCTCACTCTTCAGCTGTTCCTCTTTGGATTTGTCAGTTTGTTCCAGGCCTTCCAGAAGGGTTACGGTGCCTTTATTGCCACCCGATTTCTGCTGGGCGTGACCGAGTCTGGTTTCATCCCTGGTGGTCTCTGGACTCTCTCGACCTGGTACACCCGGAAGGAAACGGCCAAGCGAGTCATGTTCTTCTACTTTGGCAACCAGTTTGGCCAGGCTTCTTCCAAGCTACTGGCCTACGGTATTCTCCACATGCGCGGAGTCGGTGGAAAGGCCGGTTGGTTCTGGCTCTTCGCCATCATGGGTGCTTTCACCATTGCCAGTGGATTCATTCTGGGATTCTTCCTTCCCGACTCTTTCAAGAACCCCCGCAGCACTTTCCTGCCTAAACTCAAATTCTTCTCTGATCGAGAGCTCCACATTCTCCAGACCCGTGTTCTCATTGACGACCCCATGAAGGGCAAGAAGAAGAAGAAGATTGGATTACCTGCTTTCAAGAAGGCCGTAAGTTAACAATATCCCTATGATATTTTACTTGGAACGTTACTGATTGAATATCTAGTTCTCCAACTGGCGTATCTGGTGCCACTTCCTTATTACAATGTGCAACAACGGGCCCCAGCGTGGTTTTGACACCTACTCGCCAACCATTGTTACCAGCTTTGGCTTTGGTAAACTCAGTAGCAATGCACTGGCATCCGTCGGTCTATTTCTTCAGATTCCTACATCGTACATTTTCAGCTTTATCTCCGATCGCTTGTGAGTGTTGACTTTCGGAACTAATATTGGAATTATACTGACCCGTGCCATTCTCCAGTAACCGACGTGGTGAGACAGTTATTGCTGGTCTGAGCATGCATCTTCTGGGATACGTCTTTAACCGAATCTTCACTGAGCTATCCCAACGAGGCGTTCGATATTTTGGTGTCGTGTGGACGCAGACGTTCGGAACCTTCCCTCATCCCCTTAACATCGCTTGGTTGTCTTTAGCATGCGAAGACTCCGAAGAACGTGCTCTCGCTATGGCCATGTGAGTGTGTCAAAGTCTTGTACTGAATAATGACTAACATATTTCCCCAGGGTCATTATGGGCGCCAATATTGCTGGTATCTACGGTGCACAGGTCTTCCGATCGGACGATAAGCCCAAGTATCGTCGTGGTTTCAGTATTGGAATTGGTGTCCTCGCCTTTGGTCTTACCCTGGCTGCTCTTCGATACATCGATGACCGTGTCCGCCGCGTCCGGAAGAAGTCGCAGATTGAGGCTGAAACCGACACTTCTAGCAACACTCCTTCCGATGAGAAGCGCGACACTAAGACGACGGTTCAGGACCGACTCTAAGTCTATTGGGGCTGTGTTTGGTTTGGACAAAGGGAATTGGTAACGGGATCAACGTAGAAAAGAAAAATGGGGATTATAATAGTTTATTGGATCTCGTCAAAGAAAGACTAGATCTTTTAGAGCTAGTGGCGGGTGAAAGTACACTGAATATTTAATTGCAATCTTCTTTGAACACGGACAGGTATTCAATGTGTTAAGCATTCAAACAACAGCAAATGCTAAATTAAGGTATCAATACCAATATAAAAGTGGCTCAAAAGTAACATGATTAGACAATTGATCAATTTGGCCACAGTTGATCATGCTACGGAAACATGATTAAAAGGCCAACACCACTCGGCATGGAATTAGATGAAACGAGCGCAACATGCAACTTCCCCATAACTAAGCATCTGCTTTCTCCCCAACCTCATCCTTGATCTCGCCTTCGCCTCGGTCTTGGTATAGAAGCGTGGTAAGACCAATCTCGCGATTGATTTCGTCCATTCTTTCAGTGTCGGCTTGCGCAGTGCCCTCAGAACCAAAGATGATGTCCTAGATGACAAGTTAGCCTGAGGACAGAGTGTAAAAGGCAAGAAAGAAAGTTGGCATACCATTTCTTCGAGTGAAAGTCGCTTGGTTTCAGGGACTACGAACCAGATAAAAGCGGCACCGATGTAGGTTAGCAGTCCGAAGAGGATGTAAGTTCCGTATGTAATGCCCGAGAGCATGTCTGGCGTGACTTGTCCAACACTAAATAAACAAAGTTAGAATGGCAAAAATATTATACTTATCCAAGATACGCACATGAAATTGTTCCTGTAATTTGTAATTAGCTTTAATCCATTTAAAAAAGCGTAGCGGGAAATCTTACATCCAGTTGCTAGAAGCACCAAGCGAGACACCATATGGTCGAGTGCTCAAAGGCCAAACCTCTGCGACAATAATCCAGGCACATGGGCCCCATGAATCTACTCCGGTTAGCAACTTGCAGGCGAAATAAGGATGAGGCACATACAGCCAAAGTGGACAACAAAGAGCCAAACCATGACCACGGCGGCCCAA
Source organism: Calonectria hongkongensis (assembly GCA_017140755.1). Classification (NCBI taxonomy): domain Eukaryota; kingdom Fungi; phylum Ascomycota; class Sordariomycetes; order Hypocreales; family Nectriaceae; genus Calonectria; species Calonectria hongkongensis. Next base: position 60,424 of record JAACJA010000018.1, read on the forward strand.
CCTGCGGCGGGCTGAGCATCGAAATGATCAATATTCTTGGCAAGGATGACGGCGATAATGATGTGACAGGTACCCATGCCAATGGCACCGACGGTCAAGACAGGCTTTCGGCCGACACGATCAACCCATAGAACTGCGGGAATCGTGGCGATGAACATGACGATACCCACAACGCCAGTTGCGAGGAGACTTGTTGTGTTTGCACTCAAGCCAAGTTGACCGAAAATAGAAGGAGCGTAGTAAAGAATCTACATTTGTCAATAATGAGGAATCGATAAAAAAAATAAGAATGGAATTGTCTCACAGCATTGATACCAGTCCACTGTTGGAAGAACATGGTCACGGTTGCAACAATAACTCGCTTAAACATGGCCCGGGTCTGGAACAGTGCCTTGATAGCGACGAATTGCAACTTGAAAGTGTTCCATGCAGTCTGTTCCTGAAGCTGAGGGAATTGCTCCGCGATACTGCGTTTCTCAAAGAGGGACTGGGCCTTGATTTCGAGGAATTCGAGCTCAATGAGTTCATGGTCTGGAGGCAGGCCGCGCAAATCAACCAGGATTTCGCGGGCTTCCTCTTCTCGGCCGTGGTGAATAAGCCAACGAGGAGAAAATGGCATCCACATCATGCCAATGAACAGAATTAGAGCCGGGGCAATTTGGAGACAAATTGGAACAAGCCAGGCTGCGTCAGATTGACCTTCGCCTGTACCACCAATGTAGTTGCATCCACTAGTTCATGGGGTTAGCCGAATCGAGGGAAATGGTAGAAGGCGGACCAAGACTGACTAATCAATCCAGAAGCTGACCATGATACCAAAAGTAATGGCTAGTTGTTGCAAAGCTACGAGAGCTCCTCGGACCTCCCTATACCAGCAAGTAAGCGACTGCTGTTGAGTAATGCTGCAGGGGTACATACGGTGGTGCGCATTCTGAGTTATAAAGGGGCACAATCATGGAAAGACTACCAACTCCCATACCACTGTGCTTCGATTAGTACAGAGACTGCTATATACTAGGGAGAAAACATACGTGATAAACCTTCCCGCGAGAATGGAATCATGGCCAGCGGAAATGGCAGTTACCTGAATAATGACACCGAAGATGAAGACACCAGTAGCAATTAGAACACCATATTTTCGCGAGGCAACTTCAGCCATAAATCCGGAGAGCAAAGTTCCAAGCCAGGCACCGAGTTCGAGAATGGACGTCAGCCAACCTTTTTTGGTCGTGTTGGTGACGTATACACCCATGTCTGCGATATTGTTAGGTGACATCCTAGATGGGGCATCGTCGCTGGAAAACTCGTACGTCTCTCAAAAGCTGGCATGGTCAAAATTCCCGAAAACATTCCTTGGTTGTATCCGTAGAGCACGCCGCCGATGCAGGCAAAGGCTGCGATTCGGAAGACTTTGAAGTTCTTGACGAGAGCTCTGGCTCCGCTGGCGCCCATCAGAGCCTGGCGCCTTTGCAAGGCGGCATCGTAGGCGCCGGTCGCGGTCGGTGCGCCACCCATTTTGACGCAGAATGAGCAAAGTTCAGATCCAAATGATTCCCTTTGTCGAAATTTTCAGAAAGGTGCGATCAAATTGTTTGACCTTTGGCCGGAATCGGTCGCTATGAATGGAAATGATGCACCCTGACCGCAAATTATATAATTGGGCTCGATGCCCCGGGCTTCGTTTTTAGCCTAAATAGCCGAGCATCATATGAGAAGGATTCTTAAGCAGTGGACATGACCTCGAGCCATGCGCCGTACCAACAGGTACTATTCTGTCGGTATGGCTGCCATCAGATTTGCCAGTTCTTGGCTGCTATGCTGTAGGTTTTGCTGTCTCGGCACTGTCATGGTTGGTGTTCTGCCGGTGCCTTGGCGGGCTGCGGCTGCTGCAGATTAGGCTAAAGTAATAATATATTGGTAGAGTCGGGCCATTAGCTGTCCGACATAAGCAAAGCGAAGCCACGCCGGCGTGACTCCCAGTGAAATTACGGGCTGAGCGCGTATACATGTACTCGAAATTGCGCCGCCTGTTTTCAAGTCGACATATGATGCCACCATGCCGCAAATGAGGCCCTGCTCTCGGCCGTACTCTCGAATTTAGCCTATATTGTTTCCCGCACGAATAGCTCTGCCGACCTTTCCACTGGTTGCAACCCTTTTGTCTGGGGTCCCCATGGTTCCCCGCTCTGCATCCTCCACGTTTCAGCCCCCATGTTCGTTTCCATACTTCCGGAATTATTGCCGACCGGCACCTGAGAGCCACACAAGGACTAGGGTGCTTGGTGGAAGTATTGTTTGACTGAATATGATGCCTCAAAAATGGCTCTACATACTCTCGGCAGTAAGTAATAGTAATGACATAAGCTTGATGGCAGTTTCTTGGATATGGAAGCATGCTTGGATGTCGAGTCTTACGAAGAAGTGAAAATCATAATCATAACCAGGTTTCAGAAAAATGATAGACAGATAACAGAAGATTTCCTGAATTATACTTCAGTCGGTTTCTCCTTACTGGTATTTAATAATTTTACCTGAAATATTTGTCTTTTAACAGAAGGTACACAAATGCTAAAAGACCTAACAGGGTCCCAAGTGCATTTAAACCCACACCGAGAATCCCAAATATCTCAAAGAACCCCGCGAGAAACCCAGCATCCCCAGGAAAGGCGATTGGAATTCCTATACCCGCAATGCGTGACAAAGCCAATATTGAATAAATACAGGAAAGTGACATCGCTGCCCAGTACCCTCTTTTGTGTTTCTCAAAGGGTAGATGATTTTCATACACCAAACTAAATAGGATAAAAAACAGGATTGCCGAAGGATATTCAAGAGCCAAGATAAAAGCAGATATTTGCATTAAATCGATAATTTCAATTCCTCTAGCTCCTTGAAAATAGAAAAATATAACCGTCATTGTCAGCATTTGAATGACGACAATAATTAGCACTGGAAGTATCCAAGGGCAATCTGTCGAATCGTAATAATCTCTCTCGATTGCATAGGAAAAGCGTCGGTGCAGGCAAGGGCTCTCCAAAGCGTCTCTCAAATCGCCTACCCTCCCATCATGTACCTCGAATGTATTAAGCAAATGTACCTCATTATTTTCGTTTCCAGGCAGGAAGATTGGTGAATGAGGTGCTGAGGATGGCTGTGCCATTGAGCTGGAAAAGATTTGGGTGATTGTAAGAAAAGGTCCGACTAATAAAAAGATTGGAAGAATCTGCCCAAAGGTCCATTGATCTTCATCAGGGACATCATCAGGGACATCATCAGAGAAGTTTGTCATCCCATATTTCGCCTGAAACAGTCTTATTTTGCCCCAAATTGCCGAAACAAAAAGCCAGTAAATCTGGACAAATTAGTGCATAATTTCAAAGAATGTCTCAATATGAAAGCATCGAACTCACATCTGAGAGAGCAGAAGAATAGAGATCAAAATAAATCCTGAAGAAACAAAAGGTTGCAACCTGAGTGTGGAGAATAAAATATTGGACAATAGTATTGAATGTAGAAGAATATTGCTCAAGCTGTGCAAGCTCATACATATAAAATTTAAAGAATTGGCTGGCTTTCTTCTGCATTTTCTTGAATATAGTAGTTAGGGATGGAAATAATTTGATAATTCTAGACGATAAGTTGAGTAATACCAGGATTATCGATACAAGGGCTGACTGAAATACGGAATAGACAACAACAGTACTCTGCTCATGTTTCGGCAGATCATACAAGCACAATGCAGGCGTGCCTCCATTGGCCAACCCGAAAGATAGAGCGGGAAATAATGATGTGACAAGCATGACTGCTAAGCGGATCATGCAGAAAAGACGAACCCATTTCTGTAGTGGATGGAGGAAAAGATGACCCCGGAGGACTGTAAGCCCAGCGACATGATTCAAGTTCGAGAACCAAGAAATGTAGATTATTAATTGAAAATGGTACGATGAAATGCCGTTGAAAAGATCAATGAAGGCACCTAGGAGTATTCCTGTGCCGCCTATAATCTGAATATCGCACATTGCTAAGCTAAGATTGACTGGTTTCATTAGATTCAGCAACAAAAAGACGTGAGTTTGATATCCACATATTTCAATAAATAATGTTTGATTTAGGCGTCTCAAATAGCGTTGAGGAAATGGAATCCATTCATGTATCTTGTGAAAAAAAAACGCTTAACTATTGTATCGATTGGATTTGGTTCCCATGCGATCTCAGTTCTGGCCGTCAGAAACGGATTTTCGAATGAATTGAACACAAAGACATAATGTATGCCCACCAAGATCACAGTGAGCCACCCTGGTCCTAAGAAGCCACCTATCACCTGTTGAAGTTAGCGAAGCGCTCATATAATCCCACCACGATTGTTTTGAATTTGAAAAGCCATCGGGGATTTTAAAAACTTACTCCAGGGCCTGCGACATCTCCGTACGATGTGATATTCCGGAACCAACATGTTTCGTTGCAACAGACCATGAGGTTTGGCATTGGTCCTGGCCTATCTCAATCGTATTTTGTACAGGGCTTAGTAGTTGGCAGCTGTAGGTTGTTCAACACACCAAGTTCTGCGGGGCGCGAAATTAAGCGACCAAGTGTGAATGCTTAAAAGAGAAGACACGGGGATTAGAATGAAGAGATTGTGCGGTTAGCGGTAGAAGACTAATTAAAACTTCCAAGTTTACTAAATGGTCAAAGATCCTTTTTTTTTTCTTTTTTCGATCTTTTTTTTTTTAGAATGTGAAGGGCACACTTGTACGCGCTCAGCCTTACAAATCCCACGGAAGCAAAGGCCCTAAAAGATGATGTATCACTTCATGCGTTAAAGGTTCTAATAAAAGAACTCAACGATTACGCATCAACTAGAAGAGGAGAAAATTCAGCATGAGTACGTCGTGATGATTGGATGCCTTAATTTAATGCTTATCCCCACGCCTTGCACTAAACTTTTCCTGCATGCGTTTTCGGTGATTCGAGGTAGCTTGCAGAACACTTCTAGTTAGATTAATGGCATTTTTGGAAATTTAGCTCGATATAATCAGGTTATGGCCTGGTTAATCGTGCCGGGGCTGATGCGTTGGGGACGGTGGCTTCCTGCAGCTTATGGGAGGTTAAGACAAATCCGAAAATGTGCAGAAAATTGGTCATGGGGGCCAATAATAGGGCTAGCTCCGGCACGTCGTTCCACTTATCTTTCTTTCAATCCAGTCGGCGCTGAGCCTTTTTACAAGACATTAACTTGATAACGTGCCGACAGGTCGCTGCCCCAGCCCGTTATTAGATGTCGGCGCTAGGCTATACGCGCACATTACATGTGGAACAAAAAGAAGGCATTCATATCCAAAACAGCAACTTGGGTAGCTAGCATCAGGTCTGATCAGACGGCGTGTGTGGAAGAAAGCAGCAAGATACGCCCTTATAGGAGAATGGAAAATTAATGATAGGTCACAATAACTTGAGATTCAAAAGGAAGAAGCGCGTTGGCTTCAATGTCTGAGAAAAGAGGCCTCTTTTCATCATCTTGCATTAGCTACTCTAGGGTGGGTTCAGGATTTTATCCGCTGGCCCTAAACCGCCGACACATTGGATAACATGTTGACTAATGACTATGCCTGAATCAACATCTAGCTATCTCCTCTTGATCCCGTCCCACAATGCTGCGTTTGCCGAAGAGGTTTTCCCTAATAACTGAAAAATGTGAGGCCATTCTTACACCTTAGTGTCTACAAATTTCGTTGGGGCTGTGGCTTGTTGTGTCAAAAGTGAGCACAGCGGGTTCGTATTGGCCCTTTTTGTATTTAATATTAAGATTCTGCAGTCGATGGCTCAACAAATCGCATTAGGCAAGGGCCGATTTGATTCGAGGACATGGGACAGTTTGTCTGATCTGCGCTATGAAGATCTACGGGCCTACCCGTCACTATAGATGCATCTCGGAAAGGGCCGGTCTGTAGCGGCTAGACCGGTCGATTTGAGTTCTGCCGCTTTTACTACACAAATATTTTCCAACATAGAAGCTTGCAGTAGCCGGTATTAGTAAAGTTGATATTTGCGTGATTGGATCAGGCCGAAAACTCCAAACCCGCAATTCATCCCGTGGTGGAGCAAGATGGATAAGCCTAAGCAGGGGTCTATGGCCAAGTGTGTCTTGGGCACTAAAACATGCTCACTTCGGAAATAAATTCAATTGAGGAGTTCGGCAACAACCTAGATTTTTCTTTTGTCTCAAGAGGATTGAAGCAACGAGAGCAAGTGAATTCAGAACAATTTTAAATGTCTCAGCATACAAAACATCTTGAAGGCTTTCAATTTTAACCGCGCCGCAGCGCAGTAGCGCGACATTTTGCCATTCTCATACCAAGTTTTATGTCTCTTTACAATCCTTACTATTGTGCGAAAGCGGAACAGTAAGCAGCTGGACCAAAATGATTGTTAAGAATTATAAACAAAACCAGTTCCCCCACCTCCCTCTGGAAGCTAGAGGCTGCAAGAAGGCCCATTTCTGCTTTGGTCGTTGTCCTCTCCGCTTCACGCTGGAAAACAAAAGTAACTTGAAAGAGCCTAGGCCAGATCTTGAGTAACCCACTTCCCTCCCGTGTTTAGATCGGCAATGTGCAGGTGATCAATGCAATAGTATCATGCAAGGAAACAAATGGCGCTGTCAGTGCGTAACCATGCGGATGTAGCGTGGTAGACACGAATAAAAAATTGGGTTTCCAAACTGGAAAGAAAACTATCACGAATTGAAGCGAGTTTATGTATGAGTAAGTTGAATGATGCCCTCATTTATCATTTCTGGGCGGATTGTTCCGTTGGTGCCAAGGAAGTAAAAGGCGTTTGATGGCCAAGATGCAGCCCCCTGCCGCAGTGTCTTTGCCAACTGCGACATTGTACCCGCCTCAAGCCAAGATATGCAGGATCAGGCCAACGCAGCCTCCGTGCGATGCGGGTCGGCTCACGCGCCCATCTCTCATGTAATTTCGAAGAGTAGATGTTGGTGGCTGAATAAATGTGCTTATGATCAGGTGAAGCGGTAATTTACTCAAAGTGGTGTTCAGGCAAGTATGAATATAACGGCCTGGGCCTCTTTCTTTTCAGTCCCAGACGCTCATCACCCTACTCCAAATCTAGTTATTTGTCATTATGCATCTTTCATACCTTTTTCTTGCCTCGTCGTTAGGTTTTATCGCCGCCCACAAGGTCCCAAGCAGCCCAACCGGGTACTGTATGACGGAATTGGGTACAAAATCCTTGAAAGCTATTCCCACTTCTATCTCCACTTGCAGCAATAATGGTCCAGTCTATGTAACCAAGACTGTTCAGAAGACGATCGAATCCCCTCCCAAACGTACCACAAAAACCACAACTTCTACCATAATCACTATCATTACGTCATCCCTTGATCCTCGGACAAACTCGATTGGGATTGTTGCTACGGACTATAAAACTTCGACTGTCACCGCCCCTGTCGTTACCCGTACTTCTACCGTTACTGTGACGACTGATACTACAACTGCGTTGGCGTCAACTGTTGCAGCGCCTAGCGGTTTCCGCCCCATCCTAGACACAGTAGAAGGATCTAGCCAGGAGTTCGAGCAGCCTCGAGCTCTCTTTAAGCGCGACGTGATACCATCTGGGCTTGAGAAGCGTGTCAAACGAGAGCCGGGGTCGGGCTTCGCCGTCGACATCAACCTAACCATAGATGGGAAGCACATCGCCAAAAATAACAAAATTCCTAGCTATCCTCAGCGGGTAAATTGCTTTGTCACGGTGAATATCTCCAAGACAATCACCGTAACCAAAACAAAGTCGGCCACCGCGATCGCTGCGACAGCATCAACCATCATCATAACCAATACCAAGCTTATTACAAGCGTCAGCACCATAGTTCCCGATGATATTACTATTTTCACTACATCTACAATCACGCCAACTATTGAAGAAGTCTTTACGCCATATACCACAAGCACAACGACAACGATATCCACCACCACAGTTCAGATTCCTGGTCCTACTGTCCACGCGATTTGTGGAAGCCGCAACTATGCCGATAGTGTCAATGGGATCCCCATGGCTAGTCTGGCCCCTTCAGCGTGGGTTCGGTATGAATTTGGTGATTCCGGGTCGAGTTATGAATGCTGCGAAAGATGTGCTGGCCTTCCTAATTGCATGTACTCCTACACTTTTGACAAGGGCCAAACGTGTGTTTTAGGGAATCTGCGTGAAGATGGAGAGGATTGCTCTGAACAGAATCCATGCCAAGGAGCTGTAGGCTATCAATCTTCACCGGCAGGACGGACAGAGATCATGGTTTCCAACGGCAATGCACTTCAGTGGACAGAGGCTTTTCCAAGGTAACTTTGAACTCGAGTTGTGTTTAGCTTTAGATATAGGGTGGGCGTCATTCTGGAGGTCCTTTGGTGTGACCATTTCAGCTAGCAAAATTTCAAATTAAGGTCACTATTGAATATTGTAGAAGTAAACTGTGTAATCATGGCTGATGGGTTTTTTGAAATGTGCGAGGACATATAAGTCTGCTGGCTAAAGTAGGGCCTAACTTCATTAGTTCCTAGCCTAAAGAGGATCTAAAACGCAAACATCAACTTTTGTGTTGGCTTGGGCTGTAGGTAATGATGAAAATTATGCATGGGACTCGGAGCAAGTTGACCGTTTGGGGATTTGAACGGCATAGCTGCTTGGTTGCTACCACATGTAGCCATGTAGCTAGCCTATTTGTAACACAATTTGAAGCGATGATACAAGGTCTGGTTTGTTCTCGCAGAGAGGAGTGATGGAGTTTGATCGTTAGAGCATAGGTGACGGACATCTCGGCCGATGGTGTGATCCGGCTAATGGCGCACGAGGCAGTACGTATGTCTATATTCACTTGTCTTGGCAAAATGATCAATTGCTATTGGGGACCGGTAAATATGGATCACGCGCAAAAAGAAACCAATGTGTGTATCTAATGGTCATACATTCCGACCGGACTTAAAACCCGCTCGTCGGGGACTGGCTAGTCCGGATCTGGCTCTCCACATATAACGTGTCTCGGAGCCGGACTGATGATTTCGCCGCGATACACACGCGATAGAAACGATACACCTAATTTACGTTGTCTGCCTGGCTCCTCCGTATACCTCGTGTTTTGGCGTTTCCGAATCACCCGACGGCGAAGCGGGGTAGTAAGCCGTAGCACCCAAACTCCGTGCTAGCATCAGACGATGACGTTTCTGAACTACGTATCCCCCTGACTAAGTTCCGATTGGTTTCAAGATGGAACCTTGATGATCCCCTGGCCTAAAATGATGTGCTCGACTTCAGCTTGGTATTTAAGCTTGCTCCAGCATCGATCATCTCGCCCCTCCCAAGCCCGCTCTGGAGAATCGAGATTGAACCATCGCCCGGTAGACCCACGACAACAAGCATCGAACCTTCGAATACTCTAATCTACGAAGCTCCATCTTGTAACGGTTCGGCTGGCAAATTGCCGACCAAAACGCCGACATGAGATTCGTCACCCCACTCGTGTCGATCTCGGCCGTCTCGGCCTTCGTCATCTCCAAAGACGTCCCCACCATCGACAAGCTTCAACAGGCAGCAGATTCCTTCATTGAAAATGTCCAAAATGACTTTTCTTCCTCCATCGACAAGACAGCCGATTTTATTTCGTCGAGCGCAGCAGAAATAGTCCACGGCGTCGAGAAGCGCATCACGGTCGACTTCGACAAGGCACTATCCAAAGCATCTCGCCTCGGAAACGAGATCGAAGCATTCGAGAACCAATTCAAGACGGACGAGCTCGACTTTTCCAACTACACCATCTGGGAGCTCATTTCCGAGAGCAACCACACCGACAAGTTTGCGAGCTACTTCAAGGACCACAAAGACGTCATCGATATCCTCAATAACACGGAAGAGACCAATACTCTCTTTGTTCCAATCAACGAGGCCTTTGCGCACCTCCCCGAGCACGAAAAGCTGAGCGATGAATATGTTGACGAAGGACTTCGCTATCACATCGCATTGGGAGACCAACACACCGGATTTCTGTTCCCAACGCACACACTTCCGACTGCCCTCAATGAAAAGTGGCTTGGAGGCAAACCTCAGCGTCTCCGCCTGAGCACCGGCCTGCACGGCATCTTTGTGAACTTTTACAGCAAGGTCGTCGCGGCTAATTTTGTGAGTTTATCCTAAATTCTTTGCTGAGTATTACGGGACCTTGAATCGATTCTGACCATGCATCCGCAGAAAGCGAAGAATGGTTACATCCACGCCGTCAGCAAGATCCTCATCCAGCCATCCATGATTGGCCGCACCATTGCTCTTTTCCCGTCCAAGTTCTCTACTTTGCTCCTCGCTTACGAGAAAACCGACTTTGTCAAATACGTGCACGGCCTCATCATGGAGGGCAGCACCATCTTTGTGCCCTCCAATAAGGCTTGGGAGCGACTTGGCCCCAAGGCCAACGCGTTCCTCTTCGACACCGAGGAGGGCAAGAAGCATTTGACAGCGCTCCTCAAGTACCAAATCGTCCCCAACGTGACCCTTTACAGTGATGAGGTCTATTATGCAGACAAGCGCTATGCCATCAAGGATCTCAAGGATGCCGCCGGGCATTTCCACACCCAGCTGCCTACCTTGCTTGAGAAGGATATCAGCGTGGATGTCTACACCTGGGGACTGTGGACTTCCATTGTCCTGAATGGGGCCGTGGGCACGGAGGTGATCGATGCTATTGGTAAGAACGGCGTTGCCCACGTTACTGAATATATCGTAGTTCCAAATGGCAAGGCTGGTGACAAGTTGAAGGGCGAGATCGAGGTGGAAGAGTTGAAATACCTCCTTAAGGACTATGTGGATGCCGATGAAGAGGCTGGCGAGCTCTAAAGCATACGCAAGGGATATAAAAGCCATGTAATAATATCAGGGTAGACGGTTACCTCACTCTAGGTTTACAACAGATTGGACCAATTATTTAAGAATGCACTTATGTGGTATGCTCAAGAAACACCAGACTTGTCAGAACGAATCTTTTATCCATTTACTTTGTCCATATAACGCTAAATATTAACCCTTTTTAAATCCCTTTTGTGAGCATATAAATTACTGAAGCTCAAATCGTCTTCTGCCCTCGGCATCTCGTCCAAGATCGGCCAGGGGCTTTCCTTCCTCGTTGACAACGGCTCGGCCGTCAGCGCCGCGGAGGATAATGTTGAGGTTCTTCCATGGAGCCTTGAATCCGGAGCTCTCATCTCGAGAGAATCGGACAAAGATCTCCTTGTCGGTGGTGCGGTAGGCAACCTTGTACACGGAGATCTTGTTCTTTGCTACGGCGGAAATACCGTCATCCTCGTACCAGGTGGTCTCGTACCACTTGTCCTTGGAGTCGCGCAGAGGGGGGAAGATCTCGACGGCTCTGTAGTCGTCTAGAGGCAGGTTTGCAGGGTTGGTGGCCTCACCAGGAGACTGCACCTGGACATCCTGTCCGACAGGGATGGCCGAGCCGACCTTGGCAAGGACGGGGATACCGGCACCGTGCCACTCAACATCAAGGGTGGCCCATTGGCCAGCCTCAAAGTGCTCGTATGGGGCGTTGATGTTGAAGAATCCCTCATCCTCGTCAGAGGCCTTGGGCAGGTAGATCTTGCCCTTGTTCTGACCAGGCTCAAAGACTCCACCAATGAGCATCTGGTCACCGAGCCAGTACTGACCCTCACCATCCATGATGGCATCGGTCCAGACCTCGGGGTCAGACTCGTAGCCCCAACCAGTCCATCGCTGAGGGGGAATGGCGAACTGGTGACTCTCCAATGCGAGAGAGTAGATGTAAGGGATCAGAGCGTAACGACGCTTAATAGTCTTACGGACGAGGTGGGTAATCTCGGGGTGCATCCAGGGCTCGATGACATCACCGATGCTGTTGTCCTTGCCAGTCTTGAAGCAGTTGATGGCGAATCGAGAGGTGTAGATGCCTTGCTGGACCCATCGCAGCAGAAGCTCGGGGGATGGCTGAGGGCCCTCAAAGCCACCAATGTCGTGTCCGTAGCAGTGCATCAGAGACACACCAGCGTTCAAAGCCAAGGCGTTAGAGCCCTTCATGTTTGACCAGGAGGTGACGTTGTCGCCACTCCAAGAACTACAAGCATATCGCATGGTACCGGCTGTGGCACTGCGGGTCAGAACGAAAGGACGCTCGTCGGGGTAAACCTCAGCCATGGCGTCATATGATGACTTTCCGTTGAGCTCGGTGTGCATGCTGCGTCCCCACAAACCAACCTGGGGTCTATCTTTGGCATCCTCAGGGACATCGAGACCCGGAAGGTTCAATGCGTTCTTCCATCCATCATCGGTGATGGTGTACTCGTTGTTATCGTTCCACATGCAATCGATACCCTCCTTGCGCAGCTGCTTGACTCCCTCGTACCACCACTTGTAACCGGCCTCGGAAGTGAAGTCAATGTGGCCACCCTCGCCACTCTCCCCACCACCGGCACTCCAGAGACGTGTGATGGCGGACTCGTTGGTGTGAGGGTCGGTGAATAGACCTCCGGCAGCCTTGACCTTCTCGTACTCGGGGTGGTTGGCGAGAATGTAGGGCTTGATGTTGGCAATCAGTCTCATACCGAGCTTGTGGTACTCCTTGATGAAGCCCTCCGGGTCAGGGAATCTGTGGCGGTTCCAGGTGAAGACGTTTCTTGTCTTTGGGGGTTGCTCTGCGACGGTGTATCCAGAAGACATCTGGTAAGCGGAGCAAGGAATATCGTGCTCTTTCATCTTGTGGGCAAGCTGAATGAGAGCTTCGGAAGCAGGAGGGTCGTCAAGCATAGAGTACTTCATTCCTCCAGAGAGATATCCGAAAGCCCATCGGGGGACGAGGAGAGGGCGACCAGCGAGGTCGGAGTAGGTGGTGACAATGTCCTTAAGAGTCTTGCCAACAATTGTGTATTGCTCGAGACCACCGTAGTCCTGACGGTAGACACGGTAGAATCCCCACATGCCGTCCATTTCAGATCCAATGGAGCATTCACCTCGGGTATGAGCGGTCGAGAAAGTAGCCACGCAGCCATCTGGGGTCGCGTTGATGAGGAGAGGAATGTTCTTGTAGAGAGGGTCAGTCTTGTAACAGTCGTAACCGAAACTGTCGGTAGCCGACAGCTTGAAGCGTCGACCAGACAAGTTCATCGGGGCAGCCTTTTCACCCAGACCCATGTGGAGGGTTCCGCGGTGGAATCGAGAGTATTGGGCAATTCCATCGCCGTCGACAGCGTATGCGCGGTGGGGGAGATCTTGGTGGAGTGGGTTGATCTTGGCACCCTCAATGGAAATGGCCACGCGCGGTGACGCCTCCTCCCAGTCAACCTTTGCGGTGAAGTCTCCAATTCGGATCTGCTTGCTGGTGGCGGATGACTCTGTAACAGGCTTGGAATCGCCCAGCTCGACCTTAGCTCGAGGAATGCTAGGGAAAGGAGGAAGTGGGTGAGATTTGGAGGTAAAGGTGGTTCGGAAGACATTGGGACGAACTGCCTCGAAGGAAAAGGTAAATGGGAGCTCTGCATCTTGACTCTTAAGCTCCAACTTGGGCGCATCAGCGCTTGCCTCTGGGCCGACGGCCCAATTGGAGGGGACTCGCTCCTGCTGAACCATGGTGTAAGTGATGAATTGGATGTTTTTTGCCTGCTATCCCGGGTTCGCAGAGGCAGATTCGACGGGAACGGCTCTGGTTTTCAACTGCCAGCGAAGCAATTCCTCGTCAAACCCCCAAAGCACGTACGTAACATTCTCGTCTTAGTGGTATGACAGAAGCTTGTTGGAATAGCGCCCAACCCCGCAATCGAGGGGTCACATGGGGTCATGGCAGGGTCTGTTTGGTTGCGGAGGTGGGCCGGGCGGTCTGGTGTTGGCGATTCTTCTGCAAGGAACGGTAGAGCGGCGACCGAGACATCTGCAGGTGTTCCCATGGGCGGCTTCTGATTGAGCCTCGTCAGTTTGGGCCAACAAATTCGGCAGAAAGAGCACCGCATGGCCTTGGTTCGCGATGGGTCAACGTTGTGAAACTATCCCCATTGTCGCTACGACGTGGTCTGTGATGGTGTCTTACTGGCCAAAGAGGTGGGGACCTCGCCGCGTGTCGAGGCCTGATGCAGCAGAGCCGACTGCGTGATGCGAAAAGGCGGCGGCATGTCGATGATTCTGGGGCGGCTGTCCCTGGAGAATTCTTTGAGGCCGCGACGTTTTTGGGGCGGCCCCGTCTCATGATGAGCGGAGTGTCGGCTCCTCCATCAACTACCCCGCCAATTTCCCCACCAGGCTGCTTCTCTGATGGCTCTGGTTGCTCGTGTTGATGCGGATGTGGGCCAGCAACTTTGGGGGTGGGGAATTGAAAGGGAAAAAAGAAGAGACCGCCTCAGACAAGACTGCGCTAATGGAAATTGGCTTCATCATGACCTTCAAACATTTTTCCCTGAGCACATTGAACAGGTAGATAGATGTAAGAGGGAAAAAACCATCTCCCTTCATCACCTCCTCTACCCCATGCGTATCTTACCACCCTGGCCAAGCATCTTTGTAGAATGGGATGCTGAGGGGTAGCTATGCCCATGCTCGTGCTCATGCCCATGTCCTGTCCATCGGCAGTTGCCATCTCCAACTCGACCCCGGAAAACACACCCCGGATCATCAGCCCCTCTTCGCCTTGTGCGGAGGCGCTGGCTATGATTCCGGCTCAGTGAGAATGACAAAGCAGAGGGCAACGATGAGCTTGGACATTTCCCATCAGCACGTCCGATAACGGGACACGTCTGGCTTATCCAACTTGCCCTCCGTCTTTATCGTGGGGGCCGGAATGGGCCGAAGCTCTCGCTCAGAAAACGGTTAGCCTGCTTACCGATTATTCCTAAAGCAGTAAGGTCGCTGCTTATCTCCGGCTTGCTATCGTAGCCAGGTATTGGATTGCCTGGACACTGGTGCTTGAACGACCTCATCCCACCTTATCTCTCCTGCGTCTTCAACGCGACCTCAAACCCCACTTTTGCATTACACCCGAATCTAGCCATGGTGCGTCTATTCTGGACAACCCTGACTCGCCTTCCGGCGTTGCGGAGAGTACAGTCTGTGGAAAGAGGAGGCATTCTATCATAGCTATCCCACTATCGAAACATGATATAATCTGATTGAAGCCATCGCCAACAACAACTCTGTAGTCGCAGTGACAAAGCATCTCAAATAACTACAACAACACTTTAATCAGACATCTTCACAAATTGATTTGGATTTCGCAATGGCTAAGCTTGAAATCCCCATCATTGACTTCTCCGGTTAGCATACCCTACAGCCATCATCCTCGTCGATGGCGCAATTGAACAAGCACCAGAATCATGACTAACAGTGCTTTAAAGGCTTCTACTCCGGCGACGCCGCTGAGAAACAAAAGGTCGTGGACCAAGTCCGCGCCAGTTGCCTTTACAATGGCTTCTTCCAGATTATCGGGCACTCAGTGCCTCTCCAGAAGCAGCTCGCCGTCATGGAGGGCGCTAAGAAGTTCTTCTCTATGCCTCTAGAGGAGAAGCAGAAGGTATCTAAGGACAACAATACTTGGAACCGTGGCTACGAGATGTTGAGGTCGCAGATTTTGGAGGAGGGCACCCAGCCTGAACTCAAGGAGGGATTCTACATTGGCGCCGAGATCCCAGAAAACCACCCATACTTCATTAACAAGAAGCTCAACAGCGGTCCTAACCAATGGCCTGAGGGTCTTGGCAGCGAGCTGGAGAGCTTCCAAAACAACTCCATGCAGTACTACAACGCCACTCTTGGGCTGGCAAGCGACCTCATGCGAGTCCTTGCTTTGTCATTAGATTTGGAGGAGACCTACTTCTCCAAGTTCATGGACGGTGCCGTCGCCACAATGAGACTTTTGCACTACCCCACTCAGCCCAAGGACGCGGATGACAAGCTCACCCGCGGTATTGGTGCTCACACTGATTTCGGTGCCATTACCATGCTCCTGCAGGACAAGGTCGATGGTCTCCAAGTCTGGGATAAGCAGAATGAGACTTGGATTGATGTAAGCCCCGACCACCTCCACTCTTGAACCGTCCCTGGTTACTAACGAAAGCGCAAATAGGTCGCCCCCACTGAGGGTGCATACGTTGTCAACCTGGGCAACCTGATGGCTCGATGGACCAACGAGAAGTACAAGAGCAACATCCACCGTGTCATTAACAAGTCTGGCAAGGAGCGCTACTCCATCCCTGTGTTCGTCTCGGGCAACCCCGACTACCTCGTGGAGTGCATCCCCACTTGCAAGGGCGAGGACCAACCTGCCAAGTTTGACCCCGTGACGGTGGAACAGGCTGTCTCAGCTGCTTATGCTGAATCTTATGGAAGGGCACAACTGTACAAGCAAGGTTTGGAAAAGATGGCGACCAAGGCTCAGGTCGCTTAAAATTGTATCAAATAAAATCAGTATTTAGCTTACAAACAAATTGAGTATATCCAAGTCAAAACTGCACGATTAGATTGTAGAAGCCGTCAAAGAATTCTAATCAAAAAGAAAGATTGTCCGCTCTAAGTATTTAGTCACGCCATGATATCACAATGCTCTTAGTAACCTGAAATTTGTCGTGAAGCAAGTGGGTCATGGTAAGATTTCCACTCCGGCTGAAAGATTTAAACGAGTACTAAAGAGATCTCCTTTGATATTTGTCGTTTCCGTGATAAGTTTGACTTGACATGCACAATTTATCCAAGGATTCATTTGAACCTCAATTCATTCAATTAAGTATTCATAAATTGCATTACAAAATGTTTATTCTTATTCTCTAGTTCTTCATATCTACCATTTTGTGACACCTCCATCAACCAAGATATCGCTACCAGTGCAGTACCTATAGTGCCACAAAAATTAGCTGCAAGCTCGTAACATAGGATATAGGCGGCTAATACGTACTTGCTCGCGTCGCTAGCCAAAAATACACAAGCTCCCTTGATGTCATCGGGCTCAGCAACCCGGTGGTTCATGATTTCGTCCTTCCAGCCCTCAAGGAGGTGAGGGAATGCCGCTGTCATGTTAGTTCGGACATAGCCGGGGCTAATCGAGTTGACACGGATGCCGTATGCGTTCAGCTCTGCAGCAATGGGGGCGACCATTGCTCGAACGGCACCCTTGGTTCCACAGTAAGCCGAAGATCGCTGAGATCGGATTGCCATGTATGAGGCAATGCTAGCCACCAAAATGATGCTACCACACTTTGTTCCGTTCGCAATCATCGCCTGGGCAGCGAGCTTTGCGGAGAAATACACTCCCTTGCAGTTGACACCGAACAGCTTCTCAAAGTCCTCATCTGTTGTGTCTAGGAATTCTACGTTCTTGTTGACGCCTGCGCACGCAACAAGGATGTCTAGCTTTCCGTCAAAGTCGCTCTTCACGGCAGCAAAGCCGGTTTCCAGACTCGACAGGGATGTCACATCAACGATGTAAGAGCGAACCTGAACTCCGTATTTGGAAGCCAGCTGCTCCATATCGTCAGTAGGAGGGTGGGTCATGTCAAAAATGGCAACACTCGCTCCAGCCTCTGTGAGACCTTCAGTGAATGCGAACCCACAACCCCCAGCACCGCCGGTGACAATCGCAACGCGACCCTTGAGGTTGAACTAAGCCGATGAAGGAAATTGTCAGTTTTCCCTGGCGCCGATTCAGAGGAATGGCACCATTCAACGTACCTGAGACATGGCGTCAAGCGAAGTATTCCACGTATGATGATCGATGCAATGGCAAGGTGGGAGAAATTAGTTCTCTTGGGTGTAAATGGGGGTTGCCTAGGAGTGTGTATGTGTCTTGTTGTTGCTAAACCGAAGACGAGGTGTGCTAAATTTGGTACACCCAGTACAGTCAATTGTGAATCACGTCAAGTTTTTCGAAGAACCGAACAAGTTTCTCGACTTATGACCTTTGAACGGCTTACACAATCTACGACTACTGCTATCATCTCCCGAACCCCGAACAAAATGACCCAATTGCAGAGAGAAGCTCAATAGATCCGATGTAGGTCACTAGATCCGCTTAATGTGGAGGCGTGGAGGAGCAAAGTACGCCAGTAGAGTGGGCAAGGGTGGGAAGTGGGGAGGATCCAGTTGTCGCCGCCCACTCTCGGCCGAAGTCGACGTCTCCGCAATAGTGCAGAGTATTCGGCCGAGATCGAGCTAGCTTTCAAAATTTTGCATGTCCGGTACAAGCCTGACGGTAGCGCAAATGCGAAAAGTGGCGTGAGTCTGATCCGATAAGCATTGGGAGTGGGGGAATGTCGTACTGAAACAACGACGTGTTGGCGCTACCCCATCTTTTATCAAGAGTGGGATATTGAGGGGAAGTTGAGGAATGGGGTTCAAGTTGCTCTTTGCAAACGCACTAGCGACTTGGAATTGTTGTACAAAGACTCGTATGAACATACGCCTCCCTGTTCAACTAATTCCGGCTCATGCGATTTATACACGAATTACGTCTTAGAATTTAGTCATCATTATTCAACCGCTTTCGCCACCTCCAACACCCACCACGCCAAATTAAGTGTCAATAATAGCCAAAATGGGCAAGAAGAAGGTTCTCTGCTGGTATGTATGCCCCATTGCAAGTGGGGTTAAGCACAGCCGTTAACGAATCCCGCTTTGCCAATAGTTATGGTGTGGATATTGACGCCGTCGCTGGATGGCTTGGATCATATGGTGGTGAAGACAGCACCAGCGATATCAGTCGAGGTAAGCATAGCCATTTACGCCAATACTACATTTCCCGGAGGAAATTCTACCGAGGCAGCCACTGACATCAACTGCGTTGCTTTAGGTCTCTGGGCTGGTACTATCGGAACCCGCCGTCTGCTAAAGCTATTTGAGAAATACAACATTAAGGCATCATGGTTTATTCCAGGACACTCCCTCGAGACCTTTCCCGAGGAATGTGCCATGGTCCGTGATGCAGGTCACGAAATCGGCCTCCATGGTTACAGTCATGAAAACCCCGTGGACATGTCTCTGGAGCAGCAGCGCGATGTTCTTGACAAGACGTGGAAGATGCTCACGGAATTCTGCGGCAAGCCGCCTAAGGGTAGCGTAGCTCCTTGGTGGGAGACTAGTGAGGAAGGTACCGAGCTATTACTCAGCTACGGTATTGAGTACGACCATTCTATGTCGCACCATGATTGCCAGGCCTACTGGCTGCGAACAGGCGATACCTGGACCAAGATTGACTATACTAAGAAGGCCGAGGATTGGATGAAGCCTTTGGTTAAGGGCAAGGAGACTGGCCTGGTTGAGATCCCTGGATCTTGGTACATCGATGATCTGCCTCCCATGATGTTTATGAAGAACTCTGCCAACTCACACGGATGGGTAAACCCAAGGTGGGTCCACAAAAAGCAACTATCCACTACCCAGACCTGACTAACGGCCGTTTAGAGATGTTGAAGACATCTGGAGAGATCATTTTGACTACTTTTATCGGGAGTATGGTGAGTACACGCACTGTTCACAAAAATGTACTCGATTACTGACGCGATGCTTCCTACATTAGATGAGTTCATCTTCCCTATGACAATTCACCCAGATGTCTCGGGTAGGCCGCACGTGCTACTCATGCACGAGCGTATCATTGAGCACATCAACAAGCATGAGGGTGTTGAGTGGGTGACCATGGCTGAGGTAAGAATTCCTAAATTTTTTAGAGTCTCAATTCAAGTTTTCTAACTGGATGCGCAGATGAGTGATTATTTCAAGAGCAAGAACCCTGTTCCAGAGGGTGCTCTTATGCCCGCCAGCCAGAAGGAGGTCATGAAGAAGTATGAGGAGTGGAAGAAGACTCAAGCAGAAAGCAAATAGTATAGAATATTATTGATACAGATAAAGAATATATGAATATTGAACTTAATAGGCTTCTTTGTGCGACAAATAGCTCACGCTGGTTTAACTTGCATTGTGGCCAGGTACTCGCCTGAGTAGCTCTCGAACCAAAAAAGTGGCTACTGTAACTAGTTTCCTTGTAAAAGTGTTTAACCCCTCCATTGCTGTGTTTTCGGCTTCTCCTCGTTAAAGTCATGACATAAGGCTAGGCTACAGGATCACGGAGGACATTTCTACATCCAACTTGAAGTTAATAGAATGGCTCCTGAAGTTGAATTAAAGTCAAAATTTCTTCAACGTGGCAAGCATGTAAAAGTTAAAACTTAGAAAAAATTGTTTGATTCTCAAAACTTTACTCAGAGGTTAAGACGCCGCGACACTTACAAAAATAGTTGGTTCTGGGAGCAGGACTCGTTTACCACGTTAATCATTTTTACTAACAATTCACCAGACTAAGGGGGGATTAATGCTTTCTTTTTTCTTTTTTGAGAATTTGCCGCGCATAAACGCTTTTGGTACGATGTTGTAACGCGAGTTATGATGACTGGCTTTAATCGCATATAGAGAAAAGTATTGAAGATGTTGTCGTTGAACAGACAATTTTGGGAGATTTCTACGAGAGTGATGCTGTTGGGGTGTCTGGAGATGCCAATGAATTCACCTCTCGCTCTCGCTCTCGCACTCGTGACCTCTGCTCGCTACTGTCGCTTCCATCGCTTTTGTCGCCTCCGTCGCTTATGTCGCCTAAATCGATTGCGTTGCCCCATCTAGTTGATCGGCATAACTCATTAGAACCTTGTCAGGCGCCACTGTTTAGAGTATGTATCGGCCTCGGCAGCGGGCTAGTCTCTTCAAGAGGTTTTTTTTTTCGCTGTTCAACTGCTCATGGGTTTTCGAGCAACGTACACCCTTCCCCGCCTTCTCTTTCCCCCTGAGGCTTGACCTGATCGGCAGTACCGGCATGTGTTATGATGCAAGGGTGTTGGAGCCGAGTAAGCTTCCAATAATTCCCCGATCGGCGACCATTTTTACCGTGTTAGAGCCGTGTTAAGGCCGGTGTTGCCATTTTTCAATTTCTACAGATGGAGTTTGTATCAATGGAATCAGTTGTTGTAAGAAACCGCGCACATCGCATATGGTGTATTTTGTCAATCGTTGTAAAATGATTGTTGATAATCTATGGGATGTGCTCCATTCGGGTCCTTCAGTTTGAACAACGTTGCTCTTCTCTCATGGTATGCCTTCTGGAAAGAAAAAATGGAACCAGGGTTTAATTATGGAGAGAATACGCGTAGCAAGTTAAAAACTACGCGTCATTCCATGTGCTAAGCCCTGTCTAGCATGGAGGGCCATGTCAGCAAGTGGGTAGATCCGAAGCAATACACTGCCTGCCTATTTTTGCCGCGCCCCATTCGCGTCAACTTCCGAAACGGAAATTGGTTAAACGCAATACTAGGAACCCTGTTCATGAACAGCAATCAGCTTCAACTTACGCCATGACTGCTTGACATAGCTGTTTTAGGTCGAAACTACAACGTAAAGTCGGCCCAGCACGTATCCACTGCCGCTTAGACCAGCATCTAACGCCGAAAATGTCTTGGCTCATCATCTGAGGACTTGGTATAAAGCAGTGTAATCATTGCAATTTGTAATGACTGTATCTGCAGGCTTCTCATTCATTTTTTCGCATAGAAAACCGCAATTCTTTCGGTTTCTTTTTTTCTGCCCTGTAGCACTCTTTGCCAACTCTCAGCCAAGCATGGGTATCCTTCGGTTCAAGGAGGTGCTCCTCTCCTCCAGCTTGGCCCTCATGGCCTCTCCGGCTCAGGCAGCACTATACGATCAAGTGTTGCAAACACCTAACGGCCCGGTGCAAGGCTACGCAGCTTTCAACAGCAGCCCTGCGAACATGAACCTTACCAATTGGAAGGATGTCACGGTTTGGAAAGGTATTCCATTTGCCGCTGACACCTCTGGGAAGAACCGATTCCGTCCTCCCCAGAGCGTCACACCGTGGAACACTACTTTCGACGCCAAGGAATACGGATTATCATGTGTTTCTTCAGGTACCACTTACGCTACCATTGGCGAAGACTGTTTGAACGTCAACGTCTGGAGCGCGGCCAACTCTACTGATGCTAAACTTCCCGTCGTCATGTGGAGCTATCCCGCAGGAGGCTCCAACGCCGACCCTCGTTTTGATGGTGGCGGTATGGCAGACAAGGGTATCGTCTTTGTCAACTACAACTACCGTACCGGTGCAACCGGATGGCTTGTGACCCCCGAGTTGACTGAGGAGAACTTGGCGAGCATCGGTGTCAACAGCTCTGGCAACTATGGTATGCTAGACCAGTTTGCTGCTGTGCAGTGGATTCGTGACAACATTGCCTCTTTTGGTGGTGACCCCGACCGCATCACCGTCATGGGCCAATCAGCCGGCTCCGCAGCTACCTATCATATCCTTAACAGCAACCTTACCAAAGGCAAGATTGCTGGTGCTATTATCCAGAGTGGTGTCCGTAACCCCTATGATCCGCTTGCTACCAGCCTTGCAGAGGGTTACCAGACGTACGAAGTGTCGTTGAACTACAGCGAGACATATATGGCCTCTGTTAACTGCAGCACGATTGCTTGTATGCGCTCTTTGCCGTGGGAGACACTGGACAACTCTGCTAGCCCCGGCTCTACTGGCCCGGCTTTCAAGGGAACTCTGGACTACTACGCCATGCCTGACACCTATCTGAACACGCTGAAGCTGGGACTTGCAAATGACGTCCCCGTCATGACTGGAAACACCAGGGATGAAAGTGGCGCCGCGTGGGGCCTTAACATCACTCTGGCAGAATACATGGACGATCTCAATTCTACCTACTCTGGAGAGTTTGTCGATAAGTTCTTCGAGGCTTATCCTGCCAACGACTCAGCTACTGCTTCTGCCGCCGAGAATGCCCAGTTCACGGATCGTTCCAAGGTGGGCACACAGGACTGGGCCACCTACTGGTTGAGCAACAGGACCAGCCCCGTGTGGACCTACCTGTGGGATCACGCCCCACCTGGACAGGACGCCGGTGCTGCGCACATGACAGAGATTCAATACACGCAGAACAACCTGTACAACGTTTACTATGGCGAGTGGGAGGCCGAAGACTACCAGATTGCGACCAAGATGAATGCCTATTGGGTCAACTTCATCAAGACTGGTAACCCTAACGGAAATGGTCTGGTGCAATGGGACAGTGCTTCTGCAAACACGACTGTTACTCAGGAGCTTGGAGACGGCTGGGGTCCCATTCCCATCGCTGACGCCAAGCAAATCAGCTTGTTCAAGAGCTGGTTCCCAACGCTGACTGCCATTTAGAGGGCTATATAGAGGTGGTCTGACATGTAGAAAATTCCGAATTTAGAGATAGAAGGTCGTCCAAAATATTTTACTTCTCGATTCTTTACTTGCATTGCATTTTGTAACAATGTTTACATATAATTTGATATACAGAGATGGCCCCAAAAACGTCCGTTGATTTAATGAATGTGAATGGGATCCAATATTCTACCAAATATCCTTTTTTTAAAAGCATCTTATTACATCTAGTTCAAAGGCTGGAAGGATTGTATAAGTTCCTAGGAAGCTAAAGAATGAGTTTATAGTCCAAGCAATACAAATGCGACAGATTGGCGGTGTTCTGGTTCGTGTTTCCCGTAGATACAAAATCTAGCTCCAATACTTAATGGTATACTGAATGTCGCCATCATTTCTATATCGGCAGTTCCCATGATCCATAATCCTATTACTCATCCTTTGGTCTTAGTCCAAACGGATCTGCCAACTCCACCATTAAAGTCCAGAGGCGAGCTTCTTCCTGATTTTCAAATTTGCAGTCGCCTTTGGGGTCTGTCGTTTCATGTGTGCATCCGATAAATGGCCTTGTTACTGGTTCGCATATCATTCCTGCTTGTGGCAACTCGCCGGTCTGGAAGTAGTGTCGTACGACCTTGGCCGTGCACACTGATGGGTTTGAGTGTGAGCAGTGGCCCTGCGAGTCTTGCTGCAGGACCACGCTCCCAGGAAATAATGTAGAGACTCGGCGCGCGTTCCGTAGTGGGGTCACGGTGTCGTGAGTATTGCTGACAATGAGCAGTGGGTGAGACGTGTTTTCCCACTCTTGTTTCTCAAAGTCAATGGAGGGCTTCCATGCTGGCTTAGTCGTATGTCCCAGGCAAGATAATTTGTTCCGCGCCCAGCTAGGGCTAATCCATCTTCCTTGTCCTTCTATTATCTTGACGTATTTATTAAATTCCTCTCGAGTTAACCCATCCGGGCCTCCGCCGTCCATGCACGAGATGGCCTGGAACGACCCAAAGCCCGAGACATACGGGGCAGAACCAGCTATTTTACTGCCACCAGCCTTTCCAAGCGCGGCCTGCTTATTTGCGAGTAATCTGGCAAGTGGCGGACTGGATGTGTTTCTGCTCTCAATTGCAGCCAAGAGAGCAAAAAAGTCCTCGGCCATCGCAAAGGGAAAGTACATCCCCGAAAGAAGTGAGAGATGTGCGTCGCCGTAAGTAACAAATGCCGGACTTGAGCCACCATCGGAGATGGCTGGGGGCATAGGAATTGGATTCTCTTTGAGGGAAAGCAGGACTGAAGTAAAGCGAGCCTCAACATCGGCTGGTGATGTTCCAGTATACAGAGCGCATACTTCTGGACCAGCCTGGAAGCAGTATTCACAAAATTTAGAAATGATCTTGTCGGAATCCTGCAGTTGCGTGAGCCAGCTGCCCTTGTAGTGATCAGCTGGATCGACCACGCCGTCTAGGACCATGCGGCCCACTTTATCAGGGTGCATCGCTGCGAAAGTCGCTCCAAGAAGGGTTCCATAACTCATTCCCCAATACTGAATTTTTTGTTGCCATGGCTGAGTTGCTAATTTCTCTGCTGTCTCGAATGATTTCTTTGCAGATACAGTTTCAGAACCCGACAGAAGCCTTCTGGATTCTTTCACTGTCCATTCTGCGTGTTTCTCGACGATCCTCAACATGTCCTCAACAGTCTGAGCCGTATTCAGATACTTCAAGATTCCTGTGCCATCTTGGCCGTACGAACAGCTAGCACCTAGTGCAGCTGCTCTAGCCCATTCGAGACCAGTAATACTCTCGCTATGCCACAACAAGCCATAATCAGGTAAACCCAGAAGCCAAGCCTCTTGATCGAACGCATTTGCGAAACAGTTTAGTTTGGGCGTCGTATTATTGACACCCCTGGGATCAAATGAGATGATGTCAAAAGACTTTCCACCCGCAACGCTTGGCTGTTTAGCATCAGCGGTTGAGGGGTCATCAAGTACACCTTGTATGTGTTCCCCGTCGGTTATAGCCTGGTAGACACCCGACTCACCGGGCCCACCCGGGTTCAACACAATAGGACCGCCATATCGTGGATCCGTCACGGGCACTTTGGCGGGCAGTTTTATCACTGCGATGGCCGCAGAAGGTCCATTTTGTTGCTCAGCTGACGAGCTATTCCAGTTCAGAGGGACCAAAAGCCGGGCGCACTGAAATGAACCAAAACAGGGAACGTAATGAAGGGAACTTTGTGGCGTGATGTTTTCCCATCGGAATTCATCCTGGATCGCGTCTTGGGTGATATTTTCGGGTCCCCAAGGCAAGCTCGTGTCTGGATTGAATCGAACCCAGGATGAGGCAATTATCCATAGTGAGATGCAAATGACCGGAATCTTAGGCTGAGCCATCCGGCTCCAGAGCCTCGCCAAAAATGGACTCGGCGCCTCGGTCACGGAATTATGACCAGGGTCCAAGGACGAGTGCCAAGGTTTCGACATGATGAAAAGTTTAACCCAAAGATGCTAAACCGTCGAGAGCCCACATGGAATGTCGGATTACCGAGCTTTCTCCAGGTCATGTTTCCAATATTCCCTCGGCTGAGATGTGAGCCACGTGAGGATTGATGGCGGTGGGTTAGTTGCCAACCCACACATTTCTCCGTCTCCATGATTGGTCAAGTCTTACCTCGTGAGCAATGTCTTATCTGATCCTTCAAGTTCTGGCTAGAATTGACAGGGAAGGTGAAGTGGTTAGCTCCTTGATTGGCCAGAAATCCCTGCGCTATACCGCCTTTGGTTAGCAAGACATTGGTCACAAAAGAACCGGTTCGCGGCGATCGTTGAAAACAAGAAAAAATCACTACGGCTTGGGCGAAGATAAAATCAGCAACTTCCAATAAATTCCTATAAAGGTAGCAATAATAAAAACCCCGAATATCATCCAATCACGAAAATGGTTGAATTTCAAAAGCGCAAATTGGGCTTTGTTAACCAAGAGCTTCTCGTATAGCCTTCCATAATGGTAACTAAAAGCTGACAATATTGGCCTCCCAAAACAAGTCACTCCGAGAGTAAGAATCTGTGAGAGGTTGGATATTTTCCAGAAGGCACCCCTTATTGGCTGGGACGCTATTGAATCGATCCTCAATCCAAGCTGCAACATCGCCTCGAGCTGCTTCCAGAACTTGACCATGGCCCAGATTGGGATAGATCTTTGCATGAGCAGAAACATTGGGGTATGTAGTGCAGGTCAAGTTAAAGTCCTCCAAAGTCAGAGATGCGGGAGTGATGCTGTCTGTGGAGCCTTGGATGATCAGCATTGGCGCAGCGAGCGGGTGGGGGCCTTGTCCATTATATCGAACAGCCCATACGTTGGTGATATTCTTGGTCAGCCAGGTACGGTCCTTGAAGACCTGATCCGGAGTAAGGGTACCAACAGCGGCAAAGCCTGTCTGGAAGCAAGAGTTGTTCAGCACATTGAGACGCTGCAGGACAGTCTCGGTCAGGTAGTCCTCGAGCTTGAAATGATCGGGGAAAAGGCCAGCGAGACTCTGCAAAAAGTAAACTGAAAATGGGCCGCCACCGGTGCCCTGCTCCCAGGACGTCGGGATGAGTCTCTGGGGCCGCAGAGCTGGAGCAGCTGCTATCGCGCCGATGAACTTGCCAGCCTTTGTGAGGGCTTCTTGGTTCGGCAAAGCCAGTCGCTCAGCAGTGCGCCAGGCAGTCATTCCGCCCTCGCTGTGACCGTATACCATCCACTTGTCACTGAGTTGCTCGCCAATAACCTTCCTCGATGCCAATAGAGAATAAGCGACATCAGCCACATGCAGATACCCGGACTCATACATGAATCCCTGGGGAATCTCGGAACCTTGGCCGGAGTAGTCGGGGGCGATGATAGCATATCCAGACTCTGCCAAAATAAAGGGGGCCTTCCAATCGTAGTACAGGCCTTTGTTGTTGGTTGTTGAGCATAGGCGGCCCCAACCCGCGGTTCCGTGAGTCCATACGATGGTACGGAGCTTCCCAGGCTCACCTGGCGTTTTGAGACTGTTGGAATAGGGCAAGAGAGCCCATGCGGTGGCAGGTATAGGATCACCGTTGATGTCTTCGGTCACGTACATGAACCGTTTGAAAGACAGACCAGCTGGTATGGTCCAGTTGCCGCTCAGTTGCTCATAGGGCACATCCTGCCAGCGCAGGATATCTCCAGCTTTAGCACCCGTCATATTGGCGGGAGTTGAGTAGAAAGGATCATCAGTAATGTTGCTAACCCACAGTTTCGACTCGGATTCGTACGTCGCCTGAATCGCAGCCTGACATTGGCTGTCGCATCCCTTCTGACATTCTGCATCACAGATAGGGTCGGCAGCCAAAGCCACGCCGAGGAAACAGGCCAGAGATACCGCTGAGAACCGCATCGAGACTTAGAATTGAAATATTTGGCTGGAGTGATGAGGGCCTTCTTTCCAACAAGAACTGTGCTGGTCTTATTTATAATAATTTCCATTCTACCCATACCGTTTAACGAATATATGAGGGTGTATGGTAAAGGATTCCGAAAGGCGGCGCATATAGCTTCCAAATGAGGCATAGACTAGTTCTAGGAGGTTGCGCCTAAAGATCCACTGTGATCCAAAGAACTCGGAACTGGGGATTGTAGTGGCGCTGTGTAGTTATGCCCGTCCGAAAGTGTTGTTGATGCCATTAAAATCCTAAAAATGCATCATGTTGTCCAAGCAAGCGATAATAAAAAGCACATTGGGCCTATAGAAGCCGGTCATTACGGTACTGATATATTCCTACAGCAAAGCGATGTTCGATCTGTGTAAATGCTACAGATTCCAGAATGTTTCAAATACTCACTTTTCTTGCCTCTTTTGTTAGTCGCTTAAAAAAGGATTTCGATTACACATACTTTGTTCAGCATCCATGCTTTTCCTGTATTCCGAACGCTAATTTAACCTTAAATCACCTGAATTGATCACCCGAGGACCACTTATCATGCCAGATCAAGCGATAAGACGCGCCGGTTGAACCAATCCGTTTGGCCTCCAAGGTTATGAGTTCTGCTATTGGTTACCATAACACAGCGGGCCGTTGCAGTCGCACATATAATTATTCCGTGAATTCCTATCTGTAGATCACATGTTCTATATTCTGTGGCAGATTGCATGCAAATGATCTCAGATAGACTACTGGCCGTAGAGTTATCTATTATGCCGAGGCCTTTACTCCCCGAAGTAAGTCATCCACAATTTTACCAGCCGCGAGCACTTTTTCCTCCTCCAGCTTTCGTCCAATAATTTGCAACCCCACTGGCAATCCAAGAGAAGCCATTTCTTCCTTCCTCTTGCTCCACACATCCTTGTTCCATTCATCCTCTGGTCCCCGGGCCTCGTAATCCCACGGCGCCTTGACATCGTCTTCGCAGACGGAACCACCGGGAATGACGAGGGCAGGATAGTCGACAAAGTTCCAAACTTTGGTGTAGCCCACCCAGCGGGAATAGCCATGAGGCACTGCTGTGTGTGGCATTGGCGGCATGAGGATCACATCGGCCATTCTACCAGTGGTGGGTGATCGCAATGCTTCCCACTTTTCCAAATAGGCCTGCTGCAAATCAATCTTTTGCCTGTTCAGTTGCCAGTACTGATAGACCGAAATAGGTAGTCCACGGTTGACGAGCTTTTGCACGTGGGCGATGTAGGGTTCACCCCCAGCCATGACATCTCTGCGAATATCCTCGCAACCGTCGGCTGTGTAGTATTGATCCTGATACAACTGTTAGCGAGCATCAACTGAAAAGCGAATTTGAAGATTTTTCTGACCATGACTTTAATACAGTCAGCATGTAGGTCGGGGTTCCATTCGAAAATATCGTGGCCGGCGTTTTGAAGCGCTTCAACGGCCGATTGCAAAACCCGAGAGAGTGGCGGATGGGGGCGCACAACTTCGTCGTTAAACAAAACACCAATCGTCAATGGTCGGGTAAACGTTTCGTTGTACATTTCGTGCCTCCATGGAATTGGAACAACACGAGAATCCTTTTCCCATGGCTTCGCATCCATAATAGAGGTCATGGTAAGATGAATCGTATCAAGACTGCGAGCCAATGGGCCAATAGAGGAAGGAACATGTTCTTGGCCTTCAGTAGAGACGGGAACTCCACGGTATGGCAGCCGAGCGCTCTAAGATACAATTAGCTTGGGTCAACTCCTTCCACTGGTCAGTGACGCAACTTACGCTTGGCTTTAATCCATACAGGCCATTGATATGAGACGGAATGCGGATACTTCCTCCAATATCAGTTCCCCAGCCTAGCATGCTAGCATTGCACGCCAGAAGCGCGCCCTCGCCTCCAGTAGAGCCTCCAGGAGTGTAATCCTTGTGCAATGGGTTGGTAGTCAGACCCCAAAAAGGGTTCTCTGTTTCACACCACTAGTAATGAAGTATTAGGGCAATCCTCATGTCAAAAGTGGACTATTTTGCATCTAGACTCACCATGATACTTTGAGGAATATTGGTTTTAGCGATTATCACTGCGCCAAGCGACTTGAGCATTTTAACCACAACAGCATCATCCTCTGCAGGTTGGAATGCTCGACCAACATATCCAAGGGTGGTATCATAGCCCTTTAGATTAAATTGATCCTTGACAGTGACAGGAACCCCCAGTAGTGGTAGCGTCAACTTTTCGCCCTTCGCGATAGCAGCGTCAAGCTCAGATGCTTGCTCAAGCGCATCTTTAAATGCGACCTCCGTAAGGCTAAACCATAGAGCTATTAAAACAAATCCCACAGAGTTGTTATTTAAATGGCTACTGCCACTTACCAGTTTGTCTGTCGAGTTGTTTAGGTAAGTGTTGTAGCTGGCTATAGGGTAACATACCTCGCGATGCGTTTCAATTATCCTGTAAAATTATGAGAATATGCCCGACACAGATGCAATAAAAAAGAGAATCTATTGTATTCTTTGCGATAAATCTAACTAACTGACCTTTTGATATAGGCTTTGGTGATGGCTGTGACGGTAATCTCACCACGGGCCACTCGTTGGGCGATCTCAGTGGCATTCGGTATGCTGGTCACGTCCGAACTGGGATTATCTGTTGCGCCATTGGTCTGTTTAGTTGTTTCTCCGTTGCCATGATTGGATCCCTTACCTTCGTTGACGAGGGAAACGGAGGCTAGCAACTCGTCACGTATGGCCCGTTTCTTGGCGACTACATCCTCCCAAGGGGCCTTGGGTACTCCGTTGGTGAGCGTCATTATGACTTACGGTAGTGAAAATGTTGTTCAACCTCGAGAGTAGACGTCTTTGATTGAGGCAACTACAATGTGATTCTACGATATCCAAATTTTACTCAACGTGGCTCACGATGACTAACATGCCAAAACTCGGCGATTTCGGGAGTGTTTCGCCCTCACCTTCTCAATCCAAAGGCGGGGAAGCGGGTCTCATTGGCTTATCGCAAAGACAAGCGAACCATTCTGACAGGCTACCGACCTAAGATGGTTCCAGTTAGGGCCAATGGCAGAGAAAACGGAGAAGCAAACGCCGCTGGTGCCCGCAATTGAACAACTGCTGCGCCGAGAGCGTCTTGAAGGCTCGATGCTTATCGGAAGTGGGGGATTGCGGCGTAAAATCGCCGTGAGGAGTGGGGATGGCATCCGCACCCTTGCTATCTGGCACCCCATCTCCCATTTTCCAAGTGCTGGGCTCGTTGATCAGGTGTTGGCTATTACTGGCGCGGAGTTGGCCGCCTCTGCTCGGACGGTATGCCGACGATTTGTGAGTGCAGCCGTGCGACATACTAGCATTCGATGCTCACTGGCGCCACTGGGAATCGCTTCATCGCGACATAGATGGGGTAATAAATGAACACAAAACTGCCCGCCCGGTACAATCCACCATGACACTTTAGATGGTATAGAATCAAATCAACACAAGTCTTTTTACTGGTACCAAGAGCTTTAATAGTCGCGATCCATTCAACGACACAGGCTCTCACTCATCCAGCATGACAACAGCTTCAAGTACCCCGGCGGCCGAGAGCAACGGCACCAACGGAGCCAGCCACACCGGGCAGAACGGCCACTCATCTCCCAAATGCGATGTGTGCGTCGTCGGCCAAGGACCAGCAGGCCTCATGCTCAGGTATGTCTCCGCTCATCACACCCTTTCGGCTCAAGCAGCCATTCTAATGTCATCTTGTAGTGCGCTTCTCGCCAGATTTGGCATGAACGTTGAGGCTCTTGACGAGAGGCCCAATCAGACCGCTGTTGGCCGTGCCGATGGCATCCAGCCCAAGACAATTGAGACGTTCCAGATGCTCCGCGTCGGCGATGAATTATTTCGCACGGGAGTCAAGGTCCACGACATCTGCATGTGGCAAGGGTCCAACGACAAGGATCTTCGTCGCCTAGGCCGCTCAATCCATTACCCGGCTGATGTTGTTGACCTCCTACAGCCTTACATCTTGCTATGTCACCAGGGCATGGTGGAGGGAGTTTTTGTCGACGACTTGCGCCGTAGCGGCACCGAAGTTAGGCGCAGCCACCGCTTCAAATCCCACAACTACCAAGACGAGAACAGCCAAGGCCCCCTGCAGGTGCATTGCGATTCTCCAGAAGGCGAGAAAACAATTCTTTCTGACTACATTATTGGTTGCGACGGCGCTCGTTCACTTGTGCGGTCGGGCATTCCCGATACCTACTCCCAGGGCACACCACATAATTCAGTATGGGGAGTGCTCGACGGAGAGATTGAGACAGACTTCCCAGATATCTGGAGTAAGACTGTGGTTTACTCTGAGCAACATGGCTCAGTGCTCATCATCCCTCGAGAGCGCAACATGTCTCGATTCTACATTGAGATGAAGGCTTCAGGATCATCAAAAGACCTGGGACAGGAATATGTCATGGAACAAGCCCGTCTAATCCTAGCACCATACAAAGTGGAGTGGCTCTCAGTTGAGTGGTTCGGCAATTACCAAGTGGCACAACGAGTCGCTGCACGCTTCTCTGACCCTCAACAAAGGGCCTTCATTGCAGGAGATGCAAGCCACACACACAGCCCCAAGGCCGCACAGGGCATGAACACTAGCATGCACGACTCCTGGAATCTCGCATGGAAGATTAACCTTGCATCCCGTGGGCTGGCAAAGGAGGGCGTGCTGCTTGAAAGCTACGAGCAGGAGCGAAAGAAGATTGCACACGACCTGATCGACTTTGACTTTGAGCACGCCAATGAGATTGCCGCTGGTGACGCCAAGCGCCTGGCAGAAAACTTCCGCAAGAATACCCGATTCATTTCCGGAATCGGTGTTGAGTACGGGCCCAACAAGCTGAACCTGGAGCTCGATGGCCTGCAGAAAGGTGCAGCTGCACCTGGATGCAACCTGCCCCCTGCAAAGGTGACCAGATTTATGGATGCCAGCCCCGTTGATGTTCAGCTGGACATCCCCATCCTGGGCCAGTTCCGCGTCTACATTGTGCTGGGCGACAAGTTCGGACCCGCAGAGTCCACTTTCCTAGAGGGCCTTAACAAGGGCTTAACATCGGAGTCATCACTCATCAGCCGCTTGACGCAAGCCGCGAGAAAATCCTATCAGGAAAAGCCACGAGCTAAGCGCGTGGATGACGTCTACGTCCGACCCGAGCGATACACGTCAGTTAGCGACCTAATTACATATGCTCTCATCTGTAAGTTATGAAACTGCCCTAGAAAAAACTTTTCACTTTTTGGCGTCAAGCATCTCTCTGACACGTTATCTAGCGTCGGCGGATAAGAACGAATTCGAGATTAGCTCGCTCCCACATTTCCTGTCACAAAGCAGGTGGACCGTCTACCTAGACGACGTCCCCAACCTAGATACTCAGGGCCGCAAGTGCACAGACAAGTGGCTGGGCGGCCTTGGGCCCAGCGAGGTTGCGATTGTCAGCGTCCGCCCAGATGGCTACGTGGGGTCGGTCAAGAGATGGGACTCGGCGGACTCTGGGGCTGGAGAGGCAGCGGCTCGTTGGCTGGATGACTACTTTGGAGGCTTTCTGGCGGTAGCGGGAAACTGAAAGGGCTGGAAAAAAAATCTGAAACGAGGCTGGTTTTACGATGTGTCATATTTCCTGATCGCGTAAGGGAACCGAAGCCAGCAGAGAGAGCTTTTTAGGTTATCCCGTCGTCGACCCTGCAGTCAGCTTCTAGAACTACAAATGAAACAAAGCCACAAAATTTACGCCATGTTTTGCAATATCGACTTTTTTTTCTTTCCTTTTTTCTTCAGAGGGGATTTCTATTTGACTATGCAGGTCCCCCCCCTGACGTGGCAGCCGCACGATTGACTGTTGGTTGCCCCAACTTTTGCCCAGCAGCAGAAGCGTGGTGCCAAGGTTTCAGCCATCTCTCATGCAGATTCACGCATCAAAAATGGGACACTGTTGTTCACTACTGCCCACTCTTCTGCAAGCGTGATCACTCGGTAGTTGTGTTTTCTTTGTTGTATTTTCTCTTCTCTATTCTTGGCATATCGTTACCGCCCTTCATCTGACTCCCAGCTCCGCCCCCTCACCCCAGATACCACCCAGCTCCCTTTACCCCGGATCCCAATGGGGGAAGGCCAGCAAAACACAGCCATTGGGGTCGCTCCCCGGACCTGGACTGACTCGTAACCAGCTTGTTAGGCGCAAGGGGCAAATAGCTATCTGGCTATTGGTCAATGCATCGAAAGTGGGGGTGGGGTCGGTGAGGGTTGAGGGCCAGATCCTGGTGCTAGCAGAGATAGCCATTTCTTATCCTGATAATGATAGGGAGGGGGGTTTGATACTCTCAATCGCCTGGAGGAGGATTGATTATCGCCATGGCGTGTTAAGGTGAGCTTACCGTACTGCAGTCAGGCCAGAGCATGGATAAGCTGCCGCATCGATCAGCAGCCGACCTACCCTTGGCCTGAAACCCATGCTGTTGTTGTGTCTCTGCCGGGACGCGGCAGGCTCGGAAAAAAAAGGTATTTGAATCAATTAATCTGCACCATTGGAAAAAAAGAAAAACCAGCAGCAGTCGTGGGCTCTCTTCACACTCCCCTGCACAATCTTGGACGCGTTGAACCTTCGCTATGACCATGTCCAGCGACACAGAGAAGAGCGCCTCTGGCAAGGGGGCCAATGAGTTGGCTCCCGTGGTAACCTCCAACTCCTGCGAGCAGGGCGAAACGTTGGTCATGGACGATGCTGCCATCAGAGATTTCTACGGAGGCGCCGTCAACGACAGCTACCGCCTGAAGTCTGAATTGGTGGCCCAGCATCTGGCAGAGATCGGCATGGGCAAGTAAGTTGTCCTTCCCCCGCATTGAAAATTTTTCCAGATTTTGCAATTTTGCAAAATTTGATGCATTGAGCGCCACGAACCAAAGCTGACAAATTATCAGATTCCAGTGGATCCTGTTTGTTGTCAACGGATTCGGATGGATTGTCGACAACTTTTGGTCTCAGGGCATCACTGCTGTCCGGCCGCCCATCGCCAACGAGTTTACGGATGTCAGCCGTCTCAGCTACAGCTCCGTAGCCTACTACATCGGTCTCATCTTGGGTGCTTCCTTCTGGGGCACCACCGCTGATTTAATCGGACGCAAGCCCGCTTTCAACGCCACTATTCTCATTGGCGGCATTTTTGCTTGTGCTGTTGCCGGTACCCAAAACTTTGTCGCATTCTGTGGTATCTGGGCTGTCATCGGAACAGCTGCAGGTGGAAATGTGCCCGTCGACAGCATCATCTTCCTGGAGTTTGTGCCACAAAGCCATCAATGGCTGCTTGTGACCCTTTCTGCTTGGTGGAATCTGGGACAAGTTATTGTCTCGCTCCTGGCCTGGGTTTTCCTAGCCAATTTTGCCTGCGAGGATAGTGAGGCTCCTTGCCCCCGAAGTGATAACATGGGATGGTATGTCGATACTCATCTTATTCTGTGACCATATCTAATACTTTCTAGGCGATACTTGATGATCACCCTTGGAGGCATGGCCATTGTCTTTGGTCTCATTCGTATCCTGGTCTTCAAGATCCCCGAGTCTCCGAGATATCTAATTTCCAAGGGCCGTGATGCTGAAGCAGTGGAGGCTGTCAACTACATCGCTCGATACAATGGAAAGCCCGAAACACTCACCTTGGATATGCTCCAGTCCATCGACAGACAATGCAACCCAGATCAAGTTACATCTAGCAAAGCTGTTTCTACCGAGGTCACCAACACTCAATCAGAGAAGGGCATGTCTCATCTGGATATCCTCAAGGAGAGCTTCAAGGATTACAACACCAACAGCTACAAGAACCTTTTTGCTGGCCGAAAGATGGCTCAGCACACTTCTGTCACGTTCTTGATTTGGCTGACCATCGGTATCGCCTACCCTCTTTACTTCGCGTTCATCACATCCTACTTGTCTACCAAGAAGACCTACAGCGCGGACACCTCCATCAACCACACATACATGGTCTACTGCATTGTATCCTCCGTTGGAGTCATCGGTCCTATTGCTGCAGGCTTCCTTGTCGAGACCCGCTTCGGTCGAAGGTGGATGATGGCTGGCTCGGCTGTTTTGACAGGTGTTTTCCTCTTCGTCTACACCGTTGCCAAGACAGAAACCGCAGACATTGGCTTCCAGTGCGCCACCGGCATCCTCGGTAACTTTGGTAAGTTCTCACTTATTCTCATGGGTAACCCCGCTGTAAAAACCATTTACTAATTAATTCCTTAGAATATGCCGTCATGTATGCTTTCACCCCGGAGTCTTTCCCCGGTCCTGTTCGTGGAACAGGAACAGGAATTGCTGCCACATTGCTGCGAATCGGAGGATTGGTTGCATCACTGATCTCCACCTTTGCTGGCTATAGTGTGGTACCTATTTACGCCAGTGCAGCTCTGTGGATTGTGGCTGGCGTCTTCTGTTTCGGCCTGCCATTTGAAACCCATGGCCATGCTTCAATTTAGTTTAGAAGGATCAGATACCTTGTACATACAAATAAGATTCACTAGCGCACGTCAGGCCTAGTTTGAAGTTTTCATGCATCGCTACCTCGCATCCCATGCTGATAAAGATAATGAACGACATAAGTGGGTCTTGCACAATAAACACTTCTGGTGTGTATGCATAAGATCCGAATAGTGCACAAAGAATATGAAATGACACGGTTTTGACCTTTGATTTTAAACTACTGGTGATACAAGTATCATCCAATACTA
This sequence comes from Calonectria hongkongensis, assembly GCA_017140755.1. Lineage (NCBI taxonomy): Eukaryota > Fungi > Ascomycota > Sordariomycetes > Hypocreales > Nectriaceae > Calonectria > Calonectria hongkongensis. The sequence goes on from JAACJA010000018.1 coordinate 96,883, forward strand.
ATGAATGGGTTTCCTGACAAAGGATATGACAGCGTACCAAAGCTGGATTTTTTCTCACTGTTATAAATGAGTCTGGCGCCAAGTGGGATAATAGTTTCTCTGCTGTTGGATGCTACATTCTGTTGGCTGCTAAACTGCAAACAGTAACGGAGGAGCGAAAGAGTGCTTCATGAGACCTCACTTGGTTGAATCACATGAACTCCTAAGCGAAGTAATACGAGAAGCAAAGAGGAAATCGATATCCTGACGTATTCAGCAGAAGGAAAGACGCGGCTCCTGAAAACTTGACAAGGGTCCACTCTGGAAGACGTCAAATCCGGCCGGCTCGCTTCCCCGGACAGTATACCGATTAGATATGACCAAGAATGGAAATGCCCCATTCTATGCGGAGTGGAGTTGAAGCGACTTCATCGTCGAAAGTGGGACGTGGTGCTCAGTGCACGATCCCCCACTCCCGGTGCAGCCGCATCCACTTCCCACTCCAAGAATGGGGTTTGAAACATTTCCAGATTTGGAGATTGGAGAAGACGCTCTCTTCGGATTGGATAGGAAACTAGTATGCCACTAAAGGCGGTGATGAAAGCTTTTGGTTTCTGGAAACAACTCAAGTCTTCAAAACCCCCAAGCCGTTTCCGAAGTCGAGTTCTAGGTTGTCACCGAGAACATCCCAATCTATCCTCATTCACCACACCATCATGCCTGTAGCCACCACCCCTCCACCGGCAATCGCCGCGCTCAAGGACTCTGTCATGTTCATTCCCATGAAGCTTGGCAAGATCACCTTGAAGCACCGTATCGTTCAGGTAGGTTGTGCTACTCTTTCCAGGGAAATGATCCTAGTGGTCAGGGAGATGCTAACTATTACCTAAAAAAGGCCCCCAACACTCGCATGCGCTGTGATCTTGAGTCTCGTGGCGTCTATGTGCCAGGGCCCCGTGTCGTCAAGTACTATGGGGACCGCGCAAGCTCCGGGGGTCTGCAGATTACCGAGGCCACCGACATTTGCCTCAACGCCAGTGCTTACCCTGGCGTCCCCGGTGTCTTCACCAAGTCCCAGCTCGAGGGCTGGCGCAAGGTGACTGATGCCGTCCACGCCAAGGGTGGTTACATCTTTGTTCAGCTGTGGCACACCGGCCGAGCCTCCTCGGCAGGACTTCGTGGCGGAGAGACTCCCATTTCCTCCGGCGATGCTCCCATGAACGGAAACTATCTCGATGGCACTGCTTGCAAAGATGGTCCTCCTCGAGGCATGACTGTGGATGAAATCCACGAGATGACTGCTGAGTGGGCAGCAGCAGCTAAGAGAGCTGTGGATGAGGCTGGATTTGATGGTGTTGAGATCCACGGTAAGCCGCCCCACTTTTGACGACCGGCACTACAAGCCGTGGCATCGCCATACCGAAGCTCCTCTAACATGATGCAGGCGCAAACGGCTACCTTTTGGAACAGTTCCTTCACGATAACATTAACCAACGCCGTGATGAGTACGGTGGTACCCTGGAGAACAGGTCGCGCTTCCTGCTCGAAGTTATCTCTGCTGTTAGCGAGGCCATTGGATCAGACAAGGTTGGCCTTCGTCTTTCTCCATACAACTACTTCCAAGACACCAGAGACAGCGACCCCAACGCTCACTGGTCTTACTACTGCAGTCGAATTGCTAACTTGTCTGATGCCCACCGACCTGCTTATGTTCACATGTAAGTATCCAACTAGATGCTGCCGAGGCTTTTTCTAACCAGCTTATTCTAGGGTCGAGCCCCGCTTCGACGAAGTCTTGGATGAGGAGCAAAAGTTGGCTTCCCTGGACAAGGAGATTGGAAAGCCCAAGGTCCAGAACTCACTGAACATCTTCCGCGACATCTTGAGACCAGTTGGTATCCAGTTCCTTGCTTGCGGAAACTTTAAGCAGCACAACGCTGCACCCAAGGTCGAGAGCGGCGAGGCTGACTTCATCGCCTTTGGCCGAAACTTCATCTCCAACCCTGACCTGGTGGAGCGTCTCAAGAATGGTTGGGACCTGAACAAGTACGACAGATCTACTTTCTACGGAGCTGAGCCACCGGAGAAGGGTTACAACGACTACCCTTTTTATCAGGAGGTGAAGAATGGAGACTCGCACTAAAATTATGAGATTACGGGCGGCTATTGCATTGTCATTCAATTTTATTGGGGCTGTAGTAGACTCTTAACAGGAAGAGCTTAGAGTACGACAAGGGTTAATGTCATCTGGCTTGGGAATTATTTGGTAGCATAGACATAAGTGCCTAGTTTATTATATCAAATCCTTATGAACGGTATGAATTATCAAAAAGCATCCTTTAAGCTGTGAATCGTGAAGTGGATAGAGGAAGACTCAAATTTTGATTGTAAAAAGATTCAACCAAGGATCATTCCTAAAAGTAGTCAAGAAAACTCTGGAGGGAAATATTAAATGTTCCTTAGACACAAAGCACGTAAAAATAATAATTTGCACTCCATGGAAGATCTACAGATCCGAAATTGACTAGGGAAAATAGAAACCTTCACAAAAAAAACAGATGTTGGTGGACACATGTTTATTGGTACAATTAAATAATCTTTTTAGTATTTATCAGCCCTACACCATCTATAGACTTGCTCGTGCTGGCTGTGCATTCAGGCTCACAGGCGTTGTAGTTGCCCATCTGGCCTTTACATCCTGCCACATGTCGTAGGTCAACAGCCATCGACCCACTCCGTTATATCTCCAGGGGAAAGGGTCTTCTCCGGTCTCTGGTGAGTAAGGAAGAACAGGACACTCCTCGCTCAACCACTTTTTCTCGAACTCTCCAAACTGCTTGAACTTCTCGTCGCGCGCCTCCTGCTCCGGGCCGTCGGCCAGGTGGTAGATCCACTGGTTGTATGTTCCTCGTCGCACCACGTTTTCTGTTCTCTCGCGTCGGCAAGTCTCGTAGACTTCAAGAGCCTGCTGCTTCGACAATTGTGACTTGTCCTTGATATTGGCTAAGCAGAGACCAAGGACGCCAGCATCCTCCAGAGCCATTCCTGCGCCGCTAGCCAGATATGGTAGGGTTGCGTGGACTGCGTCACCAAGCATAGTAAACGCCCCAGAAGCGTCAGACCATGTGGGCTCAAGGCCTGGTCTAATGCACAGACGCCATTTGAGGACGGAGTCGCACAATGCAAGCATTTTTCCGATGCGTGGGTCCCAGCCATCAAAGTGGGCGCACATCTCAGGGATGCTTCCCTCTAGAGTGTTTCCCTTGTCCAGGGGAATGTCATCCGGAACAAGGAGGACCATGTTGAACAGTTCTCCACCCTTGAGGACGTAGTTGACTGCGTGCTTATCGGGACCGACCCAGTAGTTGACCTGGGGGTTCTCAACGAATGGTCTCAATTCTGGGTCCTTCAGCATGTCTGCAGTATTGAGGAGAAGACGGTATGCGAGATCTCCGGTGAGAACCGGTGGGTCTTCTTTGCCGAGGAAAACTTCTCGCAGTTTAGAATTGATACCATCGGCTGCGACCAAGAGATCTGTTGTCATGGTCTGTCCATTTGCGAGGTACACTGTTGTTGACATGCCGTCGGCGGAGATTTTGTAGTTATCCACCTTGGCATTGGTGACAAGCTTGGCTCCTAATTCCACGGCGCGATCTAGGAGACACTTGTGGAGGTTGGCTCGATGGAAGTCCCAAAAAGGAAAGCCTCCGGTCGCAGCCGCGTATCCATGATAATCCATCTCAGAAAGATGATTGCCCTTCCAGCCAATGAAGTTGCACTTCTGGGGTTTCGTGGCAAACTTCTCAAGTTTGTCTTTTAGGCCCCAGGAAAACAGGACTCTGGCAGCGTTTGGGAGGACTTGGATGCCAGCTCCAACCTCGCCAATGTTTGATGCAGACTCGAGTACAGTAACATCATGACCAGCCAGGAGGACCGAAATGGCAGCGCCCAGCCCACCTAGACCAGCACCAACAATAATGACCTAAATGAGGAAAAGAAACTAATTAGCCCAATGTTCTAAAATTCAGGTACGTATGTATTTATCCACGGGTTACCTCAGCTTACATCTAGTTTGCTGGCAGCATCTCGCTGGATCCTTTCTTGGACCGGGTAATTTCTCGCGTCAGTCATGGTTGAACTGCCGAGATGGGAATTTCGTTCAATTCTGATTGGTGATGGCCGGACGAAAGACAGTGAGCAGAAGTGCAGCCGCAAATAATTAGTCCAGGGATTACTGAACCAGATGGGGGCGAGGTCGTGAAATTCCCACTTGATACTTGGTAGCAATGTATTCTAACTAGCGACAGCACTTATTTTTGGGGCCATGGGAGATATAATGCCACTGGCGCTGTATGGTCGTGCCATTACCAATGAACGGTCTTCTACGTAGAGTGGGAAGTGAAAGTGGAAGTGATATGGCTAGCATCCATCATCAGAGTGCGGGGATGGCCGAGAATCGCCTCAGCTCCTAAGTCGGTTCTCTACACTACGCCTTCACAAGCCGTTGTTCTGTATGCGACCGTATCTATTCGGACTAGCCCAGATCGAGAAGCAGATAAGCGCCAAATTGTGGGCGAGGGATCCGGCTGCCGAGGACATGGCTGGATCGCCTCCCCACTTCTTGGAGTCTTGAAGCACGTCGACTATTTGGGACGCTGACGAGGAATGATGCAAGGCATCGTTGGTGCTGTACAGGGAAAAAGTGGCGGAAGTGGGGAGGCCTAGGCCAAGAGTGGGGGAGATAAGGTACAGCCAGGGTACAGTTCAACACGTAGATTAGATATGGATGTACCCCGAAGGGCTACGCCGATGTAGCTGAATTCAATTTCAATCATGCCGTGTGTTGTTGTCAATTGCCATTGAAGGTTTCGATTGCTCCAAGGCTTCAATTGCTTTCATCCATTCACCATGTCACCCGTGGAACAATGTTTTTTTCTGAAGCCTGTTCATTTACACGCAATTCGTAAAATGACACTACTTCAATGTTGGCCTATCTTAGCACCCCTGGAACATCTTATCCGATGCCTGCGGATAGTGTCGCCTTATCGCGGCCTCTTAACCCATCACCCCACTTTCAGCAACCGCGTTGTAGAATCGCCAGTAATACACCTAACTGCCTCCCACCCTCCACCTCCACTCCCAAGTGCAAGAACTGTGTTGAGCCGTTACCCCATTCTCATGCTCATTTACCCGTCAAAGTACCTTGATCAAACGCTAGGATCTCCGGTACCTTGATTTCAGAAGTGGATAGAAGACACAGCAGCGGGAGATCCACGAATTGCCCAAGCAACGCTTTGATCATTGCTCTCAACGCCCCCAATATGGTGACTGTCGGTGAGAAGTCATTTGCCTGCACCCATCAGGGCTGCAATAAGCGTTTCACTCGTGCAGAGCATTTGCATCGCCATGCCCTGAATCATACTCCAGGGGGGTCGTCATGCCCTTTGTGCCGTGCACACTTCAAGAGACCTGACCTTTTGAGTATGTTTCAGCCCGTTTTTTTGGCCTGTATTCGTCCACTAACACTGCCCTCAGAGCGGCATATGGACCGCCATCGCCAGAAAGATCTTGAAGCAGGAGGCCCCGGTTGCGGTATCCTTGATACTCGGAAACGGTCCTGGAAAGCACCAGACGGCTCAGTCGTTGAAAAGAGACCTTGTATAAACCAGCTCAGCAAAAATAAAGCATCCATTGAGCACGCCCAACAAATCGAGGCTCAACAGCAGCCATCGCCAGAGCCTGAGCCCCCATTATTGGGCCACCCTGAAATCACATTTCGGTCATCTTTTGATTCGAGCGCTGGTGAATACACTGAAGTCGAGACCGCTCTTTCTCTGGATTTATCTCCCGGACATATCAACATCACCCCAGAAACGGTGAAAGAGCACGATACCAGTGTGTCCAGCTTGGGTGTTATATCCCCCACGCATCAAATTGATCCAAATCTCACTTACAACCAACCTTGGCCTGATTTTATCAACTCGAGGTTCTTGGAGGATGCACTTGATAACACCGAACAGCTCCAGTACGACAGAATATTCCAACCAGATACAGCCAGCTCATTTAATATGCCATATACGACTGCGCTTGATTACAATTGGCTATTCAACGTAGAGAACCCTGCGGCCTGCGCTTTCGGCAACAATATCCCTACCCAATCCTCGGAGTTTCACGACCAAGGAGGCGCAGCCGTGAATATGACACAGGCTGGCTTTGCTGTTACCCCTGAATCCATGGGAACGACTCAAGTCTGGACAGAAAATCTAGATGCTGAACAGCATGAACCAAAAGGCCAAGACATTACCATCAATTCAGCAAACCAGCCATTGACTCAAAGATTTATAAATAGCACAACAATCGATTCTACTCCTGATAGAAGACCTCGGAGAAGAATGGCAGACCCATTGGCAAACCATCCCAAAAATCGGCCCCCTGGGGCACAGCAAATTCCCATGGAATTTGAACGACCGCTATCCACGCTACGAAAACCACTACCTATCCCCCAGCTCACTGAAGAGATCAGACAACGATTGCTAAAAATCATTGCCTCTGCAAACCCTTCACTTCCTGATCAACGACATACTATCCAAGACCACCCTCTACTTTCAGTTCCCTCTCTGCAATCATATATGGAACTCTACTTTACGCGATTCAACACAGCTTACCCATTGATTCATCTGGCCACCTTCAATATCCATGAGGATGAGCCGCTACTACTCCTCTCAGTTTTACTTCTCGGAGCTACATATTCAAACAAAGACGCTCATCAGCTTGCTGTCTGTATCCATGATGTGATTCGCCCAAGCATCTTTGCGCATGCTGGCTTCTCCACCCGCCCTGAGCTCTGGACCTTGCAGTGCATCCTACTAGTGGAGTGCTTCGGCAAGTCAAGAGCGGGCCAGAAACAACATGACATGAGCCATCTTTTTCACGGACTTCTTATTAACCTCATTCGACGGTCTGACTGTCAATCCATTCGCCCCACTGGTCCACCACCAGGATGCGGTGAAGATAACATGGAGGCTTTAGAGCGCACATGGAGGCGATGGGCAGAAGCAGAACAGAAGAAAAGGTACATCGGTGCTCATTCAATTCGTTTGACCAAAACATAGACGCTAACCGAGTACACCAGACTCGCCTTGCTATGCTTCATGTGGGACACCCAGCACGCAGTCCTATTCTGCCAAAGCCTTTGCATGTCATCATTTGAGCTACGCCTAGAACTCCCTTGCAGTCAAAGCATCTGGGAAGCTCGTGACCCCACTTCCTGGGTCTCTGCTTGGAGATCCACACTCTCGGCAGACCACAGAACATTATACCTGCCTACACTCAAGTCATACTTAACCCCTAATGTCCCACGCCCTACTGGGCTAAGCGGACTGTCACGAGTTCTGATCCTGCATGGACTCATGTCGATTGCATGGGATATGCAGAGACGTGACCAGACCTCACTGGGCGTGGTTTCGGATGGAAACCCTGAGGCTTCCTGGCGAAAGCTTGTGAGCAAAGCGTATGACGTGTGGAAAGGCGATTTTGATACATACTGTGCCGCTGCCACCGCAAGATTTCAGCGGGGCCAATTTGGACAACCCCTCGGCGGCAGCAGCCGTGAAGAGGCGCTTGACGAAGAGACGCAGCGAAATGAGTTTCTGGCTTTCGCAGCGGCTTATAACGCAGTGTATCATTCCGCTCAAGTTTTGCTCAACATGGACTTTCTGGATGTGCAGATTTACGCCGGAGCCCGACATATCTTGGGCCGACCAGTGCAACAAAAAGACTACATGCGATCTGCACAGGTCGTTAAGAGATGGGCCTCGGCAGCAACAGCATCATCTGCTTCTGGTGCATCTACAGCCGATCAGCAATCTGCCCCATCTAATATATCCTCCTCGACGGCAGCCTGGCATGCTGCACGTATGCTACGAGATTCCATGAACATCTTGATTGATTCAGAGGCCATGAATTTATTCCATGTTCCTTGGTGCCTTTACTTGGTTACTCTCACGTGCTGGGCATACCATCACGCCCGACCCAATCGTACTCGTAGGGCTGCTTCCCGCATGAGCATGAACCCATCAGAAGATGGAGAAGATGATCATGATTATGAGGACGACGAAATGGTTTGGGACCCACAAGCAGAGATGAAAGGGTTACTCACCAGCATGGCTGAAGGAGCGAACCGCAGCGATTCGGTTCTTGCTTGGGAGCGGAAGCGCACAAACGGGCTTGTGTGGATCATGGCGGATGCTTTGACAAAGGTGCGATGGGGCATCGTTCACTCTGGTGTTGTGGTCTTGCGTGGATTGGTGCCGCAAAGACTAATCAACCAGTATGATGAATACGAAGATTAATGTAGCGTTGTTTATTAATGAAAGTATTACTTCTATGAATAAGCACATCTTGCATAAAAAGGACCAGTCGCATTAGTTCATCATTTACGTGTACACTTGGTAAAATTAGCCCACTGTCCAAATGCCGTTGCTAATGGGATCATTAGTGGATCTTTACAACCAATTCTGGAAATCAGATTAAGTGAACATGACTGATGATGGGTGTGCTTTTGTAATTATTCAATTTTTATTCTTCCATTATAACTTTACAGGGCAATTTATCAAACGATGTGCGCCTACTTTGAAAATCATGCATTTGTCTGCAAGCACCATTTCGCCTAATTACTAGTCTCACCATGCTAATTCCTCCTTTGCCCGACAACCTGCGGCCTCCAACTCGGAGCAGAACCTTTCTTCCTCGCTCAATTTCCCCGTTTTCATTTGTCCCACTATTTTGGGAGTTGCAGGCCAAATCTGCTGTCCACCAAGCTCCAATTCCTTTTTCCTGTGATTCATAACCTCTTCTCTGACAACCTTTTGGAAGTAAATAGGGCCCTAGATTATCATGTCAGTATAAATGCGATGGAAGACGAGCCCATATGCGACTTACCCTCTCCTTGTCTGGGTGTAGCTCTCCATTCACAAAGACGCCTGCGTTGAGATTGTTCTGTGCCTCATTGCACAAATGCTTGTCTTCTTCAAGAACCTGCTTGTAGAAGGCGTTGATGGCAGCAAACTCTTCATCTGTTGCAATCTTGTGCCGGTAAACCTCATTCTCAATCCTAGTCTTGGTCTCGCTGACGGGGATCATGCGCTGAATGTAGAAAAAGTTCTTACTGAAGGGTTATAACCGTTAGCTCAGTTAAACAAGGAAAGGATCGCCAAAGTTTGACATACGTTACAGTAACTGATGTGCAAGGAAACGCGAATGTGATGGAACGGCGGAACTCGTCCTCCTCCTCTTGAGATTTCTTATTGATGATTGTATGTTCAAGGGTTCCTTTGTTTGGTTGAACCTCGTACTTGGTCAAATCCGACACGCCTGCAATAAGAGGGTGGGATGTCGGACAGTGGTAGCATTCATTGTAGTTCTCCATGACCGACTTCCAGTTGGCTTCGAGGTCCATGTCCCAAACATGGTCAAAGGAGTATCCACCAGAAAAGTCAAACTGCTTCATTCTCTTATCCTCAATACCCCCGAATTCATCCTCCCACTTCACTTCAGGTTCGCCTGCTTGCAGGTTCACCCAGATAAAGCCGGCCTGGTCGACGTGGACATTAATGGGCAAAAGCCCATGCTGGCTCTTGTCAAAGCCACTGACTGTGTCGAATCTGGGTGCCTTGGCCAGGTTGCCCTTGAGCCCATAGGACCATCCATGGTACTTGCAGCTTAGAATCTTGGCTTCGCCTGAGGGACGCTCCACAATGGGGTATGCGCGATGCCTGCATGCGTTGTGAAAACCGTTGATGGAGCCCTCCTTGTCTCTAACAAGGAAAAATGGGAACTCGGCGTATGTGAAGGACATATAGTCCCCAGATTGGTTAAATCTCAGGCTGTGTGAGACAAGAATCCATTTTCTTGAGAAGATAGCACGTCTCTCTAGCTGGAACAGTTCTTTGGACCTATACCAAGAAGCGGGTAGGCCTCTAGCAGGGGCTGTCTTGGCATCGCTTGGATCGCCGGAACCAATACCGAGGAAGCGCCACATATCTGGATAGATGGTTTTGATGCTGTGAGGAGTTGAAAATGTGTGGTTTTGCAACTGCGATCAAATTCTGGGATAGCGTGCTTTTCCATGAAACTAAGACATCTACTTCAATCTACGGGGTGTAATATAGTATCATTTGCCCTTTGCCCTAGTTTCCGTACTACTTCTGCGGCTGCGCTAGACTCTGGAAGTCTATTGCTGGGCAACATTGTCGCCAACCACCCACCAACACGTTATCTCAGAGGCACGCCATCCAGTCGCTGGCCTCAAGCCTAGCACGGATGAGGCTTACAACAGTGGGGGTGGGGGAGAGAAATGGGCGTCGCGGAGAATGAGTCCCGCCCATGACCCCATTCTCACAATGCACTAAATCCCAGGAATAGTAAAGGTAGCCTCTGGGAGGGACGGCAGCCTATCGTGTGTAGACTGGAGGCTCCTATCAAGCGCCGATGTTGCAGCGATAAGACAAGTGAGGCACTAATTCCCGGAGCTGATAAGCGATCGGCGAGGGGGAGGCTTGGTAATAGACTGACGAGTCATTTCCATGCGACCAGAGGCGCTTACCTTCGGGCGATTGATGATTTGGACAAGAGTGGAAGCGGCCCGAGGAACGGATGGAGATGAAGATGGATCGTACTGACATCTCGCATGACACAGGTTCTCACGTGCATAATGAGACTGTAGTAAGATTGGGGTTCCCCACTCCAGCGAGATCGGCGGCCCCAATCGAACTGATGCTCGATGGTGTAAGATCATGTACAACGTGCGTGTCAGGATCTGTCAAGTAATTTGTCTCAAATTATGCACGTGATTGTGTGGATTAATCAGCGTTTCTTCTATTTAGTAAATATGGCGAAAAAGATCTACTCTAGATCTCATGAGATGGTTTTAGCCTTGGAGTCAACGAGTGCCAAATAGACAATGACCTACGGACAAACCATAACTGCAGCCCTCATCCAAAGTCGAAAGTAACGAAGACAATTAAAATAATAATAACTTAAACAATCTAAGTGAATATGATACTAGAAGAGACTCTAATGAGCTTACTTCAATTAGGCTTGTGGATTTCCCAGTCGCAAGAGGTTGTGTAGGGTAAGCTAGTTGACCCGGCAAAGCGTAGGCCAACAGGAAACCTGTAATTCGTGGAGAAATCGCGAAATTAGACCAGGGATGCAAGGGAGAACTAAACTCTAATTTCCGAGCATGGACAACACGATGCAGCATTTCTCGCCATAATCATGACATAACAAATGAAATATGTGCGGGGTACACATGGTGGACTAACTCTACAAGCTTAAATGCCCCGAACCCCGACATCGACAAGGGACCAAGAGGCGATCACCATAAAATCCACCGGTTAAAGCGTGGCCCCGGACCTTGGCATCCTCCCAAGTTGGCGCGCATGTTGGTTTTGCGGGGAGATGGGAGCTCGCGTTAATGTCAACCCGAGAGTTGGCGTCATGCAAGGGTCTGACGGCTGGAGAGACACAACAGGCAAAATACGAATTGAAATTTGCAATTGAAAATGAGCGGCATAAATATCTCAGGGCGTACATGCTTAATGACCCCCATTTAGGTTTCTGCACCTTGCGACTCGCCCAATTTCAGCTTCTGAACCGGACCTGTCACTCAATTGCGCCATGGTTTCCCTTCGGTTGTCTTTGCTTGCCTTGCTGGCGTCTGGGTCTCATGGTAGCTGGATTGTCCCCGGAGCCCGATGGCGCGATACAGATGGCGACATTTTTAATGCCCACGCGGGAGGCCTTTGTGTCGATCAGGAGTCCGGCAAGTTTTATTGGTTTGGCGAGTACAAGCCCCAAGGTCAAGTTGAAGGAGGCGGTATTTCAGTATACAGCTCCGATGACCTCGCAACATGGACTTCGCACGGAATAGCACTCAGTATGTGCACACTAGATATTTTTGGATCGGATAGGAAATGCTAACACAGACTAGAACCTGTTGAGGGACACAAATATGTTTCCCCCGAGAATGTCATTCAGCGACCCAAAGTCCTGTACAGCAAGGAAACAGGCAAATATCATGTAAAAATTCCGGACCTAATTCGCAAGTTTCTTGATGCTAATTTGTTAAGATGTGGTGGCACGCCGACGATTCGACCTACAGCGAGCTTCTACAAGGTTTTGCGACCTCGGACGACATCGCAGGCCCCTACACCTTTCAGGGCGTGATTTCACCGCTGGGAAATTGGTCTCAAGACTTCGGAGCTTTTACCGATTACAAGGATGGAAGATCATACGCTCTTTATTCCAATGGAGACAGAGTGGAAGGGAGGGACGTCTACATTAGCCGTTTCAACAAGAACCTTACCGATGTTGAAGAGGCAGTCTTCCGCTTTAACAAGTACGACTTTGAAGCCCCGACAATTATTCAGACCGAAAAGAGTTACTATGCTCTGATGAGCCACAAGACTGGATACCGACCAAACAGTATGCCGAACCTCCAGAATGACCCTTTGCAACAATAAAATTACTAACTGCATTAGATGTGGTTGCTATGCGTGCCGACTCCCTTAGCGGCCCATGGTCTCAGCCATTTTTCGTTTCGCCTGCCTATACTCGAACCTTTAGCACACAGTCTGGATTCTCTTGGAGGATCAAGGGCACCAAGAAGACAACATATTTGTACATGGGCGACCAGGTGGGTATTCGAGAACCATTTCGTCTATCATGACTAATTAGGCCGTGCAGTGGGATTTGCTTTCTCTCTGGGAAAGCCGAAATGTGTGGCTCCCGCTTGAAATCGATGAGAAGGCAGGAAGTATCAAGGTTGTCTGGCATGACGTGTACGACCTTAATGTGTGAGTTTACTCTTGAAGGCTTTCCGCTATTTTGCAGCTTCTGACGAGGAAAAAGGAAAACCGGAGAGGTGAAGCCCATTAGCGGAAAGACCTACTACGCGAAAGATGCAAAGATGAATGGAGATGCTTACCTCCAAGAAGCGGTGCGTATAATGGATTTACCCGAAGGAATAAAAAAAAACAGTGACTGATTAAATTTGCAGACGTTTGGTAGTTATCATGTCATTGCAACAGGCATTTATGGAAATGATAGCACCATAAGCTTTGAAGTGGATGGCCAAGGACAAGACCAATGGGTCTCTTTTTACCACCAGAGTAAGTCCACATGCCAAACAACTATTATTTGATGTTCCGAGACTAACATTTCCCCCCTTCAAGATATTGACGATATGGGCTTTGGAGACCAACGTGAGTGAACCTGTTCTAAAATTCTGTCTAAGTGTGACTAACAAGAGAATAGCAATGGGAGCACCTGATCGTATTAATGGCACTTGGCACATTCGTCGTATAAGCAGTGTCGTTGTGAACGGTGATACGGAGAATGTTCACACTCTTTATCAGAAGGACACCCACAAAGGCATAATCCTATCTACTCCTCTGTTATTGTCATTGAAGAAGGGCAAAAACAAGATCACTATTGGTGGATTGAACAACGGGTTTGACTACAAGGGAGCCGATCTAGACCGGATCGTCGTCTATCCACCCGAAAACAAGAAGTCGAAGCGTTCGATTTTTGGAAGATTGTGGTGGAATTGAGAGAATATTAGTCTCCAGCTATGCATAAGTGGCTGCAAATAATCTTAAACATGGATGCTAGCTATGTAGTACATAATTCCGAAGTATTTAATTCCTAAAGTCACAGATACTTGGTCGGCCCTGCTGCAGCTACTTGCAAATCTTGGCAATAGTCAAGGCGAGACAAGTCTTGCTTCTTCTCCGTTCCACGAAGCCAACTAGAAATAATAATAAGGTGACGAAGATAGGCATAATCCGCGACACTAGCAATATAGGAGGACGATAGCACGGTAAAAGCGGGAAATCCCGCAGACGAACACTTGTTGATGCTCGGCTCCCTTAGAGAAGTGTCATGGCTGGCCGGGCGCGTATCGACATGTGCTCCCGAATCTAGCTCTGCCAGCGGTCTTGTTCTTTCTATTATAGCTTAAGTGTCCCAATCTGAAAACCAATCTTTGTGAGCACTATACCAAATGCATCAATGTTTGCGATTGGTTTGTTCAGCTTTTGCTTGAACTCATGCCTAATGATTTTTATCACCACGCAATATTGTTTGTGTAATATTTATGTGGATTCATTTTGACGTGGTCGGGAACATATTGATCATGTTCCGCTGAAATCTAGAGGAATGCTACACTTTCAGCTGTCCTCTTTTAGCGTGGGTGGCGCCACAAGCGGGTTTGGTCACCGTCAATGCCAGTTAAAGTTCACTGAATGCCGACTTCCGAGCCAGTCGCTGTCCATAACGTTGTGGAATCTATGGCAACCTAGAAAACAAGCTGAAAAGTGATCGACATACCGTTCGAGCCTAACTGCTCCTACGGAACATCAAGACACAAATCTGAGGCTGGGTAGAAGGAACAAAATTATGCAAGGAAATAAGATAAAATAGAATAATGTATCAATGTTCTACAATTTTTATATATGATACATTTTATTTTGAAATTTTATGAAGCCTGGAGAAGTCTGCACTTTTAGTCATAGAGACTACTCTTATTCACCTGGCGCCGTTCGAAATGCCGCCAAACCAAATCCGATGCGACAAAAGATCGACAAACTCAAAGATATTAAATTTCCGCCCGCACTTTGAAAATACTTCAAGGTCGACTTTGATCATTCTAGCGTGCACATTCAACGTGGAAGGACTAAACTCTTCCATCGGGACCGTTCCGCCCCGAACACTAGCTTTGCGACTATTGAACTTTCACAGCTTGTTGGCATCACTCCGAGACCGACTCAAGGATTTCATTTAAATGCAAGTAGAACATGACGACATGGTTAAATTCCATTCATGCATAACTTTTAGTAATTTTGGATCATGGCGTGAATACTATTGGTTATGTGATGGGGGCTGAACCTTCATTACAATTGAAGCTCGCGGTTTGGCAAAGCTACCTTGGGTTAAGGAGTTATGAATTTAAAAACAAAACAAAAATCAAAGGTTAACTATGATGGCCTTTGTGTCTGCTTACATGGTTACTCTTGGCATGGTGTAAGGATCGTCCGGGTGGCGGGTTTGGTTGCCGGCGATCGACAGGCTGAAAGATGCGTGCCAGACAGTCCCATCTTCCCAAGCAGATGATGGAATCAAGAAGACAACGGAGCTATCTGTAAATTCTTGGCTTTAATTCCATTCAGTTGGGCCATAATTCCATTGGTATTCATTGACATCATATTCCAACTTAACCGTTCTGCATTCCAATCCATGTCAAACTGTGCTTCCTCCCCCTCATGCAATCGTAAATATACACGATTGTACCGAAGCTACGTCTTGGTTTCCAATGTATAAATATGAACATTGATTCCATCAACATATCCTCAGCTCAAAACACCAATACTAATCTAATCTACAACCACGATTATACAATCAAGAAACCGAAACCAGCCAGCAAAATGAAGTTCCTCACTATTGCTACCATCTTTATCTCCTCTGCTCTTGCCATGCCAACTCAATCTGAGATTGTAGCTCGAGAGGATATTGATTCCAAGATTGAGGCACGCCAAGGCACAGTCTGCCCTCCAACTGGTCTCTACACGAACCCCAAGTGTTGTGGTGTCGATATTCTGGGCATCATATCTCTCGATTGCAAGAGCTGTAAGCAAATACTATGTCTGGTAATATTCAATCAGCAAGATATTAACTTGAAATAGGGCCATCCCAGAGCACTTCTCTAGCTTTCAGAGATGGGTGTGCCAATGAGGGCCGCCAGGCACGTTGCTGTCTTGCTAGTCTGGTGAGTCTTGTTGATTGCCTGAACCACTTTTATGGTAATTCTAACATGAAGGATAGCTCGATCAAGCCCTCCTCTGCCAGCCTCTATCTGGATCAAACTAGAAACCCATACTCTCTATTGAGACGTATGAAAGGATGACATTCTAAATTGTCATAAGACTTGGCAGATTGCAAAAGCCAAAGTCATTAAAGTTCCGAATTTTTGAATTTCACAACGCATTCGTTTAGCAATTTAGTAACTCCAAACCAAATAATAAAGTAATATACTGATTCAAATATCTTTTATCCTTTAACGCAAGCTTATTTAATCATTGGGCAAATCTCAATCTTTGGTTTACGCAATAACCCCGTATTTCATCCATTCTTTTGGCCTCTAATGAAGGGAGAGTTGAACTTGAGACGAGCTGCGAACTACATTATCTTGATATATAACATTGATATGGCCCTTAACACTCTGGCCTCTGAAGCCATTATCAGTTACCCAACCCAGGTTCATTGACTGCACCAGATTCAACTGGAAATTTCACCACAAGCCAGAGGCGGAGTTTGCATTTCAACTCTTCTCTTGCCACTCGCTTTCTTTATTACTTCCAGCTCCGATGACAGAGCTTTCAATATCTGATTTGTTCTTATATTCACGGCGCACCAGAATTCTAATTACGACGACAAGAATAATGGCGGCGATGGCGAAACCGAAAGTAGCTGGGAATCCATATCCTATGTAGAGCATCAGCATTCTTGTTACGTCAAGAGCTCAGAAAAGCATGGCTTTCGAAGGTGAATCTTATAAAGTGTGTCGTTTCCCGAACGAGACGGAAGTCGCTTACTGAAAGTCGGTGCCATAGTTTGGGGAAAGATAACAATTGGTAGCCAGGCAGCAACCGCGTATTGCATTCCATTCATACTTCCAATAACGATTGCGCGTTCTTCGTTATCGTCTGCACAGACTTCATTTGCCCAAGAATAACTGTTTTGTTGTTTCAGTATAAAAATACACCTTCTCTCGTAGAATTGGTCAACTTACAAGACCGCGGTCATTAAATGAATGCTGCTAGTAAGAAATGCGAATTCTTTTAGATGAACACTGGGTGGCCATACAGCCAGAATTCCGTTGGGAATAAGTGTCAGAAACTAAGCCCAAGTCAATTAAGTTCATCTTTCATTGCGCTCATGCGTGAATCAGTATATTCTTACCAGAGGACCAATAATGAATGCGAATCTGCTGCCGGTATAATCTGAGAGAAACCCCCATAGCACCACACAGAATGCCATAATGAGGTTCGATCCTGTTGGTATGATGTTGCGCTCTACAACCGAGAAATTTTCAGATTTGAGCCAAATCGCAAAGTAGCTTGATGCCTGGCAAGATGATCCATACAGCTAAATTAGGGAATTAGCATTATTAAACAGATAATAACGGACTCAATATACACACGACGTATCCAGCGACAAATGCATACCAGCGCCACTTTGTCAATACTCTTTTGAAGGTTTTTAGAGTGACGCGAGCTGGGGCTGCTTTTCCCGCTTCTTGCACTCTTTTGATAGCTAGTTCGCGGTCCTCGGAACTTAAAAGTCTAGATTTAGTAGTATACGGCGTGTCAGGGAGCAAAAAGAATGTAGCAATTCCCACAGGAATAGTCATACACTTGGTTATTTAGTATTTAGATCGTGGGGTTTGCTGAAATTTCATCACTTACGCCACAAACAATGTAAAGCCACCGCCACCCGGCAATACCGTGCGCGCCATTGAGATTCTTGTAGACTGCAGCCTGCAAGTAGCCACTAAATGCTGAGCCTAGAGGTGAAGTCATGTGGAATATTGCGACCCGCTTGGCCAGCTCTGTTTTTGTGTACCAGCTTCCAAGTACATACAACAGAACTGGAAAGAAGGAACTTTCGAAGAAGCCAACAAGAAATCGAAAGGCATACAGCTCGCCAACACTATGCATACCTGCTTGGGCAAAAGTGAACGCGCCCTACCAAAAGAAAGCGTCAATCACTGTCGGTTGTTCCAAAAAGATGCCGGATTTAGATCTTAAAAACGCCCAAAAATTGACGAAGACACCACTCACCCAGCCGATTTCCATAATAGCCAGCCAAATGCTTGGTCTGATCTTTTGCACAATAAGCGTACTAGGAATCTGCATCACAGCATAGGCACATGTGTACGCAGTTCCTGCATATGTGTACTGATTACCATACATGCTTAGATCCTCTTGCATGCCGGAGACGTAGGCATTGGCCATGTTCCCTTGATCCAAATACTTCATGAAGAATCCAAGGCAGCCAATAGTCAGAATTGACCAGTCAAGTTTGCGCAATAGCTTTCGCTCTTCGGGAGACTTTAGGTGAGTATCCGAGTCCCAGATGAAAGACCGAAATGAACGGGATGGCACCGTTTTTTCATTTTCATTATTGGCCATGGCGAAAGGTGCAGTTAGGTGCTAAGAAACCGAGTGTGCATGCGTGATCTGGCTCAGTTCCCAGAGGTAGCTGCAGCTTATCATATAAAAACGAACCCATGTCTTGTTTCGCTAAGCTCCGAGGTATGGATCGACGCTTATCACAACAACCCAACGTTGCAGCACACCACCACGGTAAATGCCCTCAAATCGGCATGGCTCATGCACGCAAACGGATCAAGATATCATTTCAGATATGTTTGTGATACTATAAGATCCTAAAGCGCCGATAAAGCCGACCGTTGGAGCATTATGTCCGAAAAGCTCCAATTATGTTGAGGCAAACGCAACAAGGGTCATAAAGATTGCGACGCGCCACAGACCTGGTAGATGACGAGCTCATCATGCGACAAACCCCGCACTACGACTCTTCACTTGTCAAGAATTTCGGACCACTTCGTAACCCCAACTAGAAATAAATAAATCCCAATGAAGAATTGACGATTAATTGACATCAGATTAGTGTCATTCGGATATCGCTAGTTCACTTTTGTTAAACAATTTGGCAACTTAGATCTTCACTTCTTAGTTAAAAGTTCTTGCTTATATTATCAACGGTCTCACGAACCCAATTTCACATTCCAAACGTTTTCCAACTCGTTTAAAATTCTCTGGCTTTCTCCATAGCCTGTTCGTTCCCATGTACAACGAAGAACTTGCCGTATCAACTTAATATCTTCTTCGGCAGTAACCGCATAGCCGAAAATCAGCATAGGCCAAGCCGCCAAGTAACACCGGCTCCAAGCTTCTAACGACTGTGGGCGACGTAACATGTCGAGTGCACGACCAATTTGCCATTGAGGTGACTTGTAAAAACACTGTTCTCTCCAGATTGGAGGTGCGCTCCTATTTGAAAGGCCACTCAAGCAAACATCAGACTGAGAGGCCAAAGATTCCGCGACCCAATCAAGTAATAATGAAGTTGCAAGTACATATAGTGTTAATGTGTCTGCGTAAAAGTCTGTTGCTGTATGTGAGGTAGTGTTTGCCGCGCCACTGTCAATAATTGTGTCTTCCCACCTCCTCATTTCTGCGTTGAGTCCCGCAAGGATATCGACATCTAGCGCCTGAGGCTTTTCAAGAAGCTTAATTATGTCTAATATGAAGCGATATAGGGATAATATCGCCCCCAGAACAGGACTGGAATCGACCGATAGTATACTCGGTGATGATTTGGGCTTCAATGTATTCTCAATATGTGTGAGAAAGCGGGAGTCGACATGGAAATTTGGAGCCAGAGGTTTTCGAATAGCTAGCAGGAATGCCTGGTAGAGAACACTCTCTGCGGTGAGCCGGTGAAATGGGCGGGTCATGCAAAGTGGAGAGGAGTCGTGGTCGTATCGCAAATTAAGCAGCTTCATTGCACCTGCAACGTGCTTCCGTGGGTCCACAGTGGCGTCTGATCCCCATAGCTGGTTGGTAGGAGGCAATGATTAGCAAGCTAAATCAAGATAGAGTGGGACGATATGGGCACCTACGTCGTGGAGATATAGATAAACAACGGCGGTTACGAGTGCATCACTGGGGACTTTGTTGGTCGGTGATAGTTGGGTCAATGCCTGGGTTACTTCTGCCACTGCTCGGGAGTAGTACTCAAGGGCAAGCTTCTGATATCGATCATCTTTCGAGATTATGTATTTGTTTGCGGCACAGGTAGCCAAGACGGCGCACTTGACGCTTTCGCAATGCAGCATCATGCTCACAAGTTCAAATTGGTAATCCTGCAGATGGCTTTTGTTCCATGTCGGGAGCACGAGAACCGGGAGAAATGTATTCAAGAAGTGATATGTGAGCTCCATGTCGCATTCTGACCGAATTCCTGGATTTTCTATGCACATTTGCGGATGCGTGTAAATTTCCAGGGCCTCAGGGCTGGCCGCATTATTCACCGAGATAGGGTCGCTCCGGGGTGAAGCAGAAAGGCGCCGGACCGACTTTGGAAGATGTCGACGGTCACGAAGATCTTGTGAAGTTGGCCATTCACATTGGCGGCCAGAAGAGAGGCAATTACGGCATGAAGACCTTTCTTCTCCGCACTTGACTTTTCTTTTCCTACCTGCGATACAATTGATAAGGGCTCAGATGTGCGGTTGGGGGATAGACGTACAAGTAAAGCATCCCGTCTTCGTACGCAATTTAGCATTAACCATGATGCCTTTCTCAACGATCCTTGGATAAGAGAGTGTGACTTCTGGCACTTGATGTTGGTACTGGATCTCGTCAAACCGGATAGCATCTAAGGGTGGAACGGGGATGCGTCCACGTGACTCATGAGGGGTTGTTATCGACGGGCAAAGGGCGAGCTTATCTATTCAAGGGGCCCCTGGAGCAGAGATGGATTGACTTCGCTCTAAAGACGGTGTGATCGGCCTAAATACGGCTGGATTGATCAAGGTGTGCAAGAGGAAATGCAACAGCACCGTGCTGCAGGCATGATTTCATAACTATTGAATTTATCACTGACAGCTCGAAAGAGACACGTCCAGCCAATACTAAGCGACCATCTGCGCGCAACGAGGTTGGCGTATCTGTGCCCTGTCCCATCCACTACACGCACTAACACAGTACGGTGCTAGCGTCCGAAACCAAACCATTTCCCTTGGCCCTAATCATTCTCACGCTTGAACAATTTTAGACACTAGCTCGGTCGCAGCGACCGTCTCTTCGTCGCGGAAGTGCTTTCCAACCAACTGCAGGGCAATGGGGGCACCAGCGAAAACCTCCGGGATATCTAGATATTTTTAAGATCTTGATTAGCACTCAATTCTATTTTTTTCTTCCTTGATTGATTGCACTTACATCTGTCGTATTCCTCCTTGTCTTTTTCAGAGCGAGGCACATAGCTCGTGTCAACCACGTCCACCGCCGGATCTGCCTTCAACCCTGTTGGGAAGGCAATGGAGGGCTGATCAAGAATATTCCAGATGGAAGTGTAGTGAAAATATTGGCATGTCCCAAGTGTAGGGGGAGCACCGATGTATGCGGGGCAAAGGATGAAGTCGACACCCCGTTCCTTCATAACGCGGTGATATCTTAAACGTATCAGCACAAATGTCACTCAAATCACCACGATGTACCAGTCTACTTACTCGTCACGCAAAGCATCTCGCCTTACATTCAGCTCCCAGTTCTCTGTGACTGAGAGGGGCTCAGGCTTTGCTTGTTTAAAAATCCAATCAGTCAGGAATGCTACAGGCTCACCGCCAGCGGCCAATAAGTCTTTCTGGGTGCGAGCAGCATCAGGGAAATAAAGGGTTGAGATTATATCCCACCCTTCTTGATGGTTGTATGGGGCAAAGTCGACGACTTTGACACCCGACTGCTTCAACTTTGACACGGCATGCTGCAAAGCGCGGGTGACAGGTGGGTGAGGATGAACCATCCTAGTTGGCAGAAGAGTGGTCAGCCACAAACAACAGGGTCACGAATCACTTAATAAAAATTAGCCAGAAACTTACCCATCATCCCAAATAACACCGATCGTAATTTGGTGGGGCTCGAAGGGTGTGATCCGCTTCCATGGCATAGGCACAAGGGATGTCTCCTCTTCCCATGGTTCTTGGTCAAGAAGTGCTCTTTGGAACAGGTCCAGGTCCTGCGCTTTGTTTGCCAAGGGCGAAATAACACATCGAATGCTTTCTTGTCCGGCACCAGCAAGGCACACTCCCTTATATGGGTTGCGCAGGGCTGTGGTGCGCAGACCGTAAGAACCGCAAAAGGCGGCTGGTGCTCTGACTGAGCCACCAATATCTGTACCTATTCCCAGTACAGCACATCGAAGTCCTAGTGATGCACCTTCTCCGCCGCTTGACCCGCCTGGGGTAAGGGCCCGATTGTACGGATTCACTGTAGTACCATAAATGGGGTTACTGCAGTCAAGATGCTACTGTATTTTAGCGCGGCTGTATATCTAAGCATACTGCAAGTGAAGCTTACCATGACACTTTGTGGCTCGTTTGTTCGAACATGGAACACTGCTCCAGCCTCTCTCAGAAGCCGGATAATCAAGGCGTCTTCAGAAACCACATTATCGATCCAAGCAACATATCCCGAGTGGCTGATGCGGCCCTTGAACCCAACGTGCTCCTTTACGGAAATGGGAAGGCCGTGCAGAGGACCCTTGAGTTTTCCTGTAGCTTTAAAACGGGCATCCAGCTCAGCCGCAGCAGCCAGGGCCTCCTCTACCATAAATTCGGTAGCAAGGTTCACCAATTGGTGAGCAATGTGTGCCCGCTTAAGGAATGCTGTAGCAGTTTCCACGGCGGTGAGTGTTCCTGCTTGCATTTGATGGATCAATTGAGTTCCATTGCTATTCGTGATTTCCAGCTCCCGCGCAGTCAGGCGACCGCACGATTCAATAAAGGTGGAGACGTCGAGCTGGCTAGATGGAGGGAGTTCCTCCGGGGCTAATAACCAAGCTGGGTTCAAGGAGTCTTGCAAGATCTTTCGGCATTTTTCAGCCTGAACTTCCCAAGATGCTTTACTCATCTTGAGACAGCGAAAGATCTTTAAAGTTGAGATAATGAAAAATTTAAAAGAAAATCGAGAGAGAAGATGGAGGATTTGATATCTGAGCAGTTTGTTATGATAAAATGAAGTTGTGTGTTGACCCTTCAATTTATAGTTGTAAGTGTGGTATTTGGCCGTTTACCCCCTCTTTCTTCCGCTCCATAAGTGGAAATGTTTTAATCATCTGATATCAATACATGACCACTAATTCCTAATGCAAACACTTGCATACAGCGTGCTGTCCTCGAGTTTCTTGCTCGCAGCCACAGGGTCTGCGACCTACCCGGGATCCGCCGTTCTCTCCACCCCCGCATGCCAATTTCAGTAGCCTCTCGCAATTCACGCTAATTGGCTGCTTTTTTGTTTTCACGCTAACGGTGGGTCCCAGGTCATCAGCGGTATCGTGGCCGTTTTGTGCTAAACTCTCGCAAATCGATGGTATTGGTCAATCGCAGGGCCTCCTTGGCTCCGCCTCCAGCTATCAATGATGGGTATCTCGTCCCAGACAGTGCTCCGCTTTCTGATCGCTGATTGCTGTGATTCAGGTTGTGACAGGTTTGTTTATATAAGAGGATCGTCGTCTCCCTTGCATTCCTCAGAATGACATTGGCATACTCATTGATTTGCTCTCCATTGTGTAGCCCTTACTTTCATCGCGGCAATCATGGTATCTGACATGGCGTCCGCGCCGTCTCCAGACTTTGTTCCGGGGACAGTTCATCTTGTTGACCTTGATGGCACATTGCACTCACCGCATGCACGAGGCACGAGCAATGTTGTTCTTGTTCCGACACCCTCGAATGACCCGAACGACCCATTGAATTGGAGTCGCGCGAGGAAATCTCTCTTCCTCTTTTGTATTTCTGTGTAAGTCATTTTATCGCTTCTCGCCGTCAATATTCACTGACGTCTCTTTTATAGATACTGCCTGGCAATCGGTATTGCGTCCGCTGCTATATATTCTATCCTTGTACCTATTTCGGACGCGACTCAGCTCAGCGTCGCCGATCTGAATGCTGGCACCGGGTACATGTTCTTGGCATTTGGTTGGGGATGTTTGTTCTGGCAGCCCATGGCCCAGAAATTCGGCAAACGTCCAGTATATCTTTTTTCCCTGCTGAGCACCATGGTTAGTACACTCCTGCGCTCTCCAAATATGCACACTGTCTAACTTTGTATGTCTAGGGGATCATGCTATGGGCCCCTCATACTACGAGCAACGGGCAATGGATTGCCAACAAAGTGCTTCAAGGATTCCTTGGCGCTCCTATCGAGTCTTTGTGCGAGGTTTCAATCTCAGATGTCGTAAGTGAGATCCGAATCGGTGTCAATGGGATACATATTGACCAACCTGAAAGTACTTCACCCATGAGAGAGGTACATACATGGGATTCTACGCCCTATTCTTATTCGGAAGTAATTATTTTGCGCCGGTGATTGCCGGATTCATAAATGATGGTCAAGGATGGAAATGGGTTCTTGTACGTTTTTACAGTCAAACTACTCCGTAAGTGGACTAACAGGGACAACAGCACTGGTGCTCCATCTTCTGCGGTGTTGGATTTGTTATTAATCTTCTCTTTATGGAGGAGACTAATTTCCAGCGTACCCCACTGTTGACCACTACTCCCGAAGAAACCGACTTAGAGAAACCGCCTGTTGTGGATGCCACTCAGAGCCGTGAGGCCTCAAAAAAGGAAAATCACGGACAAGACGCAAATACCAGCGACCTTGGCTATGGACAAATGGAGACCCAATCAGCTAGCTCCTTTCTTCAGCGGATGAAGATAATACGAAAACAAGACTTGCAGAGCAAAGTGCCGTGGAGAGGCATGTTGCTCCGCCCATTCTACTACCTCTCTTTCCCCGTTGTAGTTTTCTCTGGCTTCATGTATGGGTCGATTCTCTGCTACTTCAATGTACTGAATGGTACTACATCTCTCATCCTGTCTGCCCCACCATACAACTTCTCGTCGAGTATGGTCGGACTTTCTTACATGGCCTGTGTTATTGGAGTTGTCATTGGGTAAGTAATGACATTACCTCCATCGTTTTGGCGGAGTATTAACAGACAACACAGAACGTATTATTCAGGACCTTTGAGTGATAAGTTCATTTTATGGAAGGCCAAGCGAAACAACGGCGTCATGGAGCCTGAGCACCGCCTTTGGCTCTACACTGCAGTGATGGTCGCAGTGCCTTTTGGCTTACTACTTTGGGGCGTTGGAGCTGCCCACCAAGTTCACTGGTTTGGTCTGGTATTTGCCATGGGTGTCTTGGGTGCATCTATCACCATTGGCGGTCTGTTGCCCATCAGTTATTGCATCGACAGCTACAAAGATCTTGGAGCAGACGCTATGGTGACTATGATAGTCATCAGAAACTCGATGAGTTTTGGAGTCAACTACGGGTAAGTTTGAGATTATTTATCAAAATTTTATACTAACACTCCGGACAGAATTACACCATGGGTCGAGGATCTAGGTTATCAGAATGCTTTTCTCGTCGCAGCCTTTACAGCTCTTGCTCAGATCGCCCTTTTCATAGTTTTTATAAAATGGGGTCGACAAATGCGTAGCTCAAGCGTAGAGAGATATTGGAAGTATGTTCAATGGGTAAAGGACGATGGTTTGTTGCACTAACGCGGGGCAGGATGCGGATTTTCTAAGAAAGCACACCCTTTGAGTCATGGCTTGTACTTCAAATCGCTACCTTAACTCCATATATGCCAGTATTCCTAAAAGTAATCACCCCTTGGTCTTGAAATGGAGTGCGTCCCAGTCTCCTAGTCAAAAATATTCATCCATATAAATGCAACTAACCCACCAGCCAGAACGACTGCCGTCAAGACAGCTGCCCCAAGCTTGTCTACCGCTGTGATGGGTTGTATGATAGGACGGTCGTGAGAATTAGTGCCCGCAGTTGGATCTCCTTTTGATATACCACCTGAGGTATTCGTCACAGGACCTTTCACGTCTTCTATTAATAAGCTCGATACAGCGGAGAGAACATTCATGACCTCGCCAGCACCGCTAGTTCCATCTACTGACGGGTCAACGAATTTTCCACTGCTCCAGTAAAAACCGCACACACGGCCGGATTCCCCGCCTGTACATTGGTTGACTGCAGCCTGTGCTGACTTTTTAAGAACGGGTAGGATTTTGTCCCGGGTTCGGGGAGCAATCTGAGAGACAACAGACAGCCATCTATGGAGATAACCCTTAAACATGAGCATGTCGGCGGTGCAAACGCCTTGTGCACCTTCGCATGGAACCTCAAAAGCAATATCCTTTGGGAAAAAGGTTTTGAGGAGAGAGTCTAGAAGGTTGTCAACCCGTTTACCCCATTTCTCAGATCCTTTTGTCTGCATCAAATATTAGTAAAACGAGAGCTCAAGATGTTTGGAACACTGACATAATTGTACATAAATGCTGAGCCTTGGAGTAGAATGCCAGCATTGTATGAGAATGTTGCCTTGTTGACATCGGTGCAGTTTTTCTGCACATGAGCGCCATCGTAAACCTTCCAATTTTCAGAGTCGATGTAACCAATATCCCAAAGCCAATCCCATGTTTCTTCCGCATACTTGGCGTAGGTTTCATTTTTTGTGTATCTCGCAAGGCGTGCACCCATATTGAAGAAGATTCCGTTTGCAATTGCTAATGAGAGAGCATTAGTCGCGCTTTTTGAGCCAGATCAAACTAGATGACAATATGACATACTGTTCTTATACGTATATCCTGCGTTGGAAAATGGGATTTGCCATCTCAGACCCCCATTGCATGTCTCGTCGTGTCTCTCAGGCGAAGCTTGAGTGGTCCAGACCGCTTGTGCCAATGCTAGCCACTGTGGCTTGTCGTCTGGCGGGTTCGGAAATTTGTTCTCCGCGGCAAGCATGGCAGACATTCCCCAAAAGCCTTGGTCATCGTTTCCCAGAGATGCCGTCCAATTCACGGGTTGGTAATCGTCCTTGTCGCCGGTCTGGTGTAACATGCCTTGCATGACTACATCGTTATAACTTGTGTCGCCCGTCAATTTCCAATAGTCTAGGTATTTTGATGTCAGCTGTCGGAACCCTGGCATCGGGACGAGAAACATTACCAATGTAAACGCCCATCATAGCACCACCTTGATACCAGTAGTAGTCGCCTTTTTTGTCATCGGGCGGCCCGGGCAAAATCCCTGGGATCATTCCGGTCTGGTTTCCAGTATACTGGAGCATTAAATCGTAAGCGAGTGTACGTGCAGATTCAATAATCTGATCTAGAAATTAAATGCACAATGATTAGAGCACGTCGTCAATTCCCAAGTAAAAGAATCTCACCTCGATTCCCAATTTTGTAGTACTGAGCGCTAGACAGCTGGAAAATGAGCGAACCCCAAAAAAGTCCAAGCCCGACTGCAGGGGCTTGCTGGTTAGACCACATTTTAAGCGAAAAAGAAATCAAAAGAGCGAATGAGAAGAAAAGTGGTAAAAGCCGCCATAACTACAGAAAATCAAGAAAAAAACCTGAGATGGACGGATCTAATATTTAAACCAGCTGTTGGGATACAACCAACACGGAGACCATCTCTCGGCGTTGGCACTTTTCTCAACCTCATTCCGGCTGATGTCTTGGTAAGCCTCCGGTGTCTGGGCACGAGGCAGTGCACCATGACGCCCCCACATTTGCAGATTTGATGATCGTTTATTGGCAGAACGGTGTTCATTCATGATTGCTTTTTTCAGCAAAGGAGCGGCGAGCAGAGGGATAGGGGCTATTCATTGGAGCAGACACAAAATTGCAACATCTTGGTTCACTTCCATCCTTAAAAAGAAGCTCAATAGAGCTTTGGGATGGAGCGGATGAAATGATGCGGCGCCCGAAATGAAACAAACGCAGCACAAAGATGTGTGCACATCATCCAAAACATCCGCCAACAGAGACCCCATGGTCAATGATCACGAACCCCTTCGCTCCGGAGATTGTAAAACTACCAACACGAAGAACTAGTCGCATTAAGCTTAAATATTAGGTTGCTCTCTGAGAAAATGTCGAGGTGCGTCAATATTACCAAGGGGTTTCAGTGTGCCAAGCTCTAAGCCTCGTGTCACCAGTGGTACAGCGAGATTACGGGGGAAAAGAGGCGATATGCTCCGGTGTGGATGTAGGCTAGGCTAGGCTATCTTAGGCATCGCTCGCCTGACATTTAGGCCACTCAAGAGCGAGTATTGGTTAAGGAAAAGATGCATTGAGGGGCTTCATGTCTAATTGTGTCGGGTTGGCCCAACTAGATCGTCTGGCTTATGCCTTCTGCTTATTTTGCCGCTAGTGCAAATGCATTAGTCAACCGTACTATGCACTTTTCATTAGTCAAATCGATGGACATATTTCTGACTTCAATGCATCCTTGAAAGTATTAAAACCTCAGCTAACGCAGTCTGGTCGTCAAATTGAATGAGTCGTAACACGCCTGTAATTTCACATCTCGTCGGGTGCCAAAACTGCTTCATGGAAGAAACATCTCACAGGGACGAGAATATCAGCTGCTTTTAATTTTTAGTTGCTGTCATTGTGATATCGTGTTTGGCGTGATAAGGTGGGGTTTTCTATCTACCATCACGGTATTATTGATACCGCAAGATAATCATTAGAATCGTTCGTGTGTTGACCTCTTGATGATGGAACTTTGCATCATTGATATTTTTCAATCTGCCATGGAAGTCAGTCTTGGAACTTCTGTGATTACAAGCTGCCATGTCATTTTTATGCCTATAGCACCGGTACTCGACATTGTTTCCCGAAATCTCTCAACCTCAAAAACCCTTTGATGTCTGTGCACTAGGATTCAGAGGTGGCACGAACGCTTTCGGTGGTAGCCCGAAGTCAAAACGCACCGTATCAAATGAAAACGACCACGAGAA
Organism: Calonectria hongkongensis; assembly: GCA_017140755.1. Classification (NCBI taxonomy): domain Eukaryota; kingdom Fungi; phylum Ascomycota; class Sordariomycetes; order Hypocreales; family Nectriaceae; genus Calonectria; species Calonectria hongkongensis. The sequence goes on from JAACJA010000018.1 coordinate 125,566, forward strand.
CACGTTGACATTAATCGAGCATCAAATATCCGTATTTTACATTGGCTTGGTGCTTTCGGGTCTTCAATTAGATATGTTTCATACAATTTTTACCCTCAAGTAGATTTTTGCACTTCCCGTAACCTCATCCCTGAAATGTGTGGCCTGGCCTTGTGTCCAGGGTAAGATGTACTCCTAATGATCCGGCACCGGAATTAATTCAGGTCACACGATCAATTAAAACCGCAGGATGCGGGGAAATTCGTATTTATGAGAAAGAAACATGTAGCAATGGTTGAGGGTATGCGCTCATTGTGGTGGTTAGGGGGTGGGGCTCCCTGTGAATACACGTAATGTTGGCTGAGGCGTAGCTGGGAGCAAATGAGTATCCACATTCCATTGACGATTTTAGCATCGTCAAGATAATTGTTGTTGGGGTTTGTAGGGGAGGGTTCACAGACGATTAAATTGGACAATTATAAATAAATAATAGATTAAGAAAGTCTGCCTGGGTTCTATTGTGAATTAAAAAAAAATTCATGGAAATTGGTAGCTGGATTCTAGATGTAGGCTTGACCTAATGACGTTGCAAGACCCTTCTTGCGTCTTCATACCCCACTGCCTTATTCCTATACGCGCACTCAGGTGGAGCATTTGAAGCAAGCCTACAGCCAGAATTGAACTGTCCACGTCGCCTGCCTCTAGAACTAGGTCATTTGAGGTTGCAACTAACCTTACGCCCGCTTTTAATTTTTCTGGTGGCTTGCATGAGAGGCCTACTCGGTTGTCGATCAGTGTTATTTTCAGGGTTACTAACAAACAAAACCTGACAGCTGTCAACCTGAAAAGGGATACAGAGTGGGGTTATTGTCGTTGTTGGATAACTTGATAGTCCTTATTCGGACGCGTCATCCAAAGGACAAGAGCCATTTCTCCCCTTAATGTACCACCAGAACATGAGAAATTGAATCATCACAACGCGGGCTAAGTGAAAGATTTCACCCGAAATTACACTATCGTTCATGATAAAAAGGGAATGAGTTTGCACCTTCCAACATGTCAAGAGCTGACGTAGTCAGTCGAGGCGCTCGGAGGTTTCTGTCTTTGGAGATCACCGATCACCACTTTGATTGCGCCACTTTAATGGTGGAGCAAACCTTTTACTGAAAAAGAACATCGAAAACTGGGTATATGGAGAAGAATACATACATCATTGGCACGGTTGCTGGACAGGACCACGCGGCCTGGCGTACTAGGCTCGCTATCAAGATACCATGTTCATTTATCAAGGCTGCCATGGACGTTCTATCGCGCCTCCTCGACTAGGCACCTGTTTGAATCCATTTTAGATCTCCAACATGTCAAATGAACGAAATTCACCACCGATATTCCACCGACTCGCACACAACTACTTGAACATTACTTCATATCGACCACGTCGCTGGAGTTTTACAACATGCAAACGGTGGACAACTTCGCTTTTTGTCTTGCTTGTGACAGGGGCTGTTTATTTTGGTGCTCAGTTGAAGGGACTTTTTGATCGCCTCCATTGGAGAAGCGATCTCACATGGTACGACATAGGTTGGTATGGGTTGGCGCCGACAGTACAATATCGATCATTTGGTCATTCATTCCCAGATGTCGAATTCCTCCAAGAAGATTCCAGATGTAGCCAAGACCCTATTTTCTTCGCGTCTCGGGGATCGATGGTGAATGAGCCGGGCGGTGTTATCCTTGATGCGAAGGGTGACCTCATCTGGAAACAAATCCTCGAGGAAGGAGAGGCGCAAGACTTTAGAGTTCAAGAGTACTTTGGTGAAAAGTATTTGACATATTGGGTGGGTAAAGAAATTGAAGGCCGTAAACAAGGCTCATGGTTCATGGTAAGATAGTCATTGAGTCGAAAGGCACGTGAGCAGCGACTAACCAAAGCAGATGGACAACACATACACAATTCGACATGAAGTTTCACCTGGAGGAAATTATGCGACTGGCGATATGCATGAATTCGAAATCACGGCGGATAATACCGCCCTTATCACGATATACTGGCCTATCGAGGCAGACCTTACTTCAATTGGTGGTCCATCTAAAGGGTACTTATTGGATTCTATTTTTCAAGAAATTTCCATCAGTTCAGGCGAGGTTATTTTCGAGTGGTCTGCCTCCGCTCATTTTCCAATTGAGCACACATTCTGGACCACAAAGATTTGCCGAGAGGACCCGAATACTGCATTTAATGGCTGCGGCAACCACGAAGACTCCGCGTTCGACTACTATCATATGAACAGCCTTCAGAAAGATTCACAGGGAAATTACCTTGTATCTGGTCGAAATGTTCACACCATAAGTTATGTTGACGGCCATACTGGAGAAGTCATATGGAACTTCGGTGGCCCGCAAAACGAATTTCAGGATTTGTCTGATGGAGAGGCAACCAATTTGCTGTGGCAGCACCATGCTCGTTGGCATGTCCATGGCCAAAGCATTTCTGTATTCAATAATGGGGGCTCTTCGATTACCGATAGCCCTGCTGAAAGTCATGGCATGATCATTGATCTCGATATCGATCATCGGACTGCTGCTTTACAGGCAGCCTACTATCATCCACAACAAATGACATCCGTGTCACAAGGCGATGTACAAATACTTCGCGACACGGGAAATGTGTTCATAGGTTGGGGTAGAAGTGCCGCTTTTACTGAGTTCAGTCGGGACGGAGAAGTTCTGTGCGACGCCAGATTTGGGGCTTCGTTGTTCTTCCCGTTCGGCCCGGTAACTTCATACAGAGTCTTCCGCCAGCCTTGGGTCGGCAAGCCTATCACTCCCCCCAGTGCTGTTGCAGCTGACGACATCATTTACGTTAGTTGGAATGGAGCAACCGAGGTCGTCAAGTGGCAGCTCGACGGCACTTTTGAGGCTGGTGAGGACGGGCAAGGTGTTGCTTTCCAGACTGTATCTCAGGTCTACCGGCAAGGATTCGAAACAGGAATCCGAATCCCAGCGTGGAATGAATACCCTGTTCTCAGAGTTGTGGCGTTGAGCGCAGATGATTCGGTTCTGGGGATTTCCAATAATATTGATGGAAGAGTGGAGGGAGTGTTAATAACTCCAGTTGTTGCTGTTGCTATAACACTGACATCAATGTTGATAGGCTTTTCAACAGCCCTGGCGGTCGCGGTATGTCTTTACCGGCGGCTGAAAAGGAAGCAGCGGTGGCAGTATGAGTATGAACTAGTTGGTGAAGGAGGTTTATTGGAAAATGTTGAGGAATGATCGCAAGAGTTGGGGCTTTCGTATTGCTCACTTTCATTTTATTACGGATTTCCTTTGTATTCTTATTAGCATATTAGCGTTTGTAGTTTGCTTTACTTATTTTCATTTGTTAAATTCAGACATGACACCTGTGTAACTTCACATCACCGGTTCAATAACATTGCTCAATAGTTTGCAACATTTCACGATACAAGTCACACAATATCTGATTGACACCAGTGCTGCAGTTGAATAAACATTTTAGGTTATCCCAGCCTATTCTAGCATTCATTGAGAATTCATGTCATTTTTCGTACAATTTATGCCTACTTTACACTATCCATCAGTACGTTCAACCAAGCATGTATGTTAGAGAAGCGCACTCCGCTTTGTTGATCGCCCATCAAGTGAACTTGTCAATGTGACATTTTGAAGCGCCCTTGCTCCTTTCTTTCCTTCCATCAATACATTGATTGGCTTGATATCATCGCTCAGTTTCCTCCATTTCCACGCCTTGACAGCGGGTCGTTCCAAACCCACTCCTTCAATTACATCGGTGACCCAATCTCCAATATTCGGCAAGTATTTAAACGCATGCCCGCTGCCTCCCGTAGCAACCATGACACCGGGCTTTTGTGGAACATGATCTATCACGAAATGATTGTCAAAAGTATCAGTGTACCAACACACTCTGGTAAACGCTACGTCGTGGCCCTCTTCAATGATTTCGGGAACATATTTAGCGACAAACGACGCTATCGTGCTCATTGCCTTTGTGGGTATTTGAGTAATCTTTTCTCCTTCCGTGTATCGCGTGACTGGTACGCTGCGCTCTTTTCCGTCGGCTTGTACCTGGGGGTTGGTGTATTTAGTCCCGCGGTACCCGATCTTGAAGTGACCTTGATCATCAAGAGCAAAGCCGTACAGACCGCCATCTGCTCCACTGCGCATATTGTACATCCATATGGGAAAATTCTCAGCTGATAGGCGCGTGTACAGAGGCGATGTCTTTGGAATGCGAAAGACAGCGACAGAACCAGCAGTAGCCTCTGCAAGGCCATCAAGTTCTGGGACCAGTAGTGGAGTGTATGGACCACAGGCCATGATGGTCAATTTTGCGGGATGTGATTTACCATCCTTGGTGCGAATTCCCACCACGTCATCTCCCTCGTAGACAAATGAGTCAAATGCACCCGCTGTAGGTCCAAACACAAATTTGGCGCCGTAACCTCTAGCCTTGTGCAGAGCGAAACGACATGCTTTGTCGGCAACTGCATATCCGCCGCTGGTGTCAAGCACTCCCACGGTAGCGTGGCCCCGGTCTTTGGCCTTGAACTGATTCAGATTGAAGCCCCGCTCCTCTGCAACCTTGGCGTGCACTGGGTCTATTGTTGTGAGTTGAGTGTGACCATGGCCAAGTTTGGTCATGGCGTGGATTGTCGCTTGCTCGAATGGAGGCAGGGAGTCACCAGAATTTATTGAGATTGCTCCGTTGTTGTGGAATACTCGGTCTGAGCTAGTCATGCCAGGCGGGACGTTCCCTGTTGCCAATTCATCATTCCAAGCGCGCCATTGCTCAATTGCTTCAAATGAGAGCTCTTGGTATTCCGTCTGGGATCCATATGCTGAGCGGATAATCTTGTTCATGTCTACCAACCAAAAAGTCAGATCTGAATTTTAGAACGACACTAACGATGCACATCAAACGTACCTGCTGAGGCGGCGTCGCTCCCTTTTAGGTAAGAGTACATGCTGGCATCGTAATTCTGGCGATCAAAAACTGTGACCGATTGATAGCCGCGTCGCGAGAGATGCAGCGCGGTGCTCAGGCCAAAGATGCCCGCACCAACGATGATGATGGGGTCTGTTTTGCTTGGAGTTTGGGCCATGGTGGTGTGGAAGGTCGAGAGCGAATTACGAGTAGATTGATTGGTGTCTACGCTTGGCGCGAAGGTGCTATAATCACGGATTTTGACGGGACAGGTAGTGATTGTATTGATAGCGATGGCTATGGGACAACATTGCGATATTGAGTCGGTAAAGGCCGATACAATCAGCCTCGGCCCAGATTACCACCAATACGTAACGCTATCTAATCAAGCAAGGCCTGGTCGTGGGCCCAGCACCCCGGATCTAGAGCGTCCCAAGGTCGCCGCTAATCAGCATTAGCACTCGGATTCCACCGAACGCCCGCCAGTGAGGACCCACGCTGTTCATGGATCGCGCTCGGAGGAATCCAGTCAACACTTTGGCCATGTGGAGCATCAACCACTCGCCAACCAGAACGAGATTGCGGGGCAGATAGCAAATGCATTCTTTCCCCAGATAACGGCTCGCTGGGTTCCATAATCACGCGACGTTGAACTAGAGTCCTGCGAGTCGGATCCAATGATGATCAAGCAGGCCTAGAGATTTGACTCGGCCATGTAACGCGTCTTGGCATCCATCAATGTTTAAAGACAGAACCCTGCATCCAGGTCTCTCAACGCATCACCACCATACTCTCCATTCCTGTCGAGAGTCATCCATCCGGTGGTGGAATAAGCCCTCCTCAGCAATTCGACAGGATTCACGATAGGATTTGGCAACATGTTTCGCGACTCGACTCTGGCCAAGTATGCGAGGTCCATTCGCGAGTCACCTCGAGAGGTGATTTTTAACTCCCGACTGCTCTGCACTGCGGCTGTGTATGCCTTGTCGGGCTTATGCATCAGTAAGTAAACATGTTCATTCCTTGAGATTTCTTCACTAAAATGGCATTCCTTCAGCGTGGGATCAAGGTTCTAGCTCCGTTGTCCCGTCTCTGCCTGGATTCTCCAAGGCCTTCGATATCGCCTCTTCGACGAGCTCAAAAGGAACCAATTTCATCTCCTTCGTTTACCTGACCGCTGGTGTTGGTGCTGGTCTTTCATTCTTCATCAATGACCGCATTGGGCGCCTGTGGTCGCTTCGTCTCTACTTTACCATCTGGATAATTGGTCAACTCATCGCCACCTTCTCGTATGGAAACCTGGGCGCTCTTTACACGGCTCGTTTTGTATCTGGACTCGGTCTTGGGCCTCTAACAGTGACTGGGCCCATGTCAATTGTAGAAGTTGCACCCACCGAGATTCGCGGCCTATTGACTGTTTGGTTCAGCGTTGTGATGCTGCTCAGTCTGACTGTCAGCACGCTCACTGTGTACGCGTGCTACCTCCACCTTCCCGCGACCCATCTCCAATACCAGGTCGTCTTCTTTGTCCCGACGATTGCCTGCGCCCTCGCCATTCTCGCGAGCTTCTTCGTTTCCGAATCTCCCAGGTGGCTGATGCTGGTCGGTCGAGAGGCCGAGGCCGAAGAAACCCTCGTCAAATTACGCGGTCTGCCGAAGGACCATCCTCGCGTCGCGAGCGAACTTGCAGATATCCGATCACAAATCGAAGCGGAACACTCCAAATTTGGTGCGAATGGGGGGATCAAGCCTTTGCTCAAAGAAACATTTTTGGTGCCATCCAACCTCAGACGCCTCCAACAGTCCTTCATCTCCTATGCCTTGGCCCAGCTGTCCGGTGCAAACTCTGTCACAAGCTACCTGGTTCCGATTTTGACTCTGATTGGCGTAAACGGAGAGCATGGACGATCTCTTTTCTTGTCCAGCATGTACTCATTGTCCAAATTCTTTTACACCCTAATCGCGTCATTCTTCTTCATCGATGCTCTGGGACGTCGCAAGAGTCTTTTTGTGGGCATCACAATTCAGATGATCTCGGATATCTACATTGGCGCATATATTAAGGCGAAACAGAGCGGGCCGGTTGCTTCAGGAGCATCAGAAGGTGCCATTGCAGCTATTTTTATCCATGGCTTCGGTTATGCAGTTGGTATGTTGGGAAGCAGCGATAGACATCCCCGATCTTGGTGCGTTAAAACTAACATTGACTCATAGGTTTACTCGTTTTGCCTTACGTGTTTGGCGCCGAACTGTGGCCCAACAGCATCCGATCATTTGGTTCCGCTTTGTCTCAGGCATGGCATTGGCTTTTCTATTTTGGTCTCAACAGGGCTACCCCGAGCATTCTTTCATCCATGAACGATTGGGGTGCTTTCATTTTCTTCGCGGCTTGGTGCTTTCTTTCGCTCATTTACGTATTCTTGGCTGTACCCGAAACCGCAGGACTACCTGTCGAGCACTTTGATGCTCTTTTCGAAGGTCCGTGGTGGGAGATTCGCAGCAAAGCGAAGAGGGCACAGCTTGCCACTATCACAGTCCATGGGCTTGATGAGGAGTAAGTTCATGATCTTCTCTTCGCGTTTATTTGATACTAACGCGATAGTAGGGGCAGTATCGGTCCAAAAGAAATGGATGTTAAATCCAAGCCTACTGATCAGACTTAGGGTGATTCTAAGTTCCAATCCCCTTGATAATGCCACTTATTGCACAACAAGATCAGAATTTAGTACACAGTAGTATCGAGTAAATGAACAATTTAATGTACCTGGGCAATCTACAATAACAAGCCGTGCTTGTAAGCGAAGAGCGATCCTAAATTAGAATTTTATTGTATTTCAATTTTATGTTTTAAACTCTCTAACTGCTAACTGCATGGGAATTGCTAACTAGTTGTGCCTATGTGAAATCGAGTTGAGAAATCGTGAAGTTAGGACCTCCCATATGCTTACACTTTACATTGTAATTTTAGGTCTCACCAAGTGTAGACGTTTGGCGGTGAACTCGCTGCATCATCTTTCCTATCACAGGCCTCTGAAGCCATTGAGGCTCTGCGAAGACGACGGGGTTTCACTGCAATTTTAGCCCCTCCGAGGCACCGCCCTTAATACATGGATGAGGCGCAACGCTCTTCCGAAATGTGATGGAATTGGTTTATTTTAATTTTACGTTTATTAGTGCTTTATCAACTGTCAAATTCCAATTCTATTTCACTGTATATCCAATCTTATTTTTTAATCTTGTCCAAGTTGACGGGGCTGTTTGCGTTTCCAGTGACGAAGTAACTGCGAATATTCTCAAAGCATTCGCGCTCCGCCTTCTGGAAAGCTACATCGGTCAAGCCGCCGAGATGTGGCTGCACAATGACATTTTCTTGTTCAAAGAACCAAGGGTCGACGTTGGGCTCGTTGCACATAACATCGAGACCAGCACGCGCCACCTTTCCAGACTGGAGCGCCACCTTGAAAGCGGCTTCATCAATCACACCTCCTCGAGCAGTGTTTACAAGGAATGCGCCATTCTTCATGGCTGCGAATTCTTCGGTGCTGATGAGGTTTGTGGTGTTTGCATTAAGAGGGCAGTTCAATGATACAACATCTGCTGCGGATAGAAGCTCCTTGAGGGTAGGGTAGTAAGTGGCGCCATAGGCCTCCTCCTCTTCTTTAGGGAGCTGGTGGCGGTTGTGGTAGGCGATCTTCATGTTGAAGGCAGCCGCTTTTTTTGCGAGGTACTACAATTGGACGATAAGTAAGTGATAGTTTTCTTTTTTGATAGATTGGATGAGTTGACAAACCTTTCCGATAGCACCCATTCCGACAATACCCAATGTTAGGCCTGCAGGGTCACGGGCGGGGGAGAGCACTCCGGGTGGCCCTCGCCATTTGCCAGACCTGGCAACGCGCTCAGCGGTAAAGGCGTTCCTTAGCACACCTAGCGTGAGGAATATGGCCATGTCTGCCGTCGCCTCGGCCACAGCGTCCACGGAATTGCAGAAAATGATGCCAGTCTGCGACATCCAATCAACGTCAAACTCATTGTATCCTGCAGAAGCAGAAGTAATGATTTGGCATTTTGGCGCGAGGGCCTTGAGCAAGTCCTCGTCAAAGGGCTCATATGGAGGTGTGCCCATGCGGATAATGAATGCATCAATGGGACCACCTTGCTCAATGAGCTTGGGCAGCTTTTCTTGCGTTTCGGCTCGGTTCGAGGCATCTAGCACCTCAAAGTCAAACTGGTTGCCAAACTCCTCCAAGTAGTCGGCCCCTGCGAATTTTGGCGCGCCGAGACACACCACCCGGGGCTTTTTGGCATCGCCATTGGCCTCGACACGACTGGGAGACATGATTATAATTTTTGTATCAAAGATTGATCTATATCGCCAGGATATGTGGTGGAAATGATAGATGAGTAAGTTGTATGCGATATCAAGTTTATTTGTTTATGTCAGAAGCGGGCTGGTTGTAGCTTGCGCTTCTCTTTAGCCTCCGGGAACGGATATGCTGCCGCCCGCCAAAGCAGTAACCAGAGTAATCTGATCTGGCAATCGACCGCGCTCCCAAGGTTGCCGCTCCAGTGTCTCCACAAATTGGAGCACGGATTCCTCCGGGACTTGGGCAATGAAGCAATACCACTCAACGTTGTCGGCTTCCCCCGTGATTCGCCAGACGCGCCCCGCAACGATAGAGCTACGCGTAATAGGTGCTACCACACTAGAAAGGCGCAATCAGACCCCTCAGCAATTCTTCTAGCGATTGAGCCAATGATGTATAGCGTAAAAAAAATTAAAAAAAAGGAAAAAAAACTCCAAATCCATCGAATTGACCAAAAGCCATATGAATTGATGGTTTCGGATTGAATGATAACACAATGGCGTCTTTCGCAAGCATCAAAGCCATGTCCAATCAAACTCCTCCCTTGGGATTTCTTGCTGTGGAAGTGAACATTTTCAGGCCACCTGGTGATCCCTTCAATGAGAAAACATGGGATTTCCCTCTCATTCGTGAAAAGGTTACCGGGACCTCCGAGTCGCAAATCGTCACGGGCGGCGCCTACGACGATGAATTCATTGAACGTTTCGTGGCTGCTGGATTAAAACTTGCGGAGCGGGGCGCCATAGGCATTATTACTAGCTGCGGCTTTCTCGCCATGGCTCAGCGAAGGTACTTGAACTTCACATAGCCCACATTGGGTCTCTTCAAGTTTTTGCTAAAATATCGTAGACTTGCCTCTCGATTACCCATCCCCATTGCGACCTCGGCTCTAGTTCAAGTTCCATCTCTCCGTGCACTGCTTCCAGCTGACAAAGCTGTCGGTATATATACCTATGACAGCAAAAGACTAGGAAACGCCCATCTTGCGGAACTTGGAATCGACCCCGAAGGAGTGAGAATCTGGGGGCTCCCTGATGATAGTCATCTCCGGGGCATTTGCGCCCGAGGAGAACCATACGATGCTACAAGGCTCGAAAAGGAGCTTGTGCAAACAGCAAAAGAGTTTGTCTCCGCTCATCCCGAAGTTAAAATCATGGTTCTAGAATGCACCAATATGCCACCCTACGGTGATGCTATCCAGGAAGCAATCAACTTGCCGGTTTATGATGTATATACTATGGGGAATTGGTTCTACTCTGGGTTACTTAGAACAAACCCCGCAGCTTGGAGGAAGTAGAGGAGAAATATAAATTGCAAATAGGTTACTTAGTATCTCGAACTCAATTTTAGCATCATTATTTATCAGCGCTATCTTGTGTTTCGTAAGGTTGACTAGATTTCATGAATTTTGCTACTCCAAAAAGTCACCACCAGTAATCTTGAGAATTTGTCGATACTCGGGCTCGAACTGCATGTACATGACTTCTGGGGTGCCTGTTCCTCTCTTGGTGTATGCTGCCTCCTCATCACTCACAAATGTCTTCTTGAGACTGGATCCATTTGGCGCCATTGCCGATTCGACGAGAAGCTGGGCCTGGCAAGCACGCTCCAGCGCAATGAAGAAGCCAGCAGCCTCTCCAATGGTTCCTCCAGCAGTTAAGAGCCCATGGTTCTGCAGGATGATGTTCTTCTTTGTGGGACCAAGGGCATCAGCAAGGCGCCCACCCTCCTCCTTGGCGAGGACGACGCCTCCAAAGTTGGCATAGACGGCCAGATCATCGTAAAACATGCAACTGTCCTGGTTCAGCATCTCAATTGGCTTGCCAAAAGTAGACCAGGCCCGGCCATAGGGGCTGTGCAGGTGGCACGCAGCGTTAATGTCAGGACGGCGCTTGTGGATAGCGGCATGGATGATGAAGCCGGCCGTGTTGACAGGCAGGTCGGCGCCGCCAATGCGACCTCCGTTCTCATCGATATGGACCATATCGGAGACGTTCAAGAGCCCAAAGTGGACACCGTAGGGGTTGATCCAGAAGGTGTCAGGCTGGACAGGGTCTAGGATGACTGTTAGCATGGGTCTAAATCGACCCAGGACTGTGGTAAAGCATACCTCGGAGGCTGATGTGGCCGCTGCCGCCGTCTGCGAACCCCAGTTTTGCGAATACACGAAATGCACCAGCCATCTGTTCGAGCTGCCATCGTCGCTCTTGCTCCTTGGTCTCGAATTGAGGAATTCTGTGTAACCTCCTCACTTTACCGTCTTTACCAGTGCCTGAATCGAGGGCAGAGGTGGGGGCTGTCGATGGTTGGGTTGTTGTTGCTGTGGGAGCCATTTTGTTTCGCTCTTGTGCCTTTTTTTTTTTTTTAAGTCGATTGAATTAAAACTTGACTCTCTCTTCATGTGATATCTGTGTTTAGATTCAATCCGTCTTAATATGCAGCGTCTGACTGAATTTCTCGCCTCCTCTTTTTCCGACGGAAAAGGGTCACGTAATCGCAACATGTAGGGTAGCATCAGTGGCGTCTTCGGATTCCCCCGCTACTGGTTACGCGCAGTATTTTCACTGCGTACACCCCGGCCGTTTGCTTATCTATTATCGCGTCAGAGGCTCCCGCGAACTCGTCAACGCATCCAAACTGTCTCGTGCCCTCAGAGATGAAGTTGATCTCGAAGTTCAAAGCCAATCCTGTAACAGTGTACAGTGCTGAGCCAACCATCATCTGAGTGTGCTTGGAGTTAGGCCAATCACCAGTTATTGTTAATTCTGTAAAGCATTGGTGATGGGGAATTCTGCGATCTTGAATTCTATTGTAGGTCCATCTGAGGCGGCTGCTCAACACCAAACCCTTGGTCACCGGACTGCACGCCCCTCATACCTTGCAATAGCTCCTGAACCAACCACTCTGAATCCATAGGCATGCCATCGTTACCAAGTCCAACAATCCAGTCCTCCACGGGCGGGGGCTCAACGTTGGTAGTATCCTGTCCCAGATTTGGCATTGCCGAAGAGTCGCCCTGGGGAGCTTTTACTTCGTCCCCGCAGATTAAACTAATGGTTCTTTCTGAAAGAAGTTCAAAGATGTCGCGATATGCAGTAGCATTGCTCCACCTCTCAGCAATAATGACTAGTGCAGTGTTGCAAGCCATGCAAGTATTGATGACATCCATCTTTCTTGCGGTCTGCCGGATCTTTGCAGATTTCCAGATGCAATACAAATAAGTCAGCCCTCCAAGGAAAAGAATGTGTAGAGACCCCCAGGTGAACTGTATAGACTGGCTTTGGAATAACCTCCTGTATGAGACACACACGTCCCTGGCTCTGTGAAAACAGATCTCCAGTGCCTGCTCCACAGACTGCTCCTCTCCAGGTGGTGGTGTATGAGTTATCCAATAGCGATAGAGGATTAAGATTGAATGGTCATAGGCAAGTCGGAACCATTCTCGAGAAGCAAAAACCGAGAGAGGATCCGAATCGGTAGCATCTGGGGGAATAGGAATATTGCTGTGCCATTCCTCCAACTCTTGAGCTAGTTTATCAATTAATGGCTTACGAGCGACATCTTGACTCATCAAGGACTTGGTGATTGTCGGGTAAATATTGTTTCCAATCTTGGACCACAATCGTCGCAGTTTTATGATGTGGATGGCCCCAGTCATTTTTGTTGGGGGCTCATTATTGGATGATCGGGGATCTTGGAGGAAGCCTAGAGTATTGATGTTCTCATCGTCAATGTCTAGAGGGAGCTGCAGTAACAGTTAGTCTGGTTCGACCAACACAATGATCGCTGCTAACCTCGGCATCAATGCAATCGTCTGGAATCCCCACAGGTCGACCCAAGACGAATGAAGCTACTCGATCAATGTCATAAGCTACCCAGAAACACCTCTTTGACATTTCTGCTACGAGAGGATTTGTTTGCTTGCGGTATTTATTGACACTTCTGTGATAGCCTAGTTCAACGCAGTATCGGAGGGCAACACCGGATATTCTCCTATCGGGCGATCAGCATTTAAGTCCAAATTGGTGCATTGAGGTTTCACTCACCAGAGACTGCCTCCTGCAGGCGATCTGATTGAGTACACTGCACAGCATAATAGGCTTTGGATCGACTCGATACTGTCCAATTCTAGGATGTGTGGCTGATGTTCTAGGGCCATGTAGTAATATGACTCTGCTGTGTCGTAATGTGCGGGCCCAAGCGCAAGTGATGCAATCGCGTAAACCTATATTGTCAGCGAGAATGTAGTTAGAAGAAGCTGGTAGTTTAGGAACATTACCATCCAAACAAAAAATAAAGCCAGGTCCCCAGCGGCATAAAGATTTCCGGATGCATCTGCTTTCATGCAGGTATCTTCCCAAAACTGGAAGGTAGGACGGTGGAGGAATGGGTACTGCGGATGGATGTTGTTGAAGAACGCCTGGGAGAGGGTTGATCCAAGTGCGGCCGAGGGGAAGCTAATGGGGAAGAGTTGGGCAGAAGAAAACCCAGGATTGTCTGCCATGAGTGCACTGTTTTGAGAGCCACCGACCTTTCTGGGCAGTTTCATGGCCGCGCTGACGATGCGCGAGAATGAGACGGCCGATGAGGGCCCAAAATAATGAGGCTCCTTGCCGGCCGCGCTCAAGCAGAGCAGAGCCACATCCGCAGACAATTGATCGGCCGGGTCCTCAACATCAATTGACGGTACAGCTTGGTTATCATCCTGAGCATTGACACCGGAGGGTCCTTGATTTCTTGCGCCTTGGCCGGGCGCGGAACTCGACTGCGCATCGGTTTGTGTTGGGGCGCGACTTTCGGGATCCATCAAGTGGTCCAGAGCAACATCAGGTCTGGTTTGCTGCAAAAGGCCTTCCAAATACGCCACTCTAGCCTCCAGGGACTGCATGTAATCCCGGGGTCGATGCAAGCCGGTTGCTGGGTCCTCAACGAGGCATTCTGCTTCATCACCTTTAGTATCGTTCTTTTATGATAGGGCAGGACGCATACGCACCGCGGCCGCTTCTTGCGCAGTTCTGACACTTTGGCGTTTGGCCATCGCACTGTCGCGGTGTTAGCGACAAGCAGTGCACGTGCAATTGATGCTGGAGGGGGTCATTCCTTGAGCTTCTTCTGCTTGCACCAGCTGCAAGCAAGCATGATGCGCTCGCCCAGCCGCGGCCTCTTCACCGATTGAGAGCTATTCCGGCGGCGCGGCAACATGGCGCAGGCTAGTTTCAGATCCCTTGATCACCAGTATTTGTATTGAGAACAGGCTTTGAATGGAGGGGATTAATCGGATTTGACAGGTGTGGATGTGGGTGTGGGGAGGAAGGAGATCTCTTGGTTTTATGGTTGGTGGTCGGCCACTGGCGCTACTGCTGCGCTAAAAAGCCCGCAGTCATTGGCATCCATGCTGGCATGTAACCCAATTGTCTACTGTAAAACACATCAATCATGGACCTCGACGGACGTTGTTTAGGGGGAGAGACACGACAAAAACTGGGGTGCGAACAAGTTTCATGTCGAGGGCAGCATGTACGACTCCAAGACACCTTGATCACACTGGCACCATTCCAAATAGCAGGAGGCGCACGGGCCAGTTCCAACGCCGTTGATGCCTAACGCCTGCACGGCCAGCGAAGGGCTTATATATGTATGGCTATTGGATCCTCTCTCCTTGTAAACTCCGACTCACAACCCTCGTGAGTTAGAATCCTCTATTGCGAAACACCATGGATTATCCAGTAACCCAGATGAACCCACCAGAAGACCGGGGCAAGTTCAAAACTTGTACCCCTCCGGACAACAACCTGCGTCTTGATATGTTTGACATAATAAGGACACTGGGCGAGGGCAGCTTCGCGAACATCTATCAGGCCAAGAATCGCTCGTCTGGCGAGTTTCACGCCCTGAAGATATTCGAAACGAAAAGGGAGAAAACTTCCAGGTGGATACGTGATGGTCATCTCCAGAATGAGATTGACACCCACAGCACTCTACAACACCCAAACATCATCAAGTTCCACACTTGGTTTCAAGACGAGGAAAAGATTGTTATTGTACTTGAGTGCGCGCTTGGAGGAGACCTTTATAAACTCTTGCAGACTGCCGGTCGTTTTTCCGAGAGGGATGCTGCCCAATACACATCTCAAGTCGCAAAAGCCTTGATCTACCTTCATGAACGAGACATTATGTATCGGGATGTGAAACCTGAGAATATTGTCTTTACTCTTTCAGGAGAGCTAAAGCTGGTGGACTTTAGTTGGAGTGTTTATGCCCCGGATAACCAGCAAAAGACGGTGTGTGGAACTTTAGACTACCTCGCTCCCGAGATGGTGATGTCGCAAATTCCGGTGCCCTACACAAATGCCATCGACACATGGGGTCTTGGAGTCTTAGCTTACGAGCTAATAGTAGGCTACCCCGCATTTGAAGACAAGACAGTAATTGCGACTGTGAAAAGAATAGGCAGACGCGACATGAACCCTCTACCAGACACAATAAGTGATCTTGCCAAGGGTTTTATTGATTCGGTAGGATATCCTAACAATACAACCCGGACCCGCTAATGATTACATAGATCTTGGTTGTAGATGCGTCGAAGCGACTACCACTTGATCAGGTGTTGAGCCATCCTTGGCTTATGGAAAATTGCAATACAGAAGATTGGGTTCTGGTAGGCTGAGCACTATAGGATCCTTTTCGGGCGACAATTGTGGCCTGGAAAGGTTTACATCTAGTTTCGCGATATTTAATGGGTTGCGAAACTAGAAAACTTCATTTTTTATGATTGTTGATAGTGAAAACTTCCGATAAAAAACCCTAATGGAGGGTAGTAAAAAGGGTCTGCATCACCAGTAATATCGACTATATTCATAGGAAAGGCCTGGGTGTAAAATAGGTGGCAGCATTTAGCAACTGCCATGTTGAAACAATCCCATTATTACTGACTTGAAATCTCTCTTTTAGACTTCTAATACGTCAATCCGTACGAAAACTTAAACTGTCAATTCCCAACATTTCCATGACTCTAACACCAGATCGAGGAAATCCTCTCTGCCATGCTCTCACCTCGATGGCTAGTAGGGCTTTCTCTGCTTGAACTAGCCTGATCACAGCCTTTTCAACGACTGAGAGTTATAATGACGACGCGATAACATCATGTAAGGTGATACTCGGGCCTTCTACAGATGTCTGCCGTGGTGGAGGAGGTCACCGTCGACAGTTCTGAGATTGAGGATAACGGCAATGCGATGTTTTATGGTTTCAGCCAACTTGCTGTTAAGCTAATAGACTACTGAAATCGTTCAACGATAGAAAACAAAATATTTCTGATCGGCTCAACTGACTACATGCGCGATTTAATCGCATGTGAATAATAACTGGCGGTCGAATTGTAGAAGAAACCGACGATGGGCACTAAACGCGCCCCGGATGTGCTCCATGTTCAGGACAACATTTACAACCCTCCAAGACACTGGTACAAACTGCTAAGTCAATGTCATTGACTCCCAAAATATGTTGTCAATAATATATGCCCCACGGGCCAGTGCTGCCGCGAAATATTAGTTCGAGTGCAAGTATTGTGTCTAGTAGAATGTTTATTTGTATAATTGCTTGCAAATTCTGTCCTAGAAATAGGCTTGACTAGATTATATAAACAGCAATATAATAAGCATTATTGCGTTACTAGTCACAGATTTGGCTGTCAAACGTTTATGTTTCCCTCTTCTTGCCTGACATTTATTTTTGTAGATATCGACGCACGAGTATTTGCGCGAAGGCACAAAAAAATGGATTGCCGATGGTACATGAAAATGGACAGTACCGAGCCAGTCTATGAAGCCGGAATTTACGAGCCAAAGCAAAATTGGTTTTTTTTTTAAATTGAGGTGCTTGTGCTTATTGCACAAGCAACCCTACGGCAACTTTCTATCACAATGGGCTGGCAATTGAATGATATTCGAAATATATACAAACTGAAGAAAAAGCAAAATCAAGATGTGCCAAATATGACCACGGTGTGTTGTTGGCATGGCGTACAAAGGCGGCGTAATCCATCAAGTACCACTTCCTATGGCTCGTACGGGGTCCTCAAAAAATTATCTTGGGCAATATATTAAATCATGGTACGAATTCGCAGTCCACAACGGCCAGGTACACGAGTTGTTGAAAGTATTTCCGAACTGGTCTCAGCCGTGGAGACCTCTGTCGCACCGTCGTAAGTTGTAGTCCGAATCGTCAGGGTGCTTAGAGTAGTTTAGGTAGTTGATGTTGTGCTGAGAGTATCGGCAGTCGTCTGAGCACCAATGGTTGTTTGGATAGTAGCGGTAGTTTGAATATTCGTGATCGCTTGAGTATTGGTGATGGTGGGGTATCTGTAGCTGTCTGCACATCGGTGGTAGTTGGAAGATCGGTGACAGTTGGAATATTCGTAATAGCAATAGTTGGCGTGTCGGTGAAAGTCTGCGTATCCGTGGTAATCTGGGTTTGTTAGGTTTGTGTTCCGGTATCGGTATTGGATACAGGCGACGTGTCACGCAACCCTGACCTGATGGAATCTGAGCTGGCGGAGCCTGGATAATAACATCATCCAAATAAAAGGTATATGTTTGTGATTGGTCCATCACCTGGATCGAGATGTAAAGCGTTTCTGATTCGCTCTGCGGGGTGAAAGAGCCTGAAAGGAGAAGCCACTCCGAGGTAGTCGACTCTCGAGCCCAAACTTTTTGAGCGATGGGATCGACGCCCTGAGCCTTGGCGCCACTCATTCCGGTGAGGATTTGTGAACCAGTGTTCTGGGAAATAACCTTCAACCGGAGACTTGCTGCATATGTCACACCAACTTGAAGATTGGTCATCGCCTGCGAGATTCTGAGCGAGTCCGAGAACTTTGTGTTTCAAATTAATTGACATCATTCAAATGCTATTCTGGTGGCCGAACATACAATGATTGGCTTCCAACATAGGCAACGTCGGTTAAAAGAGTGGAACTGGGTGGAAGAGTCCAGCCCCCGGCAGAGACAGATTGCATAATGTTATGAATTAACGCCACTGTACATAGGTTGCTCTAATTGACCACATTATGAAATTTCATCCGACCAGAAGATTCTCCGGCTAAACTAGCCGGAATTTCTTTCTCAGGGGGCATACCGGATCATTGTTACATTTAGGTCGACTTTTCGCGATGATCGAGTCATCACCGTCGACTGTTTGCAGCCTACTTAAATCTAGGGACTAATCCTACAGAACCCCAAGGCGTTCAATCATGATTAAGTCGCTCAGCCCGAATTTACAATGAACCTTTAATTCTTCCACGCTCTATTGATATTCTGAATTCATTTACAATAATTACAAGAGTGGGTGACCCAGCACTGCATGGTAGCGAGCCATGCTTTCTAGTGGTTCTGCATTAATAACGAAACTAGAAGGGAAGTCGCCATCCAATTGTCACCTCTTTGAATATAGGGCAGATCACTAAGAAAACCCATCACGGAGATACCTGGTGTGACTCTGAAACCTTCCCATTGCCAATGACACCAAATCTGTCTCTCAAACCTTTGGCTGCTCGATCTCCAAGGGCAAGCAAGCTGCCCATTCCCAACATTTCCAGCACGCTAATATCGGATCGGAAGGTTTCTCTCCACCATGACTTAACCTCAATGGCTAGTAGACTGTCCAAACCACTTTCCTGCAGCGAGCGGTTGACATCAATGTCGGATTCATCTTCCACAGATCGGAGAAGAAGTGCTTGTATTTTAATTCCAATTTGCTGCGCGATGAATACTTTCGCGTCTGCTGACTCCAGCAACGACCTGTCAGTTGCTGCCGAATTAATGAAGGTCACCAACGCGCCAGCGGCATCGGCCTTGGTATCGGGAGAGTTGGAGGAATCGTTACCATTGCTGTATAAGCGATGATAAAAAGCCATTCGTCGATCTTCTTTCCAGTTTGTATGGTTGGATGGATCTGATAAAGGTAATGTGCTTCGTATACCAATCGCTAATTGCGATGGCTCATAAAATACCGTCGAATGACTGGTGCGAGCTATTGGATCGATTGCAACCCCAACAGCATCCAACAGTTGCTTAGTCCCGATACTGTAAACCCCCGGCATTGATAAGTGTTCTCTCGCTTTTCCATTTTCCGCGACATATCCATGATCCTTAATATATGCAATATTAAGCACTGAAGCCTTCAACCCCAGACCTTTGCGATATTGAACAAAAGCATCTAGAAAGGTGTTTGCTCCTGCATAGTTTGCTTGGCCCTTGAGTCCCATCAGACCTGAGGTGGAACTGAAGAGAAGAAAAAAGTCAAGGTTGATTCCCTTGTTTTGACAGGCGTTGTGCAGATACCACGTTCCGAGTACTTTGGGGCTTGCCACGGCGTTCCAATCTTCGATAGGCATAGTCAAAAGGCTCTTGTCATGAAGCTCCATTGCCATGTTAACGATGCCTCTCACCGGACTTCGTGCACTTGTGATGGCTCGCTCCACATCCTCCAGGATAGCGACACTTCCTCTGACCAAGGAGACTTGGCAACCGTGACTTCGGATTTCGTTAAAGAAGGCCTCGTCATCTGAATTTGTTCCAACCCTTCTAGAGAGGAAGATAAGATGGCCTGCCCCATGTTCAGCCATCCAGCTGGCAACAACCCGTCCCAGACCTCCCAAGCCACCGACGAGCAGGTAGGAAGAATCTTTTCTAAAAGAACTTTGCGCTTGCAGTGGCGCAATTTCCATTGATTTCGCATTTTCCATGGAAAGCACGATCTTTCCAATGTGTTGGCCTTGTTGGAAAAATCTGAAACAATCTTGAATTTTATCGGCAGTGAATAAATGACGCTCTTTAAATGGTTGGATGAAACCCTGTTCATAATATTGGATTATTTCGTGAAGCAATCTACAAATTGGTTAGCTTGGCAACTCAACGGCTTTATTGTACTCACCTATTCACTATGCGGGGCTTGTTTTCACATAGGGCTGACAAGTCGACGCCGTGATAACTTGCGCTCCGGAGGAATGTATCAAGTGCCAGTTTACCGTGACCCAAGAGATCGCGCTTTCCAATCTCAATCATGCGTCCAAATGTTGCGACGCACTCCCATGATGCATGAAGCAACTCGCCAGACAGCGAGTTTAGCACGACGTCGACGCCCTGACCTTCAGTTGCTCGTAGAACATCTGTCAAGAATGAAGTATCTCGCGAGTTAAAAATACGGTCGCGGGGAATGCCATAGTTCTTCTCGAGATGCTGTATTTTCATCTCGTTACCAACCGTGCAATAAATCTCAGCCCCCACCATTTTGCAGATTTGAATCGCCGCCAAGCCGATCCCTCCACATGCTGAGTGAATCAACACGGACTCGCCTTTTTCCAGCCTCCCCACATGAAGAAGACCGTAGATTACCGTAGCAAAAACGAGTGGAATTGCAGCTGCGCCTTCAAAGCTCAAACTATCAGGAATCTTTGCACACAGGGCTGATGGCAGAACTTTGCGAGATGTGTAACAGCCCTTCACAACCATGAATACCCGGTCACCCTCTTTCAAGTCTCTCACACCGGGGCCAACCTTGCTCACGATTCCAGAGGCTTCGCATCCAAGGCCAGTTTTGGATGATTCAATAATCCCCATGGCACATAGAACATCCTTGAAGTTTACTCCTATCGCCTCAATTTGTACTTCAACCTCATCGTCACACGCTCGCTGCTCAGCTTTGGCGATCCAACGTAGAGTATTAACTTTGCCAAACTTTCCAACCTCAAGGACACAGTCCGAGTTCCCTTGCATTTTAGAATGCTCGTCCCGGACCATCACAGGATATATTCTTGGGATGAACACTTGCTGATCGCAAATGGCATACTCGAGCTCAGGCTGCATCCCTTCCGAAAAAGTACGCTTTTGGAACTTTGCGAAGATGTCTGCTGCCACTTCAAAATTGCCATCATTGACATCTTCCAACTCGCAAGTCGCCAAATCCAATCCGAGCTCGTCTCGGATGGTGCGGCAAGCCCCGATGACCTGTGCCCAACGGGGATCTGAACAATTGATTTGGCACGCCCGAGTCAACCAGAATATGCCTGCATTTGACCCCGAAAGCTGACTCACTAGACTCTGAAATTTAGCGTAGTTTTCTGACGTGATATTGTAGAAAAATGGTGAATTCAAGTCAACCGCTGAGATGACATCTTTGCTCAAGCTCTTTTCTTCTAGGGGCTTAGCTAAATCGTGCAAAGATGCTGAAATTCCCTGCTTAAGAAGATGAAAGACAAATTTATCGGCAATGTCTTTTGAAGATTCATCATAGAGAATGGTGGCGGTCTCAACAGGAATTTCCTGCTTTATAGCTGGCTTGGCAATCATAAACGCCATGTGGCGATTCATGGAAGACCCATCCACTGTCACATCATGAACACCGCCGAAACCAGCCTCTCTAAGGTGGACTTCCCATCTGTCAGGGTTGACAAACGGCTCGTCGGGCCTGCCATCTTTTTCTCCTAGCCACCATCCAGGGAACAGGCCCATAACGAAATTAACAGCCTTGATATCTGCGCAGATTTCTTCCATGTACAATCTTCCTTCTGGAGTTAGGAGCTTTCGAACATTGATCAAGGTATCGGTCAATTTTGGTGTGGCATGCAGCACATTCGCAGCAATGATAAGATCGAAGCTTTCTGGCTCGAATCCTTGTGCAATCGGATCCTTGCCGATGTCAAGGGTTTTAAATGTGATTTCGGGGTATTGTTTGAATCTCTCTTTGCCCACTTCGAAAAAGCCTCCAGATATATCGGTATACGTATAGTTCTTATACAAAGCCTGTCCGCTTGGTGCTCTCAGGCCTTCAAGTGCAATTGCTGTGGTACCACCAGTTCCTGCGCCAATCTCCAAGATTCTGACGTCGGGCTTTAAGTGACCCACAGAGCGAAAGAAGCCGGTGCGATCAGTAAGCGACGCGTTGTAGAAATTTGTCAGAATCTTGTCTTTCATAAGGACTTCGAGAGGCGTCACTTCGTCTTTGAAAATGGAGACAATGTTTCGTACGACTTGCATCATTGCAGGAAGGAAAGCACCAAGCTTTCTGCTTTCAAGTTCTCCACAAAGCTCTTGAATGGTATCTGTGCTGTCTGGAGTAGGTTGTTTCTTCATCCAGCCGAGATATTGTTTCAGGTGGGGAAGGTTTGGCTCAATACCCTCAAGTTGAGCCAGGCAGTCTCTGATGCAATGCAGATTCAGCTCCTCGTATAACTCCAGCTCATTTTCAGGATCGACCGATTTCATTAAATTTGACAGCTTCGTCGATTCGAGATCAGCTTGCCAATAGATCCGGGCTCCAGCGTGAGGGTCTGTATTATCGGCAGATTGGTCTGTTTCGAGGGCGCTGAACTCAACTTGCTCCATTTGTATCACCACGTCGCCAGTTGAATCATAACCTTCGCCGCGACCACGACCTCCTCTTTGAGAATTCGGAATAGTCTCGGTCATTAATTCTATGTCAGACGCACTATTTCTTGCCTCTAAGGATTTTATAAAGGTTGGGACAAGCATTCTCTCGATTGAGTGTTCAACTCCCTTGGTGTTGGCAACCAAACAGAGCTGAAGAAAAAGGTCGATTTGGGTTGGGTGAATTGAATATTCAAATTCATCATCTTTCACTGAAGCTGCGGCAGTTCCTCGTGCAATATTCTTCAACGTTGAAGATGATATGTCCCTAAGTCCTTGGAAACACGGTCCATAGTTGGCCCCAACATTGCGCCAAGACTGGTAAAACTTGTGCGAGTGAACTTTTCTAGGCAGATCCTGTTCATTAAGCAGTGAAATTGCAAACGGTTTTGTGGCCTTTGACTCTCGGGCGCACACCTGTCCGGTGCAGTGTTTGACCCACGTCGTACCATTGAAAGAACTCACAGAAAAGTCCCACCAGCGACTATCCAATGAGTCTGTCCACTGAGCCTTACGCAGACTAGTGACGATCTCCGTGGGATCTCTTTCAGAAAGCACCATGGCTGTACCAATCACCACGTTTTTCATGGCAAATCCTTGGTATTCCCCTTCAGTTGGGCCGCTGAGATATATTTGGCGCGAGGCTTCACCAACCATCCCCACATACCCAGCACACGGAAAAATGACATCACCCTTGATATCGTGATCTCTAATCCATGGCACATGCTCTAGGTTCAACATTTTGCGCCACGTGGGCTCAGAATCTGTACTCTCAGAGACTCGAGAGCCTAGCAATTCATGTTGACGGAACTTGTGGAATTTCCAAGCTCTGGTGCTGCGCGATTCAATCTTGTAGCTGTGTTCATAGTTCCATGGGTAATTCGGTAAATCTGTTAGCACTTTTGGTTTTTCTCCCTTTATGAGACGGCTGAAATTGACTGCAATGTTGTGTTGCCAGAGGTTACCGACTGCAGATAGGAAGGCTTGTGATGAATTCACACCACGTGTCAGACAAGAGGTATAATCATATTTGAGCGGCACCTTTTGTAGAATCTGGCGCATGGGGCCGGAAAGAGCAGAGTGTGGGCCAACTTCAAGGAAAAACATATTTTCATTGGGCCAAACGTCCTTGGAATGAGTGATGAGAGAAACAAAGGCAGTATTGAACAATACAGGCGATTCAAGATTCTTCTGCCAATACTTTGCATCCATTGTATTTTTAGAGCTCATCTTCTTTCCTGTAACGCTTGAAAATAACACTGGTGCCGATTTTGGGGCGACACGATCGCTTTGAACAAACTCGGAAGTGAGTGATCGATACTTCTCTCCAACCTGTTTCATGTGATGGGAGTGGTATGCTTTATCGACTTTGAGAAGACGCGCAAGCACTGTAGGATTAGAGTTTTGTATAGCGTCAATCACCTTGATAACCGCCTCTTGATCTCCAGAAATTGTGACGCTTGAAGGGGAGTTTTCACAAGCAATGACAACACCTGGTATCAAATATTCGGCCACATCTACCCTTCCTAGCCCGATAGCAGCCATAGAACCCAAGGTTTTGACTTCGTCGGAAATAACACCGCGATAGTAAGCTGCTATTATCGCTTCACTAGCGGTGAGACGCTGGGCCGCATAAGCTGCAGCAATTTCCCCAGAAGAATGACCCACGACGGCCTGTGGATGGATTCCAATGTCTGCAAGGGTGTCTACGAGGGCGATTTGCAGGGCCGTGCAGATTGGCTGGGATATGAACGCCTTGTTGATGTTGCTTGATTCGGTGTCTTTGATCATTTCTTCATGAATGCGCCACGATGGAGGATTAGGCAATGATTGTAAAACTTTGTCCATAGTGCTGACGGATTTTGCAAACACTGGATTTGAAGTTAGGAGTTCAGCGCCCATTCGTGGCCACTGCGCTCCTTGCCCAGTGAAGATCATGGTAATCTTGGGAGGGGTCGCAGGTGCCTTGACAATTGGGGAATTATTGAATACCACTCCAGGACCAACCATAGAAAATGCTCTGTGAAGCAAGTTCTCTCGTTTCGACCCAAGTGTGTACGATAGGTCCCGGTTTCTCAACGGGTGAGTGACCGTGTAGTTATGATAGTTCTTGCGCAATCTTTCGAGCGAGTTTGACGTATTCGCGGAGAATGGCAGCAAGTATAATTGGGTATCAATAGTGTCATCTGTTGCGAGCGGAACGTGATCAGATTTAGAAAAGCTTTTGTGCGATTCAAGAACAATATGACAATTGGCGCCTGCAATGCCAAAGCTATTGACTGACACACGTTCACTCCTATCGCTTGGCCAGTCCGTAATCTCAGTTGGGACTTTTAGCAGACCGCTTGAAAAAGGAATTTTAGGATTTGGCTTGTTGAACTTGATATTCGGAGGGATCTTTCGGTGTTCCAAAGCTAGAACACACTTGATGAGGGATGTTATGCCAGAAGCTCCCTCACCGTGGCCCACGTTTGGCTTCACAGATCCGATGTAAACGCCCTTGTCCCCAAATACTTTGGCCACAGCCGTAGTTTCAATGGGGTCCCCCGTTTGCGTTCCGGTTCCGTGGCATTCTACAAACCCGGTGGCTGAGTAATCGTCAATGCCAGCAACTTCATATGCGCGCCGAATCATAGCCTCGTGGCTTTCGCTGTTCGGCATCGTTAAGCTAGGAGTTTTTCCGTCTGCATTTGCGGACGTGCCCCTAATAATGGCCCGGATTGGATTTCCGTCGCGAAGGGCATCATCAAGCTTCTTGATGTAGACCATGTTGATCGCCTCACCCCGCGCATATCCATCTGCATCGGCGTCGAAAGACCTGCAAGAACCATTTGGTGACAAAACGCCGATGTCGCACATGTCAATGAACATTTCTGGTCCCAGGAGAAGGTTGCTACCTCCAACAAGCGCTGCAGTACATTCTCCAGCACGGATCGCCAAGCAAGCTTGATGAAGCCCAATCAAAGCAGCCGAGCATGCTGTTTTTAGTGTCATACTAGGTCCATGTAGGTCATATTCGTATGCAATGCGATTTGACAAGCCAAAGTCGTGACTACCAGCGACTTTGAATAAGCCCCGAGTAAGTGGGTCTTTGGACGCTTCACGCACCCAATCGTCTCCAAAGGAACCGATATATGTTCCTATGGCAGATCCGCGGTAGTTTGTCTCACCCGCGCTCTCAAGACACTCACGGGCGATTTCCAAAAGAAGCCGTTGCTGAGGTTCAAGCCATTCAAGCTCAGGCTTTCCCATGCTAAAGAACGACGTGTCTAGCGCCGCAAGATCGACAGAGTCATCTAAAAAATACCCATGCTTAGTAGCGATATACCCCTTCTTCCCCGATTCTGAGTAGAAGGCCTCAATATTAAATCTAGATTTAGGAATAAGACTCCTCGCATCTTTCTTCTTGATTAAAAAGTGCCAAAATTCGGATGGGCTGGTGATCCCTCCTGGTAAGCGAAGTGCCATACCACAAATGGCAATTGGCGTAGTTGACTCAGAGGAAACATGACTGTTCGGTGTGCTAACTTCGCCTGTGACGAAAGTCTAGGTGATATGCATCAGTATTGGGCTATCCAACATTATCTGCGTATTGGACTCACCGTTTGTCCATGATTAGGGGAGTTGAGATACGGAGCCATTAGGAACAGAAAGTTTAGGAGAATAGTGCTAAGGAGAATATGGTGTGGGAATAAACGCTGAGCTACAAACTACATTTACACCGCCGCTATTATGTACCTCGATTGTTATTTGCATCCAACCCACAGATGTAACGTTCAACTTTACAAGCCATGTATCGCGTAAATCCTATCGCAAGTGAAAACATCCCGAGTACCCTTAATTCCGTGGTCAACTAATGCAAAGTCGGCCGACGAGCTGAGGGAGGAGCAAATTAAGCGCTTATGGTCGCCTTCACAGTACTTCGCTTCGACAATTGATGCAGCCGTGGCAAAGCAATGACCTATCCTAATACATAGCTCCTTACCTTGGGTCCACAACGGCGGAGGAGAAAGATTCAGATAAGACTTGAAGGTGGAGTATAACACACCAGGATCATGAATAGATGGCGCACCAGCTTACGAATCATGGGGACTAGCCACAACCTCTCTAAAACATGTACATAGTAGCAATATGCCATATATCCTATCGAGTGGCATGCATAGATGTGTTCCAAGGGTTGCATGCACCCAAAGCCCAATCTGGCAGGTATGTTTATGGGATAAAGCATCACGGGGTCTTGCTTCGAATCCAACCGAGAATGCAAATTCTCACCAATTTCCATCCTTCTACTATCTAAACACCGCTGATCTATCACGCTAGTCTATATGCTGATGATATTGGTACATATTACCAGTACTTGGTTAGTATAGCGTTGCCTTAGGGAGTCCAAATGACCACCTGCAGGGCTGACAGCTGGATGATGAAGCGGACGGAACGGGACGCCAAAGTGGCCAACTAGACTAGCGTACTAGGGTCACACCATTCCTTGTCAAGCAGTGACATAACTAGAGCAAGAGAACTCAAGTGGGCGAAATAATGACCCACCTGGGCAGAATTGAATTCAGCAATGGACGAACAGAGAATAGATCCAAGAACCAACGAACACAAATATGCGAGGCCAAATAAAACGATCCAAAGTAGGGGCTATTTAGAATTATTATTTGTGTTCCAATAAGAGCGAAGTCTGTGTCATGTCCCATACATTCCGTAAATAAAAGGAGATGTCTACCTAACGCACAAAGATCAAATCTCTCAGCTTTTCCCAACCACTGAATATTTTTAGATTATCAGCCGATGTGGAGGTCCCCGAAGGTCCACACAGAGCAACAGCTAGAGCAAGGTCGGTCAGCTGATGATAAAAAGAAGCAAAACCAAGCCCAAGATCCATGTATTGCCCCACTCGCGTAGCGAGAAAACGGGCCGGATCGTGGCCGCCCCCATGTAAGATGCATCCTCTACCGTGCTCGACGGAGCCAAGAGCTGAAAGCCGAAAGTACCAAATTACTCGCTATCCATATCCATTGTGTCCGAGTCTGATTCGGGGACCGGATAGGCTGTTCTCCAGATAACCTTTCCGGCCGCAGGATCCATTATCACGGCGTAGTGAGTCTCCTCGTTACTAATTTCTTCGTCATGTAGAAATTGCTTCACATCGTCGAATGTAACTGCATGGCCTTTTTGCGAGTGTCGTCGCCTGCAAGCCTTGGCCCGCTTTTTCCATAAATCGTCAAGCCGCTTCTTCCTATCGAGAGACAGCGCAACAAGTTCCGACATTCCAGTGGCGTCTTCTGTCTCAGCTATCTTGGCCGCAGCTTCCTGCAACCGTTGGGGGTCGACCTCGTCGCCAGCATCATGATTGTAGGCTGTGAGGAAAGTGTCCGACTCTCGGATTGAGGCATGATAGTGATCTTTTTCGACGACGAAAACCCGATCTGGCCTGCAGAAAATCAGGTAGGCGGCGGTTGATGGTGAATGCGAGAGATGGGATAAAATAGCTTCTATGTCGATATCTTCCTCTTCTGTTTTTTCATTGCGGGGTGCTGCTCCATGCGATCCTCGGTGTGATTTGTTCTGATGCGCTTTACCAGAGCGGATTAGTATTCCGCGTAAAGCGCTGGAAATTGATTGGCGAAAACCGAGCACCACCATGAGTTGATGCCAGCGGAATGAAAGCCGTCGCCACATTGACGCACGCGAGTGGTAGGGCCGAAAATTCAAGCTCATGCTGAGACCTTTTGTCACCCCTGTCAAGACACCAACGTAACCAAAATATGTGACAGTGGTGGCAACAACGGGCCCTCCCTGGTGGCGAACGAAATCGAGTTCAACAATGATATTTCTCAATCGCTCCATGCCCCAATCCAGCGTGCGGAAGTGTAACATTTTTGACACTTGCTCGGATGCGGCATTCGCTGGTTCAACGGTGCGCACCCCACCGCTGGTGCATCCAAGCAGCAGATCCAGCAGCACGTTGAATGCGACAAGGACGTGCATTGATATCCCTGTCGCTTTGGATATACCCTTCAGTTCTTTTGACTCCTCCTTGTCGTGGACCCGATGCAAGGCCAGCCGAGCTGCGAGTGCCAGGCACTTGCCAGTTTTGTAGCCTGCGATGTCATGAAGGAGTTGTTCAAAAATGCCAGGCAAGTTGCACATATCAATTTGATGCTGGAAATGCGGGACAAGGTGAGAATACCGTTGCTCAGGCGGCTGAGAAAGGTCGACGACAAATTTTGGGATATCCATTTTGCTGTCGGAGGATGAATTCAAGGGAAAACAGATAGTCGTGGCGGTATAAAAGAATTATGAATCCCGCACCAAGTCATGTTTAGACAAAGAGCGATATAAGTGTCCAGTTGATCGCTGACAGTCCTACTGCTGCCTGCATTCGTCAGTGAGGCTGACCGACCGAGGCTGTGACGAATGAGAGATGGCCAAAGGGTTATGCGTTTATGCACTACAGTACTTGACGCTGAGTCACATGATGGAGAATTGCAGGATGATCCTTGACGACGTTGGAACTTTGGATGCACACTTCAAAATATCGGATATTCCTGTTTCTTGTCTTTTCATCGTTCGACATCGTCCTAGATCACATCAATCTTCTTGCCCCCGCGTTGAAAATAGTCTCGCGTAATATGCTATATCTCGTAACCATTATAAAGGGCGAGCGAACTGAGACAGCGCTAGCCAATAACGGCACAGCTCCATACCCCGCGTCCTCAAGACCCACGAACAAAACCTGAATGCAGACTCGGGCGAGATAACAAGAAAACTGCTCATTTGCCTGGATACGAGATGAGGCCATCAAGCGCGCAAGGGAGACATACGAAATTGTTAAAGAATTTGCGGCATTCAAGGTGGTAACAATAAAGGTTCCTACACGCTTCCCTTGTTGGGAGACTTGAGCCTACCCTAGAGGCCAGATGATAGCTAGATTCTCGAAGTATCTAATCTTTAAAATAATTGGTAGCTTCTGAGCGAGCCCATAAAATCATAAATACTTATCATTATTAAATATTTGAGACCTTGGTTTCTTGGAGCCCAACGCCGTTTGTGGGTCTAATGCGTCCTGCAGATGTCAAAGACATGGCACCGACCAACCGCATGAAGTTGAAAGCATGTGGCATACTGTTGCACAATTCGGTACCGATACTAGTAACTTGCATGACGCGAGATTGAAGCTGAACAGGACATTTTTTCACACGAATTATCATTATCTAAACTGCTACCTTGGATGCAGCACTTAATCATATCTGTTCTTTCCCACCCACTCATACTGTTGCTGCACTCGTCTCAAAGGCAGTAGACGAAACCTCCGATGACGACACAGGCCTAGGCAGCGGATCTGCCCTCATAGCATATATATGCGTAGCTGCTGAGCCACCACAGTTCATCATCGCCCTTCCAGTACAAACTAAATTGCAGTTTGCATCGGTATCCAGAGTTGTGGCCCCCTCATCCATACCCGTCCCGCAGCGGCAAGTGTCACCATTGGCCACGCCAAAATACGGGTACGTTGGCAGACAGAAGGACGCGCAGTTGTTGACGGTGTTGTTCGTCGCCCATGTGGCGCTAGGTCCAGAACCAGTGACCAGGGCCGAGTTGGCGAAGCACCCGACATCGGTAAACTGGTAGGTCAGGATCATGTCCTCTACGAGACCGTACACAGAGAGGCCCTTTTCCTGGCTAGCGTCACAGGTCGTAGTGGAAAGACGAACTGAATTGATGGATATTTGGTTGCCACATACACAGGTATTGCCGCCGCTTAGGCCGGCGAGGGTGTAGCCTTCGGTAAAGCAGGATTTGGCGCAGTCATCGAGGGTCATATTATCCTTGGTCCAAATAGGCCCCAGCAGGACTTGTGAGGAGTTGTCGAGGTTGGACCAGCATCCAAGAGGATTAGTGGTGTAAGTGAGATTACTGGAGCCTGCGGGGAGGTTGTAGACGGGAGACATGCAGTAGGCGTACCCAGGAACGATGGAAGTGGAACAGTTTCCCGATCCTGTGGCGTCGATGGAGGGGTTCATACTGGCGAACAGCGAGAGGCCGATGGAGTAGGTCATGGTCAAGTAGGCGCACGTGTCGTTTTGCTGGGCGACGTGCCACAGGCCACACTGCGTGACAGTGTTGGGCGCAACCGTCGCGTTGGAAGGAGGATCTACAGCAACAGAGCCGTAATTTGCTCCACCACCACCGGGGATACCAGAAGTATTGGTAGCCGTGCCGGGAATGTAGGTGTAAGTGCTGCCAAGCGCGGATGTGCAGAGAACGGAGCCCAATGTGGCGTTAGCTTCGTGAAGATTGTCGCAGCCGTCGTCAATCCAGGAGTTATACAGCATGATATCATCAACCCCGGCCTTGGAAGAGGCTGTGAAGCAGTTGTCGGTGGTGTCGAGAAGATAAGTTGAACAGGTAAGCGGGAGGCAGATCTTCAGATCGGTGTCAATATCACTACAGTCACTGCTAGATCCAGCAGCTGTGGTGGCATAGTAGACATTGGCTGACGACACATTGTTTGCTAGAGCGATAGAGTTGCAAGTATCCCCATCCTTTGTGGTGTAGTATTTGTCTGATATGCAAAAGGGCTCAGCCTTGGGAATCTCAATCAGAGGCGGTGGCACGTCAGTTGGTAACTCAACAGCGCATCGTGTGCCAATTGCCTCAAGGGCCGTCTGGTACCATGGGACCGTGTTATAGACCGAGTAGGTGCTCTTCTGCATCATGCGGATGCGAGCGGTGAAGCAGTCGGAGCAGAGCTCGCTGTTAGGCATTTCATCGAGTGTCTCGGTCTCACTGAACTCGTCAATGATATCGTTGCAGTACCGACCAGTGCTGCCGTCTGTGAGACAACTCTCGTTGTATCCGTACCAAATGTATCCTCCGGCCATCTCTAGAGGAGCGCCTGAGTTCCACTTGTAGTCGCTACAACTGGTAGAGACTCCATGATACCACGACGCCAGAGAGCTGCGGCAGCCTATATCACACACCTCGTCTTGCAGGGTCGCATTCCCTAGAGAGCCACGGTAGCCAGGCGAGGTCCACTCCATCGTCTCGTTAGAGCAGGCGAGGGTGGCCGTCAGCGCCGTCTTGCACTGCTCCGAAAAGCTGTAGCTGTCCAAATCATCTCGCGCATAGAGTGTGTATCCAGTAATGTTCCTGCCACCCACTGTCTGATTGGCACCACCTAACCATGTCACTATGGATGAGGCGAAGCCATTGCGGTTGTTTTTTGCGATGACGGGCTCGCCATTGAGTGGCGTGACCATCTGAATCGCGCCGATGGTGATGAGGTTGTAGATCCAGACATCATAGCTCTGTTCGACGTAAAAAGTGCTTAGTTGGCAATCATTCGCTCCGCTGTTTACACAGTCTTGCGAATAGTCTTGGAACCATGTGTACATGCCACCGCTGATGACATATACTTCTGCAGAGTCAACTATACGTAGCGACCAAGCCATAGCGCACGTATTGGAATTTGCAGGGCAGTCAGAAAAGGTCGGATCATCCTTGAAGACGAGCCCGTTTTCGAACGGAGTAGGCGCCTTGGGCGACGACTGGAAGTAGGGAGTCTCAGTCTGGATCAAACCCATGACAACATTTTTGGCTCCGGATAACTGGTATTGGTAGAGAACAGCATGCTCTGCCGCGGTTCCCCAGAGCCAGGTAGGACCTTGGGACTCGATAAGAATACCACGAGCAGCATAGATGTTAATTTGGATCTGATTGGCGTCTTCCATGTCATGGTCAGCCACCCACATCCACACGTTCTCAAGATAACCTGAAGACTTCTCCGTCATGTGCATCATCATTGATGCAGCGATGCAACCTTTATTCTGGGCCGTCTTGGGACACTCGGCTGTTTGCAAGTCGCTGCCCTTGGCACCGCCAACGCGGATATGCGAGTCCCAGAGCCCTGCAGATCCCTGGGTGGACTCGTGGACGTTCCACTCGACAACGACAGCACCGGCGGTGGGGCCCCGGACTGTGAACATCATACATTGGATCTCCATGACACCAACAGAACCCACAGCACCAACCCGCACGGCTGCACGGGGGTTAGCCATATCCTGGAACCTGGTGCCAGTGGCCATGATCTGCGGCCAGGCCTGACCTATGATGCGAGAGCCCACAGGCACCTCGAGCGTGTCCTTGATGATGTAGACGCCGTGCGGGAAGTAAACGATTCCCGACACGTTGGCGGCCACATCGAGAATGCGGTTAAGGATAACTGTGTCATCGGTGGTGCCGTCGCCCTTGGCGCCATAGGCCTTGACGTCAAAAATTTGGCTATTGCCGGGGTCTGCGTAGCTAGGTCGCGTGCGATGGAAGAACTTGGCGCGCGGGTGGATGTCATCCGAGACGAGCAGCGACGCCGGGTACTCTGGGGTCGGCATGTCGGCGCCGTTCATGAAGCCCGTCTCGCCACTGGGGTCGGCCACCTTGCCAAATCCCCACGATATGACGTTGGTCAGGCCCGCAGAATTGCCCGGGTAGAGCACGGTGTTGGTTTGGCTGTCGAGGACGATTGTGGCGCAATTTTGAAATCCGCCATTGGTGATATGCAGCGCAGTTGAGTTGTCAGCGAACAACGAGGTTTCGACAACAACGGGCACACCCCACATGTGGACATCGACAAGGAACAAGGACCCCACGCCCTGACCGGTGCTCTTGGGTCCGCCAGCGCCGCCCACGATGATAATACCCTTGTTGCAGTTGTAAAACTCGGTGTCCTGCATAGTCCATCCCCAATCCCAGTGAATCTGCAGTCCGGTGCGGCAGCTATCGAAGAGCAAACCACTCGTTGTGAACTGCTGGTTGCCAAAGTAGGCACCAAAGTTGCCTCCCACAAAAACGAGGTCGCTCATGAAACCACCGCTGCCGTTCTCCATGTAGATGCCTTGCTGCGTGGTGCCGTCATACTCGCTCGGCTTGGTCGAGATGAAGGCAATATTCTCAAGCGATGTGCCCTGGGCCACCTGCCAGTGGATGGCACAGATGTATGCCCATTGCTGGGTAGGCCGAATATCTATGACAAAGTTGCGCACGCTGCGGAGGAAGTTGTTTTGGTTGAGATACCAAGTCACGTCGTCGTCAATGTACACGTCCGACGTGATAACGCCAAGACCTACAAAGCTCTCGGCCGCCAGGATGATAGGCCGGTTGAAAGGGTCACCGAGCATTTCGGTGTTGTAGAATTGGATAATGGGAGAGCTGACAAGGTACGTCCCGGCAGGGAAGTATACTGTGGCCGGGAACTGCGTGCTGGCTGGGCAACCCGCACCGCACCGCCCGCCGTCCGAAATGGCTTTGTTGATGGCAGCCGTGTCGTCATGGATACCATCGCCGTACGCGCCGTAGTCCTTGACGTTGCGCCAGACTTTGTAATCTACCCCCGCATACGGTGCGCTGCCCCGCTGCGTCATGGTCTCCATCCAAAAAGTCTGAGCCGCTCGTTTGGCGAGCTTGGTGTCCGTCCCGTTCACATAGTCATCCGGATGCTGGGGGCCAGCAACCTGGGTGCCATTTTGGACCGTGACAGCTAGCTCCTCGGGGGGAACGTACTCAACGAGACCCGAGGGACGCTGGATTCTTTGCGTCATGACGTTTGTGTCATTCAGGTGCGCTTTACGCTTCGCCACCCGCGCCTCTGCATCGGCAAGAAGAGTGTCGTAATCAGTAGCGGGGGGCGGGTTCGCCTCTGCCAAGATGCTTGCTGCTTCGGCCACCTCAGTTGGCACCGTGTAAGACTGCCTAGTGAAGGTAGTGTTGCTGTTTCCCGAGTCTGTAGTGCCATTGATGTCTCTGCGGTGGACCGTACCGTTGAAATTCTGGTAGAAGTCTCCTGAGTAGTCTAACGGCTTCGCCTTTGTTCCCTTGCGTTGGCGTGTTGTTGAGTTTTGTATTTGGGGGACATTTTCCTTGGGAGCCTCAAGAATAGCCTGGTTGGCAACAGCCATAGCCTGATGGAATCGAGCAATGATATCCTCGGCTGATCCTGGGACTGCAGTGGTGCCATTCCTGGCGACTGAAGACGCATTGCGCCTCACATTATGATCGTGAAGTTGCTGGCTGATCTTGCTGGGACTCCGGTGGTTGTGCGAGTCAGCAACTAGTGGCTGGGCGGCATATAGAAGGTTGATGAAAAATAACAGTAAAAGCTGCCGAAGAGCAAGTGCCATGGTGGCGAGGGATGTCGTAAATGTGTAGACACTCCGACAAACAACACAAGAAAAAAAAGAGTGTGAGTGAAGTTGCCGCGGGATATCGAGTAGGAAGAGTCGTCAATCCACACAAGGAATGAAGGGGAATGCAAAGATACTAGTAATTGAGTTCCTTCGGGTAGTAGTAGGTACTTTGGCCTTGTGATGAATTAAAATTAATAAAAACAGAAAGTCCCTTCACGATGCCGAACTGCCGTTTTTACGAAAGCTCCGTACGAATTCTGGTCAATTGGACCGCTCCGACCCACTAGGCTCGCTCCTCAGGTGACACTCCATCTCAGCCGCCTGCTCTTGGGAAATAGGGGAGATTGCAAGCTCCCAGCGGCTATATCCCAATACCCATGGTGTTTGAGATATCTCACTCACACAGCGCCGCATCTCGCCCAATCTGGGGCTAAGTGGAGCTTAACCGATTAAGATTATAGTGAAGCTTAACGCTCTTCGGTTAACTCGGCGCCGCAGTTTTTGTGGGTCATGGCAGCATCGACAGCCAACTTGCATCGCCACTAACTGGATGGGGCTGAGCAGGTGATATTTCACTTATTCTCGTACATCAAGTGATGGGAGGTGGCAATGGGTTTGGACCTTTGGTCGCGTATCTTGGCGAAGAAAATTTTCCCAACCTGGTTGCTGGTATGATGCTGCTTTAAAGATGTATGTTTTCATGCGATTAGGAAACTCAAGCCTGGTAATGAGAGTGAAACTGGCTTTTAGACCTCGCGAATATCCATGGGCTAAAATTTTCAAAGTTGGCCTGGCAAGCTTGGTGGTGAATAGCAGAACAAAAAGTTCCTCTTGCTAGCCGTCTGCAGGTAAAATTATTTTCATGAGATTAGTCTCTCAGTCTTGTGCATCATGATACGTCGATATACCGAGCGCTGTATCTAAATTTGATTCGGTGCTTATTGTGGTATTTGAATTACTTTCATCCATTTTTATTATGTCAAGAATTCTCCTAATTTTCTGAATAACGTCTGGGAAAAACTTTTGTCAAAGCGCGGTTAAATCTTGATAAAGTATATGGGCAGCCTTCGAATGAACTTCAGAACGGGTACATATATTTTTCCAATCTATGAACGAATGTTTTCCCACATCCTTGCCCTAAGCATTAGTTTTCATTTCAGTGATGAAAAAGCCAAGTCTTGAGGCGGCAATGGAAGTATAGCCTTATTAAGATTGGTGCGCATCTTAACCGAATGACCAGCTTGTATGCAGCCCTGTCAGCACTTGAAATTATCATGGCCGAAAGTTCCACTTGGAGTGCACAGCCGCACCAAAAGCAGGAACCATGCACCGGACCGGCCCGCATATCGGCCGTTGTACCAAGACCTCGCTTCGTGTAAGTCTGGTATGTGAGAGTGGTTTGTTTAAGACGTCCCATCCCTCTTCTCTCGGTTGGGTTTATCATGTAGACAAGTTATTATAGTCAGCCGACTCTTAGGCTGAGGAAACTCATCTTTAGCCATTCTTTTATCCTTGGTCCGCCGGCCCCAACAGCTGAGTGCACCACGCAGCCATAATGCGTACTACAACACTACTTTTTTGTCTCTTTTCTTTATTTCTCTTAGTCGTTTTGCCTATTACGGCTCAAGAATGTAGCGCCACCAAAAAGTGCGCCACCGGCTGCTGCTCCAAAGCAGGCTTCTGTGGTACCACTAAGGAGCACTGTGGTGACGGATGCCTGAGCACCTGCGACTACAAGTTGCAATGCGATGCCGATAACCCGTGTTCCAATGGGGCATGCTGTTCTAAGTTTGGCTTTTGCGGGCTGGGCAAGGACTTTTGTTCACCGGAAAACTGCGTATCCAGCTGCAAGGCAAAGGCGCAATGTGACCCAGGCACCTTTGGCTCTGAATATGTCGAGCTCGAGAAGTGTCCCCTGAACGTGTGTTGTTCCAAGCATGGATATTGCGGTTCTACCTCCGAGTTTTGTGGTGACAAGAAAGTCAAACGCCCATCATGCGATGTGGATAGCGCGGCTTCCGTCAAACGTGTTGTCGGCTACTACGAAGGCTGGGCGGCCCGTCGAAGCTGCCAGGCTTACATGCCAGAGGACGTTCCCCTAGGTGTTTACACACATCTGAACTTTGCTTTTGCAAGCATCGACCCAAACACGTACAAAATTGTCCCAGCCCAGGCCGAGGATGTTGCCCTCTACTCGCGCCTGACAGACCTCAAGAAGTCCGACTCGGCACTCAAAGTCTACATCGCCATTGGTGGGTGGACATTCAACGATAACGGACCGACATTTCACACGTTCTCCGAGCTAGCAGCCGATGAGTCTAAGCAGAAGGTCTTTTTCGCTTCGCTTATCAGCTTCATGAGCACTTACAACTTTGACGGCGTCGACATAGACTGGGAGTACCCCGTGGACAAGGACCGCGGCGGTAATGATGCGGACTATGCTAACTTTCCTAAGTTCCTGAAAAACCTCAGGGCAGCCCTCGATGCCAGCAGCGGCGGGCGAAACGGCATTTCCATCACACTCCCCGTCTCTTATTGGTACTTGCAACACTTTGACATTGCCGAGCTCGAGAAGTGGGTAGACTTCTTCAACATCATGTCCTACGACTTGCACGGTCTCTGGGACAAGGGCAACAAGTGGTTGGGCGGGTTTCTGAACTCGCACACCAACATGACAGAGATTACCGAATATCTTGACCTGTTCTGGCGCAACGATATCAAGCCAGAAAAGGTCACGCTGGGTCTGGCCTTTTACTCGCGCACCTTTTTAGCAGCTGACACGGGTTGCACCAAGGCAAAATGTATGTTTGATGCTGTGGGCGAGGCTGGGCCATGCAGCAAGGATGATATTGGTGGCACGTTGACCAACGCCGAGCTGACGGACCAGATCCGCGCAGCAGGTGTTACTCCGACACTCGATAAGGATGCCATGGTCAAGATAGCTATAATTGGGCGCAAGTGGATCACGTATGACGATGAAGACACATTCAAGCTCAAAGTGGATGAGGCACGAAAGATGTGTCTCGGCGGCGTCATGGTATGGGCTATCAGCCAAGACTACGTCGGCAAGTCGACCAATGTGGCCGCCGCTGTTGGGAAGAAGCGCGCTGCTTCTGGAATATTTGACACCCGGTACTCTGTGCAGCTGCAGTCAGCCACCCGCTACAAGTCGATGAAAGCCGTGACTGTCAAGCGCGAGACAGGGGACATCGATGAGCCGTCACCCAACATCGTCCGGAACCAGTGCTACTGGTCCAACTGCGGCGCTGGGTGCGGCAAAGGCTACAAGACAGTGCCCCGGCTCGATAGTGATGCCCGAAAGAACGAGTACATGCAGGACAGCATATATTGTCAGGGTGGAACAATCCGTCACTTTTGCTGCCCCGATTCCAAGACTGTTCCCAAATGCGGTTGGTTCGACTTCTCCAATGGCAAGTGTGGAAAGAGTGGTGGGTGTCCCTCAGGTAGTGAGAAGGTTATAGCCCCATTAGACCAACAGCGCGAGGTGGGCTCAACCAAGGTGGCGTGTAACAATGGAAGGGCCCAGGTCGCCTGTTGCCAGACGGAGACGAGTTCAGGCAAAGCGCTAGACTCCATGATGGGCTACGACATTTGCAAATGGTACGGAACCACAACCGACAAGTGCGATGCCATAGAAGAAGAGCATGAAACATGCAGGATCGGGGACAGCGCCCGCCCCTACTACATGCTTGAGAGCTATTGGGGTAGCGGCGCCACGTACTGCCGCAACCCCAATTATCGCAAGAACGAGGACCGATACCGCCCGCTATGCTGCAAAGTCCCAGTTACTGATACGCAATGGCTCCGGTGCAAAATGGTCTTTGCCGAACACAAGGATGGCAATTTCTGCCAGGCTCATTGCCCAGACGGCACTGTCCGGATGGCAATGGAGAAGCCCAAGAATTACGAGCACTGCAAGGGTGGTGGAAACGCCATTTGTTGTGAGCCACGCTACCTCACCGAGGCTAACAATGCCGATGAAGTTCACCAAGGCTACGTTCTCGCCCTTGAAAATGTACTCAAGAACCCGAACCATTGCAACTGGGCGGACCTCTCCAAGAGCAACGATAAGAAGCGTGTTGCCACTGACTGGGCGGCCGACTGCAAGATCGCCCTGCAAGGCACCATGAACATGTTAGGGTCCCCTGATGTTGCAGTGAAGCAAAAATACGTCAATGATTGGAATCTCGCTGTCAACCAGGCCAGCATGTACGGCATCCCAGCCTCGACAATGCAATCTCA
The DNA here is from genome assembly GCA_017140755.1 of Calonectria hongkongensis. Classification (NCBI taxonomy): domain Eukaryota; kingdom Fungi; phylum Ascomycota; class Sordariomycetes; order Hypocreales; family Nectriaceae; genus Calonectria; species Calonectria hongkongensis. Next base: position 164,753 of record JAACJA010000018.1, read on the forward strand.
ACCCGAGGGCTACGCTTTTAGCACTGCCCCATCAGCCCCCATCCAGACCGACATTGCGGAAGCCCTCCTCAACTCAGCCAAGGATCTCAATGACGCAAAGAAAAAGCCCACAAAGTACCATTGGACCTGCCCCGTCGCATGGATTTGGGATGCCACCTTTGATGTCCGAGTGGATCCCGACGATGGTGGTTGGGAGGTCATCGACGGGGATATACGAGGTGTACAATCACTACTTACCCGTCGCGATCATCTTGATCCAGAAATTCAGGAAGATGATTTTGATGATGAAACTTCCTCTCCCAAAGACAGCCCTCCCGACGGCAACTCCACCACTTACCCAGGACGAGTGGATTGGCTCAAGAGCCTTAATAGTCTACGACGCTTTCATCTCGAAGATGAGAACAAAGCGAACAAAACCAAGGCCCAGCCCTACCGCCATGATACCCGTAGCTGTGAAAAGAGCTTCCGGTGCCGTGCTCAAATGCTGGGCTTTGATCTCTCTAAAACAGAGGATAGGCTGGCTTATTATAATGCCACCCTCGAGGAAGTCCAGGGGAAGCCCAAGCGCTATGCTGAAGCGCTGGAGCTTAGGAACAAGTGGAAAGACGCGTCCTTGGAGGAACGCGACTCATACCAGATGGGCCAGCCGAGGTCATACACGGTCAGATCAACAGTATACGGGAGCGACCAGTGGGTTGGCGAACTTATCGAGTCTTCGCATTATCCCAACGGCAACCAGGGCGACGACCTCATCATGTTGAACAGCGACCCCTCTCGCTACGTGGTTCAGTCAAGTGGCTGTGGCCCACAGGACTACAAATTAAAGACTCAAGCAACCAAGGGCGAAGTCAATGGCATATGGGTCACGGAGCACATTCTGGAGTTGAACACTATCGGCCGCTTCATGACGGCCTCGCTTGACGGTGGCCTCGGCGGTGTCATGAACACGCTTCCCTTCTACTTTGGAAGCGCCGCCAGTATTCACCAGGTCCAAATGTTTGCCCACAACTTTGCCGAGTGGAACAGGCACACGGCTCTAACACCTGCAGACACGTGCCTGCTCAGTCTGGGCTCCATGGAGGAGCGGGTCGGTTTGGTTGTGTGCGACTCAGGGCTGAACTTGATGAAGACAAAAATCTATAAGCTCCAAAACCCCGTAGGCGAGGCCACGTGGCTGTTATGGTGTACACTGACTTTGCCCGTATACCTTGAGCGGGCAATGTCCTACATACAGGCCGTCATGGCTGTATTTGACTACTACGATGATGTGAACGTCAAAAACAGGCATGCATCGGCCTACCAGCTAGTCATGGATGAGATGGCTACGTTTGAGACAGCGTACCAGGTGCAGTATGGCCAGAATATATACGGCCAGTGGCAGGCGCGGTGGCAGCAGTACATGGTAGCGCACTTTTTGCGAGTCGGCACCAACACACGCATCTGGTTGCTGAACAAGCTTAATGACCTTCAGACTAGCTGGACCATAACGCTACAAAATTGCATTGGGTTTGAGATGTGCGCGTACTGCACGGCCGCCGTGTGGCTAATTAACACTCATTTCCAAGCTGTATACCAGGGACAGAAGATCGTCTTTGACTATACTATTTTCGAAGGACGACTGGCAACCTCCCCGTCAGTGGTCGTGTAATAAGAGCCCTCCTGGAAGGAATAAGCGCCAAGAAAAAATTGGATGGATCTCTGAAACCGAGGTAAATTATTTCCCCAGGTGATTTAGAAATAGTCATCATTTCTTGCCTAGTTTCTGCCGGACAGAGCCAGTATTGCAGGCCTGTGTTATGAAATATTTATCAGTCATTTGCTATTTCGGAGAAAGCATTTCTAGGTTATCACAATATCTGGTAACTTTCCTCATTTATACTTGCACTTTTAAGCTTTATTGAATCGCATGACCTTGCTGGATAGTTAGATCTGTGTGTTGAGAAAGAAACCGTTGCCCAGCCCACCGCAAGGGTATAATAACGGAGCTAGCTCAGTCATATTCAATTTAATTTCTCGAGATTCAGGTCAATTCAACGGGGGATGCCAAGGAGCTGGACTTCGTTAGCTTGTCGATAATTCTGTTTGCATTTTGTTAGGTTGTATGATGTAATTTCTGGAGATTTAGAATAGTATTATCGTAGTATTCTTTACAGGAAATGATCACTGATTAATTGTTAAAATGACGAAATAATGTAAAAAGAAATAAAAGATTATGTAGGCTCAATGTTTTCACATTAAGCAAATTGAAAATATTTAAGTTGGAATGCCCTTGCATCGGCCACCTTTATGGCTCTCTGCTGGGAGTTCCTAGGAGAAACCCCAATGTACCTTGTTACGTACTTTATAACTCGTAAAATATTTTATTTTAAATCACTCTTTTTCTGGGTCTCATCGCTAGCCTGTGGTTGTTGCCTGCTCTGGGGTGGCGTGGTCAATCTCTTATAAATACGAGGTAATCCACCCTGCCCCGCGTTGGTCGCTTGTAGATTTTCGCTACTTTATCGACACGTTAACGACCAACGCTGTTCCTTCATCCCAGTGAGCTTACCTTCTTTCACCAACGCTCAAAAGCCAACACCACCGTTCAGCATGGCAACTTCGCGCGACATAGACTTGAGCCTTGGCACCAGAGAGGAAGACTGGCCCGAGCTCGATATAGAGTCTGATACGGAGGAAGGCCGCGAGGCTATTGAGCGCGCCGATGCCGTTATGCACGCTACCATTGAGCGCTCCCTTCAACAGCGAAGGCAGGAGATGTTGAACGTCTACGGTGGTATTCCCGATGAACTTTATGAGAAGGCAAAAGAACACCAAGACCAGCTCACACAGGAGGAGCGCCAGTTGCTCCTCAGCCGCGGCGATGCTGTGGGAAAGGCGCTTGCACATCCTGAATCTCTCACCACTGAGGAGACGTACCAGGCCCTCCTTTGGCCGTCGTCTGACAGGATGCGCGCCAACATCCAGCATGCGACACGGAGAGAACTCAGTACACCCGAAGAGCTCTATGCAAAGGCCAAGGATTTAATGGACCGTGGCCAGCTTGAGACGGCGCTGAATGAAGACGAGATTACACTTCTTGCACGCAACTTCCGGCCGGCTGACGATCCATCCTTTCCAAGCCAAACCCTCGGTGCTCTTGGTTTGCCGGGCGTTAGGCAAGCCATGAGCTTGGTGACGGACCGAAAAGGACTAGACTATACGGTTTTCAAGGCCGCGATGCTGCACCACATGGAGATGCTTCGACGGACGACGCCGATGTTTTCCAATATTCCCACCGATCGTGTTACAGTGCCGACTGATTCAACGCCAGGGCTAACAGCTGCCGCCACGACAGCACTGCCAGGCTCTGCAGGCCCCTGGCAGCTACAACAAACTATCCCGCAGGAGCAGCAACTACAGCCCGTCGAGCAGGTACAGCAGCCTATTCAGCAGGAGCAGGGACCGCAAATCAAGACTAGCTCCATCATTTATGGCATGATCTCTCTCAGGGAGCAGGCAGAGCTGGGCAACGTAACAGAGGAGCAGGTTGCCGCCCGCAACAGACAGTACCTCACTGCTCTTCAATTTGCCGCCTCCCAACATCGCTCTATGTATCCCGCCACTCCCAATAACCCGACCGGCTTCATCCAGCCACCCTTCGGACCTGATGCCTCGCACGCCGACCGTTGTGGATACGGCCCCTGGCCCTCGGGCCGCTTCCAGGCACGCAGTCCTGTCATACTTTTCGCTGAGGATTCCCGTCTCTCGGGCAACGATCTTATGCCACAGTGGTCTGCCCTCCCTCAAGACCAAAAAGAAGGCTACCGTGCCCGATCCGAGACACTCCGCTTCGAGGCCTGGGCCAGGCAGGACAAGTCTCTGGTCGAAGCGCCGTATCGTTTCAACATGCCCCTGAGCGAGGATGTGCTGGTACGCCCGAGGGACATAGGGCCGAGACTGCATTATCGACGATTTGAAGAAATGAGCTGGGAGGGCCGCAGTGAACCGAGGCCACCAGGTTATATCCCGGCGTTCAAGGTATTTCGCGACGAGGTGGGAACAGGAGTGGACTTCGAAGAAGCGATGAGAAGGTGGGATGAGGACTTGACTGAGGAACAGAAGGGGTCTTACGAGACGAGGGCCGCGGCCGCGAATGACGCTGCTAGGGCTGAGTATGACGAGAAAAGAAGACTATGGCGTGAGAGCCGATTGAGCCAACGTCGCCAATAGCTTCACTCAGTTTGACTCTTTAGCCGAGTTATATCCTTGTCATTTGAAGTGGAATCGGGAAGTTTATTAGCTAGATAGAATTCTGATTGAAGCTTTTGTTGCTAACTTCCGAAAAGCTCTCCAGCGAACTGGTAAATAAATGAAGAATCTTAGATATGCCAACAAAGCATTTCGTCAATTGTTTTTCTTCTTATCTTTCTTCCCAGTTTTAGAACGGTGCACTGCACTGTACGACCAACTGCGTTTGTGAACCAACAGTAGTGGAGCTCACCTTTTCATCTAGCTCACGCGATTGGTTTTTCAAGTGGACAAATTGCAAAAAGAAATTCCCGCAATGTCTTTAGTTCCTTAATGGCACGATTGGTTGGACGAATAGTGGAGAAGAATGGGGTTTTGGAGCAAACGGGCTTGATTTAAACACTACATACATTTGCAAACACACCTTTTTCTTCCAACATCCTTCACCCCATGGGGAACTAATAATGGTACTGACCAATGCCCCATTCCATAGATCCAGATAGTTCTATCACGGCATCACTGTTTGGTGAAGATAGCGGCATATCTATCTTGGTTGGAGTTCAAAGTATATGGACTGACGACCTTGATGCGATAACCCTGAGCCACCCATTTATTGACTTCAGCCTGGTAGGCATCAGACGACAAGGCATGCCTCGCGACCCAGGGGCCAGTCGACTTGTCCCAAATGGCAGCATAATAATCTACATTATTAACCACGTAGGCATTGACATCGACGGTGCGATATCCTTGAGCCACATACTGGTTTGTAACCTGCTGGTACTGAGTAGATGTCAGGCCATGGCGAGCAACCCATGCGACATTGGTGGTTGGCTTCTCCCAGATTGCTGCATATAGTGCTTGGTTTCCTGATGGGTAGCCGCTAACATGCTTTAATCGGTAACCCTGCTTGGAAAAGGAATCAAAGGCAGACTGGTATTGAGCAGAGGTCAAGTCATGTCGGGCAACCCATTGAGGACCAGAAGACTTCTCAAAGACCGCCTCAAACCGATTGGTTCCAGCGTTGTCTCTCCATCCATTGACATTGATGAGTCGGTATCCCTGAGAAGCATAGTAATTGACTTGGGTCTGGTACTGGGAGCTGGTCAAGCCATAAGGCGAGAACCGGTCCAAAATACCATCCTTGTCCCAGATAGCTGCCAACATAATCTGGCTGTTGACGACATAAGCACTGACGGACTTGATTCGGTATCCTTTGTTGGCAAGGTCGCCGTTGGTGGTTCGATAGGCCTGATAGGTCAATCTATGTCTTGCTTCCCATGGGACCACAGCGCGAGCAGCGAGAGAATGAGAGATGCTAGTCTCATCTACGGGAGCCGCAGTGACTGCCGAAGGGAAACTGGCCATGAACATGAGGGCCATGGCCCAAGCAACAACGGACTTGAAACCCGACATGTTGAGCATGTGCATCGTTGATGCCTGCAAACAGTGTGTTTTTCAGGATCAGATGAGCTGTGTAATGGCAAAGATTCTAACGATCCGACAAGTGAATGAAATTGACAGACTTGTGCCTAGCAGGCGACTTAGTGTAGGCAGGTGACTGCTGGTTGCTCAATCGAAAGGGAAATTGTCGATCCCAGCATGGATATTTAACATATGCGAAAAGGAGAAGCGAGTGTACATGCCGACGCCATATTCTATTGTCGCATCGCCGACTGATGACACAGCCTTCGTGTGGCTTCACAGAGCTTAGGTCTAGACCAAGCCTTTTGCTATACTAGCGGTGTTAATTGGCCAAGTTGAAGTCGTCTGTGGCGCACCAGGTCCTTAGTCAGGGTTTTTCACGAATGAGCTATGAATGCCAAGGAGCGGCTGAGAAAACTGCCTTGAGCCGTCTGCCGGTAGTCGTGAAGCATGGTGAGGAGGACATGTGACTTGCATTGCACCACGCAAACCCTAATTGGTTTTCAGTACCAGCTAAAAGTGCTTTAATTAGGTGAGCTTATTCTCCCTATACCAATCATGGCTGGAGAAGATTGTCGGTGTGCCCCTGAGCTGAATTTCTCTTAGTTAGCGCTTTGTGCTTTTTGTCTGTGGCGTGTCAGACTTCTAAAGTCGAACACTTTGTTCGGCGACCAGCCAGGGCGCCACAGGTCCTACATCGCAAGCCATGCCGCAAGGAAACGGAGAGCATCGCCTTTCACTTCTTTTGTGCTCTGACACATCGCCTATTGAGGGTCAGCTCGCCACCGCACTTGAGACAATACCAAACCCAAATTCAGCTGGTTAGCTGGTTGATTTGCACTGGTCTGATCAATTTGCCATCAAAAATGGTATATGCCGCTCATATAATCAGAACGCTCTGGACATCTCATCCGGTTGCTGTAGTGTCATTCTAGGTCATCTTCAATATTGCAAAGAAAAGACGGGATACGTAAAGAACATTCATAAGGCGAATTAGGCCAGGCATGCAATGAGACAGTTTTTATTATTTGCTCGCGTGTCAACACGCGACGCGCTACCTCACGCGTCATCTAGTTTCTCTCGGACACCAGCTGGCCATCGCGACTTGTTGGATGAGTGTCTTTCGATGTGAGTGATTGGTTGGCTACGGCGAGATTGATAAACCAATAAGACATTATGTTAGGTCTTCTGCGTTGCACGGATGCGTAGCTGAGCTAGAAGGGTGAGTAAGCAACGCTGGAGCTCATCCACGTCGCGCGATTCACGAGAGCGCGCGCATGGGCCAGCCACCCATTGCCTCAAATTCCTCGAAGACTACTTACCCTAGAACGAGCGGTCTTATCGTCTCAGGCTGTTATTGTATTTTAAAACTAATTTCAATTGGTGAAAGCATATGTTTTTGAAGGAACTTTTGCTGAGAATTTATTCCTTTGAAATATCAGCATTGGTTCATTAAGTTCCGTTTTTTCTTTTTTTGCAACTGTCTCAAGACCTATGGGGTTTTGACTTCGCTGTACAAAAGTCAGATATAAGATGTGTATGCTCTAGATCTTCAACAACCTCCTTTCACAATATCATTCAAGGCTATTTTAATTACCACCATGGTACATGGCTACCACATGACCTACGTTTCCAATTGGAAAATTTGTGATTCCTTTGGCTTGCCAAAGGATGAGCTGTGAACGAAATGTGGGGGTCGGCAAACTCATGCCGAATGACAGGGAACCCTGGAAACTAGCCCTGTTAACAGGAACTTAACCCTGCCTATGTTTTTATTAGTGGAAAATCTTGGCCCTGAAGTTGCGTGGAGACAGCAATCTTGATATTCCAATCGCGTTTCTCCAGTGGCCCATGTCTATCAACCCCGCAGATCGCTCTCAAGGGCTGAAAGACTACGTGTAGTCGTCACTACGATGGTTCGATAGCTTCTGTTGATGAGACGCGCTAGAATTCGAGCCTGGGGTATGGGGTATATTCTGGATAAATTAGTATTCACGTGGACGGAAAAATACGACCTGTCTCCGATTCCCCTTGCAATTTGCTTTAGACTGAAGTGATTAATTCTTGGGGTAAAAAAAAAATGACCCTCGGTTCCCCCAGATTATTTATAAACAGAGCGCCAAGACAACGGCCTGCTTAGAGAGTCTGTGAATTATATTTCTGCTGTTTTATATTTATTGCTGCTAGGATGTTATTCTTCAAAGAGTTTGCCAAGGCAAGCTCCTTGGTTTGGGCGTTGTGCGCTGTCGAAATTGCTGCCGTCCAAAGCGGCCCAGCTAAGACTTACAGCAAGTGCCAAAAAAAGACCACCAATCCATTGGAACACTGTCCAAAGGGTACGCTCTATGTTAGCCAGACAGATGCCTCGGCAAACTTTAGCAGCATTCAAGATGCCATCAGCTCCCTTCCACACGATACCTCATCACATGTCATTTTGATTGCTGCTGGAACGTACAGAGAGCAATTGAACGTGACACGTCAGGGCCCTCTCACTCTGCTAGGTCAAAGCGATAGGCCTTGGAAGGGCGAGGTGTATTCGAATGTTTCATATGATGATAGCCCACAAAATGGAGTTCAAATCTTCCACGATGCAGCAAACCAAAATTCTAGCTTCCCTGACAACATCGACACCGGTGTTCTCACCGTCGGTCCTACTTACAATGCCACAAAGGTCGGTTCTGGTCCTACTGGCTTTGCGGTCCCAGCCGGCACACCTTTTGGGTGTTCTGATTTCCGGGCTTATAATATCGACTTTCGCAACGAGTGGGCGCCACGATCGTCCGGGCCCGCTCATGCACTAGGTTCTGGTTACGCAAACATGGGGTTCTATTCATGCGGCTTTTATAGCTATCAAGACACTGTAAGTAGATAATTATGATTGCTGCTTTTATGCACAACAAGTTAACCCTGGGATAGGTGTACATTGGAAAGCTTGCCAATGCCGTCATGCACGACTGCATTGTCGCTGGCCAAACCGACTTCTTGTATGGTTTTGGTACACTTTTCATTGACAACTCAACGCTCTTACTACGTAACTGCGGAGGTGGCATCACAGCATGGAAGGGCACAAATACCACATTTGCCAACAAATACGGTGTGTACATTGCCGAATCAAAGGTATTGGCCACCAACACCACTGTCCTCCAAGCACAAAAAGGAGTATGCTCTCTGGGACGACCATGGAATTCCATCCACAGGTCTCTTTTCAGAAATACCTACTTTGACCAGACTATACTCCCAGCCGGGTACACTGTTTGGGCTGGCTCGCCTCAAAACTTTAACAACCTTACGACTATGGCTGTTTATAAGACCACAGGACCTGGAAATAACGTGACAGCTCAAGAGGCAAGCGGGGTGACATTGGTTTGGAACAAGACGCAAGCAAATCCATATTTTTCGCCAGTTGATGTGTTTATGACACAGGATGGACATCAGCCAAATGTTGGTTGGATTGACTCGATTATGGCTACCAAGTAGCCTAGACCATTGACCTTGACAACTCAATATTCTCTATTTAACTTTATTTAGATCCCAAATAGTTGACCAAATCATTTGCCAGCAGCTTATGGGTATGGCTTGTTCTGTCGAGTAATTAGCGGTGTTAAAATTGCCCATGAACGAAGAAACTTACATATGCGCCGAATTAAACCAAAAGTAGCCATCAATAGGCGTGCATCCAAATGCAGCAGGGTCAGTCAATACTCTTTCATCAGCATACCCGGGGCAATAATCGGTCGTGTTTGTGACCTGGTACTTGTCTGGGTTATTGAGGACACCGTTTAGAAAATAAGATGTGTCGTAAACGATAGTTGTCGCAGATTTATGAGTATTTGCGAAACTGGCACTGTGTTTTGAGAGGTAGTTGTTCCACCAATCAATCATTGTCGCATTGAGATTTGGATTGGTCGCATGGGTATTGTAGGGGCTGCGATGTAGGGGAGGCAGGTTCAGAAAGAGAAAGTTCTTGAACCCTGCCTGGTAGAGAGACTCGACGCTGGTCTCGAACATGAATTTAATCATGGAATCATAAAGCGCTGATAAATCAACATCGTAACCACTTGTGTCAATGATGTCGTTGATGCCAATCCAAAACGCTACCAGAGCCTTGGACTTGTTGATCTTAGTCTTCAGGGCAGGCTCGGCCCAGGTGAGATATTGTTGAGTTTGGTTGACTAGCGGGATTGTGAAAGGGTGGTGCAGAGGAGTAAATGTCTCCGCAATATCCGCTCCAGCAAAAGCAAAGTTCCAGAGTGGCAACGCGCAGGTCGAAGGGGCTGTGAGACCTTCCTCGACGCCACAGCCAGTGAGAAACTCGATCCAGTTGGGACCTCCTGCTGATGTGCCGTTATAATTTTGAATTATCTTGTCGGAAAGCAATTCCTGAGGCGTAAATTCAAATTGGCTTTCATAGTCTCCAATGAAGCTATATTTTGGATATCCTAGGGTTCCTTGTACGAAGGTGTAGGAATCCCCGAATGCGATGCTAAGATTATGTCAGACACTTGCAGGGATTTTGGCCGAGATTACATACACATGTTTGATGTCCTTCCATTTAAAAGAATTTCCACTCGACGTGTATAACGCATTCGCAGACTGAGCAACGGATGACCCCAGGAATAGAGGCGCCAGAAGTTTGACCATGACTGCAGCGAGTGGAACCAAGAGTCAAAAGCCCCAGTGAGGCAATCTAACGCGGTACCTTTCCTCCATGATTGCTTTCGAATCTTAATAACACTTCTTCGAAGGGCTCCAGGTACCGGCGGTGAAAAAGCTCAAAGTTTGGCGAAGAGCACTGAGAAGGGCTGTGTTTGGTGCTACTGGTGGAATAATCTCCATGAAATTTGGAGAAGCCATGTGATCACCCCAACCTCAAGACCCATCCGGCGTTGGAGGCAGATTGGCCCGAGTACGACAACGGCCATAGCGCGAGCAGACTCCGGTTGATTTTAGCCTGAAAGATGTCCCTTTCTCGGCCGAATCATTTGCGCGGCACGGATAGCGAGAGAGCGAATCCCCGCACTCCCCGCATCGGCGACCGAGCTGCTACTCTGAGTTAGTGCGTGCTCTAAAGTTTAAAGTATCATTCGGTCTATCATGTTCCGAGCATATAAAAACTGCGGACATGTTGCCAAAAGAGAGTTAAGAATTTCCAGGGTTCTGGGATGTTCTGCATTTCGAGAGGGATAAAACGGCTGGGCCTGATATCTGACGCTTGATCTTTTTATTCAGCATGCATCAACATCCATGGAAGTGGTTCCATCATCTCGTTGCTCAAATGCCTTGGCAGCATCTGCTAATTATGACAAGGAAAGAAATACGGGATTTAGGGAGGGCTCCCTCATTTAAATGGATTTGACTGGGGGTATTAGCCTGAATGCAATCTCTTTCCACACGATTTGATGATCTGCATGTAAAGCAACTGTAATTAATGTGTTGGTATTCAAATGCTGTAATCCACCGCCTGTCTTTCTACAGAACCCTTGGTCATTCATTGGTTTCATTGCACTGAATTGACAAAATGAGACTGTTGTCACCGTCATTGGCGTTGCTATGCCTAAGGCTGAGCTTGGTGGTGACGGCATTAAAAAATCCAATCATTCCGGGGTAAGATTTGGATTAATATTTACACTATTCGGCGAAGCTTATTGGATCTTAGGTGGAACCCAGATCCCCACGTTTTGCGAGTTGACGATACATACTACGTTGCTGTATCCTCTTTCCTCACCTTTCCCGGTGTGCCCATCTACCAGTCGAAAGATTTGACCAATTGGAAACTCATTTCTCATGCGCTCGACAAACCGGAGAAGGTGCCAATTACTGGCGTGAGAACCAGCAATGGTAAGTCCTGATTCAATTTAGGTTGTCAATGAATCGCTGACACAGCCATCAGGAGTCTGGGCCCCGTCACTCACCGAAATCGATGGGGTATTTTATATGACATCAATGGCCATGACTGGCTCTGATGCGACCTACCGTTCGTACCCGCGAATCTTTTGGGTCACTTCTCGTGATATGAAAACTTGGTCTGACGTCACCTGGGCTGAACCACAAGGGATTGATCCCCACTTGTTTAAAGACCCTGTTTCAAAGAAGAGCTACCTCACTCTCATGGGTTTAAATAATGGGTACGATAGATTGTGGGGTATAACTCAGTGCGAGGTTAATTTAGAAACTGGGCGGTGCATTGGGCCGTACCGAAATATCTGGAACGGGACAATGCCTGTTACAACATCTACTCGTCCAGAAGGCCCCAAGCTCTTTTACAAGGACGACTATTATTATCTACTAATCGCCGAGGGTGGCACTGGAGTAACTCATCGCGCATCAATTACGCGCTCCAAGTCCCCAGAAGGACCATGGGAGGCGTCCCCGACGAATCCGCTCATCTTCAACGGCGCCTCCACCAATCTCACGGTTAGTGCCACGGGCCACGCCACGTTTGCGGACACCACCGATGGCAAATGGTTTGCGACATTTTTGGCTCGCAGAAATGTCGATAGCCAGTCGGTTCTAGGGAGAGAAACTTTTTTTGCTCCAGTTGAATGGAATGAAGATGGATGGCCGACGATGAATAACGGAGAATATGTCCTGCTAAGTCAAAGATACCCAAAATATGGTCCCGATAGAGCCGACCCGCCTAAGCCATACGAGGACAACTTTGATGGCTCTGATCTAGACTTGGGTTGGTATCAGCTCCGATCTCCGTACACCAAGAACTATGATCTCAGTGGAGATAGCGTGACTCTCCTTCCAAACGTTTATACCCTATCTGACCGAGACACACCAGCTGCCATACTTCGCAAGCAAAAGTCCACCAACATGACTTTTACTGCGACACTTCTTCCAACAGGAAAAGGACTTGGGCCCTATGAATCGGTGGGAATCTCAGCCTATTCAAGCGAGGCAAACCATCATGAGATTTTAGTTAGAGGGTGTGCCAACACCACCGGTCTGTGTGTTTCTGTTGATATGACTCTGAATTCTCCAGGTCCAGGAACTCGACCAGAAGTAAGCAAGAGATTCTAAAGCCAGCTAAAAGACATCGCAGGATGGGCTAACAAAGAGCTTTCATCCAGACCTCTGATTTTCCATTGAAGTTGGACAATATTCCCTCAGGATTTAAGCTGCACATTCGATCCAAGCCTCGTCAATATAGCCTTGGCTACTCTACAGGGAATAAAAATGTCACATGGGTCAAGGACTTTCCTCCTAAGAATTTGCCTGTAGGATTCGACGGGGTCATGTTCGGTTTGTATGCCAGCGGAAATAGCTTCCCTTGGCCATACGATGCCCCAACAGTTGGCTTCAGCCAGATCCGGGAAGAGTATTTTGATGAGGGTTTTGGTGATTACCAAAGCGAGCAGTCTGACTAGATATTACGTCGGTATATCGCGTGAATGCTTGGGATATAGACAGAAGGCAATAGTATGACCCTAACCCTAACCCTTATACATGCTGTTATTGTAACTTCACTGGAAATAGCCCCGTCCTGGCGGCATATTAGTCATCCTATTCGTGCCTAAGACTTGCGAAGCATGCCCCACGTGCCATTGAAGCACCTTATTAACCAACGTAGGTGCACTTTTTGGACATTGATCTTTTTGCAGTGTATGCATAGATCCATGTAAAATTTTCAACAAAAATAAGTATACCAATTGCTTGTTTTTACAAAGAGCAAAAAGTATATTTACCGATGGGAATACTTGAACACAAGCCGGGCGAGTCATGTCCCAACGTTTCTGTCTCTTCCCACCAAGCCTGACTTGAACAATTGCTAATTTATGATTGGGAATGATAGAAATTATCTAGCCAGCTTAATTCCACAAATATGACTGAAATCGCACAACACCGACGAAAACTTTGTGGAGGTAGTCACAGCATTCCAGTTGCGTCATCCGCTATCCCGAACACGGCAATGAAGCTTTGCTCGTTTCAAAGCGCCAAAAGTCCAATAAAGAGATATTTTAAATACGGTCCGTCTCCTTGGGGACCCAATCCAAATATATTCAATCTCCATTTTGATGAGCCTTTGCTACCATTGGCTTGGGCGCTCACGAACAAGGATGCGGCCACCACACTCTGCAGAAATTTTGGTAGCTTCCCATATTTCTGGTAGCTACTCTGTAGCTAACATCTATAGATAACTTGCTGGGGGCTAGTATGCATTTCTGCTTGTACCATTCTTTCAAGGATATACCTCCGACTCAAAATTTAAGGTCGCAATTTGATGAGTAGCGACTTTCTCATCTGCACAGCTTGGCTGTCTAGCGCCGCAGCTGCAACTTTTCCCATTCAATATTCGTATCTCGGGAGTCTAGATCCGCATGTCAAAACTGATTTTCAGGGTTACCGGGGAGGACCCAAGGAAATATAGCACATGCTAAAGGTGAGTCTATCAATGGAAGATTTCGCGATGTATGTCTAATAAAGTGTTCACAGATTTCATACCTCAGCAACGCCCCAATATTGACAACATTCTACCTTTGCAAAGGAGCTCTCATTAATACATACTTGCAGATCTTTCCTGTGTTCATGGTCAAGCGAAGGATTGCCCTGTGGATTTCAATCGGGCTCGTTGTGGTGTGCTACGTCACCAGCATGCTTCTTTTTTGCTTGATATGCACACCGATGGAGGAAGACTGGTATGGAAATACGTCTCTTTTTTTGCGTTACCTGAGCATGAAAGAAATCTGAATGTCGCTAAGGGACCTCAACTTTACTACATGCCCACCATCGAGGGAATCAATATATTATACGGTCTCTTGGGGTCTTCATATTTTTACTGATCTTTTAGGTTGGTCTTGCAAGCATAGAAATGGGTATGGTAGTGATAATGGCAGTATTTATCCTACTGTGGTGCATAGTACCTCAACTACACCTTCGATTGGCGCTCAAGATCGGATTATACTTCACCTTCCTTTTGGGGCTGATCAATATAGCGATTGGCACAACCCGTTTTATAATCGTGCAGATTTCAAATGTTGATGGCGTCAACTACTTTAGCCTAGTTGGTAAGTCTGCTGTCACTGTTTAAGACCACCCCTAAGGCCTGCCCTCTAGTGTTGCTGTACGTCCTGGATTGCAACTTGAGCGTTGTAATTGCTTGTTTACCTTCCCTGCGGCCGTTTTTCTGTGGCGACACATCGGGGACTGTAAAGGAAATGAATAACTATTCAGTTTCGGAGGAACCGCAATCAAACATCCGTTCAAGCAATGTTACGAGCGAACGCTCAAGTATGCCCATATGGTCACCTACATAAGCCGTCATATATCAATACGGAAGGAGAGGTATGGGGTCGCCTTTTGATATTTCAGTATTTTTCAGCCTGGGAAATGAATATTAGTTGGCTCTCCACCAAGAGTCAAAAATGTCTCAAAAAAAAAGACAAAATATTGCGTCGTACGGAACTCGAATCCGTGCCTCAACTTATCACTAATGGAAGAGTTGAATCCTAACCCCTAGACCAACAACGCATAGACAGAAATTGTATGCGCGCTTTATGGATAAACTTGAATATTTGATAGCTCATGCAAGTGGAGCGAGATGATTGTAGTTTTCAAGTAGCTGCAATAACTAAATTGGGAGCTGAAACCGTTGGTTGTGCGATTTAAGTACCTTTCTCTATCATGCACTTTTTCATTAGAATTTCTCTTAGATATTGCTCACGCATAATTGGCCAGTTTAGAGGGCTAATTATGCGTGGCGAATGTGCGATCATGCGGAACGAATCTACTCCGAAAGGCTGCAAGCATGAACGTCGCGCGCAAGTTAAAATAAGAGAGCAGGATTGATTCAAGGTGAAACAACGCGAATACGGCCTCGAAATAGATTTACTTTTAGACGTGTAGGAGTTTGAAATTTTGAACCAAACACAGTATACAGATTTCGTTAAATTGTACAGTGCCCCAAAGGAGTGGTTAGCCCCTGGGAATGCCGAGTGATTGGTTGCGTTCGAACACAACAGCTACGGAGTAAGTGGAAGCAGACCTAGGTTCGATATGGATAATCCGGTGCGAGTCGAGTGCCATAAAAATGTCGCTAGCCTCTCTAAGAAATGGTTATCTATTATCTGGGAGCCCAGGTGCCCCCCGAATTCTTATGATATGCATATCGGCTCTCGCAGTCGTAAGGGTTTTCCTGAATTCAAAGCATAAGCGCGATCAAGCAGCACTGGCTCTCCAACGCAAAGTAGATTCAAATGGGCTTGAAAAGAATAACCTGACTGGATAACTCACTCACACTGGTTAGCCATGCGTATTTAATGTGTCAGAATATCAAGACCGAGAAGCTGGCTGACCCTTCAGACACTGAATCTAGACCGCTTATCAGGCATCGACTAGTGAGAGATGGCGTCGATAAATCATTTACAAAAGCCATCGGCGCATGTATCAGTTGAGGCGCCCAGGGCTTATCATCACTAACAACCGAAGTAGAGATGGCTTGGTGAGAATTGGAATCGGGCTACCAATCAAGGATCTGCGATCACGGCTTGTGCGGCTGGGCCCTGTTAGTCAACTCAGCACGCGCAAGCCACGGATAAAAACAGTCAATATCGGCTGAAAAACTATTTCTTTCATCAAGTAAACGATGTCCGGGCATTTGTATAGTTTTGTCCGTTGATCTTTGCGGCAGCCGATCAAAGTGATGCCTATATATTGCGCCCACAATTTATCAAACACCCCCGCATTTTGTTCTCCAGTATTTCTAGTTTCCACGATTATTCCTGCCTCTTTGTTGAAGCCGCGAGTTCCAATGTTTTCTACACTCTTTTTTGGGACCGCTGTTGCGGTGCTGCTATCGATTGCGAATGCTGGTGTACCCTTTGCACGGCCGAGGCCAACCGACCCTCCTTCACCGGCTGCCGTTAGGGTACACTTGCAAGGACTGCGAAAACGGGCATCGGACGATGTGCTATATTGGACCATGGCAACGGACCAGACTTGCGGTTACTTGTCGGGAGATGAAAGCTCTGCCATTACTTGCGAAGACGATACTTTGACTTGTGTATGGCACGCAGCTAGTGGTACCGAAACATACGGAGACATTGGCTGCACTGAATCAGGCTACTATACTGCCCATTGGTATTGCCTTGATTATGACGTGGCCACAGACACGGATGAATACAGCTACGTCACAGATAGCGAGGAATACGTGCTGAGATGGTGAGTGGACCCCTGATAAAATTGTGAAGTATTTGCGGCTGATCTTTACAACCTCAACAGCACCGATACTTCAGCGCCATACTGCAAGACATACGCATACCCGAACAGAGTCACCGATTATATATGTGTGAGCGAGTCTCAATCAGGGGCGTCCAAGGTCTTTTGGACCTATGATGGCCAAAACGAGAACGAAGCTGGATTTGTCACGGAGGCGGATGTAGTCTCAAGCGGTGTGAGGGAATCAGATACGATATTCACAGATCTGATAACAGAAACCTTGAGCACCCGTGCGACAGCCACAGCTTCGTCAACCACATCCACTCAACCATCGCATTCCAAAACACCCGTTGGTCCCATTGTTGGTGGTGTGGTGGGCGGCCTCGCCGTGGTGGCTTTATGCATTCTGGGTGTGGTCTTTCTCCTGCGAAAAAAGAAGCAGCCCACCCAAAATGGAGACAGTGCCCAAGCAGACCCCAGCCAAGCTCCTGTGTCAACCATAGATACCAAGTCTCCCATGACAATGCCAGTCTCTCCGACGCCCGCGGACACGCTTAGTCAATCTGACTGGCGAGGATCATCCGTTGTATCGCCCCAGTCACCCCAGTCGCCATATTCAGCGTCGGCCTCACACCATCAAGCTGAGTTGGACACAAACCCGCCAGGCTATTCAAACACGGTCCACGAACTCTCATAAAGTTGAAGCCATATGTGGCGCAAGATTCATCGGAGGTTTACGCGTAAATCTGGCTAGTCGTTACTATTTACAGTTTTCGTTCTGCTCGTACTTTGCTAAGACTAAGATGGATTAAGGACGAGATTTTGCATTTATGCATAATATATGACTAATCAAGCATACAACTCTCGAGCCACTTCGTAGGTGTTGATGTAACTAATTCCTTCCTTGCGCCAAGTATCGTCCTCAACCCAGTTCTTCGTTGCATTCAATACCATGTTCTTCGGTGCGCTGTTATCATAAAGAGGCCAGGTTGGAAGCAGATTTTCTTGCGTTCCATATTCGTCGCTGGGATTGGGATCAAGGTCGTATACAAACCTAACGTAGCTTTGCGCAATGGCCTTTGCCAATACCAAATGCGAGTCGTATTCAGGACTGGGACCCAGCGCTCCGCTAATGTTGACGAAAGAATAGGCAACGTTGTCGAAATGTTTGACGCCGTCCCATTCACTTCTACCGTAGATCCTTTGGTCAAATCGGTAGCTGTATACTGAGGTGTCAGCGGAGGTGAAGATCTCAGCCATCTTACGTCGTCCGCTAATCATGGTGATGTCACTGCCGATCGCATTTCCTCGGCGCCATTGCAGTCCTCTAGCCTCATTGACAGAGCAGTTGGTGATGGCATATGGGGGTTCGTTGCAGGGATCGTTTGGATAAAGTTCCAACAGCTTGCGGATTGTGGGAGCGCTGAGCGCGTAGTTTCTCCACGTAAATGCCAGGTGGAATAATTCTTCCTCTGTGTCGGCACTGCCGATAGCAAATCCTTCATCCGTGTTGGCTCCGATGATCATGGGCACGGCATTGAATTTGTTTTCCTTGATGAGCTGGCTAGGATACCCAGTGAGAAAATCACCGTCAATTAATGGGTTCCAGGTAAGGGAAGGATGAGCGGCGAAGAGCGTGTCACTGTCTACTTCACGTAGGCAATTAATCTGATCTTTTGCCGTCCAACATCCCACAGCTCGAGTAAGATTCTCAAAGGGTACGTTATAATAACTCATGTCATGCACCTATTTGGTTAGCAGCGGTAATTTGCTTTTTGCATTTCGTCGCGACATACCTGTGCACCAGTGATGCCGCCACTTTCGAGAATAGCACCACGATAAAGATTATCATTTCGACCGTCGTAAGAAAACATCTGATATGCGATACTTTGGGCACCTGCACTCTCACCCCAGATCACTACTTGATCTGGGTCACCTCCGAAGGCTGCGATGTTTTCTTGGATCCAACGAAGAGCAAGACGTTGATCCAATAAGCCGACGTTGCTATTCCCTTCCTCCAAAAGCTGAGAGTTCTGAAGAAAGCCCCAGAATCCCACACGGTAATTGAAACTGACGGCAACGATGGGTTGGTTTATCTCTTGGCTCTCCTTGACAACGCCAGATAGATTGTACCGCTGATCAGCCGAGCTGCCAGTGTAGAGGCCACCACCATAGATCCAAACCCTATTGAAAAATGAATACGGGCCTTTTGTACGACTATCTAAAAATGACTTACAGCACAGGAAGCTTTTTCTTGGGAGTACCAGCGGGTCGAATGACGTTGATGGTCAGGCAGTCCTCGGAAAGAGTAAAAGTCTGACCATACTGCATACAGCTGTACCCGTATTCTGTGGCATTTCTTTCACCGTCAAAAGACGTGTTGGAACTTAGCGGTGCCTTGAAACGCAAAGAACCGATTGGCGGTTGAGCAAAGGGAATTCCCAGAAAGGCATCTTGGTTCCAGTTGGGAAGATAAGCGCCGACGTACGTGCCGTTCAACGTTTTGGCAGTGGGTGTGGTCGAACTGTTTGATCCAGATGCACACAGCGCTGTAGAAGCCAGCGCAACGGCTTGAACAAGGTACTTCAGAACGGCCATGCTGGCACAAATAGTTAGCGCTTGCCCAATTTGGACTGAGTTATAGCTGTAGACAGTGCATTTATTGGCATGCTGCGCTCTTCTTATGTTCTTCTTAGCGGAAGCTGTTCCGCTGAACTCGCAATGCCTACGGCCACCATCCGGTAAATGGGACCATGATTCTTTCCCTGCAATTTCGGACATTTCGGCTCATGACACGAATTCCGTGCAAGCGCTACAAGGTCGTCGTGGACACATCCCCGCTCCCCTGTAGGACACTCAATATCTTACCATTCAAATCTATCCGAAAAACGGAGGTCGGATTCACAGTGTAAAGATACCGGGTCTACTTAGCCAGGAGCTGCATGAAGTAGCGACTAACAACCCTGCCTGCAGCTACATGTTTCCCCGCGCCCAAGGGTCAAGCAAAGTGGAGTTGCATTGTTATCTAGTCGGAAATAATTAATCCCAGCAATAGCATGCAAGGTTGGAGAGTCATACCTGGCGATTAAGTTATCTTAAGCTCATCCACCCCCATGGGGTTGAAGGTGGATTCCTTCCCCTAGGACTGGGGAATTGGTGGATGAAAAATGCACATTCCATTCCTAGAAAAAGAAATCCGTTGCAGATCTGATATCCTAGCGACAAGCGGCAAAGCACTATGGTGGTGAATTATTCTTCCGGCTTCCTTTAACCGGCTCAAACCGATTGGGTTACATCCAATTTCCCATCTTCATTCTGCACGTGAACCGCCAATAATCGACGACGATGCCGACTTTCACACGAGAATTGTCCAGTTCAATTATATGTGGTGCGATAGCCACGTATATGGACTGGCTTTAATGGTGGGTGTGGAGCTTTATTGATCTAATGCGTCTTAAGCCGAATCACCTTGATTTGCTCGCCTACAAGCAATCGAGCTACCACCTGATGACCATCGGACTTGCTGAAAGCTATTCAAATGAGACACAAAACCCCGCTGTTTTAAAAAAGAATTTTGCATATATATGTATATACTTTATTATGAGAGAAGTTGTACATAGCCTAGCTCTAGCGAGCAGCCATGCGTAGCAGTGGCACCTATCATTCGACATCACTGAGAGGAAATGACCGTTCACTTTAAGATTACAGGAAATGATAGAAACCTTCAGCTTCAAAGTTTTCCTATTTATTTGTGGGGCAGATAAATAAAGTAGAACATATCTTGTTCTTAGTGAATGTGGATGTTGCCATCCTTCGAATCCAGTGCAATCTGTGTAACCTCGGCATGGTCCATGTTAATATCTTCGCTCAGCGGAGATGCTGAACAGAGGAAGTGCAGATTTTTGCCGGTGTTAAAGTCTATCTGGGATATGCCGATCAAGGTCTTCTGGATGTTCTTGGCTGGTCCTGATGGCTATGAGATTTCTGGCCACGCCATCAACGGCTTCCACTTTTTCTACTATCATTCCACAAAAAAAGAAAAGAAGTTCTCAAGTATTCTCAGTTGCACATATGATTAATTTGATAATACATCGAAAACGTGGATTTAGCTCGTTCGCTAAGTAACATTCATCTGGTTCTTTACCTTTGAATTGCTTCGTTAGTATCTCAATTTCATGTTTTAAATCTTCCAAAATCTGGTCTTCATTAATAGTATCTCAAGATTCCTAGAAGTGGGGGAAAATCTGTAACCATATTGGAGACAAGTAGACTCCAACTGGGACATTTCTCAAGCAAAGATTCCACAGTAATGTAAAGCCTTCCCATAGCATATCCAAAGGACAGGAGCGAAGGAAGACAGTACAGCAAAATTCCTACTGCTAGATCAGGGAACTCATAATCTAGCAAATCTCCGAGCAAAATCAAACCGATAGTGTATATGGTGACAGAACAAACCGCCAAAGGAAGTGCGGTCGCAATAACAAGGCCACTCAATTTGCATAGGAAGCTTTCTACTTCGGTAGGGAATTCCCAATTACAAGCAGATAAATGAACACCTCCGTAAATGGCCGGCAGCACCACATGCAACCAAAGCAGCCACTCTTTTACATCTGGCACCATTAGCTCCACGAAAACGTCGAATAAATTCCTGCGAAGGGAGATATCAAGATTATGGCTATCTGTTCTCAGTGGACATTCTTGAAGATACCATATCTCATCTGATTCAAGATCTGAAAATATCCCAAGATCAGACACGGGGCATGGGTCGCCGAGCTCCTCACCCAGGACTCTAGTCCCCTCTCCATTTGTTTCAGGTAAGGCTTTTTTATCCGAGTGTTGGGCATTGGTAGTCCCAGTTTCGCTCTTATTTGCTGACTTATCACGCAGTTGTTGAAAGGTAAAAGTAGCGAAGATGGTCTCCCATCGCATTAGAAACTGCGGGGTGATGTCAACTGATGCCAATGACCCGAGCCCAGACTCCATCATAGAACCCGCTTCAAGGACCTCTATGGTTTTCGCATTCGCCCAAACAAAGGCTTTTGGTGGCGATTGATTCTCCGAAGATAATGGTGGGGAAAGCACGAGATGAGACGAAAGCCCGGAATACAATGTACGTTGAACCCAGATTGACATTTCGCCCTTGAATGCCGAGGATGAAAATACCTCAGTCTCTTGTATGTCAAGTGGTTTCTACTCATTTTCAATTAGTAACATGGCAGTTTCAGAATCACATATCCATAGAAAACCACCATACCTTGAACCATAAAGCATAAAGAATGATTGCGCACACCACATGGATCATGGTAGGTACCTCTAGTAAGGTGAGAGGAAGATTAATAGCTTTGCGAGTAATACACTGCAATACCATCCAGGTCACCTGTATAACAACCAAGAACTTTTGAATATAGTTGGCCTTGCTCTTATCATTGATTTTTTCTCTGGGGACGCGGACCCAGTGCCCTTGTTTTGCAAGCCTGGCTATCCCTGCAGCGGAAATTAGAGCTGAGCATGGTAGGGACTCGTGACTTGCATTGTAAGGTGCTGGTTCTATATCCGAATCGCTGTCTTTTGGGCTGAATATATCGTTCATGTCGATCCTAATTCCACCCATAATCACGAAGAGTGCATATTTTAGATCGATATTAAACTATATTCAGTCAGAAATAACAAGTGATATCTGATAGTTAGAAGCCTGCTCACATCATCACCTGGTGTTGGATGATCCTTTCGCAGATGCTGTAGCTCATTCCTGAGTCTCAAGGCTTGGCGAAATTGATCAATGACCATCGAAACCACTAATTCAGGAGCAAAAAGCGACACAATGACCCATTTGACCTTTGTCCAAATACCACGTACCAACTGGTGTTAATAGGTACATTAAGATGAAGTGCTGTATCTCTTTGACTGCGGTAAGGCTCCACTTAAATACCTCACCATTTACAATTTTAGCTAGGTTAAGAGTTATCAAAACATCAAATATCGTATTCTCTAAGTTATGATTGATTTACTCTTGATTTGGGCTTGTAGCTCACTGTACAATATCGACTAATATCCAGGTGGAGCCTTACCGCAGCTGAAGGGATAGATGCAGGCAACGAGTGTCAAGATACAACTCCTTATGATGTCCAAAGTCCCTCTGACATTCGGAGAATCGACCCACATATGGGTTTTGACTGCATGCTGAGCGTGGGTGTCATTTTGGTAGGCTGAAGTGACAACCTACGGCGCGTGGTCGTTCATGGGGATTATTCCAAACACTTGTTGCGGTAGTATTTGGTGTGCAACAAAAGAGAGGAAAAGTCGCAAAGACTGGAGATGGTGCCCAAATTATATGAACACGCTGCAGCCTCATTTTTCGACATGGGGCGAACCAAACATTTCAGGTCACCTGAATGGTGCCAGTGCAGTCCTGCATTCGCGTGGCGGCGTTAAAGCACTGAAAGTACAAGTGCCGTCCTCCAATCCCAGTGTTAGATCTCAGCCTATTTCAAAAACAGCTTTTTCTTGGCCAGGGATTGGCTAGACTTGGGCTCGGCTCTCCTAACCAGTAGATCAAGTGTTGCCAGGGTTTACGCGAGGATATGCACATGCATAAACACAGTTCACGGCACAAATTAATGCATTCGTGATCATGCTCGAAAAGGTTATCCACACAGCAGTGCTTGGCTTAGACAGACACAAAAGTGAGATTACATAGGCACTGACAGAGACACATTCGTCAGCTAATTTCATTAAAACAGGCAAATATTTATATTATCCTGTGAAATTATAAGGCCGTTTCAGTTTTGTAAATATTCCCCAGCATCAGTCATCACCATCATTCTTTTGTTCGTCATCGTTATCATCATTCGCATCAAAATCTTCTTCGGTCAAGGCGATTCCAAAGCTCGATTCGGAGGGTAAAAATCTGTAATCCCTCTCAATAACCACAGGTTTTGCCTTGACGGTTGGTTTATGCTCTATTCCGATTCCCCACTGACCACAAAAAATCAAGGTCAATTTCGGGAGTGTTCTACCGTACGCCTCAGCCTCCGCCAGCATGCGGTTTCGGTGGGCCATCTCCCAAATATCCAAATCTGCATCCTCTATCTGTGCTTGCCCAGCATATTGTGGCATCCCGTCCAACTCCAGGCGGGCTTGCGCGTCGGAGACATCGTTGGGCGTAGGTACTTTCAGCATAAAATAGTGCGAAAAGGTACAGCCCGGTACATAGACCGGATAGGTGTCTCCGATCAGAAACAGCGAGCGAAGGTTCCTCAATCCCCGAAGGCTGGTACGGATTTGGCCATGGTCAATCAACCACACCTTGCTTAGACTGCGTATTGAACCGACAACGAGGCTGAGCTGCTGGAGCGACACCAGTTTCCCAATTACATCCAGCGTTGCTTCCGGAAGGCGCGCGCCAAAAAGAGCTACTACCCCGTCGTAGTTCTCCCATGACAGGGAAAGGGAGACAAGGTTATCGAAACTACGATTTGCGAGAACCGGGATGACAAACCTATCAAGGCCCCCCATGCCAACATCATCCAGGTATAGTCTTCGGACGTGGTTATTCTTGGAGATGAACTCAGCAATGGGGCCGTACAGTTCTACGACGTCATGTTTTTCCGATATCACAAAGCTACCGAGGTCTTTGAACACCGGCCGGGCAAGAAGAGTTTTGGCATGCTCCAGGAAAATATCCGAGGACAATTCCAGGTGCTCCAGCGGAGAAGCGAGAAAGGATGAAAGGCCAATGTCATCGAGCGCGATATAGGCAAGTCGAAGGTGGGTGAGGCGCGGAAACGAGATGGGCGTCCCGCCGAATGAAATGACACTGTCCATTCTGGAGGGCCAAAAGCATGAGTTCCTCCAAGTCAGCGACCGCAAAGTGGGAGCACACAGCCGAAGAAGCGATGCGAAGAACTCGGACATGGCGTTTACTCTCATTTGGGCGTGGCAGTCATCGCCCACTAGCTTCAGATCCAGCTCAAGAGTGGAAATCGGCCAGGATCTGGGGGTCAGAGGTGGAGCCAGCGCAAAGACGTCGGTGCAGGCCCCACGAAGCACAACGCGGCGAGCTGAGGACCGGGTGATGGCAGCGAATGCGCTGCTGTCCAGCGGGAACAAATGGTCGCTCGAGGGCAAGCTCAGCCACTTGAGCACTTTGAGATTGGGCAGTCCCGAGATGAGTTTAGCCACCCACGCGGACTTGTAGTCTATGAATTGGTTGTGGACGTGAGATCGCAGCAGCGCTCGCTTCTCAGGCGTATCCGTATCGTCTTCCCCACCCGCAAAGGCCTCGCGTACCCTGTCGTGGATCATGGTCTTCGGCCGATGGGGGCGAGGCACAAACTTTATTTTGCGCACGCAACCGCTGATGCCGTGGTCCTGTGTCTTGTCACATCTCTCGTCGAGTAGCTTGAGCAACAGCTGCAGCGAAGTGGGCCTGTTGTGAAGGGAGATCTCGGTAAACTGGCGGCTCTGGGCAAGCCGGCGGCAGTTGTGGTTGACTAGAGCCAGAGAGGCTAGGTCGTTTCCGTCATCGCCCAGGAGGTTGATTATCTCGTTGATAATCTCGGGAGGCATGTCGAACAAGTGACCGCCTGGTGCCCTCGGTCGGCTCGGAAAGCTGATAGAACCCTCCCCCATGGCTGAGTTGCCTGGGGGGTCGTGATTGAGGAGATCGGAGATGTTCATGACACGCAAATAATAGGGAGCCTAGGACGGCCAACGGTGATAGTGGTCATAAAGTGCCGATAGCAGTGTGAACGAAAGCGATCAATCTCGGCGGTAGAAATGACACCATTTATCAAAGGCATCGTACTACCCCGCACCCAGTCGTAATTTCGTTATCGTACAAGGCCCATCCCTGCATCAGGCCATTTAGCGATGCCCTGCTGTCTATAGACCCGGGGTAGCCAATGTTCGATGCCCATTTTTTCTCGTGGAGGAAGCTAGGCGTAATTCAAGTCATTCAATTTGTTCCAATTGAGCACGCGTCGCCGCGATTGGGAGAAAACTATATTTGCTTTTTTATAATCAAAGTATTTGTGACAAGTAGCGAAGGGTTTGTTGGGTTCTAAACGGAGTATCTCCACCCCAGCCGCATGTACGGATCAAGCAAGAAAAGAAAGCAACTTCAAACTTGCGAATTTTTCATTAAAGCAACGTGTCCTTCTTTTGCTTTCTTTAAATCGCTGTCCGATTCACAATAGTTGTATCTCATGCAACCCCCACGTTGCAATAAAACTTATGCAGACTTCAGTAAGTTAGAAAAGTCTTGGCATGTCTGCATGGCTCCTTGACTTACCCTACAGTGCAAGTATGCCAGATGTCAAGCACTGGCGAATTGATCAACCAGCAAACTCCTGGAGAAGAAGTCCACAATGGGGGCAACAAGATATTTTGGCTTTGAAGAAGAGAAATGAGAGGAACAAAAATAAATAGAAAAAAATAAAGGGTGGCTTTCGCCGGAAACACGGGCTTTATCCAAGATCTAGTGTCCTAGGACTGCAGTCAAAACTCCGCCGATAAGCATCTCTACTCCCTTGCCGACCCCTGAGACCTAACTGTCCACTGTCGACAAAGGCCATACCAAGTGTCACATAGGTGGTTTTATTTTTGTCTTTGCCCTGCTGAGTTGAGTTGTAGGGACTCCCTTAACCTTTTTGTAGTAAACGGTTATCAGGTTACTGTACGTAGCCTGGTATTTTCCTAGTAGAGCAGATAGAAGTCAATCGTCTGACCGCAAAGGCTATTTTGGAGGACTTCCTTTGGCCGATTCTGAAATGTATATCTCATCGGAGATCACCTTGATAGGAGTTGCAGACACCTTGCAGGCCATTTCCCGTAAACTTTACAGCCCCAGCCAGGTATAAGAATGCGCTAACGAATGCATGCCAAAATATTTTCACTCTTTCCTTTTTACCTTCAACATCAATCCCACTGATTAAAAAGAAGACTGACTTTACGCCAAAAATGACTTCTACTACAGATACAGTTGATGATGGATTTCCTCCACCCCTCCCTCACTTATCGCCGAATTGCACTTTCACGGCATCTCTTTTTGGAAACCTGATGGAACCTTGGACTGTTCCAATATACCTGAAGACCAGGGAGAGATCTTAATGAAAGAACTGAAAAATGGGTACAATGCAGTCAGCATTCAGTTTTACGAACCTTTTCTCATGCTTACAATCGATGGCGAGCTTCTAGAAGAAAACGAACGCTCCTTGACTATTGCAGGTCTCATCGCAATTTGGAGATCTGTTGAAGACACGCAATTCCTTCCCTTTATCGGATATCAAAGCAGGGGAATGACGTGCATAGATGGAAATCGGATCAAGGGTTTGGGGGGACATAGTATCCCTCCTAGAGAAACTTTTCTCTTCTTAGCTCATCACGTTTTCAAGGACTGCATTGCTATCTCTCTATTGTGGAACATTTTGGTGGTGGAACTACCTAACATTAGTGAAGACGATTTTCGGGCCCGAATTGATGCGCTTCCAAGACACATCACGGGGGTAGGCCTATGCTTGCGTTATCATAATGGCCCAATCGCCACATCCAAGACAGAAGACCGCGCGACTGAGCCTGACCCAAACGACTATGAAGGCTACGTTTGGGATAAGACCGATTATCTCACATACGACGGCGAGTTTTCTCCAGGCGCGATGATTCGTGCGGCCAGTAAAGATGGCAACAATTATACCTTCACCGCGGGTATTCTCATTGAGAAGAATGATGAGAAACGACTCATTTGCCCAAATCGTGACGGTGAAGCGGTTCAGAAAACTTACGAGATTGTGCAAGGCGAACCTGGTACACCCGTTGGTTTTCTCCACGAGGAAGAAAGACACAGCAACATAGCCCTTGCCAAACTTGACCATGGCATTTGATTCGAAAATACGTTCCTAGATATGGGATATTCTGCTAAAACTTTAATATCATCTGAAGACCAAAATTTGGGTGATAGGTATATCATCAATGCGTTTACTACTGACCAACAAATGCTCTTTGGGTTTGGGAGGCGAATGCAAATAGGCCGACGGCCATCCCAGACGATGACCAACTCTAGCACAAGTGGAAACGGCCTTTTGCTCCATGATGTGCCTTTCATTTCGGCTGAACAAGGGATTTATATTTCTAAGCGGAATCTGATGTCTACCCCACCATTTGTTCGAGACGGCATTTGTGGTTCTGTGCTACACCGCTTTTGGAATGCTAAACGACAGGATGAGTCCTTCAAAACGGCTTTGACACGGGGTGAGATTTGTGGCATGGTAAATTTCGCAGACTTCCAACCGATATGCTCCCTCTCCGACTTCCTCATTTTTGCCGACTACTTCGGCCCTCTCATCAATCAAGGATGGCAGGTTGCCCACAATTTTGCGGATGAAGATGCTGCAGATAATACTGACCCAACAACTATGGACCAAGATAGTAAGGGAAACTGTCGGTTAATGTGAGCCACCCATAGCAACGCCAGTTATTCAAACAACCTTTCTCTGTGCATGAGCAAAGATCCAATCGACCCAACAACACCGGCGACAAGTGGAACGATAAAGGCCTGCCTCATGGCCGATGTGATGGCGTGGATAGCTGCAGCTCGCAAATCGTCGCTTAATTGGCTGAACAAAGAGCTTTGAACTCCTGCGACCGCATTGTGGATATCCTTCTGACTGAACCCCTTCCCAGCTAACACACCGTTCAAATTCTTCACCGCCGTGGACTGGAAAACCTGGCCTGCAATGATGAGGCAAATGACTGTGGCACCGATCTGGGCGACGTTCTGTAAGTTGATAGCTCCGAATATATCAGCTGGCTCGACCTTTAAACTGGCCACAGTATATCCAAGCTGCATCGTGATCCCCGTTCCAACAGCCATGATGACGGTGAACCCGTATATCTGTGACGTAGGTGTCTCGGGGGAAAGAAGACCGAGAAAAAGTGCCCCGGCGAGGGTCAGTAGAATCCCAGACATCAGGCAAAATGGCATATAGTACTTTGCCTTAGAAAGCGCCCACCCAGCGACCAGATTGAATATGATGGTGATGAGAAGGTAGGGAAGCAGACGCACAGCTGCCATCAGCGAGCTGTCATTGTGCACGAACTGAAAGTACACAGGGATGTAGAATGTGGTAAAAAACATGCAGGTATTTGCGCACGTAGTTGTTATGTAGAGGAGAACTTGTGTGCGAGACCTGAGAAGGTGGCCGGGGAATGATCTAGTTTCCAGCGTTGTGAATATGCAAAAGTACTGCTGCAGGATGTAAAGGACTAGCATCGTAGCAAATAGCACAATACAGACGATAGTTCGGGCATCGCTCCAAGCCCAGATCCCGCCAGCTGAGATGAAGCCCATGGCGAAGAAAACCCACATGCCGGCGCTAAGAAAGAACCCGACGTAATCTAGCCTGGTTAGGCGGTCATGCAAAGTCCTGCCGTCCCCAGGGTTGATTACAGGGAGGCAGAATAGATATATTGGTGCTGTGACGGCCCCAATGACGAGGTTGACGTAAAATCCCCATCGCCACGTCGCTGAAGAGTCGGAGAAGCCACCGCCAACTACAGGTCCCAAAATGGCTCCCAGCCCCCAAACAAACCCAATGCCTGCGACATAGGTCCCGCGTTCCTGGCGCGTTGTCAGGGCCGAGAAGTGGTTTAGACCACCTAAGTAAATGCCAGTGCCCCCAGCACCAGCAAACACTCGGCCGACAATTAGGGCGTTCATGGTAGGTGCCGCGCCGCAGAGAGCCGAGCCAGCCTGGAAGAGGAGAATGCCCGCGATGTAGAGCCACTTCATGTTGAATGTAGTATAGAGGAACCCATATGGGAGAATGACGGCGACGGATCCGAGAGGGAAGCCAGCTCCGATCCAAGCCAGCTGGGAGACTTCGTGAAAGGTTTCGATGACTGCGCCTTGGATATCGGCAGCAATAGTTGTGTCGAGGCCGTACATTAGAGCTGATAGATAAAGGGCAGTGCAGATAAGAAACCAACGAGGCCCAGTGATGGAGCGAACATCCTCATGATTAGAATTCCGATTGGTGTCACCCTTTTCGGTCGCTGGTGGGATCGGAGGATTGACATCCCTTGGATGATTGAATGTTCCATCAAGTTGACGAACTTTCGGATGTTCCACGGTCGCGTTATGGTCTGAGATTTGTGTTTCGTCTGTTTTTGCGCCGAGTTCGGAAGCTGACGCTGTAGAACTGCTCATCTTCGCCTGTGGTCAAATTAGAAATAAAGGCGCGTGTTGTCGTGGTTGTCTCGGAAGATTGTGTTGCTTTTCTAGGCCAAAGTGAACAGCAAGAAAACCAAGGAAATGCTTATATACAAAGCAATACTTGTGTATGAATAAGTTATTTCCGTTAATACCGACCGAGTTTCATTCAAGCCAGGTATGACCCTCAGCTACTAAAGGAAGACAATAATCCTGATGGGGTCAGACAGTAGGGGCCCAGCGAATGCAAACTCAGATTGGATTCAACGAGCCAAAGATTTCCAGCCAACAAAAATGAAACTTCAAGGTAAAAGGGCATTGTTTAATTCAAGTTACAGACGGGATTAGGACTTTAGCGGAGGTAAGAGAGTTTCTTGTCGATGATGTGTTTGTCCATCCGTGATTCTTCGGCCGAAAATATTGGTCCCCACTTATTCTCGGGTCTGCCAACTGGTTGTGGATTCAGCAACAAAAGCGCGTACCCATCACATTTTGAGAAGATTCACTCCCGGTATTGCTTGGACTCGTACAATTTCAACTTCAAGTTAACGGGAGCATTTTGGGTTGATAGAATGGCCTAAAATTTGCTTGCGGAAGAATGAGATGATGAAATACATCTCAAAGTCTAAGCGAACAGACAGCAATAGCGAACAATCGCATTGTAGCATTGTTTTTCGATCAGATTTACTGCCGCTATCGGCAAAGTTAAGTATGATAATTCATATTCTATTAATTAACGCTCTGTTTGACGGTGACTCGCTTGGCCATATGGCGAGCACCTATGCTTATACTAAATGGTGCATATCCCCGGACGGGCTAATACCCTCATCTTTATCTCTAGAATAAAAATGTGAATGCAAATAAATTATTTATGGAAACTCTTCAGGATAGTTCCGCGCATGAACCTTCAGAGGGCGGGTCGAAGTCTGCGAAACGCGATCGTCGTGGTCCTCCAAGTCGTCACCGTGAGAGCGCGAAACACTGACTTGCGTGTGGACAATTTTCGTAATGCCCTTGCTAAAGCTCTCGGTCGTTCCATGTACTGTCTCAGCCTCGACGTATGTTCGAGTCCCGGGGAACATGTCCGTTCCTGCACCAGATTTGTTGTTCGATTTCGTGCGCAACTCGGTGCCGAATTCGGTGCCGCGAGCATACGAGCTGCTCTCGCCAGTCGCTCGAACGACCTTGACAATGAGAGAAGAAATGTTCATCTCGATATGCAGCTTCAGCATGTACACCAGGGGGTGGAACTGGACGTAACTAGACAGGGATGGTCAGCAAAAGTAGCAAAAGCAAGGAAATACAGTGACGTACATGAAACCATTTCCGATTGACATGCTGCCAATGAGAATTATCTGCGCCAAAACATTAGCTTCGTGTCGGCTATGACTGCAATTTCGCTTCACTAACATCCAAACTCATCGATACCGCCACCATCATGAGGTTGTATCGAAACAATGGCACATATTTATCGAGGCCATTCGAAATCAACTTGACTCGAAGTAGGTAAACAAAGTAGAGGTGGAGGCATGCGTCGATGATCAGGAAAAGAACTTTCTCGATTCGATCCCAGATTTCGTTAATGTGGATCCACTGCGCCGATATTTGAAGGCGTGCAGGAATCCAGATAATGTATACGCTGACGTTGATCAAGCCCAAGATACCAGCAACAATCCATCGGATTTTGACTGCGTTGCGCTTGTCAACCATCAGGAGGGCGATTCGGTTGATGATGATACCGCAGATGCATTGAATCTGGACAACCCATAAACACACTAAGACAACCGGTTAGCAAGTTTCCCCTCATCTCGGGGTCGGTTGTACGAACGGAACGCAAAATATATCCAAAAACTGCGCCAACTAGTTAGTATATGAATGATTCTTTGTAGTGCGGTTTTGCTTACCTCGGCGTGATGATGCCGCGAAGGAAGAGCCACGACAGAACGCCAATGGTCATGGAAACAGTCCATTCAGCCCATACCATCCAGGCATAGGCGTAAATGATGCGTGAGCGCTTCCATGTTGCCCAAGTCTGTTTCCAAGCCTTGGCAGCTGTGAATATTCCCGTGGCCAAGGTAAATCCCCAAATGATACTGGCAATGAGGAGGTCGTTGACGGTGGGGGCGACTACCACGTAGGTATCCGGGATCAGGAAACCCGGCATGGTAAGAATGAAAAGATGAAGAAATGCGGGTGCTTTCTAGATGGTGATATCTCTAGAAGGCAGTATCTTGAATAGATAGAAAAAAAGTGGTTCAACAACCAGTCCAGTTCACGGCAGATTATATGTCTACGTGAAAAGAGACTCGGGTCCGTGTACCTGCAGTGCTACAGAGGCTAAGGGTATCCCTGGAAGCTCAAAGTTTCACATCCTCTTCAACTGCCGTGTTTCTAGATTCGCGTAAATGTGTGTAATAAACGAGCAATGACAATGAGTGACGGAATTGTCTCGGGGGCCGTTGGTTTTTTTTTGTTTCTGCTGAATCCTGGAAAAGCGTTAAGACCCTTCTTTTTGTCTCAGAGCGACCCACGACAAGGATATCCTTGCATTCAACTTCCACGAATAATGAATTATAATTGAGGCTAAAGAGATCTACGGCGCCATTAACTTATTTGTACTTCTGTTGACCCCTTACCACGACGATGCCGTTCGCAGCTTGGCTGAAATCACAGGGGTAGAGTGGGGTGGTAGGGCTTGTGGCGTCTTCCTCTAGACCCGACCATGGACGCCTAGCCCCCTCTAATGTCCATTTCTGGGCCGCCTAACACGCCTGATGCTAATGGCTTCCCCGGCTTACAGCGGCAAACCCCAGAGCCATTGCCTCCCTCCCCCGATCAGATCAAATAGCGCGGGGTTGACGAGCTAGTGGTCCACCGCCAGTTCCCGCCTCTATTTTGCGCCAGAAGCTGAAATTGTTTTCCCAGCGGCGGGGATGTGCGCGCGTCTGGAATAGCCTGTGCGACTGCCGGGGGTAGGGGGGCATGTGAAATGCAAGCGCCGGCACTCGAGTTCTTTTCTTTTCTTTTTTGTTGTTGTTGGGGTTGCAGATCTAAAGTAGTGTCGATGCACGGTGGAATCGCCACCGGGGAACGAACGCCTGCACATCACCTGTCTCGAAGTGACACTTTGCAATATTCCAGCAAAAGTTAGTTTTTTTCTCTTCCAACAGTGTTTGAGTCAGTGCAGCCATTGTGACGGCCGGGACGGTTGCATTAGTGGATTGCGGCTACTCACCTGAGCACTCCCCGGGAAATAGCCCAGCACGAACACTGACTAGCTGATGGCTAACGTTCAGTGTTGGTCGAGGCTCTTAGCGTCCCAATTTCATCGCTGCAAACAGGTTGCAATTGCATCGGAATTTATTGCCACATCAGAGTCGGCCTGGTAGGTGTGATGTGTATGTAGGCATGATCAGTCAAGTCTTCAACACAATTGAGATGCTCGTAGAAAGCTGAAATTACAGACGGAATTGATGAAAAGAAAACTGGGATGATATTTTTGCCCTGAGAAATCGCGGTTACCATGATAAAACTCTACAACAATGAGCGAAAAGGAACGAAAACAAACAGTTAGAACCGGTGCCCAATTTTGACATGTGATATTTAGAAGCTGATCTCTAGCCACCTTCTATTCACTCATAATCGAGATAGTGCATCCTGTTCCTGCGTCCTGGTTCTCTTTTTCTTTTCCAAGTCGGATATGTTGCCGTTGGCTTGCACTAGGCGCGGGACAGATCGGGGGGAACGGACGTTGACCCGGTCTCGAGGCACTCCTTAGCCCGACTCCGCGATAGCGGCTCCACCGACCAACGCAATTCATAACATAACAAATATGCTAAAATCGTTCAGGGACCGCGTCAAAATCCCATTGGGCGGGATGGATGAAACCGTGACGGACGTGCGAGTAAAGATAGACCACATCCCCGGTCGGCCATGTCACAAAAATAATACGATTAAAGATGCTAAACTATTATCGACTGGGGAAAGAAATTAGGATGCATAAGTCCAAGCAATATCAGACCAGGTCGCGGTGAAAGGCTGGGGTTATGCACTGATGGGCTGATCAGCAAGGGTTTACAGGGTGTTGAGAAGCCACAATACGCCGATTACTGCCTTTGGCACGGGCTACATACAAACAAGATAGCCGCCAGTAACGACTGTATGACGTTGTTTTCAGCACATTGGGCAAGAGAAAGGGGTGCATTTGGGGGAATGAACGAAACCGAAAGCAACGGCCCGATAGTTGTCCTAAATTAGTCGTACCAAAAGTGGTTGCTAGATATCAAAATGGTTGCTCTAGCGGGCAAAGAGAGAGAGATAGAAGCGGGAATAAATTCTTCCAGAACCGATAGTTCGCTGGATTTCGGAGATGAATTGTGGACAATAGCTTCGGAGGTTTGTGGATCAAGAAGTGATTGCAATCATGTTGAGCAGAACTCGAAGAACTTGATGCGTGTATAATTGGGAGGAAATGGCGTGGCTGTATCGTTCATGCGCGTCAAGTCCATTGCGAAGTGCCGGGACGACGCATCGAGCAAGTCAGTAAAAGCGAAACCCATTTGTGAAATGGTTGTTACCCTGCGCCGCGCAAACCTGCAGTCTTAGTGTTGCTGTGAGGCGCCATTTACGCCGCGCAGCGAGAACGCTTCGGAAATACCAGGGTCCGGGTTGACTATTCAGCAACCAAAAACGCCAAAGTCGCTTTGACAGTCACTTAGCAATTTACCTAGGCAGGACCCTTGATGCTCTTAATTCCAGCACGTGTCTGTAGCGTGTCAGCTACGTGCACTACACCTGCGTGGGCTGCTACCAACGGCATCGTGGCCTCGATGGCGCCGAGTCATTGCTGAGTGGCTGCTGTTAGCGGTTGGTAGTTGCAGATAACCATGTGCACGGAAGAGAAGCTCCTGGTTTCAGCCAGCACGAGCTAGTCACGTGTTTTGCCACCCGCCACCCGCACCATCATTCCCTCTTAGACTCTGACAACGGCATCTTCCATCACATACGACCATAGCTCTTAGAAAATACGGGATCCCGTCCGCTCTCCCATAGTCAAGCTGAGAAGCGGTGAATTAGTACTCGGGTCGGTGACGACCGGGGAATCCTCGCTGTTGTATGTTTTTTTTTGGTGCCGATATGGGTCTTTTTTACCTTTCAGCCCCCCTTTTTTTCCATAGTAGTGGAGTAGTTCAGCAGATCATCCTCAAGTCTGGGTAGGATTTGAAGCAGATAGGACGATCAGGTGATGGTCACTCTCCGCTCGACTGGAATGTTGGAAAATCATTCTATTAAGATGAAGTCCATGTAACTGTGGCTTTCTTATTCTGTTCACGTAATTAATTCAATCCATTCAGATCATTGTGGCTGTTTTCCTGTTGTTGGCCGCCATCCCTATGCCCCTCCATTGATCTCTTTATAAAGTATGTAACATGAGTTCTGCTGGGGCTGTAAAATAATCGTATTCACCTTGATGTCTCAAAGCGGGCTTGTAACATGTTTCATTACTGGATTCTATAAAGAATGTAACCACCCTGTCCTCGTGACATCCCGGTCTCACAAAGTCGCCCAAAAAAATGAATTCAGCCTGATGTGGATTCTCACCTCCCACAAATCCCTTAATTTCCGAAATGATGAGCAAATTTTATGTGTATGAGCCGCTAATAGAACCGAATTCTATCCGACTTCTCGACCTACAGCCAGGGGCCGGTACGGTACACTTCAACTTGAGAGTTGTCCACCTGGATTCTTGCCCAGAATATGAAGCGATATCATACTGCTGGGGGCAACTCAACAATTCCAGCATTACCTATTGCCACGGGAGGAAATTTAATATTTCGAACAACTTATTGGCTGCCCTGAGGAAGTTACGTTACTCAGATAGGGTTCGAGTACTCTGGGCTGATGCTGTGTGTATCAACCAACAGGACAATGATGAGAGAAGCAGCCAGGTGAAGTTAATGAACGAGATATACGCAAAACCAACCCGCGTTTTGATATGGCTTGGTGATGAAGCGGAAGATCTAGAAGGTCTCGTGCTGGCAGTTGAAGAGGCTCTAAATATCTTACCAAAGGAGACCTTCGACACCCAAATGTTGCAACGAGCATCAAGAAATGTCCTAATTGATGCAGAGGTGAGTCATTTCCTCATTAATTAGCCACAACTGTGGGCAAGGTCTGAATTCTTATTCTCAGGTCCTACACAATCAGGGCAAACCAAATCTGTTTGACATTAACTGGACCCCGATTGCCAATCTGCTCCGTCGGCCTTGGTTCAAGCGAAAGTGGGTGATCCAAGAGGTCCTGGTGGCAAATCGGGAGGTACCCAGATTAATGATTTGTGGAGATGTTCAGATTTCTTGGAATGCAGTGGCCAGTTTGGCGTTGCGCGCAGAGCTTTATGGACTGATTGTACCGTTTACCGGCTGGTCCAGCCGTAAGTCCTCTCGGCACCTTGAAAAAGAGGAAAGCTAACATGAAGGTTAGTCACCTTATTGAACCCATCTATTGAATCTTTGTTCACGGAACCTGGTCAACCCATTTGGTCGCTACATAATGCACAAACTATACTGCAGATCGAGCATTTCCGTGGCCAAGGGAACCTGCTAGATGCTGCTATGGCGACAGCTACCTTTCAGTGTCACGATCCAAGAGACCATATCTACGCCATTTTGAGTTTACCTGAGCAACACAATATCACACTCGAGCCGGATTACAATATTCCCGTAGAGGAAGTATACAAAAGCTTTGCGATCAAGACGCTGGTTGGGTCCCGTGATCTCAAGATTCTCGGACTTGCTCCTCATATTGCTGCGCCTATAGGTCATGGAATCCAAAATCGCCTCATGCTTCCTTCATGGGTACCTGATTTCTCCCTCCCAGCCGTCCTGCACCGCCTAATCAGTTATACTGTTCGTCCTCAACACTTTAACGCTGGTGGTACCAGTACTTGCAACGTCTCCATATCCCTCGATGGAAATTTGCTTCATCTCAGAGGCTACATAATCGATACCGTACAAGATATAGCAACTTCTCTCCTGGACTTTGATCCTTCCGTCTGTACTACTTCAGAATCAAATCAGATCACAAAACCTTCCAAGCTCGCCCAGCAACAATTAAAACTTCAAAAGTGGTTCGAGAATTGCACGAGAATTGTATCAAATGACGGTTGGGACAGCTTTCGAGACACTCAGAGGTATGATTTTGCTGTAACCATTATGTGCGATTCAACTTGGATGCGTGATAAATTACCATCCGACTGGCTTGGAGCTGTTATTCAGTACATATCATACATTTTATCAATCAATCCAACCAGCGAAGTCGATCCAACTCAAGGCTTCCTGGAGTATGACCCTTTCGTGGAGCAATTAATATTAACATTTGCTGCTTCCCGATGTTTTTGTAAGAGCAAAAATGGTCGTCTTGGTCAGGTTCGCAGAGAGACACACCATGGTGACTTTATTTGTATCATACCGGGAGCCGAGGTGCCGTATGTCATTCGACCAAAACGGCAAGGTTCATACATGTTGATTGGAGAGTGTTTCCTATTGGGTGTAATGGATGGTGAGATACTAGAGAGCAAGGAACACGATCTAGTTGACATAGTACTTGAGTAAATTTGGCATGCGATTGCCTACCCTTGATGACACTAAATTTCAGTTCTGGTGAATTTGTGGGGAATAAAATTTATCTTTTCGCATTGATTCTCTAATAGTTGCCAAACAGTCATTAACACGTGTCTGCGGCGAGACATTCCATGCAGTACACCTGGTTGGCATCCCAGCATGCATCGCAGTCCGCAACATGAAGATTGCAGTACTCGACCGAACCATATGCGGGCTCCCCACTATCACCACTATCATCACTGGAAGAACCACTTTCGTCGGAAGAATCACTATCGTCCGAATAACCACTGTTGTCGGAATGACCACTTGTGTCGGAATGGCCATAACTGATCCTTTTTTTGTGATGCCTGGATCCCAAACCAGCGCCGAGGCCGATAATGAAAATCAGAACCAGCAAAATGCTGACAATGGCGATGATTTTCCTTCTAAGACTCCAGCCATTTATTTTCTTAGCCAGGCTGCCAGAAAGACCGGGACCATTAATCTGGCCATTTTCTTCGTCCCCATTGTAATGCTCCTTGGGTGGAGGTGCAGCGGGGGCGGTAGGTGGGTTCGGATAATGTGTATAACCAGCCGTGCCATTATCTGGCGCAACATTTTGGTAAACCTGTTGCGGTATCACGGGAGGGCTGCTCGGCAAGTAACTCTGCTCCTGGTGGCTCGGATATGCAGGTGGAGCATTGGGGTAGACTTGGTTATTTGTTGTCTGCATGATTGAAACTAGACATGTAAAAATACCAGATGTATTATCATAAAAGTAATGGGAATGACATGATGCAAATATTAGACGCTCTCGTTTGCTACTTATAAATCTCCGCATCTAGCACATTACAACTCATGTGCTGTCCTTTTGATCATAGCGCGTCGAGCTGAAATGCAGTGCGCCTTGTCGTATGCTCGTGGCCCAGAACCAAAAAGACGGAACTCACCGCTGGCTTGATGGTTGGCACCAGAATATTAGCTACACAAACTAAAACTTGACAGAGGTCAAGATGGGAAAGGTGCCTGCGGTACTCCCCCCAGTGTCGCTGCGGTCAGGTGTACAGCCCGGCACTTGAATTTAGTCTAAAGCTAAGCATGAAATTCGCATTGGAGGAGCTAGAGGAAAGGTATGGGGACTAAACAAGCAATCTGCCTTGGCGTAGACTCTACACGCTAAACTCATATGACTTGTACAAGCCAAGTCTAAATCCAAACGGTTAGCATCGCGGCTGTCTAGCGTGCTTTCCTCACCTGCGAGAGGGAGGTTGTATTTATGATTTTTTACCTAAAACCTTTCGTAAGACAGCGTCAATATTGGCGAGTTAGATAACATGAAGGTTGGGAACCGTTCATTCTTTGGACATGCAATACAAGGCATCGGTTGGATTTCGGACGAAAGCAAATGCGCAAGTTCAAGAGGATTTGCCAAGGCCAAACACGTTTCTTCAATCCAAGCTGAAGAAGTGGCCAAAAAACAATTTCCGTGATATCATCGCGTTGAATATTTTCTTAGAATGCCGCAGCTGAAATTTCGTCATTCCTCCACTGTTCTGTTTTAGTTTAACCTAGCATCTGGACATGACTTGGTGTTTGCCGAGTCGTCGACTATCACACAAAGGAGCATTTCTTCGATCTCAGGGATAGTAGGCGGAATGTAGAAAGGAGAAAAGGAGCCCGATGATGTCATAACATTTGCTACCAAATATTCATTCTCAAACACAGAGGATTCGCCCATCGTGCATCACCCTTTGCATGTCATTACAGCATTGTCAGTGGGTGGCTCCTTTTGGTTCACTTAGCTTCTCCTATTCCAAGTCATGAGCAGAACGCCACATGGTCAATGTGAGCGACGGTTTGTGAGCGGAACGGATCATTGATTTCCCGCGACAGTGGTCCACTTTATGCGGGGCGATGTGTGGCTGGTGACTGGAAGAAAGGTGGCGCGGCAAATTGTTGGACTGTGTTCGTTCACCTGGCGGCGCCGGCCTTGGGCGAATATTGGTCAATGAGATGGTTGTTGATTATGTCAAGGTCCGATCATAACTCTCTCCAATGAAACAGGAGGTCAATAATATGTTGGGTTTAAAAAGTGGAATCAATTTCTTTTTTTAGAAAAAAATCGGCAAGCACTTATTACT
Source organism: Calonectria hongkongensis (assembly GCA_017140755.1). Classification (NCBI taxonomy): domain Eukaryota; kingdom Fungi; phylum Ascomycota; class Sordariomycetes; order Hypocreales; family Nectriaceae; genus Calonectria; species Calonectria hongkongensis. Next base: position 204,511 of record JAACJA010000018.1, read on the forward strand.
TTATTACAATTTTTCTTTCCTATCGCCGTCTTGAGGGCGATTTCGTTCTGTATAGGGTAGCTGTTCTTTATGGGGAATGTCTGCTCACATAATGTAACTAACCGCACTAGCTCAACCCGCTAGCTCACAACCCTGGGCTTCATCGCGTCGTGCTTCTTACTTACTCTGCCATTTGCCCAAAGCGCCCACGATGCAGCGCGGCGCGCGGAATCGCCAAGTCACGACATGTGTTCCCTGCTACAATAGAAAGCAAAAAGTGCGTAAACCATGCGTCGCCTACTATTAGACAGTAACTGAACATGCTGCACAAAGTGCAATCGCCAGTATCCATGCAATACGTGCACTCGGCGGAGGCGGCCGGAAGAATGTGTCTATCGCTCCACCTCAACCGACACGGCTTCGCGTTCTGTCCCGGCCCCGCTGCAGAGGGAGGCGACTTGTCCTCAAGTACAAAATTTAGAGACGACATTGCACGAAGGTCCGCAGCTTAATGCTGGGCCTTGGGTGGCTCCTCGTAAAATTGATGATGGTGCTTCCGACCGTCAGCACGCGGCGTTGGCCAAAAATTTCGGATATTTTGAAGATAGCAACTCTAATACTATGGCCTTGCTCAGAGATGTGAGTATTGATCATGTGGTCGTCTACCGTCGTCGCGTCCCAGAAATTGATGAAACCATTAGTGGCATTTTGATGAGGGTGATGAGGCGCATCTGAGCGACAACAAGACAGGCTTGCCAGGTATCTGGGCAACTATCCGCCGCGATTTGGATTTGCTGCCTAACCAACAAGTTTTGGACTTTTTGATGCAATATTTTGTCAATGAGCTAAACTGGTAAGCCTTTGACCGTTCCACCATTGACCTATCTTGGTTTGCATCTGGCTTAACCATTGGTTATAGGATGAAGCAAATAGTTTACTCTTCCAGCTTCCTAAAGCATTATCAGGCCTGGTGTGCCAAGAAAAAGCATTCCTTTTCGGCTCAAGACGTTGAATTTTCCACCCTTGTCCTTCGTATCTGTGCCTATGCAATACAATTCCTCCCTTCACCGTCTAACCCAACAGAGGTTATTTGCGGATCTACACTTTCAGATATCTGCGACACCTGTGTCCGCATTGCAGATAGTCTCGAAAAAGCATGTGTAACCCTCGATTGGAAAGGTTCTCTCGTGCGGGTCCAGCACATATTGTTCTCTGCATTGAAAGTAGCCTGTGAAGGCAGGACGGATAAATTCTGGGAAGGAATTGCTTCTGCTAGTGAGGCTGCCCAGAAGGCGGGTATACATATGAATACGCCAGATCCTGAATATGAAGCTTCTTCATTGTTGGAGAAGGAAATCCGGCGCCGGACCTTTTGCAGTCTTTTTATTCTAGATAGGTGGGTTTGTTACCATTGATATCCATATGGCTGATGTAGCACGACTGACTGTGTGAGCTGGTGAAAAGTCATCTTTCTAGGCAGCTTGATCGTCTTCCCTTTTTACGCGACGACTTGGTTGCTGAGGCGCTGCCACGTTTGCATCTAGCTCCGACCATTGGAGAATCGGGCACCGACGTCAATGCACCAGAAATCTTCACGGAGCGCCTCATGCAAGTTCAGCTGGGAAGGTTCTGGCGCAGTTTCGGCCCGAGGACAAACACAGACTATGACCCGGCCCAGGGTGAACAACGATATGACAAGTTTTGTGCTGAATATTGCTCTACCTTACCACAAGCTTTTGCTCTAGTGCCAGACACGAAATGGGACAAGCAGCTCTCGAAGCTCGCCATGCAGAGGCAACTATTGCATATTTGCATTTTTGATTCAGTCTGTTGGAACTTTCGACCACTACTGTTTCTCAAACCCGAACAGATAAGCAGTCTACCTTTATACAAGCAAGTGTTGCTACGTTCGCAGAAGAAGAGAATGGCACTGGCTGCGCTTAAGGTGCTTGAGGCAGTATTGGCTTTGCACTCCATGTTTGGAGGGTCTCACACCCGGTTTAGCGCCATCATCTTCAACAGCTTCGAGGCCGGAATCCTTTTGCTATGCCTCTGTTTGCACTCCGACTTCCCATTTGACCAAGGAGAAGAAGACCTTGACTTATTAGGCTTGAAGCCAAATAAACTGACTCGAGCTAAGGCAATGCAGGCAGCTGAGAAGGCATTGGGACGCCTGAAAATGCTTGCCGCAGTTAGTGACATGGCTGCATCTGGAGCCCAAGTCATGGAAAAACTCTTTATAAAAGCTACCAACGCTGCAAACGAGACACTCCCAGAGCTGAATTCTACTCCTTCATGGCTAAGTACCTTTCCTGATCTCATTGGCCCCGAGGATGACCTGGAATATTGTGACTGGAACATCTCAGACATGGTGACGATGTATGATACCAGTACCCCAACCACCCAATGAAACCAGACCGCCTTGGCCTAGAATGATTTTGAAATTGCATTCTGGGAAGTATAATGAGAAGGTTGCCACAACGGCAGTCTACGTGGAGATTCTTTTAGTATTAGCCAAATAAAATAAATTTTACTGATTGTCATCGGGCCGCTATATTTGAAATCTGATTTTCGACATCATCGCTGTTCTTCGGACTTGGCGATCCGTGTAACAATCGGACGTAGTTCGGCGTCTAGTAGTCCGCTCCGTATCTTGAGTAGTTTGAGTGTGGTCGGTGTGCAAGTCCGAGCAGCCAATCGCTAGCCGCGGCTTTATCCGGACTCTAGCATCCCGGCCATCATATGACCGATGAGTACCGGGCTCGGTACGCCCCAGTGTGTTCAGCTATTGTGATGGCCGTAAGGAAATGTATGGACCGAATTAATTGCCTTTTTGTGCCGGAGGAATTTCCCGGTAAGAGATAAACCAGTTACCCAGTGCCTTCCTATATTTTGTCGTATTCCAGGAGCCTGATCGAATTCGCTCTGGTTTCAGTAATTGGACATATACTCTTACAGCTATTACGACTTTGAAACCTATCTTTTATTGCCTCTCAAGTCAATTCAAGTGATTATAATCTTATATCAGGATGACACCGTTAAAGGTTGTTGTCGTTGGTGCTGGGTTCGGTGGGCTAGGGGCCGCTATCGAATGCGCCCAGCGGGGCATGGATGTGACTCTGGTCGAACGCTACCCTGACTCAAACTCTTACGGAGGCAAGTAAAAGATTGAGCAATAATAAATTTACAAGCATAATCTGACACTATTGTATAGATATTATCGACTTTTTTGCAAATGGTGGCCGCGTCATCAACAAATGGGGTAACGGCGAGGTTGCTGAGCGAATCAACGCCGTCGGTATCACCAAAGTCACCGGTCTCGAACTGTGCAAATACGATGGAAAGTCTCTTTTCCATGACCCTTGGTACCATCGCCCTCAAGATGTTGGACTGCAGTTCGCTGGCCACCGTGGTGCCCTGCACACGATTGTGACAGAGTTTGCGGAAAAGAGCGGAGCAAAAATGCGCTTCGGCAAGGCTGTAGTTGAGTACAAGGAGACCGCTGACAAGGCCGGAGTGGTGTTATCTGATGGGGAAGAAATCTGGGGCGACGTTGTTGTCGCTGCCGATGGTGGTCGATCTCTTGCTCGAGAGCAGGTGCTTGGCTTGAAAGACGCAAAGACAAGCAGTGGCTGGGCCATCTTCCGGACCTTTTTCCATGTCACTGATGAAATGCGTGCGAATCCACTGCTTAAAGACTTTACAAATCCTGAAAAGGAGACGATTCGTATTTGGATCTCTGAAAACACGACTATGCTTGCTTATGCTTGGAATGGTGGCAAGAATATTGCATGGGTCTTCATGCACCGAGTAAGATCCTCTCCGAAAAAAAGAAGCTGCATTTTAACACTGTCACCAGGATAAAGAAGATATTGCGGAGTCTTGGTCTCTACCAGCCAAGAAAGAGGACATTTACCCATACATGGAGCGCCATGAGGACACCTGCAAAGCTTTGCTAGACGCAGCCCCAGCCGATAAGATAGTTGACTATAAGCTCGTCTTCCGCGATCCTGTCAAGACATGGATTAGCCGGGGCGCTCGAACAATTCTCATCGGCGATGCATGTCATTGCCATCTGCCAAGCTCAGCCCAAGGTGGTGCCCAAGCCCTTGAGGACGCTGTCACACTCGCTGTCTGCCTTGAAAAGGCCAATGACGACGTGCCTCTAGCCCTAAAAGCGACAGAGCGTATTCGTTACAACCGTGCTAATGTTATTCATGTATCTGGCGCAAAGAACCGAGATGAGTGGCACGATATCGATTGGTCGGCATTGGAATTGGACCCCAAGGTGCTTGCGAATCGTCGTTTCCCATGGATCTTGGATTTTGATGCCCAGGCGAATGCAGAGGAGCATTTTGATCACATTGCGCAGGATATCAGAGATGGCAGGCAAGGTTCTTTAGAGGAGCTGTCTCTGCCCTCTGGAAAAAGGGATGACTTTGTATAAGTTTAGTTGGTATTACTTTATATCAGTTATATAGTGCTTGCTACAAAGTTACATTGTGATACATTGAACATTTGTCCAACGGCAAGGCCTTTTTTCTTTTGAGTAAATGTTGCCGTCTAATAGAGTGAAACGAGAGCTTCTTTTTCGAATTTGGGACTGCGAGAGTAACTAAATATTTGTCCAAGTTAAAATCTTGGCTTTTGCTCCTGAAGGTGAAAATAACACCAAAAGACTAACCTGTCGACCCCTTTCTAACTCTCGGACGTTAAACATTGGCATTCTAACTAAGGCAGACGAGTAATTCACGTGGCGAAGAGAATTTTCCACTCGCAGGTAAATCCATTTACAGGATTCTAGTCACGGACTTCTTTTTTTGCCTTTATTTTCTGTTCGTTTGGAACTGCGGGCATGCAATCTATTGCGGCTCCGGGCTTTTGCGCAGTGGCGGCCCCACTCGGAGCGACCTTAGCATCTCCATCGCGTCCGGCCGTACGTCAACCGAGCTCGGAGCGAAGAATTCCGGAGAGTCCGACGGTCACCCTGATAGGATAAAACCTGTAGCCAATTAATTCCAGTGTGCTATACATTCAATACCATAACTTTCAAGAATACACGAAATGTCAGGCACTTTCGATACACTCCCAATTCTTCGCTGGGGCATCATTGGTACAGGGACTAGCGCAACCTGGTTGGTCAGGGATTTGCTTCTACCCCGTCCATCCGCGCACGCAAATCATGTTATCCAAGCAATAGGATCAAAGAGCCGAAAAGGAGAAGAATTCGCTGAGAAGCTTGGGGTTCCGCCTTCCGCAAAACTCTACCATTCACATACTGAGGTGTACGCCGATCCAGAGGTGGATATTGTGCACATAGCTGTCCCTCATGGCTTGCACCTCAGTGAATGCCTTGAAGCCATCAAGGCCGGAAAACATGTCCTATGCGAAAAGCCATTTACCATGAATGCAAAGGAAGCTCGCATAATTTTTGAAGCAGCCAGGAAGGCAAACGTGTGGGTTGGAGAGGGTATGTGGACTCGCGGCCTTCCAATCACAAAGAAGCTGTTGCAGGTCATTCACGAAGAAAAAGCAATTGGCCAGGTCTTGAGAGTTATTTCCGACTGCGGTTTTCAGGTTAACCTGAAGGATTTGCCAGAAGACAACAGATACCGTGTCCCTTCGCTCGGCGCAGGCTCACTGATGGATCTCGGGATTTACCTGGTTAATTGGGCATTGCTGATGGTCGACCCATCTACGATGAACATGACACAAGAAGAGGATCAAGGTGAAGGTGGCGATCTTCCCAGAATCTTAGCCCTTCAAGGCAAAGAGGACATGGAAGGAGGCGACCGTATTGAGGTTCATACAGGAATGCTCATGCAATTCGGTCACGGTGGTCCACAGGCAGTTCTCTCATCCACTACTCTCACGACTCGAGAAAAAGGTGCATTCTGCCGGGTGGACGGTACTGAAGGCCACATTGACATCGAAGGCCCAGCTCCACCCATGCCTACGAGTTTCACTGTTTACCGGACCAAGTCAAAGGCAGGCGAGATAAATCACGACAAGGCAGATGAAGCAGGAATCCAATATACGTCTGATTCGCCTGGAGGAATGGGATTTTACTGGGAGGCAGATCAAGCTGCATTAGACATTGCTGCTGCCAGGACTCAATCCAGTATGATGCCATGGTCTCAGACAATGCGGGTAATGAGGATGATGGACGAGGTTAGGAGGCAGGGGGGTGTCAAGTACCCCCAGGATGACGAATAATTGTATATGGAGATACCATCAAAATAGATTGAGTAGATGCTGCGTACTGCTAATCCAATTTCTCAACAACCAAGCAAAGCAATACATGAGTAATGAGTCTAATTTGGCGACTATAAAAGTAATGTCTACAAAAAGAAGCAAGAAGCTAATCAACAAAAAATGGCAACTTCAGGACAACAGAGACCTGGAATGGCGTGCCAAGATCAATCTACGTCACACCGCAACTCTCCTAAGCGACATTAATTTTCGATTCAGTTAGATTCCACTTATGATCTGCAGAGCTGGCTCAGAACGACAGCCGTAGCGCGTCCAGGGGGTCGGACTCGGCATTCCGGTGCTTTCCGGGAGGATGTGGAGACGGAGGCTCAGCAATTAAACACCAGTGCCGTGAGGTGAAATCATCTTGCAACGGTTAGGTGTCTGATTGGCCATATTTTGGGTGTGCTGTGGTATCCAATAAAACCCTGTAAAGCGTATTGCGTATCTTCTCAAAGTAGATTAATGATTTATTTCATCACTGATGTGTTACATGAGAGCAGGCATTTAGTTACGGAATCATTGTGAAAAAGATTTGTTTTTTATGCCGCGTTTCATCAATTTTGGGGCATAAATGCTAACCTGTTAGCTAATAGTCTATATACAAAAACTAACAAAATATTCTAGAGGGCTAAGCTATGTAATAAATCTCAGAATGGGGGGTCCTAGAATCGTCTATCATGAACAAAAGAAAACCTGCGCTTTTCTGACAAAATGGCGCTACAAAATAGAAGGATAAGTGAATGTGCATATCAGGAGGGGACCTAATTAAAACTCTGGCTTCCTGGATTTGAACAAAATTTCTCCTTCAGGGTCGGGAAAGACGATCGCCTCGAACTCAATATTCTTGTGTCGTGGCATACCGTCTGGGTTCTTAAGGTCGTAGTTGAGCAAGATTTCTGCCAAGAACAGCTTGATCTCAATTTCGGCAAGGAATCGACCGGGGCAGGCATGTCGTCCCACGCCAAATCCGAGGCTGGTTCGGCCAACGCTGGTGTACAGGGCACCAGATGCGCCCGCCTGGCGTTGCTTGTAAAAGCGGAGTCCGTCAAATAGATCACTTTTCTCGAAGATGGTCTCATCTACGTTCACTGCACTAGTTGGAAGCTCCATTTTAGTTCCAGCAGGGATGTAAGTACCATCAGGAAGAGTCAATGGTGCGGTGGCAATGCGCTGAAAGGTTGCTACAGAAATGGGTTAGTTCCGTGGCTATACTCAACATCATAAGCACCTGCATTGGAGCACTTACTGAGATCGGGAGAGTTGAATCGCTGGCTTTCTCTCATGAAGCTGTCTACCTTCTGAAGCTTAGTCAACCCTTCTCGGGTGAATGTGCCACCGCACTCTCGCAGGACTTCGATGACTTCCTGTCGAAGTTCGGGAATGTATTCAGGCCGAGCAGCCAAGTCGTACAGAATGTGTACTGTTGATGAAGCTGTGGTGTGAACACTGGCAATGGCGAGCAATAACTGTCGTTCGACCTGGTAGTCGACATTGTTGCGAAGATTCTCTTGCTTTCCGGTGGTCAAATAGTCCAAGATGGTCGGGGGATTAGATGGCGCTTGTCTCTCTTCCAAGGTCTTTTTCACAATCTTCCTAGCCGCTTTCCACTGCTCAGCAGTCTTTTGCTTTGAAGGCATGAAGTGGCATGCAAAAGGTCGCAGCAAAGGATGCCATTCCTTGAGAGCTGTCGCATATGCCGTAATTTCTAACACATACTCCGACATGAGGTCAAGCCAAGTCTGGTTATTGCTTGAGTCTTCGCTGTGCATGACATATGCTGAAGCCCTTGTTACCGTTCCTAGAATAGGATGGTGAATATTTAAACTTTTCCAGTCTGCAGCAATATTTTGTCAGCGCTATTGAATCCAATCGTACTTTTTCTTTTGTCCTACCCTTGTGATGCCCGATCGCCTTCGGGATGTATTTTCGAACGATATCATGTAGAAGAGGGGTGTATGCGGCTGTTTGTGAATTAGAAATGAGATTTAACACCTGGACAAGCAACATACGAAGAGTTGGGTTGAACTTGGAGGTGATGATGCTCACTCCAACAGGATCCACTCCCCCCATGCCAGTGTATGGCTTTAAGAGGTCCTATTTAAAAGAAACTGTTATTATTTGCACGAAGAGTTCAAAATCTTCTTTAAACTCACGGTATCGATTGACTTTTCAAAGCTAAGGGACGGGTGGCTTTTGAGTTTGTCTAGGAAACTTGTAGGGAGGATCAATTTTATGCCTAGATGAACTTAGCATATTATTCATTCAGCCTTCATTTTAAATCTTCCTTACCGTCGATGGCATTTACACCGAAGGGCTTGTCTTTGTACTGGTTCAAGATTAGCTTCCAATGGTCAGGTTGGATGCAGGCACACTCACGTTGGCATATCCTTGAGCCAGTACCGCTCTTGAGTTGTGAAGATACTGCTCTTGCCTCTTCTTCTTACTTGTGTGTTCGGATTCCAGAGGAATCGGGACCTTGACTTCGCCAGGACTTGACAGCCAATTGAATAGGACTGGGGTCAAGACAACCACAGCGAGAGCCACGACGGCCAACGAATATGAATCGCCAGAACCCAACATCCTTAGAGCGAGAAGAACCTTGGACATGTCCAGATCGGCAAGGGCCAATTCCAACTCTGACTTAGATTGGGCACTCATGGTGTAGGTTGAGATTGTGCCACCGAGAAATGGTGAGGAGATGGAACAAAAAAACGTAGATAAGAAACCGGATATTGCAAAAGTTTGCAGCAATTTTTGATTGATTCTGGATTTGATGGTAGACAAAATAACTGGAAGGGCCAGGTTTTCTCCTTATATACTGCATATATCTCATAGCTATGCACAACCAGTCACTTCATCCCCAAACGTCACCAATGCAGATCGGTGGTGGGTCCGTGCATCTTCGCTTCTGTGCTGGCAGGGAGTTGAAGTCACCGGAAGCCGAAAATCCGTCACAGCCACCCGGACCCAATTGTGATTCGCGGGCTCAGTCGGATGCCGAAAATAGACTGTTTCAAGAGAATCGCCTGATGAGAAGCCAAGTGCCGTGCAGATTCGCGAATTTCGGCCCGGCGGTTATTGTCCCGGCCAACCCACAGGGAGCGACAGGCTTAGAGATAACCAATGGAAGCCACAATAAAGGTCATGCCTTTCACTGTCAATTTTTTAGGCTAAGGAATATTAGTTGGCATCATATCCAAATTCTTTTTATTCGTGCACAGAATATTCGAGACCAATTCTAATTTTTTTTGAGCGAGACTTTATTGAAACTCCCACAAGCTCTCGTGGTACTTGACGATGGATGCTCAGTCGAGTACGACGGGCTTACTGTCCTTGCAGCTTTTGCAAGAGAAAATATCCCTAGTCAAGGCAATCTTATTGCTAGTTGTGGCGTACATCGTCATCCGGACTTTCGGACTCAATGGATCATCGAAACACCGACCCCCTGGCCCAAAGGGGTTGCCAGTCATTGGAAACATTGTGGATATCATCAAAGCTGCCAAGGAAAAGCGGCTCCACCTGTTGTTTGAAGGCTGGGCAAGGGAACATGGCGACGTTATGTTGGTCCGTTCTGGAATCGAAGATGAGTATTACGTCAACAGTCGACGCGCGGCCAAAGCCTTGATGGATACAAACGCTGCAACCTCCTCTGACCGCCCGGGTGCATGGATTATTCCGACTAAGCACATATGCGGGAGCTGGAACATGCTTTTTCTCAATGCAAGCTCACGGCTATGGAAGGTAGAATGCTCATCCGATTGTCCACGGGTTGCCGAACTGAGACTCGAAATAGGATCAGAGGCGCATGACGAATTTAAATTTGACCAGTGTGGGTAGAGCGGAAGAGGGAGTGCCGTAAGTCAAAGCCATGATCATCGATCCGGAAAATGTGCTCATTAGTCCCTGTTCTCAGGTTTCTTGAATTCGAGGCCCTCAAGTTTTTGCATGAAGTCGCTCACGATCCACTTGGTGGCACAGACAAACAGGATCTCTGGAACAAAATGGGACGGTATATCTACAGCACATTCACTACTCAGTTATTTGGGCTTGAAGTACGTCCCCCCAAGACAGCCCTGCAAGGCAATTAAACTTACGGCCTGGCAGATCAAAGACTCTTCTAGCCCGAGCATTGACTATTTGTTCGGTACTTTGCCCCACTTCCGCTTGATTTCTTAGGCTAACTTGGATCCCTGTAGAAACCGGAGCAGCACAGATTGATTGTTAGTGGCTAGCTTATTTTTTCACATCTCACCTTTTCCTGACTCAAACAGCGATCAACCCTGGCGCCGAGCTTGTTCACAGTTTCCCCGTTCTTGATAATCTGCCTAACTGGTTCCGCACATCTCAACTTGAGGGCGACGTCCGCTTTAATCGAGATGTGAAATGGTCCATGGAGCGAGTGAAGGTATGTTACCTCATATGAAATTCAGTAGTATACAAACTGAATTTGCCAAAAGTACCTAAAAACCCTCGTCGCCCAAGGTCGGGCTCCAGACTGCTTCCTCACCCGAATTCTCCAGGACGAAAAACTCGGTGGGGCGGGCTCCGAGGAGGAGGCGGCCTATTTGGCACTGCAACTTGTTTTGGGAGCCTCAGACACGGTAAGAAATTCATGGGTTAGATGTTTTATGAAACGCTTATTGATTATAATTTTAGAGTCGGATGGCAGCCTGGGCCTTTATGGAGTTGATGTTGGAGAACCCAACAGAGTTCAAGAAGTTGCAGAAGATTGTCGGTAAGTGGCTCCCCAGCTCATCACTGATTGTAATTCCATTAATGTCTTTGCGAAATTTCAGATGATCATTGCGGAGACCGCTTGCCCATGTGGACGGACTTCAAGGATATTCCATACATTCGATGTGTCATGAAGGAAGTATGGCGAATGAGGCCCCCGATTTCGCTCGGTATGCTCGCACACAACACGAACAAAGATTTGCAGTTTGATGGTTATGTCATCCCCAAAAACTCTATCTTGAAGCTGAATGCATGGTATGTGGGTGATGCACCCCGCTGCCGGCCAGTTACTAATTCGCAACCACAGGGCGATTGGTCATGACCCTAGCGTTTACGAAGACCCCAGAGTTTTTAGACCATCACGATTCGAGGGCGATCTTACCAATGTATAAGTCTCACAATTTTATTTTATACATCTCACTAACGCATTTCTTAGCCTCAAGAGAGCGCTAACTCCAAGGATGTGAATGATCGGGATCACTTTGCTTTTGGCATTGGTCGAAGAACCTGTATGCATTTCCCCAAGGTCCCTAGTACTGCAACAAAAAACTGATTTTTGATAGGTCCTGGCATGCACGTTGCCGAACGGTCCTTTGCTATTGCCATTATGCGCATTGTCTGGGCACTTGATATCAAACCCGCCAAGAGAGCCAAGTTTCCCATCAAAATGGAAGACTTCCCTCACTATGTTCCTGGTATCGCGGGAGTCGAGATGCCTATTAATATGGTTCCTCGAAATGCAAAGAGGTTGAAGCAAGTGGATCAGTATTATGAGGAGGCAATGGCCTCACGCCCCAACTACGTAAGTCACACGTACCTTGGAAACCATCTATGATCTAACAATATTCAGGGTTCAATGGACCTATCTTGAGAGCCTTTTTATAATGCTTGAGGTAGTCTAAAGGAATAGATGTACAATATGCTAGATAGAAAATACACTGAGAATACCATGTGCATCCCCATACTAGCTACTCTCCAACGGCCGATATCGCGAACATCTGGCTCCTTTCTCAGGGAGCTTTGGCTGGGTTAGTACGGTTAATAAAGTTGGATATGCAACATCAGTACTTATTTTACTTGTTTGGATATTTTATTATTGAAGAGTATCCCATCAAAGTACTTTTCCATCGATATTTTCGAGAACTTATCAGAAGAAAATCCATTGACGGATTAAATTATCTCTCTATATTTATTTTCGCACTTTAAGCCCACCTCTCCAGCCTATCCAGCTACTCTCATTTGGGCCACGGAGTAGCGCAAACGCAATAGATGCTCCAGCAAGACCAACTATAAAAATCTTAGTTCGGGCATCTTCACGTTTCGTACTTCTTTGATCTTACTGTTATAATAGCCACTTAGTTTCCATCCGCCATGCGCATACAACCTGTTCCCCACCGCCGTACCAGTCAACTGGCCAGCGAATGCAGATGCCATGTAAGCAGTGTTGAGCCGGTTCCGTGCCTTTGGATTGATGTTGAATACCGCTGCCCGATTGGCAACTTGAACAGTCTGATACCCGACATCAATTCCGATGCCCTCAATGATAGGTCCGGCGATCGTGAAGCCACCAATAAATGTCCCAACGATAGCGCTGACTAATGCGATAAGTTGAGCTGCCAGGGCGGTCAATAACGGCTCAAAGCGATCAACCACTGAGCCAACGAATGGAATAACGACAACAATGACAACTCCAATTAGAGACACGAGTCCGATCTGCAATGAGGAATAGTCATAAGGGGGCGATGCCAATAAAAATGTCAGCGTAGTCCAAAAGGACGTGAATACTCCGGATAGCAGAAATACAATGATGCAAGCCTGTGCAAGGACTGGTTCGGTAACCATCATATATGGTATTGACCAAAGAGCACGGAAGTAATTGAGACCGTTGGGGTTTGTAGATGGATAATCCGGTAAAAAGAGGAACAGAAGAAGTCCCAGTAAGTACTGTATGCCGCAGGCGATCCAGTAAATATTTCGCCAGTTTGTGTAATTGCCGACAACACCAGACAACAATCTTGCAATGAGTACACCGCAAAGCAATCCAGAAACTACTATGGCGAGATTGGTTGCCTTTCGGCGTGCAGGAGCAAAATCACCTATGAGAGGAATCATGAGCTGAGGAGTCACCGTCGTCATACTACAGATGAACGAAATGGCTTGAAATGCAGCAAAGTTGTCTGTGATGCATAGTCCTATCCACTATGTTTAAATCAAGACGACTGGTTAGTTTGAAGAGTTGTAAAGGAGGTTTCGGATTGTATTTACCAAAGTAGCAGTGAAAAATACCAGACCAATGATGAACAGCCGCCTTTCTAGTATATCTCCGAGAGGGAGTACAAAAACGAGCCCCGCAGCGTAGCCAGACTGGGACAAGGTGGAGACTTGCGACGAGGTTTCATAGCTGACGTCAAATGTCTGGGCTATCTTATTCAGGATTGGCTGGTTGTAGTAGAGATTTGCTACTGTGAAAGCAGCAGACTGGAGTTGAAATCAGGTGGTTAATATGATGCATAGGCGCGTCGCAATTGCACATACCACTGCGCAGAGTAAGCAGAGACCATTCGTGAAAGCGGGTGGCGACTCGGGGTCCCATCGGCAATTCTCGGGTGTCAGAATTCGGTAAACCCAGTGCTCATCATATTTATTGGAGGGGATCGTGACTGCGCTGTCATCATGCACCTTGTGTTCGGTCTGCGATGCTTGGCTATCCATGGTTACTGGGATTGGCGGCAATCTGCAACGGTTCCAGATCTCAGGAAGCTGGGCGCGGGCAAATGCTGCCTAGAGAAACACTAGTTGGGATTTCGCAGCTGCTTGTAGGCGTTCAAGCGCACAGGGTCGCGCTTGGGAAGGATGATAACTGGCCCAACATGCCCACTGGCAAGATGATTTTTTTTTCTGATGTCGCCATCGCGTCAACGAGTCGATGAGTGGGGGTACCACTTAGTTAGTGGTACCCCTGATCTATTGCCCACCATCAAACACGGCGGCACTATCGCGTCTCTGTAATTGATCTGGACCCGTCGCACTGTACTAGCGTCCAAAGCTAACCCTTTCCCGTCCCCCAGATCCATTGTTGTTATTTCCGCTAGCGTCCGTGACCTCGGTTAAGCGGAGTTATCTCCACCATCTCCGCCATCTCCATTCCATCCCCAGAGCAATTGGCTGTGTGAGAGAGTAGCTAATCTCTTTCTCTTCTCTATATCCGTGCTATACACGCATGTTCTCGCTCGACGGATTAGTGCAGCTGTAGAATTGTATAGCACGAGGCTTATCGATACGGACTACTACACTAAAACATTGTGAACACCAATGTTCGCATGCAAGACTCAAACCCCAAGAAAGCCTCCCGCTCCATAAACCGTTTGCACAGTAGTGACATTAGTGTTAATCAACTTCTTTTTATTATAACTTTTTTTTCTCTTTGCTTGTAGTTATACTACAAGAGTGATTCTAATTGGTACTAAAAATATTGACATACTTGTGGAAAGGTATCGCACCTATAGGGTATCCGTATCCAGATTTCTTTCGTGATACTTATGGAAAGTATTTTAGCTCGTTCAATATCGCACGTACTTAGTCAAGTGAATCTATTGAAATTTTTCAATAATAAATGGTGGAATACCGCAGTTGGCCTAGAACCAGTGTTTGATAAATCAATACGAACCTAGGTGACGTGCAACTCAATTTGGAAGATCAAACAGACTAAACTTATTCAAGATGAGGTAGATTGGTAATTCAAGTTAAGATGTTACCTTCCCTCCCACCTATGAATGTAGCTGTTAATCCAAATTCTCGGCAGCTAATGTTTTCCATAGACACCGTGTTGTCGGACCCGAACTCCGAAGTGACCCAGTGCCCGCAAATGAGGGGTGTTGGGGCCAATTGTGCAGTAATTATGTAGTGAGTGTTGTCTTTGCCAAGAGATCGAAAATAGCGGGGAAATGCGGGGGGAATCCACTTGAATGGAAAGGATTATCTACCAGACCGACCTAAGCTAGGAATGCATCTGGCTTGATTCGAGTAGCTGGACTTTTTCTCAGCCCTCACTACGCCTAGCCTTTGGGTGATTCGAAATATTGACCACACCCTTTTTCAGGTAGCGGCAGATATGCCACCAGTTACAAACCGCCGAATGCCACTTAGCTGTGAGCCATGCCGAGAGAGAAAAATTCGGTGCCCTCGGAATACCAACCGTGACAAGGGGCCCTGCGAAACATGCGTGCGGCGGGGCATTCCACCTCGGGAGTGCGTATATCTGAGAGATTTGTATCAGCGGCAGCGGCCGCAGCCCAGAACTGAAGGGGTAAATTACTCTACACTCCTGGAACGTATCGATAAACTTGAGCGACTACTGGAGGCCAGAAATGATGACGTTGCTGGCGTCAATACATCCATGTCTAGAATGACAAATTTTCAATCACATCATTTACCATCTCCAGAGACAAATTTACCTTCTGGTTTCACTCCAGATGGGGCGTGTGTATTAGAAGAAGACCGCTTGTCTCTTCTTGACATGTCTGCTCCCTCATCGACAAAGGACCGTGGAAGGCTAATTCGATCCAAATCCGGGCACGAACGGTACGAACCATCATTTTCAAAATGGTCATCGATTCTGTACGGGAATTCTCATTTCGAAAGCACTCATTCACTTCTTGAAGAAGACGAAGCCGAACTTCCTTGGCAAAGTACTGCAGACAATGCAACCGATTGCATTAGCCTGCTTCCGCCAATTTCCGCCTCCGATCAATTAAAAAATATCTTTTTTAGTGTCTATGCACCTGTTAGTATCCCACCTGATTGCCATTCGATAATCTGTACTTCTCTATGTTTGCTGAAACGATTACTATCAGCTCTTTCACATCTTACATGACCCATCATTTGAGCTAGCCTATTCGAAATTTCGCGAAGACCCGGATCAAGTGTCATTGTCGTGGTTGGCCTTGTTATTCTCCATTATTAGCGTCGCAGTGTCTGCTGTGCAACCAGAAAACCCACTCCTCAAAGATCTGGGACGCTGCAAGACACCCTCCGAAAATATGTCCATCCTTGCGGTCCGCTATCGGTCGGCAGCAATGAGATGTTTAGAAGCCGACAACTATCTATGGAGACACAACATTCTTACACTCCAAACACTTGTTATCTTGATATATGGCGTTAATCATACGCATGGCCAGTCCTGGGCTCTCCTCGGAACCGCAAAACACATCGCTCTGTCTTTAGGATGCCACGTGGACCCAGATGCATTTGACCTAGATTTGGTTGCAGCAGAGGAGCGTCGAAGGTGTTGGGCAGGGCTACAGATGCTGTATACCATTCAAAAAACTACGCTAGGTAACCTAGATTGCGGGATCACAACCTCGGACACCAAGCTACCCCTCGATATTGACGATGAACAACTTGATCGAGAGCTTCCACTTTCCACTTCTTCAAGAGTCGGACCTTCACAAATGTCTTATTTGCTGTTGAAGTTTAAATTGTATGGTCTATGTAACAGGATCTGCAACGATATCTTTAAAAACGAACATAAACCCAGTTTCGAGACTATTCTTCGGCTAGACTCCGAAATAAAGACCCTGCAAGATGCACTCAACGAGAAGTATCTCCTTCACACGATGTTGACCTCTCTATCCCCACATCAAGAAGTTCATCTGAAAATATTATTCGGCTATTCTCATCAACTTACGCTACTTCTCCATAGACCTATTCTAATGGGGCAATTTGAGGCAAATATGGACGCTGAGTGTACTTTGCGGAAGGTTGTTATCTCCAGACAAAAGTGCATCGACAGCTCTCGGACTCTGCTCGATATACACCGGACGCTTCACAAAACTGAAAGATATAAGCCATATAAGTGGTACAACCATGGACTCGGGTCATTTCACGCATTTCACGCAGCGGTATTTTTGATACATATATACAGCACAAGCAAAATTCTTGATGCGGTGACCCGAGAATTCGTGTTATCCGACATTTACACCTCAATCAACACATTTTCTGAAATAGAAGAATCTGGATTGAGCAGAATTTGTACAAAAGCCACGCCTGTTTTGAAAAAACTATTGTAGGTCTAAACTAGGTCTCCTGAAAACGTAGCTAACGGTGCAGGGAAATGATCCCCTCTGAGGGCTCTCATCAGTTATCCTCTATGACTCGTGTTGGAAATAAGTCTGTACAACCTACGGGTGACAATCAAGATGACTTGATTAATAATCCTAGCTTCGATCTGGAAAATGAAGTTGACACACATGGCGTTGACTTCTTTTTGGGAAGTCTCCAGCCCCAACAATGGTTGTCACCGTTAATGATCAACTGGACCGAATGGGATGTGATAATGAGTGGCTGAAATCATTGTCATGAATAATGATGATGGTGCGAGTTGGAAAAATAAATTTAAATTGCATTCAAATATCCATTGCTCCGAATTTTGTCATCTTGAGATAGAGAAATTTTACTGTATGATTCGTGGGGAGTGACCACCTGCAACTCCTAAAGCTTTGCTGATAACATTGAAGCGAGAAGGGAACTAATGGAACATTGAGAGTCTTGGTAAAGCGCAATTTAGGCACAAAAATGGCTAACCACAATATTGTACTACTTGGCATAGTCACTGGCCCCAGCATAAATTTGAAGGCTCAACTTAGACCCCACATCGGGCGCAATGCCGCTTTAGCCAAATCCGCGCATCACCGCGTATTTCCGCCATGTCCGCGTTCCCCGTGTTGTCCGCCATGTATCCACTATTTTTCATTCGAGTGAGAGTGGCCGAGTTCGAGTACGTAGTTATACTACCTAGAACATCTATGGTTGTTGGAATATTTGAGGACAGCAAGAAATTGGCCAATTCGCATACCTTGCACTCATAGCGCCACTCCCAGAAAACTGTCAAAAATACAATCACAAAAATGGAGTCTCTTTCACAGTATGTCGCTTTCATCGACCCAAGTATCGGTTCGACCCGAATTGGACATTTCGACTTGGTGGCCCAAACTATTCAGCCTCTGTCATTCAGCTCTGGCACCCCTATTTCAAATCTCTACCAGGTCATTGAGGGTGGATCATCGAACATTCTTGCAGATGGAAACCTCATTTCGAGCAAGGAAGTGACTGTTCTACCCCCTATCAGCGGCCGAGATATACTTGCCGTGGGTAAAAACTACATGGAACACGCGAAAGAGTTTAATAGCTCCGGATTTGATAGTTCGGACAACAATGACCGACCTAGCCATCCGGTGATATTTACAAAAAGAGCTACTAGCATCATTGCGGATGGGGCAGACATATTCCCACATACGTCCTTCACCAGCACTGTTGACTATGAGGGAGAGATTGGTGTCATCATCGGAAAGTCTGGTTTCCAGATTGAGGAAGTTAGCGCAATGGAACATATATGGGGTTATACCATCATCAATGATGTGACGGCTAGAGAACGCCAGAGGGACCACAAGCAATTTTTCCTTGGAAAGTCACCTGATACCTTTTGCCCTATGGTAAGTTTTTTTGGCTTTTACTGTGCAGGGTGCTGTCTCAAAAATTAAACTAGTCTTTAGGGTCCAATTGCAGTACCCAAGGAGCAGCTGCCCTCAGTTCTTCACCTTCAAACACACGTCAATGGAGAACTTCGGCAAAGCGCGACGACAGACGATTTAATATTCTCTGTCCCTACATTGATCAAAACCATCTCTGAAGGGCAAACCCTTCAAGCTGGTGATGTCATTGCCACCGGAACTGTATACAATCACTCATAAATGTATTTTATTGGTGTCCGCATGCTAAGAATTTCTAGCCTGCCGGTGTTGGCATTGGGAAGGAAACTCCGTTGTACCTGAAGCCTGGAGATGAAGTTACTGTTTCCGTTACGGGGCTTGGTACACTCCGAAACAAAATCTCCCCCGCCACATTGGCCAACGAAACTCCGAGCCAAATACGGAAGTCCTCTTCGATACCTCTGACAAATGCTGCAAAGTCACTCGGGACTGGAATAGGACTGACAAATTTCAATGATAAACTGCTTAACTATCATGTTCTTGGTACCGGAAACGAGAATATTGTCTTTGTCCATGGTTTGGGAGGCACTCAGGACTATTGGACTCCCCTTATTTCAAGCATCTCTCTCGATAAGACTCATTTGCTACATTTGTTCGACTTTGAAGGCCATGGCCTCAGTCCGACGCACCCTCTCAGTAGCTTGACGATTGAGTCATTGGCGGCAGATATCAATTCCATTTTTCATCTCGCCAACATTTCAGAGTCCAATCCCGGCACTCTCATTGCTCATTCTCTTGGCTGCTTGATAGCTCTCCGTTTTGTCCTCAATAACCCAAATTTGGTCAGGCGGCTCATTCTGGTCGGCCCACCGCCATCCCCTCTTCCTAGCGCTGCGGCTGATGGTACGCTTGCTCGAGCCGCTCTGGTCAGGGCCAAGGGCATGAATTCCATTGTCAATGCCGTTGTTGAAGCTGGAACATCAACGGAATCTAAAAATAGGAACCCTATCGCAATCGCGGCTGTCAAGTTAAGTCTACTGGGTCAAGATCCCGAGTCATATGCGAAGGCTTGCTGGGCCCTGGCACGAGCCACCCAGAAATTGGATATAAAAGCAATAAAGGCAGATACATTGATCATTACTGGTGATTCGGATAAAGTGTCACCTCCAAACTTGTGTGAGCAGTACGCGGATCAGATCAGTAATAGCCGCCTCACTGTATTGAAGGATACTGGACATTGGCATGTGTACGAAAACATCAGCGGTATCAGTCAGGCTATCAAGGAGTTTCTTTAGAAGGTTCAGACGCATGCTAGGCCTAAAAATACAATGTTCCAATATTTTACAGCCCTTTAGCCCGAGTATTCTGGGGAACACAGAAAATGAATGATTGCCCATTCTCCAACAGAACATACTTGAATGTGCTTACTGGTAGAAGAAAAAAGAAATACAATGTTTGTTCCATCCAGGTTGTTAAAGATTCGAAACGCCTCCATTCCCGATCATAATACCGTTACTCCTATCCAAATCCAACAAGATATCCCTGGAACAGAGAATTCTGGATAAGCTTTCGCCAACTCTAAACCTCGTAACTCCATCATCATCATACGCTAGACTCATCTTCTTCTCCGGCCGCATAACATATTCAGGAAGTGGCGCCACTCCCTTTTTGGTCCAAGTCCACCCTCTGTTGCCATCAGGCTCGTGGAAAGCCCATCCTTGTAGCGATATCGGGCTCCAAGATCTGAGTCTATTTTCACGTATTCGAACCATTGGATGGAAGAACTCGTTCGTAGCACCATCGGTCCCGTCACCTGGGTCCCTTGGGTACTCACCTGGTGTGCGGTCTTGGCGTCCAAGCAGTCGGAAAAATGCACCCTGTATACCAGCAAAATCGTCTACGATTTTCCCACAGCCCCAACCGTCTGGGATAGTATTAATTGACAGCCGATGATCCTCAATCACGGCTTCAATGGCATCTTGCTGAAATGTAAGCATGGGAGAGACGTTATCAACCTGAAATCATGCTTTAGCTCATTGCTATCAAATAGGCGAACAACATATAAAAGCTTACCATCCACGCAAACGTGTTGTACCCAATTTCGCCTCGATCGCCTGCGGTAGATGGAAAATCTGCCTGACCGCCTATGTTTCCATGGACGCCTGGGAACCAGCATTGTTTTAGATCTATTGCCGGGCTCCCAGTTGTCCTGTGCCACAATGTTGGTGGGAAGGTTAATCGCTTTTCATCGATAGCAAGCGCTTGAAAAGCATAGTCCACCTCTGTTCCCGTACTATTAGATCAAGAACTAGTCAAAGCCAATCTGTAATACCTACGGTCTGATAAATTCGTGTTGTGGAAGGCGTATTGCCTGTTGATAGGGATGCCAAGCTTTATCAGCTTATTCACAAAGCCCCATTGCGGAATACCCTGAATTTATATTTTAATACAGTCAAGAGTGAATCAGAATGTGACCTGTTACGTACCAGAGCGCCAACGGTATCCCAGACACCAATCACTTTGACTCTCACATTTGTCAAACCCAACTGTTGAGCATAGTCGCGGTACCAGGTAGAGTTTCTGAATGATTCTCCACCAGTGTTTTCCCGGTATGCTTGCCACATTTCTGCGAATCGTGGCATGTGAATTGGGGGCAGGACCCCAACATCGCAAACGAGCCCGGCCACTGAACGGACGGTATAAGCCCCGCGTGAGAAGCCGAAGAAGAAGAGCTCATCTCCAGGCTCATAATTGTCGGAAATGAATTCGTAAACCTGGCAGACGTCATTGTCGAGACCCCAACCAAGGCCACCTATAAGCGAAAGCGGAAGAAACCAGTTAATGAACCAACCTTGAATGGAAGTGGCATCTGTAATTTAAACAACTTACCATATATCGCTTTTTGGAATGGAAGATCTCCCGATCCCAATCCAGAGTGGTAAGATACAATCTGTTCCACGCTGAAACCATTCTCATCAACTCCGGTGCTTGAAATGGCCCGGGCAATGGTGGCCACATTGGATGGTTTGGATGAATCACCCAAGTCCGACGCCAACCATGTACCGTCGGCACATAGGATAATCCGCTTGTAATTTGCTAACTTGGGAGTTTCTGATCCCATTTTTAGGAAATGCTGATTAGTACAGAAATAGAAGAATTTGGAGCCGAACCTCAGTTTTATCCGGGCTACCATGAATTGCTTTTTGTACTTCTCGGCTTATTATATTACCCGATATCCTGCTCCAATACTGCCTTATCTTGGCGGAAGAATAACCACTATTCCATTTTGACACCATGCATCCTTTATTACCCCTCAGTACTTCAGCACTTGCATCCTCCGTCATAATACTCACTGCGCCACTGGCGCCAAAGCTTGTGACTGTCTTTTTGTGACATGTGGCAGCAGAGATAAGTGTTTCTGTTAGCGAAATTTGCTGTCAGATGTCTTATATTATCTTATATTACGAATGCCGTGTTTCAAATATCATGATATACAGGGATAGTGTTGCGTCAAAAGTCGGCTTGGTGGGGGCCTAATGATGGGCTATACTAGTCACTGAATCCTGAAGCAACCGTTCTCTCGGCGCGATGGTATTAACAGTATAATTTTCATGTGATTAAAATGTTACCATTATAGTGTCTTCCTCGTGAAGGCGTCACATGTCAAAGGCTGAGACGATCTTTATGGCCTGGAGACCGCAGCTGAAAATTATGTTCAATATGACTGGTCCGTTTATTACGACCGTAACACGCTCCCTATCCAATAAGAATTTTACCTTTACCAACATATTGCCGGAAGACACCTTGAAGAAAGGCAAATATCCAATAATACTACCCAGCCCTCTTTTTCGGAGCGCCTCGTTTTGGATCACGTCAGCAGAAAACTGCAGCCTGTGTCAGCTTCGCATCAACTTTTCGTCACCCTAAACCGAGAATAATGTTAGTACGCATGGAAATTCAACGACGACCAATTACCTCCTGCGATAATTAAATTTTCATGGAATGGGCAATTGCACATGAGGCCTTTATCAATGTTAACGCGTTTGGGTATCAGCGCGCAACAGTCAGCGGCGACCAGTCTATTATGGGGAGGTAGGAGAAAGGCTTCTTAGTGGCTGCAAGGAAATGTGTCGTGGTATCCGAAAGTAGCACGCATGAAGGATCGTAAGGAGAACTATCTGTAAATCAGCTATCGTGACATGCCACATTTCGATTCACGCATGTGATAACATGTGAATAGCGAAACAGCTGAATAATTGTAGTGTGAATCTAATTGGCTAGGAACGTATGTTTGCAATTGCTAGTTTAGTGCTCGAACAAAAATTCATTAAATATTCAGCTCAGCCAATTCTATTTCTAAAACATTTCAATAGATTGCTTTCTTACCACGGCTTTAAAACTCACAAGTATCTGAATCCCATTGATTCACCGTTAACAAGAACTTTGTGACTTATGCGATTGCAAGATCTACACTCAAAATGACTTCATCCAACCAAGACAAGTCTCAGAGCAATGGTGATGTATTCTCTAGTCTACTGGAACTCCTAAAAGGAGCTCAAGGTGACATACTCAGTCAATCAAACCGTGTTCTACCCAACCTGGATTTGCTTGCTGGTGTCGAAGACGCCATTACCCATGGCGGCGAGATCAATGATCGCAAATACCTCGTAGGTCTTACTACATCGAAGGGACATGAGGTTCAAATAAAAATTTGTCAACTAAGTTTCCAATTGAATAGGTCGAAAACGTCATTCAAGTTGCCACTTCTCTCCCAAATGGCTCCAAGCTTCGAGGGGACCTCAATGCTAGATTGATTGACGCCTTGTGGCGCAATCTAAAGCACCCGCCAATGTCATACCTTGGGGACGAGTACAGGTATCGCACTGCAGATGGCTCAAACAACGTAGGTTTGATATTTGACAGAACATCAAGTCAGCTCTAAAGAGTTATGCTTCAGAACATCACCTACCCTAGCCTCGGTGCGGCAGGAAGCCACTACGCACGAAGTGTGGCTCGGCAGCACCCCATGCCGCTTAATCTTCCAGATCCATCCTTTCTTTTTGACAGTATGTAAAATAGTTTGTGTTTGAGAAGAGATGTTGACAAGATCAGGTCTTTTGGCGCGAAAGACATCCATCAGAGAGCACCCGACCAATGTTTCTAGCTCTCTTTTTCACTTTGCAACTATCATCATTCACGGTAATAAAATATTAATCGATTGCGCTATTCGGAATTTCGAAATCTAATAAATTACGCACAGATCTTTTTCATACTGACGAGAGTGACAACACCAGGGTGAAGAATTCATCATATCTTGACCTGGGCCCTTTGTACGGTAACAATATGGATGAGCAGAAGAGAGTTCGCACTTTCGAGGATGGTTTCTTGAAGAAGGACACTTTTGCTGAAAGCCGATTCCTCAGTCAGCCGCCTGGTGTTTGTGCTCTAATGATCGCATTTAATCGTTTCCATAACTACGTTGTGCAGGAGCTAGCCACAATCAATGAGTCTGGGCGTTTTAGCCTACCGATAGGCATGAATGAAAACAACCCCAAATACACCCAGGCTCAGAAAAAACGCGACAATGACCTGTTTCAAACAGGAAGGCTGTATGTTTGCGGATAAATATGTTCCATTGCCAGAAATTCTGTTTTATTAATCTTTGCCTAGTATTACCTGTGGTCTATATGTCAACATCGTCTTAGGTGACTATCTGCGAACCATATTGAATCTCAACCGTAATCCTATTCACTCGGATTGGAAATTGGATCCTCGAGAGGACTTTAACAATGTTTTTGACAGTGAGGGTACACCTCGAGGAATTGGTAACCAAGTGAGCGTCGAGTTTAACATGATCTACCGATGGCACAGTGCAGTAAGCGCCCAGGATGAAGAATGGACAAATGAATTATTCCGAAAGATCTTTGGTCCTGACATTAATTTTGGTTGGTTCCTATTCCCTATCCTAACCCAGGCCTTGTGCTCAATATCGTGTGTTTCTAGATGATTTACCCGTCGACAAATTCCTTCAGGGCATCCGCAAGTGGACCCAAGGCATGCCTCAAGATCCTGCAGAATGGACATTTGGTGGGTTGGAGAGAAAGAGCGACGGGAGTTTTGACGACCAGCAACTAGTAAATCTTCTCCAAGCTTCTACAGAAAGTGTGGCCGGTACGTTATTGCTACCTGAAATTGACATAGATCGTTGACTTATCATGGATGAACCATCTCTAGGGGCGTATGGGGTTCGCAACATACCTCGAGTTTTAAAGGCGGTGGAGATGTGGGGAATTCAGCAGGGTCGGGAGTGGGGTTTAGCATCACTGAATGAATTCAGACAATTCTTTAAGCTACAACCCTACAGCTCGTTTAGTAAGTGCACAACTTGAAAAATGAAAAGTTACTTGGGCTAACGTTTCTTAGCCGATGTAAACCCGGATCCAGCTATTGCTGAAACTCGTAAGTATAATGATTGTTGAATACTTAACGTATTGTACTGATTAAAAAAATAGTTGAGGCACTTTACGGGCATCCCGATAATATCGAGTTGTACCCAGGGCTGATGGCCGAAGATGTTAAGAAGCCAATGGTCACGGGCTCCGGGCTATGTCCTGGGTTTACAGAATCCTATGCTATTCTATCGGACGCTGTAGCTTTGGTTCGAGGAGATAGATTCTACTCAGTTGATTATAATCCTTCCAACCTGACCAGCTTTGGGTAAGTAAAATACATCATCTTTGGTACCCAAGTTAACCGGACAACAGTTTCAATGAAGTCAGTGGTGACTACGACGTTGCTGGAGGCGGTGTCATGTACAAACTCCTGATGAGGGCGTTCCCTGGTTGGTATCGGGCGAATAGCGTGTCTGCGCTTTACCCCTTCACCACTCCAGAAGGAAACAAGGAAATATTCACGAAACTTGGCACCTCTCAAGATCTGGATTTCGCCAAACCTTTATTCATCGGCCCCCCTAAGGCCATAACTTCGTGGCAAGGAGTTGTTGATGTGCTTCAGAACCAATCGCACTTCCGCGTCCCTTGTTCGTTGCCAATCTTCTTTCTACATGTGATAAATGCTAAAAGTTCAACAGGGGGACCACACACGTTTCAACTCACGCATCATGATTATATGCTCAGCGGGGACAGTGTTACTGATACACGCCAAAGGGAAGAGGTCCAGAAATGCCTCTATAGTCCTCCCAATGGACTTGAACAAGTCAAGCAATTTTATGAACTGATTACTGCAAAGCTCATTCGTCAAAACAGCCGCAAAGTTGGCGATTCATATCAGATTGACATCGTGAAGGAGTAAGTGACCAATTAGACAGCAATTCTAAACTATGCTGACTCAGGAAGGCTTGGAAACGTGGCGCACGCGGCCTTTGTTGGTCGCTTCTTTGGCATCCCGTTGCAGAGTAATGGCGCAGGGCCGGAAGGATTCACAGAGGAATCCCTGGCGGACGCGCTCAGAAATCTCTTCGGCTATGTATTTTTGGACTTAGATACGGCCCAATCGTTTAAGAATCGCGTCGCGGCAGCCAGGGACACGAACAAAATCGCGGAAGTAATGCAGAAAGTAGTATCTGACATCAAAACTAGGCATTTCCCGTTGCTGAGACAAATGCTTCAGTTGGAATCAGGGGACGGGACTCTGGGCAGCTATGGAGATCGCTTGATTGAAAGGCTTCTTCATGATGGGCAAAGTGTCGATGAGACTGTCTGGGCCATTATACCCACTGCTGCGGCAGCATCCGCGACACAAGCCCAAGGGGTATGTCTGTCCGAATCTCCATGCAGCTACTCTGTACTAATTTGGATGACAGTGGGCTCAGATGATTGATCTTTATTTATCTGACAAATACTGCTCCCATTGGCCTGATATCCGGAAGCTCGCTCTATCGAATGACCCGAAAGACTTTGAGAAGCTGAAGAAATACGCTCTGGAAGGGTATGACCCTTAAATATTATCCTGCCCTGAAACTTAATTCTAAATAAAGCGCACAGGTTTCGATTGTCTACACCGGCATTTGGCTTGATTCGCATCACGGATGGCGACAAGGTTGACGTGCAGGATGGCAGCGCCTCTATCTCTGTGAAAACTGGAGACACTGTATTTACGGATTTTATCTCTGCAGGCCTTGATGCTTCCAAGTTCCCAGACCCACTCGAGATCAAGCTTGATCGACCAGATGAGCTTTATATTCACCATGGTTGGGGCCCCCATGCTTGCCTTGGCCGGGACATCGTCACTGTTGCGGGAGCCAGCATGCTCCGAGTATGCGCTGGATTAAACAATTTGAGACGCGCACCTGGCCCCGCTGGAGAAATGAAGAGCAAAGTACTAAACGGCACATTCAAGCTCTACTTGTCTGAACACGGCAGTCAATGGGGACCATTCCCTGTCAGTAAGTACAAACTAGCCTTTTGAACACATACAAAGACGAGTTTTAACACCAATTGAATCAATAGCCAAGAAGGTCATTTTTGACCATGCTATTTCGGCAAACTAATTTGGCTGTAGAGGAAGGGCCATGCAGCTCTCTGATGATTAAAAAGTTCAACACAAATCAAAATGGATGGAATTTATTTGAATAAACTCCAATCGCCCATACTGTAATTTTATTTCGAGTCAAAATTGAAACCAATATTGCTTTAAAAAATATGATATATGAATGCACGACATTCCTGTCCGCCTTTATTGATCTCCTTGAAATTTTATTTGTGACCTTTGCATACTATTTTCATTAATTCCAATGAACTCTTCGGGATGTATTCCTATGGGACCTCTGGATGCGAACTATTCAGGCAAGCAACTAGTTATATCTCACCAAGGTGATTTCTTTCTCGAATCTAGCATTCGGTTACCTGATGCTATGATCTTGCTCCTTTTGACTAATCTAGGTTATGGTATTTGCTTCTTTCACAAAATGGCGCTAAATAGAAGGAAGCTGCATCATATCTTCATATCTTTGGGCTGAACAGTTGGTAGGCAGAGCGTTTCGCAAGGTCAAGCCTAGGGACGGATGGATAATTAATGAACTGCGGATTAAACCGGGTCTGGCTCTCGTGACTAAATCTGCCTCGAACGGCATTTTGGGCGGCTTAACCCGATGACGGGGGATGATAGCTGGCAATGAGACGGAGATGACTGAGAAATGCGGAGTATCATGCAGGAGCGCGGAGAAACGCGGCGAAGAACGGGGATGGCGCCTGAGAAGTCGAGATCTCCGTGACCTCCGAGTGGATATGATTCTCTGTATGATTGTTACATCCCGCATCCCGTGTGGAGAAGTCGTTTTGCGGGGAACCGAGAATCCAAAAAGCAATCTCTCGAACGAACACTTGCCACAATCAGGCGAGACCACATAGATTCTTCTCAACGCCTGAAGTCTTAAGAATATGACGGAGAAAACAGCGTCGGATCGTGTCTCTTGGCCCCAAGGGCCTCATTCCGACTGGAAATCCACGGGCGTCGAAGGTATTCCACGAAACGTCGCATACATCAATAATTTGAACCTTGATCCTAGACTGCAGCCGAAGGAGTATCCCATCAATAGTACCCACTCTGAATCCAAAATACTCTTCATTGATGTGAATATTATTGATTCTACGGGCCGAGAGCCTTACCGAGGCGATGTACTCATCAAGGGTGAATACATAGAATATCTCAATTTCACCCCTCTTGCCGCATTCGCCCGTACTAACGGAAGCTCAAGGTGAAAGAATAGTAGAGGTAGGTGATGTTCTTAACAAAGACGAATACAAAAAAGACCCTGCAGTCCGTGTGTTCCAGGGACGGGGGAGAACGCTCATGTCAGGCCTGGGCGATGCACATACTCATTTGAGTTGGAATGGAGGCAATCTAGCACGCCTTGGAGATCTTGGAGTCGAAGAACATGTTATTTTAACAGCTAAAAGCGCGCAATGCTTCCTCGATTCAGGTTACACCATGTAGGTCTTAGTCGTACCAAGATCCGACCTAAACCTACAGGGTATTAACATCCATTAAGGTGTTTTGGAGCAGCAGCAGCAAAAGATCGTCTTGATGTTGTTATTAGAGATTCCATCAATGTTGGGGACATTCCAGGCCCCCGATATCTTGCCAATGCGAGAGAGATAGCGAAACCAGATGGGGAATTAGTAGCAGGCATAACCAAATTCGCAAATGACCCTGAAGGTAGGCTTTTTACCATATTGTCTCTTCCGTTGGACTTCCAAATTACTAACCTCACGAAAGAAATGAAGGAGGTTATCCGTCACAATATTGAAAATATCGGCGTTGATAACATCAAGCTGAGCATGTCTGGGGAGGCGATTACGGAGATACGGTCGGCTCAAGACTGCTACTTCTCGGATGATGAAACCGCTGCTTGCGTAGAGGTTGCTCACTCGCTTGGAAAGAGACTATGCGCACACGCTCGCGCCCGTGATTCAATTAAGATGTGTGTTAGGCACGGGGTGGATGTGATATACCATGCATCTTATGTGGACGACGAAGGTAAACTTGACCTATCATTTACCACCTCTACCACTCATTGTTGACCCTATTTACTTTCAGGCATGGACATGCTGGAAAAGGCAAAGGAGAAGAGTTTTGTTGTCCCTGCAATCAACTGGCTTTGGGCAACGGCATATGAGGCAGAGGCGTTTGGCTACACCAAAGAGGCTGCTGAGACAGCAGGCTATGTCAAAGAACTCAATACCGCTGTTGCTGGGTTACGGGAGATGCATCGCCGTGGTATCGTAGTTCTTCCAGGAGGGTAAGCAACATCTGCTCAGATTAATTTATTGAAAATACGTGATATTAATATTGCTTAAAGTGACTACGGTTTTGCATGGACCCCTCATGGGACCTACGCCAGAGACCTAGAGCATTTCGTCAAACTGCTTGACTTCACACCTCACGAAAGCATCATCGCAGCTACATCCGGCGTGGCTGCTTTGTTCATGAGAAAGCATGAACTTGGCAAGATCCAGCCTGGATACTACGCAGACTGTATCCTAGTCGATGGCAATCCTCTCGAAGATATTACGGTTCTACAGGACCCCGACAGGTTGAATGTCATTTTGATGAACGGAAAGGTTCATAAGGCCGGAAGCAAAGAATATATACGAGATTTATCTGACGGTCTGACACCCAATATTGGACATGACATCCCAGAGCTCAAAATAGCCATGCAAAAGTCCTATTAATGGGACTCAAACTAGCCTTAATCTGATTTCTTGATTTGATCAGCACCTTGCTGGTGTGATGTGCTATATTCGATTTCTCGCAATCGCACCCGTACAAACGTCCTTAGCGCATGTGACTTTCATGCTGTAACGCTCGATATATTGAGGAAAACAATTGCCAGGAATCATATAGCGAGTGATATAACTCAGGCGCTGACGATCAAAGCCATCAGCCCATTACGTATCACGTGCGTCATGAAACGCTGTCCAAAATCGCGAATTGCACATCCTGTCTCGTTTGTCCCATATATGCAATAGCATAAATCCAATCACAAACAGACTCATGGATAAAAAAGTCAGTTCGACCAATCACATCTCAATATGGGATGAACGCCTCGAACTCTTTTATGGTAGCTATGTCTGAGAAACTTGGTTATCACAAAAATACAATCTCAAACATAGGACTAGGTAGGTATCGGACCGACAGATGAGTCGAAATCACCAACCTTTACGTTATTGAATATTTCATCAAGTTTATGTATCAGGACAACAGTCTAAATGCGAACGTGTCAATACGCACGTAGCATCTAGTCGACCTTTATATAGGTCAGGCAAATATCAGTTTCGAAAGTCACCATCAATACTCTATTAACTATCTAATTCTTCACTAATCTTAAAATCCTATACGATATACTACCGCTAAGGTCTCTGGACCTTAGTCTCGTTAAAATGCAATACCCAAACTCAACGCTTAACCTTGTTGAATCTAAAAACCTGGAGGCTGCCGAGCCACCACGATAAATCTCAGCGCCTACCCTGAAGCGGTCCCGACGTGCTTTGTACAGAATTTGTAGAATCTTTACATTTTGCCGTGTGTGGCATAATTTGACTCTGAAAATTTGACCAGGCAGATGCGCCACCCCCTGGATGTCAACGGCAAATGTTGAAGGGAAATTTGAAATTAGCCTTTCAAAGATCCCTGCTCTCGGCTTTGGCCGTGGCGCGGCATAATTTCCGAGATGATCATATCCTTTTTCCGTTAAGATCTGCAGGATGATGCGTAAGGTTTTGCCTTCCGTAGTCTAGAGGTATGGGGAATTTTAGTCATTTCATGATAAAACATGCGTTTCGGGTTTTCGGATTTTCGGGTGAAAGTTCTGAAAGGTTGGATCCTCTGGCCTATTGTTGAAGGACCAGCCATCAGGGTAACGTCTGGCTTTGAACCCATATTCCTACGAGTTGGCAGTGTCGCTACTGAAGTTTTAGTCAACTTTATTGGGCGTCTGTTAATAGGGCCAAGTGTACGGACTGAGCTTTGTGTGGAAGTGGATTTATATGTACTACTGGTAAATTTACCCTACATTAACTTTGCGTATCGTCGTAACACATCTCAATTATCTCTTCAGCTGACTAGCCTTATAGAACACCACCAAACTCATCCATTTTGGATTCTAGAAATTGCCATACTTGGTGCTCATACCCATCAAGTCGAAACCATCCAGTCTCATCTGCAAACATTTTCTCAATATCTGGCATAGACTTGTCACTTTCCATATCTCCTCTCATCCCTGTTGATGGTGTCGGGATCATCGTCGGAGATACTGTCGTCACTTGGTCTGTGGGGTTATTAATTTGTCCTTGGCCTTCTGCCACACCTTGGACTAGGTTGCCTATGTTCTGAGAGGAGCTTTCTCCGGCCCCAGGTTGGTGTAAGAAAAGTGGAGGTGTTCCGTTTGTGCCTTGCTTGGACTTTGTTATCGTATCAAAACATAGTTTTACGAGCTTCTTGCAAAAGTCTTCGATTCTGGAAATAGTAGGTGAGCTGACTGATATGACTGTAAAGCCATCTGCGACCTCCTTGAGAAGACGTAAATCTGTGAGGTCGGCCGTGATTACAACATTTGTGAATATGACGAAAAATGCCAAGAATGGAAATATAAGAATCGTCCTAATGCAGAGCTGTTAGATTGATAAGAACCATGTTTCATATCCATGTTATAGCGTACCAAGTTAAAGATCCAGCAAATGCCATGGAGCGGGTACAATGAGCCCATGCGTTATCTTGCATTGACTTTAGTGCCATGAGCGCACGACGAGCACATACAAGCCGAGCCTGATATGTCTCCGTATCGAATTTGGTGGAAAGTACTAAACCCAAGAGTGCCGCTCGAGTAGAATAATACGTGAATTCCATTGCCATCCAATCTCCTTTTAAAAAGGTGTCGGATTGGTGAGGCGGCGAGAGTGAGACCTTGACACAGTTAGTAGGAGACCAAATTCATCCGTTCGTTGACATACCATGCCCAATCTTGTATCAACCGATTTTAACTTTTCTAGTATTGTGTGAAGTCGCTGCAGCTTCTCACTCACATTCTCCGTCTCACTCTTTTTCCTTCGCTCTCGTATTAATACATCCAGGCCCTGTCCAATATCGGCGAGGATCATGTACACGTCGTGACCCAGTTGGTCTTCTCCAGAAGGTACGAAGGCCCGAAGATCCATTTCTGGAAGACTGCAAGGGCGGTTCATGTTTGCAGAAAACGCTCTGTCAAAGAGGAAGCAGTGAAACATGCCATTTCGGACTTCTGTTGGCAGCCTTGATAACATATCAGACTTTCCGTCAGAGAAGTATCCTAGTGCCACGCAAGCTCTGCAAGCTGCTGCATTCAAAACCCAACAACTTCCAAAGTCACCTATGTGAAGGAAAAGCATGACCTTTTGTAGAAGAATGCACGTTAGCAAGGGTGTTTCCTGAGAAAGCTTTCGGCTTAGAATTCAGAACCTACTCCTGAAATCAACGCTTGAAGCGTAGTAATGGTGGGAGATGCCATGATGCTCATTCTCTTTAGTGCACTTTTGGCATTCTCTGCATACTTCTCCCTGGTGCCTCCCATATGCTCTGCCATTAAAGTGGTCGGGTGTCCAGATTCGAGCGATGTCAAAACAAGGTGAATCCAGAAATTCACACATGCAATATACTCCAGCCGCCGCTGGCCGTGAACTGTATTTTCAACTAGCGCAATTCCCATGTGTTCGAGAGTGGATCGCGACAAGTACGAGTTTATTTGAATATAGTATTGTGTAATCGAGCTGTCCAACCCGAGGCCTGGAATGGAATTAGTGGGCTTGAGACCAATGGGGTGGCACACATTACCATTGAGGGTGACATAGAGAAACTCCAGGGAAGGATACATGCTATCGCAATAAAAGTTCACCGAATCAGTTGGATCTACTCCAAGCATGTCGATTGCTTCTTCATATTGACCGGTTTGCTGGGCCAAGGCAAGGCCAGAATGAAACAGATGATGCCTCTCTTGGTTGATATTTAATTCGGAAGTTCCTAATTCAATCCTGAAATAATGCTCTGCTTGTCTCAGCACTGGGTTGTGAGAAGATTGACCCAGTTCGCTGCCTTGGGGATCTTGTATCATGGGAACGTGAGAGGTGGTGTGAGAGGCCGCTTGTGAAACAGGGCTTTTGTCTTCGATCCGACTCGACACGGGAGCCAGCGGCTCTCCGTCGCCTTCATGGCTGCTAGCTTGAACGCTGGATAGAGTGTTGGGAGAAGCATCTTTGACAGATGCAGATGATGTGTTACTGAAAGAAGCTTCGGCGCTCTTCGCTGCAATTGCGTCTTCTAGGTAGGCTAGTCTTCTCATCAAGACGTCGAAGCGGTCATCACTATTCACCCACCACGTCAGCATCCTGGTTCGCGCCTTGAACATTTTTTGCTGGCGCGTACTTGGACGAAGAGGCATTTGACTGCCGAGGATATCTCGGCCTGTTTCGTGTACATTTCACTGAGTTGTCACGACAAGGACCGCATGGGTCCTTGCGGTCACATTTGACCTGGGCGTGAGTGTTAGTTGGCCACTTTGTCGCGGGAAACTGGCCAGATTCGCCGTACCTTTTTGGAGTGGCACCAATCACACTGTTACCCCCAGTCAGTTTCTCTACTGCTCATCATTGGGGGATGGTTGCATACTGCGCGCAGAACTTGGGGTGGCATCGTGGCTTTGACACTGCTGATTTCGAGCGCGGGGAACTCAATTTATTGAAAAGTGTAGCGGAGTCAATGACCGTTTGTCATATCGCTGATGGGTGTCTTGCGACTACCAAGTGGCTTGGTTGGGCCCCAGTTGCATGCGGGGTACGCACTAGATAACTCGGTGATTACGGGTCCCGTGAATGGTCTGTGCAAGCACTAGCTTATCTGGATAAATAGTAGGGAGCTAGTCAGGGATTGGCTGCAACAACAAGCTAGCTGCTGAGGTTGTGACTGCTGCTGTTGCTGGCAGCTCAGCCGCGGTTCCGATTGTACGCCTTGAGCGGCGAAGTCTGCTAGCCCACATCATTTTCTGGATGTAGAGTAATCCGATATCTTCTTATCACGACTGGGCACTGCTATCAGCATTGCGTCACCAGTAGGAAGTGATATCTCCCCTATCCTAGTCTGAGTGGGCCGGGGCTAATCTTGCTGTCTCGGACAAAACGGAGGCTTCGGACTTTGAGTCCGGTGGCGTTTCAAGCACTCTTATTCGCTATGGATCGACACATTGAAGGTCAGGATGGAGGTTTGACCCATGTTGTCTACGATAGGGGAGTTTGCTATCAGAATTCATGAGTCCAAATGAGGTCTAAATCTGTAGATGATCGGAATAACCTCAAAAGCGGCATGCGTTCGCAACCTGCTCATTTTTCCCTGTGATGAATCATTGCCATGTGAACAAGAGCACCCGCACACAAACTTCGAAATGCAATGAAAACACTTTGAAGCCGGGTATTTTTACCATCATTAAATCTATCCATCTCACAGGCTATCATTTTAACAGGAAATTTGGTCGATATTGGTGCTCACATGAAATATTTCTCGCTGCAGACCCCCAACACCCAGTGATCTTACTCCCTATCTCATTAGACCGACTGCTCGACGTATAATATTATTGCAAGGCTATATAGATCAAATCCCCAAGAGATTCTTTGCATTGCCATATGCAATCTTGTGAAATTCTTCCTCGGTCACCAATCCACTGCGTTTGAGTTCCTTCATAAACCGTGTCCCTTCCTCATTAGTTTCAAGGGGGTAATCAACACTGTACAGGATATGATCAATTTTCGTAGTCTTGAGTAGACATGACATAGGTCCAAGAGTGAACATCCCGCTGGTCGTAATCCAAATGTTCTCATCCCACACTTGACGCAAGCTGCGCTGACGATTTTCTGCCCCAGGCCATTGTTCGGTACGAATGAGAATTCGATCCAACATAAAAGGTAATGTTTCGCCCATGTGGCCAATGATGATTTTCAGCTTTGGGAACCTATCAAATATTCCAGCTGCAAAGAGTCGCAACATGTGAATGCCGACGGCCGCATGCCAACCATAGCACCAAGCGCCAATCTCGATCGCGATGTCCTTGCCGTATGGTCCATCATAAAGGTTCTTCGATTGATCAGGTGTCGGGAAAATCGGATGAAAGTAAAGAGGTACATCTAGCTCCTGAGCCTTCTCAAATAGAGGATGAAACTTTGGCGTATCGTAGAACGTCCCATCGTCGAGGACGTTGGGAAATAGAGCTCCAACAAAGCCAAATTCTTTAACTGAGCGCTCAAGCTCCTGAGCTGCAGCGACGGGGTCATTTATGGACAAAAATGCAAAGCATTGATATCTCCCCGGATATTGGCTCTTGATTTGGTTCATTGCATCATTTGTTCTTTTGACATCCTCTGGGTCCGCATGGCGAGGGATGTGAGAAAGAACTTGGGTCTGAATCGAGTTGGCATCCATGTTGGAGATGCGTACATCTCCCACCTCAAGCAGTCTCTTATAAACCGTGGGATCCCTCGCCGTTAGGCCGATCTTCATTGTTTTGTCGAGGTTCTCCCACATATAGGGGATAAAGATGTGTTCCTCGAGAGTAATACAAGGCAAAGGCATTTTGGTTGTGGGTAGAAATATGTTACTAAAGTTTGCTGGGTTAGGTGAATTGATTCAATGGTTCATGTGTAATGTATCTATATCACAAAAATATATTGGAAATTCAGTTGTGTTATAAAGCACATGGTGGTGGATAATTAAATGCGTGTCGGCGACGATGTCCGTACAAATGGATGCCGGGGTCCGAGTCCGTCATTACTGACTAAGGAATGAGCCGAAGTTAATGAATGACCGAAGTACTAGGCATTGCCACTAAAGGGCACAAGACTGCGGCGCAGGCCAGCCTAAGCTATATTTGTTTTACTGCCTTCACCTGCCAACCGTCACGTTCTTCCATTTTAATCATAATACATAATGACCAAATTATTGAATTCAGCTCATAAACTACACCTGAATCTGTATCTAAACTGTTCCAATCTTTCATCAGGAAAGGAACCGCACTTTGTAACATGGGGGTATAATGACGTTCCCATGCGGACTCTGCATTCTCTATAATCCCGACTTAAAATAAAATAAACCATTGATTCTCTAAGAACAGCCTGGATAGTCTGCATAATTATAGAACATTTACGATATTTTACCGCATGAGAAACAATTAATTATTCTCAATACCTTATCTTAATGTTCTACGAAATAGCATACAAACAGTCCTAGTACAAGACAAGAGCCTTCGCAAACACTACTGTGATGCTATTTCAGGACCAGGGCCTCCTGGAGGACCGCCTGGGGGACCGCCTGCAAAGGGAAATATTTCCATATCTGCCTGTCGCCTGGTCATGAAACCAAGCGGCACTTTCGGTCCCCATATAGCAATGGACTCGGGACCCGCAGCCACACGTTGTGGTGGATTGTCGCAATTAACCATATCACCATCCGCATAGTGCTCAACCACAAAGGCATCAGGATCAAACCAATAGTCAAAGAGCTGACTTCCCAGCAAATGCCTTCCAACTCCTAGTACAAGATCCCACCCCTTCTTTTTGAGGTGGTTGTGTCCCTTTAGCTCGCTATCAACGTCATCCACTTCAAAGCTCGCGTGATGTACTTCAGTTTCGAGATTGTCTCCGGAGGCAAGAAAGAAGTTCTATGGAAGGTCAGTGAAGAACAGTCATCTATAAACCTTGTGGTACTTACATGATGATCCACATACTGCTTGCCCTTGTCTAAATGAATAAAGGTCATGATGTCCTTTCCAGTTCCGGGGTTGAAAATGGAATCCGTAGCGGTCAAGGTGAATGTATCATAGTACCATTGCCGGGTTTCTTCATAAATGGAATGATGAACCTCATAACCGTAGTGGCCAAGCTTGTGGATGTAGCTTGGGCCATCCTTTAGCCGCTGGAACTGTCCTTGCCGGTTCTTTGTGTCCCATGTATTGAAGACCATCTTTTTTGGCTCCTCGGCGCGATCAATCTTTCGTTCATTGTGACCCCAGTGGAGGTGGATTGATCCTCCTGCAGGGTCCTTGACCGTCACTGATTTACCACCGATGATCTCATCCGCATCAGTGATGAGCGAAGCACCGGGGAGTTTCGCGGCAGCTTCGAGATCTGCGTAGCTATCAACAGCCCATCCTCCTCCAAGGAACTCCGGCTTCGCTCCCTCGGCAACTTTTTCGGAAATGTAACAGACTGGGCTCTCGCCAAATCCACGGTAATAGGTTTTGTTTGGGGCGATCTTCACAGGTATCAGGCCAAAGTCAGACAAGAATTGGTGCGCAACGTCCATGTCCGGATGCGTATACCACGCATACAACAGACCCTTGAGACTGACGCGATGATTGGGAGCTGCCATCTTGTAGTACTTGCGATGATTTATTGAGATAAAGGTGTACGAGTGCAGAAGATACTGACAGCGAGCGGATCATCGATCGAACAGCCAGTAACCTGAATAGATATAGCCTGAATTGAGTGAATGAGATGACAGGCCGAGACCCCTTCAAGACATCCTCGCGGACTTCGGACAATTCTCAATCCTGACGGCGGCCTTCGACTCCGTGGTGTGGATCATTTGCCCGGGTAGAACCTCGGATGTCCACCCCGTGATAGTCAAGCCCATCCCTCCAATCTTGTGACGCCATGTTTCCGGCGACTTCGATCCCAATATGCTACCTAGTGCCGGATATAAGGCGATATACCTGCGCGAATTCGGTTTCTCGGTTTCTCGGTTTTGCCTTTTGCTATCGACTACAAACGTGTGCAGGATACTACAGAAATCTTGCACTGATCAAGGAAGGAAACTCCAACTGATACCACGAGGTTTCAAATTTCCAAAACGGTAGGAAATAAGGGACTTGAATACGAGGATAAGCAATTTAAGTAAACGTTGATTCCTACCATCGAGAACTTTCCCTTAAGGATAATGAAAGAAGATCAATGATAATAACCACACGGCAGGTAGGCTCTTTAATCGGCAGAAACTTTAGACCTCTCTACGGTAGGTAGACTGGTCTAATTGGGAAAACACAGCTCTAGTGCCATGGAGAATTACATCTTTATCTTTATACCATTTCTGTCATGGATTCAAATAATTAATGTGGAATTGAGAGCCCCGATATAACAAACGATTAAAATTAGCGGATCGTGGAGAGCCCCTTGAGATCGTGGAGCTCAACGAGATGGACCCGTCTGGAGTGGGGTCTGAGATTCAAAGACCCTGTTTACTGATCCGTTTCGGTCCTCAAAAATGTTCTCCAGAGCAATCCGGAGCGTATTTTTTAGGAGGTGTGCTTTGATCAATATTTTGTACTAGGCGGTGAAGATACTTAAAAGGAGGTAATTGACTGTCCAGTTCGAGAGCAAGGGGATCTTGTGAGAAAGTTATCGGGACTCGGTTCAAAGTCAGAAACACACTAAGCTTGATTCGGGTCAACCTTATCATATTACAACGCTTGTGATTGGACCGGATTCTCACGGAGAGCAAAAGCCGGAGGTGGTGCATTTGATAATGCGGGGTAAGCTTTGAAGCGCGATCTCCCTTGACATTAGGGACGTCATCAATTGGGCGGTGCAAGCGACGCTGGCAAGGATGTGGTGGTTGCCCACTTCGGTCCGACACATACAATCGCTTTTCGAGGTCAAGGCGCGTTGGGCTGGCGGTGCAATATGTGTATCAAGGGGGCCGATTGATCCGACTAGGTCATCGGGAATCGGGCGTGGTTGCGGTTCATGTGGATTGGCGTATTCTCTTATGATTGTGCATTTGTATTAGCATCGCCATCCATTTGATTGTCCTATCTTGGCTTTTCATTCCCTTCAATATCTCGCGTTGCATCTTCACCATATGGTCATGTCTGATAGCAACTCCACCTCGCGAGAGGACAGCAGCCAGAGCCCCCCCGCCTCCACCCCTAAGCCTAATCCAATTTCCTGCGTCGACTGTCGACGCCGAAAGATCAAGTGTAACAAGATATACCCTTGCACAAATTGCGAAAAATCTCAGTTGAAATGTGTATTCCCAGTCTCGCGCCGCTTGGCCAGGGGTGATTCGCAGGAGCTGATTGCTAAGATCTATCGCCTAGAGAGCGTCATTGACTCCCTGCGCGTTGCTCTCTGCAAAAAGGATGACCAATTGAATCAACATCGCAGACAATGTCGATGTCAGAGTGGTACAGATTCCCTGAAGAAATATGAGCGAGGCTGTAGCCCTCCTCTTCGGCCTCTCCTGCCAGCTCCGGAGTGCATTGAGGTCGCTAAGATGAAGAAAAGCACACAACTCACAACCCCTGACTCAGTCCTTCACTTTGAAGCCGCCTCCAATCAAGCCCAAGACTTTTCCACTTCTGGAAAATTGATCAAGGATGAAGGTAGAAGTGTCTATATTAGTGACTCTTTCTGGACTGCACTCATCACAAAGGTTTGTAACAACCCACTTTTCAAAATTTGCATCATGTGCTCACGGCGCCATAGGTTGATGATATGGGCCTAGATCATCCAGATAGCTCTGATGATGAAGGGGATATGACATCGCCGGAATCTCCCGTGGGGAGTCCTTCATCCATCTTCCCTTTAGCAGCCTCAAGACCGAATCTGGCCACTTATATGCATCCTACTACCAATAACCGACAGAGGCTCTGGGAAATCTTCAAGGAAAACATTGATCCTGTTGTGAAAATATTACATTTGCCCTCCGTTGAGCCCCAGGTTCTCGCATGCATCTCAGAGAGGAACACAGACGATATACCAAAGAATTTGAACGCGCTGCTGTTTGCCATCTATTTCGCCTCTGTGTCTAGCATGGAGGATGATGAATGCTTTGAGATTTTTGGAGAAGAGCGCCGTTCCTTGATGGAAAGGTATAGGGCTTCCGAGGAACAGGCCTTGGCCGCAGCCGGATTTTTGAACACGGACGATTTATTGGTCATGCAATCCTTGGTTCTTTACATAACTACCCTTCGGCACTCAGCGCCACGTTTATCTTGGACTTTGAGCGCCCTTGCATTTCGAATACTGCAATCTCTGGGCGCTTACCGCGATGGAGTCTCTTTGAGTATTCCAATTTTAGAATCCGAAATGCGCAAAAGACTTTCTTGGTATCTCTTCACCCTCGAGACGGGAGCAGCCGAGGACTTTGGTTGTGACCCCACAATGTAAGTGCATCAAATTGAAAAGCAGCCTTTTTAAATGACACAATAATTAATTTTCCTGATTAGGTTTGAAGCCAGCAGGTTCGATATGACTTTGCCGCTAAATCTGAATGATTCGGATTTAAATGAATCGACTACAACAAAGCCCGAAAATCGGAAAGAGTGGACGGAATCTA
This sequence comes from Calonectria hongkongensis, assembly GCA_017140755.1. Lineage (NCBI taxonomy): Eukaryota > Fungi > Ascomycota > Sordariomycetes > Hypocreales > Nectriaceae > Calonectria > Calonectria hongkongensis. The sequence continues at coordinate 244,833 of JAACJA010000018.1, forward strand.
CACTCTTGGTGCTATGGGCTGAAAATTGTAACCTTTGGAGATTGATATATGATCGACGGCGTCACCCTGAGGGCATTGATAAACCCCTAGAGGAACTGACAATGACAGACAAACGATCGTTTATCAAGGACTTAAGTCAAAAATGGGAAGATCTATACATAAAATCTTGTTCACCTTTGGTTCCGATACAATGGGTAACAAGTATGGTAGCGCGGCTCCTTATTCTTGAGTTTAAGCTTGCGATTTTTAAACCTCATGAGAACCCCAAGCTTACACAACAAGAATCTGATGAACTCTTCATAGAGTCGGTCGAGAGTATGGAGCTGTGCACCAAGATTTCAAAGGATCGCCGCGGGATAAGATGGGCTTGGCTAATGAAAAGTTTTATATCATGGCGTACCTTGGCACACGTTCTAATCGAAATCGCATCGCAACCGCTCAGAAAGGGTCATGAGAGGGCGTGGTCGGCCGTGGAACAGGTCATGGTGACGCGCTGGAGCAGCCCTCACAGCAGACTGGGCCACCAGTGGCGATCCATGCTAAACCTCTTATCTCTAGCGCGAGAGGCTAGGTCAAAAAGTTTGAAGCATAAACGTGAATCCTTTCGAAGAGGTTCGGATGCTTTCGGTCCCCTATCGCAGGATACACCGATGCTGGATAAATTAAGTGCATGTGTCCTCAACAACGGCGCATTAGCAACTCCGCAACAAACACCCAGTACACTGTTGGAACGGCTAGAGCCATCCAAATCCGCATTTATTGCGGGTGAATTGGACAATATGAGCAATTTTTCTGTTGATCTTTGTCTTGACAAGTTGCCAGATGATATGAGTACTATGGACGGTCTCGGGGATTTCGACTTTGATAGTGACGGGATTCACCTCGACGCATCCGATCATGCATTGTTCCAGGCTTTCATGCAAGGCCAAGACAGTTTCCAGATGGAGACGGGTTGAAAAATGAGTTGAGAAACATTAAATGGATGGTACAGAAATGTCGATGTGTATAATAGTGCACTCGTGATTTATGTTACTCAATTAAAGGTTTACTGAAAGATGACAGTGAAAGTCTGATGCTTTCGTCAGTCGCCCTCGCATATTATTCCGTGCGATAGCTTATTAAATGGTAAACATCATCCAAAGTTTAGAACTAAGGCACATCTACGTGATTCTATTGTAAACTGAGCGGCCTTATCACGAACACCAACCCTTTGAAACATGCAATGCCACAGCCGGTTATTAGACTGATTGACTTTTCAACTGAGCCTAAGGGTCCGTTCTTCGGTCACCGGTTACCGGTTACCAATGTGTATCCATGAAAGGGCAGGATTGTTGGCATCTGGTATGTAATTCACAGTGTCTGTTGGGTCTAATCTCCGTGATCGTTCGAACTCACTATCATATATATAAATAAATGTTTATTGATACTCAGTGTCACTATCTTTGCCAGTAATGGCAATATAAATCTACTCAAACCAGCTTCTTCTCGGAGTGGCCGTTTGCCTGTGGGGCGCCATTCGCGGGTAACAATTTGCCGGTCTTCTTCAATTTCATCCACTGATGCACGATTCCGGAGTAGTCAGATGCACCGTAAGGTACGAGAATCTCCTGAATCCAATTAGCCTTCCGCTTGTAGGGAAGGCCAAGGTCTTGCAGCAACTGATCCCAGTACGGCAAGGTCTCGAATACCATATCGCCGTGCTTGTCACCACAACCAGCCGGTGTGCGCCACTTTTGATATCGTACAAAGAGCTCCATACTATACTCTGCCTCTTCAATGGATCCAGGGACATTCAGAGTGCCGTCAAGGTACGAGGTAATCCACAAGCCTTGCATCTGAGCACAGACAGGTTGACCCAGAGATAGCATCGCTCCAGCCACAGCGAAATTTCTTTTGTGAATGTATTTTGGTGGAACCATGAAACGGAACAGCCGGAATGCAGTAGGCGCTTGGTCTGCCTCTTGGCGCTCACCTTTCTTTTTGGGAGTAACGTCGGGCTGACCCTTGAGAATGGGAAATCGGTTAAAAACTTCGTTGTCCGCCTTGACGGCGAGTTGAGATGGGCTGGTGCTAGCGGTGTGGGGAAGACCGAGGTCAGAGACTAATGATGCTGGCGACAAATTGATAGGGGGCTCATGCTTCCAACCAGTTGAACAATGCAGTGCGTCAGTGACAATACTTTCGCCCGTGGATAGATGGACGGTATTTGGTGTTAGATGCGTGACATCAGCATGATATACCTTCACCTTTCCGTTGCGCACATATTCCAAGAAGTCCGTGGGATAATTAAAGATACTGAGACTCGTGCCGCTCCAGAGGGCGTCTGACCACGGCTTCAACTTGGCAGTCTCTGGATGTGCGTCGTACTTGTTAGACTCAATGGTATCCTTTCCGAGAAATTTGAAGAAAGATGAGACAAGCCATTGGCCGATGATGGTTGTGTGTAAGAGGTTCTTGATAAACTCAAAGCCATCATTGGCGCCCCAAATGCAAGGGGAAAACCAGGTAAGCAATCGCATAAAAACGAGCTTTTCCACCCAAATTCTCAGGGGTGTGACAAAGGGAGGGATCATCCAGCAAGGGCCTCTACCAGACTCTCGCATGACCCAATCAACGGAGACGCCACTACTAGCGTATGCATAAACAGCATCCCATGCCGACTTGGCACCGCCGTATACAACTACCCGATCCGCCGTCTGAAGGAGGTCTTTCTGCTTCAAGAAGTCTTTTGCGTGGAATAGCGGTTTGCCAAAATCGTCAGAACCGGGGATATTTGGCAGGTTGGGGTTACCAGTCATGCCGGTAGCAATCACCAGCTTCTTTGCTCTCAGCTGCGATGAATCATTTACACCATCCATTTGAAGTGTTAGAATCCAATCATCGTCATCACCCTGCTCGACGAGTTCAACTTTGGTGTTGAATCGGAGGCGGCGAGTAAGGTCATGGTGCTCAGCAAACTTGACGAGATATCCATGCAAGTTTGCGCCGGGGATATGGGTCCACGGAGCAACTCCAAAGGAGTGTGAATCCATTGGGAAATCAGGAAACTCATAAGTTCCCAGAATGTTGTTGGTTTTAAGCCCGGGGTACAGGCGATGCTTCGCCCAGGTTCCGCCCAGAGATTCAGCGGACTCGAGAATAACCACCTTGGCTTCGGGGTGCGCCGCAGTGTAAGTGCGGGCAGTGGCCAAGCCAAAAATCCCTATGTTCAGAGTAAGCGGGCAAATTACGTTGCCAAAAGATGAGTGTTCTCTTACCAGCTCCAACGATGGCAAGATCGACGACTTCCATTGTATCTTGTTCTGCTTGGTATGGGTAGATCTTGTGTTTTTTGTATATGCATCTTATGACGAGGAGAAAATTCTGTTGTAAATATATAGCTTTGGACAAGCTCAGATTCATGGATGCATAAGTCCGGACTACTCCGTTAACGACTGTCGTTGTAGAGCCACGCGGTCCCTTGACTCCGAGCAGCTAAAATCACCAAGCAGCTACAGAGTTACAACTCCATAGAAGCTATCCAAAAAGCCGAGTCGCACTACTGCGAAGTCGGGCAAACGCCGGGGTTCAGCGGTCCGAGCGGAGAAAAAGTCCGAGTCTCGCATGGCGATGTGCACCACGGACTCAAACTGCGAGCTCCAAGTCAATTCCCACTGAGCATTTAAGCGAAACCAGTTCAGTAATTCTGTCTGTAATACTTTGAAATTTTCAACTTGGCTATATCCAAACCTGAACACAGTTCGATATTTCAATCATGGATCCCGAATGGCTTGTGCTCATCCAAGACCGCAAGGATGCAGGCGAGAAACGTGCGACCTCTTTGATGTACGTATCTTGCCACACAAAAAAAAAAGGTTCTGTTACTAAATTATTTATTCCTTGTAGCGGGCATCTTGAGGGTATGAAAAAGGATCCCAAGGATTTATGGACACTTGGAGGTACGGTTATGTTCGCCCGACTGATGGATCTATTTGCCATCCAGTCAGCGAGAGTCCGTTTATCAGCAGCTTGCTAAATAATTTAATGACAGGATATTGTGTGGAGGAGCATGGCAAAGAGGTCCCTAAATTGACTGGCAGTACTCTAATCGGCCGAGCACCAACCAGAGATATCATCGAGGCGCGAATCAAGAGGGATGCGTTCTATGTTGATGGTGTCTGGGATCCGGATACCTTGATCATTATTCCGTTTGTGAGCACGGTCAGGTTGCCATTAGAGTAGGCTCAGAGTGCGATAGCGCCAAATATCAAATACTGCCTCGGAAGTGAACTGTGCCAATATCGCCTCCGGCTAAGAATGAAATGCGGCACATTTGTTACAGAGACCAGAGCCTCTCAGCAAAAGCTTAGACCTATTCTTTCTGGAAAGAAATTTGATGACAATAATTTTCATCCACTCTAACGATTCTATGATCTATATTTCGCTATCCCAGCCTTCTTCTCTTGTTTTCTCATCTACATTTGTAACTGCGGTCCAGGGATGACCTGGACTATAGGATTCAAAAGCCTCTTCGAGCACTCTATCGTAAATACAATTACTTCTTTTAAGATAATCTTGATTTGTTCTACGCCATATAAAATCTAGTGTGGCTTTCTTAGATACAATGGATCTTGACCAAGTCCGAATTCATTTAACAAGTCCTTCAGTCACTAACTCCCTAGCCCTAGTAATGGATCCAACTACGGCCTGGATAGCCATCTGGCTTCATGTTAGCTGCATCCCTCATTGGTAATGTTACCTGGTTTCAAACTAATATTCTTACCTCGCTCATAAATGTGATCAATTCCTTATGTTCAGGTGTGTCAGCCTGGACCGATGGAAATTCCCACTCGAAAGTATAAGTGAGCATCAAATTGGTGTCGGTAACAGTGGGGTGGTAAGAAACAATATTGGTGCTAACGGATCCTTCGGACTGTTCAAATCGAATCTACGTTCTGTTAACAATATAGCATGAGAATTCACTGCTTGCAGTAACTTACCCAGAGGTCCCCATGAGTAGTGATCTTCTCATGCATAGCCCTCTTTCCCCACTTTCCAAGGTTGGTGATGCATGTGCGCTCGACAACTCCATTCTCATCACTGAGAACTTTGCAATCGCTCAAGATTGCCACAAACTCACTTGGGCAGCGTGCCTTCCGCTCCAGCGCCTGCCAGAGTTGGTCCCGCGTAAGAACAAAAGGATCCTTCGGACCGTTGACAGGCATAGATCCAGTACCGTGGACTCTGACCATTTTGTAAATCTAAAAGTTGGAAAAGTAGGTGTGTTCAAATTGAGGAGTTGAAACTGTCTTGAGAGAACTTGTCGAGTAATTGAGAGATGAGATGATAAAATACGATGCTTATTGCTGTCACATTTAATATTCTTTGTGCTATGTTTGATAGTCGGTCTATCGAATCCGATCAAATTGCATGACGGACATCTTTACAAGCGGATGTGAATTCCGTATTCCCGTATTTCCACTTTCTATCCGTGCTTGATTCTAGAAACCTGTCCGCTGATGAGGCTGACGGAGTTGAAGTCCGAGCGCATTGACGAAAAAGTGATTCATTTGGTTCTTGACCAGGGAGTCAATCTGGGCAACTCGATTAAGGTCAAAAACTGTATTTAGCGTGGTAATTTAGCTCCTTCTGCAATGTAGCGATGACATTGTAGTGTCTGTTGCTTGGACATTGTAATACGAGAGCCAGTGTCACGATCATCATGAAACCCCACCAATTCCAGCAAAGTAAATCGTGATCTAGGGTAGCATGGTCCTGAGATGGAGTGGAGTGAAGCTAAGCACCCTGGTCTACACGCTCACGCGACCCTCCACTAATTCGTTGTGCCGACTCGGACCGACCGGATCCGGGGATGGCAAATTTTGGTTAGCGACAACGATAAGCCACGTCGCCCACAATTAAGCGAGAGCAAAGGCGTTCGGATACGGGGTGGTTAGGTTGAGCGTGTCATTCGGCAAACGGAAGCGACGTCGCTAAGCGGGATTACCTGTCATCTCGTGTGCATGTAACGAGAAACTGCGTTCCGCGCCCTGGATCTTTTTTAGCCCTTTGGGAATGTCACGGTCGATATATCATACGTCAGTGTGGATGTAATTATTTGTCAAAAGGTATACTGGTCTATAAAAAACTTAATCTTTGACCAATTATAAATGGAGGATAAGAAGCACATGATCAAACGGCTGATGATGGTATTCTTGTCATCTGGATTATGGGTTTCTGATTCTGATTCTCAGTCTGGTGGTTTGAACGGCCGGCCAAAAGTGATATGGAATGAGCTTGCAACATGGACATAGAATGTAAGGTTTTATCGATTAAGTTTTTTGTACCTTTTTTTTATTTCAAGAAAAAAAAAGCATCATATTCCACAAATCGTGCATGTCTCAAGGCTATGCTGACTCTTTTACAAAATCTGTCAACAAGGCCTTAATAGCCTCATCAGACAGTGGCTGAATCCCCAGCAGCTGGTTGTCATCTTCTCCATATTGATTTCCGTATCCCATTCCGAACCCTCCCTTCAACGCAAATGCGTGGAAAGTACCCATATTAGGCACACCCGGCTTCTCTTCCTGCTTGGCCTTTTTCTCAAGTTCGTCCAAGTCGACATATTCCACTTTCCATTCTCTATCAGGCATCACTTGCTCTGCAAGTGCCAACAACTGTTGCTGAGATAGGCGTATTTCATGAATACAAACCGCCCTATTCTTGGTTTCTTCGGCGTGCTGCAAAACTCCCACTACTGCTTGTGCCGCAACTGGGATGGTGATCATAGAAACTTGTCTTTCCCCCCCACTATAAAGTCTAGATTCGCCAGCTTCGAGGTCAATGATCACCCTCGTTTTGATTGACCAATCTAGGAAGATGTTGTTGTAGATGTAGGTGTATGTCAAATTATGCTGTCGGTACTTTTCCTCCAAATACTCTTCAATCAAAATTTTATTCTTATAATTCGGAAGGTGTCTAAGCTTAGGATCCCTGAGGTTTCCTCCAAACTCAGAAGGAACAAACCTCTTGACCCCAGCCACTATCCCAGCGTCAATTAGCGGAATTTGAAGCAAAGTTGCATCTCGCGAAAGTGCGCAAACAACTGCATCATGCCCCTCCAATGCCCTGATTAAGGTGTCTTTGTTTTCGTAGTCAATAAGAGCTGACCTGGTGCCGACTGGAATATTGCCCTGTTCTCTCCTTGTAAGAATAGTAATATTGAACCTTCCACTCTGGACAAGGGAATTTATAATCATAGATCCCAGAAGGCCTGTTCCCTTGGTTTAAATCATTTAGCTTAATATCCATTTTATGTGCCCGGGGGACCTACACCAGCAACGGCTACGTTGTGGATTTCTTGACTTGCAATGAGATTCATGGTTAACGGTTGGGGGACTCGTACGAACTGAATCTGGCCAATCGGGGGGTTTGAATGAATTCGGTATTTACCAATCACTGAATGAGGAAGAAAGGGATTGCATATATAAATCTTCAAAAAATAATACTAAGATGATGCGCGTATACCTTGAACGGACCTCCGGACGGACATCCGAAGGTGACTCGCACTCAATCTCCGAGGATCAGCATTGCTAAATCATCGCCTTGATATTGACTAGTGGTTTCAGATTTCTAACTATCTCCAAACTACCAAGATACGAAGGAAGCTTGACTATTTCGCCCTCAATCTATTTGAACACCATCTTATTCGAGATAGATCCAAGCTCGCTAATCTCAATATCAACCACATCCCCATGGCCAAGCAGACCACCTGAGAACCAGCCCACCCCATTGGGCGTTCCGGTCATAATAACAGTCCCCTTCTTGAGTGTTCTGTTTTTAGACGCATAGGCAATCAGCTCCTTAACAGAGAAGATCATTTCCGAAGTGTTGATATCCTGTCGCGTTTGTCCATTGACCTTGGTAACCAAGTGTAGCGTCTGTGGGTCGGGGATTAGCCTAGATGAAGTAATAAACGGCCCAATTGGACCGAATGTGTCAAAAGATTTGGAATGTCCCATTTGGTTGCCGGAAATCTCCACAGGAATAAGACTTCGTGCAGAGACATCGTTACCAACAGTATACCCAAGCACATAATCGAGAGCATCTTCCTCCTTAACATCCTTTGCATCTTTGGAGAGAACCAAAGTAAGCTCTCCCTCGTAGTCCAACATTGGCTGAGCATCATCATGAACAATGACATCATCAAGCGGACCAGTAAGCCGTTCGGCTGGGGTCATAAAAATAACTGGCTTGACTGGCACAATAAACTGAAAATATGTTAGTTGTTTTCTCAAGTAAACCAAAGCAATATATAATATTTTACGTTTGTCTCACTCGAGTGCATCTTGTAATTGAGACCGACACAAAGTACAGATGGTGCATCTGGTAAAGGGCTGAGTAGCTATTTTGAGATGTTAGCATAATGTGACGCAGCCTTTGATTAACCTTTACTTGCCTTCTTTACTTTGCGTTTCTCATTTGTTTTGGTAAATCCATAGTGGAAAGTTCCAGCTAGGACTTGGACTTCGGTCCCAATGATGTCCTTGGCTGCGAGAGGCTTATCCAAGTTGCCAAACGCCGTTCTCCCCTCCTCATCCACAAAACGTAGAAGTCTATCGAAAGACATGTTTCTTTTTGAAATATTGAGGTTGAAGTTGAGACGAGTTTTGTTGTGATGACTTCGCGCGATATCTGCAGGCAAGGATTGAAATGTAAAATGAAATAGCTGCGGCTTTTGTATAAAACCTGGAGTCCTTGGAGGACCAGCGACTAGGTTGATCAATCTGACCTGATAGATATTCAACCAAGTCAATACTCCGTCCGCGATGCCGAGAATTGTGCGGCTTGGATGGGCACTACAGAGACTCACGGAGTCAAAGACCGAGATTCTTTACTCCGGGATTTCGGATCATGGACCCACATTCGAAATGGCAGTCCAGGCCGAGCCAACTGTCCAGCTGTCCGAACATCGGTGTTCTCTCCTTATACAGCAAAGTCAATAATGATACTTCTCAAATGGTATTACAATTCACAAGCTAGCCGATTCTGCGTGATAGTGTCATGTCGGTATTCGCGTTGTCGTAGTCATTCCATGAAGAAGAATCTAATACTACTTGAGCTGGGTCCCGATATAAAAACTATTCTTCCCACTCGGATTACTTGCTATCATGCTGTTTGCACTGTTCAACGTTCAATGTATGATTTAAAATGAACATAGTCTACAATATAAATTCTAAACTAGCCATGATAAAGTGTACACCGTTTGAAGGAGTAACAACTAAGAGGCGCGACCACGGCGAATATCTAGGTCTTCTACATGACAACCATACCACCGGAGATATTAATAGTCGCCCCATTAATCCAGCCAGATCTCTCCTCGGCAAGAAATGCAACTGCCCATGCTACATCTTCGGGGTACCCATAGCCACCGGGAAGAGGGGTCTTGGCTTCCAAAATCGGTTTAATCACATCCTCCATGCCCTGGATTGTGACCTTGAATCCTTCCGTCATAATGGGTCCTGGCGCCACGGAATTGACTGTGCAGCCATATTCCTTTGGCAGCTCGACCGCCCAGCACTTAGTCATGGCGCTAATAGCACCCTTTGTAGCTGCGTAGACTGTCTGATGTGGCTCGGGCTGAAAAGCCGCAGCCGAAATCATATTGATAATGCGCGTGCCACCACCCACATCTCTTGGAGTCAAGTGGGGGAGAACACCTTGAGTCATAAGGAACATACCCCGGGCGTTGGTATCAATAGACACTTGCCACTGTTCCAGGCTCGCCTGCGCAAATGGGGCCATTAAGACCCGGGAAGCATTGTTAACCAAGATATCGATGGTGCCAAATTTCTGGACAGCTGCAGCGATGAGTTGCTTTGGCCCCTCGACGGTAGAAAGATCAGCCTCGACAGCTATCCATTCGGATATGATCTTTTCGCCAACTTTTTCGGCTTCCTCCCTCAACGATTCGTAAGGATAATTAATGACGACTTTGGCACCACGACGGGCTAATTCAATAGCAGTCTGAGCTCCTATTCCGGCTGATGATCCAGTAATGATTGCAACTTTGTTCAGAAGGCTGTGGGGTTGGACATTGTCCAGATCGTGCTTATTCTGAGGTAAACTCATAGTTTATGTGCAAATAGATTCGGAATAAATATTTATCTATAATTTGAACCAGGAGAATGGCCGCAGGCGCACATTTTATACACCCTAAAACCTCTAGAATCCCCTTTCAAAGCTCCTAATCTTTGCTCCAAACTGATCCGAGTACAAAGAGTCACCTACCCGACACCCGTCGATTCGGTCTGCCCAATACCGAAGCTCGCTAGTGATATGCCAAGTATGGATGTGCTTCGTATCCGGTATCACGCCTATACAGTCAAGCAGTACGCCCAGACATTTCAAACGATAGGCCAGGTGCCGGTATTCACTGATGAATCCGAGTGCCGGACTTTCGGAATCCGAACCAGTCGTGTCGGTCTACGAACTGGTAACGCTAGCCAATGATCGTTTGTAAAACTTTATCCAGTGGGTCACACAACTAGTTTTATGGGCCTTGATACCGAACTGGACTGCTGTCCCGCCGGACCGACAGAGACGGCATGCCGCAACATATTATGCGTTGCCAGCCGGACTTCGAGGCCGATAGCTGAGGACAGTGTTTGCGTGTTATTTCACTATGTATTGCTTACAGCCCTTCTTGATTGTTTAATAATTTCTTGAACCTGAGTTGTATACCTTTCAAAACCAATCAATTCATCGATAAGCAGCTATCAATCAGGAAATCTCACTATGTCTTCATCAGTCTCACAGTTCAATGAGTTGCTTAGTAAGCGGACTGCCAAAGAGGCGGATGATCTTTTCGGCGTAGTCATTGCTGCTGTCGATGCCTCGGGTCAGTATATAAAACGCTCAAAGCCTATGGTTAGTTTGAACTAACATGATACAGGCAACATCACCTATCAGAACAACTCTGGTCGCAGATGTTTGTCGTCTAACGAAGTTGTTCCATACGATGCATTCTTCTCCTGTTATTCAGTCAGCAAACCTCTCACAACCATTAGCGCATTGCAATGCGTTGAGAAAGGCTTGATTGCCCTTGATGACGATGTCTCTAAGCATCTGCCGGAGCTAGCTGAACAGCCTATTATTTCAGCTAAGGATGATGGATCTTTGCAATATAGGACTGCTAAGAATCCGATTACTCTGCGCCATCTCCTGACACACACCAGCGGCCTAGCTTATGATGGTCAAAACCCCCTTTTGACTCAGTGGCGAAAAGAAACACAAGGACTCCCGCCTCAATGGAAATGCGGAAACATTCTCAAAGCCTATAGCACACCGAGACTATTTGAGTCAGGGACCAGTTGGAACTACGGCAGTGGCTTGGAATGGACTGGTTTATTGATCTCAAGACTGAACGGTGGAAAGACCCTTGGGCAATACATGGATGAGAATTTGTTCCAGCCGCTAGGAATTACCGACTCAACTTTTCATCCCCCTTCCAAGCCGGAGCTGGAGAAGCAACGACTTCAAATGGTCATGCGAAACCCGGATGGCGGCTTTCTACCAGCCACCGGACAGTGGCTTTACCCTGAGGACGCCCAAGATGACTGCGGTGGACTAGGTCTGTTCTCAACCGTACCCGACCTAATCAAGATTTTTGGTGACTTGGCCAGTTCCAGGCCCGTTCTACTCAAGTTGGCTACAATCGACGAAATGTTCACACCTCAGTATAAGTCCGATGAGGGTGTTGCTCAGGGACTCCAAAGAATGCAGGCAAGTTTATACCCTCACAGAAAGCTTTATTCCGTCCACTACATCATTTTACTAATCTAGTTCATGTATAGTTCATGTATCAAAACCTCATTGGAACTGGTCCATTCCATGAAGACGGGAGTATGAATCTTGACTTTGGTCTTGGAGGTGTAGTCACCTTGAAAGACACAGACAACCTCCCGGTCAACACTCTCACATGGGGTGGTATGCCGCACTTGGCCTGGTTCGTTAATCGGGACCTTGGTGTAGCTGGTCTCCTTGCAAGCCAATTGACCCCTCCTGGAGATGCCAAGTCCAATTCTATTATTGCAGAGTTCATGAAGGAAATTGTGAGGCAGGCCAAGGAAAAGAAGTCCAGGTCTTGAGAGTTCGTTCATAAAAAGGCTCATCTCTAGTGTTAAGTGATAGGTTAAGTAGAATAGATCTTTTTCCTTCTTATTTCTTGACAGAATAACTCAAAAATAACTGAGCAGTCGAAAGGTGCAAGGTGCTGCATTTCTTTCCAGCCACCATACCAGCGAAACTAGACATGCAATATGTTAGGTTGTGAAAGAGCCGAAAGCAGGGCACGTCATTTGTTGACTCCTCAGTCATTACAAAGGCATAGTTTCATTGTCAGAAATTAGAGCTTGCAATTTAGCTTTGACCCCTCATCCAGTTTTTTCAGCCACCCGGCCGTAGGAGTGTTTTAGGCTTAGTACTGTTTATGTCTGATCAAGAATGTTTTATGTGGCTAGCTGAAGGGGCATTTTGGGATTAGCATGTCTTATGTGGCTGGCTGAAAGAGCCTTTCAGGGTTAGTGTGATTCATATGGTTCACTGCACCCCAGCAGCGGGAGTTTGGGGATCCTGCGAGTATGAACAGAAACATGCAATTTCTCCCAAAGCCTGTTCTCCAAAATTAGGATAGCAACTTTCTTGCAACTGCCCCACATATGGAATGTAGTTTATTTCTCTGGGGGACTTTCTCTGGGCCAACTCGCGTGATCTGTTGCCTAACTCATCACAACACAGCACTACATTATCAAAAATACTGTATCATAATAATTCTCCCTGAAGTTCAGACAACATATTGTAAATGTAATAGATACGCAAATCACCACATTTTATCAAGATGAATACATTGTCAACTAATCCGGTTTTCTCACGGACAAAGAAATGATAAAAAAGACTACGACGAGTTAAAATGTCACACCTACTTCCTTTATCATATTTTGTACAGCAGAAAAGAACTCGAAAAGTCCCATGCTCCACCAGAACCTCTTCTTCCAACCTTCCTCAATTGGTAGTCTCTCATCCACGAAGATGGCCCTGACGTAACTGACAGGGATCTTCTTTCCGTCGCCAAAACAACCCATCATCAATGCAATTTGGCCGCAATTCACTTGATGCTCGTCTTTTCCATAGACCAACTCTGGATTGTCCGCAAGCTGCCTCTTGATGCGGGCTTTGATGAACATGCTAAGATCCTCGACAGTGAGGAACTCGCCGTCATAGGAGTATCCCAGCATTTCTTCAATCAAGTCAAATTGGGGATCATTATTTCCCTGCTGTTGGCCAATGTCTCGACGTGATAGAGAAATGTCGTGCTCAATTGCACCATGAGAAGCGAGATCCACAAGATCGAGATACTTTCTCCCATCGCTAGTCTTCTGTTCAGGCCTCCAGCAGCCAAAGTAGCTGAAAAAGGAATAAGGGTTCTTGATGAAAGACCAGATCCTTTGCCAGATGCTGACAGGTCCTTTCATATATGCCATGTCCGGGTTCTGATACTCGAAATAGGTTGGTATGACAAAGACAGAGCCGAGTATTAGGCTCATGCCGACGTTTCTCATGGAGGCATTGAGATCTTCCTTGTAGATTTTACGTCCGCTGCGTTCGATATAGCCGTGGTTGGCAAGAGCGTTGACGACCGGACAGGGACTTCTACTCGCTCCTGGAGGTGCCTTTGCCCATTCCCCAACGGCCAGGGAGGGAGTCATTGTGACAAAAGGGAGTGAAAAGACTTAGTGATGCGAAACCCGAAAACCCCAGGGTTGGAAAAACAAGATTTTTCTAACAAGAACTGATTGAATTGGCTCGACTACTCAAGAATTGAAAGACGAACGGCACCTTCAGATGGCAATGGCGAAGAAGGTAATTATCACAGGTATTATGGTATAAGCAAGGATTTTCCAGCGAGACCCCTCCATCCGACTACTGTGCTAGGACCCCGCGCATTGGCTGGGTCGAGACCCTACACTGTTCTAGGGTCGCGTGTGTGGCGTCCACTTGAACTCTGCGCATTTCCAATAACCCCGGAATCAGCCACCATTTCCAACCATAGCTCAAGACACTGGTGTAGGGATGCAGAGGGAGCAGTAAGCCTGCCTAAGCCAAATTTGTATACTGCATGCGTTTAAGCCAGAATAGGGCCAGTCTATGTCATGGACTCTTTTTTAGTAAATTTTAATTGGTTGAGATAGACGAGTTGAGACTATTGATTACCCCGCCCGGAGCTACTGTCGCGTATTATTCGTGTGATAAGCCTCATATTGGGTCAGCCGGGACAGGACGCCCGATTTGCTATCTCTTTGAGCGCCGTCATCCTCCAGGGCGCAGGATGGCCATTTTTAGCGTGCCTGGCAGTGGGTACACGACCAGGATAAAGGCTTCTGGCATCCAAAAGGATCTACCGGCATTCAGCTCCAAGGAGTAAAGTTGGTCTCAGAATGGCTTGAGCATTTCCGCTTTCGTCTAGTTTGCACAAACGCAGGGTGTCATTCTAGACCTGTAGGGCGTCACTCCAGACCTGTGAGGTTTGCAATGATTCAGCCAGCCATAGCGGTTCGTATCATGAGCTAAGTGGATATAATTCGGGGTGGCTACATAAGTGATGTTATCAACATAGAGTATTGACGCCCGGGACGGGACGACGCACACCATTAGTCTATTCAGCTCTGAACTTTGTCCAGATTGGTCTAAGCACCTCCGCTTTAGACTATCTCTCCGAAGTGCAGCGTGACACCCTGCAGCTGTGAGAATGTCCAAGGGTTTGTTGACTTGCCTAAGCGAATGCATGCGGGAATGGCCAATCGAGAAATATCAAAACACCGAACTCGTGACAATTGGGATCAGCCACGCCGTATGCGAGCATGTTCAGCTCGAACTTTAGGCAGGGATTGGTGCAACGACATGCTAAACCCAGACATCTTGGCGTTCCAGACCTCGCGGGGTGGCAATCATGTCCGAGAATAGGCGCCAATAGCGCAGAACAGGACGCAAGCTGATGGTCAGCTTCATCATCGTTCCAAATGGTTGACCTATCTGCCATTGCTTAATAATCGTGAATTAGAGTGCAATAATAGGCATCACCTCGCCACATCTTGTACGAAGTCTGTTGAACTCAAGGCGTCAGTCCACATCAAAATCACAGTGCTGAGTGTGAGGCTTTGCCTTTTTCTTTGATTTGCTACTCCCCGTACCATCCCTTATCATCGTCCAAACCCAGCTGAAGCGTTGCTGTGATGAGTGGCCACGCAGGAGGGGTTCGTATGAGCAAGCAAGATGAGGAGTTGTTGCAGCTCACTTTGCAGCTGAGAAGCAAGGCGGAAGAAGAGAAAAATGCCAAATTCCACGGAGACAGCCTTCTCGGGGTAAGTGAGATGCACTTTCCAAGTTCTCCTACTAACGGCCTAGACAGAAGCCTACTGTTCCCAAGGTTGGCACTTTGGGAGATGTAAAGACTATTCTTCTCGATCCTAAAAAATGGCCAGTGGTGAAGCAGGTCGCTGGTGCAATCATCAAGGGCGAAGCTGACGTAAGTTACCTGACTGGTGCTCGACTGTTTTCTGACACCGAGCGTAGGGACAAACTCAAGCCGCAGTTGCTGGTAATCTCTCCAATCACAGCGTCTACCGGCAAAATGCTATCAATGGTCAAGTGAAAGATAAGTATGACAAGATGTTGCATCGTGAGTTTTCACGTCTAATCAATGGCCATCTGAGATAATCTGACATTCTCCAGCACCCCTGACGTACCTTGGCGATGCCTTTCAGTATCGAACCGCGGACGGCAAGTTCAATAGTGCCATGAACCCCCATCTTGGCCAAGCAGGTGCTCCTTACGCCAAAACAGTGCCGTCAAAAACGGCTCCACTTGGCGCCCTCCCTGACCCCGCAGACCTCTTTGACAAGCTGATGGCAAGGCAACCAGGTGGTAGGGAGAGTAAGTCTGGACTTTCTGCAATGCTCATCTATCATGCTACCATCATCATCCACGACATTTTCAGAACGAATGAGAAAGACAAGAATATCTCTGATAGCTCGTCCTACCTTGACTTATCCCCACTCTATGGATACACCACAGAGATGCAGCGCAAAGTGCGAGATGACAAGTATAAGCTCGGTCTTCTAAAACCAGATACATTTGCGGAAGATAGATTATTGAGGCAGCCACCAGGCGTCTGCATCATGCTCGTCATGTACAACCGATACCACAACTACGCTGCAAGACAACTGCTTCGAATCAATGAGAACGGTCGTTTCAGAGTTCCAGCACTGTACGAGAAGACAAAGCTCGTCTCTTTTATCAAGGATTATCTCCCTGAACGTAATGAATATAAAGAAAAGCTGCCTCTTGATCCTGAGGTCCTCAAGCAGTGCGATGAATATGAGAAGCTATGGAGAGACGTTCAAGCGGCAAAACCTCGAGAGGCACCAAAGGTTCCTCCAGAATACCCGGGAGAAAGCCCCGCCGAGAAGAAAGAACGCGAAGATGCTCAGAAAAAATGGCAAAAAGCTCAAGATTCTATTACCGAGTTCAATGGGTCTAAGTTGAACCAAGACCTCGAGACATCGACGGCCGCTCTTGAGCTGCGCATCAAAGAAAAGAACGCCAAGTCCAGTGATCAGGAACGAAAAGATTTTGAAACCAAGCGCGAGGCTTTCGAGGCTGCCTGGCAGGCTGCTTGGGACAAGCAAGACGATGACCTCTTCAATACAGCACGCCTCATCACTTGTGGCATGTACATCCAGATCTCCGTCCATGACTACTTGCGAGCATTGATGGGCTTCCACCAGTGGAACACCAACTTCACTCTTGATCCTCGCGCCGACTTTGACCAGAAGAAGACAAGTCGCGGCATCGGCAACCAGGTCACCGTCGAGTTCAATCTGCTGTATCGCTTCCACTGTGCCATCTCTCTCAGGGACGAGAGGTATACCGTGGAATACATGAAGAAGGTTTTGCATTTCAAGGACCCAAACAATACATCGCTCCAGGATTTCGGGAGAATGATGAAGATTATTGGCGAAAAGGTTGCAGACGACGAGAAGAAAGGCAAAAAAGACGAGCCATGGGAAGTGAAATTTGGTATCCCAGATGAGCCTCTAGTGCCGGCTGTTGGTGAGGGTAGTAGCACAGCATCTGACAGTGGCTCGGATAGCGGAATATCTGGTGTTCACGGCACGGAAGCACCCAAGAAGACCGAGAAGTTCAGATATTTCACGCGAAACCCCATCACAAACCTTTTCGACGACAGCCAGATGCTGGATGAACTTAATTCCGCAATGGATGATCCTATCTCCAACTTTGGCCCTCGCAATGTTCCCAAATGTCTCAAGCCAGTTGAAATGATGGGCATCATGCAAGCGCGTAAATGGGGAACCGGTACGTTGAACGACTTCAGAGACTTCTTCGGCTTGCCAAGGCATACCACATTCGACAGTGTGACAAAGAACCCTGAGATCCAGAACGCTCTCCGAGATCTCTATGAGCATCCAGACATGATTGAGCTGTATCCTGGCATCTTCTGCGAATCAGACAAAGACATGGGACTGGACCCTGGCCCTGAGGAGTCAACTTCCGCGCTTTGGTCTGCCATCTTCTCGGATGCCATCACCCTCGTCCGCTCGGATCGTTTTTACACCGTTGACTGGAACACCAATTCCCTAACCTCATGGGGCATGAAGGAAGTCACACCAAACGATGATGTCTGCAAGAGCTCAGTCTTCCATCGGTTGCTCCAACGTGCCTTCCCCGGATGGTTCCCATCCGATACCATCCGATTCTTTCACCCGTTTTACACTGCGGAACAAAACGCGAAATACGCAAGAGCTCAGGGTTTCGCTGATAAATTCAGGGAGACAGCGGGGGAGCAGAAGGAGCCAAAGACTCCCACCGTTGCGGCCCCAATGCAGAAGCCCAAGAAGCCGTTTTATCTTCATACAGTCGACGACATCTTCACCGTTTTACAGGGAACACAGAGAAAGAACTTTACAAACCCTGTATATTTCTATAGGACGAGCTTGCCACCAGTAGTGAGAGACGTTTTGGACCCAGATTTGAAGGCGCCCGATTTCAACCCCAAGATTCTACAGGATCACGTCACGAAGATCGAGAAGAATTTAAAGGATTACCTTGACAAGTTGATGACGGACATTGTCAAAAGAGAGTCTATTGCCATGACAAACTCGACATTTCAAATTGATGCTACCAGAGAGTAAGTTTCACAGCCCTTGACTCGATTGCATTTTGTGGACCCTACTGACCTTTCAACAGTTTTGCCATTCCTGTCGTCACTCGATATGTGGCTGACTTCCTCGGCTTCAGTGACAAGCTGAGCAAAGTTGCCACCAAGGCCAAAGACACTTACACTGAGAACGAGATCTATCAGCACATTACGAACTGCCAGGTTTTCCTGGCTTATAACGCGGACGAAATAAAGTGGATGCAGCGTCGCCTGGCATTTCAAACTTCCATGCAAAAGTTGATTGACTTGACCAAGAGCGGGACAATCTGGGAAGCCAACCAATGGGGCATCACAAAAACCTTGTTCGGCAAGAAGCAAGCCAACGCCATGCATGAGCTTGGAGTCTTTGTAGCGAAACAAGTCCTCGCCTGTGAGAAAGACCAAGGAAAGGCTGCTGCTATCCTCCTCCTCATTTGTCTCGACTTTGCCTACAACGCGGTCGTTTCGGTAAGTGATTTAGGTATTTGATCATCTTGCCAACGAAGCTAATTGTCATCAGTTTACGGCTACATTGGACGGCTATATGAGGGACCTTTACAGGGCCGCTAACTCTAAACCATGGACCATTAAATCCGAACCGAAGTGGATCGACGTTATTCGTTGTGTCTTTAGCACTGCTGGCAATGCCGGTGAAGGTCTCGAAAAGATGGTCCAACTAATGGCCCAAGAAACAGTTAAACTGCCGATCGTACGCAAGGCCACCAAGACGGCCAATTACGAATTTAAATCCACAACGAGCGGAAACAATGTTAAAATAGAGGAAGGAGATACGGTCATTCTTGATATTGTAAGCGCGACCAAATGGCAACTCCTGTTAATCACTGGACTGACAAGATTATATAGTCAAAGGCCATTAACGAAGCAGGGACCAATAGCGATCAGACTAAGATCCAATGCTTGACCTCCCAACTCAGCATCGCAGACAAGTACGGCGTCTTCTTGCCAAGACGCTTCGCTACTCTCTCGTTGACTTCAATGATCAAATTCATCGCTCAGATGAAGAATCCCCGTCGTGGTCACGATGCTCAGGGATTCCTCAAGAGGGTTCATCTCGATTCTACCCCCGAGGGTTACGCTAACTATATGGCGCCCATGCGGGTGAGGTGGATCGAAGAGCAAGCACGAAGTCTGGGAGACGAGGAGGCTAAGAAGATTGTTACCAAGGGCATCCTAAGGCCCGAAGCTGATACATACCTTACGCCGACCTGGGATGAATTCGTGCCCTTCCCTATGACGTGGAAGATTCGATTCGATGGGTTTGGCGAATCGAAATACGAGAAGGACGGACATCCATATGGCAGGGTCACAACTGTTCGGGGTCTTCCGGATGACTGCCCCCCGGTGTACCAGCCGCAAGGCGCCAGCACGGTCGGAGGTGCATTTGCTACTCCGGTTTGCATTTGCGCTGGTACGGAAGCTGGCCCAGCTTTGAATTCCGAGTCGGATTCGGATTCAGACTCTGAATTCAAAAGTAAGGACAAGGCTGTAAAGAGTAAGGAGAAGGAAAAGAAGCGAGAGCTACACTGCCCTTGCGTTGGCCACCTAACGAAGAAGAAGCCAGGGCACGAGACTCACCAAGTGTCGACCGGGTGCGGCCTTGGGCGGTAATGTGCACAGGTGGTGATACTGAGAGTTTTACTTCCTCGCTTTTTTTCTCATTTTTAAGGGCGGTGTGATAGGCGAAATCTGATTTTAAATACCTATTTAGTTTATCTTTCAGCGCATTCTATTTTGATCAATATATATTACTAAAATAAATAAAATAAAAAAAAGAAATTGTATACTTAGATCTGTCCCCACATTGTAGAACTGTTCTTGGTTAATCAGCATCAATTGTTTGCAAGTTCCAAAAAATGGCGACAATGCTTTGTGTGGGATTTTAATGAAGCAAAAAATCATCACCCAGACCGCAAGAGTCGGTTGCCTCTTTTGTCTAAATAAATTTCCTGTGAGAAAATGCAGGCAAAGGTCGATCAATGGGTCGCATTGTGCGTTCATCCCGCTTAGTGAAAGATCCGGCCCTGATGAAACCGGACGAGCCAGAGCCTGTGAGGATGCCGCACACTGTGTATGATGCGCAGCCGCGAATGGTTTTATGATTCCGCTATACCCGTTGTAACCCTCTTGGGCCAATCGCTTCGGCTCCTGTCGTCGTATTAGCCGCCGTGGGTCGTTTCAGTGGCCCTCCGCCTGGGGAAGCCCCTCAAGCGCGTTGCCGGGATCGCGACACGCTTCCATTGGCCGCCAAATTGCAACTCAAATCATCCAGACTGTGCCGATTTCCCGACCGCGTTTCAGCCCCAAACCGAAAAACCACCACCGAGACTGCAAAGTACTCATGATGCATTACCTAATATTCCAGCAGCCATTGAAATCGTGAGATGACTTCAGGAGCTGGCCGACTCCGTTTGCCATGTTGAAACCCAGAGATCTGCGACGTGAAAATGCACTCACGCAGCTCCATGCCAGACTCCAGTTTCACTCAGCGGCCTGTTTCTGTAGGCAGAGACACAGCCCGTATGAAGTTCCCATGGGTACTACCAAGAAGATAAATAATTCGCAGCTGCATCCTCTGCCAAGAATTTCAGCCAAGAATTTCATCCAGTTTCGTTGCATTCATTCATACACTCATCGCCTGATTGGCCTTTCTCATTGGTGCCAGCTCTATCGTTTTCTTTTCCTAGTAATAAGTGATACCAATCAACATGAAGTTGGTTTCCACTCTTTCCATGGGGATGTTGGTTTCCCAGTCCCTTGTCGCGGGCCACCCTACTACCTCTCATAACGAAAAGCAATTTTCGGTTCGCCAAGTCAAAAACCCAAACTTTACTAGAGATGGCACCCGTGCTCTCATCAAAACATATAGAAAATATGGCATCACATTCCCTTCATCGTTGTCTACCTCGCTCCAGAGCGGGACCGCTCGTCCTGGCCGTAGGGCCGCCACCGACACCACTGGCAGTGCAACAAACGTGCCAGTCCAGAACGACGCCGAGTGGTTGACACCTATTCAAATCGGCTGCCCCCCAAAAACGTTTCAGATGGATTTTGACACTGGCTCTTCGGATCTCTGGGTTTATGGTCCCAAGGCGGCAGCCGCTGGCGGCGGTCAAACTCAATACATTGCATCCGAGAGCAATACTTCCAAGAACTTGAACGGAGCTTCATTTCAGATTCAGTATGGTGATGGAAGTGCAGCTGCTGGTCATGTTGTGCACGATAAAGTGTCTATTGGCGGTCTTGCTGTCAGCGCACAGGCTGTAGAGGTTGCTGACGAAGTGACTGACTCATTCGCTCAGCAATCGGATCTTGATGGTCTAGTCGGGTTAGCATTCAGTTCTATCAATACTGTCCAACCCCAGCAGCAAAAAACCTTTTTTGCCAGCGCTAACTCTGAGCATGGTACTGGGCTGTTCACCGCAGACCTCCAGCACAATGCGCCGGGTACCTATAATTTTGGCTTCATCAATCAGTCGGCGTTTACGGGAGATATTGCATTCACAGATGTCGACACTTCTTCTGGTCTTTGGACATTCACCTCCTCTGGGTTCGCCGTGGGCAACAGCACTATGTCTCAAACACCTATCACGGGAATTGCCGATACCGGCACCACGCTTCTTTTCCTTCCAGGAAAGGTCAACGAGGCTTACTACTCTCAAGTCCAAGGAGCCCAGTTAGATCAGACTGCTGGTGGCTTTGTCTTCCCTTGCGATGCAGATCTCCCAGACTTCAGCTTTGGGGTTGGCAAAGCCGCCATTACAGTTCCGGGTTCATTTATTAATTTTTCACCCCTTCAAAGCACCGGTTCGTCCAACAAGAGAGCCGCAAATGACACGGGCATGTGTTTTGGCGGTCTCCAGTCCAGCGACGGTGCGGGAATAAACATCTTTGGAGATGTTGCCCTTAAATCCGCCTTCGTCGTGTTTGATGGCGCAAAATCCCAGATAGGATTTGCAGCGAAGCCTCTCGCAACAGGCGCATAATCGCTTAGCCCCCTCAAGCTGGACTTGCACGAACTAACTTTGTAACCGGGGTCATTATTATAAGAGCCGAGCATAAGAAAGAGTGGTTGTGGAGGCCAATTTCAGCTTAAGGCCCTGTAAATAACTTTGTGGTAGATGGCCTGCTGACTACCCCCTGTGTTGCGGCGTCCAAGTGTGACCTGTCGTTTTTGTGGCATTGGAGTCCCAGGCTGGCACTGGTCAAGTTCCCACAGGACGCGCGCGCAACAACGCTCTGTTTTGATGAATAGAAATGTTTATGGGATATTTGCATGTATTTATCTTTAGTCTCAAAGAAATATCGCGAAACTAGAAATCATTCCAGTGCTCCGAGGTGACTTGATTTGATTTGATTTGTATGCTTAACACGGGTAACTCTCTAAGTGAGAGCAAAGAGTGCCTCCACATTATTTGTTACGTCTTGTGGAGTACTCTTTGCAAAACTTCCACCTCTCAATGTGTCTAATGCATAGGTTTTAAAACCTTTACCAATTTTTTTTTTCACATCTATTCTTTTTCTAAACCAGTATCGGTTCTTGTTGATCTTTCTGCAATATAAATGCTTTGAGGTGATTGTCCCCAAAATAACAACAACATACCCTATACGTTGATGGACCAGCTGAAGTTCCAGCTGTGGTCCCGGCGCACGTGCTCACTAGCCACAGGCTAATCCCAAGCCTCTTTCGGTAATTTCCACACGTGAACGGCTTAATTATCCTGTATTCGCTTATTACGGGTAGATGCGCGGCGAGGTTTTAACTAAAAATGGTAACGAGCTAAGTTTCAAATTGATTTGATGAAAATCCCAACAAATATGGTTGCTTTTACTTAATCCCACAGGATGAGGGCGTTGCTAAGTGGCGTATTTGTTGTATTCAATTGAAGCATGTGGACGACAGAGCCCTGGTCAGGTATATCCCAGATCCTAACGTGGCTGGAACTCCAGCTCAGCAATTCAAAACCATCACCTTCTCAACCGAGATTCTCAATGGTCCTTCATCCAAATGAAGCACGGTGATAACCTTTTTAAACCACCCTAGCGTTGTGTTCCTGGCGGCCGTGTCTTGCTCGCAGCCAACCCCACATGGCCATTTCAGCCACGCTGCGGATTCATCAGTCCAAGCACACGATGGTCAGACCCCGCGATTCCCCTTTTGGGCAAGGTCCAAGCCTCGCCAACAGCCCGGCCCCTGGAGCATTTCCTGAGCTTACTTAGCGTCATTGTGATGAATTTTGGGCGTGCACTTTTGATCTAGTTTCGCGTGTCCTGCTCTAGCTTGCTTTGCTTCGGTCATACTGCTCGCACCTGTGGTTTGGCCAAAATGGATTGGGCCAGCTTGAAGTCTGAGCTTTCAGGGGTGCATTGCGTTGGAGGACTCGAGGAATTAGCTAAATACAAAATACGCTGCCTTGGTGCAGTTCTTGCCTTTTGTTTCGTTTCTTTCCTTCAAGCCTGGTCGCTCTTTCACGGCTCTGTTTACGTTCCTTACTGTTGCTCTATTCTTTCTTGTTACGGGTTCTTTTTTTAACACCACACTCATTTTTAAAAGTTAAATTGCGATGCGTCTTAGTTCCGCCTGCATCAGCCTGTTGGCTGCAGGTTCACTTACATCTGCGGGTCCTTGCAGGCCATTCACTCGCAGCACGCAATATTCGATCATTACCGAGCTCTCAAGCAGCACCATCAGCAGCAGCACCACCAGCACCACCAGCACCACCTCTACTTCCATCCCGTATACCGTCCCCGAGAATACGAAGAGTCCTTTGAAGTCCGACACCAAGACCGCCCCTGGAACCACAATCACGACCTTGAGTGAGAGCAGCACCGAGTCAACACAGTCTCGTACTGTCATCACCATCCAAGGTTTTAAGGCCGAGGCTGCTCGTGTAAGAGCTGGTGCGGGCACCACTTCTGGGGAGGAGACAACCACTGCGACGGAGGAGACTACAGCTTCCGGTACCGGAATCAACACTGCACAGACTGTTGTACCACAGACCACTCCTGGATCTGATACGGGAGTGCCTGGCGCAGAGACTACCGGGCCTTATGTTGTCCCAACCACTAGTACAGGGTCAAGCACGGTGACCACCGGTACAGAATCCAGCACTCAGGCCTCCGCCTCGGGGGAGAATGCCGCCGTCAAAATTGGTACTGATACCGAAACGGAGACCGCCACCGGTATCAACAAGGGTACTTCTGAGAAGATCGCCGCTACCCCAGAGCTCTATGACATTACCCCTACTATCGAGTACAGCACTGTTAGTGTGACGGAATCCAACACAGACACTGCTACCGAGATCGTCGCTACCCCAGAGGCCTATGCCATCACCCCTACCATTGATTATGGCACCCAGAGTACCACTGCGCTTACCACAGAGGCTTCCGCTGGGTCATCCTCCCCGAACTCTGCTGTGGAATCCAACACTGAGGCCGCTGGGTCCCACTCGGACACTGGTACCACCACAGTCACTACCGTGAATGCTTATGCCGTTACTCCTACGATTATGTACGATACAGATACTGCCTCTACTCCGGATGCTTATGCTGTAACCCCTACGATTGTTTACGAAACAGACACTGCCGGCAGCCACAACAAGGATACGACTTCTGGCTCTAACACAGACACTACAAGTTCTTCTGTAGTTACTACTGTGAATGCTTATGCTGTCACGCCTACTATTGTGTATAGTACGGACACTACTTCTACTCCAGATGCTTATGCAGTTACCCCCACGATTGTGTATGATACGACTGCTTCCTCCGGGCTGAATGCAGACGCGACCACTGGAACTGCTTCTACTCCGGATGCTTATGATGTTACCCCGACTATCGTCTACAGCACAGACACAACTAACGATCACAACTCGGATACTGCTACTGAGTCTAACACTGCAGAGGCCATTGGTCTCAGCACGAAAAGTGACTCCACAAGCGTCGCCGATGTAAATGATTATGCCGCTACCCTCTATGCAGCTACCCCGACGTTGACATATGAGATGGATAGTACCCATACGACACCTAGTGCCTACGACGTTACACCTACGGTTTTGTACAGCGCAGGAACTACCCCAAATGCTTATGACGTTACCCCTACTATTGAATACAGCACGGGTTCTGCTGCTGGGGCCAAACCAAAGGAGACTGATACCACAACCACCACTACCCCAACCGCCTATGACATTACTCCTACTGTTGGGTACGAGACGGACACGGCAGCTGCTACTAGCCTTAGCACAACCACCAGCTCTAGTTTGAGTATGAACGTTAACCTATCTGCTTATGCTGATACTCCAACTGTTTCATACGACACGGGTTCTGCCACTGCTACAGCTACTACCCCGACTGCTTACGATGTCACCCCTACTGTTGGGTATGGCACAAAAGCCACTACTAGCCTTACTACAATTGTCAGCTCGAGTGCTAGCATGAACATTAACCTGTCTGCCTATGCTGATACTCCGACTGTTACATACGCTACGGGTTCTGCCACTACTACAGCTACTACCCCAGATGCTTATGACGTTACCCCTACTATTGTGTATAGCACAAACACCGCTGCCGGACTCAGCACGAAGACTGATACCTCGGCTACCACTACCCCGACTGCTTATGACATTACTCCCACTGTTGGGTACAACACAGCCGCTGCTACCAGCTCCAGAACAACCACGAGCTCAAGTCCTAGCATCAACGTTAACCTATCTGCTTATGCTGATACTCCGACTGTGACATATGGTACGCCTACCGCCAAGGAACCCAGCACTGAAGCCAAGACCTCAGCAAGCACTACCCCGACTGCTTATGACGTTACTCCTACTGTTGGGTACGACACTGCGGCAGCAGCTAGCTCCAGCACAACAACCAGCTCGAGTCCTAGCATAAATGTCAATCTCTCTGCTTATGCTGATACTCCGACTGTCACATACGGCACGCCTACTGCTAAAGAACTCACCACTGAAGTCGACACCTCAGCAACCACTACCCCTCATGCCTACGATGTTACTCCTACAATCGTAGAGAATACGGATACTGCTACTGCTACTCAGACCACTCCTGATGCGTACGATGTTACTCCTACTGTTGTTTACAATTCGGATACCGCCACCGCCGCTGCTAGTACTCCTAGTGCATACGATGTTACCCCTACCATTGTTTACAACACAGGCACTGCCGCTGCGACAGTTGGAACTAAGACTGGTGGAGCCTCAAACACAGCGGAGACTAGTGGCCCTGAGACCACTGGCAGTGCGGCGGGTAACAAGGACACCGCCACTGGTTCCGCTACGCAGACTACAACGGGAGACTCTAGTGGAGAGAACGCTTCGACAAGCCGATACGAAATTCCCACCACCGGTGCTGAAACCAACTCAGTAAGCATTCAAGCAACTACTTTTGCCACCATTACCACAGCGGCGGCCACTACCACCGACTGCACTACGACGACTACTGGTACTACCGCCGCGACCACATCCCCGGTTCTTTCCACCTTTTCTCTCACTGGAAGAAGTTCAGGCACCGCGTTTGATGGCATGGTATTGGGAGGTACTGAAACAGGCGAGACTGTGGGATTCAGTGACAGCACCTATGTGCTTTCGTTCCACCTCGAAGCTTCCACTAAGTACCTGATGCTCGGTGATTTGTATTTTGCCTACAACACAGCTTACGATTCATCCTCTGCGGCAAATGCTGACAGCTTGGGACAAGGCTCTCATCTTAAACAAGTTGTTTGCGGCGATGCTCATATTGGCCAAGCCTTGTCTTGCTCCGTGACTGGTATGGACGACACGCTTGTCCAGTTTTACATAAGCCCAACAGGCGACGTCTCAATGGGCCAGGCTGGAACCCCCCCGTCTAAGGATTGGACGGCTATCCAGCTCATAGTGGAGTATGCCATCAAACAAAACCCAAACCCTTACGTCCCACCGCCAACCATTACTGAGGAGTAAGGAGAACTGTAATAGGTGATTGGAGAATCGCGAAGAGCTATATTCATTAATATTTTCTTTTATTCTCTTCTCTGCCCGTCATCTGGAACAATCGATGTAGCTAGACTCAGGATTGTAATTGTTGTTATGATTATTTTGCTCTCATAATGTTTGGCTTCTGCCCAATGGCGCATAGTTCGACAGCTAAGCTCCTACGTCGTTGCCTGGACCGACCCTGGATAATAAAATACTATGCTTAGCACTTGAATGAATGGTGACATGAAGCTGCTGGACACACGGATAAAATTTCCGCCCAATTGACTTGATACTGAGATCGAGATACGCTGTTACCCGTTTAGTCGGTGCCTAAAATAAAACAGACGTCATCACTCGCATCGCTAAAGCTTCATACCTGCGACCTCCATGTCCATTTTTTGAAGATTGAAAGGTAAGCGACGGGAAGCCCCGGTTGATCAGAGGAATTCCAGACATTGAGTCATGATCATGGCCAGAGAATCAGACCAATGGCCCAGATCGCATCGATCCTGATAAGATTTGTTTTGCATGAGGTATCCACCTCAATGGCATGTCGCAGCTCGTTTATCCACTCACGTCCCCAGGAACAGCTCAACATGACGCGTTACATTGAGTTAATGCCTGAATGGATCTACTCGCATCACCCAAATCATCTTGGCGGATGTGCTGATCTTGACATCAATGAAGTCATGCGCTTGAATTATCTCGTCTCCACATCTGCATGCGGTAAGCTCAATCCCAAATTGTCGGGGTCGTGGACCAATATCGTTTAGTCTGTAGATCAGCAGAATTTTCCGATCGCGTATACTCGGAAGCACAGTCTAATTGATTGATGCGGAGACTAAACGTGGCCGAGAGACTGTGTTTTGAACTTTGTTGGTGAATGACGTTGATGACATTGTGGCTACCGCTGGTTGGCGCTTTTAGCTCCGAGCCATTCAGCCTCTTACGCCAGCCCGACCCCACATGCCTATGGCATTACACGCCGTGCCTGAGAACGCATCGTGGAATAACCTTTCTCATCGATTGATGCTTTGTCGCTTTGGTAGTTAGAGATCTGATGTGTTGTGTGATGACAAGATTCAGTCGCGTTTCCAATATCAACACTCATTCAGGTAAACATCACGCTAGGGAAGATCAGTACCTAGAATGGCGAAAGGCGAGTAATTCCGTAAGCAGCGCCCGAGAAGAGAAAGAAGTCTATATATACTTCTGATCCTTCCTCCCAAATTATTGTGACACAACCAATTCATCTTCACAAACAACCAAAACAACACAACAACAGATTTCAATATGCAGAAAGCTAAGCAGGCAGTTTCCGAATTTCTCTCCCATGACGGGCACCACGAAACATCCGTGGATGAGAACATTCGACCGGCCATTACTGAGGAGCACATCAAACCTCACAAACATGAGAATGTCAACACTGTCGTCAACAAGGATATCCACAAAGAGCACCACCACACGGTCGTCCAGCCTATCAAAGCCAAAGAAACATTGTAAAAATACTCCCGTATTAGGCAGTGCTAGCGACCACTAACAGAACATGAAGGCCCGAGAAACATACGCACAAGGTTGCACCAGTCGAACACAGAACATTCAATCATGCTGGTGGAGAAAATCTCCAAGCGACCCTTGAACATGATATGAACAAGTATAAGAACCATTCTACGACACACACTACGTCCCATTCCACTACTGCGGCTCCCATTCTAACCGGAGAGCGCGTCCACCATCATGTACACGAACACATTCAGCCTGTCATCGAGAAGGAAACAATTGTCCCAGAAGTCCTTCACACTACAGTTCCCATCCACGAAACACATTATGCTCCACCCGTCCATCATAACACGACAGTTCTGCCAACAAAGACTCTCGAAGAATTCAACAAGGGAACTGGAACATTGCAAGGGGAATCGCGCACCAAGGTTGGCGAATACGAAGGTTGCCCAAAGACGTTCCATGAGAATCTGGAAGCCCACGCAGCTGAGTCGAAGAACAAACCTATGCGATCGCAGAGTCAGAAGGTTGGAGGATTGGGCCATACCAGAGACCGCAGTAGCACAGAAGGCATGAAGACTGGAGTATGTTTCCTGGGCCCTTCGAGTTCATCATTATACTAACTTCTCTAGCCTGGCATCGACAAGCATGACAGCGCAACCTCCCACAGCTCGATCTCGTCAAAGCCTTCCTTGAAAGACAAGTTGAACCCATTTACTGATGCCGACGGCGATGGAAAGAAGGGAATTCTTGACTAAAAAGACGTTATATCATCGATTATGGACGATCGATTTATGGTATTTCATCTAAATATAGTCGGTGGAAAGGCCAGATTGTATTGATAAGAGACAACTAGACATATAAATCCATCCTTTTTGTTCTATAGCTTCATCAATCTTGTCCGTTGCTGGTGTTAGAATTTGCATGTACTCAAGCGAAATACATGGCGCACTATTTACAATAGCAAATCCTGCATCCACATTATTGAGTAAAGTATTGAAGTCAACAAGAATATTAAAAAATCCCTCTGATTTATCTGCTGAGCGCAATATTCCATCGGCAAAGCTTCATCGGTCGATCAATTAGTGGTGTGTTTGGTAAGTGGCAGTCATGGTTGTTTTTGTTTAGCCTGCTGATGCCGTTGTTTCTTCTCTCGCTGTTCCAGATTAAGATCTCCAAATAAAATGAAAACACGTATTGTAGATCGCGGGAAATCCCATGCATATGCCAGGGCACATACGGCGATAACTAAAAATCACTGTTGCGCAAGTGGCGAGCCCACAATGAAAGATCAGAGGCGGTGTGTAGTGCGGCAAGGAAGCTAAAGCTGCAATGCTGCATGTCAAATAGAAAATTTTCTGCTTTGGGAAAAACACACGAAATAACACAAAGCAACGGACGAGCATGATATTTGAGGAGCATTCTCTAGACGTAGATAGCTTTGTGATGAGATGTGTGTTGAAATGGAACAATAAACCTCATGCATGTATTTAGAGTCGTTGATGGAAAGGGCCGCCATCCATCAAGAATTGGAAACACACAGAAAGACATGCATCAAGACAGGACAGTTATTGAAACGGAGCCCTTGTGCACAAATGTGGAGTGGATAACCAAAAATTGAATTGTATCAGTAAAATGCGACAACCCTTGCGTTTGGGTAAATCAAACTTCACCAGTTTTGTGACGTCAATGGGCGCATTTTTGAGGCCCCTGCAGACGTTTAAGCGAAGCAGCAAATGGTGTCCTCCGAGGCCTTGGCACTCCGATGCACTTTCGCCTCACAATTTCTGATTCTTTTTTTCTTGCGCAAGCCATAAATGTCGTGTCGGTTGCAGATTCATGAAATCATCCAAGAAGCAGTGGTAAGTATCTCGCATTAATGAACTTGCAAGTTCAGTATACCTTTTTCATTGTGTATTCATACATGAGGCAAGTAATGAGTCATGTTCCCTGCCAAAAAGAAGATTCATGAAATGACAAAGACACCTTTTTAAAAAATTTTATTACTCCGTAAATTGTAAGTGGTGATTAGGCTCGAGCTTGCATGCATTAGCCTCTTCCGATCTCACAAATGTGCGCATTTGTGGTGGCTGAGTTGCTCAGTGGGTCTTTTCGGCCAACTTCCTCGGCAGTTCCGGTCCTATAGTCCTCAAATGCATTCGATATAAACGAATTGTCTTGCTCTTTCCATTCTTTCCAACGCATTCTAGAGAAGAAAGCTTGAAACTTTTATTGATAATTTATTCAAAATAGGCCACCCCATTAAAGATTATGAGATTACGAGCTATTTCAGCAATCGGTGTTGCCGATGACCTGAATGCACATTCAGTTACCTACACCAAATGTACTCGGTTTAACCGACTTGGTCAACAATCGAATAGACCAGACGATAATCATCCATCGCGATACTATGTCGGCGACTCTGATGACAGTTTGTCCGATGCAAGCTCTGATTACAATCCCAACCAGTGCATTGAAGATGGCAAATCTGCTACAGCCATCAAACACCATGATGCCGCTGTTTCTGGATTGAGCACGCGACAGTTCTCATTGGATAAAGTCCTTAAATGGATGTCTTCAGCACAATACGAGCTATTTTCAGAAAAAACATCAATGTTTCCCGCGGAGACAGAAATGAACATCTCTAGCTTTCCTCGGACGTCTCATGGTGGCGCGCATCCTCGCCTAGCCTGTCCTTTTTACATATCAAATCCAACGAAATACCTATCATGTGTCCAAGAACATCGTTTTCTCTCTATTGAGGACCTTATCAAACACGTCCAAAAATATCACGTCAATTCACCATACTGCTCGATATGTCGAGAGACTTTTAGCACGATGATAGAGCGCGATAAGCATGTCCGGCTGGACAAATGTCAGTTGTCAAACTCGGAGCGATTTAGTTTTGATGGTATTCATCTACCAGAATTAGCAAAGATGAGAAGTCAAGATAGCAGGCACCTTGATGAACGGACGCGGTGGTTTCAGATTTGGAAAATCGTCTTTTCAACATTGGATCATCCCCCATCTCCTTATATTCAATAGAGCCTGCTTGTTGAGTGGAGCGTTCTATTCACGCTGCTATTATTCAACACTGGTTTGGTGGCTGTGCAGAGATGGTGAGCAGGAATAGAGATTTTTGTTGTAATAAGGAGATTGATTACTTGACTTCGCCCCAGGGTATTTATGTATCTTTGTTTCTTTTTTTAATCAAGAGAAAGTAAATAATAAAAGCCAAGACAAAAATGTGCGCTAGAGCTCCCTTTGCTTATTTCCTCCGGGTCGCTGACCACAAGTCCTTGTCACATTGACCTGTCACATTAGCAGCGTTTAATACAAACGGTTGGATTTCTTGAAACAACTACACCTCGGCTTAAAATAAATATCTTATTCAATTTACGTATTTCTTGAAAAGATATACAAATAAAAACCCAACCCTTACTCATATTAACTCGGCATTCATAGGAATATTTTTGTTTCTAAACATACGCCATATTTCAACTTTTTGTTTCTGCAAACAAACATGGTGTCGAGCACAAAAGCATCATCAATATGTTACCGCGCCAAACCCTATGTCGATCTGCGCCCCCGATTCCCAGGACATCATCCCGTGATACATCTTATCATATAGAAAAAGGAATCAAATAGCATGGTGTAAAAAAAGACAAAGGAGCATTGCGTATAAGAGATAGAGCAAGACAAAATAAAATTTGAGCGGATGCAGAGCGCTCCACCCCTGGCTTTAATATCATGGAGAAAGAGCGGAAGCCAGCATATCAAAGGTACCGAATGCCATTTCCGTCAAGATCAGCGATATTGTTAGCTAGTAACAGATCTTCAAAGGAATCGGGCTGGGCTGGAAGATTACCGCTGGGCTGAACAGACATGGAGCTATGCTGCCAGGCGAAGGGAGCTGGAATCTGCGCCCCATGTACCCATAGACTGGTTGGGTCCACTGAGTGCCCTGCATCGCCAGGGATTCTTGATGGTGGGTTGTCAGGGTCAAGCCAATTTGGCCCACCCCACGATTGGCGGACTAGTTCTGGATCGATAAGATGGTTCGCATCTGAGGCCGCCGGGGCACGGTCTTCTAACTGGGCATTCAAATGAATGGTCGCCTGATGTTCACCGCTCATTTCATTTCTTGAGTGCATGAGAGGTGTGTTCGATTCGTCATCAAGGGACATGGTTGAACTCGGGGCGACGGAGAGAGCCTCGCTTGCTCCGGAGTCAAGGATGACTCCTACGTGGTCGTTTTGTTGAGCATCAAAGGGGGGCAAAAAGTAGCGCCTGAAGCGGGCTGGCGGCGGCTGCGAGGCGTCGGTAATCTCTTGCAGAATCACGCTAATGTGATCTTGCACATTTTGCGGCGTGGTTCGCATTAGCAGATCAGGCAACCTCTGGCGCAATACGGCCTCCGCTTGGCCAAGCATCATGTTCCTCGATTCAGTCAAGGTGCGCTCAACGTAAGGAGATTCAGGCCGCGGGTAGCCAACAAAGAGCAGGTCCCACATGCAATACCACTTTTGGTGAGCCGTGAGGCCAGAGGGAATTTTCTTCATCGACTCCAGCTCGTGTTCCAGAAGGAGGTCGGGCCCCGGTTGGACATTGCAGCTACGGTCGCGAACATGGTTATCTTGCGACGCTATACAGGGGAATAAACGCCAGCACTTCGCACAATGATAATAATTGTCAAGTGCGTGGCATCGCTCTAGATGCTGTTTGACGTCTGAGGGCTTTTTCAACTCGTATTTCCCCAGACAACGCTCGTGTCTATGAGGGTCGAATTTATAGAATGGACAGGCCCAGAGTTGGTCCTCGTCCTGGTCTCCTCCGCAAACACTATTGCCAACATTCCCAATCCTCTTCGGCAATTTCTTCTTTTTCTCATCAGCTCGACCCTTGTCCCTCCTACCCGTGCTGGTTGCCTTGAAGGTTCCACCCCCCTGATGGACCGGGCCGCCTGTGGTCTGTTCTTGTGATGTGTGTGGATGGTGCTCAGCCAAGAGATGGAGGGGAGTAGCGGTGAAGGGATCAAGGTGTCTGTCGTTCCAGGCAGCTCTCCGATCGACGAAGTTGAGGGCATCAGTTGAACCTTGCATGTTACAGAAAAAGAAATCGGTGGAAGCGGTATCGGAGGTTGGCTTTGAAGCAGGTGAGATAGGCGAGGTGGACAAGTTTTGAGTCGGATTTGCATTTCGGAACCTGAAGCGAGCAGGAATATGACGAAGTCTTCTGATGCGAGGAGGATGAGCTAGCTTTGAGGGGCGAACTCGGGTGGTGAGAGCCGAAGATGGAGACACGATGCTCCTCGTTACATTCCCTGCCGGCATCAACGCAGGGGCACGATGCCTTTTAAGACCTGCACTAACCAGTGCCTGGTTGCGTCTCTGCCGCAAGTTCATCAATTGGTGTCGCATAGTGTGGGTTGATGTGAATAATGGGGCTTAAAGAATCGTGGGATTGTATTTGGATTAGAGAGCGAAGAATAAAGGTTAAGTGGGAATTGATCGTGATGTCGTATGAATGATCAAACAAGCTTGGAATGTCGCAAATGCAAACGAATGTAGGATACCTTCAGCTAGAAGAATAGAAAGGAAGGGTTGGATGTACGACATGTTATATAGTAGTCAATTTCCCATCGAATTTGTTGTGATTTGAGGCTCAAGTGGTACAACAGTCCAAATAGTACATAGATCAAGGTGGAGCCAGACTACAATTGTGCGAGTTACGGCGGTTGCCAGTGGATGTGAATGTATCCTGAAGTTAGATAGCTACCCCGATCATCCACGTAGATCCTTGAACTGCAATCCGTCAGCTAGGGGCTCTAAGTTGATTCAGTGCGGCAAAAGGCGCCGACCAAGCGAGAAAACTGCCCCTCAATGAGCGGGGATAGTCCATGCATGCTGGGTTCTTCGACAACCCACCTCGTGAACGAACCGTCTTCGTTTGCTTCCAGGGTATCAGCACGGCAAGCTCAACAGGTCGGTTGCGCCAAGCTTCATGCCCACTTCCAGAAAAGTCTCTAATCATTTGACGAGGGGTTCCCTGGAATATCCCCGAGAGGTCCATTTTTGAATTGACCTTATCCAAGTGGATCACTCACCTTCATCAAAGCACAGCACTTCCCGACCCTGTCCCCGGGTCCGGACCATGGGGTGGAGCTACAAAAGCTGCTATTTTTCACAACATTCGAAACCGCCAACACTACAGACCAGTCTCTAACCAACAAAAGTTCGCCTTGAATTGGCTCGCTGGCGCCAGACCCGAGTCATAGTCACTCGTCGCTGTCAAGGTCATATAGCGACGTGTTTAAACGTGGTCCCTGCTTTGTGGCTGGCTGACAGAGTCAATTTTCGCAATGAGCATTCAGCGCGCCCATCGCTCGGATGACATGGTTCAGTACCAAGGATCGAATACAGGAGCCGGCTGATCAACCTCGATGGGCCATCCCAGCAAACCTCCAAAATGATCATCAAGATCTAATTTGAACATTGATTTCGTCCAGCCTTTATGCCATTCGATGACGCGCTTGCATTACTCGTCTACATCTTTCAACATCGAGGCTTTTGTATGAATAACATGTAGGAACACACTACAATCAGCGTCTTGACGAAACGAGAAAAGGCTAGCAGGGGTATAATATCCGGCTGCTTCGGAAATGGATTTGGCTGGGTTAATTATGAACTAATATTATGAGGTATGTGCGCCATGGGGGGCCTCAAAACTGCTTCTCCGCTGGGTGTGTCCGAACCTCCCCCTCCCTACGCCACTTGCACATTTGTGATGGGATTTGAACTCACATCCCACAACCTAGGTTTAGCACAAGCTAGATAATTTCCGGGGAGCATCTTCCGTGATGCCTAGAGATCACCATCCCTGTTGCTCCAGTATTCCACACGACTGTGGTGTGGATATTTTCACTGTGCCTTGCCGCAACCCCTGCCAACAGCTAGCGTCAGTTGGTCGGACCCTGCATGTAGCCACATGACTTGCTTCGTTTTTATATTTTCCTTATCGCACTTTTCTTTTTTTGCTCGCTTGTCACTTCCTACCCCGTACAGTTCAACGAGGTCGCTCTCAATCGCTCAGATCCCCGCCGCTATAACTTAGTTCCCGCGACTTGAGAACTTGTCAAACGGCTCAATCTTCTAATATTTGCTTTTTTATCGATTCATGTCTCTGATATCAGACAAAGAAACGATAGAGTACTCCAAATTCCGACCAGCCACCACGACCTGACCGAATTTCCTCATCAGTTCGCCGTCCGACCTTCCCATAGATACGATGCGAATGACGACCGCCCAATCCCCAATCGCTAAATTAGCCTCGAATAAAGGAAGGAAACATCGCGTCACATCCCATTGCCTCATTTTGGGATAATGGTTGCTGAGGCCGTAACAAATCAACATAACCTTTGGGGAAAATGCATCTTGAGCCCATTCAACCGACCCCATCCGATCCGATAACTGTAATATACCAATCTAAACCTTGACACCCTGACTTGCCCCAAGAATTTCGAACAGAAGCTAGAAGTTATTTTGTTAAAAACTGGCTCGCTAAAGCCCTTCATATGCCCCAGCTTCGAATACTTCACAATAGCACCTTATATTTAGCAGCTCATCGATATGCACCCTCTAAAATATGCACAATGAGACATGGCAAAGAAAATGAATGTATCATTCAACGGCATATTGAGTTTCATTTATCGTGTTTTTTCTAGGCCTTATCATCTTGCTACCATACTATAAACTAGAACCTGCCATCCACGTCTTAATCACTCAAGCTCTCTATAGGATTAGAAATATGATGCAACGAGTGTTAGATCTACCCGGTCTGTCATACACAAGGCAAAATGGTAATCGCCGTAGTAGGGGTTATTGGAGCTGGCAAAAAATATCACAGGTCAATGCCTAAATTCGCACCTCGAAAAGCAATTGTCTCTTTCACAGAGGAGGCAAATGTAGCAAAATAAATGGATCAACCCTCGCCTGGCCACCCTGCTGGTGGTGGGGCCGTGCCGGTGGAGCCGACCCGGCAAGCTGTCTCCCCAGTGTCACACTTTGTTCAGCAGATTACATATCACAGCTCTACACACTTTAACTTAGTTTAAAACTAAGATAATTCCAAAGTTTTCTCCTGCTTAAGTCATACTAGTCTACCCAAATTTCTTATGTCGGAACTTTTACCTTGGTATGCCGAGAGGTTGCGTATAGGGTATGCAATAAAAAGAAGATCTAAAATCCCAGCATAATGTGGTTTACTTTTCGAAAGCTTTTGTAACTCTTAATACTAGAGTCTTTAGTATATAGAATGTCTCTTGGGTCTGTCAGTCGCTAAATAATATGGAGATGAAATAATTTGAGAAATAACGTTTCGGCTCCACATCGCGTTTTGGGCTCAAGACTGCTCCAGATTTTGTCAACCTGTCACATGATATTTTTGGTATGAGGTGGCAAGCAAGTGGATATCTAGTGATAGATCAAATAGTGACACATTACCTATAAAATAACTCACCATCACGAACCCCGGTCAGTTCGGGTTTAGACCCAGCCATACAGACCTCGTTTAATCCCAACATTCGACCCCATCTGCCTACCTAAGATGGACCCTCTACAGAAGCCCCAACCTCGACCCAGAAGAGGACAGTATGTAAACCAAGCATGGTAAGAAGAATTCACTACATACGTCCTCAATAATAGAGTCTTGACACTGAAAGTGCCAGCAATGAATGCAAAAGACGAAAGATCAAATGTGATGGCGCCAGCCCTTGCAAGAGTTGCATGAGAGGCTCTAGGTCTTGCTTCTACTGCCAGAACCGTCATCGAAAGATACAAACGGGGTAGGTTTAATGCCATTTAGCTCAAAATAGCGAGCGGTGTGTTTAATGATGTTTAGTTTTAATGCAGACATGAATCAAATCGATGAACCTGCGAAATTCCGCGTAGAAACGGCCTACGCAAGTCCTGTGGAATCCATTCATGAGATGACCTCTTCTCAGGGGTCTGATGTAGTATCGGACCATACCCTTCAGCCAAAAAATGAGTCTCGAAGTACCTTTCGGAATTCAGCAAACCCGAATATCAAGTCTTCTGAATTTTGTGGGCCATCTAGTTCGGAATTCACGCTTGATATGGTCAGTGGAAATTTGAGAGAAATGGGCATACCCGGAGCGATTCTTGACAGGCCAAATTCCGGACTAGGATATGCATCAGGTCCACCTTACACCCTGACTCACTCCGGTCCTTTGATGAAAATTCTGATCATGGACCCGCTATGGGACATGAGAAGACATGAAGCTTTGGGCCTTATTCAAGAATGGAGTAACGGCATAGGTTCGTTGTACCCAATCATAAGCCACAAGAAATTGGTGGAGATGGCAAACATCATCTTTGACAGTCTTGAGGAAGCACAAAAGAATATTATCCAGCCTCATAAAGTACACATAGCAGATGTGCTTCTTAGTAATGATGCCAATAAGCTAAAGATCGTGTTGGCTATTGGTCGTACTCTTGAAAGCGGCGGCAGAAACGATCAGGGCCAGAGGTTATTCCAAAGTATTACCGAGGCAATAGAAGGATTATTTTGGGACCCAGTTGACATCAATGGGATTCAGCTTCTCGTCCTTGTAGTAAGTAAGATCATTTCAAACAGGTGCCGGGAAATTCTCATGGTTAACATAGGCAATCTACCATTATCATCTCGACGAGGAAGTTCGCGCTGGAAGAATTGTGGGGTTTGCAGCAAGGTTATGCCTTGAAATGGGCCTGCATTGTCAATCCATGGTTGAAAAGATGTTTCCTGATGCTAAAGATCGGTCAACAGCCCTACGAACATTTTGTTCTGTGTTTATGTTGGAAAGAAGAACATGTCTCGGCCAAGGGATTCCGTTCTCAATCCATGACGCTTACATTGATCCACTGAATTCTTTATTTGCAAGTCAAACCACCGTTCAAGAAGTACCAGGAATTGATAATCACACGCCAGATGATTCCAACTTGACCCTGTCGGCTTTGTTTGAATGGACAAAGCTGGCCGGAAGGACCTGGCGAGTCCTGAATAGCCAGGGGAAAACAGCCGGTGAATTCGGAGAAGAAGGTCTACACTGCTTGGAGAATCAAATCTCGAGCTGGTATCAACAATTGCCCATACATCTGAAGTTGGACTCAAACAAATTACACAGCTATGATGGCCAAAATGAACCAAGTTATCTTCAAGCAGTCTTTTACTCCCGGAAAAGCCAGCTTCTAAACTTAATATACAGACCAGCACTGCAGTCGAAGGCCAGGCTTGATCAAAATGAACGACACGTGTTGTCTGCTGTGACAATGGCTAAGGAAACACTTCGGATGTTTTCAGAGCTCAACGAAACCACACCCTTTATTCGGATGCATCCTATATTCTTCAAGCACACCCTCCTCACAGCCTTGGGAAATCTGCTTTTAATTATGGTCAATGGCACCAATGAATCAAGAGAGAGCGTGCGATTGGAATTCGACACTTCTCTATCGTTGATAAAATTGCTCAGTACACGATCAAACCCATTAATGAGGCTATGGCGGCGCCTAGAAGGTCTCCAAAAACTTCAGGCAAACCTTTTCAATTCCTCGACGAGTGACTCAGGCAGTGAGATGAATTACATCCCGCCATGTAAGAACCTGACATGCTTTCAAATAGAGCAGCCGTTCCAGTCTTCAAATCTCACGCACCCGGAGGGGATAGTTTCGCAGCCTTTCTACAATATCCATAGCACACAGGGATTTGCAAATAATGGAATGGGATTATTTGGAGGATTAAATAGCGCTGTGGGAATTGGAAATCTTTTTGAGTTCCCTTTCATAGAATGATGCGGGTCTAGGCCGTCTACAAAGACGCCAAGAAATGCGGATGAATACCTTTGTCTCGCTGACAATCCTTTCTCAATTCATCAAATATACTGCATCTGTATTAAGGGAGGCTGTTGAATCTTCTGTTAAGTCGTATGATGTAAATTAGCATAGACATTGGGATCAAAGAATACATAGGATATCCGAGGCCAACATCTCCACTTAGTAGATTCCTGGAACCTCCCGGTAATTTCTGCCCTGTTTCATTGGGGTATAATCGGCTGGCACATATCATATCACGCTAGTTCCGTCTACCGAGGAATTGCTCCTCCGAGACGGAAACGGAAAAGGACGACCCAATGAACATCCATAATCCAAGTAAAGA
Organism: Calonectria hongkongensis; assembly: GCA_017140755.1. NCBI lineage: Eukaryota > Fungi > Ascomycota > Sordariomycetes > Hypocreales > Nectriaceae > Calonectria > Calonectria hongkongensis. The sequence continues at coordinate 284,781 of JAACJA010000018.1, forward strand.
TTGGTGTGAATGCCCACTATCATTGGTCCATCGATTCTAAGGCCATCGCTCAAAGGACTAAACAAGTCCATATTTCCGTCTTTCCGCGTGGTAAATAGTCCATAAAGTTCATCTCTGGGCAAAGTGCACCGTCTTCAACTCCTTCATCACCAGCACCAACGTCCAAAATACTTCTTGAATTGGCAATCATTCCTCAATCAAAACCCTATGTTTGATCATTATCCATATGGTCCATAAACCTTACAAAATACAATGTTAGGCGCCGCAATACTTCCTATCCTGCCATACGTGGCCCTCATCTGGGCCATCATCAGCCTGTGCAAAAATTATTTCAATGCCGGAATTAAGGATGTACCTGGACCCTTCGCTGCCAAATTTACCGACTGGTACAGATTCTTAGACCTCTATAAAGGTTTACATCATGTTTCACTCAATGCTTTGCATGAGAAGTACGGCGATAGTGTACGATTTGGGCCTCGCATTGTCAGTCTTCGCAACCTCAATGATGTTAACAAGGTCTACGGAGTAAAAACCATTTATCCAAAGGTATGAAATTAAAAGCATTGAAAGACCTTTTTTGAACTAACATTTCACTCTGAAATGTAGAGTCAATTCTACTCTGTTCAACAAATCATGGCAAAGGGCAAACCAACGCAGACATTATTTTCGACCATGGATGAGGCTTTTCACACCAAAATTCGACGACCCGTTGCAAATGCGTATGCCATGACTTCTTTAATGGACTATGAGCCACTTGTTGATCGTACCAATGAAACATTTCTTCGCGAATTAGATCGAAGATTCGTGAAATTAGGTGATAGTTGTCCCATATTTAACTGGCTTCAATACTACGCGTTTGACGTCATTGGAGAGGTAACTTGCAGCAGCAATTTTGGATTTCTTGAGAGTGGACGTGATGTAGATGACATCATGTTATCTCTTGGGGAGACAATGGATTATGCTGGCCTTATTGGGGAGGTTCCTTGGCTTGACCGTGTCTTCAAAAAGAATCCTCTGTGGGCATGGATGGCACAGCCATCCAATGCAGTAGCACGGTTTGCTCGAGAGAAGTTGAGCTCAAGATTAAACGAAACAGATCAAGAGTCGAGCAACAAGACAATCAATTCTCAGACGAAAGATTTTGTTCATCGTTTTCTTCATGCGAAAAACACCCATCCAGATGTTGTGAACGATAACCAAGTGTTTTCTTACATGGTTACAAATATGCTGGCTGGATCTGATACTACTGCCATTACGCTTCGGGCTATCCTATACTACATTCTCAAAGATCAACGAGTACAAGAGAAACTCATGGCAGAGTTGGATGACGCTAGGAAATCTGGGCAACTTGATATCCCAGTGACCTGGCGCCAGAGTCAACAACTACAGTACTTCGACTGTGTTGTTAAAGAAATTCTCCGTCTCCATCCTGCGGTAGGGCAGATTTTAGAACGAATTGTACCTGAGGGGGGCTTGACGCTTGAGTGTGGCACAGTCCTCCCGCCAGGAACCATCGTCGGTACAAACGCATGGGTGATTCACCGAAACAAATCTTTATTCGGCCAAGATGCCGAGTCTTTCCGTCCAGAACGATGGATACAAGGCGATGACGAAGATGCAGAAGCCTACAGTAACCGGCTTAGGCTTATGAATAGTGCCAGTATGGCATTTGGAAAAGGCCATAGAACATGCATCGGGAAGAACATCAGTCTGCTCGAGATTTACAAACTCATCCCAACCCTCTTCTTAACTTACGATGTGAGTTAACACTTTTCATATCGAAATAGTCCGATTGAAGACTAATTAAAGACTACTAGATGGAGCTGGCCGATCCAACTGCTACGTGGAACCTCAGAACTCGATGGTTTGTCCAACAGACAGGTATTGATATAAGATTGAAGCGTAGAGATGCCTAGGCGAGTATAAAGATCATTTGGCCTCCGAGGAGATCCGGCAGCTTTGTGAATGCAATCTACTATTGTAGCAGGTGCTTCTGGAGCTTAGAAACTATTTGGATTTCGCTTCGCCGCCAGATCCCCCATCATCATCTCTGCGTCGGATCAACATCAATACGGGCATGGGGGAGGGATGCGAGTTATATGCTGGATTAAGTTGGTACTGCGTCAATTCGGGCATGCTGATCTGTTGGGTGGCGGATGGAAAATATCGCCTTTTTGGTCCGAGGTGGACAAGGAATTGCCGAAAGTTACCGCTTTGGTCGCCTGGGAAATTATTTCGCGACGGGTTGTCATGACCCCGCGTTTTTGTACCCACACTCAAGAGACAAAGTTAACTTGACCTGGCATGGCGTCCGAACTAGTGGCATCCATTCTACAGGCAATTAGTTGCCAGCCACGCAGGCTGAAAGATGTATTTTCTGACCAGACGTGTTGAACCTGTGGGCGTGGAGTACATTGATCATGTGGAAGTGACACCTGGTGACTCGCCCAGAATCTCTCACCTTAGCCCCGTGGAGATGACGAAGCTGCCATTTGCTACAAATAGAATGCATTCGCCGAGAGATGTCAGAATATAGACATAAAATTCGCTGAGATTGGAAGGTAGTCGCCGGATGATATCTGAATACGGCGATGACAGGGCCGTTTTCGAAAACACCATCAAAAGTTGAATGCAGTTATGCATTGGCATACTCGGTAAAGATCCTACCACGATACCGATCTAAACCCCGAGAGACTGTAACAAATAAAATTCGCGAGTCACAATACATAATGTGGTACGGATAGTAGTTCTATAAGAAGGGTCAGTTGTCTGGTCGGAGTTTGGAGATTCATCGCTCCAAGCCAGCTTGAAGACAGTCCCTCCAAAAGCCCAAAAGCAAAGTTTATTTGAATATCTACTATATATTCTTTCACCTATTCATCCCCGTACTCTATCATCTGGGCAGCGAGTCATCGATACGGAAATGTTGGGAATTTACGCTCTCTTTGCAGTCCTCCTTCTTGCAGCGACTAGGCTGCTCGTACTGCCACTCTTGCAATATATCCGCGATCCCAAGGGATTCCGGAAATATCCAAACTATGCCTGGTTATCTGGTATTACGGATTTCAGACATTGCTACTTGGCCTCCCAGGGCTTTCGTTCCAGAGATTTGTATCATGCCCACACCGAGCGGAAGCAGAAGATCATACGAATTGGACCGAATTCCTTGTCATTCTGTGACAATCGAGCGATCAAAGACATCTACGGCCACAATACAAAATGCATCAAAGATGTGAACTCCGACGTACTCAGCGGGTCTCACAGGAATCTGTTCGATGTGGTCAACAAGCCCGATCATGCCCGCAAGCGAAAGCAATTGTCCGCTGCATTCGCACTCAAGAACTTGGAAAAGTGGGAATACAAAGTCTGTTACACCGCCGAAAGACTGTTCAAAGCCTTTGATGCGAAGTGCACTAGCCCTTCAAAGGACGCATCTTGCCCACCTTCGCCCGGAGACCTTACCGTGGATTTTAATCATTGGATCAATCTATGGACGATCGAGGCCATCAACTCCATCACTTTATCGGCGGACATGGACTTGCTAGATCACGGCACAGATTGGGTCCCTGCAGAAAGTCGAGATGGCACCAAGTACAAAGCTCGCTATCGCCATTCACTCAACAACCTGGCGATCGTTCAATCCGTTTTTGTGTGGGATTATGATTTGTGGCCTTGGGCCGAGTGGCTGAGCAAAGCTCTTCCGACAAAATGGCAGACTTTATGGGATAGTGGCAAGCCATGGGATGATATCAATTATCATCAATGCACTACACGATTGCAGCGTCATATGGCAGGCGAAAAGCTTGATGACTTTTTTACTTGCATGGTTGAAGACAAGGCGGGGCAACCAAGCGAAATGGAATGGGGAGAAATCGTGTCAGAAGTAGGCGCCCTCCTTAACGCAGGCTCGGATACCACAGCGATTTCTCTGACACACGTCCTGGAGCTGCTGATTAAACATCCAAAATACATGGAGATGTTGCGAAAGGAGGTTGACCAGGTATTGGAGCCTGATGAGGTTATTGCATCCTATGACAAAGTCAAGGATCTCCCCTTTCTACGAGCCTGCATCGACGAAGCGTTGCGTGTCATTCCTCCAGTATCTGCAGGTCTACCTCGCCGCACTCCCACCGAAGGGGCCAATATTCTAGGCGAATGGATCCCGGGTAACACTAGCGTGTCCATGACCATTTACAGCGCCCATCGTGACCCCAACATCTTTCCGGAGCCAGATCAATTTAAGCCTACGCGATGGCTGGACCCGGAGGAGCGAAAGCGCATGGAGCCGAGCTTCATACCTTTTACGACAGGCGCTCGGGGATGCATTGGGCGAAATATCTCTTACTTGGAGCAGCTGATGATGTTGGCTTCGCTGGTTCATAGGTATGATTTCTCTCTGCCAAGTGATGGTTGGGAGCTTCCAAGGTACGAGGCATTCAACATTATATGCGGCGAGATGCCAATAAAGATATGGAGACGGAATCTTGAGTATGATGATTAGGGTATGAGCATTGATCACATGTAGCCGGATGCTATGACAGTTTTGATGGAAATAATCCACAGTAACACAAAATGTGATCGCGTGGAGTGTTTTATTGAACAATTCGAATGAGAAATACTTTTTAGCCGATATCTGCATTGATACCAATTGAACGAGGTGCAATGAGATCAAATTCATCATGCCGCAGTGGTTTCACCGATTTTCGTACGCATTGGACTATTGTCATTGCCTCGATCGCCAATTCTCGAGGGCCCCAAGCTCCCGGTTCCACCAGGGTAATGATGACTCATCCACCGGTATCCCTGGGTCAATTGAGCACTTGTATTAACAAAGTGGCAAAGGAATATTAGATAGTTCTTTGGCGTAATTGCAAGAGCATAGCGCATAAAGGTCATTGAATAAATACACATGACTGCTGTCATCTGTCCCGAGATGCTGCAAAGTCTCAAGTTAGCTTGTAGCTTCTTAGCCTTGCATGCATGATGGACGTACAACTCTGGGCTTTTTTGCGTATCCAGCACCGCGGCAATTGGGACACCGAAATTAGAGACAGGCCCCCAGAAGTCTAATACATTTAGATTAGCAGCGGAGCATAAGCAACACGATGATGTGCTGAAGTTTCTAAACATTTATCTGATAAAATTTGACGTACGCGTTGAAAAGACATAGTCTGTCACGGGGTTGGCCCGAATTTTGGCATTTAAAGCCTTGATGAAAGCAGCCATCTTCACAAACAAAAAATAGTAACAGTGTCTAAAATATAAAATTGCTCAGCTATAGGAACGCGAAGGTCTTTTAAAGAGTAGAAATGAAGCAGTATCTTGAAAGTTGAGAGGCGCTCAATCCTCTTCATTATGTCCGATAATTCCGCATCGCAATATCCAGCCCATGGTGATTCATGCTTTGGCTGGACGCTTGAGACCAAATCGAGGTAATTAGCCATGGGGCCAAGACAATATGGCTGCAGTCTAAGGGGGTTTAGCTCGGAAATGGCGTTTCATGGAGCGCAGGGAGGAGAATTGACCAATAGCGAGAGCCATATTCTCGTTTGGCTCGGTTTGGATGACTCAATTGGTTAGACTGACTCATCTGAGCTACCGCTTCGACTGCCGATTACGGAGCAGCCAGTATTCTGCCCACTTTACGCATGTATCAGACATATGTAAAGGAGAACTGTGATTAAAAGTTCGAAAACAAAGCTTTTTTTCTTCCTAAAGACACAACTATATAAAATTTGTTGCACCAGATACCGACACCGGATCCCCGAATTACCTTCGCTGAATAATACCCCAACTCCCAAGCAACCAGAAATATCATGCCCCAATGACACCAATTTTATTTCGCTGTCGCGCCGACACCAAAGGTATGTTTGTGGAAGCTATGGGTTTATCCTTGCCGTTTTTCCCATCTACCCCTTCGGTCAGCTCGGGTATGGTCGTCAAGTGATCACTCCCCGGGTGGCTCCGGGCTCGGTCAGGAGGAATCTGGATGAAAGCAGCGGTGTTGGGATCGTCGCCTGAGTTGGTGCCTGCTCGGTGTCGAACAAAGTCGACCAACTCGCCCAGCACGGCGAATTCTAGCTTGAGTTTTATTGTGTAGACGGCGACTTTAATTCCCTGTTGCCATGTCCACAGACCTTTATACTCAATGGCCAGAAGTCCAATGTCCATCACAACAACGACGACATTGACGAGAAACAGACGCCACATATAGTTTCGAGCGCTGCCAAAGGCCGTCTTGAGGATATCTGTTATTCCCCAGATATAAAGACCGGAGATGATGAATTCTTGTAGACAAAAGCAGGTCATTTGAACCTTTTCTAACACATTAAATGCCGCCGTGAAATTGGCTCGGCTCGGTTCAGTGCTGTACTTTGAGCCGAATACAAGGACCGTATTAGTTGTATGCCAAGTGACACCGTTGGCAACTATCATCCAGAATACGAAGCGGAGCAGCAAAGCATGCTGAAGAACAAGATGCAGTCGTGAATAGAGCACCACCGATTGACCCGTCACGAGAAGAATCCATCCCACCGCATCAATCATCATGCCAGCCCAGGCATGCTTAGGATGGAAGTGCTCAACCAACAGGCCGACTGAATACGGAATGGCCCCAAACGATGCCAAGCAGATGCTCCAGAAGTAGAGCCCCTGGCGCTTCTTGAATGTGGAGCTGATGAGGATAAGCAGCTCGATGGCATTGTACATAGACAATGTCGAGCAGGCCTGGGGTAAAAAGTCAGCATCTATACATGGCATTAGTAGAAGGATGTCCCGTACAATGATCATCACACCGGCATCGCCATAGCCATTAGACGTTCTGTACGCAGACCCGTCTTCAAACGCGCTGGACATTTTCGACCCACCACCCGCGAAATGTTGAGGATAAAAGTGGGCGTGTCCGCCAGATCTGCATCACAAAGGCTCTGTCTGTGCCTGTACCGACAGCTGCGTGCTTGGGAAGTCCCTCTGGGAGCCAAGTGCAAGGCCAGAAGGGAGCTGCCGTTCTCGATAGGTCACATCTGGGGTAATCTGGGGAATGCGGGGGTTAGTGCTGAGAGTAGGAGCCATCTGGATCAAAAGATTCTTCAAAACAATTGTCTCACGTGCGTAGAATCGGCAACACTCGGTCGACTTGCTTCTTGAAACCCACATTGACGTATGGGACACGACTTAGCTTCGGCAAAAATTGCCACTCAGACCTAGCTGGGGTGTTTCGCGCCATGCTGGGGGACCCCAGCCTAAGGGCAATCCCCGAAAATCAGCGTCAGCGAATCAGGCCCGCCTCTCATGGTGGCGATCGCGGGCTAATGAGGATCAACTGTTGGAAACGAAATTCACAATTGTGCAAATATGCTAACCTCTGTGCAATCCATTTACATTATCTGATAATCAATCTTCTAACTAAAGAAATTCTATATCCAACTATTCCCAGTCACCGCATGTCAATTTCGGTATAAATGAAAAAGATCAATAAGTTTGTTTAGGACCTGGCCACAATGCCTTGGGGGGCTTTGAACTTGGTCAGGACTGCGAAAATGCCACCAGTCAGACACATGACTCCGCTAAAAATCGAGACTTGGGCAAAGCCTCCGAACTTGTCAATAAGAGCGCCGTTCACAGGTGGCCCAATCAGCGACGCAATGCCGCTCACTGCCATTCCCATCCCGGTGTAGGTGCCAAGGTCCTGTGCATTCTTGGGGCATTTTCCCAATGCAGCGGCGCCCCCAGAGATGATTGTACCAGAGGTAAATCCAAAGATGGCTGAATACACGATGATCTCTGCGTTTGTTGTGACAGAGTTGAGGCAGAATATGACGATGCCATTGATCAGTCCAGCGGCGCAGAGCATATTCAGTGGCCCAAACTTGTCTGCCAAAATTCCGGGGATGATGCGACCGAATGTTGATGCTGCATTGATGATGGCGAGCAAATAGGATGCAAGGGTAGCATCCATGCCCCGGTATACACCGTAGGTGGGCATAAAGAAGAGAGGAGTGAACATGCCGAGGAACATGAAGAAGAGAGAAATGACGAGAAGGACAAAATCAGGTTGTTTCCATGCCGATCCAATAAAGAAATTGGTTGTTCTTGGGGGCAAACGGGCCTTGACTGCCACGCATGCAAAAGCCAGAAGAGGCATCATAACGAACCCGACGATTCGAACAGACCATCCGAAGCCAAGAGAGGATTCGTTGAGCATCTTGGATAGGGCGATTGGGATAACAATGCCGCCAATGGAAGATCCTGAAGCAGCCAAGCCCAGCGCAGCAGCTCGTTTCTTCTCGAAAAACTGCCCTACCGCACCCATGCATGGAAACATAAGCAGTCCCATGACAGTTCCGATGAGGACGCCGTGCACGAGCATGAAATGCCAGTACTTGGAGCAGAGACTCAGCATCATCATAGCAAAGACGTAGGCAACCATAGCTGGTCGGAGCACCTTGTTACCCTGTTAGTCAAACGGCAGCAAGCGCGTGATGATCAAAGTATAAACTTACCCAGGCACCATAGCGGTCAAACAGAGGTCCTGCAATAGCTCCGGCTGCAAACTGAAGGAATGATGCGAGAGATCCAATCCACGCGATTTTATCCTGAGAGTCTCCCTTCAACTGGTGTGTGTAATAATACGTTTGGAAAATGCCAAATGAGTTGGCAAATCCCAATCCGCAAAAGAAGATGAACGCAGCACCGGTGGCAACGAGCCATGCGCGAAGCCCACCATCGGGTGCAGGTTCAAATGGAGAATCATCCTTTTCTCCGTGCTCTTGGGGGACGTTGAGCGATGATGGTCCGTCACTCTTGGGTGATCCTTCGAGGTCAGATGTGCTGGCCATTGTGTCGGTATGTGTGTGGGAAAAAGATGTGTAGAAATGGTTGATTAGGTTCGTAGTTGCTTGATTGTAGATATTCGTATGATACCAAACCGAAAAACATGCAGTCAATAAATCACTTTATATTCTTCAAATCATCCGTTTAATTCCCTTGTCATGGTGGCGCTTTCGGTGATGACCCCTGTCGGGGATAACAGCACCGACCGATTCGGATCCGCCGCGCTGACCAATTAGCAGCCAAGATCAGTCGGTCTATGGCTGGCGAGACGGACCAAAAGCGCAGATGCCGACTGAGGAGACTGTGTCAGCGCCTTGAATCAGCAGCTTTATTATTACGAAGCATCCAGCATCAGAATCCGTCGGGGATATCATTAAATGCTTGCATTCCCCGACTAAGCCCTACAAGGCGCCTTCATCGAAATCTTGGCAGCGATCCGAAAACCGCGAAAACTGCGAAAAAAGAGACAATGGTAGAAACCGAACGTCGACGCCGAAGGCCGGCCATGTACGCCTGCCCTCCCTGCACCCTGCTGAATGATGCGACTGACATGACGTGAACGCAGCTCATGCGCTCTCTGTCGCCGACGCAAAATTCGCTGCAATCGGGAGACCCCGTGCAGCAATTGCGTAAGATCCAAGAGCGAGCCATGTGTCTACGAAAACCCGCCTCCACCGCCCCTACGTCAAAGGGAAAAGGCTCCCGAAACCATCCACGCTCAATCATCACCAGGAAGCCACACAAGCATACCCCTTGAAGGAGCTTCATTCACAGGCAGCCATGCCTCCGTATCCGTTGGCGCTGGCTCAACAACAGCATCTTCGCCGACGAACGCATCCTCCATTGGGGATTTTGAATCCATGAGAAGAAGGATCCAGGAGCTGGAAAAACAACTAAATCGCAACGTTGAAAATCTGCGAATACCCGAGGTCGTGCCTGCAACCTTTAACATGGAAACAGCTGAGTCAGGTATCGCAGGAACATTTCACATCCAGCGACACAACCAACAAACCGAGTCTGGACGTTTGACCAGCCGCAATGTTATGCACAAGACCCGGCTATTTGGTCAAAGCCATTGGTTCAATGGTGTCACGCTAGTAAGTCTCATCACTGCACGCCCACCGAGCGATGCACGCAACCATCTAACAGCATGTCAGTTTCAAGACACCTTTGAACTTCTCGAGCCCTTTGTGCATGACCCATCATCCAAAGCAACGACTGCCATCAGAAAGTGCAAGTCGTTAGCCAAAGCCATCAAGATCAATCGTTCACCTTCGTGGCCTTTGACACCAACGACCGAACTGCCTTCAAAAGACTTGGCAGATGCGCTTGTCGACTGTTATCTTCGTACATCCGAAAGCATCCATCGTGTCCTCCATGCCCCATCATTCAGAAGAGATTTTGAAAAACTATGGGATTTAAACACGGCTCGAGATTTAGGGTTTGTGATTCAAGTCAAGCTAGTGCTTGCCATCGGGGCTGTTACCCACGACAAAACATTCACACTCCGCCAATCGGCGCTGCGATGGATTTACGAGGCTCAAACCTGGCTCGCTGCCCCGGTCTACAAATCCAGATTAGTACTTCAAACCATACAGACCCATGTTCTGCTCCTTCTCGCCCGACAAGCGGTAGGTGTAGGCGAGGATCTTGTGTGGGCCTCATGCGGTGAACTGCTTCGAAAAGCGATATTTATGGGTCTCCACGTAGATCCTTCACGTCTACCTTCTCGATCTACCCTTGCCTCAGAGATGCGCCGTCGAATCTGGAACACCATCATTGAACTAAACGTCATGTCCAGCATGGGTGCTGGGGGTGCACCATTCCTCTCCCTAGATGATTTCAACACGGAGCCGCCAGGAAATTTTGACGACGAACAACTTTTGTCCGACGACCCCGTCTTGAAACCAGACAATGAATTCACACAAATGTCAATGGCTCTTGCTTTACGAAAGATGTTTCCCATACGGCTTGAAATCGCCAAGTTTTTGAACAATCTCGACTCGTCAATTTCATACACCGAAACGTTGCGATTGGACTCAAGTCTCAGGGCAATGTACAAAGACGTGAGCAAAATGATGAAGGGTTTTGGGTCAGTTCATGGGGATGATAATTCACAACCCCCGTTCCCGCTTCAAGTAGTGGATTTTGTTATCCGGCGATGTATAATTTCGCTTCACGCCCCCTTCTTTGGGCCGTCTTTGCATGAAGCTTCCTACGCCTTTTCCAGGAAAACCCTCCTTGACACATCCCTTAAACTCTGGGCGGCAGTTTATCCTTCCTCCGTCGTCGCTTATCCACCGCCTGGGGCAGAAAAGCCAGAAGAAACGCTATTATCACGCTTAACTTGCTGCAGCTGTCTCTTCTTTCGCATTGTTGCAATGCAGTGTTTCTTTTTTGTATCTGCAGAGCTTACCAGCCAGTTGCAGGAAGATGACGGTTTCGGCACCTTGAGTGTTCGCCCTGACTTAGTGGCGGTGGTGAACGAATTGAGGGACTGGTGTTGGAAAAACATTGAAGCCGGGGAAACCAATATGAAGGGCTATTTATTCGCGTGTTTGGTTTCTGCGCAAGTCAACGGCCTTCGACAAGGGCTTAATCGAGACGAGCTTTCTTTAGTCATGGTCAAAGCTGTGGAAGAGTCTGGAGCAAGGTGCTTGGCAGAATTTGAGTCAATGGCCAGCAATTTAGGTAACGATTCCTCAGGCCTTGCTATCAACAGTGATACGCCAGCACCCCGGTTTTTAGAAGACTGGGATCTCATGGTAAGCCCAAAAACGAATTCATTTGAAAAGAAGCTAATCATTATTTTCAGATGGCAGATTCTGATTTTAATATCGGCGACTGGGACCCGAACGGATGGGCACTCGAGGACACAAATATGAATGAATTTTCGATTTGGTAGAGATGTCTACTCATGAAAATATCGGACACGAAGCATAATCAACCCCACACAGGACATTATTGTAAAGAAATAAAATACGGTATTACTAAGCTAGAGTGATAGAATAAGATTTACCCGCAACGGTATCAATGGATTCGACGCTCTTGCCGTCAATCTTGAAGCTCAATCCATCTCCCACTCGCAAACTGAGCTTCCCTCCCAACCGAGACAAGATATTAGCTTTGGTGAGGCTTCCTTTGTCCCAGCTGATAGATACCTCAAATCCACCTCGAGCTACCAATCCAGAAACCGAGCCAACTTGAAAATCTTGGGGAAGTGCAGGAAGCAGGTGTACTTTTCCTGTGTGGCTCTGGAGAAGCATCTCTGCGACCACTGCCACCATTCCAAAGTTACTATCAATTTGGAAGATATTTGAGCTGTCGATGTTATTAAATAGATTAAGCATAGTATGCTCTTGGATCAGCATCTGAGTATGATTCAGTGCCTGGTCTCCGTCAAGAAGCCTTGAGAAGCAGGCAGCAGTCCAAGTACGCGACCAACCGGTACCAGCACCTCCGCTATCCAGACGCCGCTTCAGAGACACCCTAGCGGCATCGGCGAGCGTCTTGTTGATGAGAGGCGACATTTGGCTTCCGGGGAAAAGATCGAAGAGATGCGAAATATGCCTATGAGCAACCTCGGACTCAACGTAATCATTGCGCCACTCCTGAATTTGTCCATAGCTGCCGATCTGATGGGGTCTAAGATTATCACGCCACTTCTTAACGTTAGATAAGACCTTATCCCCATCAGGGGCAACGCCTATGACAGAAGTAATTTCGAGGAGGTTTGTGTAAAACTGACGGATGAGCGACATGTCCATGGTTGGCGAGATGTCTATTCCCTCTTCTGCGTTGTAATTAGTATAGTTTTTCGGGACTCGAAAAGCGTTCTCGGGAGACGACGACGGCCCAGTGGAAGTGTATCCCTCAAATTCGAAGAGATAGCAGTCGAGGAACGTCGCTGCATTGTGAAACAGATCCCAAGCCTTGTTGGCAAGAAAATCCTTGTCTCCAGTAAAGTGGTAATGCTCCATCATGTGCGTAGAAAGCCAGAGTTGACTCATTGGCCACATTGTCCATTTAGTGCCATTGTCATGGGGCGCTGAATCTCCCCAAAGGTCAAAGTTATGGTGGGATACGGAGCCGTCACATCCGTACATGCGCTTTGCAACCTCTTTGCCCCGCTTGCTGCCTCGATTCATCAGATCCCAAAGAGGACTCAAAGTTTCCGCCAGATTGGTCGTTTCAGCAAGCCAGTAGTTCATCTCCAGATTGATGTTCGCTGTGTACTTTCCTCCCCTAAAGATGCGTTAGATGTGTGCATTTAGCATCGGAGTAGGAATTAGGACTGACCATGGAGGGCTGTAATTCTCATTCCAGATGCCCTGCAAGTTCGCTGGTACTCCAAACCCCTCATCATCAGTCTCTCGAGAAGATGATACAAGCAAGTGACGGCCGAACTGAAACATCAACGCGATGAGACTGTGATCAGAGCCGGGTCTGTTTCTATAGGCTTCAAGACGCTGGTCTGTGGGTAAAGTAGAATCGTCGCTATCCTCGAGTTTGATGGTTACGCGACCGATCAATTTTTCATGATCTTTAACGGCCTTGGACTTGATTGCTTCGAATCCAGCTTTTTCAGCTGCATCCAGTTTTCGGGCCACCTCTGCCTTGTATGCATCTTTGCTGTCCCATCGGAATTCGGTTTCCGTATCATAAAACAGATCAACAGTTGTCGCACCGACGACGTCAAAAGCCGTTCCATTCGACTTGAGCTTTCCTGTAAAACATTTCCGTTAGTGACATTTCAAAACCTGATTCCAGATTTATCATACCATCACCAACTACTATTCTCAATCCCGATGAAAAGGCTATCGATGTGGCATCCGAGCCTCCAACATCGACCGTAATAGTCCGAGAGTCCACATCTGCGTCTTGATCGAGGATTCCTCTGTCACGATACAGTGAAGCGGTTACATTTAGACTTCCAGCCTTATTGGCTTTGAGACGTAGTGCAATAACTCCATAAGAATGACTCGCAACTACCTCGCGACTGCAGGTTTGAATGTCAGAGATACTCGCAAAAGATGCCCCACAATCAGTAGAAGACGCACCTATATTCTATGCCATCATACTCGTAGGTGAGTCCAGTGTGGCCCTGTAGAGTGTCCAACCACCGTTCATAATTCTCCCACTTATCTTCGGTATGCCCGAATTCCAGGTACAGGTCATTCGTAACACCATAGGCGCGGCTCACATTTGGTATTGCCGACATGTTTCGCAACACTAGCACTCCAGCAGCAGATATTTCGCCATCCTTCAATAGCTCACGCGCCTCTGGGAATCCAGTAAGGGACCCATTGTTTATTCTGTCTTGGAATGTGCCACTCCAGACCGAATGCTCGTTTAGTATTATCCTCTCTGTTGCTGAACCATGAACCATGCCACCGAGTCGGCCATTACCGATTGCGAGAGCTTGAATAAAACTCTCGGCTGGTTGTTTGTACCATAGGTGACGATTCGCTACGTAGTCACTCAAAACCGAGGGAACAAGCCCAAGGGCAATTATTGGCTTGAAATGCATTGTGTATAGAAGTAGCGCCCAAAAATGCGTCTATATTACAAAAGATACTTTCCCGTCGTCTACAAGTGACCACAATGTTGGCCTTTTATAATCAAACTATGTGATGTCGTAAAATTGTTTTCTTGGCTCGCTTCTGCTCGGCAACCGCCCCGCGCACTTTAAATATCCGTCGGGAGATTGCTACAACCCAAAAAACAGCTGATTTGCGGCAGCATATGGCTTCCAAACAGATTAAAATATACGGGAATTGGACACGCCCTATAGGTCTACTTAGCCTAATATTCCATCCGCTAAAATGATTAAAAGGGGTAACAAAGCCGGGGTCTTCGGTAGTTAATGTGATTCCCGGGCCCTACGGAAGAATCCCCGTCCGATCAGCGCCAATACGAGGCGGGGTTGACTTGCAGCGATCCATGCTCCTACTCTTTTTAGAAAGCTTCCGTGACAACTGAATCCAGTTTTCCCGCGAGTAAACTAAATCATATTTCCCCTCTTTTAATATCGATGATATCATGAGGAGAGAACTCAAGCATGGGCCCTCGGTGTATTTGTCCAAGGTGACAGTAAATGAGAGCATTGTTCAGTCGTTAGATTAAGGTGGGGGTTCTTTTACATCCCCATGCTTTAACTTCTAACCTCAGCACCAGTGTCCGTCACGTCTTGCACTATGGCCCTATTTTTCTGTCTCAACAAAGCAACCTTTTCGATTTCCTGTTCCGTTCCTAACCAGGTCCTGCCTTTGAGATGTCTCAGGCACAATTGTTTTCCTTCATCTGGATAATATAACCAGCTCGCCCATTTGGCCCACTGTATCTTGTTAGTGATCTTATCCAAGAAATAGCCTGATTCAGTCTATCGCAAGGCAGTGGGCTGTGCGGGATCAAGTAGCCAGAGGTTTTGACTAAGAAGTCATACATAAAATGGGTCAATATCCACTTACCAATCCTTCTTTCATTTGTGCTCTGGCACGTTGGCCAACTTTGTCCTCGATAAAGTCCCCGCGGAGCATTGCCAGACGAGTAGGAAATACTTTATCTAAGTAATGTGCTGTTGAGGCGACGTGTGGCTTATCATGCCAGAAAAATAAAGGTGTAAGTGGTATTTTTGTGTCTGGAGTCGGACTGAATTCCCGCTTGAGAGAATTCGTCACTTCCTTCAACGCGGGGTATTCGACAACAAACGCAGAGGTTGCATAAGACAGCATGCGCACTGCCGGGAGACACACGTATTTGACAGGTATATCCGGTTCCGATTCAGAGTCTTGCATGATCTTCAGCATAGGGTCCATGGGAAAGTCAGAGACCAAAATCCAATCATGCTGCTGTACCCATACATATGGGGTTTCGGTCATTCTCAACGCAGAGCGCACGGCTAAACCGAACCCGAGTCTTTTCTCAGGCTCTATAAAAGTGACTGATCTGTCATGGTTATATTCTGTCGATAATGAAATAACGTTCTGGCTCTCATAAGCACTCCCAAACTCAGCTTCGGCACTACCCTTCGCAAGGATGATATCGTTGTCATCTGGGCGATACTGGCTGAGAATAACATTTTTCACATTTTGCTTGTAAAGTTGGTAGTTTTTGGCCTGTTCTGGAGTAATTCGGCCTTTTTTCAAGCGCTCCTTGGCCTCGATTCTCTCATAGCCATCAAAAACCACAATGACCCTGCAGCCTAGCAAGATTGGGCAATGAGTCTTGAAAGACTCCAAGACTGACGATACCAGCTCGGTTGACGGGGCAGATGGTGTCACCGACGTGGTAATGATTACCGTCAGCAGATCGCGCGTGCGCGAAGCCGCCTCTGCCATACTGTGCGCGATGGTGCTTTCAAAATGCTGCAGCTGAAGAGTTAGGTCTTTGTGTGTCACGTGCCGCTTTTAATTTTTCTTGTTGCTAAACCAAACCTCTTCGAGTCAGTTCAAACCCCGAAATCACTCAAATACTTGGGGGAAAATTATCACATTCACCAATAAAAAATTCTTCTGATAATGTATAAACAAATTCAAATCAAAATTTGAATAGAAATGCTCCAGATTCTAGCGACAAAAAATTCTAAGGAAACAACGCGTGCTGCCTAACGATGCATAAGTAAGCCCAACAAAAGCAACCATGGCCGCTGTGTCATAACTGAGCCATTTTTTCAGAATTCTTTTTTCATAAAAAAGAAATCACTCTGCGCATAGAGTAGACCATGCAAAGACGATCGTTTCGGACTCAATTACGGCGGAGTAGGATTTATTCCCAATCCCCTATAGGGTGGCTGCTCTTTTTCAACCCAAGCCGTTCTCCAACGCATAGTTTTACACTGCCATAAAAATATCGTCGTGCTATTTCTGAAAGTATCATGGTCTTTCGAATTCTAGAAAGTAGGGCAGACCAGCATAAAACACGGACAAGCTATGAGATTAACAAAGGCTTGGATGGCGTTGGTGGGGACGCGTCACGGCGAATGTGACAGTATCATCAGTATCCGCAAAAATTCCCCACGTCTAGTTAAATTTATGCTTTCGCTCGTAGCGGGATCGGCTTGTCAAGCGCTCAAAATTTGACAGATGAGCCAAAACATGACAAAAATCCATGTGCAGGAAAAATTGCTTTTGTAATAGTTTGACGTGCATCCACATAAATAACCCCAATATTGTCCATTTCTAGCGTACCCTGTCCACTAGATAACCACTGCATGTGAATTCAGTTGCAATTATACTATCGCGCAGTTTGGGTCGGTAATTATTAGCGGGAGCGATACGGAAATAAATACATTTACAAAGTATAACTATTCACCGAAAAATGATCCGGGCAAGGCGCGATCTACATTGTGACGCAGTGGCAGAAAACGTTGCTTTGTCTCCCAGTCCCCTTGTCTCAACTAAAAGTTCTGCCGAGATAGAAAATTGGACATGGCGCTTCTCTAGAAAATCGTGATTGATCTCTGAATAGGAAAAACCCTGGCTGTCGGACGCAGTATCCTCAAATCGCGCAATAGCGTTTCATATCGAACCACTATATTATCCGGAATCTACCTGATCGATAAATGGGTATCGTAAATCGGATTGCAAAAAGAGGATGTGAGGACATGGTTATCATGTCGAGGCGGAGATTGTGTGGGCCAACATGATTCAATCGGAAATTAGGCATTTTTACCGAGGCCGAAAATCTGGTTCACTGCATGTGCATGCGCTCAACAAGGGCCACGATTGGATCACTGAATCGTGCTTGGAAGATGCCAAGGATGTTTTAGCATCATAAGCATGTAGCCATCTCTAAAAAGATTTGGTTTCTCGCTCAAGTGCAAGCAGCATTGTGTGACGACTGCTTACCACCCATCTCCCCCGCCGCTCTTCTCACTGCCACCAGTGGGCGGCGTGGCCTAGACAAGAGGCAAATATGAACCATGCCTTTTCAAGAATAGAAGGCCTGGTGAAGACCCGCGTTGTAATGTCGGGAAATGATGTGCATGCACCTGAGCGGATGCCGGTACTCATGATGAGGAGAGTCGTGTCTCAGCTGGCGGCTGATTAGACAGCGTTCTGTCAGCTAACTGAGCTAACTGGAGTGCCGCGGGATGGCGGAACCGGCCACTAGCCAGCCGACGCTGTGGAATAAGTACAGGGACTAGTACGCCTGGCGTCTATCACTACCGTAGGCCGATGGGGCTATGGGTCGGCGGGATAGGTGCCGGGACCAATTCAGATATCACTCCGGGTCTGCTGAAACCGGGTCCCTCGATTTGCCCCCGGCACGAACAAGATCAATTTGAGGTCAGGCCAAGTGTGTGTTGAAATGATCGTCACGAGCGATGCAGTCTAGCACATGTCAAGACTTGGAAGATCCTAGTTAACATCTCAACGGGCACATATCCAAACCATGGTCCCTGTATCTGCGATTCTAATGATGCCCAATGCTCCAACAGTAGATCCATCCGGCATGTACTTATCCGACCCAGATGGCGCACCACGGCTCCGGAATGTGGCGTGTTCAGCCCATCGGCAAGGAGCCGGATGATGAACATCTGGAAGATTTAAAGTTTGCCGTCCTTGTTCAGCCGATTCCAAACCCGACAGACAAAAGACGCCAAATTTTCCGGCCTGGGGACGTTGCTTGCTCGAAGCGTCGACGCCGTGAGCCGCTCGCAATCGGCCAGAAACGCTAGGGAATTATCCCCATGGATGAGAAAACGCCACATGCATTAATTGCATCGGATTCGTAGTCAGTAGAACATGACGCAGAACATTGCCATGTGAGAGTGTGCGCCACAACTTCTGCCTGCATCATCTGCTGTTTCACCTGAGTCAAAGCCACATGGCAGCCCGCAACTCCAAGCAGCCAATATGAACGTTCATCCAAGACACACACATTCAAAGACGCCGATCTTGACGTATTTCTGGGGGCCAAGTTTCTGGAATATGGTGGGGGATCCCAGCCTTACACCAGAGACGCGTGTCCGTTCCTGTTGCACTGAAACGTCGACATGTCCAAGCGTCTCGAACTGACTCGCAAGGGACTCGACTTATTAGAGTTCGACTAACAACTGCAGCCATTCCCGATTGCTACTGGCACCACCCAGTTGGATGACATAGCCATCAGTCCATGGTGGGTTTGTCTGTAGCACAGCTTGCCCCTGTCTTCGTGGAGCCTGATGGAGAGACCCTTTAAGATTCGCTGCTGCCATGTCGTGCAGTGCGTCTTGTTTTGCTTTGTGATCTTCGACATTGCATGAACGACGCCGCTCGACGGGACCGCAGTCTTCGCGATTGCCAACATCAAGCGAAGAAGCAAGTTGGATTCCCTGGCTGCATCTTTTTGGAATCGACCGACTACACCCACACCCGCCCGACATGTCGACAACGTCTGGGCACATTGACGACCGCCGGCCGAGCATCTTGGCGGCCGAATATGTCAACTTCGCACTGGCCACCATATTCATCCTGTTCCGATTCATGAGCCGGAGGCTTAAACGGGTCAATGTTTGGTGGGACGACTACTGCGCCCTTGGTTGTTATGTGAGATATCCGGCGAGTACTACTGGAAATCCACGGCTGACTGGAGCAATAGATCACCAATATATTCTGGGCTGTTATCATTCCTCTTTGTGGGTCATCCGCTTCAACTCTTCTTCATTAACATATGAGGCTAATCATCATGATACACAGGGGTCGAGAAAGGCATCGGGATGCACATTGAAGACGTCACCTGGATCACTCCGACAGAGGCCATTTCGAAATCGAAGCTATATCTCTACATTGGAGAATTGGTGTATTCAATATCGTTGTTCTTTGGCAAGGCAGCCCTGCTTTTGTTCTATTGGCGCGTGTTTAGGGTTGCCGAAATCAGGACCCCCATCCTGGTTCTCTTCGGCTGCTCCGTCGTTTGGTTCATTATCCGAGTGAGTATTCCGATTATCAC
Source organism: Calonectria hongkongensis (assembly GCA_017140755.1). Classification (NCBI taxonomy): domain Eukaryota; kingdom Fungi; phylum Ascomycota; class Sordariomycetes; order Hypocreales; family Nectriaceae; genus Calonectria; species Calonectria hongkongensis. The sequence goes on from JAACJA010000018.1 coordinate 304,548, forward strand.
AGAAGAAGGGACATGATAACTAAACAACCACAGGTATTCATGTGCATTTTTCATTGTGTTCCCGTCAAGGCCTACTGGGATCTCAGCATTACCGACAAGCGATGCGATATTGATGACAAAAAGTTCATTCTCGGAACCGTTATCGTCCATGTGACCATCGACTTTGCCATCATGATCCTGCCCGTCTATCAGATCCGCAAGCTACAACTCCCCCGTATCCAAAAGGCGGGTGTCATGGTCATGTTTGTGCTCGGTATCTTGTAAGTTCTGGAAGCCCTCCCTCCATCTGACTGCAACCATTGACAATTCTTTTAGTGTTTGCGTTGTGGCTCTCGTCATCATGGTCAAGACAACCCAATTAGATACTACCTCGATGGATGTGACCTGGAATCTGACAGACATTATGCTATGGGCGTCAGCAGAGGTTAATCTGGTCACGGTTTCTGGTAAGTTTTCGGAGTTCCCTGGGTGAGATTCTTAAGAACATACGCTAATGGATTGATTAAGCATGCCTTCCCACCGTCAGACCCGCACTCGCATACATCTTCTCCTTCGGTCATTACCAAACATCTCTCGGATCGGGACCCACCAGCAACGGTCAGAGTGGAAAGGGCAGTATGCCCCTCTCAGTTCTACGCAGAAGCAAGAATAGAGGCGATGAAGCTGGTTCAACCTACCAGCTTGCGGATTCCGTCAAGAATGATTCACTGTCAGACTTCGACGCCCATGCGATGGATAGAGGTGGCGTCAAAACATCTATTACCCAAGGAAGCCTTGGACATGCGCATTCACAGGGAGACATGGAGAGAGGAGGGATTATGGTCAAGAACGAGATGACTTTTCGAGTAAGTAAGTCACCTTAGCTTGAATAATTACGCACAAATGTGACAATGAATTACAACGTTTACGGCATTCTGGAATGGACGGATCATGATCGATGAAATTGTGTGCTTGTAAAAGGATTTTACTCTGAGGGGCCTGGGGGGCTAGATTGCTATACTTCTGATACCCTTAATTCTTAATACGATCTAAACCACCAATTAAATGGTTTTAAAACATTGTTTAATGATAATAACGTGTGTACCCGTCGTGTGAGGATGCAAATGTTAATGAAGGCCGGTTTTCGACCTAGTTTAAGCCTCCAAATGCCATCGCCCCCACAATCTGCAAACTGCAGACCCGGATCGCCAAGCCGCGAGACGAGGTAATTTTATTTAGTCTCGAACTGCCAGCAAAACGGCTCTTCGATGACCAATAACCAGGTAGGCGGGGAAGTTCTTCCATGGACCGACAGCCTCCCAATTTCATTCGCCACCACGCTATTATAGACTGGGTGGGCGGCTCCCCCACAAAATCGGAGCCGCCCGCCGGGAGAGGCAAAGACCTCAAGGGGTCTCAATCGACTTTTGAAAAGCCGTGGATTTAGCAGCTGAGGTTGGGCCTTTTGTGTAGCTTGGCCGTTGCACCCGCGGGAGAAATAAGAATACGCGTCGCTGCTCACTAACTAGCATAGCGTGGCCCAAATGCAAATGCCATTTACCCATTTATTCGTTTGGTGTTATGAGACGAAAGACAAGCAACACGTGACCAGACACGGGCTGCCGCTTTTGACTTTCTCGCTTTGGTGGCTCAACTTCAGCTTAGCTATTCATCAATCCCTGATCAGTATCTGTTAATCTCCATTAGCCTCTTTAACTAAGGAGGAGCCCGATGTTCGCTCTAGATCCCATTTCCAGGCCTTGATATATGGGTCCGTGCTTTATATTACGTCTAGTAGCCTGTTAGATTATGATAAGTCGATCACGATTATTGGTACGAATAATAGCTGCTGAGAGGTATTTGCAATATGTAGTAGATCAAGTTACAATATGAGTCCAGATTAAAACAGTTTTCTTCTTACATTTCAATTAGCTAGTACAATCTATTTACTAAACAAACAGTGCCAAATAATACCTTGGGTAGAATATTCTAGGTCATCCCTAACATATCACGCAATAGCTCGCAGAAAGCGGTATCTTCATCCCTAACTTTCTTTGGTACTTTACGAAACCTTGTTAGACATTCACTCTTGCAAACCGCATTATATATCCCCTCAATAGTATTTGAGTAGTCAGCAACAACATCGGTCTCTGCATCGGCTAGAGGTAATAGTCCATAGACTTTATCCTTGACATCTGAGCAATGCCAATCCTTGAAAGTTACAATCAGACTTCTTAGTGTTGGTCTTGGCGTCTCGGGGTGTCGCCAGTGGGCTCTTTGGTATATCATAGTACAGGCTGGACTACACAGAAGCTGGGGACCGAGCTCGTGATGTTCTAGCCACCCTCCGAGGCTTCCGTTTATCATCTTCAACTTGCTGTGAAACCTCTCGAGTGTCGACCAATGGAAATGCTTGCTCCCGCAAACAACATAGATGCTCTGAGCATGGACGATCTCCTGAATTATCCAAATGCGACTCCAATAACTGCGCTGAAAAAGAGAAAGGAGGGCTGTCGCCTCGGTTCGTGTCCATGCTCTGCAGTATGCGCGACCCTTGGCTCGCAAACGCTTGAATCTAGAATGTATGAGAAATTCCATAGCAACATCGCTGTCATCACTTGGGGGACCTAGCCAGACGAGCACCTGCTTCGCTTTAGCGTAGATTTCTTTCATCAGCTTTACCTGATGAATACGCTCAATCATGTTTGACTGGTCTATACAGAGAGCGTCGATCCAGATCAGGCCGAAGTCTTTCCTCTCGGATAATTGGTAATGAAGAAAATGCCAAAGGTTTTCGCGGATATTAACCTTTGCACCGTTGATGACAACAAATTTGTTTCCACCTTCACGGCCCCAGGTGTACGATAGCGCTGTGTACTGAGGTGCACTCGAGAGCGGTACAATATGGAATGTACATCTTATTTCGCCTTGATCCTCGCCAGAGGGCGGAATTATCTCGAGGAGCCTGACTTCGTGAGTAGAATGGGAAAGTGTAGGTTTGGGGTCTTTAGTAGGTCCTATGGAAAGCGGCGACCCGGTCTGAAGTCCAATAGCTCCCTGCTTCTGTAGAATAGAGCTTGGTGGACAGCGTCTACATGGGAGGGTCAGTAGTGGCCTAGAATATTAATATGGGTTCCCGCTCTGCGGGTCTCCCCTTAACGTACAGAGAAGATACTAAATCCGCAATCTTCGCGTCCGTAGTAAAGGTTGATATGTAGAGTCGCATTAACTCGCGAAGCCTCTCTTTTTCATGGGGTGCAAGGATAATCCCATTTCGGCCTTGGCCATTCTTGATTGGTTCGGTTGGAGATTTCTTTCTGCAAATCGATGCTTCAAATTTCCCATCGATGCTAGATGAGGAATCCCTACTGCTAGTCAGTATATTCCAGGGCGAACATGGTCCTAACTTACCCCGAAGTCATCTGTGTAGTTGCATCTGGCGCTCTAATGGGGTCGCAATCTTTGCCTGTGGAGAAGTATGTGTCTGTAACTTGACGGACTTCGCTAATTGATTGATGAACTTTCATCTCCAGCCCCATAGCTGCGTTGTAATGGTCCCTCCGCATTCTCTCAAGTTGCACTCTTAGTTCTCGTGCTTCGCCTTCAAGTTGCTCAAGATCATTCCCACGAGGAGGAAACACAGCCCTTTTCCAAGTAGAGAAGTCTTGAACGTGGTACGGCCCCGCAGTAGGCGCAGTCCGATGGGTCTCGCGCTGAAATCGCTGGATGTCGCGATACATCCTGCCGTATCGACGCTGTTTCTTCTCGATATCATGGCAGAGCTTGCAGACGTCGGGGTCTATTTTTGTCTCGTAGACAAGCTTCAGGCCGCAGGTTTCGCCCATTCGGTATTCTTTATTGCACTGTTGGCGGAAATGTCCCCAGCGCCAGTAACCGCAAGCCCAACGAGTCTGGTCAAAGTAGCACATTCTGATTAGGTAACGTGGAGGTGAAATGAAAGAGTAAATATCATGGGTCAACTCAACGATTGAGGCATAAATGCGAGGGTGAAGGAAAGAGAGACAAAAGGAAGTTGGCCCGGGATCGATAAGGTCGCTAGGTTTTGGCGGGCGGCAAGGTGATCGTGAAATTTACAGATCAATCAGCTCCTGGGTGGATTCTTTTTCACAAGAATGGGCCTAGGAAAACAGTTTAAACCACTTACGGTATAGAGAATTCTCACATTTATGTGGTCGCTGATGCCGACTACTGCACGTTTGTCCACGTATCACGCCAAGTTCAATTGTAATTGGTGTATGACTAGAGCGAGGTGGATCTGTATTCGAGGCGTCAGCACAGCCAGGCGGTGGCTCAGTTAGCCCACAGAGTTCGCGATGGCTAAATGCCTAGACACCCGTGTTGGCTGTGATTATTAGTGGGCGCCGAGGTGGATTCCAAACCCATCGACCGTACTTTCGAGCCCCAGCATCGCCAGGTTAAGCTCATGACACACCTCACTTGAGGACCGCGCTTTTAGCTTTAAGGAGATTTGGCTCCGTCATGCTGCAGACTCCAGGACCATGGCACAACCATGTTCAGACGACGTCATTCTGGAAGCTCGCGATTGCTTCCTCGGCTCTGGAATTATGAAACATGACCGATTACTATCGACTTGAGAATTATGCTGCATTCAGCATTTCCTCCATCATCCTGTCCAATGCATAGCCATCCACCATTTCTCCTGAATCGCTATCAATGAACCTTATATTGTCTTTTGGACAAGGCCAACTGAGATACTCCCAGGCATCCTGCCACTCCAGAAGTCCTCTTCCACATACTACATGAAGCTCAACCAAATTAGAAAACTTCTTCATGTCCATGTTTCCGCCAAAGAAGTAGCCGTCCACGCTCTCTTCCTCAAACTTGAGTCGGCGAATAATTAATGGCTCCTCAATGTTAAGAGCAAAGTTATCCATTCCGAAAGATATCATATCAATGTCCAAGTTGGCCCAGACATACCGCGGCTCCTCACCATAAGCGAAGGCGCGCTGGTACAGATCCAGATTGCGGGCCTCGTGGCAGGCTTGCAGTATTGCTGGCACGGGTGTGCAAGATTTGACGTAAAGAAGAGATCCTTTCGATCTCTCGAAACGAACCTCGACGGTGCGATGCGCGACAACCTCTTTCCAGATCAGGGTCCGCAACTCCGAGGGCAGACGGGGGAAAGGGTGGAAAGTGGCCATTTGGGACATTGTGAGCTCTGTAACAATGGCCTTTTGTCTGTCGTGAATATGGGCGTGCCGCTTGACCTCTTGGCGTGGTGAGTCAGAAGGGAATGAAGGTGTGTGGTGATGAGGGAGGTTGGTGGTTGCAAGAAGCTCAAATGACGGTGGGGATGCTCAAGTCGAGGCGAAGCTCGGTCAGCCCAGTCGGAGTCCAAACCATGGCCTGGGGGTAATTAGTCTAAGTGGAGCATTCGGTAACGGTAAAATGGCTGATTAACAATCGGGTCAGTTCAAAGAGGGATGATTTTGGGGCGAATTTACCCATGTAAAATTCTAAACACTGTTGGTCGTGAGTCATTTTCCTAGGCATTGAAACTCCAGGGTCCATTCAACCTGACATGGTTGACAACTGTGACAAGTTTCACGAGGTTGAGTCAGGAGACAATTGCGATTCCATTTCCTCCAAGTACGGTATCACCGTAACTCAGTTTATAACTTGGAACTCCAAGGCTGGAAGTACTTGCTCTGGGCTCTGGGCCGATGCCTACGCTTGCGTTCCCATTATCGGCCATGAGTCTGAGCCTTCTCCGACTACACCATCCAATGGGTAAGTAATAATCGCGGATTGGCGACATGGTATCAGCATGATAACACTTCCACCTAGGATCGAGACTCCCAAAGCGATCCAGTCTAGCATGGTTAGCAATTGCAACAAGTTTCATCTCGTGGAGTCAGGCCAAGGCTGCAGCGAAATTGCCTCCAAAAATGGCATTTCTGTGGCAGATATTGTGAAATGGAACGCAGCCGCGGGGCCGAATTGCAATGGTCTCTGGGCCGAGACGTACGCCCGTGTCGGCACGCTCGATTCTCAATCAAGTCCCACAACACCAACCAAAGGCATATTCACGCCCTCGCCAGCACAGCTGAGCATGGTGAGCAGATGTTACAAGTTTTACCTGGTTAAGAAAGGAGAATCATGCGCAAGCATTGCCAGCGCCAACAAAATCACTGTCGCTGATCTCGCCAAGTGGAACCCTTCAATCGGCTCCTCATGTTCGGGGCTCTGGGCCGAGGCGCACGCCTGTGTTGGTGTTTACACAAGCGAACCTGCTACCCAATACTTTGGATGCTACACTGAAACTTGGGCCAAGAATATTGCCAACGAGCGAGCGCTTGGCTATGCTGACGTTTATGATCCACTAGGGATGACACCTGAATTCTGCGCCATCTACTGTCTGACAGAGAAGAAGCAAAATCTTTATGGTCTCCAGAATGGCAATGAGTGTTGGTGCGGTAATACCTTTGACGCTGGCGTAACCAAGGTGTCGGAGCAGGATTGTTCATCTTCTTGCGTCGGTAACAAGAGTGCCAAATGCGGTGGCTCCAGCAGACTCAGTGTCTATGGACGAAGCGGAGCCAAAGCCCCAGCCACGTACAAGTCTTACGGATGCTATACTGAGGGTGTGGGAACACGAGCGCTGGGCTTTGCTAATTACCAGAGCAGTTCAATGACGATTCAGTCTTGTGCCGACTATTGCTTGACGCAAAAAGGCATCAACCACTTCAACATTCAAAATGGAAACAACTGTTTCTGCGGAAACGTCCTGGGTTCCGGCTCAGTCCCAGCAGAGACGCAATCCGACTGCAACGTGAAGTGTGCTGGGAACTCAGCACAGACTTGCGGTGGAAAGAGTGATGGACTCAGCCTCTGGAGCACCTCTCAGAGCAGCCCACCGTTGAAGTATTCACCTATGGGATGTTACACGGAGCTCTCAAAGGGAAGGGCATTGGGATCCGGTGAGTAGCAGGCCTTGTGATTGATGATGTTAAATGCTGGCCACTGTAAAATAACAGCTACCCTGAAAGATACCAAGTCCATGACGGTCGAGAAGTGTGCAAGATATTGCATTTCGGCAGGACACCGGATCTTTGGCTTCCAGACTGGAGACGAGTGCTGGTGTGGTTCACAGCTCAGTCCAGGATCAAGCAAAGCAAGTGACTTAGAGTGCGCCTTCAAATGTGCGGGGAATTCCAGTCAAAATGTGGCGGTGTGTGGCGATTAAATGTGTACAATTGGTACTGATACAGAGCTTGTTGAGTTGCGAATATTCCGCTTGGCCTTTTGTCTTCATTCTTTGATATATATTTAATTTACGAGGCAAATCTACTCTTAGAAGTTTTTATCTTTATAATACCTTAATCTTTTTTTATATTGGTATCTTAACACGCTCGCTCAATGCCGAACTAGTTTACAGCTTGCTTCCCAACACGTTGATTTTAACAGTCTTCACCGATGTCCACTCATCCAGAGCCTCCTTACCCATGTCGCGACCAAATCCACTCTCCTTGACACCACCGAAGGGAGTGTTGGGGTGGATGGCGCCCCAGGTGTTGACGGTAACCATGCCGGACTCGACGTTCTCGGACACTCGGATAGCCTTGTTCACATCATTTGTGAAGACGGCAGCAGCCAATCCATATGAGGTGTCGTTGGCCTTAGCAACAACCTCCTCCTCAGTCTTGAAGGAGGCAATAGCGGCGAAGGGGCCGAAGATCTCCTCCTGCATGATGGAGGCGTTCTGTGGCACATCGGCAAATGCCGTGTTGGAGAAGTAGTGGCCGTCCTTTCCAAGTCTCTCGCCTCCGTGGAGGAGCTTTGCACCATCCGCCTTACCCTTCTCAACGTACGCCAGAATCTTACTCAGCTGACCGGCGTTCATGACGGGGCCCTTGGTTGTCTCGGCATGCAGGGGGTCGCCGTGGACGGCATCTCGGCTCCTCTTGCTGAACTCCTCCACGAACTTGTCATAGATGGTGTCCTGGACGTAGATTCGGCTGCCGGCAGCGCAGATCTGGCCGTTGTTCATGGTGATACCTGCTGTGGTCCAGGCCAGGGCGTTCTCCCAGTCGGCATCGGCGAAGACGATTGAGGGGCCCTTGCCACCGAGCTCCAGGGTGACCTTCTTCAGGTTGGTCTTGGCGGAGGTGGCGAGAATCTGTCGGCCAACGCCAGCGCTACCGGTGAATGAGAGCTTCTTGATGTCAAGGTGCTCGGCAATAGCCTGGCCGGCGACGCCACCGAGACCACAGAGAATGTTGATAACACCGGGAGGGAAGCCAGCCTCAACGACGAGCTGACCAAGCTTCTGGCCGTAGAGGGGGCACATCTCGGCGGTCTTAATAATAAGGGTGTTGCCAGCGGCGATGGCTGGGGCAACCTTCCAGATAGTAATCATACTAGAAAACGAGTCAGCGTCATCGGGCTTTAGAATATTACGCGCAGATATGTTGCCTTACAGTGGTGCGTTCCATGGCACGACAGCGGCGCAAACTCCAATGGGCTCGCGTCGCGTGTATGCCAGTCCCTGGGGGATGCTCAATGACAGACCATCGGTCTTATCTGCCCAGCCGGCGTAATATCGCAGAGTGTCAACAGCATTGGGGACGTGGAAGCCAATTGAGTCTCGGTACAGAATACCGGCATCGACAGCCTCAAGCGAGGCAAGCTCCTTGGCATCTCTCTCAATCAAATCTGCCAGACGGTTGAGAAGCTTTCGCCTTGTGGCGGGGAGCTCTGACTTCCATGTGGAGAAAGCCTTCTTTGATGATTCGACAGCACGGTCGACATCGGCCTTCTGGGCAGCCGACACCTCGGTGAACTTGGTGCCGGTGGCGGGGTTCTCCAAGTCTAGTGTTGCGTTGCCCTCAGCGGGAACGAACTCATTGTTGATGAAGAGCCCGGTGGGGACTAGGATGGTTGTTAGTTACACGCTCCATTGATTAGGTAAAATAAAATAAAAGTCCACATACCGGAAATCTCACGGCCTTCAATGCCCTTGACGGTAACGGAAGCCATTGCTGCGGAATGATGGGTGAATTAACAATATGGAGATGTGGGTACAGGGTATCTTGTTTCAAACCACAGCTGGGCTAGCAGAGACGGCGACGCTTTATGTCAATTCTTTCCGTGCCACACCTGATTCCATATATACCTGTTGCCCACCTCACCCGATGATTCCGATTCCCGCTTACTCCGCACGCTCCACTAGCCGTTTATTTGTACCGTTCCGTCAGTCAGTAAGCAATTTGTGGGATGGGAACCTCAAGGTGAGCACGGGTTGTACGTGCGGCGACGTTAGCGTCATGCTCCTTGCATTATGCACAGTCGGCAGTGGGTACGGAACGCGTTTCAGCATCATGTGCGACTGAGGTCTACGGGTGTGATTACAGCATCTTCCGATTGGGATAATCCCCATCCCGCAGCGCTGGAGGAGGGCTTCAGTCATTGCTTGATTATCCGGAAATTTAAGCTTCTGGACGCTATTGGGCAGTCCATTTACGACGCGAGACCCCAGCCGGATTAAAGTTGACAGAACCGGCCAAATACGGCTGCGTCCACGTTCCGATTTCCGAGGCCGGTTCCGAGAAATGACTAACTAAGGGGGCATGGCTCTGATAAGAACTGCCGCGCTTATCTCTAAATTGCTAGTTTGGGTCGCCGATTGCAAGCAGGCCTGGCAATGGCAAAGCAAGAGAATACCTTGGCGCGAGGGGGGGATTGTCATTGATGCCCGATTCAGGCAAAAAGTACGAAGTTTTGTGGAGATGAGGACACTGCCATTAACCCAACAGCTGTCATCACCACGCTGGCAATTCAGCTACGAATTGAGGACGGGGAAGATGAGCCGTGGGAGGGGCGGGGTCAGACGTGTGTGAGGGTTGTGGGTGTGAAGCCCGATATTTGTAGTTAGCGCCGAGAAAGCAATTAGCTACGGATTACGAGAATATAACTGCGTTCCTCTCCATACCATCAGATTCACCGAGGTTAGTGAGGCGAAATGTGGCAGCAACTTGCATGGCTTTTGTCGGTGGTGAGACGCAGCTGCGCCCGGAAAGGGTTCCGCAGACCGGGGGATGTTGGTGAAGCCCACCCGGGTCCCTGGCGGAAAATCCGCTGGTTGGCATCGCATGCGGAAACGCCGCCCTAAATGGACTGGATCTTTACGTCGTTGGTCCAACCGAGGACTCGGGTCCCGCAAACAGTTGGCACCTTATGCAATTGTGTTCTGATGAGGCTGGCATACAAATCCTTCCGTCTGATCGCCGACCAAATGCGACCGTCACGCAACTTTTAACGAAAACTATTTTTGGTTCCTCCCGAAGAATTTCTTTCTTTCTTTTTCTTTCTCTTTTCTTTGCATCATCTTGCATCGAGTAGCGCATATGCAATGAGATAAGCATCCTCAGTGGTCATCCAGGACCATGTCAGTCCCCGCCTCTGTTGGCTCTAAAATCTCCTCCTTCTTGGCCGTCAATGCCACGCATCAAGATGTAGATCCAATTTTGCCCGTGCATCTGCAAAAAAAACCCACTCGATCTGTGACGAAAATATTTGTAATGAGATTTATTAGTTTAAAAATAACCCCCATTGCGAATTCCACTCCTTGTAGCAATGCACATAGCAGAGCACGGTGTCAGGGGTCGGCGATGCAACGAGGTTCAACAAGGATAGCTAGCACATGGATCCTCAATTTAGCAAAGGCCGCACGCGCAAACGACGGTTTAACCAGGCCGTCAGCCCTATATCAGATTTTGGAATCGGCGTGCAATCTCAACGGGGTCTCCCAATGAAATTCCCTGTTCGCCCAATCCGGAAAAGGCCGCCGATGGACTCCCTTGGTTTTGGCCGAACGCGTCAAACAAGCTCATTAAATCACCACCCATTCTCATCATATCCGACTCTGGATCATCCATCTGGGGATTCATGTCTCCCCAAACATCGCCCAAACGCGTTGACCCATTCCCTTCCTCCCCAACCTTATGAATACCATCCTCAGCCTGTGCTTCCAGGTGCCCATTGACATCAGGTATTGTGCGAGGTCCTCCAGGTTTGTCCGATTCACTTTGTAGACCGAACACCCGAAAGCCGGGCAACAAGCCTCGTATCGTCTTCCATAACCGTCTGCTTGCTTGGCCATCACGGGAGAAGTTTTTGACGAGCTGCACGGCCTTGACAAAGCTTTCTCGACAAGGCTCGGCAAATACATTGGGCGCATGACATACCCCAAGAAGAATAGCAGCCAAGGCGCTGAGTAAAAAGTAATTAAAGGCATTTTGCTGTCGCGCGTATATGTCACTAGTCTCATTCAAATGCACAAGGACATGAATGGTGTCTTGAGCTATGTCCAAAACCAACCGCGCGCCTTGCATGTCTGCATTGATGCTGGATGTGCTCAAAAGATGATGTCGATGCACCAAGGTGCGCATGTGATTTCCACGCAAGTAGAGCAGCACGCGCAAGCGATGTACCACTCGAGGTTGGTTTCGCGGCGCAAGGCCAAGTCGCGGATGCCTCAGCTGAAGCTCTGGGGGAATCGAGTTGAGCCAGTTGTGTATCTGGAAATCCAAAAAGGCGACGGTGTCCTTGGGAATAAATTGAGAAGGGTGACCAGAGTGAGGCATGGCCTCCCATACTTTTGAACAGAGCCTGCCATACGAAACCATGCATCGCAAGTATGGATATTCATCGCCCTAATTGATACGGGTTAATGGTTAGAATTGCGCGTTTGAGAGGCAGTAGACTTGAGTCAGAGTAGCGAGGCAACATACAGGTTCGGGAAGTTCAGGGTCAATATCCCGATCTATGAGTGCAAAGGACAGGCTCGTTCCGAAACTCCAACGCCGGTCCAGGGCGTAGACGCACCAAAATGTGCGCACAGCCAGGTCTCTTTCCCTGAGTCCTGGGAAGTTTTCGAGTAAGCTAGCGCGTCGATGAAGCCCAATCTCCAGCACTTCTCGACCTGATATTCCGATTGCGCGCCATGCAAGGAGTTCTTCGCCTGCATGGAACCAGAATATGCTCTAGACCGGAATTAATGACTTGTTCATAGAATGCAGAGAGGGGAAAAGTGCGGTCGGTTTAACATACCAGCATGGTCATTATTTGCAACTCTTTGAGGTCTATCTTGGCCTCGCCAGACACTCGACAAACCACTCCTTCGACTGAGTCTACGAGCTTTTTACTTAGGCTGTTGGGCCCTCTAGCCTCGATTACAATAGCGGTGGCGATGGCGAGCTTGACCATCTGAGCATCTTTCAGCTCGATTTGAGGCTCGTTATTCGCAGGGTTCTTATCGGGTGAATTGCCAGGCTCTCTCGAGTAATTTAGTATGGCGGATAGTTTTAATGAAACATCTTTGATGTCTGTAAACGGGTACACTGATTCAATCTCTTCTTCGTAGACGTCGAGCAGTCTCAGAATCTCCTCGGGCTCAAAGCTTAGTAGAGCATCTTGCTCGTGGTGAAGGTCGACTACTTGTCGCTCTGGAACTTCCAGAGGTGAGGGATCCTGTGGTGGATCGGGGGAGGTCGACCTGCTCTCAGGCGTTTCTCCCGTCTGGATGCCCATACGGGTAAGTGAGGTTTCTGCTATGCGCAGGCTGAATGTCGATCTTGTGGGCCCAATGAACTGCGGTTGTCTAGGCTCACTTGACTGGCAATTTGACTCGCTCATGTAGATTGGGCTTGGGTTTTGCTGGGAATTGACGGCAGGCGAACGCGACGTCATGTGCGCTGTCCTGTTATTGATGTCCCGGAGAGATTCGGTCAACATGGCGACCTGTTGCCGAAGTTTAGCAACCTCATCTCGCAAACTGGAATCTTGGATGCTGTCGTCTTGTTAGGTCATGCGCGCTATCATTCATGGAATATGGGGCAAAATCCCACCCATTGGCATCGTTCTTGTCCAGCGACACACGCCGGTTTCTCTCCTTTGGCGTCTGCTGGGCCGGAGGCGGCGGCGGCGGCGGCGGCGCGCTGGGAGCGAAAACGCAGGGCACGTCGCCAGCCAGGCACCTCCGGCAGATGTCCTCATTGTCCTCCTTGATGCACTTTAGTTTCTTCTTCTTGCACTCATTGCTGCCTCTGGTCAGTAGCCGTCAAGACGAATCAATTGGCCGGGGCAGCCGTACCAAGCTACTGGAGCGTACTTGGCCCGCTTCGACCGGCGACCTTCCCCAGGGGGCGGGCCACGCTTTGTGGACGCGGCAACCGAAGACTGCGGTGATGCCGCGTCAAGAGGTCTGTCCGACTGTTCGGCGGCCATGCTAACGATGCGATGTCATGGAGCAGATGGCTCGGCCCGGATATTCCGATGGCCGAATGCGCAATGGAGATGACGAAGGATTGGAGCTGAGAAGGGTCGTGTGCCACTTGACTTCACGTCTGACTGACCTCGAAAAAGAAGGCTAAGGTACCTTATCTCTCTGCTTCGTCTGTGCCAGTTCGTGCTAACCCCACACGAGCCATTTCCCACCGCCGCTTTAAGACAATCTCGGCAATCTTCACGTCCTGCGCCGCATAGTCTACGGGAGATATGCAGGCGATGTTACGTAACGTGCATAGGAAAAATTCCCTATAGGTTGTTGCAGGAGAAACATGCATCTTCCATCATGCGAGAAAGCGTTGCTTTTAATTCCTATGCTTAAAGTTCCTCGGCTTGCGGTAAAAAAGCAGTCATACTAGCGGCAAATTTCGGTCAAACCCATGCAATTGGCAAAAAAAAAAAAACACGGACCAATCCATTCCTCTCTGAACATAAGCACAGCGCAATCGTGTCCAAGTTTTCGTATTCATTGTCGTTCAACTCCTCGCTACAGCGACTAGTTTAGCACGCCGCTATTGCGATCACAACACGCGACGAGTTCGATCATCTTTTTTTTTTTTGGTCCACCTCGGTTTCGGTTGTCGGGCGAACTATGACCCGAAATCCTCGTCACTTTCAAGTTACCCTGAAGTTCGGATATGGTGAATTGTTCAATTACCAAGCAAAGTGAATAGATGGAGTAATCGCAAAATTTCAATGACATAAGATAAAGTTAGTTTAGCTATTCTTCTTTGTTTTTCATCGTTGGTGTAAAATGAAGATTGAGTTATGGATAATATTGGAATCACAACAGAAAGGGCCATCAAGTTGCCTTCAATTGAAAATAAGAGAAACCGTTGGTCGAGATTGTTATTCTTTTCATATACCTGCTTTCGAGTGGGATTAAAAGTGTGATTTCTGTTATATGACGCAATCAATGCATTTCAACCAATGTTCTACGAGTCCATACATCAACATCCCCCATTATGACGCCATAACGGGATGCTATGCGTAACATCAATGGTTTGGTAGTATTTCCCATGGCACGAGAAATATAAATATCAGGTGCAGTGTCATGTTTTAAGCAAGGAACTCAAGAATATATAAATTTTCGCTTATAAATCATCACTGCACACAGATAGCCAGCCGCAAAAAGGTCTTTACATGGGCTTGTCATCTGCCGAGCGTTGAATTGTCTCCACAAGTGCCGGCCCCCGCCAGGGATTAAACCGAAATACTCCATCGATACGAGTATAAATGGCGTTACATCTACCGCTCAAAGAAGAAAATTGTTAAATACCGCAATACTACGACCATCGCCATGCCTTCCTCAATTGTCATCAGGCCCTCCGAAAGCTCTCAGCAAGCTCGCAAAGTGGACAAAACGTTCACTGGAGACGTTTACTTTGATCTTGTTCATTCCGAACCCAAGACCACCATCGCAAATGTGACATTCACACCATGCGCAAGGACCTACTGGCACACACATGAGGAGGGGCAGATGCTCCGAGTCTTGCACGGCTCTGGCTGGGTTTGCGACAAAGGCGCGAAACCGCAACGAATTGTCGCAGGCGATGTTATTTGGGCACCAGCTGGAACCACCCACTGGCACGGAGCTGACGAGGGAAGCCTCATGACTCATCTTGTGATTGGATTGGGAAAAACCACCTGGCATGATGAGGTTACGGATGAGGAGTACAATCAAAAGAATGAGAGCAATTGAAGTTGAAGGAAAAAAATCGAATGCGGTTGGTCTACATTTCTCTTTACCTGAGATTGAATCGACTAACAGTAGAAATCAGATATGCACTGGTACTGATTACATGATTGATGATGTAGGTTCATAATTATGAATTCCTTGGCGGGAAGAGCGGCATTGCCACTCTATTGAGATAGATAGATTACAGCACAGAGACAGAAATTCGGACTCAGCTGATATGCATAAAATATTATTCCACCTATCGCGCGGTATAATACATGAGCTGATATTATTTGGAATGCAACATCATATTTTGCCTAATACGTATTTTATTTATTCCACTTATTCCGTTTGGTTGGCTAAACATGTGAGAAAATCCTGTATGACACCGCTTACGTGTGTAAAGTCCGGGTGACTCAACCTTGGTTTTGGATGCTGATTGTTAAAGTGTTAAAATTTACTGATTAAACATTGCGAACATGCACTTTTGAGTTTTAATTTATATAGGCTTGAATGAATACAGCCTCTGCAGCTTTCGGAAACGACCTCCACCGCGACAATCATGGCTCTGAATGAATCATCAGACCTCTATCGCCACTTGTGCGAGATCCATCACACGTACCGCAAGGTCAGAGATCT
Source organism: Calonectria hongkongensis (assembly GCA_017140755.1). Taxonomy (NCBI): domain Eukaryota; kingdom Fungi; phylum Ascomycota; class Sordariomycetes; order Hypocreales; family Nectriaceae; genus Calonectria; species Calonectria hongkongensis. Next base: position 320,173 of record JAACJA010000018.1, read on the forward strand.
CGACGTGAAAAAAGAGTACTATTCCCCAGACTGTCGCCAAGTATGTCGCTCGGACCCCGAGTTTGCCGCACATACCCGGGACGAAATAATCGATCACCTCAAGGAGGCGGGAGAAGTCATGAAGCGCATCTTCCGAGAGGCGGGGTACAGCGACGAAGGCTCGGAATATATTTGGAGCCCGCTGACGAGCTGCTACACTGTTCGTCCACTTACTGAAGAGGAAGCCTGTGATTTCGGCACGCCCAACCAACTGATTCCGGCAGGGTTCTCATCTCCCGATGAGATCCAGACAAGGGCGAAAAATGAGAACTGGGTGGGGTTGAGAATCAACATGTGGGATGACGACGGAAAGGGAAAGGGGCTGCTGGTCAAGGTCAAGTACTGGTGGCGCTTGGATGACGCAGACAAAGAGGATGGAGTCTGGAGACAAATCTTGCATGATATTTTATACATGGGAGTACGAGATGGGACAGAAGAGGACGGTGGTGGAATTAGAATCTATGATTGGGTGTCTTGAGTTGGCCAACACACGAGCTTTCGTCCAATTTCACCAATCTAATTACAATTGCAACGCTCGCCGAATCCTTCTATTAATTTGACCGCACGCGGAATTGTTCACTTTGAACGCGTCCGCGCCCACAATAACTTGCTTCTTTGGCGAACTGTGGATACATGACAGGAGATTGGTGAGCCGCGTGTTGGGTGTTGGTTGCGTAATGTGCCTATCCGCACAAACAACCATCGGCCCCACTAGCCTCTTCTTGGCACATTTTGCAAGGAAGATGATGGCTCCCGGCTTCAGCCACACTTCGGTCCTCCACTTAGTGCTGCCCAGTTGGCTTGATCTTTCCGCAGGCTCCACTGATACAGATGTAAACTTGAAGAGACGCAAGCAACTGGATAGGGGCTGCTTTCCGCGGCTGTGGCTTCAAAATCCCCACAGTCCCATGCCAAGAACACAGATTTCATGGAAGCATCTTTTGCTGCTGTCAGGATGCGGTTCAAAAATTTCGCTGTTCCAGCCTTGGCGCTTGTCACTGGCACTGCAGGCAGTAAAGCAGGTAAAGTTTCCAGTCCTCCATTGTCAATAAGGAAATAGCTGACAGGTGACCGAAGGCGCAAATGTGGTTGCATGTGTCAACATTAACTGGGAGCTATCCAAAAGTCTCACTGTCACATTCAAGCCTGGGGCTGGTTCACCTGGCAGCAGTCCGGGTGACAAGAACATATATCCAAATGGACACGAGGCCAGTGCCACAGTCCGTGGCCGAGGTCTTACATGCGCCGATGTAGGCTACGTCAAGGAAACTACCATACAAGAAAAGGCTGTCTGGAGTTTGGGATACACGGTCGGCGAATACTCTGGATCTATGTCGAGCGTTTGGTTTGGGTGGTTATGGAACCGTGATTGCTGGTTAGAAGGGTACAGTCCCAAGACGTATGTCTGTACAGAACGGGAGTTGTGCAATCAGACGAAAGTAACGTGGGATGATACCATGACACACACGTTATATGTAAGGTTCATTATCTTCTTCTCGTGGCTTGATTATTGACCTGGGAACAGTTCATCTTTACACCTGGCGCTACTGAATATATTCCCGATATGATAGATGCCGACTTATAGACGGAACCCTGAAAAAAAAAAAAGAAAGAAAAAAGAACTGAAGATATGATTTGAAATAATGATGCCAGCAGCCCTGAATACGAGTGCATCAAAGAAGACAAATACCCTGGTGAAGTGAGGTGGTACACCGCATTCAGGAAGCTGCGGCCAAGAAAGCTCAAAATAATACATCAAATTATTCTTGATGTTATACTTCTGTACATGTTTTTGGATTATGGTTCTAAAAAGTATACCTTGGGGCATGAAATTGTTAGCGCCACTTTCAAAGCTATCTGAGCCGATAACATCAACAGAAATTGGTTAAATTTGACCTTTCATTTAAATCTGGAATAGGAGAAGACTCATCGTAGCTATGCACGGACCCATACTGTCCACCCCAGTGCCTCTCGTCGAATTATTTCAGAGCCATAGCCTCTAGACTGAGGACTAATTCTTGTTTCCCTGCCACAAGTACGGTCCCAGTACCAACCGTTTATCCAACCACCATGTCGGCTAATTCTAGCAGCACCTTCGCAGCTGCCGAATTGGTAGTCATTACCAACCATCGTCCGTAAGGTACTCATAAGGACTATCATAATCTATCTGCGGCAACCACAAGAAATACGTCATGGTATTCCTTGTAGAGGCCCCAACTCTCTCATTGGATCTGTAGCGATACTGGAACGAGTGTTCAAAGATAATTTGCCAAGCGGGTTGTTGCTGAATCCAGTAGAAGCATATGATGTTTTCCTTCTTCTTTGACTGAAATATGGCCCCAAGGATGGTAGACACGCGATAACAAGACCGATATTACCGTCGAGGGTCGTCCAGAGGGCTAATATAGAAATAGAAGGTAAGCTCAAACTTGATACTAAATGGATAAACTTGCATGCATACCCATAAGACTCAACGATAAATCGTCATCTCGTTCTGCCGAAATTATCATGGCTTCCTTGACCACGCAAAATACAATGTTAACCGCTCCCAGGAAGAATATGAAGTATACACCAATCTTTACATTGCTCTGTAGATTCAACTCTGGGAGAATGAGACACGGAAGAAAGAATACTCCAATTTCGTCAATACACATCACTTGGAGTTTGTAATCCGGTTCCCATAAACTCACTTAATAGGTCACCAGCTAACTGCATTGCCCAGGACGCATGGAACGTTGCGATTCCAAGGTCAGCCGGGCATTCTTTCGACGGATCAAGACTCCTAAAAATAATAAAAAGAACCTGTTAGCTTTAAAACCCTTACTAATTTTCAATTAGAGCCAAGGTAATTTCGATACGAACCAATTCCGACTGAAGGGCACACAAGTGACAAAAACCAATAGGAATGTAACAACAAACGCAAGGGCAACAAAGATTATCGAAGCCCAGAGAAAGATTCGCCGTTTTTGCATGTAATCGGGGAATATGTTCACGTAAAGTGCAAGTAAGGCAGCCCTACAAAAATACAAATTGAAGATTATGGGGATGCCGCTTATCGTGAATATCTATGTAAATTGCTGTCATTAGCCATCACATAAAGAGCAATTCTTCCACTAAATGAAATGCTACCTCGAAAAGATACAGAACTGCTCACCTTTTCAACATATGCGATTTTCTCAGGAGGCGCATTGAAATTTGACAAAGTATAAGTTATTGATGGCTCGAATGCACCGTTTCGCGCAGAAATAACATCGCATGAAGCTGCCGCGATGGAGCTCATCAAAGCTGGAATCATGAACCAATCACTTAACATTAACTTGCGTTTTTGGATTTTGAGACGCAAAACTAGTCGTGCTGCGATGGTTACTGCCGCAATCCCAATCAAGATCCACTCGGAACACTGCAAAAGGTGAGCAATGATCGGTTTGTGGTGATGACCGACAGACGAACTAAAACTACGACTGGCCCTGGACCATTCGCCATAATTCGAGTTGAATTGGGGGACGCGTAGAGGGCTTGAGTTGATGCGATTTGTAGTTGTGAATTATTGCGGTGGGGTGGTGCGGATCTGGCCGGAGGAGGGAAGACACAGGCATGAATCGGGGAAAAATGAACGAGAGAATTCACGAAGGCGTCATAAAAAAGACCAGCTGGAGTTTTATAAATAACAGAGATGTAACTTTTGTGTTTTATTACGTCTTTGTGACCGAATTGCCCACTGCTGTGATTTAAGAGGCTTGGTTAGAGTTTACCGGTGTCCCCGAATACAGACACATTTAGCCACCATGATTGTCAAAAACATTCCAGAGGTATCGCGAACCTTTTTTCATGTTACTGAATTTGGCATTAAACTCAATTTTCTAATATGCGCCACTAGATGGGAAATTAGCAAACATTTTATTACACACTACTTTAATGCCAGCTTCCCCAAGTCCGGATAAACGTCTCAGTACTTTACATAACAATAGCACTAAAGGGAATAAGTATAAGTAATTAAGGGCACCAAAGCTAACGACAGAATAGGAATGTGATTAGCATGTTATTCTATTATTCTAACCGTGCTCTCATCAGTGGTATTGGTCGACTGTGCACGTTTTTGGGGCTACTTCCTCAACAATGGCTGAGCTAATTTAGACTACCTTATGTCCTAATCGGACCTCTTAAGGTATCGTACTTTTGAGTATATATCATTTACAAGCGGCTTCTAGAATTCGCCCCATCATGTAACACCCTGCTATCATCTTTCCCGCCTGCCAAGATCCACTCACATCCATTGTCGGTTGAGGACCCACGCCCAACGCTGCCACTCCCGTTATTGTCATTATTCCCCGGCTGGCTCGAGCACCTTGTTTTCCCACTCTTCTCTTCCACATTCCTATCCCACGGCCTCATTCTCATGCTTGTTCTAATGATTTAGTATTTGGACAGGGAACGGAGTTTTTCATATCTAATATATTCGCGTTGATCTAATATTTGTTGGCACTTCCGCAGGGCTTTTTGATGGCTCATATAATCTATTTATTTTAATTTTATAGGCTATATATGTGCCTTCCATCTACAGATCCATCGACATCGACGAAAGCTCGGATTGTATAGCCCCGAATTGTCAACCAGGCCAACCGATCTCGTCGTCCCCACTTTGATCACGTTTCATGCAGAAATTGGTGCACCAAGCACTTTAATAAGTGGACTCCATGCGATCTGCGCAATTAAACCGCGAGAAAGTTTGACCGCTAGTGTTCCGACCCCGGTTCTTGACCATCTGATAACTTCAAATTTTGTTGGCCCACCATAACTAGGTCCCTGACATTTACCGCACCTTGACCAAGGATGTTCTAAGCTTCCTCAATTCACACGCCTGAGCTTGGGAAGCAAGAACTCATATCTATTTAAACAAAATGCGATATTGGCGGGTGGGAAGCGCAGCATGGTATATCACTATACTCATCTGCAGCCCTTCCCAAGCAGCATCCCCTGCCCAAGAGCCCAAGCTGTGCGGGAGAATCTGTCGACAAACGTTTCGGACAGTAAAGTTTTCAGATGCCCCAGCTGGTGCATTTTTTGCAGTACAGGAGTGCACCAGCCGTTTGTATCAGCAATCAGTTCATCTCTGCTGGGATATGCACTGCCTTGATGAAGTCTGGCTTGCGGAGTCGAGAAGTATGAACCAAACATGTAAAGACATGAATGGTACATATTTTGCACCGCATGAAATTATCGATGGCCTTACAGACAAAGATATTGCTCAAATTATCCGGTTTAACGCGACAAGTCCGAGCCGCGCAAACCCCTTCGACGTGTTGATGTTGCCATCGCAAGCCTTTTACGAACTTTGGGGCCGGACGTTGGTCAGTCCTCCCTTCAAACTTTCAACACTCACCTTTAAGTCAGACGGCTCACTGAAAATGAAAACAGGATGCACACGATTATATTTGGGATTGCCACTACTACTACGGTTGGGTAATGGGAATCTTCTGGGCGGTGGTTGTTGCGGTGGGCGTCGCAAACCGAACGCTTTTGCAGTCGGGGGCCTGTTCAGCACGATCCGTCTCCGTTCAAGATCCAAGCGGCGCATGGCTCAAGCGCAAAATTCTTACGCCGGCGACGTTGGGTGGGCGCTGCGTGCAGGACTTTGGAGGCTGGGGCACTTTACCCCCACGCGTGCAAACATTGACTCTAATATCGTTTGTGCTCATCAATGTAACATGCACTGTACACGGGTATAAGATATTTGAGGGATATATGTAGTGAGTCTTGCTAGGTCTCGTGGTTCTGTCCCTTTGATTCCATATTGACATAGCGGACGCCAAGCTACCCTTCGCGAGGGATGCAAATCCTCCGGCACGTCTCAGACAGAGTGGGTATCATTTCGTTTGCCAACTTTCCTCTGATATGGCTTTTTGGGATGCGGAACAACGTTGTCATCTGGCTTACAGGGTGGGACTTTAAAACATACAACAATTTTCATCGCTGGGTTGCTCGGATCGCCACGCTACAAGCCATAATTCACTCGATTGGATACACCGTTCTTATTTTACAGAGTAAGATAGTATTCGGAGCCATGGGACGTACTGTCACTGACTTCATCCAGGGGGTGGTTGGGATTACTTCTGGTCGATGTGGAATTTTACCTACTGGTGGACTGGCGAGCTTGTGAGTTATCTCACCACCTTACAGGCTTCCGTAACTGATTCTTCAATAGGCCACCGTTTTCATGTGTTTTCTTATTGGTCTATCAGTATTTTGGTTTCGACGTACGCAATACGAGGTCTTCCTTGTAGCTCACATTGTGCTGTCGATTTTGGTTCTGATAACAATGCTGGGGTAGGTTCTCTCAACCAAAGCAATGAGATATTATGAGCTAACTACCTTTCGAGTCATGTATCAATATTTAGAGGCGACTACGATGCTCTCGTGTGGGTTCCGGTCATAATATGGCTATTGGACCGGGTCCTTCGCGGAGCTCGGATCATGGCGTTCAGTCCACGCTTCTGGAACGTGCGCGCCTTGATCAACTACAACGAAAATGCAAATATGATCCGCGTAACCGTTCCAGTGTCCTCGAGTCTTTATACCATCAAGCCCGGGACCTTTTACTATCTTATGGTTCTTAGTAAGTGGAACTTTTGGGAGAGTCATCCGTTCACCGTGGCATCGGTGTCAAGGTCTGCTGAATATGACGCAGGGTCCATGAGTGAGAGCTCGCCTCTACTGGGCCATCGCCGTGAAGAAACCAGAGGTGAATCAGAGACATTTAGCCGAGAAATGACCTTTTTGATTCGACCTTACGACAGCTTCACTTCGCGGTTGAAGGAGTATGCTGAGGCAGAGTGGCCAAAGCCAGCTACAGTACGTGTGGCTATTGACGGGCCTTATGGAAAGGTCTTACCGCTGGAACGGTTCAGCAAAGTGCTCTTTGTGGTTGGAGGTAGTGGAATCGCAGTCCCACTGTCGTATCTGGAGAAGCTTACGACATCTTCTCCCCGGCCAAAACTGATCCAAATTCACTGGGCAGTACGGCAATCCGCACTAGCCATTGATGTACTCCGCCGCGAGTTGAAAGATGCCCTTAACAGCGAACAGGTAAAAGTTAATGTCTATGTAACTGGCGCCAATGGCAGAAGTACGAGCGACGAGAACATCTATCGCCTTGCGGAGTGGAGATTCCAGCGATTGCACGTTGAAGAAGTGATCGAGGGGATCTTAAATACTGGAGAGAAGGGTAGTCTCGCGGTTGTCACAAGTGGTCCGAGCAAGATGGCTGACGAAAGCAGACGCGCAGTAGCTGCTAGGATGGTTTATTCTATGCCCCAAATAGAATATTTTGAGGAGAGCTTTCAATGGTAATTAGCATGGTATGAAGGTAGCATATAGAAAGATAGAATTTAGACGACTTAAGCGGTCCCGCTGAGTTTAACTAACTAAACTAACGAATCGGAGGCCCTCTGGTCATGAATAGGGATGAACCAGTTTTCTAGATATGGAAAAATAGACTAGAGCTGACAAAAGTCCTTGGAAGTGTGGCGTACTTTCTACAAAAAACCCAAACAGAGGGTAAATTCCACTAGTTTGACGTAAAATCTTAATTGAATCCGTCGTGGTTGTGGCGTCATGAGTTAAGGGGAGATGAACAGCTCACTGTCACGAAAAGCGGATGCGCGTATTTTCAAGAGCGCCAAGACAATCGATCCCTGACTGGCCTGACGCGTTATGAAACCATCTCCTGGCGATCCCTGCATCGTCCATTGCAACTGGCAGTACGAAATGCACTAGTCGAAAAAAATTCATTGAATAAATGAAACCGAACTTGTGACAATCGCGTTCCATCTCGAACTAAAATACACGCTCCCAAAGCCATACCCATCTACATCTTGTTATCTTGCCGCGTATCATAATGCTCTGCCAAATAAATAAACCAGGTCCATAAACAATCATGCTCCTGGGAACCTCAGGCTCCTAGTCGCCATTTCTTTGTTGATTACCCGCGACTTTGCACTTGGTGTGCTGAATGGGTAGGAATATTTAGTATCTGGGTGGAGGGCCACCAGGTCCACCAGGGCCTTGATGCTGGTTACGGCGGTCGTCGGAACTGCCGCAGCAGCAACAGCAACATACACAACAATCGCAACCAAAATCGCAGCAGCAGTCGCAGCAGTCTTCGGGGCCTGGAATACAGCCTCCACGCATAGTCATGACATCCATCTGGGGCTCTGTAGACTGGAGGAAATTTTAGCTTCAGGGCTTCAAGCTTGGGGAGCGCGACACGCGTACAGGTTGCTGGTCAACAATAGATGTGGGAGCACAGGCCTCCATGGCTTGCTGCGATTGAGGTGGAGTCACTTTAGGCATATTGGCAAGGCGTATTGGCTGTGAGGTTGAGATAGGGTGTATCCGCAGGTGGTATATATAGATTTACAGATGTCAGGAGGGAATTTAGTTAGATGCTGCATGATGCTGGTAACGTCTTTATATTCTTTTGTGGCGCTGGCAGTAGATAGCCAACGTCGAGGTTTGCGCGTTGGTCCAGCCCCCCCCGTCAGCAGGGTGGATTACCGTATCCTTGTAATTAAAAATTCCACGTTTCCTTACGCCGCACTCAGTGCCAAGATTCAGCCGCGGAAGTCGGCACGTTTAGCTTAAAATAAGAATTGAGATACGCGTCGGATTAGATCCATCAACCAACAAGGACATTGTTCCTATCACATTACGTGGGAGTAATGCAGTATATATATACGAGCTTTCATTTGGACTCATCTTGGGTATTAACAGGAGAAGATAATTACTGGATTACAATCTTAATTAGCATGATTTAAATAGTGCTGTTAGGCTAGTTGTACTAGTTAAGCTGTGGTATTTGGTATAATGGTTTGTATTGGTAGGTAAAATTAGATGAATTGGATTGGTTTAATAAGGTATTATTATTTTTAATGAACTTTTAGAATATTTAAATTTTACTGTTAAAATTAAACATATATTTTGCTCACCTCTATAATATTTCTATTTTACTTAATATGTCTAGGAAGGAGCGTTTGCAACCGTCTCCAACGGCTCCTGCCCCAGCCAGGGTAGTCTTTTTTCATAACCCTCTCAGCCTTGGTCTTGTAGTACTCTGATTTGAGGAACACTGCTAGGGTAAATATATTGTGAATCGATGAAGGGAGCCGATTTCCGCAGATATCCAACGCCAAACTGTGGGTTATTTTGGCACCACGCTGTTTCAGCAACATTCGAAGATGCCCCTCTGTTATAGTTCCGTTCTGACCAATTGCGGAGTGTATCAACAGCTCAAAAACCGATCCGCCATACCGATCCTTCCCGTTCAGATCACAATTCTCTGGAAAGGCTCGAATGATGTCCATTTTCTTATCCCAGCTCACCTTCATGCCAGCAATGGCATGCAAAACTGTAGTCCATTCTTCCTTTGTCTGGCGAGATATATTGGCACCTTTACTAATCAGCAACTTGATGTAGTCACAGTGAGACTGGCCATCTCTCTCAAGTTCATGATACTGAATGCTTTCAAGCGCTGTCTTGGACCGGCTATGGCGCTCTGTTTCATCAAACTCCCCGTTGACATTGGCACCCGCCTCTAACAGGATCTTGGCCATCTCAGGATTCGGGAAGCCATGTGGAACCCACCCAGCAAAGTGCAGCAGAGGACGGCCTGGCTTGGAGAGCTTGGATTTATCATTTTTTAGAGCGTCAGCAACAAATAGCTTCATGTCGGACGAAACTGCAAAGGCGAGGAACGTTGGTATCCAAGTATCATCTCCCAAGTCGGCGTAGTCAAGGACCCAACTCTCTCTTCGCCGAGATGTGTTTGAGAAATGATTGTCCAGCGAGTTTAGAAGATGAAAAAGAGATCGGCTGGTTAGCTTCTCTGCTCTAGGCGCGTGATATATTACCGTCTCCATCGGATCAAGTTCCCATGACGATTGTGCCTTTTCCTTGACAGGAGTTCCTGCGACTATGATGGCTAATTTTAGGTGGAAAGCGTGGCCATTATCCATTGGATCATTTTTTACCAACCCCCCAGGTCTTTTTAGCAAGATATCGTCAATTGTTGGTTTGAAACGCTGGTCCAGAAGAAACTCCTTGACCGTTTGGTGTAAGAACTGTACCTTCCATGTTGGGGCATGAGCGACATGCGTAGAGCCGCCAGTCTCCAAATTGCGGAGCATGTTTGGCTGTGATTGCTCATTTTCTCTGACGACCTGTGCTAGCCCCCCTGTCAAGTTCTTGATGTTCCTTTCTAGGTTTACGCCACTGTTGGATAGTTGAAGAAGCTGTTTGCTTGAGAGGGGTGGCTTGATGAGGTCGAGGTCTTCCAGCTTCACTTGCAAGGTTTCCAAGAGAACCCCGATGTCGAGAAGAGACACTGGGCGTTGAGCTCGCAGAAGAGTCTCAAGAACGGCGTGAGTCTGTCTCATTGTCCTTTCAGGCCTGTTCCGGAGAATATGCTCGTAGAAGTTGGGCAACTCTTTCTTAGGTACCTGTTGCAAGTCCTTGAGTAGACTGGGCAGAGAAGAACCTTCCGTCATACCGTTCCAGACGTCCTGAACAACAAGGCGAACCCAGATAAAGAGACCGTAAGACTCGTTGACGATTGTCTCACAAATGGTTTGTAGAGTCTTTTGGTAATCTGCCGATTGTTTGGAGTTGCGCGCATCCGGATGTGACTGTAATCGATCAAAAACGACACGAGAAATATCGTTTCGTGTCCAGTCTTGCATACGAAATCCTGGATAGCCAGACAGTGGGACACAAAACTCGTTGTCCGGCCGGCTGGCAAGACACAGCTTGAACTTTCCAAGGCCTTCCCCGTCATCTGAAACCAACTTCTCCAAGAACTCAACGATAGACTCGGATCCAGATAGTTCGCTTTTGTCATGCTCGTCCAGTGCATCAATGAAGAAGCACCAGGAAAATTTGACCAGGGTCTGGCTTCTGCACTGAAGAAGTACGTCTTTCAGTCGATCAAGCGACCAGTCGAATTGGTTCTCTTGCTCTGGGGTACTGCAATCATGAGCGACACTAGGGGTGGGTAGGCGAGGAATAATATAGGATCTGAGTAGAGGGAGAAGCCTAGCATGTGCCTGTGCTTGATGCAATATGTGATACAGCATCGCTCCAAGGACGCCCTTCCAAGATCTATTGGCTTTTTCGATTCTATCGGATAGAAACATAGACGCGAGCGACCAACCAGCATCATTGAGAGATCTCTGTACTGCGTTTGACTCAGCTAGAGCCTTCATGGCAGTGGACTTTCCAGATCCTGGTAAGCCTTGGATCCAGTAAATCCCGTTCGAATGAGAAAGCCAGTCCACGAGACCTGGTCCGTGAGGATTGTCGAGCAGAAGCCACGAAAGCGTCTCATTGTATGGTTCCTCGATTTGTTCTCTCCGAGTGTTCAGGTGGTTTTGGAATAATTTAAGTATAGAAATACCTGTTGGCCTGTTAGACCACCCTAGTAGTATTGAAATAACTATTCATTCATACTAGATCTAACTTCAATGCTTGTGTCGTTAATATGTCTCCTGACTTCTGGCAACACCACTTGTTTGTATGTTTGATGCGTCTCTCCTCCATGTCTAAACTTGCACATTTTCATGTGATCGGCGTCGATTGCTAGCCTGTTTTCCTTCCGGTGATCGATTGCCGAAGCATCGGACTCGACAATCTATAATCATGTTAGAAAAGGATTATCCCTTTAGGGAGCCGATGGCTTACCAGTTCATCGAATCCGTTGATTCCCACGCATCCTCTTTGCTCCTGGAATGACGTGACTTTCAACTTGTCCCTCTCTAGGCGTTTAGTAAAGTTGTCGCGAAGCGCTTCCAACAGAGGGTTGTTAGGCGTGAGCAAGTTAAGATTGTGATCGGAGACAGAGAAGCCCGCTAATTTTGCAAATCTCGACACAATTTTGCCCGCGTCTGCCCACTGTGCACCTCGGTGCGGAGTTCCGAAGAACAGAACGGCTATTGTTGACTTGTTCACATCCTTGTAATGTTCTTGTTCGTTGTATGCATCGCTGGCGATGCTTAATGTCTGGTGTCTAGTTAGCGAAGTGTTCTCGCAGCGTTACGGCATAGGCAAAAAACAAACTTACCGACTTGACGACTAGACCACCAAGTGAATGGGCGATAAACATTAAAGGACGGCCCTGGCATTCTTCGCGGACAGAAGCGACCCGTGTGAGTAGATCCCGTCCATGATCATGAATGTTACCCTTGTTGGCCGGGCCATTGAAAAAATGACTGGGAGAGGAATCGTAGCCGTAAGTGTAGATACGCGCGTCAGGGAGGTCAGCTGCCAAAAGATCTCTTGGCCAGAAGCATGGTTGTTGATCAACCTCGTGGTCAACCTCCTTCTCCTTCCTGTGCTTCCTAGACACCTTGCTTTTTATTTTGGACCTCAGAGACTCGGCTGACTTGGGCTTGGCCGAAGGTTTTGCGGTCCATGTGTCCTCTGGATGCCCTTTCAGGCCATGGACGAAGATGATGTCAAGATCGGGAGCATCCCCTCCACTTGATATTTCTGAAAGGCCCCCCTTGTAGATGCGCGACGGGATTATTGTTGTGAGAGTGTTAACAGGTGAAAGACTGCCAATCTTTTCCATGATTGAAATGTGTAGCAAAGGTAGCAGCTGCGATAATAGTTGTAGGGCTGAATAGCAAGCCGACGTTTGCAGAGTAGAAACATAAACTGGACAGAAAGATCTATTTTGGGGGATTGGTACTGAGGGGGTAGCCTCAGTGTAGCAAAGCAAGGCTCAAAATTATCCAAGGCTAGAGGATAAGAAGAACAAACAGCGAACGCAGGGAGCCTTAAAAAGCAGCGAACTCCGCCAAGTGCACGGCCGGCTGAGAAATCAGACCAGAAAGGTCAGACAGGCAGAAGTGCAGGATGCCTCCCTCAGCCTGGTTCGCCAAGGAGTGGCAGAGCACGCCACATTCTGTCCGTGCAATTTAAGGCTCTGATGGAGAATGGGCGGCGGTACAGATCACTGCCACGGACTCTCGAGGCGTGTATGGCAAAAAACAAGAAGATAAAATACGAGAATAATGTCACCGAGTTTTTTTGTCTCTGATAATATCAGCCACTCAGACTCCCGTCTCGTAGACCTGAAGAACTTGAGCTGAGGATGAAATCAGGCTATCTAGCCAGAACAGGAAGGTTTTGCAGTAGTGCAACAGACACTGCCTCCGCCAACGGGAGAAAAATTGGGGGAAACTCTACCAAAAATCACCGTAATGAGCACTGATTCGTGGTAAAACTGCACTAGATTTAATTGCCTTGTTGGGGGCTATATTTGTGTGTGTGTGCGTGTTCTATTTCCATCTTGCGGGCACATAGTCCTCGCCTAAAAAGACGAGTTGCGCCACCTAGCTAGATGTCACATTGTCAGCCAGGGCAAAAGTAAAGAGATATTTCGCTCATGCACAGTACAATAGTGACCTATATTCAAAAAGCTTTTATGGATCAAATTTATACTGAAAAAAAAAAACAATTAGTATTTGGTATTTTTATACCTCCAAGTCAACTGTAACCAATGGATGCCTCTTAGCGGCTGCTATCCGCAACGTTAATTGCGAGCATCTTGGTTATTCACTTATCTTTTGACCCGATCAACTAATGGGGAGTGTGGATCCTTACAGTCTACTCGACGACATCGAAAAGTCCTCCAGTCAGAAATTACGATTTTGACCAGGACAAGTGGCTTTTCAACATCTGTAGCGCACAGCAAGTGTGTGATCCCTTAAACAGACTTGTGTCCCTTCTATTATTTCCTGTCCTAAGCCTGAGGGTCACATTGCCGAACACGATAAAACCGAAGTCACCATTCCGTCATCCACAGTGCAATGTTGGCACATATCCTATTTAACACTGAGGCTTGGTCAGGAGTCACTAAACCATCTTCAAGTTTCGCAAGCACCCGAGAAATTTACTTTGCACGGACGGCGACTTTTAATCCTAGTTCATAAATAGTTCGTACGCGACAACCCGATAGACAGGCCTTCTTGGTTTCTTCGTTCATATATTGAATTAAATTGGGTATTATAGACAGCAAGTCTATGCCAGGCTTCACAGAGCCCTAGGAGACCAACTCCTACGTTAGGCTTTCAGGAGTTACTATCACTACGACATAACTCGGCTTTCAATACAATTGGGTTACCTTCAAATCATCCTCTCGACCAATTTATAATTATCCGACCTACTACGCAACGTGCCTGATCCTTCCTGCAAACATAAACCCTACGGTTGTCTTTACTAGACTGATCCCGAACCCAGCTACCCTGTAAGGCAGACCGGACGAGATCGTTACAGCAATCTATCTAAATTCTTTGAGGAGTTTTTAATAATGATTCATCAATCCTAAAAATGACTATACAACTATTATATTGATAGGGATAGGCCATTTTTCATTATAACAATCTGTCACAAGCTCAGGCAAGACTTTGCCGTCGTGATTTGTAAGCTTTTGAACGCGTTATCGAATGCATTGCTCATCTTCAATGCCGTAGAGGCGAGGCTGAGCCAGTGAGTGGAGTGTTTGTAAAGGCGGAGAAAAGGACAAGGCCATATGCCACTTAAGTTCAGTCTCATAAATCCATAATGTATTTTACAAACGTGTGCCAAATAAGAAAGTTATTAAGAAAAATAATCATAATTTATACACATGATATCGGTAATATTTATAAGAATATAAAAGCGTCCCCGTGTTTTCCTTTGGCACGCTCACTTTTAACGTATCCAAATTTCAGAGCGTGCATGGTGATCTGCTTCCCCTAGCATTATGCTCGGAATTATGCAGTCGCCAACCATCACATATGACCCATCACTTTTATGACGTAGCACTGCTGGAACTGTGCATCCATCCAATAGGGCAATGACGTCGCCTGGCCTGGCATGCTTGGTAAACCACCCCACTCTCACACGCATGGTCCGACCAAGTCTCATCCCCATCTGCAGCGTCTTCTTGATGGAAGAAGCTGCAATAGGCGCGTTGATCCGCTTCTCCGGGTTCACGGTGTCGAGCCAGTTGTGGGGTCGGGCGCCGATCCAATCGCTCAGAGTGCTGCCACCAATTGTGAAGGACGCGTTCATGGGGCAATTTAACCATTCGAGAATAACCTTGGCAATTTCGTTATCGCCGCCTTTCGCCCCTCTCCCATACGCTAGCTCAACAAACATGAATTGGATGCTGGTAAAGAATTCAGCCTCGGTGAGGGTCTTCTTGTGCTCCTCAGGCAAGAGGTTGAAACACATAAAAAGCTGTCGACTCAATTTGCTGTAATCCAAGGCTTCCCCCTGCGGCACGCTTTCTCGGGGTTTGTAGACAGCCAGTGGTTTTGATTTCGAGTGCCTTTCGTGCTGGGTGGCAGAGCAGCTACGAATGCTGTCAATGATGGATCCCTTGACTATCAAGTGGCCATTTCGTATCCTGAGATTAGTGTGAACAGGCTTGGTTGCGGACCACTTTGTGTAAATCTTATCCCTCAAATAAAATCTTGATAAATCGCCCAGATATGAGACGATGCGTGGGTCCGACCAGGTGCTCGAGGAGAACCAGTCAACAGGCCAAAGCCCAGGCTCTTGGCTCCTAAAGACAACATAATCGATTGAATTCTCAAGCTTGATGATGCCTAAAGTCGCCTCCTCGTTGAGGTCTCGAATCTCTCTGCTGTAGCTTGGCTTGGGAAAGATGGAAGAACCGTCCTTGGTTAGGCCAAGCAACCCATAGACCCTATCACGAGGGTCCGGTGATTTGGACGTAGAGGTCATCTGCAACGCCCGGGCCAGCGGAATCACTTCCAATTGACCATGTAGATCCTTGAAACTGACAATATTTTGGATTTGCTGGCAGAGACTCGCGGGAATCATGTTACTTATCAGGTTGGCTTTGCGCATGAGGCGGTATGCGGCTACTAAGTGGGATATTTCGAGGAAAGTAAAGACTTGTTGCCCCCAAATCATTTCTAAACGGGTCGCCAGAGAGAGCTCTTGGATGATGCTGATTTGGGTCCAATAGTCGCAACTGAGTAGCTTTCCCAACGGCTTCCAGTCCGCGTTTTTCAGGTTGTTGAGAAGGTACTCTACCGCAGCTTTGGTTGAATGCATTGGGTGCGGGTTCTTGAGATGCTTGTCGTCCATGAAATTGCGAACACCGCGCACCACGCGGCGTAACCCCCGCTGGCGCAGGGCCTGACCCTCGGGTGTTTTGTTGTCGAGGATTTGAGCATCGGAGGTGAGGACCTCCGGGTCGCCTTTATGCGGCCTTCCGAGGCTCTGGTACTGGTCTTTCCGGTCATTGAACTGCAAAAGCTCGTCGAGCGAGTCGCCAAGGTCGAGGACTCCATCGATGGCTTCAAAGCTGGCATTTCCCAGCCAAGCTACGACAGCACTCGCGGAGCTGTAGACATCGGGTAAGCGAAGAACTTGGCGGCTGCGCTCCTCATCGTCTGCTTGGTTGATGCAGATTGCGTCAGCCCAGACACGTGTGTAGCCACGACGGCGGAGCTCAGTCAAGGCGGCGGAGAGGTTGGGCGTGATCAAGAATGTGTGGCCATTGACTCGGATGGGCACCAGCTTGCTCGGCTTGCCGCAGCTGTACGAGAGGGCGACGTAGTTGGAGGCTGCCACGAGCGGCACATGCTCGAGGCGGCACTGGATCTCGCCATGGATGCTGGCACCAGACTCGAGCAGCAGGATGCGAATGTCGTTGCGGGCCGCACTCAAGGGCCTGTAGCGCAGGGTGGATCGGGCTGGTAGTGGCATTTGAGGGTCAAGATTTCAATCGGTTAGTGACAGTGGACACGGCACCGCGACGGTCTTCAGGGATGCTCGAGCATTATAATTTAATAGAGAAACTTCCCCTCATCAGCCCTACGGGAAATTGGAATGTTCCCATGACGCCGGGACATGGAAACGGGTCGCCTTGTTGGCTGTGCGTCGGTGGATTTATCAGCTAACCTGCATGGCATGGTCGCACAATACTTGGACAACACAACACACACACACGCACACCATCGTAAGAAAAAAAAAACTTTTTTTTTATTTTTTTTTCACAAAAATGTCTGAGGGTGACATCGACCGGAACAAAGAAAGAAGAAAAAAAAAAGGCCAAAGCGAATAATCTCATACCATCCTACGTGATGTCTTTTCATCCTTCTACCTCGTAATATCATCATTGTCCATTTTATCATGACATTTTGTCATATGCCTCCGTTCGGTGATCAAATTCCTGTCGTTCGCCATGCATTCCGTCATCCGTTGACACGTATGGCCTCAAATACTACCCAACCGAGGCGGGAAAAAGTGTGATTGACACTCAAAAATTTTCATTGGCCTGGCTACGCTTGGGACATGGCCTGGTTGAAAGGCAGACTGCCAATATGCATGCAGTCAGTGCTTAGTCTCCACGAATTGAGTCCCAGGCGGAGGGTCCGGGAACCTCGTTGTGGCTTAGTGGCGGGGCATGCGTCGTCGTTGGCTGCATGATACGACTCCAACTAAGCCTATCACTGCTATCGTGGATATCGGGTCCTCGCCGAACCTTGAATCAGATGCCGTGCTGCCTTTTCCCGTTACGGCCAAGTCAGAGGTCAGAGCGGGTTTACTAGAACCAGCTTTGGCACTTATAGCGAGTAGAAAAAAACAATATACCCACCCTGAACGCCGGATGATCAGTGCTCATTTGGCTAAGATCATTTTCAGATGATGATAGGAGATAGCAATTCTTAAAAGGGGTGAATGTCGAATGTCGTAGAGGAATGAATTCTGGCACTGACGCCGAGGGTAAGATCATGCAATGGATACATCAAGTGAAGATGCGGGGCATGCTGCGGTACCCAAAAGACACATACATGTATGCTGTTGTGGGTCTGCAAATCTGCGAAAGACGTCGTGTGTAATTCATCACAAGAGGCGAGATACGAACAGAAACGAGTGTCGCAGCCAGGAATTCAACAAATGCATTGGACACTGAATTGGGTGCGAGGGGTCGATACCGGATCTTCCAGATTGTCGGGTCAACAGCCACAAGCCATGGAACAAAGGACGCCCAGTTTAGTTAATGCAATATTTAATGTAGATGAGTAACATTGAAATTATGTGTGATTGAGTGTTTCCACTGAATATATATACTGGAATTTGCCAAGAGTGCTGCTAAAACCACCAGCATAAATATCACCACACGAATGAACATGGCTAGCATTCACAAAAACAAACTTGTTGTTATCGTAGGTGGTGGATCTATAGGCCTATGTACGGCCTACAATCTAGCAAAACGGTCACCTAGCGTCCACATCAAAGTTATTGAGGCCTTTGACAAAGCCCTTTACGGCTGCCTCCGCTACTTGCACAGGTTGCCTCCATTACGCATTCCCAGAGCCACAGGCACAAACCCTTTTACCTCTTGGAAAATACTCGTTTGAACTATGGGAAACCGAAGCAGAAAGCGCCGAATTCAAAGAGGCCACTGGTTACAGTGCTGAATCATCCTTCGGCATTGGCCCAGGTCATGGCCAAAGACTTGACCAGCTGCCGAGCTGGCTTCATAAAGAACCGGGTTGGGACGTTGATGTAAATGTTTTGGGCACCAAGAATGCGACAGTGTGAGTATTTCCGTCATCATTCACTGCTATATATATCATATAGTAACCCTCGTACAGAAATCCAACTGGTCTTGGAAAGTGGCTTACTCGCCAGTGTCTACAGATGGGCGTGGAAATTCATGCAGGCTGGAAGGTAGTCAGTGTGACACTATCGGAGGAAAAGAAAGTGCAAGCCGTAACTTGCCAAAAGCATGATTACACCATGATAACTATTGGCTGTGACCAAGTACTTCTCGCCTGCGGACCGTGGACTCCAATGGTATACAAATCACTGTTTCCCTCCTCCCCGATACAGATTCAATGGGCTACTGACGCTGGAGATTGAATTTCGTGCAAAAGCCTGTGCCCTGCGACGCAGTCTAGCGTGGCATTTGTTTCTTTTCAAGGCCTTATCAACGAGAAATTCGAGTTTGCTGGTCGCAATGGCGGGACCATATGGGCTTGCGGAAGAAGAAATTTCACAGCTGCTCTTCCACCACTCGGCCTGATGGATACACCGGATGAGAGCTTGATCCAAGAGCTCATCAGCCACGCAAAAACATGGCTGAATTGGAAATGCAACTGCGTTGAACAGCATACTGATGGCTTTGAGTTGGTGAGCAAAGGGCGAGCCTTTAGACCAGCGACGAAATCCGGACTTCCCATCATCTCGGAAGTTGTGCCATCGGACCTAAGCAGTGACATGACTGAAAATGAATCTGCTGAGGGATTCTCGAGCGGAATTTTTGTTTGCTGTGGACATGGCTCTTACGGCCTGACTCTGGGAATGGGTAGCGGACGACTGATGAGCCAGCTTATGCAAGCAGAGAAGCCGGACATCGACATCTCTCCGTTTAATCTGGATCGAAGCTACTCAAATTGAAATTATCAACCACTTCTAGGGGGAAAAATAAAGGCCGAGTCCCAATTTAGGGTTTGCATGGGTGGTTCTGCAAGCCGCACACACAAATTAAATCTAGACCACCAACACAGTAAAGCATTTATGTATTTATTTATTTATATATTGAAATATAAGTTGAACTATTATCTGAACTTTATAATCTAACTCGTAGATAAATCAACTTGAGTCATCAGAGTCAGCCCAGTTAGGCTTTTGCATTTGCCCTCCTGTGCGAGCATCTAATGTTGGCCGCCTTCTCATTACTTGAAATGGTGTTTTCCCCTTTTTTTTAACCTTGCATTGGTTCGGATTGCGTTTTAAAATAGCCGTTATTATATCTGCATTCCCATGCTCAAGAGCAGAATGCAAAGCTGTGTTTAAATGGCCGATATTAACATCTCCACCACAAGATAATAGCGACTTGATAGCATCGTCTGACCTATATTCCAATGCTTAAAGTAGCGGTGTTTTCTCTTCATCAGTAATTGTGTTGATATCAGTGCCTTGAAGAATCAGTAGCTTGATAATATCCCTAATCTTCACGGGTTTTACTTCATGATCAAGCCGGAATCTATCCGGATTAATAGAGTGTCCAATGTGGCGCCATTTCTTAGGTCTGACATATGTAGGCAGAGCGGTTGCACCATCTGCCTCGATTCCTTCGTGCCCCATTGCGAGAGGATGTAACGGCATATTTTTGCTTTCATCTACATCATGGACATCAAAGCCCTTCTGAATCAACTTCTCCACCAGTCAGAGAGATCCTATAGCACATCCGTGATGAAGGAGAGTGTTCTGTGTCATATTAGTCGCTTTTAGGTCCAAACTTGAATCTTCTAGAAGTTGGAGGACAATCCTGTCAAGAGTTTGCCAGATGGTTAAATTTTCCCGTTATCGACACGGGTGTAAAAGAACCGCCAATTATTGAGCCGAACAATTAGATTGCGCGAGATTTGCCACCGGACATGATGGTCATCCGATCTCTCGCCTTGATGCCGCGCTATTTCCGCAACTTCTTCAAAGAATAAAGTGGTCGGCATCAGTAAAATGATGGGGCCAAAACCCCTGAGCATATTCTACAAATGCGTCGACCTCGTGGAAGCTACCGTCTGTAGAAATCACAGCAAGAAAAAGGTAGGCAATGCAAATTCTCAGCATAGTACGCCCACACTCCTCTAAACCAAGACAATGATGCCATAAACCCAGGGAGACTTTCTTCCGCAATTGGTGTCTCTGAACAAGGGATTCTCGAGCCGTTTGGTGGACGAGAAAGACCTCGGATCGTATGACACGAATGAAATGTCCACATGCGTCCTTGATATGATTTTCCATGGGGTGTTTCAGGTTTGCCTTAAGTTCCTTTGTAGTGAGTATAGGTGTATCGACGGCCGCAGCGACATTCAATTCACCGAGGGCCAAACGTCGTGTGGCAGTAAGTACTATCTGGAGCAGTTTCTTTGTGCAATACTTTTCTTTGTATACCTAAATTGATAGAGCTCTTCTGTTTCGAGATGTAAGGCCAATTTAATCAACTACACATTGCTGAGACTAATAACGAAGGTTGTTTCATTTTTGTATATTTCTCAGAATTAATGTGCCTGCCTATGTTACTTAGATAACCTGTACTCTTCAGTCACCTGTGTCCTACAATTCCAGCACCATCGAAGAAATTTTATGAGCATGCGACGGCAAAAATTCTAGAGGGTGCCAAAAAGCGCGACAATGGTAAATTAGACACTACTATTAACGTACATATATCGACTGGCTCCATATAGCAGCAAAAATGAAGCAGTGTACTCCGAGACAGCGGCTGATGGTGAGAAAGGAGACTGTTTGTTTTGCAGAAAGGATATGGGCCGGCACTGTTGGTGTTATGAAGGAACAGATAAGAAGCAGGTGGCTGAACTCAAAGTCAAGAGTATTGAGCAGGCATAAGCGACCGTTATGATTGTGAGGTTCGAAAACTGCAATCACGCTGAACTTAACGTAAAAGTGTTGTGGTCTATCTACTGCCACATGTAATCTGTCTTTTTTCAGTCAAATTTCATTATCATCTGTCTTGTTATGAAACTTGGCCACATTCACATAGCCTGCTTTTTTGAAAGCAACCCTCCAGTAGTTTTTGACAACAATGTTACATCAAAGAACAGTCTTTATATTTAATTTGCTGTCAAAACTCATCCTTGTTTTCCCCCACTGTTTAATCCACTGTAGGGGAAGTTCGGTATTTTTTCTCTTGAGGTGAAGTCCTCCAACAGAATACACATGTTCCTACTTATGAGGAATCCTGTGCAAGACTGGGGTGTTACACTTGTGTTTTGTAAACCCTAAATTATCTGGCAAGTTCTGGCCATTGTTTATCGCCCAGCAAGGGTCTCCCTTTGCTGTTATAACGGGTAGGTTGAAAAAACACGTTGGATATGTTCCATCAGGAGGAAGTGTCGTGAAATCTACACTAACCTGCCCATCGAAATCAGGATAAGCGTCCTGACACGCCTGTGCATTTCTATAGAATCTTTCCAAATCGATATTGTACTTAGCATTTGGGTCGTCAAACTTTAGAATTGTTTCCCGGGGGATTTGGGTTGACAGAACCTGTCGTGACGACGTAATATCGGCTTCCTTAGAATGTTCAATAATATAGCACTTATCGCTCAGGAAGCGTGAACCTGTAATCTGATCACAGTCTTTCTGCGTGCGGAGTAGATCAACTAAAATATAATAGTTTTGTGCCTTAAGTGCTGTGTTGACTAGGGCCTGCTGCATAAATTCCATAGCCTTATCAATAACACGCTGCATTTCTGTAGCAGCAGGTTGAAGATGAAGAAATTTTCCATCAGCAAAAAACTTAGCGATATTACTCTTCTCGCCATTAGGACCATCAATCGATAGATTAATACCAGGGAGCTTGGCATCATCATATTCATTTGCATTACCAGCAAAGATAATTTGGACAGTAGTCTTTAATTGATTATTGGTTGTATTAAAGATTTCTGCCAGTTGGTTGTCAAGTTGGGTTGTAAGATCAGGCTGATCTGCACCTGAGTTAGCTGAGCTTGCCAGACCAGCAAAAACTGTCTGGGGCCCAGCTAGTATAGGGAAAGCAGCGGTGAAACCAGCACCCATTGTAAATGCAGCAGCTAAAAGAGCAAAGAGATTGTTTCCGCCGCTTCCAGCAGGTCCAAAGTCAGCCAGAATCTGAGAAACACGCAAGGATGTCAAAATGGTGTTGTCCCGGAGACCCGCGTGGAAGGTCTGGTACATGGAAAAACAACGCGTAACAGCTTTGCGGATGTAAAATACAGCGGGCGGGGTAAATTTTTCGCAAGGGACCCCATAGACTGGAGAACATGTGTTCCCATTGTCAATGTTGCTGCAGTCCAGGTCGGACGTTCCTTGACCATCTCCAGTAGTTTTCTTATCCATAACGTTAAGCCAGTTTTGGCTTCCATGGTCCATCACAAACTGATCAAGAAAGGTGGACGCCCCGCTGTTCACCCATGCGTCGCGAGGGTCGCCGTGGATAAGATCGCAGATTTGATTGACATCGCTCCGGTCCAACACTTTGACGACCCCATTCTGGCGTGAGAACAAGCGTTTGTGTGATGAAGTAGTTACAGTAACCAGCAACAATGTGCTGAGAACCAGTGTAGGAGTCACGAGCATGGCGACCTTGACAACGGCGTAATTGAGAGTTGACTTAATAACACAGAATAAATGAGTCTTCGGGATCGATTCCACGCGAAATATTTTTAAAACCTGTATGAAATGTGAAAGGTCAATACATCACAGCTGCTGTCATGGCCGCGATGGTAAGAGTGACGAAGGAGGTAGAGGAAGCTGAAAAGGAATCCAATATATACAAGAACCCGTTCAGCGTCCATGTCCATGATCACGAGAATCAGGCAGCAACTCAGCAAAGTGCGGTTTGACCCGTGTTGTTTTTCTACTTTTATGGCCCATTAACATGTGCCAAGACTGTGAATATGGTCTTTGATAGGTTCAATCAAATAATATGGCACGTGAGTGATGACCACGCAAAGTTAAGACTACAAGGTTGAACTGTTCGGTACCTCGGCTTCCATCAATTTCCCAGGAAGGTCTATGTACCCATATCATGCATTTCAGAGAAGTATTTGCGATGGCTTGAGGCTAGTCCGTGTTGGACATGACCTGCCGCAGCATTGTGACATGTCATAATTCACAGATAATGGCTGCATAAATTAGCCACCCGCATGCAAAATTTCCAGACACGAATCCATCATTGTGCAGTTTTATAGGACATCAGGTGCCCATCTCAGCTGACCAGAGCCTCAGCCTGTCATCATCTAGTTGCCAATCACCTCCCAAAAAGACCCAACTGACCACTGTGATCCGCGTCTCTGAAAATTGAGCTGAAAGTTGGCGCCTTGGCAGGCGGGGAATGATAAGGATCCCCACCAGCCTGTGCAAGACGCAATACGAGGCTGTGTACAACATTGATACTCTGAGCGTAGATGCCATTACAAGCTTCTGTTTATGGGGTTAGAAGTGACTACCATCATTTGAATCTCTTCTTCCAACCCGGCTGCAATTTTTTAATTATATTCGATTCAGGCAATGTCGCCTCGACCCTCAAGCAAGAAGGAGTGTGACAAGAATCACCATAGTAATGGCATCGATGGTCAGAACTTCTATATTCTAAATCCTATTCTCTATTATGGCCCTGGTCGGCAAAGGTAGACAAAATCGATTTTGAAGACAAAAGATACATCGGACGTGTGGGGCGTACTTTTTGTATTTCTGTTTTGAATTGACTGTATTTTCCTGGCAGCCAATTCAAATCTTTGAATACAACAATTTCTTGGCACTTTTACATCCAAAAGAATGCTAAGTGGCTTAGCTTGACTTGCACTCGTACGATACCTTAGAATTTAGAAATTGCTATCGAACGAAGTAATTCAAGATCACTGATTTAACCCGACATCAATGCTTATAATGTATGACATTCGTTTTCGAATGCTTTTGCCGATCCGACACTGTAGTTCTTTTTTATCTTGATGCCCAAGTCGACCATGATGTCAAGCGAAGGAGAAAAGAACCTATACAACCAGCATGACGAACAGGATAAAGACTCTGATGATGAATATATTTCAATTGAAAGTGTCCTATCCAAATCGTTCAAGGTATCTAGTCAAATATACATCATTCCGCATTTTAATTTTAACATTAGCATCAGTTCTGAAAAAGCCCTCCATCAACACTTTAATTCGACGGGTAGTTCACGAGAGTCTTTGAGTTGAGTTTCACTGGAGCAAACATATCCTACTCAGACCAACCCCTTTGTAAATGTAACGACTGCAGGATTAATTGCAGTTGTACATTTTTCACTGACATGGGGCAATTCATTACCAAAACTCTGTATCCTTTCTTACTGTCTTCTTAGGGCAGTAAATATGATGGGCACCGTTCAAGGGTGAGAATCGATCTTGCACTCTTCAATTCCCACAAATATCGAACCTGTGAAGACAAGGGTAAATATTGCAAACTGCATTTTTCGATGGAACAAAAGTCATCAACAACATTCTCATCGTATTTTGAATATGATAAGCGACCAAAGCTGCCATCCCAAACTGCGCATCACACAATAACGTTTTAATCTCACATCTACTGGTTCTTGAGACATTCATATGATTCATCATTAATTGCGTGTAGTTTCAGTGCATTTGTATATTAAGGGAGACACAATCGAGTGTCTTCGCAAGGTGAATATGCAATGATAAGAAAATTATTAAATCCCTCTCAGCGTCCTTTC
The DNA here is from genome assembly GCA_017140755.1 of Calonectria hongkongensis. NCBI lineage: Eukaryota > Fungi > Ascomycota > Sordariomycetes > Hypocreales > Nectriaceae > Calonectria > Calonectria hongkongensis. The sequence goes on from JAACJA010000018.1 coordinate 345,503, forward strand.
TCTACCCCAAACACTTTTAAACGCTGAGCGGACACCGCTTTGGCGGAAAGGCACGCGCACGGCTTTGTCAACGAAGATCATCTCTAAACTCGCTTTTTAAACCTTACAATACCTCTGCGCTTGCGGCGGTGTCGTAGTCAAAATACAGTTGTTCCAATACCTTTGGGACGGTCAGACTCCAGACAGTATCGCCAATGAGATCGACCAAGTTTTTTTGTCTTCAAACACTGTCTATTCGCAATAACTCATTGACTTCTTCTAATGATAAGTATGCTGATCTAATCACTCAAGCATTGTCTTTATTTCAGCCCTTGCATGGTCAAGAAATCTCTCGGCGGCGGCGGCCGGCGGCGTAGTATAGGTTGGGGAGCGGCAAGAAGCGGTTCTGGGGAACGCCTCCCCTCATGCACTCCACGTCCCACCCGTCACTGAACAAGCATACACGAGGATCGGGCCGGGGGTTACAATAATTGATTATAGAGGCTTGGTGATTGGAGCCAAGAGGTGACCGGTCAGTTGGAAAGAGTCCCATCCAAGATATCGGGATCGCGGAAGTTGGGTCCGCGGCGTAGATAGAACTCGTGCATGCTGATCCCCCAGATTACACGTTCGAGAAGGTTTCAAGCATGCATAAGCGCAACGCCGTGTAGTTCAGCTTCTGTTTGCTACTGATCGGCGGCGGTATGTAGAAGTTTTATTGCACGCACGGTCTTGCCATAGTTCGCATGCTGTTATGTTGTTGCGCCACTCGGCCTTTGTGATGTCATATATATATAATAGCAACAGTTTCCAACTTATAATCCAACGCAGCACGAGCTCAGCATCCAATGACAACATTCGCAATATCTCTTATCTTTCACCCCCCAAAAAATTCATTCAACTGAATCGTATGCTTCTTGTTAATTCTGGAGCCTCTCCACCGCTGCGCGCCCCCCCTTGGTCAACGCTCCGTCTTCAAACCCCAGGCCTCGTCTGATTACTTTTACGTTATGGATGGGGCTCTTATGGCCCACGCCGGCGGCGAAAACCACGTCCCAACCTCGCAGGCAAGCCACGCCGTCGGCCAAACGTACGTAATAGGCCCGTTGTTCGACCAACCCTCTGCTTCCTCATCGTCTCTGGCCATTCTTGCTGCGGTGCCAATTGCCAATTCCGTTTGCATGGCCGTTCGCGTCGACGGGGCGCTTGGGTGGGTATGTGTGGAGCGCGCAACCCGTCCACAGCGGATGCCACCGGCTCAGACACACACAGGCCACACAGGCCATGGCTCACTGAATCATGGCTCCCGTCCGTCCCCCGCGCAAGGGGACCCGGCTCTTGGAATAGAAACCTGAGATCTTGTAAATCCTGGGGAAAGACGGAAGCGAGGGCCCTCTTTTGGGTTTTCTTTTACCCCGTGGAGATTTACGTAAAGCTGTGTGCAACAAAAGTCGTCTCCCATCTGTGATAACCACCACCACCACACACGGACGGGGAGAAAAAAAAAAGACGCTGGATCCGTTATGGCCGATCTGGGCGTGGTCCGTGTTTGGCGGATCCACAGCGTTCAAATCATGTCCGTAAAATATCATCAGACGGTTTCCTACTCAAAATTCTCTCAAAAACACTCTCATTTTTTTCTCATCGAGGTCTCTTGGGGAAAAAAGGGAAAACCCAATTCATTTCCCTTCTTTCCTTCCCCCATTGGTCGTGTCGTGTCTTGAAGACAACGGCGTTGACGACAGCACCCACCACCGCCAAATATGGGTGTAGAACAGATCAGCAGCAGTCCTGCCCTGGACGAGAAGAGGGTGGGCGACCTTTCCGATGGAAAGGTTTCTTCTTTCCAAAACGAAAATGACGCATCGCAGCAAGGGGAGGAGGAGAGCTTCCTGACGCGCCTGGGCGTCACAGCCGACTCGTTCAAGAAGAAGCACTATGGAGTTGGCCTGGTTGAGCTGGAGCGCAAGATGAAGCCAAGACATCTGCACATGATTGCCATTGGCGGCTCCATTGGCGCGGGCTTCTACGTCGGTTCTGGAAGCGCACTTGCCAAGGGTGTAAGTCACCTCAACAGCTCTGCAAAAAACAGAAAAAAACATTATTCGGAGCAATTGCTGATTATCGCCATGTATAGGGCCCTGGTACTCTGTTTGTCGACTTTCTCATCATCAGCATCATGGTTTTCAACGTCGGTAAGTCGTCATTTATTTAAACACTAACAAAAAAACACCCAAACCGCTTTATGGTATCCATTAAACTAACAAACTCGACAGTTTACGCCCTGGGTGAACTCGCCATCATGTTCCCCGTGTCTGGTGGTTTCTACACCTACTCCGCCCGCTTCATTGACCCGTCCTTTGGTTTCGCCATGGCCTGGAACTACGCCTTCCAGTGGGCCGTGACGCTGCCGCTGGAACTGACCGTCTGCTCAATCACCATCAGCTACTGGAACGACGAGGTGTCCCCGGGTGTCTGGATCGCCATTTTCCTTGCGGCCATCATCATCCTCAACATCTTTGGAACCATGGGCTACGCCGAGGAGGAATTCTGGGCCGCCTGCTTCAAGCTCTCATCAACCTGCGTTTTCATCATCATCGCCCTCGTGCTCGTCTGCGGTGGCGGTCCTTCAAACGGCCGCTACAGCGAGTACTGGGGCACAAGGTACTGGGAAGGACCCGACGTCTTCAAGAACGGCTTCAAGGGCTTCTGCTCCGTCTTTGTCACCGCCGCCTTCTCGTTTGCCGGTACAGAACTTGTCGGTCTCGCTGCCGCCGAGTCCAAGAACCCGACCGAGTCGGTTCCCGGCGCCATCAAGCAGGTCTTTTGGCGCATTTCCATGTTCTACATTATCGGTCTCTTCTTCATCGGCCTTCTGATTGACTGCAACGACGACGCTCTCCTCTCCGCCAGCTCCAACAACTCCAAGGCCTCGCCATTTGTCCTGGTCGGCAAATACGCTGGACTCAAAGGTCTCGACCACTTCATGAACTGCGTCATCCTTTCATCCGTTCTATCCATCGGTATCGCATCGGTTTACGGCGGCTCGCGAACCGTCACCGCCGTCAGCCAGCAGGGCTACGGACCCAAGATCTTCACTTACATCGACCGCGCCGGACGACCCTTGCCCTCGGTTATTCTCATCATCCTGTTTGGCTTCCTCGCCTTCATCAACCTGAGCGCAAGCGGCTCCACCATTTTCGATTGGCTGCAAGCCTTGTCCGGTCTCGCCACCCTTTTCACATGGGGCTCCATCTGCATCGCCCACATCCGTTTCCGGTCTGCCTGGAAGCACCAGGGCCACACTCTCGACGAGATTCCGTTTCAGGCCATTGGCGGCGTCTATGGCTCATGGCTTGGCCTCACCTTTATCATTCTCATTTTGATCGCTCAGGTACGTCTAATATTTCCCCCCAAAATCTCCGGAATGAATTGATGACTAACATATTTCGACCAGTTTTATACCGCCATTGTCGCGCCTCCAGGAGAGTCCGGCATGGGCACCGTCGAGGACTTTTTCATGTCGTACCTCGGATTCCCCATTATGCTGTTGTTCTGGGCCATTGGATGGTTGTGGAAGCGAGAGGGCTGGATCAAGCTGGAGGACATCGACGTCGACACGGGTCGTCGCGAGCACGACTGGGATCAGATCCGCGCCAATCGGGCGCTGATTGCCTCATACCCAGCCTGGAAACGGTTGATTTACTTCTTATTTTAACGCTAAAGCATGTGCATCATTTTGATTAGGCAAGCCTTGTTAATACCAGAGCTATGTACCATACCGCCACGTCCCAAAGCGTTGTTTCGAAAACGGGCCTTGTCAATTCCAATTTTTGTTCGTCATCATATTCTTCGCTCGGCTATGTTCGCTGCAAATTTTCACATTTTGTATAAAGAGCTCCGCTCCTCTCTGCTGGGTGATTTTTTTCTTCGTTCACCTCAATTCAGTTCTATCGTCATCACAAATGCCGCCGTAGCAGCGGAAGTCGTAGCCCTTTAGCGTCTTGGCCACCTTGGCGGCAACGAGCCTCTCGATTTTGGTAGCGGGGTGGCCGCCATCCCACCACAACTGTAAACGAGTTAGCCAGGGGACGACGTCTGTGCACGGGGGGAGATCTTACACAGGATACGCCATCTTGATTAGTGCACGTTGTGTCGGGGGCACCAAAGGATCCGGGATCGTGGACTGCGTCCCAGAATGGCTCCGAGATGTCAACGACGGCGGCAGCCACGTCGTCACGCTTCTGCTTGAATGCTTCAAGTTTGTAGTGCAGGAGCCCGTTCCAAATCTTGACGGCCGAGTTGAGTTTGCTGATGCCCTGATCGTCGAGGATCTGCACGTCAGGCAGCATGCTCATTGCTGCTATTGTTAGTGCTTGTGGCTGCAGCGGGTGGGACTAGCAGACGTACGCGGGGCTGTGAGAAGGACAAACTTGCGCAAGCCAAGGTCGTATAACCTCTCGACCTGGTCAAAGTAGACATCCATGACCTTGGTGATCATGCTGCCGGCATCGTTTCTCAGAAAGCAGCGTCGAATGTCGTTGGCACTGAACCAGACTCCGACGACAGAGTTGGTCTTGGTCCAGCCAGTGGAGTGCTTCTTAGCACCTTTTCCATAATGTTTCGTAAATAAATCAACTTCGTCGATAAAATCAGGACCTGACCATTGTACCAAGTCTCTGTCGACAGTGCCGCCGCTGCTCGCAAAATTGTACGAGACTGTCAGGGAGTTGTCCGAATCCGACAAAGCCAGCGATGTGTTAAACTCGGTCGCCATGTATCCCACCCAGTTGCGACCGCCGGCGGAAGTTTTCCCGGGGAGGGAAGGATTGCCCAGAGGATTCTCAGCTCGGGGCTGGTCGTCATTCGCAGGATCGAATCCAGTTTTTGAGAAAGAGTCGCCGCTGACAGAATTGTTAATATGCAAAGTCGGTGGTGGTGGTGGTGGTGGTGGTAGTATTAATTGAGAGTGACATACAAAGTAAATAAAAAGTTCTTGACAGGCTCGCGAGCTCTCGAAGCGGGCACGCCAGGTGCCGCATCAACCGTCAAGACATAGAAAGAAAATGCGACAAAGGCCACCACCTGGGTAAAAAAGGACTTCATAGCGACAACTGGCGAAAAAGACGACTCATTGGAAACACGAATGGCAACGAAAAAGAACCAAGGGAAAAAAACAGAGGTCGCGAAGAATAAAAAAAGAACAGGTACCAAGGGACAAAAGAAAAGAAGTAAAGACAAAGTAAAGTAAAGTAAAGTAGCAAACCGCAGTACCCTCCTTGAATTTACATGTCAGCCTCTGCTACACCACCACCTACCGTGCACGCAGCGATCGCAGCGCATACGCAGCAGCTGTGTCTATACAGTACCACATGCACGACCCTTCCACTGTTCGGTGGTTGCAACAAGGCGGCGCCATTCTGTGGGCACCGGGCTGGCGTGATTGGCACCGGCCCAGCTCGACACGGCCCAGCTCAGGCCAGCCGCCGGGCCAAGTGTCAGGTCCCCTTAATCAATTCCCGGCCAAGCGCGCCAAAGCATGGCCGATCCCCAGTGTCGTCATTGGGTCCGGACTGTATACACGCATACGGGCGCGCACACTATTGCTTGCTTGCGAGACATTGATGCATTTGAGCTCCACACAACACGAACGCCCCAGGACGCCTCGTTCTGCCTGTCCCTTGTGCTGGACAAGCACCATCCCTACTCTCCCTACCCTCCATCGGAATCCGTACCACCAGCCGGTATAGTGTAATACCCCCTATGCCACTCGAGCCTCACATTTCCCAAAACCTCCAGCAAACGGCATCTTTTGCGAATCCTGTCCTGCCATTAATGACGTAGCTCCAGGTGACAACCCCCCGAGTCCCCTGGCTCGAGATCTACCACTGAGCTCCCCCAAGTAGCAGGTCTCATGCAAGGGGATTATGATAGGCAGGCGCATAACACAGCCAAGTCGCTTGTTCGAGAAGTTGGCATCGCCCTCCAAGGAACATGTTCGTGAGACATGCCACCAGGGTGAATATTCGCACTCGTCCTCACCGATGGAGTGGTTGGAGCAGATGTAGGAGGTGAAATCGCAAGGAAGGCAATATTCAGAACATGTCAGGTGCCGTCTAAAGCTTCCAGTCTGGGCTCTATATCACGGCTGCTCTTTGCAGCTGCCCATCCGCCAGCAAACAACTTTTGCTTTTACTCAAAAAAGCTGAAAGAAATATCAATCCTCGTATTCACACTACATCTGTATCCAGAGAAACCCATTCACCATTCTTGCTGCCAAGACAGTCTCTTATAAGATCAGCACTAAGATAACATCACACATCACATCACATCATTCGCGCCCATCTTATACCCCGAGACAATTCACTCCCACTCTTTTTTCCAAAATTAGCACCCATGAAGTTCCTCTCTCTGCTCCTGGTCCTTGTCTTTGCCGCAGTCACCAGCGTCCAGGCGTTTTACACTGTGAGCATCTTCGCGCCCCAGTATCCCCAGGTGCACGGCCGAGCCGTCAATGCCCGCGGCCACAGGTTCATCATTGGCGCAGAGACGCCAAGCACGTACTGCGGCCTCACGAACAACCAGTGCCCGCCTGGAGACAAGACTCTTATCGATAAAGACATGACTTTGTTAGCTGTATGCATCCATCCCTCCCCCTACACCATCCCACCACCTTGTACACCCGTTCCCACACCACCATCGGTTATTGAAGCTTACCACTGCCCCACCAAACCCACCACTAACATGCCACTCCCAGGCGTCCGTCCCTGGCGGCCAGTTCATCTTTGTCAGTCCCCTGGGGAGCATCTCGTATCCCTCGGCGCACTCATCGCTCCGGCCTCCTGGCTCCAAGATTGGCGGCTTCCGACCAGCCCGCATAGAAGCTGACAACAATAACCTGAACATCACAGTGCTGTTCTGGGAGCCGGAAGATGGATACAACGGACTGTGGGCATGTCCGACGTCACCAACTATGCCCATTTGGAACGAAGCAGAGCTAAAAGCAACGACGAAGCTATTCTTTGGCTACGGGTGTGTGCCCGTTCTGGCGGTGCAAATCCGGGATGCGGGAAACGAGTTTGCCGCCTGGGCGTATACGTAGCAGATGCATGAGACAGGAGAGTGATGGAAGTGGGGATGCCATAGGATTTGGAATCCGGTGGGAGTTTGGGCGTTGGAACAAATTAACCTGGGCGGACTTGAACTGAGTGTCTTGAGAAACCATGAATTCTTAAATTATTTTTCTTTTCTTCACATTATCGTGTCTGTTACTTTTGGGCCCTTTTGCCCTTGATTTTGCTCACCAAGGCCGCCAACTTGGCCTTGAGCGGAGACGGCGCTCCCTCGTCGGCGCCCACAAATCTTCTCACAAGGATATTGTACAGTCCTCCAAATGCCAGCGCAATGGCTGTTGACGTAAAGATGATGACGTTGTAGGGCATGCTGAAATCGGGGGTGGGGAGGTACAGCAACAAGCTAGTGGTTCGCAGGTTCGACTTCTTAGGCTTCAATGTGGTGATGACCGACGCGGCAACATCAAAGCCACGATTGGCATCAGGCGGGTACTCTGTGTACCGAAGGATAGCCTTTTCAAAGTCGTAGGTAAGGAAGACGGTGCAGTGAGGGGGAATGCGCATAAGAACCTCGAGCTGAGTGCCTCGTGCGCGGTCCAGGGCGGGGCGGTAGTAAACTTCCTGAATGATGTCTGTCGTGTTCTCATTCGAAGTCGAACTGGAGATGCGAGTGGAAAGAGTATGGAGATAGATGCGCATGAACCAAGGAAGCGATTCCATGTACACAAACTCGACATCAGTATCACTAGGGTTGCTAAGAATAGCTTGGACACCGCCATGCTCCTGCCCGTGACCCGTAAAACTACGTTCGGCATACAACAGGGGAGTCTCTGGCTGGGCGATAATCTGAGCATTTTCAGATTGAGGCTTGGTGAGAACAAGGTTAAACTCATCTTCGGGTTTGACACGATAGCATCGTGAATTGCCATCGGCGGCCTTGATCTCTTGGGAGCCTTCGCTCGAGAAGATGTCGCGAGATTGAGGAACCTGCACACAAACAGGAGGCACTTCAGGGTCCGTCAATGGGCATGAGCCCTTCATGGGACGACCGAAAATCTGGGAAAGAGTCCAATCCTGACCCTCGAGATGGTCTGCCGGGAAGCAAATGTCGTCGCTGTGGTATGGCTTGGAAGTGTCGCAGAGGAGGTCGCCGCTTGGTGGGGGTCTAGGGATAGGGTTGTCTATATAACAAGTTAGTGGTCAACACGACCCAAAGATTCAGTCATGATGAAAAATCCTACCTCTCGGTCTCTTGGAGCGGTTAACGTCAAGAACCATGTCGACAGTCTGCTCCATTTCCAAAACACAGTCGCCTGCCTCGTTGCAGCGGGGGCGCACATCAATGGCCATGCTCTGGAAGGAAGCGTCAAACAGCTTGTGGCCGTCGAGCAAGCTCGCAATGCCGGCCTTACCCTTGCAAGGGAGCAGCTTCAAGAAGGGCGTCAGGTTCTCCGTGCACACAACTTCGTGGGGGAGAACACCGTGGTAGAGTCGCGAGTTGGCAAGGTTCGATTCGGGATGGTCGCCATCGGGCTGGAAGGACATGACGGGGCGGATGGTCCTCGTCTCGTCGATAAAGTTGAGACTGGCACAGAACAGGCCAGACAGGGCATTGGTCAAGGTCAACCACTTCTCGTCGGCCTCCTCGTCCGTCTCTGCATCCAGCCAAGCCCAAAGCTCTACACCGGTACCGCCCTCGCGGGTACCATCCCACGGTCGAGCTCCCCATCGCTGGGCATCCCAACGGCCCAGGGTGAAGCGCAGGTGAAGCTCGCGGGTGCCGGCATACTGGATAATCTGGCCGAGCGATCGGGGGAAGAGGCGGAAGTTGTTGTTATCAAAGTCGGCGACGGAGGTGTTGGCGCGGAAGTTGAAGCTGGCCAGCACAGCAGATAGGGGCAGCGGACGTAGTGTCAATTGCTCGTGGTAGTCGGAAGCGGCGGCGAGCCCCAGGCCATTGGCAATGGCCAGGAGCAGGAGCGCCAGGAAGTGGCGCATCGTGGTCATGTCAAAGGAGCGGCTGGGAGATTTGTTGTGAGATCCGGCTGGATTTCACATCTCACCTCGGCCTCTATGCGATGCAGGACAGCTTACACAGTTAATGCCACCATCGCATTCGCTACCCACCCTTGGCGCGACGTGGATGTGGAGGCCAGAGCTTCGGGCGGTGGCGCGCGGCAGAAATTTGTCCAGGTTCACCACGGCGGGTAACTTTCCGCCGACCGCGAGAGAGAGACTCCAAGTCGCAGAACAAAGCCCCGCGACAACAATTCGGCCTTCATTGACCAGCAGCCTCTCCCGCACACTCCTCGACCATGGCCGCCGAACAGAGAAAGCTGCTCGAGCAGCTCATGGGCGCCTCGTCGTCGTCCCGCGCCGCCCAGGTCTCCATGACGGACCCCAAGGTCTGCCGGTCCTATCTCGCAGGCACCTGTCCGCACGACCTTTTCACCAACACCAAGCAGGACCTGGGTCCCTGCCCCAAGGTGCACTCCGAGGCGCTCAAGACCGAGTACGAGGGCCTGCCGGACCGCGAGAAGCAAAAGTACGGCTTCGACTACGACTACATGCGCGACCTGCAAAAGTACATTGACGAGTGCAACCGCCGCATCGACGCTGCGCAGAGGAGGCTGGAGAAGACGCCCGATGAGATTCGTCAGACCAACGTTTTGGTATGCAATTTTCCTCCCCCATGTCCCTCATCCGTATTATTTGATCTGGCGATCATGCTAACACGCTCCTGCAGCTCAAGAGCATCTCGGACCTCTCCTCGTCCATCAACAACGGCCTACTCGAGGTCGAAATCCTCGGCTCCATGTCCGAAGTGTCGCGTGCCCAAGACGAGCTGTTCCGCGTGCGCCAGGCCAGCCAGGCCAAGCTCGACCGCGAGAAGGAGCTCAAGGCCTTGTCCGACACGTCGGGTCCCTCGGGCCACCAGAAGCTCCAGGTGTGCGACGTCTGCGGCGCCTACCTGAGCCGCCTCGACAACGACCGCCGCCTGGCCGACCACTTCTACGGCAAGATGCACCTCGGCTACGCCCAGATGCGCAAGACCTACGAGGCCTTCCCCAAGGAGATGAAGGGCCGGTCGCGCGCGCCCCAGAACGACGACGACTCCGGCGGCATGGGTGGCCCCAGGGGCCCCAGAGGGTCCGGCGGGTACCGCAGCGGCAGAGGTGGACGAGGCTACCGCGGTGGATGGTAAAGAGGAGCGCTCAGCAGGAGCGCGTGTACAGCATGGAAGCATATTTTCTTATGCGTGGTTGTCTGCAGGTCATTATGGGCGTTTGGCGCGTTTCTGCACATGAAAAAAAGTACGACAAACTTTTCGGAACTTTGTGATGGCGGGAGGGAAATGTATAAAGACTCATTTTTTGGGGGGGGGGAGGGAAATACCCTTTTACGTTGTTTTTCTTCGACTTCGATTAGGACTACAGGAGACATGGGACGCATCAGGAAGAAAAAGGAAAGCTCATCAATCTCGCTTTAGGTATACTGTCTATGCTATGCCAGCCTAATACAATTTTTTTTGGTTCCAGCCGTATGCTCATCTCATATCGTGTACCGTGTAACCATTTTTTTGAAACCCAGCGAGGGCGGTTCACCATTACATCTCCTCCATCTCATGGAGTCGGGTATCCAAAAACTAAGCAGCCGCAAAGTTGTTTTCTTTCTTTTGTTCCTTTTTTTTTATTCAAAAAAAAAAAGTGAAGGAGGGAGGAGAGCCCCAGGAACGAGTGATATAGGAGAGGGGTCTCGCTCATTCTCTATGCCTGTCCCTTCTGCATCTCGTCCAGAGCCTCCATCTCGTCATCCCACTTGCCACCGGTGGGGGGAGCCAGAGGCACAGGTGCGGGAGCGGCAGCGGCAGCGGCTTGAGCCATGGTGGGCTTGTCGGATGCCTTGTCTGTCGCTGTCTTCTTCGAGGAGTCGCCGGACAGCGCGGGGAAGTCTTCAGTCGTGGGCACGTTCTGCTTGGCCTGGGGCTGGCTGTGTGGTGCGTTTTCGTTTCCGCCACGACCACCTCCACGGCCTCCTCTTCCACCTCGGCCTCGTCCCCGGCCCCGTCCGCCACGGTGTCTCTCGTCCAGGAAGCGGTCGACGTCGTGCTCCTCGCCGTCCCTGGAGGCGTAGCGGCTGCCACCGAGGCCACCACCCGTCTTAGTGCCTCGGATGCCGCCATTGGCACCCCGGAAACCTCTTCTCGCCTCCTCCTCTTCCGCAGCCTGCTTGCCCTCGTCCCAGCCGCCCTCCTTCATGCCCATGGCCTTGAGCTTGCGCTCTCTATTTTTTGCGCGCTCGTCCTCCATCTTCTTTCGGTCCTCCTCGCCTCGTCGTCGGCGCTCAGCATCCTCAGCGCGGCGCTTGCGAGCTTCCTCCATGCCGCGGGCGTAGGCCTCAGCGTGATCCTTTTCGTCCTTCTCGGCCTTTTCAAACTTGCGCGCCTTCTCGGCCGAGAGCAGCTTCATCTTCTCCATCTTGGCAGCCAGCTCGGCGTCGGTGAGCTTCTGGCGCGGGTTGGCGCCGGACTGGAGTCGCGAAGTAGCATTAGCGGCTGTGTTCTGGCCGGCATTGCTACCGGTCTGACTGTTGTTGTTGTTATTGTTGTCCTTGTTCGGATTATTTTGGTTGTTGGTGTTCTTCTCGCGGGGCGCGGTAGGGGCGTTGGGGGGAGCGTTGGACGAGGGTTGCTTTTGCGGCTGGCGGTTGGGCTTGGGGCTCGGAGCAGGCTTGTCAGCGAAGCGAGAGTGTGCCAGCGTCTTGGCCGGGGGTAGCGAGCTTGACGACGTCGGCTCCGATGGCGCTGGTGGTGGTTGCGCAACAGTAGCTACAGGCTCCTGGGGCGGGGGCGCAGGCGCGGCAGCAGCTGGAGCTGGAGCTGGAGCTGGAGCAGGAGCAGGCGCAGGCTCTGGGGCCGCGACGGGCTCTGGCGCAGGAGGCTCCGGCACAGGTTCTTCGACGGTGGTAACGACGGTCTCGCTCTCGACGGGCTCGAAGTCGTCGTAGAAGAGGTCATCGTCGGTGCGACCTCCGAACTGATCCTCCATGGCGGGCAGGGGAAGGAGGGGCTGCTATGCAGGTGACGGGCCAGGGGGGTATTGGGGGCTATTATCCAAGAAAATGATATACGACAGGCCAGTCGACCAGAGTATCAGTGCTTGGGCGCAGGCATGCAGAGGCCCGGGCAGCAGACTCGGGAAAAATTAGTTTTGAAGTAAATGAGCGAGAATCATGTCGACTAGAGGAGCTCCGTTCAGGTACCTACACCGATACCCCGCCAGTCTTTGCGGCACGTACGCGCTCCAAGTGGGGGAGCCACTGGGAGCGCACCCACAGGCCCCAGCCCAGGCCCACCCAGGCACCTGAACGTAACTAGCGGCTAATACTCGGGAGAGGGGATGATGGTATCACAATCACACGTCAAACAGGTGAGGGAGGCGACCATCATGGGAAGAGAGACTCACTCGATCCAGGCACGCGGGAGGTATCTCGTCCCTTTTGATCATAGTCGTATTTCTCCATATAATCTGCAGTAGACGTACCCTTGCAGGTAAAATCGTAGTAAAACATCAAAGAAGCGAAGTGCATCTTGGTACAAGTAGCCAGCCAGCCATGCCTTATCACCACAAACGGCTCATCCCCCGCCTCATCGTCGTCATCCATTACCCGTCACGAACCCTCGCCAAGACTCCGTAGTCTCGCCAAAACCTCGCCCGTCAGCTCCTCCTCGGTCCGCACGCACGGCGCATTGTATCTCTTGCACACGGCCTGCACGTAGCCCTGCTTACTGTACCCGTCAAACGCGCACGCAATCAGCTTGCCCGTCCGCGACGCCATGCCCAGCTCAGCGAGGCTGATGGGCGCCTCTGTGATACCGTGAAACAGCACGACCACAATATCAGCCTCCTCCTGCCTGTCCAGCTCCCACTGTATCTGCTCTGCCCATCGCGGGTCGGAAGCGTCCTCCCTCCACGTAGCGTCCCAGTCGTCACGCTTGGGGTTGAAGATGGTGACGGCGTGCCCAGCGAGCGCCTTGCAGAGCTCGGCGCGCCAGTCAAGCCCCCCCGTCAGGCTGGTCGTGCCTGCGAGGAAGACGGATTGCTGATATCCTGCTTCTAGCCGAGAGGGGGCGCGGATGATCTGTGCCATTGGCTCTTCGCTTGTTTTTTTTTTGTCCAGTCTTGGAGTTGTTTGTTTGGATATCCCGTGAATCTGATGCGGGAGCGTACATTTACAGTCGTATTAAGCAAACGTTGACCTCTGCTGTTCCATCTCTGATTGGCTGTCAAACGCTTCAACTTGCAATTACCCAGCTGTGGTACCCGAGCCCAGCGCATTTGCTCTTACTTGCAAACGGGTGGCTGCTGAGGCTGCCGTTTGACTTGTCCAGATGGTCTTGTTTCCAGACAAACCGTTTGTAGTTTTTTGCGTTATAAAATGACTGCAATTTTCCTGTCCATCTGTCGCAGCTTTTTCTCCTCGAATCTTGTCCACGCCTTGTACCTAATTCTCACGCTTCCATTATTGTTCTTGATACATGTTTGCAGCCCTTTGTGAAGCACATCTTATTGCTCATTGTTGAACATGACACCCAATCCCCACCCGTGAATCACTACGTGCTATTCAACACGATACGCGCACTCATTGAGAGATACCATGGAGCATCTGATTCACGGTTATCACAATATGACTTTATGCTTGCCCTCTCATTCTCAGCTGCCTGGCCGCGCGGAAGGCCCCGAGCCGCGATTTAAGAATGCCCTCCCTTCGCTTTACGGTTCCCTACTCCCACATCGAGGCCACATCTCAGTCCACAGACAAATCATGAGCCAGCCCATCAGGAAGTGGCACAAGAACGCCCTCAAGAACGGTCGCAAACCGTTGCCGGATGCCCCTGGTCTGCGACCTTGGTTGCCGGCACACCAGCAAAAGTATACAGCTTTAACTAGCTTTCCCAAGCTATCAAAGTATAAAACCAAGGCACGCCATGCCCAGTCCCGTTTTTTATTATATCATTCATTCTAACACTGCGAGTAGGGATTCCGCAAATCTCATCCTCAAGTGCCTGCCAAGGAAACTTACAAGTCGCCACGAATTTCGACATTCAATTACGCGCTTTGGTCCGACCAACAGCTTGGGCTGCTGATGGACCTTCGGGATCGGGGCTTTCGCTGGTGTGAAATACAGGTATATTTGATCTTCCGGTTCTCATTTTTCAACCTCTGCATGCATGCTAATAATCGATCCTCTCTAGAAACACTTCCCACGTCGATCGCTGGAGGCTATCAAACAGAGGTGGTTCAAGGAACGACTCCTCAACCGCAAAAGTTTGGAGCTTCTAAATAGGGATCCATCTCGAGGTAAATTGAATAATTGAGCTCTGGACGATTTTTAAATTATTTTTGAGAGGATAAAATGCTCATGTTGTATGAAAAATGCAATTACATGCCTGACGATTTAATGCGCTGTGACTTACCCTGGAGCGCGTTCTGTTCCCATGTGCCAAACAGACGCTATGACTTGCATCATTGTGCTGGAACCTCAAAATTCCCTTTTTATGACTCTGGAAATTTATCCGCCTTTGATGGATATTATTGTTCTTGATTATTCCTCCATTTTTCCCCTGCCATTTTGGTAGACTCGCCTCGTGTTACGACTTTGCTTATTGGCTGAAACCGGCTTGTGAGCGCCAATCCCCAGCCATCGCCTTTGCTCAATTGAGTTTACCGACTAATCTCCAAACACCATCACCGCACTCGTACGTTCACCCACTACAAGCCCCTTAAAAATGCTGCTGCCTTATGAAGACTCTCGTGATGGGGAGTGCTACAAGCCCCGAATCATTTACTACCACCAGACGCAGTACGCCAACGGTGAATACGTGTCCATCCTCCCCGCTCTTAGGCCCTCCGCTTGTGTGACGCATGTTATCATCGCCGCGATTCATCTCAACGCGCCCGACAGAATCACCTTAAATGATGACCTTTACGACTCCCCAAAGTTTGAGATCCTATGGAAGGAGGTCCAGCAGCTTCAGGCCGCCGGTGTCAAGGTGCTGGGCATGCTTGGCGGCGCTGCGCAAGGCTCCTACCTGCGGCTTGATGGCACGCTCGCCGGCTTTCATAGATACTACCAGCCTCTCAGGAGAATGATTGCATGGGCTGGACTGGATGGGTTGGATCTAGACATTGAAGAAGCCATGTCGCTTCCCGGGGTTATCCGCCTCGTTGACCACCTCAAGGCCGACTTTGGCCAATCTTTTCTCATCACTTTCGCCCCTGTTGCCACTGCCTTGCTCAACCAGCAGAACCTGGGCGGCTTCAATATGGACGACCTGGAAAAGGCAATGGGGGCGCGCATTGCCTGGTACAACACGCAGTTCTACAACGGCTGGGGCGACATGAGCAAACCAAACGGCTACGAGTCAATGATTCTGCGGGGATGGCCCCAGGAGAAGGTTGTTGTAGGTCTGGTGACTAACCCCAAGAACGGTGGCGGCTGGGTCAAGGACGACCAGCTGAAAGCTTGTCTGAAGGAGCTGCTGTCCAAGTATCCTCGCATTGGCGGCGTCTCGGGCTGGGAATATTTCAACGCCATAACCGCGAGCGAGGCCAAGGAAGGAAACCCTTGGAAATGGGCCGAGATGATCCATGAGATATTGAATTCTGGCCCCAAGAAGTAGATCGGCAAACGTACCCGGATGATCTCTGCCGTACTTGCGTAGGCGCTGAGTAGATTAGTTTAATTATAGTTCTGCAACATACCTGTTCCGTCAAGTGGTGACATCTCACCCCTAAAGCAGTGGACATGTTTTTTGTGACGCTCTGGATCGTGGAAGGCCTCAATCTTTCTGTATATGTCATCCCTTGACAGTACCACCATCTCATTCTCCACTTGCGGTTCCTGCAACGGAAATCAAGCTGGGACTCCGGGTACAGGGATCCGGGATCCCGAGAGACGAGACTCCTGAGTTACGACTTTGCGAGTTTACTGCAGCCTGTTTTCCACTTCTCTCACATCATTCTCTCAAGATGAATTGCCCCCGGCATCTCAAAGTCCTAGTCTGGATGCCTCGTCCAGCTAGGGCCATCTGAGACCTTTGCCTTGTGTGCGTGTGTGTGTGTGCCTCGCCTCACTTACACATCTCCCCACATCTGGGCTGCTCAAACTTGACTCCGATACGCCGGATCCAACCTGGCGTCAAGATGGCGAAACATACATATGCCTTCTCCTGCGAGTAGACATGTATGGAAATTACATCTGCGTGAACTGTCCACTCGGAGAAGCGGTGACGGCTGCCATGCGTCAGCCTCTCCCAATCCCCTTATCGGCAGACGGCAAGAGAGAGAAGAGAAGAAATTTGCACATCCAGTCATGAGCCCGCCGGCGTGCCAAGGCCGAATGATGTGCGAAAGTGTGGCACTCGCCCTCCCTGGCCGCATAACGGGCCGCGAGAACAAGACCTGAAGGAGGGGGAAACTACTGTCACAGCACGGACGGCGAGCTGAAGGACATCTACGATATTTTCAGGGTCCCGTGGGAGCAAGAGTAGTCAATTGCCGGGGCGTTGAGATCTTCGCTTCACGAGGCCGCCACAAAATCCCCCAGTGGAGGCACCAATCTCGACTCTAGTCCCGGGGCGACAGATCCGTTGCCCGATAGCCTCAGCCCTACTTGGTGAGTACAGAGAGGCGAGGAAATAATTAGCAACCGCGGGGTGGAGTTCGGCTTGCTTGCTTGCGTGCGCAAAGTGGAAAATGAGCGGAGCCGGCTGTCTGCTCCGCTGGCGATGAGGAGATTTGACGTCTCGTTGCATTGCGAATTCCGACGTCAACAGCGTGCGACATAACTCTGACGCTCTCCATTACCACATTATGACATAGATTATCGCAATTAGAATGATCAGAAAGCATTCAAGGGGGCCGCTCCGGTGGCTAGTTTGGACTTCGTCCCGGCCCGGTGCTTCATCCCTTACCTCGTGTGCCCTCCAACTCGATGCGACGCGGACAGGCCAGGCTGCGCCTTTTGGAGCAATTATTCAGATCTCCCCAAGATAACCTTTGCGCTTGGTCATCTGGCCACGTTCATACTAAATGGGGCCCCTGAGCTAAACCGGCCCACGTAGCGACATGAGCTGATCGGGTGGTAGGTGTCATAATCGATGGACCCATACACACGTCGACAGCAGCCGCCGCCTAGAAGCAGCAGGCACTTTACGAGGAGAGCGTGGAATACTACCTCTTTAGCGCCCCCTCCACAGTGGACGAGGGTGGAGTGGAGTCGGAGTGGTTGTCGTCTCCAATGTGAAGGCTTTAGCACTCGTTGGGGGGCCCCAATCTGTGTAACCAAGAACCTCCGGGGCTGTACGGGCCGGAGACGCACAGAAATGTAACGCTGTTACTGCTGGCTCTGGTGATGTTATTGGGCTGAGTTGCAGTTGAGGTCCATCGCGGGTCGCGGTAGGTCTCCCGGGGGCCGTTTGTTGTCGGGGGGGTTGAGGCTCACGAGGAGACAGCGTGGCGTAAGGCAAGCAATAAGGCTACTAATTTAAATTGGGCATCGTCTCTGAAGGGGAACGTTTCTAGTCGACCCTTCCCACCCGGATTTCTGTGAGACACGGGACAGTGTTGCCCACGTTTGCTGTCCTGAGTGGATGGCTAAGCTCGCGGATCGAGATTGTTCCTTGAGACCGTTGGGCAAACGGCAGCGGCCGGCCATGCTGCCCACATTAGTAACATCAAAGTACCGTAATGGACCGGTCGCCGTCGCAAGGCCATCGTCCAGGACCAGGCTTGTATGCGCCCGAATGTATGTCGCAGTCACTGCGTCTCCCCCAGACGCTGCGCTGGCAGGATTTCCCCAGCCGTGCGATAAGCAGTGTCTCCTTGGCAAATGTTTTGGCTTTGCAGTGCCATTGACGTGTTCATCATGCTTTGCGCATCTCTCTGAACATTACCGAACCGTTCTTCAGTGTAGCACTAGGCCGCAAGCGGCGGCATTCACCCGCGCGGCTTGTACTGATGATCCGAACCCGACAACGCGATGATGGCCGGATTGAATCTAATAATATTTTGATGGAAAACAACAAGCAAAGAGAGCTCTAATTGTCGTCTAAACCCATTGGATTATGCTTTTCCTTTCTGGGCCCCTTAACGTGAAGTGTTCAATCAACTCGCCCTCTGTCGTACCAGACAGAAGGTTTTTCTCTCCACCATTCGTGAAGACAAGACATCCTTGCAGTACCCGGTACTTGCCCAGTTGGATAATGATCACGGGTAAAAAAAATCTTGATTCACGTCTCGGCTGCTCCCTCGGAGGCCGCGTAATGTCCTATCATTTTGTAGGGCGGATGCGTGATGCCCAAAGGGGAGGCCCCCCCCCTCTCCTGCCGGCCAACCTGAACGGGCTTGCAGGAATTGTTCCTCGCTGTCTCATTCAGCGCCGCTGCTGTCAACAGCTTGTCGCGGGAAAACCGTCGCGGGATGGGGCTGGAGTACTGGGCTGCGGCCCCTAAACCTGGACTCTCCCCACTTTGTTGGCCAGCTCCAAGAGCCAAGTTTGCAGCACTCGGTCGGCACCCTTCCGCGGAGCTAAGCCTCTGTATTCGATCCGTTTTTTTTCTACCCGTAGCCACAGTCTACAGCCTCTCAGCTCGTGCCCAATCCTGAGCTGATAGGGCCGGTGGGTGGTGTGCGGACGGAGGGATCGTGGCAGGCTGCTCGACTGGCACGAGGCGCTAAACTTCGTCGCCGTCGGATGTAATGGAGGGGTCACGGGGTGAGATATGGCCGGCGGATAAGCGTCTGGGCAGCCTGCGTGGGCTCTGTACAAAACGGTGTAGGCGGATTTGTTGAAAGACGGGGTATGTCCAGCAACTCCCACCCAGATTTTATCTACACCTACGCCCCTAAAACGCCCTTCGTCGCCGTGCGCCCTCTCTGTTATGATCCCCCAAGGCCCTAGTGTCTCTGGTAATTGCTAGTTGCCGCATGATTATTGACCTTTTTGCCAGGCGCTGCTCATTGTGATCTCTTTTTCATCTTTTCTCCCCCCAAGTCCTTCTCATCTCTTCTCTCTTCTCTCAATCCCCCCCATTCGTCCCGGACTTTGGGCCTACATGCTGTGGCTGGATGTGCCTGACTACAACACCCTGCAACCGTCAGCAACGGAGAGGCGGGCTGCCTCGATCCAATATGATCCCCCGTCTGTGGGGGCGCGTTGTTCTCGCCCGATGCTCAACCCAAGGCCAAGGTGGCTCTGATCAAGCTGCAAGGACAGTCGGTTCGATGATGATATGGCAGCCTTGAAAAAGGATGGACGCCTCCCAGTCTTTTTGCCAGTCGAAAGACCGCTGAGGTTGCAGCCAAGATTCTCCCACTGGTTCTGACCTCATATTGTTGTCACCACTTGCAGAACGGCCAATCACGAAGAAGTGCATATCTGCTGTTGCCAATCATGGCTTCTGCAATGTCGATTTCAAGTGGCGATGTGCCAATGTCTGACTACGACGAATCAATGTACGAGTAAGTTTGGGACATCTTTCTCTTTCATGCGACGTTTCAGTTTGCCTTGTTCTAGTTTCTAATGTTGGCTACTAGTTCTCGCAGCGGGACCTCCATCGAATCTCAGGAATACATCGCTCCATTTGCCTTGAATCGCTGGCTTTACGATACTAACGCCCCTATCAACCATCGACTATGGAATCCTCTTCGGGACCCCCGTTTTGCGTTGTTCGTTTGGAGACGACATGGGGCTCCTCGATTCGGAATGCCTGGCTTGCCAACTCGCTCTGTTGACTACGACACCCAATCAGATAATGGCGCCCATCTTCTTTTGGGGATTGGTGCACAATTTGATCAAGTCTATGCACCGAATAGCCAAGACCTTCAACTTGATGGCGGAATGTCTCCTGAAAGCACCGAGTGAGCCTTCTTCGCTTGCAATTCTTCGACAACATATACCTAGACGCGGTCGTGTACACAGCGACCGTCCAAAAGTTTCAACACCTTTCTTATCGATCTCCAATTTTGAGTTGCCGTCTTAGACAAGGTTGCGCTAGTTGGTTCGACGCACCACACCCCAGAGTTATTGCCGTTTTTCTCTTCGATATTTTGTTTCTTCACCCAGAACTTCCCGGTCGATTTGCTTCTCTTGTTGATTGCATTCAACAATTCCACGTTGGATATAATGATAAGAAGGCTCGCAGATCGGAGCACAGTCGTAAACTCACAAAGGGCCATGTTTGATCAAAACTGTGGTTGTTTCAATATCAAATAATTTTAGAGAGCATTGGCTGTCTTATTTGATCAAAAATCTGTGCTGTCAAGGGCTGCAGGGGTATCTTAAGTGTTTTGCATTTATATATAGAGCATCTACGAATAAAAGATTGCTCCAAAAGCTTCCAACTGGGAAGATACGCACCCTTCTACTCATCTGCTCAAATTAATTCCTACTTTAATATGACAATAAATATGCCCGCATTTTGTCGAGTCCATGAATTTTTACTATTTCCACACAAAATCCGGCTACATGCAAGGATCAAACGTAAGCGAGAAAAAGCAATTCGCCTTCCTTTTGGCTGCCTACCAAAAGGTGGGCAATTGAATCACTGACGTGGTAAACAAATATAATAATGGGAATTGACTGTAAACTCATGCTACAGCAATAATTAATTGTTTTCTAGAAGATAACGCCTGTTTCCTAATATCCTGCTTCCATAAGCCCATACTCCCTTCCCTTCTGCATCTTACATTATTAATTTGCTGCCTTCCTCATTCAAGAATTCCGCTTGATGAGTTTCTATCTCACATGCTTCAACGATTTTGAAACAAATGCTCCAATCCTTTTTTTCTGTGAGTTAACTACGAACCCCGTGACAGCAACCGCCGCAAGGCCTAAACCCCAGCCAACATAGGAGCCAATGCCTGTCAAATCGTTACCGTCTCTGTCAAACGATGCCTTGGTTGAAGATGCCATTTTCTTAGTTTTATCTGGCGTATATGGTGGATAGCGCGCATCCATCCACCCCTCCATCCAGTCAGGGAGGGATTGGCAATATGTTCGGAGATGCGAGAACGCCAAAATACCGTACCGGCCGTGATAGTAGCCCAAACCAGAATTTCCCATACCTCCGAAAGGAGTGTCCTTGGAAATTGCGTGTAAAAGACAGTCGTTAAAAGTGACGCCGCCTGAGGCTGTCTCATTGAGGACGCGGTTCTTTTCGGAGTCGTCATTGGTGAAGGCGTAAATGGCCAGTGGGTTCTCCATGCTGCGCGTAAAGTTTATGGCAGTATCAAAGTCGGCGTCAAGAATTGGAAGGATAGGGCCAAAAAGTTCTTCGGTGAGGAGAGAGTCGCCTGGCTTCACTCCGACAACGATGGTGGGAGCAAAATATCGAGTTTTCGCGTCGCGCTCACCGCCGTACACCACATGCCCTGACGACTGCTTTAATAAACTGTCGAGGCGCTGAAAATTGCGATCGTTGACGATGTGGGTGTAGTATTCAGGGTGCTGGTTTTCGCCTCCCTTGAAGATGTCAAAGTAGTGAATCAATTTGGCTACCAGTTCCTCCCGAACACTGGGATGAGCCAAGATGTGATTGACATTTAGACAAATCTAAATGAATTAGAAATATTAGCGACAATATATAGAAAGAAATCCCCCAGAACTTACCTGTCCAGCGTTCATGAATTTGATGCTAGCAATGCGCTTTGCTGCGAGATCGATATTTGCTGTGTCAGAGATAATCGCTGGTCCTTGACCGCCTAATTCGAGGGTTACTGGTGTGAGATGCTTTGCGGCAGCCGCGTGAATAATTTTGCCAACTTTTGATGATCCGGTATAAAACATGTGGTCGAATCGATGGTCGAGGATGTACCCCATCTCTCCTGGTCCGGCGCTGATGCATCGAATGGCAGATTGGTCCAAGTATTTGGGAATGATCTCCATGAGTAAATTTTGAGACGCGAGCGCGACGTCTGAGGGCTTCAGAATCATGGCGCAACCCGAAGAAATCGCTGCAATCATGGGCCTGAGCAGCAAAAGGATTGGGTAGTTCCATGGGGCGATGATGAGCGTGACACCAAGCGGCTCCTTTTTAACCACCGTGTCGGTAAGGAAATTGAGTGCATTCGTTCTTGCAGGCCTTTCGTCCTTTGTCCACTCGTCCAGCATTTTAATTGCTTCTAGCATCTCTGCTTGAAGGCTTGAGATGTCAGCCAGCGTTGATTCGTGAGCACTCTTGTGCAAGTCGGCATAAAGGGCAACAATGATTCGGTCCTTATTATCCTCAACCATCCACCAAGCACGTTTTAATTGTTGTCGCCTCCATCTCTTTTCCTTTGTGGTTCCAGCTGCAAAAGCCGACCGCACATCTCGGTACGCCTGAGATCATTAGCTACGGTGCAGTCAAAATAATCGCTGAGGGCTTGCCTTGTCAAACTCCGCCTGTGTACTGAAAGCCATGGTGGATAGCAAAAAAAGAAAAATATTATTTACTTCAGTGAATCCCATGGTTCGAAGTTACTTGGATGAGCTATCTTTAATATATATTTTTCGCGATGCAGCGGAGTGTCCTGGCATGTTAGTGCGGGTCCTCAACATGTCGACTCGGCAAATGGCTGCTCGGATTGGTTGGCATTTCAGCCTCAGAAGCTACGAATGCAAGTTTACCCAAGCGACAACAAATTATATGCAAGCCCGATGCAATTCGAAACTGTGCCAAGCTGCTGAAGCGGGCTAGCAGTTGCGTGTCTACGCTCGTACAGGGATCAAGATTCCTACAATCCATAAACCGACATAGCGTCATGCAGCACACAGCTAACCACGTCTGTAGATCTGTCAAATGATGCCAAGGATCTTCGCCGTGCTTTTGCGCGCGTCTGCTGGTCTGAAACCAAGAGTGTAGCTCAATCGTACTGGTGGGTGATATTTATGCTTTGCGCATCTGGCATCAATCTAGATCTCGGACGTGGCTCCCGTGTGGAACTCTTGTCTAGGCACTTCGTGGAGACCATTTGACAGGGCTATATTTTTAGAGAGATATATCTAGAAAGCTCCCGCCAAGCGTCATTAGGCAACCAAAAATGTGGCATCGCCTTTTTGCTAACCCAATGGCACAAATGCTTCAACGTGCCCGGATCGTATAGGTTAGGTAGAGCGCCATGTCGGAACACTACATTTGGCAAAAGCGGAGGTACTTCCTACCCAATCGGCAAGTAGATTCTCGTTGCATGGTATTTTAATACTAGAAGTCAGGCTCTCTGCAGGACAAGGAGCTGAATCGTGGAGGTTCGGTTGGGCAACAACGTGTCGCGTCAATGGTGATGGCGCGCGTATCCACTTCGCTTCTTGGCGCAAGACGAATGAGGAGAAACGTGGCGATGCAGGCGCATGTGGGACCAGGCGTGAATCAGCGGAGAAGCAGGTTTGTGCTGTGTGATGATAATCCCTGGTGCTATGCACGAGCTGCTATCCCGCCCTTTGGATAATCTCCCCGGGGTTTTGAGAGCCCGAGAACCCGTTGGAGCAGCTTCTGCACGTCGATGTGCAGGTACTCGACCTGTCAAATTAGTTATCATTGGCTCCGCTTTCGCTTGCCATTTCCTCTACATTTGCATAATTTCCAGGCCATCCTGGGCTCAATCACGTGGCACCGACGAAGCAATGAATGAATCAGTGGTTTGAAGGTTACCGGAGGTGGATCACGGCATCTCGGGCAGTTAATTAGTTCGCGGTAATTGCGCGGCAGTTTTTGCGCGGGGCTGGATGTTGCGAATAGCTGGGTGATTGCGTTAAGAAGTCTATATTAGAATAAAAGGTCCCGTATAATTAAAATGTTTTTCGGAGACGTTTGGGATTGAAGTATCTATATTGATACGATATATGTAAAGGAAATACGGTTCACGTTTGACGATTGGCTCACCATGGTGACTATCGATGATATTGCCTGCTTGCTGTGGAAAACACTGCTCAATCCAGCAATCACGATTCCAACATTGGGAGTGTTCCCAGTCACACCTCTTCAACCGGATCGCATTTTTAATCTTGCCTAGGTAGGATATGTACTCAAAAATCCCGAGCAGCTGGAAATTGTGCTCCGCGGAGCCGAGTCGAATTATCTGCCACTGGTATCGGCAAGTTCGATTGTGAAAAAGGCTCTCTATATCGTCCTCGGAGGCTTAGCTCTGCGGTTCCAATATCTCTCGTTGAGAGCGCTGAACAATGGGGTAACAGATACCTACGACTGGCCGAATGAGATCGTGGTGGTCACTGGAGGGGCTGGCGGCATCGGTGGAGAGGTTGTTAAACAACTGGCCGCCAAGGGAACTAGAGTCGCGGTATTGGACGTGATTCCCCTCACCTATTCTAAACGTGAGTCGACGGATTTTCCCAACGCAAAGCTGAGTAGTGTGGCCAGCAGGCTGCAGCCGTGCTGACTTTGAAAGCGGACAATGTCGAATATTACAAATGTGATTTGACGGATGCCGATAGCTTGCACGCGACCGCCGAAAGAATTAGAGCTAAATGGGGCAATCCGACTGTTCTCTGCGCCATCGCCGGGATTGTCCGGGCAAAGCCATTGCTTGGTAAGGGATTGATGACCGTTTGTAACCGCTGATTCTTATACTAATATTTTGCTGGATGTGCAGAAGCTACCAAACGTGATTTAGACTTGTAAGTTTGTTCTATTGTACGGTTAATTTGAGATAGAGCTGAGCTAATGCTGCGGCTAGAACTTTTGGCGTCAACACAATCGCTGTGGCGATGTGCTACAAGGAATTCGCGCCAGCTATGGTTAAGGCTAATCATGGCCATGTGCTGACAATGGCCTCAGCTAGTAAGATATTACATCACATTTTAACTCGGGAAATTTAATTAACTTTGTTGGTAGCGGGCTATGTCACCGTCTCTCGGATGGGCGACTATGCCGCCTCGAAAAGTGCAACGCTGTCCCTCCATGAGGGGCTCAGAACCGAGCTGAAGCACATTTACAAGGCACCCAAGGTCCGCTGCACATTACTTTGTCCAGGCCTTGTAGGGACCAAGATGTTTACGAGTCTTCAAACTCCGGCTCATTTTCTAATACCTCTGTTGAAACCTGAAGAAGTGGCCGGTGCAGCTGTCGGAGCCTTGGAGGCTGGGGAGTCGAGATACATCAACTTACCTCTTCTCAGCGGGGCGATACCGTTGACAAAAGTTCTGCCTTCATATTTTATGGTAGCAATGCAGGATGCCGGTGGGGATAGCATGCAGACTTTTAGTGGGCACAAAACCATGGACTAAGTACGGGCGCATGTGCAGCCATGTTCGTTAGTCGGATTGGATTTTGTACGCCAGGCTAGCGAGCAAATGCACAAAGCGACGACTGTCTGTCCATCTAGGGACAGGGAATGATGACCAATGTGGGTCTTCGCCCTATTCTATTAAATTAGTATGCTTTATTAGTCTCATTTGTTTCGTGAATGTCAGAGGCGGTAAATTCAGACTGCCGCAAGCGAAAGCACACGTACTTCAATGTCTTGTTCAACGTTCCAGTCAACCAACAGGATAAGCTGTAGTGCAGTAGCTTTTGCCGCACTCCACATCTCACCGACGATCATCTGTCTCTCCTGACATATGTGGGAGACGCTGATTGGCAGTGCTCACGGCCGAGGCCTGAGACCTACATGTGACCCGTAACACTTCAGCCGTCTGTCTGACTGTTAATAGGAATTTTGATGATATCATCAAAGCCCTATGGTTTATTTTGATTAGAGACGCTGACGAATACAAACTTCGGCCTGCGTGTAAGACAAAGGAGAATCGGAGACTCGGGTCATTCGGCAGGTAAAAAAAAGAGAGAAAAGGCCCGAAAATAGGCTATGGGAGGTCGCAGTCTGCGAGTAGCGGCGCACTTCGTAAGCAGTCATCGCGAAGGTACACTATTTTCTTGAACTTCTGCGCTTTAGCGTGTCCGCTGAGATATTAATGTAGGTTTTGGGCATATTATTGGACGCTTAGACATAGCTTTTGGATACCGTTTTTAGAACAAGCGGTTCGCTGCAATCCCACCTCAAACAAATCTCCAATCCCGCTCCAACAGCATAGAATTTACATTTTGAGTCAGGGCCGTGCCGGGGTACCTAGCAGCGAGGTGTGCCGATTTGTCGAACCCTTCCGGTCTTTAGCACGGCGTTCACGGACTGTATTTTATGCATGTCTTAGACTAAAGACTCGAGATTCGGCTAGGAGTGACAGAAGTTCTCAACTAGCTGGTGGATACAGATATTGACGAAACCACTCCTTTGCATAGTTCCCACATGGCGCCGCTGCGTGACAAGATTTATTTCCGCACTGTAGATGTCATCATTGTGCAACCCACCTTTTGACCCGTATAAATACATCGAATTCCGCTCTCCCACGTAGTGAAGTATGCCACAAAGACGGAGACCATACAACGTCAAATCGGCTGTTTTTCGGAATTTTAATTTAACATGACTGGCCAGTCTTGGAAACAGAGGGCCGCTGAGAAGCGCGCCAAGTGTGCAGCCTTAATCCCCAACGAGTGGAGGCTACCAAGGTCAATTTTAGATGAACTCGCGCTCCCATTGGAAACCTCCAAGAACAACCTCATTGAACTGGATATAGTGCGCCGATGTGGGGTCTTGACGGAAAAAGAGGTGGATATCACTGAGAGTTACAACGTGGCTCAGCTACTCAAGGCTCTTGCAGCGGGCGATCTCTCAGCTGTGGAGGTGACAGTCGCCTACTCGAAGCGCGCCGCAATTGCGCAGCAGTTGGTGCGTATCTGTGAAATAAATTCTAACGACGACATCTAATCTGAAAATAGACCGGCTGTCTGACAGAAACCTTTTTTGACAAAGCCCTGGAAAGAGCACAAGACCTGGATGATTTGAAGAGCAAGGGCCAGCTGGCCGGCCCTCTCCATGGGCTCCCTATCAGCCTCAAGGACAATATTTGCCTCAAAGGAATACAATCAACATTGGGAATGATGAAACACATCGACCACATATCTGAAGAAAATTCAGCTATTGTCGATATGCTTTTAGGTCTTGGTGCCGTCCTATATGTAAAGACGAGTGTCCCTCAAACATTGATGGTACGTGAACCATGTCCTACTTTTTAACAGGGTCAATATTTTCGCCTCTAACAACTAAATAAGTCGGCTGACTCTCACAACAACATTTTTGGGCGAGTCCTGAATCCACACAACACCATGCTAACCGCCGGAGGGTCGAGTGGTGGAGAAGGGGCTCTGGTTGCATTCCGTGGGACCCCTCTTGGTGTCGGAACAGATGTCGCAGGTATAATATCACGAAACAAAAGGTATGCGGACAGCGAACTGACTAGCTACCAGGATCTATCCGTCTACCGTCGCTGTGCTGTGGGATTTATGGCTTTAGGCCGACGATTAATCGCATCCCATACGGCGGTATACATTCACTCATAACCCCGGGCTTGGAGACAATACTCTCAACGGCTGGGCCTATGGCCCGAGATATGGAATCCCTCAAGATATTCATGAAGGCGATGATTGATGATCGACCAGCGCGATTTGACTGCACAGCATTCGACCTTCCATGGAGGAACCCCGCAGTGCAGGCAAATCAAAAGCTACGCCTTGGAATCATCCCCGAAGACCCGGTATTCCCGCTTCAGCCTTCCATGAGGAGCGCCTTGGATGAAGCAATTAGGAAACTAACAGCCGAGGGCCATGAGATTGTGCACCTGAGCGTCGAACAATGCCACGTGGTCAATGCATCAGAGGTAGCCTGGAATCTCTTTCAACTCGATGGTAGACCTGCCGCTGCTATAGGCGAAGGAGGCGAACCCGTGGTTCCATCCGTTATGGTAGTTGCTGAAAGAGCACAGGGTCTGCTAGGAAGGTTCGTCCAGGGCATTGAACATTTAGACAGGCTGGACAAGCTCGCCGCCCTCACCGTCAAGAGGCGGCAACTTTGGACTGACTGGCAACGAATATGGTCAGAAAAGCAACTGGATGCTGTCATTGCCCCCGGAGGACAGAATACGGCCGTTGAGCATGATGATTTTGGAATACCCCCATACACGGTCTTTTTGAACCTATTTGATGTAAGTTTTGGCACCATGTTCCAATTGCCGTAGCCACTAATCAAAATATTCGCAGTTCCCAACGTGTATGATTCCATTTGGAAAGGTGACGAAAGACATGTCAGGACCATACGAACTCAAGCCAGGCCAAATCGGCCCCAAGTGTCAGTCTTTAGAGTTATCTACGTTGTGCAATGAACTGATTACTAAAACCTGTGTAGATAACGTAAACAACTTGGAGGGTGCTCCTTGCTCCATCCAAGTTTTCACGAATCGTATGCGTGATGAAGAATGCCTTGAAGCTTCTACCATCATCGATCATTGTTTGCGCAGCACCTAAGGCCTGATTTTGATACAAAGAGACAGGATTGAGCTAGATTATTGCTATTAGACTTGGTAACAACTTTGAAAACAAAATTTAAAAGACTGATTTGGTATATAATTTCATATCCATTTTCGATTAATTCTTGTGAGGTCTGGCAAACAATCGTCCCTCCACCTTGTTTGCTTCTAGATCCTCCAGTCCTTTGGGAATGTCCTCAAAAGCTATCTCGGTCACCTTCGGCGTAAGCTTTCCTTGGCCAATTAGGACAAAGATCTGCTCCAAATCCTCCTTGGTAGCGCCCAAGGAGCCCTTGAGCGTAATATTCTTTTGGATGAGTATTCCAGGGGAGAGGTGGAGAGATTTATCTCCACCGCCAACAAGCACTACTGTCCCACCATTCTTGATGGCGGTACAGTTTCCCTTGACCGTTGTTGCCAGGCCGACAAAGTCAACAATGGCATCAAACACGACACCAGAGAAAGCTTTATAACTGCTGGCACATTCAATCGCGCCGAATTGTTTTGCGATCTCGTATTTAGATTCATCAATGTCAATGCCATACACCTTGGCGCCTTCGAGGGCGGCAACAGCGACGCCATTAAGGCCTAGACCACCGAGGCCCGTGATGCCTATTGTCATTCCTTTGACCACGCCGGCTTTAGATAATACGGCGTGATATGCAGTTGCGATAGAATCCGTGGCCACAGCAGCCTGAGCAAAACTGACATCGTCCGGAATCTTGATCAAGTTCTCGTGATAGCCTATGACGTACTCTGCAAATCCA
Organism: Calonectria hongkongensis; assembly: GCA_017140755.1. NCBI lineage: Eukaryota > Fungi > Ascomycota > Sordariomycetes > Hypocreales > Nectriaceae > Calonectria > Calonectria hongkongensis. The sequence continues at coordinate 374,736 of JAACJA010000018.1, forward strand.
CCATCGTAGCCAAGCCCGATAGCCGTGGCCCAGTTGCTCTTCTCAGGTGGTTGCGAGATGAGAGCATTGGCGACACGGTCACCAACTTGGAAGGGCGACGGCCCTGAGCCAAGTTTCACAACGATCCCCGCCACTTCGTGACCAGGCGTTACTGGGACACATGGCGGGACATAATGGCCTTTGAGCATATGAACGTCAGAGTGACAAAGACCCGCAGCCTTTACGGCAATGAGCAACTGGCCCTCTTGTGGTTCTGGAATAGGCAGATCGACAGGCTTTAAGCCAGATTCAACGCTCTCAAATCGGAACGTCTTCATGATGAAGATGTCGACAGCAGACTTTTGTGTGAATTTGCGTAATATTGTAAAACGTATAAGCTGTGAAAAAAAAAGAAAATTCGGATGTTAAATGTAATTGACCGATATAGACCTCTGGATGATCTCAGTTGACCTTTTTCCTCTTTCCCCGACGGATTGTAGAGAACCCCGAGACCTCGGTAGACTTGATCGTAAGCTGGCCTGTCCAGGGATTATGGATAATGGATAACGTTATCATGTGGAACGAGTCAACCCCAGTGGTGCGGGGAGCGCATGTGACCCGCATGCATTGGGTGGTGGGAGTGACAGCAGGGGTGGGAAAACCTAGATGAAAAAGGGTTTCAAGGACATCATGGCGATTTCAAGCAAGGGAAAATGAATACAATCCAATTCTGAACACACTAGTACAGCTATTAGGCAAGGATAAGATTAAATGGCCTCGGCTGAAGTCTTTGAGCTACACTATTCCACACAACATATCAAACCTGGTCCCCTCATCCGCCAGTAAAACGATCAAATACAGGCCCCGGCTCGCATAGACCACCACCAGGCGCTAGTCCTCCACTCATCCCCATCTCTCCCGTCAGTTAGATGACCCCATTTATCGAGAAACCACGGAGCAGCTTCCCAGCTCTGGGAATCCCAGCAGGATGACCCCCAACACCGGAGGCCCTCGTTCAATAAGCCAAGAGAGAAATCATCCTTGTCGATGGTTGGGGGATTAGAGAACGTGGCAATGATAGCCCTTGAGCGAAAGCCCGGCCACGGGATTGTGTCCAAAGTCGGATGGTGAGGAATGGCAAGTTGTACCCTTGTTGGGACTAGATCAGGTTTGAGGTCATTGAATTGACCAGGCAACTCCTGATGGATATTGGGTATTGGCTTGAAATCGTCCTCGCTACCATTGAGCGCTACCTGTATCCCGAGTTGAGTAAACGGCGACTGGGCGTCATAGGACAAAATATCCAGCCCGGGTACCCCCAATAGCAATGCATTCGTCCAAATGGCGGCGGTAAATGGGACTCGAGAAATAGGCAAGCAATTTGCTGAAGGTGCTAGGGTGGTATTCGTGCTTGCATTGCTAACGTTGCTGTAGGTGGGCTTAGTTGGCTAAGAACCCCAATGCCGGCTTCGGTGGCTGCTTTGAAGTCAATATCTCCGAGAGATAAACGTACGGACTCCATCCATTTTCCCATAGGGAGAAACCCAGCACTGTGGATAGACGATGGGGTTACGGTGTAGTCCAAGGAAATCAGTCCATATTTGATCAGGTCCCGCATCCCAAACACCTCGATGGCCATTATCTTTATAAAATTATGGCGTTCCTTTTCGGTAAAAGCCTCAAGGAAAGAGAAGAATTCGAAGGCAGTCAGAGATGAAAAAGCTGCTGATGAGTGGAAATGCGTTGTCGCTGAAACTGGCATGGGGGCCATGGGAGTGGGAGCTGACGTCTCTGGATAATTTAGAAGCCATGGTTTCTGTATGGATGAAGTATTGGATTCACAGACAGATAAAATATCTGAAGAGGCTTGCAGAACGAGAGCTGGGGCGGCAAGACTCTCTAACGCTTTCATTTTCTCCTTTTGTCTGGCACCTGTAGGACCCCTCTGTTGTAAGTTACAACCCGGAAAGTGGAAACGAAGATGTACTGATGAAGCAATATACGGTAGTTTCGTTGAGCCACAATTATTTGCAGTCTTCGGCGAGGCGTCTTGTATCTGGGAGTATCTTTGTGCGTCGTCATAGTGCGATTAAAGGTAATGGTACGATTGAGAATAGAATTGCTGAGACGGAACCAAGTTGTGTTAGCGATGGCCAAGGCGCTGGCGGTCAAGCGATCCCCCAGTTTTGTTACCTGCCAACCGGAATTACCAAAATGGCATGAAATCCACTTATTAAAGTGCTGGATGGGTCAACTTCTGCACGAAACGTTATCATAGTGGAGACGATATGGATCCAATTCGGAGCTGTGCACGCCGGGTTGACTTGATTTCACAGCTTTTAGATGTGATACATATATATATAGGTCAAATAATTGAGAGCGATAATCACGAGCCACATCATCATATTACTCCATTTTAAAATATCTCGATCATAATCTTTCATACACACTCATCAAATAAGCCTCACTTGCCCGCCATGCCTTTCGGAACCCTCAACGTCAAGGACCAATCTGCTCCCGTCTTCGCACCCACATACCCAAATCACTATGGCCAATTTAAAGATACCACAATTGTTGCTATTAGGTATCGGGCTTCGGCAGCTCAAATTGCCCATCTGGTGCCCAGCGTCCTTGAACTGGAAGATGAACCAGTCATGACATCCACTTTCCTCGATTATGGAATGAGCGTCACTGGAGCATACACCGAATACGTTCATCAGGTCGAGGTCATCTATCAAGGCGAGAAATTTGACTACAATCTTATCTTACTTCTTGACAATGAGTCGCCTACTTTCGCAGGTCGCGAGCTTCACGGTTTCCCTAAAGTGTTTGGAAAGGTGGAAATTGAGAAGAAAACAGGTGAACGACTCGTCATTGGTAGCGCACAACGCCCTATTGGTCGCAATGTCGTAGAGTTCGAGTTCATCCCGGCAGCCGCTGTTGATGGCCTCCCACCAAGCGACAAAGGATGCTCAACCTTCGCAACATTCCATCACCATTCCCTGGCGAACCACCTTCCATTCAGGAGTTTGTCCCATGCAAGATGGATATGAAGGTTAGCCAAGTGTACCTAGGAGAGGGGCACGTGAAGTTCAAGAGGACTTCCGCTTTGGAAATTCCTAAACTATGCGAAGCAATATCAATCCAAATCGATTGGGACGACATTGATAAGGATGATTATGTTGAAGAAGAGGAGATTTCCCGCCTGTGTGGTTGCCTACTTCGAAAGTCATTGCATGGAAAATTCTTTGAGTTTTCACATTTCACGGTCATGGAGTATCTGAAAAGTAGCAAGTCGAAGTCGCTCGTTGGGGAATTTCAATACTCCGAAACTGAGGCCTTGCCCTGTTTGGTCGAGACTGGTTTGCGATTCCTTACATTTCCTTGCTTTGATAGAAAGCCAACAGTCATCCTGAGTGATGAAAAGGCCTATAGACGAGCTAGAAATAAGAAACACCACTTTTACTCTTTTGCTGTTCGGCTTTTTGATCCTTTTTATCAAGGTGAAAATATTCGTCCCATTTTGAGTTTGGTCAAAGAAGAACCAGCAGCGACCAAATCGTGGCCATGATTCTTGATTCTGGATTGAACCTCGAGGATATGAAGGTGGCCATGCAGAATTGTTTGCACATTAGTTGTAATATAGGACGTGCTGTAAATTGGTGGGTTCTCCTGGATCGCGGAGCAGATTTTACCGCCAGAGACAAAAAAGGCGAGAGTGCCTGGCACCTGGCAGCCTCTGCAGGACATCTAGATATATTGAATGCTCTACATGATACAGACTCAGATATCTACAAGAGCCTATCTACTGTCTCCAATTTTGGATTGACGCCTTTGGCATCCTCTCTTACGTCGGGCCATGAGGATGCTTCTCTGCTTTTATTGGAATGGTGCTCTACAGATCCAAGTATCTTTAAATCAAAACAGTTGATTCTCCATTTGGCGGCCAAAATTGGGTCACAAAATCTGTTCAGTGCGTTGCTTGCAAAGGGTGTTGCCTTGGATTTCTTAGGCCCTGACGGATCAACGCCACTTCATCACCTTACACATAACTGCAAATCCGATTTCGCTGAATATTTAATGTCAATATATGATATATCCCGTCTCGAAAAATATTCGAAATCCCCCTTTCAACGGTTTCTTGAACACTGCTTTGATTTAGCCGCTAATCTTTGAAAGAGTGATTATATGTTAGATATTAGAACATTGGAACTGCTTCTCCCAAAAAGCTTCCATTTCTTGTCCGAGGAGCTGGGCTCGCGAAAGCTGCATGCCTGGGAGATAATATGCAATGAAGTCAAGCAAAGAAAGATATGCCACTGCGAGTCTCCAACAGTGAATGGGCGGTCTTGTAGAACCCGCATCATTTCTGCCCTGAATAACCTGTTTGAACCCGTGGCACATTCCTACGAAATCATGCGGAACCAGCCTAGCATAATCCCGCTTATCGAGGCCTTTGTGAGGAGACCGAAACAGCAGCTACTATGTTCATCCTCTATCATAGTTCTTCTCCAGAAATTAATCGCCCATTCGCCTCTACAGCCAGATCTAATAAAGCTTGACTCGATGCACGATCTTGTGGTAGTTTCTATACAAAAAGGACAGAATCGCGATCTGACTTCCATGCTTCTTGAATATTGCCTAGATGTTCACCAACGTGGTTCGACTCATACGTACAAGGAATTATCGCTATCTGGGTTGGAAGCATCCTGTTTGAATTCACTAATGACAACCTTTACAGAAGTCATAGCTGCTGCAGATCCTAGTCGATTGAATTCAACCCTGATGTCAGGGAAGAACCTCATTGACCTCATCGTTAAAGGGGAAAGTGATACAAAAGTACCGATGATCGAGTTACTGCATAGTCTCGGTGTTCCTTTAAGAGCTGGAAATACTCCGGACCCCACCATAGCGACGGCTGCCAAGAAGGAACTTTGGGATGTGGTAAAATGCCTGGCCAATCTTGGAGCTGATCCTTTTGCTAAAAATGAAGATGGATGGGCCACCATTCACTACATCGCAAGAGGCCAAGATCTTAAAATGCTGAAAATATTTGAGGCATCTACTTCAGGTTCATCTCTATGGAAACTAGGCTGTATATCAGAAAACTCCAAAAACCCGGAACTTGGCGAGGAAGGTGTCACTTTGATCCATCTAGCCGCCTCGAACGGCAAATGCGACATGATTGAATATCTTTTAAGCCAAAGGATATTCACAGATATTGATATTACTTCGAAATCTGGTGAAACACCACTTCACGTAGCTGCATTTGAAGGCTACATGTCGACTACTAAGCTATTACTTCGTCGAGGCGCAAAAGCCGACGCTCGTACCTCTCATGGAGACCTTCCCATAGATTATGCCCTAGACGGTGGACATATACAAATAGCCCAGGAACTCGTGAAGTCTGGTTCTCCTCCTTCAAAGCACAGGAGCAACGAATTAATCCAACAATTTGTAAATGGGCCAGACAGCGCCAACATCTCAGTGGAAAATCATCATAGCGGCAAGTATTTCAAGCATATAGCATTTGAGAATGCTATTTTGAATGCCAACATCGAGGCCTGCAAAAGGGCCGTCAGTCAAGGTTGTTCAATTAACAAGCCATTACATAGCTGCCACATTTGTACTCCACTATACGCTGCAATCACTGCGAGAAAAGTAGATGTGGTTGAGTGGCTGCTAGAGGAAGGTGCTTTGCTAGCAAATGTTGACTGTAATCACGACATCTTTATATGCATACCTCAACATGCGACATATAACCTGGAATCATCACAATGTTTAAGCAAAGTACTTTCATCCGCTCTTGAGCAGCGGGTTTGTTGGAACACAATTACACCAAGCCCAATTTATATAGCCGTCGCTTCGAATCGGCAGGATATCCTCAAAACGATACTCGGCCACATCAAGGATAACCTCGCCGACTATCGGTACGTAACTGATTGTAAGAATTTTGATAGAGGAAAAAGGCTGAATGATCAGGAATGTCTTTGAACATCATCTAGGAAACAACACCCAAAGAATGTCTGATAAAGAGATAATAGCATCATTGGTCAATCAATTCGGACTTTATTCAAAAGGCCTATGGGAAACACCATTACATCGCGCAGTCTATCATCTAAATTCCACAATTCTTACAACACTAATACACTACGGAGCCGACTTGAACATTGCGGATCAGAATGGTGATACACCGCTGATGCGTGCCATTTTAGCAAGGAATGTCCTTGCTGTAGAAGAGTTACTTAACGCCGGTGTTGAATTGTCACCGATAAATACTGCTGGTCTTACAGCGGTAGCATTGGCCGTCAAAAGTTCGCAGCTCAATATCGTTGAACTTCTGGTCGCGCACAGTCCCGCGTGTCTACAGTTCGTAAGCGGTCTTGGAGACAACTTAATATCAATTGCAGCAAACGCAGGTTCATCGGTGGAGGTACTAAGATATCTCATCCATAGCGGATTAGATTTGGGGCATTGCAATATTCAAAGAATATCCGGCATTGAACACGCTATGTTTAGACCCAACCTGCAAGTCTTTGCCATCCAGTCAGGCTTAGTGCCCCACATCTCACCAGGGGTATTTAACTTGTTGAACTCTCAATTGAATCACATAGGTCGCCTCAAGCTCATATATCGTCAACTTCCACAGGAGGCAGCACGAGTATTTTTAGATATGAGTTCTCAAAGCGGTTCTAGTCCTCTATGCGCAGCGGCAATGGGAAACATCACTTCAGCCTTGGATGTGTTGTTCAAACTTCATGCAAACATCCAATACGAAGGGTCTGTGTTTGGCACGCCTCTCATGTGTGCTGCTACATTTGGGAGATTGGATGCGGTAATGCTCCTAGTCAAGAGAGGAGCTAAATTGCAGTACATGAATAGTAGGGGCATTTATAGGAGTGCATTGTTAGCAAGCTTGCCACACCCAAAAATTAAGCATTGGCTGCTCGTTGGAAGGCTCCAAGACCAGAAAAGAATTTCCAATACTCTCTATTGGAACAATATGGTTTCAAAGGTTTGGAGTGGCAAGAGAGAAATGAAGATCGATGGAAAGTTGTGGGAACGTCGCAAATGGAAAGAATCCACACTCGATTACCGCAAAAGGCTTTGGAAATTCAGGAAGTATTCAAATGGCAAAAGGGTCACAGGTAAACTCATTTAGTAGACCAATTTCAGCACAATAGAAAATATCCTGGGGAAGAATCATACTAGCAAAGGAAAATAAGAAATCAAAGGCAACAGCAGCAAGCTGGACATTTTATCAATCCTTCAGTACGATAAACAAATGCATTACAAGGATTACCAAATTACGGTCTACTTTGCAATGTCCAGATGCAATTAAGAGGCTACTCGCAGCAATATTCCACCCAAAGACTTTACAGCATACAGTAGACAGATCTAAGCTATATCTCCAAAATTGACTGTTTTATTTCACTATTCAACTACCAGTATCGAAGTCGAAGATTGAGTTTCCATCTAAAATGCCAGCGCTATTGATATCATATCCTTCTTCAGAATTGGATAGTCCAATGAAGAAACTCAAATCCATTGCAATATCAGAGGTCGGGATATCAAGCGCTTCGTTTTGACTGGCTTGGTTAATGATATCTTTGATCTCTAACACGCATGGCCAAGTATTTGATACAGCGTCCATTGCATCCAAAATGAATTCGAGGGATCGCGTAGTTTCAGCTTCGTTCCAAGCTAAATCTTCCAATGCACGTCTCATCAGTATCGTCCCAGCCGCTGTTGAAAGGGTGTGCACGAAATCCAGTGGCAGACAGTTGTATTTGTAATATCGTGCATAACTACGCATCAGCCGGAAGATAGCTTGAAGCGACTCATAACATATTTCAACATCCTCACTCCTTGCCATATCTGATTTATGGAACAGGTGGCGGGGTGGGCGATGTAAGATGATCATAGCTGTGTGAAATCTCATACTGACATGGTTAGTATATAGTAATGGTTGTCGCATGGATGAAACTCACTGCAGGTGGAGGACACAAGAAGGGACCTGGCCGACTGTCCACTGGTTCCAATAAAGTTTCCCAGGTAGACTTGCCAGCCATTTCTCTAGAGATACATGGATCTGCTGGACTGTGGCCGCAGCAATCGTGTCATCGGCCCCAGCTCGGCGGTTTTCGAATAGGTCGGTAATGATAGTATGCTGGATCTTTGCAAGCTCAGCTTGGTAGATGAATGAACCTACGAGAGCGATTCCGTCTTCAAATGCTGTAGAAGAGGTGCCAGGCGCGATATAGGTATCCAGGAGATTTTCCCAATCGGGTGGATAAGGCAATTGAACGGTATTGCGAACATCAGACTCGTGTGGATACAAAGCTACTGGGCGACCAAAGTATAGACTCAGCTGCTTGTCGGCGATAAATGCCGCCCAGTAAACTCGGCGGAGGATTTCTCGATCTACATCCGCTTCGGAGGCTCCATTCCAATTGTTCGGATCGAGGTGTAAGCCCATCTCATGAGCTAATCGCATGGCCATTCCACAAAACAGCCAACCCTTGGAAGCCCGGCCGTGGCCAATTTCTCGTTGGCCGAGCAGAATCAACGCTTGGAGAGCGGTAAGGTCGGGATTATCTAGAGAACTGTAGAGTAGAGCCTGCGCTTGCATGGAAAATACTTGCGATAACGCAACATCTTCCGCGTTATCAGTGGCCAATGCCCCCATCGCGCAAATGGCATACAATAGCATGTCCGAATAGTATCTACCAGTACCTGTATCATAATCACGGAGGAAGTACTCCCGGTAAATGACCATATTGTATTGATATTGGTGTTGGAAAAAAACAGCCAAGAGACGCTGGGACACATCATCATGAGGCGCAAAGCTAAAGCAATCGGTGGATGTCCCACAATAGCTCGGAGACGACCCTTGCGTCAACGAGTCCTGCATTTGCATGGTCATTTTGGGGCGGGGATTATCGCAACCGGGTGGCATAGTCGCATCCCCAACAAAATGAATTTGGAAGAGGCTGGTACCTCCGTAGAATTGCGAGCAATTTCTCGGTGTTAGTTTACGCAGCTGACCGGTTCGGGCACGCGCCGGTTTGGACGCGCTCTTCTCCTGGGACTCGGCGCCTGGGGTAGTGCCATCTTCTGAGCTTGCTGTAATAGTAGGCTGGTATATCTGGAGCATTTCCTCACGCCTTTCAGAATCAGCTAACGCTAGCTTTTGGATAAACAGCTCCAGGGACGCAACTTGGCCCTCCAGCGCCTGTACGTAGCTTTTCGGCATGGGTCTAATGAAGTTAGCTGAAAGTTGCGGTGTGGGATGTCGGATGTTAAATGCACCTCTGTTTTTCGCCATTGCCTCCTCTCACACATTCAGTTTTAGCTTTGCGGCATCGCGAGCATGGTTGGCGCCGGTCGCATCGGATCTGTGTTCGCATCTCGTTAATCGCCATGCAGTGCATCGGGTGCAGGGGTATTCCGCCCACCTTTCTGCGTCGACATCGTTCACAGCTGACACCGGCATCCATTAGTATGAGCGTTGAAAGATGCTGTGGAATTACTCACGAATTCATTGACAGTTCTCCAATTGTTGTTTTGGAGCTGTCGGGAGCACTTTCACCGATAATGCATCTTTGCTCTGAATCGCTTGGCAGGAATCTGGTTATCATGGTTACTGTAGTAGAACTGTTGAAGATAGATGACGGTATAGCGAAGATTTGATGTGAATTTAGCAATCTACCAATTTTCAATTGCGCAGACGGCTGGCACAGAAACTCGCACTCTCTGTCAACAGCACTGGTTGCCGTAATTTGATGCTATCTCGGGTGCGGACTTCCACAGCCGCTCCGTTCGTGGTTCGCACATATGATTGGTGGATGTGTGGGCCATATGCCCCGCAACCAATCTCCACCAACCTCAATTTGATATCATGTCGATCCTCTACTATGGTGATTCCTGAATCGGTCACAAGGCATGCCTGCGCAGTTATCTAGTCTCATGACCTCAATACAACGTTCATCATTAGGTAAAGCCAATCAATCCGTTTGTTTGACTGCCATCGCGGACCCTTGAAGTGATATAGGGTAGTGATATACACTCATCATCTTGGCAGCGTCAACATAAAACCATCTTTCAATGGTGATGAGAGAATATGAAAACCGGAGATAATTTTAAGATGGAAATTTAAGGATTGGAATTTTTATTTACTGATGCCAATTTCGCGCTAGGAGTGCATGCCAGAGCCGGTGTTGTCAATTTGTCTTGTACGCAGTACTTTGACTTCCTGCACTTGCTTACAAGTATCCAATACGACACTTTTACTATTTAGTACTTCGATCTCAGAGAGACTTTGCTTGTCTGCACTTGGCTCCACAGGAAGACGGAGGTGGGTATCCTTCTCCCGCGGGACGGACAAAGGAGGGGCGTCCGATGGGAATGCAAGCTTACCGGGCATGATGACTTTTATTCGATTGGTGGGTGCTAACTTTGCATGAGCTTCTAACATTTATAAAATGTTATCTCGTTTCAATCAGACCAAAATGTCATATTTTAGCTGAGGAAAAATACCTTTTACCACAGACAGTCAGTGATCGATTGCCCAAGCTTTAATCATGTCTGCCTCTGTTATCGCCTCTCCCGTTCTCCAAACGGGCCTTAGTGTTCGCCTTGCTGCACGGGATAATGCCTGCACAACAACCTCAGGACTAGCTCCTGGTTACGTCCAAGCAAATTTAATCGTTCTCCCATCGCGTTACGCATCAGACTTTCGATTGCTCTGCAGCAGAAACCCGGTCCCGTGCCCACTGATCGCGGAGTCTTCCTCCGTGGGATGTTGGAGCACCGTCAAGTCACATTTAGATGGGTTTGAAGGGGGTACCATTATTTCTAACCTTGATATCCGCCGGGATGCACCAAAGTATAATGTCTATGAGAACTCGAAACTCGTCAAATCAGGGTGTTCAGACATTGTCAAAGAGTGGACTGAGGATCACGTTGCCTTCTTGATCGGCTGTTCTTTCAGTTTTGAGACTGCCTTGGCCGATGCCAACCTGCTGCCGCGACATACTATGCTGGGGCGAAACGTGCCAATGTACCGCACAAATCTATCTCTATGCCCAGCAGGGGTTTTCAAAGAGAGTACCTTTGTGGTATCCATGCGCCCATATCCAGCTAAAGCTATTGAGGAAGTCCGCAAGATTACAAGGGCATACATGTCCACGCATGGCGAGCCTGTGGCTTGGGGATGGGATGCTGTTCAGAAGCTTGGGATCCTCGACATCAACACGCCACAATGGGGCGACGCGCCGCTTATCAAGGACGGACTTCCATTTGGTGACATCCAAGGTTCGGAGGAGGAGATACCCGTTTTCTGGGGCTGTGGTGTTACTCCTCAGGAGGCGGTGATGAGGGCTGGTTTGGAGGGTGTTGTCATGGCCCACGCACCAGGCCACATGATTTTGATGGATTGCCAAGATTCAGAGATTGCTTCCGCATAAGGTTATTTATACAAAATGTCAACCGAATTTGTGATTTTCATATTTTATGAATCTCTTCAGGCCGATTATTAGCATAAATCCACATACATTTATGTAGCCCCTAGCACTACTTGAACGCTTTCATAAACTATGCAAACCCAGCGATTTTTTAATTTGAGGACAGGATTGATGTTTAATCTCCACTGTAGAGATTTAAAAGAACAAAAGAAGAATGCAAACAAGTCCACAATCAGAAAATACGTACTCCAATGTCACAGTGCATGGATGTATGAAGCTTAAAATAGCAAGCAATATCTTGGTATGAAATAGTTACATGTGAATCACTCTATGACTCCATAGCTCGGGTCAATATATAATTTCTAAACCCCATTAGTAGATGTACCGGAAATCCAGATTACCCTCTCCGGTGGTTTCCATTCTGTCATCAGGGCGCTCTCCCTTGACGATTTGGTCTTTCTTCCGGTTCAAAATGCGGAGATATGCAATTTGTCCAGAAATTAGAACTATGCAAATAATCGCCGAAGCCAGGCTGCACCAGTGACCCAGTCTGTATGGCGCCGCGCGATAGACCTGGGGTGCTACTACTCCAGCAATATTGCCCACAGTTTGCTGCACTCCGATCGCGGTGGCGCGGCGGTAGTGGGGTGCCATATTGTTATTGATCCCTGTTCACATTAGCGAGATGTCGCACTGTACTTTCAGTCCAGGGGTACACACAAATTTCGTTCAAGCCAGGGCCGCAGTAAAGAGGAATGGCAATCAAGTAGCAGGCAAAATAGCGGGCTGCAGCGTTGTTGGGTACACCAAGCAGAATGGCGTATCCAATGACGGCGAAAGCATCCAAGATGAGAAGAAGCTGTAACATTGTTAGGAAAAGTCTTGCCACCACAATCACAAGACGCTTACTGTTCCTCTCAACTTCCACTTATCTCCAAGGACTGCAGCTGACTATAGCATGTTAGCATCTGGAAATTTGCGGCTTGTTTTGGGGTTAAACTTACAAAAAAGGCAATGCCACCGACAAAATATACTGGGACACTCAGATACTGTGCCTCCATTCTGCTAAACCCGAGATCAAGTCGAAGAATTGAGGGGAGAAAGGTGCTAAATCCGTAGAGAATAATGTCTTGGAAGAACTGGATCAGGGCCCTAGAATATTTCCGTAAGTAAATTAACGATGAAAGGTAGGAATGCAACTCACGTTGAGTACACCTTCGGATCCTTAAATGCATTCAAAACTTCACCCCATTCGAAGACCTGGTTGCCCAAATATTCTTGTCTCTGAAGTTCTCGGGCTAGCATCACTTCTTTCTCTTCTGGTTTCCAAAATTTGGCTCGGGTAGGGTCAGCAGGGAGGCCAAACCAAACCCAGCCTACCACGAGAACTGAAATGATGCCTTCAATGATGTAAAGCCAGCTGTTATATACTTGTTAGACATTGTCATGAATTTATTGCATTCGCAACATACCTCCAGGATTTTAGACCACTGCTGTCACCTATGGCAGTAATGCCTGTGGCAAGCAAACCACCGAACATTCCAGCCAGCGAAACTGAACTGAATAAATAGGCTAATCGCAAACCCTTCCAATTGTGTTAGTTCAAGATAAGTGAAGACATACGACAGAACCAACCTGTTCCTCTCTCTTGTAAATCATGGTGATGTAGAGACTGAGGCATGGAAAGAAACCAGCTTCACAAAGGCCGAGTAGAAGTCGGACCACAATGAGATCCTTGTACGACTTTACAAATGCGGTTCCAATTGTAACAACGGACCATCCCAAGCACATGATGGATATGGCGCGGTGCGGTTGCAGCTTCTTCATGGCCAGAACAACTGGCAACTCCATGGCCACGTATGTAGCATAGAACACACTAACAGCAGTGCTGAATTGTGCCCCGGTCAGGCCCAAATCAGTATTCAGTCCCGCAATTGATGCATTTCCAATGTTACTTCGATCGAGGTACGCGACGAAATAGAGGACGGCGAAAAGGGGTGCAATGCGAAGGTCAAGTTTGCGCAGTACATGCTTCTCGAGCTGGCGGTCGGGGATGAGACTTGAAGCTGCCACAGTCTCAGCGGGTTCCTCAACGTCAATCAGCCCCTGCTTCTTCAGTTCATCGGGGACTTCATGAGAGGCCATTGTGAAAAGTTTGATCAATTGCCAAAATGATAATTGAAAGGTTGATATGTGAGAGGAGAAGTGCGAAAGCAAATCTTTGCAAAGACAGGTCAAGTAGGGTGAAGGACGCCTTATACAAGCACCAACCTATCACTCATGTACCTGGAAATGCACCCCAGCTCTGTAATGCATGAAGTCTGCATAACTGGGCTGCGAAAGGTCTGTACGATTGCGGGGGACGTTATCAGGCTGGTCTGGGGGAATCTTAGTGGAGACGCTACTGTAATCGCAGGCCAGGCAATCTCGATAAGAGATAAACAGCCTAAACCTCAGCGCTCATAGTGGAGTCGGCCAGTTCTAGCGCTATCAGTATTGTGGAGACCGGCGACGGCGGCGGAAGTCCGTCTGCTAAATATTTGCCCGCCCAAGATTTTTATTGCAATTGACCAATGAGACGCCATTACCGTAGTGTCGAAAAGAGCCCTAGCAACGGATGTCCAGTTTCGCCAGCAAAGGCCAGCTCAGATGGCTCAAGGGAATAGCAATAACCGGTGGCTTTGCAAAACGGAGATCCGCAACCGTTGTTCTTGAATGGATCTCACTCTAAAGTCCATCTTTAGGGTAATTGCTTCAGTGAAATGTCACGCAATATTGAAAACGATGTTAAATACAGAGATGAAGCCAAATGCTATAGGCGATAATCTAATCGAAAACACAGCCTTTTGTTTTTATTTCTTGATTCAAAAACTATCCACATATTCATCCCTTGAATATTCACTACTCATCATGACTCAAGAAATCAAGTTAGTCGGCTACATTGGTCTTGGCCTGGCTGGTGGCCCACTAGCACAAAATGTTGCTATGAAGGGCTTCAAGACCATTGTAAGGGACGCGGACAAGAAAAAGCAGGCTGCCTTTGTCGAAGAAAACAAGACCCTGCCAATTGAGGCTGCTGGTGATGGAGTTGATGCATTCAAAGATGTCGACGTCCTCATCACTATGGTCCCCAATGGTCACATTGTGCGAGATATTTTACTCGGCAAGAACGGAATCGCTCCTCACATGAAGCCAGGTAAGCTTTATCAAATATTCTGCCTTGATCAATTGGACTTCGTCTAACCGACTCACCTTAGGCTGTGTCATTGTCGACACCTCATCCTCTGACCCTTTCGGTACTCAGGAGCTTGGCAAGGACCTCGAGAAGTACAAACTTCGTCTCATCGACTCTCCCGTCACCCAGGTCCGTATGCATGGAATCAATGATGGAGAAGCAACCTTCATGATTGGCGGTGCTTCCGAGGACATTGAGTTTGTGATGCCCGTCCTGAAGACTATGTCTCGATGGCGTTTCATCATGGGTCCACTAGGAAGCGGACACGTGATGAAGACGTTCAACAACTACGTTACTGCTGCCGGCATTGCCGCCTTGAACGATGCATTTATCGTTGGCCGCAAGATGGGCCTTGATCCTGCTCTGATTACTGATGTTCTCAATGTGGGCACTGGCAGAAACTATGGTACTGCGCACTCCATCCGAGCTGAGGGCCTCACTAGAACATACGCCAGTGGATACGGTCTGGCATTGCTTGTGAAAGATCTGGGCATCAACCTTGATCTTTGCACCAAGATGGGAATTGACACACACCTGGCGACCCATATGCACGGCCTTTTTAAGGAAGCTTTGAATGAGCCCGATGTGGAGCGCAGCGCTGACTATACTGAATGCCTGAAACTCTGGGAACGCAAGGCGGGCTTCAAATTGCCCACCGCCGTTGGCCTGAAGGAGTGTGACGAGCCTCGGGACTTTGAAACCCCATAGTTAATGAGCTCTTAATTCATTAAACATTAGATGTGTCATTTTTAGATGAATTAGAATAAAACTACTTTTAAAATTACCTTGAAATCACGAACTGGACTAAAAGCGCATTGGAATTCCTCGTTGTCTAAGTGACTTACACATGAATTACTCTATAGTAACAAATTTCCATGTTGCCTCAATGTACAATAAACATGTATCAATTTCCTTTAAACCGCATTTCATCACTTTGCATCTGGCCCGACCAATCTGTATTTGCCAGAAAGCAAAATGAGGCCTGGTAGAACTTCCTCGGTACAATCAGCAGATCGTAGGTGGCTGCGTACGCATTACAAACCCGAAAAAGAAATGGATTATCGATGAATCTAATTAACCCCGCAACCTGTCGCCATACAAAGTGCTTCGGTGGTGGAACTCCGTCAACATTAGTTCAGGGTGCTTGGATCCGAGTGACTATCTGCATCCACCTGACCTCGAAGGACAAATGACCACACATCGTCTATTCTACGGAACCACCAACGATATTACAAAAGTGCAAGGACCCTTTGAGTAGATTCAATTTTGTTTGGAAGACACATTTGACTGAATTCAAGCACATCCGGCAATATGACAGAGAAAGCTTCCGTCAAAGTCCAGCTTCCGGACTCAACCACTTACGAACAACCGACAGGGATTTTCGTAAACAACAAATTTCTAGAGTCTATTGATGGGACTGTATTTGGTTCTGTCAACCCGTACACTCAAAAACAGATTTGCGAAGTAGCCAAAGGCAAACAGGCAGATGTCAACCACGCTGTTAATGCGGCCCACGCAGCTTGGCCGACATGGAAGCGCACAACCCCTCAGAATAGAGGAAAGTTGCTTTCACTTCTAGCAGATCTAATTGAACGCGATTCAGAGATCATCGCGAAGATTGAGGCACGTTTAGAACAAAATACATGTTCATACAGTTGCTAACCCATCGCACAGGCAATTGATGCGGGAAAAGCCGTAAAGATCGCGAAAGAGGCCGATGTGACGCCTTGTGCAGCATGTTTTAGGTATTATTCAGGATGGTACGTCGGTCCTTTATACACCCTTGTATAGATTATTTGTGCTGATATTGCCGCCTTGTCAGGGCGGACAAGATCACAGGTGATACACTAGAAACAGATCCGGACACTCTCAATTTTACTCTAAGAGAACCACTGGGCGTTTGCGGATTAATTATTCCAGTAATTTTCAACTCCCTGTAAGCTTTTAGGCATTAAAAATGACTAACGTGGGTTCCTTCATAGTGGAATTTCCCTTTTCTTATGTGCGCCTGGAAAATTGCTCCAGCTCTCGCAGCTGGAAATACCGTGGTTGTGAAGCCAGCAGAGCTCACTCCACTTTCGGCGCTGTATCTCGGGAAATTGATAGTTGAAGCAGGGTTCCCTCCTGGCGCTGTCAACATTGTTCCAGGATTTGGTGCGGAAGCCGGCGCCGCTCTCGCTGAGCATCCAAACGTGGCTAAGATCTCGTTTACCGGTAGCACCGCCGTCGGCAAAAACATTCTACACGCTTCAGCCGCTACTAACCTCAAAAAGATCACTCTAGAGCTTGGAGGAAAGTCCCCCAGTATTGTGTTTGAAAGCGCAGACTTGGATCAAGTCGTCGAATGGCTAAACGGGGGTATTTTCTACAACATGGGGTAAGAACCTGTCCTAAATTTTGCAAACGATGGCCCGTTTATCTTACACATCAATCAGGCAGAATTGCTGTGCAAGCAGTCGCATCTATGTTCAAGACACTGTATATGAGAGATTTATCGAAAAATTTGCAAAGCGAGCCGAACAAAACATTGCTGGAGATCCTTTCGAGGATAGCACATTTCTGGGACCTCAGGTTAGCGAGACCCAGCACTCTCGAATCATGGGCATGATAGAGAATGCCAAGCTTCAGGGAGCTGTCTGTGCTTCAGGCGGCCGAAGTACCACTGGATGGTTTATTGAGCCTACTATATTTCGAGACGTTGAGCAATCCATGGACATTATGCAGCAAGAAGTGTTTGGCCCCGTGGTTGCTGTTGCGTCCTTCAAAGATGCGGAAGATGTGTTGAATAAATCACACGAGACATGCTATGGGCTTGCTGCTGCCGTCTTTACATCTGACATCAAGCAAGGCATCCGAATGTCCAAGGACCTTGATGCAGGAACAGTATGGGTGAATTGCTATAACATGATCACACATCAAATGGCTTTTGGAGGGTTCAAACAAAGCGGAAACGGGAAGGACCTGGGAAAAGAAGGTCTGGATGAGTTCACTCGCACGAAAAGTGTTCGTGTCATGTTGTAACCCAATGATGCGCCGTATAGGACCACAAGAATAAAATGGAATATAGATCAATTCACAATCCTTTGTTAATTTCCACGGGGAAATTTGCAAATATTTACACACTTCGTCACAATATTCGAATCAAATACTTATAGCTAGTCGGCACAACTTCCGATACATTGTTGCCTCAGCTGATCCACATCTACCCACAGACAAACAAGTTGATGTTTAAAATCGCTCTAAAAATTCTTCTATTAGCACCAATCGGTGCCTAAATTAAGATAAATATTGGTATTTAAACAAGAACAGTCGGCCTTATCACACTTTAAGGTTCTATTGTCAGCTACAAATAAAAAGTGCCGGATGTCTCGGTAAAAAAACCATCAGACTGACATCATACTATTCAAACACAACAGTTAACAATTATTGGATTTGCACTCAATATAGTCACCTAGGAGAGCTTTTAATGATCATTCTGCTCATTTTATGACTGCGCACTAGACGGCGATCCATTCTACGCACCAGTTGGGTATTAGGAACTAGGCTCGCAAGGACAAACTTGTGAATGAAAGCTAAGTGATGTTGAACGCCTAGAAAAAAGAGCTGTAGTCCAGATGAAAGTTTTTTAATCCTGTCTGATATAGTGCTTAATTCTTTTTGTGTCTTTTACCAGTTCAAAGACAAGACAAAGGTGGACCCAAAAAATCGGCCCTTCTTGATTGTGACTGATTCATCGGGTGAATGTGATGGAAGAGATTCTATATTAAGGATGACGGAAAAGACTGATTTTTTTTCTTTTCAGCTGTAGAAATGCTTTTTATGTGACCAACTCAGTTGTTGGCCGAAGGCTCCGCAGGAAGATTCCGAAACAATGCACCGGAATTGTTGGGATCTTTTGCGGTGCACGGAAGTCGGCCAAACATGCAACCACAAGACAGTACTTATCGAAAGATGCATTCCAGGTATCGAGGAACGAGTATACCTTTCTGCTATGACTTTCTATTCAAATATTATTTAAAGAAGAAGCACCCCCCTTGAATGCGACACCTTTTTCATTCTCACACAACATTAAATATCTCTACTCATTAGAAACCACTGTTCTACTCCACTACAACATGAAGATTACCTCAACTATTGTTCTTGCCTTGGCTGCTGTAGCCACTGCTCTCCCAGAGCACGAAAATGAACCGCGCTCACCTCGTCGGCCAAATCGCTGTGGCTTTAGGATGTGCCAAGGCGGTCGATGGGGAGAGCAAGCTCGTTGCCAGCTTGGTTGCCAGTACGGGACATGTTATAAAGTTTACTGCCCTAGGGGTCTACCTGATGTAAGAAACAAATATCACCTCAGTTTCATTTCGGTACATCTGACAGATTTTAGTTGATTTGCGGGAAGAATGGACATAGTTGTGTCAGAGCACGATAAGAGATGAAAGGAAGTGAAAAGAGATAGTTTTTTTTAGTCTTCTACAGGGCAGAGGATCAGCCCTCAGTTAGAAGGACAATACAACTTTTTTCTTCTCGTGACCCTGCAATTTGCTATTCCCCTCCTAACACCAATGAAAATTTACCAAAAAGGAAGATCAAGATGTAAAGTATTGAGTGAGTCACTCTGGTCTCTTAAATTAATTTATAAGCTTTGCATTTAGTTCCCATTCAAGTTATGATAGTACTCTAGGCTATTATGATGAGAGAATTATTTTACTTGAGAATCCGGACTCGACCTACCCATTTTGGGCGTCAGGATTAGTCCATGCCACATAGACGTGTAGCAAATTACGCTTCATTAAACGCGGTCAAAGGGTCTTCGCAAACGAAATCCTTTACAAAATGAGCCGTACAGTAAGTGGAACACGCCATGCCCATTTTGTCAACAGTTGGTTAAAATGGTGACTGCAAATTACCCAATACTACGGGTCAAAACTAAGGCGACACGTGATTTAGTCCTTTTTCAAGCACTCTACCTCCTTGGGCAGGATTCATCTTTCTTACCTCTCCTCTTTAGCTTTAGATCGAAACAATACACTGCTAGGTATAAGTGGACACTAACCATGTCTAGGTTTAAAAATGCCTTTCGTTGAGAGGCTTAATTCATATTGTCCTCTAGGGATCAGAATAGAATGAACTATCACAGGTTGAGCTGCGATCTGAAGTCACTTTAGGCCACCAAGGCGTATGGCCTTGGTCCATCTAGCCACGTCCATCCATGGCCTCAGTCCCATCAAAAACTTAGCAACAGTAATGCTTGTTATCCTCTGTGACTCCTGTACCCTCCGCACGACCACCCTGGCTTCCATCCTCCTTCGTCGTGATCTCAGGGTACACTGTGACATAATCCGAGTAACGAGGGAACCCATCTGGAGTGCTAGGGAGCTTGACCTCATTGCTGACGACACCAACAAGCAGACCATCAACACGATCTCTAGCGCCCTCGTCCTTAAGTCTGTTACCGTGCTCATCAACGACTTCCCAGTGGAGATTCTTCTGCAGGTATGCTTTGACGGTTTCCAGATCAAAACTATCCAGATCACCAGCGAAGTATCGCTCAACTAGCGCAATCGTGAGCGGAATCTGGCCTGTGATCTCTAGATGAGAAGCCTGGGCCACCTTGCAGTTTCCGCAAGAAGTAGTCTCTTCCTGTCCAAATGGATAGAAAGTACCAACGTGATACGGCGATGCTGGATAAAGGAGAGGTGACTCCTCTGACGGAACAGTGCCCAAGAAGACGTGCACCGTGTAACCACCGCTCAGGGCGTGCTTTTCCGCCTTGACATTAACAAGCCACTCCAGGTAGGTTTCGTTCTTGAGCAAGTCAAGCACCGATCGTTCATTACCAATCTGGACCGGGGGGATCACCACCGGCTCGAGAACTGGCTCCAATACTTTAGGTACAGGGGTGGGATTCTCCGTATGAGCAAGGCGAAGTGCAGTCAATGCTGTGTTGGGTGCCTTGATTTCTTCGATTTTCGCCAGCGTCTGGGCACGCTTCTTGAGCGTGGCTTCGGGGCCCTCATTTCCAGCCCTCTTGGCCAATGCAATGTTTGCAACCGATGCGGATGAGTAGAGGGTGCGAATTTTGGTTTTGATGCTGTCGCGATCGAGGGGCTTATTGTTCTCGAAGGTTTCAGGGTATACATAGCCGAATTTTGCTGTCTCGTGGACATCGCTAGATTTCCAAAATTCCTCGGCGCTCTTGTAGAACGGTAAAAGATCTGTGTCATTACTTTCTTCACCGCCAACTTCTGTAGCCCAGTTCGAGTCTTGTGCCTCCTCAGTTGTAACCCAGGCATCCTCCCGATCGGGCTCCTCACGCAACCCCTGCCAGATTGCAAGCAGGCGGTCAATATTCCTTCGATGGTGTTAGCCAGACGGCTTGAAACTAGCTCACTCGCCACTTACGTATGATGCAGCCAAAATATCGGGTCGAATGAAGATATGGCAGGGTCTGTCATTTGGCCGTATATCTTGGTTCCCCTATCGTTAAGGCCGCCAACAAGAACATGAATGGTGTTGTGGATATCCTCAAGACTTCCAAATCCACGGCCCTTGACACGAGACTCATCTTGACCCGGGCGTGTTTCCGGGGGCCAGAGCCTGTTGTTGCTAATGTGTTTAAAGAGATCATACGATTGAAGAATATATACCAGTCGCTCACGAAGGTTAATCTCCAACTGTTGTCTCTTTCCGCTTGTGTATGCCTTTAGGGTCTCGATGAGTATGGCCTGCTGGTCTTTGGGAGTAGTTACACCAGGTCTATGATAGCGAGTTGTATAATCCAAGTTGTCGACCTATTTAACACCCAATGTCAACGCATGAGAACAGGAAAGTTAGTGATAAATATAAGAGATACTTGACTCACCTTGAGTTTATTATCGGTGCCTGGTCCAAACTTGTATGAAAACAGTGGGTTAGGGATTTCTACGAGTTCACCTTTCTTGGCATACTCCGGGTACTCCATTGCCAAGCTTGCTGGCATCTTGACCTGAACCGTGCTCGTCTCAGTGGCCTCACTAGGAAACACTGGAAGGTCTGGACGAGCCCAATCTATGAAGCAAGGCGTCAGCAGGGTTGGCTATGGTTAAGACCATGGCTAAATGGTTACCCACCCCAAAATGGCATTCGGAACGCTTTGGCTTTGGCCACGTAATTTGCCTTGCCTTCCTTGTCGGTGAACTGCTCAGCCACATGGATCATGGCATCGCGAAGCAGAGACTATTATTGTCTGGTCAGTAGTTAATTCTGCATTTCAAACGGCCCAGACCTACTTCAAACAGCGACAAATATGGCCGATGCCACGTGAGAAACAAGATGGACGAATGAGTACAGAAGCCGCCAAAGTCTTCGAAGTCCTTTGCTCTCGCTTTATCCAGGATCTTGCGGTCATTTTCGGGCCATGACTTATACGGAAGGCCATGAATACCTGAACCCGGTTAGTTACCATTGCTGTATGGCCTCAACAGGCCCTTACCCGCAATCTGGAAGTAAGAGAGCAGTTTCTCCTGGGGGACCAGCTGGAACTGCCAAAGACCAAGTAGATAGAGGTTCCACGTATCTGCGTCCTTGTTCTTCAAATCCCGAAGCTCATAACGGATTCCAAGGTTCTCTCCGGACTCTAAAGCGATGCCCTTGATAATGTAGGGCCCAGTTGGCTCAGGAGGATCAAAAGCAGGCATTTTGAGAAGATTAGATGGCAGCTTCCTTGATGGGAGGAGAATGCTGCTTCTTGTGTCTGGCTTCTGTGGTAGAATAGTGGGAGAATGTCCTACTTATAAAGTTTTTTTTTCCCGCATTTCCCGAGTACGAGCCTGGACAGAAAAGGCCACTGATATGAGAGCTCAGTAAAATATTGGCTTCATACCAGCTCAGCTGAAAAAGAAAGTTGAAACTACTGGATGTCACATTCTCCACATCGGTAGCAAAACCCACAACATGGTGAGTGTGTCTGTCCAAAGGTTATTCACTGATGCACCATAGAATAATAGTTCAGTAACTGGATACCACGGGGGCGGCGCTGCACGAGACATATCAGCTCTCAGAAGTACGAAACGACGTGTCTCAAAGTCCTCATTGCTAGTCTGTGATCCAGACTGCGGTCCTTCGTAGGACTATTTTCTTGGTCTCTGGGCACTCTAACCTCTATCTACTAAGGCGTGAAACCCGCTGACGTTGAAGTGATTTGTGGGCGGCAATGAAGAGAAATGGTTCGCCAGGCGCCATGTGGCGGCGGCGTAAAGACGGTTTAGGCCTTGTGAGTCTCGTCGTCGTGTGTTCATTAGTGACACGATAAGCTGACATGCATCTCAGTAGCGCTAGTTGACAGACCCTTGCATTTCAGCTGAGGGAACCTTGCAATATTGCTGACTGGCTGAAACCCTCTTCACAGCAGCGGAGCTCCACTGTCTAATCACATTGGTAGCTACTAGTCTTGCCGGGCCGGCTGGTACAGGCCGTGAGGGAATAAACATTGATTCAACCAATTCTTGTGGGTCTCTGTGAGCAGTCGATTGATTAGATTAGTGGAGACTAGTTCGGCGTGCCTGCTTCGTTGCTTGGTTCGCCACATGCGTAAAAAGAAAAAGGTCAGCTATACCAGCACGGTAAGATTTGTGGATCTGACGACAAGTTGGGTCTCAAATCCGACCCGTTGCAAAACTACGGGGATGCTAGGGTATAGGGTAGTGGCTCGTTTCGGTAAATTATATCTTTTTTATAACAAAATTCTTCTTGATACAGAACTTATATTTTTAATTTGTAACTCTTTTATTTTCATGCTTGTCCACATTTGCACATTCTGTCAAGTCAGTTGAGTTTCACATCTCACGCAAGAATGTTGTGACTTTTGAAGACAAAAGATGTAAGCCACGTCGCCTTGCAAAATCCCCAAATGCCGCCTTCTCCAAATGTCCAAAAGTCCGCTAAAATGAACTAAACAGGATGAAATAATTAAAATACAATACCTTTCGCACTATCATAACCTGTATGTCTTTGTTATTCAAACTAGGTCCAAACAGAGACTAATCAAAGAAATTTCTATCCTTCAACAGCGAGGTGGGGCCTTCAGTTCAAGGTAGATAAACTGAGTTGGTCTGCCGCATGAGGGAAAAAACGGCTCGTCAGCTCGCCATACATGATACAAACTTACAGACACTGTTTGAAATGGTGGTAGCCCTGCTACCAGGATCTCGTCGGGAGCTAAATACAAAAGCTACGATGACGGACGGCTACAATTGAGAATGTCGGGGAACAGGGAATGGTTTAATATCCATTCAAAAACATCACTTCTTCATCGCAAACCCACTCGGCAGGCAAGACACCCCTCTCACCAAAATACACATAACCAGACACAAATTGCTATTAAGCGAAAATTTGCTACATAGCCAAGCTATAGACTGTTTTCTCAAATCTTTGATACATCTCTACCGCCGCTTGGTCTCCTGGCGGCAATAATTGCTGAAAGTAACAGCCACAAACCCCATTCTCTGGGCTGATCCACCAGAACAGGTTAGGCATTCCACCCCACTGCATCGCACCTTTGCGCTTTCCGACCTTCTCAATGTCATCCAAAATGACTAACCCGCCAAGCCCAAAGTCGATGTCCGTTTCATAAGGAATATTGCCCATGAGTGGATTAGATCCAGGACCGAGGTGGTATTCCTTCAAGTGTATAGGTTCAATCAATTGTGGTTGAAACATTTGGTCCACTGTGTCTGGCAGAAGCAATATTCCGTCATTCCTGTGGATCGACTTCAACAACTTGATGTAGTCATTCGCTGTGCTGAAACATCCTCCACCTCCGCTCTCCTTTACGTGAAGAGTTCCGTCTCGAACGCCGAAAGCTTCCAGAGCAGTCTTACCGCTAACTAAGCTCCTATATTCGGCCCTGAATGTCATTACTGCAGCCCTGCTGAGTAGATCTGGCCGTGAGGAAAGGTCAAAGACAGTACTGTCCATCCCCAAGGGCTGCCAGATATTCTTTTCGAGATACTCAGTAAGCTGTAACCCAGAGACTCTGGCGATCGCAATGCCAACCCAGTCCAACCCTGTGCTATATGCC
Organism: Calonectria hongkongensis; assembly: GCA_017140755.1. Taxonomy (NCBI): domain Eukaryota; kingdom Fungi; phylum Ascomycota; class Sordariomycetes; order Hypocreales; family Nectriaceae; genus Calonectria; species Calonectria hongkongensis. Next base: position 399,466 of record JAACJA010000018.1, read on the forward strand.
CAGCCTTCGCCCGGTTCAAAGAGGAGTGGTCCCAGATAGGCCTTTGCAGGGTCCGTTGAATCTAAACGCTCCGCTTCCTCTGGTGAATTCTTCCGTACCCACTCCCCCAGGCAACTGTCTTAGGATTCATTGATTCGTAGACTAAACCGGATGAGTGGGTGAGGAGACTTCGAAGAGTGATCAGACGCTGGCGGGGGCGGAAGACGGGGCCTGTTTCTTTCACATCCACAAGAATTTGGACACTGGCAAGCTCGGTAAGAATGGAGGTAATATCTTCGTCCAGAGAAAGCAGGCCGCGTTTAACCAATTGCAGAGCCGCGACAGTGGTCATGAGCTTAGTGCAAGAAGCTAGCCAGCAGACAGTATCGTGGGTAAAAGGCTGGAGAGGTCCGTCGGCAGGAGCGATGGGTTTAAAGGTTCCACCAGCGACAGAATGGATAATCTTTCCTAGGCCAAGATCTTAGCAAATTGTACACCTATGCCCTATTTTTTTCATTCTAATCAAAACCAAAATGCAATTATTCTTTTGGGGTCCTACATATAGATATCCTTATATAAAGGAACACAAGTTCTATTTCTACTACTCGCCTTCTCAGTGAAACAAACTGCTGTATGTCAAACTAACCATATTTGTCTACTGCAATTAGCGCAGCATTCTGAAGGCCTTTTATATCACCCGTGGTCTCATAGAGCGCATCGTCAAAGTTAGAAACTGCATTAGACTGTGTCATTTTGTGAATAATGGTATGCCAATGTCACTTTGTATTTAAAGTGGTTCAATATTCTTCAGGTTATTCGTACTCGTATGATTTCTGGTCGGATTTGACTTGGTTTATGTAGTTGGGCTAATTACATAACACCTTGTCTTGGGGACATATTTTCGGTAGTTCCTTTTACTCGGTTTTTGAATTAGTCATTCTACGGTCTTGTATTTCTAATCTACCAATTTGTAAGAACATTAAGCTCGCTATGGGAGTACTCTGAGAAAATTGTTCGTAGTGAGGCTCCAGTCAACAATCGGGGATACTAACTCTTATCGCCGGATCACACCCATTCCCAGATAGTGAAGGTACACTACACACCAAAGAAGGCGGGGAATATGTTTTCAGAGTAATTTCAACACTTACAATCGGCCTTTTCCGGCCTCCGAGCTGAGCATTTCATTGATTGTTCGCCATCTTGGCGGATATTCAAAAGCGCGACGTGCGAGTTGAAGTAAAACCATTTATGTCCGAAGCCTAATATTCGTCTTGGCAACGGTGACCAGCAAATAGACTGGTATTTAGCCCGCAAAAAGAAAGCACTGACACATTATGCCACAAAATTAGTTAAACTTTAATGCTTTAGCGGAGTTCTAATCTCCCTGAACACGGAAATTCTTGTGGGGCTTCCCGGTTTACCGAAAGCAAATCAGGAGTTGATCTCTTAGAAAATATCGCATCTCTAACAGGCCACATGGGTAGCGGTCCTATTATTAGCGTGAAAATGCCCAATGAAGATTTCCGTTCTTTTGCAGATCTCCCCAAATGTTCGTAGGTTCCATCGGGTACCGGACAACATGGCAATTCAGTAAACGATTCAACCCAGAATATACATCCACTGCTAGAAAAATAGGAGCTCGTGACATTGATGGCCTCGATCAGAGTGGTGGAATATTTTTACCCGACCACATTTGGTTAGGATAGATCTGTCATCAATCCTAGGCGTTCTTGATGGTTAGCGTTGAAACTAAATGTACCTGGGGCCTTCGGACATCTAAGGACGTCGCCCCAATTTTTCGGTCGTTTTTTGTATCCGGGATGACGAGAACGCCAAGTTTCTGGTGCAGTGGCCGATTCTCTTATTCAAAGTGATATAAAACTCGGCCTTTGGTGATGTGAAACTTTTCTCACGAGGTGTCTCTACAACCCTCTCTTCCAGTCAAATTCCAGTTGAACCCAAATACAACCCTCAGAGGCAATTTACATACCAGAAATATGGCTTCGTACTTGATCACCGGTTGCTCCCGCGGCCTTGGGCTTGGACTGGCCACTCTTCTTGCTTCCAAATCTGCCTCGGAAGTCAGCAAGGTGTTCGCTTGCGCTCGTCGTGAGACGGTCGCATTGAAGCGCTTGATTGACGAGTCCGCTGGTCGTGTTGAATTCGTCGAACTCGAGGTCACCTCGGAGGAGAGCGTAAGGAATGCCGCCAACCTTGTGGAGCAGACTCTGGGTGGCAACGGACTCGACGTGCTCATCAACAATGCCGGTATCATGAACTATACCCCGGGAGGTATTGAAAAAAATGTTCGTCGCAGTCTGTTCTTTCTTAGTTTATTTCGTATTTGCTCACTCAAGCTATCCAGGCTTGATCTAGTAGAGACGTTCAAGATCAATGCTGTCGGCGTGCACTACGTAACACTCGGCTTCTTACCTCTTCTCCGAAAAGGGAAGGATAAAAAGATTATCAACATGTAAGCTGTCCCAGTTAACCAGCTTCCCCAATACTTACATCATAGCTCTACAACGTTGGGCTCTATTGGCTTGGCTGCCGGATACAAGATACAACCCACACCTGCCTACAAGATTTCAAAGGCCGCACTTAATATGCTCACTGTTCAATATGCACAAACTCTTGAAAGCGAAAGCTCCACCGTTGTAGCTATTTGTCCAGGTGTAAGTGTCTCAAAAGCTCCCCAATTATTAGATCTCAGCTCCTCTGGGCGATGGGTCCCGCTGACTTGTTTATAACAGTGGGTCAAGACAGATTTGGGAACTGATGCGGCGCACATTACTGTTGAACAGAGCGTTGAAAGCATTTTGAACATCGTAGGAGACTTGGATACCACCAAAACAGGCAATTTCCTTACGGTGAAGGTACCTGGGTGGAAGATTGACGGGCGTGAGCTGTACGATGGCTCATGCCGACCATGGTGATGATATCTTCGTGGTGTGGAGAGATTTAGGGTAGAAATTTACATCATCGTCATCTCGCTTTAAATAAATGCTTTCACGGCATCTATGGCGCATTTTTCTGTGACACTTCTGTCGACTCTCCCACGCAAGTCGAACTGGGAGTAACCCAGCCTGCTCAGCAGCTATTGCCCTAGATCAAGGCGCAAGGGGAGATCTTCCCCTTTGAAAATAGACAAAGGACGTAGCGTGTAAGAACTATTTCCATGCAGAAATAAATATCTACTTCAACAGTCCCACGCGGGTGCTGTCGATATATGGATAGCCCCGAAAGTAAACTTGAGCAATTCCAACCTTTCTAATCAATGATAAATGCCAAGAGCTGTCGAGATTGGCGCCTCTAGCTAACACTCCCAAAGCCTCCCGACATGAGAAGGATTGGATGAGTACTTATATCACAGATATCGAATCCAAGATCAAGAGGAGAAGTAATTATGGCAAGAGGATGGGACAAGAATAACAAAGACTACGTAGGGAGGACGCGGAACACGGAAAAAACTGAGATGATCAACATCAAGAGACTGCGTACCCATCGGAACAACTACACAACACGGAACGGACGCCACGAATTAGTCCCAGGACAATTATGAAGAAGGGCATAAAATAAGGAGTAAACAATCAATAGTCAGTCTAATGGATTCAAAAAAAAAAAAGTTGGGTCTCAGGTATTTTCTTTGTTTCCTGAATCACGTTGCCTGTTTTAGATGCTCTACCACCGTGGGCATGCCAAGTTCTTGCGTTCATCGTCCTTGTCGCACTAGCGACAGCCCTAAGGAGTGATTCACACGGCCGCGGCGCCTTTAGTGGCCTATTCACGCTGCTATTCATGGTATGTAGTCACGTTACGTCTGTGCGTGCCCCAGTCCAAACTATACCTTTCAGCCCTCTTTTGGCTCTTATTCGGCTGTTCTTTGGTGGATCTGTCTTGCTGGCACATGACCGACTGCCTCAGATTCCAAGATTGGTGTTGGTGTGACAAAGAAACAAAAAAGAAAAGTCACTTCACTCCATCACACGTAAACAGAGACGCCTGCACTTCATCCTATCGTACTGGTTCTTTCTCATTCTTCTCGCTTCAACCGCAACAACCATCATGGCGAACTCCGAAATACACCTCCAACAAACGTCTCCCAATAATGACCTTTCGTTACGATCTGAACCCGACATCACCGAGCTCCCGATCTGGGACCCGACATACTTCGAACGCGAAAGTTACAATCAACTCATCAAGGATGGCGGACGTCCATTATACCCCATAGATCTCATTCACGACATGCACAAAGACCCCTACAACTATGCCGACATATTGCGCCCTTGGCAGGAGAGTCTTGATGAGGTATGCGCCGAAGATACATTTCAAAGACAATCGCGTCGGTGGCAGGACTTTCGCAACTGGCAAAACGATAATCGGGGCCTCGAAGAAGACGATGGCGGGCCCGAAGTGTACAGCGAACAGCGAGTGGCTGAAATGAAGCATTGGTCCTAGATGACAGGTGAAGAGTACTGTGAGCTTGATCCCGAGGAGCTTCGAGCGGAATACGAGTGCGGACAGCGTTATCGAGCACGACAAAGATATCTTTACAGAGAGCACGGTTGCCACGGGTTCAGCGATTACGTAGAGGCTGTTAAGCGTCGCCTGGCAAATCACGGCTTCACTCAACCATTTGAGCTCGATCATGATCCCAAGAAGCAGGATCAGTTGACAACATGGATCGAATATCTCAATTACGAATACTGATGACTGGACAAGTACATCAAACGGTTCAAAAGGCATGAGCCAGCTCGGGAAAAGGCCCGACAACAACTTGTTGACTTGGATATATTGAAATCACATGAACCGGAAGAGTACTTCTGGGCTTTTCGAGCGCTAATGGGGTACTCGCCAGAAAATAGCCGAGCCGAGAGTGCTTTGCGGAGCGCAGTGTCCGAAGAGGGAAGAATTGAGGGGTTAATGAAGAAGGATCCAAATTGTTTGAACATGTCGAAGTCAAAGGGAATGTCGATGTTGGAAGAAGCCGGGGCTAAAGTCCTCAGTGCAAAGGAACACTTGGAGCAACTTCAAAGTCGACGCGAGCACATTTTACGACTTATCCGGAAAGCCAGTGACGGAGGCCCCGAGAGAAGGGTACTCGCTCAGCGGAACCTCGCACAGTGGGTTTTAGACCAGGTTGCCTTGATTGAGTCCGAGATGAGCAGATCTGAGGAAAAGCCGGCCTTAGCTCATGAGAAGATGACCAAAAAGCCATCCCCTGATCACGGCGAGCCTTTAACAAGCAGTTCCCCCAGCAGAGTTGATGCTCAAACCCCAAACTAGACTCCGTCCAACGAAAGCACAACAAAGAGGAAATATGCCACTGACGACAAACCCTCGATGAGTCATTGCTCGACAGTGTCTAATGAAAGGACAACAAAGAGACAATGTAACACCAATGGCGAGAATTCGACGAGACATTCCCTGAACGGGCTTAACACCAGGACTCCAAACCCAATCGTGCTAAATGAAGAGACAACAATTGAGAAACGCACCGCCGACGACGAGACTTCTATGACACTTCCTCTGAGATAATTGGTGCCGATGCCTCAAACCCAGTTGTCTTGCACGAAATGACAACAAAGGGCAAACGCCCTTTTGATGACGAGCCTTCTACAAGGCCACCCCAGGAACATCCGAAGAGCGCTGACGCCAAGCATCCAAGCCCAATCGTGCACAGTTGCCCAAAGATTCCCCAAAGGACCAGAAAGACGGAGCCGCAGCGTCTCTCAGAGAGTCAGCCGGGCGCTTTTCGGCATTTAGAAGCTCTAGCTTCCGATGTTGGTGGAGGTTTGCACCATGAGGGTGGGCAATCGCCAGAAAGCCCTGACGGAGCGGACGTATCGCTGCACGCTCAACGAAAAATACTCAGCCCCATGCCACTACGGGAGTGAGGTGAAGAACCTAAGCGTACCACAAGCGACCGAGCTGGCCTATATTATATTGTAAAATCCTAGCCAATTACAAGATGAAAATGCTCCAATAGGTTGGGTTCCCGTGGCTCTTTAAATCACTAGATGTAGACATGTAATCACATGGAAATTGGTACGGGATTGTTGCCTTAGCACGATGGAAGGGATAGTCTTAACCAGGTTCAGTGGCAGTGTCGTCATCGTTTAAAGTTTCCAAATACGGACCAAGAGTGGCCAGTGCACACACAGTGTGTGTGGCTGGTGCCAATATTTCCCACCAGGCGCATGTGCGCATCAAGTGCCATGGATAAACATGGAGGATGGCTTATGAGAAGGTAAGCGGCGGGCCAATTGCCGAGTATGCATTGTCAGCCCATGATGAATCCTGAAAGATTATCACTGATTAAGATAACTCGCTTTGCTGTTTATCCACCCTTCCTCCCTATTCACAATGCATGGATGAGTCATAGGATGCACGTCTGGAAATGAATATTTCCCTATTGGGTAAGATCTTTCCTTGACAGGATGCCAAGGCCTGAGTTTATATCCACCTCCTGCAGATCTCCAGAAGAGGCAACAAATTCCGTATGCCCATTTGGCCATGCCTCCATATTCTACAAGCTATTTAAAACCAGTTGTATGCCAAAGAATCCTTCCGAATCCAGCACTTCGAATATTGCTTGACAAACAAAAACCATGACTGATCTTGAGAATGCTGAGCAATGCACGCCTCAGACTGATGTCCAGGCATTGGGTAGGCAAAGACCAAAGGTATTTGCGTCTCGATGGTCCGAGATTGGGTTTTGTTCCGCGTTGCTAGGGTCAATGTTAATAGCGGTATGACTTGGCACTACTCTAAAAGCTAATAGCCCATGGTTCTGACACGCAGTAGGAATATCTAGTCAGCGGCTTCCACGTCATCCTCCCCCAGCTGAGTGCTGAACTCGACATCCCCCAAGCCTCGCAGACATGGCCATCAAGCGTCTTTTCGCTTGTCACGGGATCAATGCTCCTACCGGTAGGGAGGCTTGGCGATGTGTACGGCGGGTACGTTGTCTTAAACGCCGGCCTTTTGTGGGCCATCGCATGGTCATTGATTGCCGGATTCAGTCAAAACTATATAATGCTTATATTCTGTCGCGCTTTGCAAGGTTTGGGCACTGCAGCATTCCTGCCAGCAGGGATCATGATGCTTGGCAAGATATATCGACCTGGGCCTCGCAAGAATCTCGTCTTCTCCTTGTATGGTGCTTTTGCGCCTATGGGATTCTTTATTGGGAGTAAGTGTTGCCCAGACGAACACTACCGAGCCTTGTCACGGTCACATCCTCTTCCTCCCCCGAGCTAGACACTAAGCGGTAACACAGTCCTTATGGGGGGAATTTCAGCACAGCTCCTGACGTGGAGATGGTTCTTCTGGCTAGGAACAATATTTCTAGTCATAATAACAGCAATTGCGCTCCTAGCAGTTCCCTTTGACTATCCCACCAAGCAACCAAACGCTCAGATGGACTGGCTAGGTGTGAGTTCTATCGTTCCGGGCCTGATACTTATCATCTACTCGATTACCGACAGTTCACATGCTCCCCATGGATGGGCTAGTCCGCAAATAATAGCGACCCTAGTAACTGGTGTTGGTTTTCTCAGTATTGCATACTATGTTGAGACAAGAGTTGCGAGACACCCATTACTTCCGGCAGACTTATTTGCCCCTCCATACATGAAACGCTTGGTGGTGGCGCTTTTCATGGCATACGGAGTTTTTGGCTTATATCTGTTTTACTCGACTTTTTATATCGAGTTAGTCCTCAACATCTCGCCGTTGCTAACAGTCGTCTGGTACCTCCCAATGATCCTTGGAGGACTTATACTTGCGATAGTTGGTGGCTTCACCCTTCACCTCTTATCCGGCAGAGTTTTGCTCATCATTTCTGGAGTCTCAAATCTGCTTTGTGCGTTACTGTTTGCGATCATGCCCGACAACCCCAATTACTGGGCATACATATTTCCAGCAATGATTTTTGCAACCATAGGTATCGACGTTGGCTATATAGTCAGCAATATTTTCATAACGAGCCAAGTGCCTAGTCACCGTCAAGGCATAGCTGGGGCACTTATAAATAGTCTTCTATTTCTTGGGATCTCGTTTTTTCTAGGTCTGGGGGATATTGTTGTCGGAGAGACAAATCATCTCGGATTCAAGCGAAGCTATCAATCAGCGTTTTGGCTAGCTGTGGGCCTTGGGGGGTTATCGACGCTACTGTGCTGCTGCATTGATGTCGGAACAGCGAAGAGCGATTTGACAGTGGATGAACGACAGCAGCTGGGGATGGAGTCACACAGGAGCTAGAAGGCCAATACGGAGTGTGAACTGAAGCGAGCTTCTAATTTGGATATGATGACGGTGGATTGGGCCGGAGCGTGCCATAAAGAGGCGCGTCGAAGATATCGGCTTCTGGCAATGGATAGATTGGAAAATAGAGAGATCCAGCATATTCAGCGCAGCACCTGTCTTGCATGCCATTACACTTCTACCTAAGCTTCTAAAAACAACATGTTTCCAGTATCATTAGGTACCTTTATCAAGTGTTCCTAAAAGCAGCACGGAAGGGGTAAATCTGGATCTTCCGAGACTGTCAGCAAAATTCCTCATCTGGAGTTTCTAATCTTACCTTTTCCATATCCCAGACCCCCGAAGTGGCATATATGTCCTTGCTCAGCTGCTCGCGGACCTCCTCAACGGACTTGGCCACGCAGACAAGCGTACTGCCCATGAAGTCAAGGTTTTCGGGATTATCATCCTTTGGAACGTTGTTCAAAAGGGCGCCTGGAGTGGATGATGTCAGTCTTTAGCCTTTGAAGATACTATACGTAGAAACTCTGTGGGGTATATAATGAGCTTGGCAGACGGGGAGCTTGAGAAACATACCGCCCATCTTCCAGTTCCCGCTTTCAACGTTAGGCTGCATGTTGCTAAAATGAAGGCTACAAGAATTATATTAGATTACAAAAGTGATCGAATATAGGGAGGGAGGGCAGGCTGTGACTTACTGCCGGACGGCTAGACGCTTCGCACGAACATCTGGCTTGTCGGGAACAACAACCAGGAACTCGTACTTTCCAGGCTCTACCGTTACGGATTGCGCCATCGTGTGGACTTCAGCGATTTAGGTTATAACGTCGGGTGAGGCAGGTAGAAGTTTCGACAAGGCAAATCGCGAAGCTATTAAATTGCGGGGCAAAGCCGAGAATTTCTGGGGTTTGTCGACAAGAGAGAGGGGCTGGCTTTGACAAAAGGGCGCGCTATTTGACAAGAATGCGCCCTAAAACACTTGCGGGGCACTTTTTGCGCTATTCCTTTTCTCCACTTGTTATTGCCCACCGGGTCCATCATATCTCCCGCCTCACCTCTAGAAAGGCGGTGTTATAACTCGAATCTAACATGTGCGCGCATATTTTGTCCACGTATGCAACGTGGGTAAAGGGAGACAGAGTAATCCAGTCATAAAGTAGAGCTTCTCCCGAGGAGAGGGAAATATGATGGGCTCGATGTGACCGGTGCTGTTTGTGGCTGGTGGAGAGTTTTACACAGTGTGTATGATATCTCCACTACATACAGCTGTGGAGCTCTGGTTTGCAGTACCAGTAACAAATGACGGTCATGCTAAGCTACTATAGGAAAATGATCTATACACTCTCTTGGCCCTAATATCATGCTGATACCCCTTATTTCGAGATTCTTTTAGTAATATAGGTCTTTTAGAGAGGTTATTTACACATACGTATAACTAATCACACTCCAGGGATAAAACACGAAGTCATCCATGCTGCCAGTTCACCTCCATTGTGGGTATTTCGATTGTAGCCTACGGTCACCTCAATGTCCCTGGTCTATTCAAATGTCGTTCCTCCATCCTTCAGTCCCATTGTAAGCCCAAGCAATGCCATCGTCCTTGTAGTGACATTGTTCAATATCAGAGACATGGCTCACACCTTTTCCATGAGTGTGGTTGAGGAAGCGATTACGGAACAGTGCAGCGAAATCTCGCCGCGAACATGCGAGCAGGACAATTAACTGGCTCACGCGCTTTCCCCGCTTCCCAAAACCCATCCAACACATCAACAATGACTCCCAGCAAACATAACGTCTTGATCACTAATCATTTGCCGAACCTCGGCATTCTCTCCTCCAGCATTCGAAGACTTTATCCACTAGACGATTATTTTAGGCATCGTCGTACTCATAGAACAAAAAAAAGAAAGGTGTCAGACGAGTCAACATGCCACTCTACGAAGTAAGTCACGCGGCGGCCCTAAGCGGCGACCAGAAAGGTGAGCTTGCAGAAGCCATCACCAACATTCATTCGGCAACTTTCCAAGTTCCGCGCTTTTACATCAACGTCATTTTTAATGACGCGTCCCTCCAACCGACTTATGTAGGAGGGCGACCGGTAAGTCTAACCAGCACCACCATGCCTTGAGAGTTCTCTCAACATTTCAGCAGCGCCTCACCAACCGCATCACGGCGCGCGTTCGCAACGGGCCTGCTCGTGATAGGCAGGCATTCAATAGCCTCTGCAGCGATATCAATTCCGCCTGGCGCCGCATTGTGCACCCCGAGATTCCACTCTCGCAGCTACCGCCAAGGGACCTCGAGCTGGGCGCCGTCTTCGTTACTGGCGAGCTGCTTGCGGGTATGAAGGTTGGGTTTCCGGTCCCGGCTGCAGGAGAAGAGACAACATGGGCTGAAGAGCATTTTTCGTCTTTTAAACGGAGGGCGGCCTTGGGTGATGAGGATTTCATTGACTATGTTGCTGAATTGGAGAAACGGCCCGGCTTTAACGGTCCCGCGCTTCAATAGCGTGCATCAAAGTTTCAGGAGCAACAGTAGCATGCAAATTCGATTCCGCAAATAAAAAGAAGTTTTAAATCAGTACTGTAATAGCTTTGTGTTGTTCCTGCATGCCTACAGTCCGGCCTCATCATCCTTCAAAGTCGATTTCGAACCACCGGGAGAATTCAACCTTTCCCCCATTGGCACTGCCTTTTTTTCATGCCTTGGGACAGGTGATCAATAAAGCAGTTTCTTAATGAAACCTATACTGGCAGAGCACCTTTGAACCAGTCACGCAGCTACTGCCAAACGTCCCCTGACACTGAATGCACCTCCCTTTCTTGGCCCGATCACAATTGCTCCCACTTGCAGCCCATTGCACGGCCTGCCAACCACTGGGGCACTTTCCGGAACAGAAGGGAGCTGAACCAAACCACTTCTGCGCATAGCTGTAGAAGGGAGTGGTGCAGCTGCAGACGACACGGTAGGGGGCGTCAATGTTCTCGGCGAGGGTGCGCTGCGCCGTCGCAGGCAGCACACAGATGCGGTCATTCGGCTCGGCGCCGCGCCACTCATAGCCCGGCTTGCATGCGTTCGGCCCCATGTTCCCACGTCCAGCCTGTCTTCGAGAGGCCGCCGCAGCATTGTCGGCCTGTGTCGAACTGCGCACCGCCGGTGTCACGCAGACGTGGTCGCCGGGAAAGGCCTCGCGCCACACGTATCCTGTTTTACATCTCGTCAGTGAAAGAAAATGGATTGGATGGGCCCTGTGAACTGCAACCTTGGAGGCAAGTGTCGGGCCCATAGTCGCATGTCCCAGCGAGTGCTCGTAGGGCAAAGGCCAATAAACAAAGCAAGAAACTAGAGGCGAAGTTCACCATTGTGAAGAACCTTAAAAAAGCCGGCAGAGGTAATTAATAGAATTAAAGGACTACATGTCAGAGTCAATACAGGATCTTATACTTATATCTACTTATAATACAACCGGACCTACATTTGGTGCCTGGGGGCGGATTCACCAAATGCATTCGGTGCTTGCAGCATCTTGCTTCTTTGAAGTGTACGCGCTATATATCATAGTTGTGCATAAGCTTAAAGCCTGTCAACGCCATGTTCCAGCTAAATACCCAATAGGTATGAATACCTCAGCCCTATAACTTCAGCTGCATCGTTTCATTCAGCCCCAGGGCTTTAGTTGGGGTCAGCGCTCAAGTCGTCGTGATTTGCGGTTGGCTGTCTGAACGGCGACCTGGACAGCCAGTGACATCATATCAAGTCTGCAAAGGTCCAGACCCATCATGCCAAGACAAAGGGCCGTGGCTGAGTGACGCGGAACATCTATTACCCGGCTCATCACACAGCCACCCACCATAAGATGAGACCCTTGTCAACCGACCCCTCAACCGACCGCCACGTGACTTTCATTGCCAAAAGACATCTTGGTGCTTAGATAATCGATAGTTTTTGGGTCGGTTGACAAGGGTCTTGTCCCACCGCTTTGGGGAGGATTAATGGTCCGCAAAAGGGTGACGTGCAAGTGGAGCCTGTGTTGTGGCGAGTGCTGTTGGTCATTGCCAAAGGCGCTGGTACTGTGAGTAGGTTGCTGTGAGGTGCGCCTTGCGGTTAGCACCATCTGCCGGTAGCATCTGGAGATCAATGTTATCTTGGATGCTGGATTTATTTATGAGGGCAAATCGGCGGCTTCCACTCAGAAAAATGGCAAAGGGCTGCGGAGAAATTGATACAGTGTACCTTTTGGTATAATACCGGTGCCATTTTGAATTGATACATGAGGAGAACAAAATAAATTCGGATCAACGCTGGGCAAAAAAGAAAGATCATGTGATAATGTAGATTGATAAATCTACTGATAAATTCTAATTTAAAAAACCAGCTCTTTCTAGCCCATGCCGTATTTCCATTAGTAAATAACCAGGTAGAAAGTCTGGGCATTACTTCCAACGGATCGGTTGTCTAATCGCAATGGGTGCCTGTAGATCGTCCATGATTAGCATATCGAATTCGCAAATTTTGGGGAGCGATAGGGAGGACTCACCCTGCCGCCGATCCGGTAGGATCATCCACGGAAACCACGGTTCCGTAGCGGACATTTTGTATCCTATAAAATGTCAGAGGGATCTTATTGCTGATTGTTGTGATTGACGATTAAGGCACAGTAACTAACATGAAGCCGTCGCGACCAGTTTCATTTCGTCCAATATACCATTCCTGCTGCTTCTTGTCATCTACGCCGGTACGGCGTGCGGAGTTAACAACCATCTTGTTGATTTCTGGTTGCCACTCCATGTATTTGCCATTGTTGGTGATCAGCCAAGGCGATGTACGATCTGCGGGGTTGACCTTCAGCAGCTTGATTTTCTGGTTACCGTTTGCGAGATCCGGGATGAAGCCATGAGCTCTGGGTCCGTTATCCAATTTCATGTATTAGTATCACGTTCGCGTGAAACATCATTGTGTGACTAACCTGCACCAAAATCAATCGCGAACCAAGGTTTAAGCAGGAGATTGATTGAGGCGAAACGGTCATGGCAGGAAGGGTCAAGATTGTTCTTGGTTTCAAGGGGCCTGGTTGCGTCTGCGACCTGCTGTTCCAGATCCTTGATTCTGCTGTCCTTAGTGGTAGCACGGTTAGTGCTGGTCTGAGCGGCCTGTTCTAAATCCTTGACCTTGTTTTGCAGAACGGCGATTTGGCCATTGTCAACCTGCGCAAGTTGTACCTGGTCAGTAAGCAAGCATGACTTCCCCTCGACTGCGGCAGAAGCTCTGACTGGCCCCTTCTCGGTACTCTTGAAAAAAACAACACCGGTTTTGGTGAAGCCCGACCAGGGATCCTCAATGTTCAAGAGCTCAGTGGAGAGAGTGACTCGGCGCTCACCCTGGCCAGCGTAATATTCTCGACGAACCTGGTCTTCCACGCTCTTGAGACGAGTTTCATCATTGCACACCTTTCCGCCATACACCGTCGTGACAATTGACCACGAATACCTGGACCACGCACGAGCCTGCACCTCGGTGTGCAACGACGCAAAGGTAATTTGAATAGTTTCCAACGCATTCTTGTTGTAGTTGGCAGAGCAGACGCGCATTGGCCCGGCTCCATATTGGTAAATGAATGCAAGACTCTTAGCGTAAGTCCCTGGAAGGTCCTTGTACACTGTGCTTTGAGCCAGATTGTTGATCTCATTGACAGCGATCCTGAGGCTGTTGTCGGCAGCAACCATGTCCTGGAGTGTCTGGGTTACATCTTGAACACCGCAGACAGCAGACAAAATTTTCAATTTCTTCGGGTCAACCCCCTCCGCAATCTTGGATGCATCGCCCTCAGGGGGCGGCGGGAACAAGGCAGCGGCGGCAGCAGTGCTGTTTGTGTCGTGCTGGTCGGTGACATCTGGATTTGTCACGGCTGGCAGAATGTCAGCCCAAATCTCAGGTGCAATAAGAGAGCCGAGGTCAATCTTGACAACTTCTGTCTCGCTCTTCGCTGTTGTTGGGGTAGGTGTCTTCTTGGGTCTGGTTGTGATACCAGCTCCCTCGTCGCCGCCTGCGTACTCAACCCAATTATCGCTTGAGGTTTTGGCGGGTTGCTCATCATAAATCAAGGATTCAGGAGATGCTGCGATGGCCTCGTCCACAATCTGGCGAACTAGCTTGCTCTTGGAGATGGTATCGAAACTATTTTGCTTGGCCAGTAGATCAGGGTTGCGAGACAAGGCGTTAACCTGTGAGAGCGTTAAGAGTCACTCATTTGTATCGTAGATTGTAAGACGTACCACCGCCACAATCTTGTTCATCTCAGTGCGCAAAGCAGTGCGAACAGCCACCAGTGTACCGGTGTGGATTGGAATTGCCTTGGGCTTCAGAACCTTGGCTGCATTGCATTAGAAATGGTGTATTAAGTGTGAGAGCAGCACTTACTGTAGTTTTCACCATGTGAAATAATGTCTTGAACCTTTTTCACCAGTTGCTTGTACTCCATGTAATTGTTGAAGAGCTCTGCAGTGTAAGAGACGACTGCATCATATTCAAGCGGTCTTAGGCCAAGTTCGGTAGCCCAAACATTGAAGCTTCTATTAGCTTTGTACTTGGTCAGAATAGCCCTGAAGTAATAGGATATGTCAGCATGATTGTTTTCACTTTTTTCTATCTCTATTTTTTGTGTATTGTGAAGTATCATACCATGTCCTCTGTGGGGTTCGGGCAACATTAGAAGGGAACGCAGCGGCTGCCTCGTAGACAGAGTTGACATCCCAAGTGGTCTTAGGATCCTTGATCTGACCGCCGCCCATCCAATTCACTGCAACAGTCACCTCAGTCTCATTCAGAGCGCTGGAGCTGGAGAGGTTAGACAGCGAATATGAGTCCATCGAAAAGTCGTCGGCGGCTTCCGTGGTCTTGGTTAATTTTTTAATACTGGACTGGTCAACTTTATTACTCAAAAATTAAGATGCCAAAGGACTCACGATCGAACCACGCTGTGCTTCTTGCTGCGGTCGAGACTGCGCATGGAGATGATACTGCTGAACTCGCCTCCCTGGATGAATCCTATTCAAAGTCAGGTAGTGTCACGATAGGGCGGAGATTGCACATACCAGAGATGTAACAATCACCAAAGGCATTGTTGAATTCAGCAGTGCCGGGATTGATGCCCTCAATTCTCTTGAACTGAGCAGTATCCTTCACAGTTGTCGTCTGATTGACAACCTGAACGGAGACGATAAGATTAATGTCGGAGGCCTTGATCTTGTCCTCATCAATGGTGTTGCTGTTTCCGGCTACTTCGATGGTTCCTCTCTTGATAGCTGCACTATAGGAAATGTTCATGGAGCTGACAATATCCGACAAACGCTCAACAAACTTGGACGAGCAGGTGACAACCTGTGACGGATTCTCGACCTTTACTTTGTCATCATTCGTGACTTCCACAGCCCCGTCGATGCACATAGTCTGTGTGTAGGAGTTGAACCCCATGCCCTGTTACCTATCAGATAGTGGCCTTTTATTGTCACGATTAGCATGACTTACCAGTCGCATGGAGTCATTGTATGGTGCCAGCATAAGAGCCATTTTGACAATTTTCTTTCTGCAAAGCACACCCACGAGACAAAGATGTAAAATATCGAATGTGAAAGTGAGGAGGTGAGGAAGTCCAAGTGAGGAAGTCCAGTTGGGCTGTCTTAATGATCTTTCTGATGTGCTGTGCGAGGGGAGTTGATAAGGATATACAGAAGTATTAGTCGCGACGTGACCATATTTTGCCTAAGATGTTATCCTTCTCAGACATCAATAGTCTCTTCGTTAGCGTTATGGATTCAGCCAGCCTCATGCCGGCCATTCGCTCATGCCAATTCGTCACGGGCGTCGCCGATGCTGGTGATATGGGACTATCCCAGCCACATCATAGACTGATGGCTGTCTAGAAGCATACGGACTTGGCTGATGAGGGGCGGTGAGACAATCGTCATCACTAGAGTATGTGGCTCAAAATCTAGAACAACAGTATTGACATCACATTATCCAAGCATCTCGATAGTATCCCTTAGTAAGTTACGGAACGGACCGTGGTGGGAACCACTATCCAATTAATTAATGCATGTCAAAGGATCTCTCCAAAGTCCCCGGATATGCTGCCGTGCAGTCCTGGTTTGTCCAGGCGGTTCCAGCTATTAACCGATACATGACTCTCGATGAGACCCAGACATGCAAAGCTCGGTTCCGTGTCACATCTCCGAGCAACAGCTTGAGCATGCCAAACCCCGATGGTAACGCAGCCTTCTATTTGGGCCACAAAGCCTCATCTTCAGTCACTCCAAGACTGAATAGCGTATCCACCTCACAGCCGAACTACTGGATACGAATTGACATGACCGCTGAGATTCCCATCTTTAATCCAGCCACGTATCGTGCTCCAACTATTATTGGATATGATAAATTTAACGTTGGTGGGACTTAGTACGGTGCTGCCTACAATCCTGCGTTTGTGGAGTCGGAATGGGATCTTATTGCTCCCTTTGATAATGAGGTAAGAAGCAGGACGTGCAGTCTGGGAGGTGAATATAAAAAAACACTGGGCTAATTCTTGTCGTCAGCTGAAACACGGTACTAGATTTATTCTCAGGTCTTGTCCCTTCAAAGATCCATCCAAACCAGATGCACCCGCAGGTAACCCTAGCCATATGGTGGTGTACCGAAATGCCCAAGGCGAGTTTCTTCCAGCCATGTCTGACTCGGATGAATATCAGTACTGGCGCATCCTTAAAACGAACCCGTCCGAGCTCTACATTAAGCCCGGCGATGAGGTTCGTCTATGCTGGGATGTCAAGGATCAAACTACCGGCTGGGGTGACTTTTCGCAAGACGTCTTTGGCCGCCGACAAACCTCTGGAGCTGCTGGCTCACCACGTCCGCTCTTCATGAAGGTTCCCTGGCCCAGATTCGAAAAGGAGAACACGCAGGTAGCGCTCATCATGTCACCTCAGGTTAATGACCTGGCACCAAAAGCCCTGAAAATCAACAAAAATGGCAGTCCTGCCATGTTCCAGTACTGTTTGCAGGATCTCAAATTGCGAATCGATAATGTCACCAACGAAGGTCGTGGTGATTCTGATGACTACATGATGCAGGGTGTGGCACAAGCTCGGACAAGTTACTCAAGGATTACCACTTATGGCTATAAGGGCGGTCCTTTTTACATTCGTAATGCTACTTTCTGGCTGGGTTGATATGGCTTGGCTATCATTACTTATTTTTGATGAGAACAGTACTCATAAGAAGTCAGAAATCCGGATGTCCGCGTATGTTAGCGCTCATATATGACGCTCCCCTATTTTAATATTTGACTGTAATTGTTTAGGTGGTCGTAAATCGTAGCTATAATCGTTGGTTCAACCGACATCACCACGGTTGACATGGTGGTGAAATTGCTTTAATCTCACATGTTTCGCATTTCACAGTTTGAGTAGTGAGCGTGGACCAGACTTTGACTTTCTAACCTTTCCATCTCGTGCTGGTGGTTTGTGGCGAAGATTTCGCCTGAAAATAAATACTGGACCACAAAGCATTTGAAACGCGATTACGCGTGTAGCAGGTTAGAATAAAGACAGGTGGGGGCTCTTGGTTCTTCCCTAGACTGGTCTCGAAATTCGGGTCAAATTCTGACTAAATATGTATTATCTAAGAACGAAGGAGGCATCTGGAAACCAATATCCTAACTTTCGTTTTGTAATTTTCTGTTGTAGGGTAAGTGGATCCGTCTCGAAATGGGCGCTCCCTGCTCGTTTACACGAATTGGGGGATAAAGTGAGGTTCGGGTGTTTATTTTTATTACTATTTCTATTTAGAATAATTGTGGCATGCAAGAAACAAGTTCAACAGGAATAAAATTGTCATATTAAGAATGAAAAATTACCCAGTGTCGATCCGTGGTTGGTGGCCATCTTGTATCCACACCAGCCTTGACAACATTATCCCGCGTTTAATGCGCAACAAAACATGATAAGAATTCTAAAAGGAAAAAAATTCCTATAATGAACGCATTACAAATTGACAATGTTTTTGAGCTAGATTGATGGAATCTCACATGTAGTTACAATTCCAAGCGAAATGAGGTTAACTTACATAATAAGCTTATTGGAGGTGGAGGGCAGCGCATTGACGTCCCCATTCATTGAGAGATACTTCTTAGCTTGTGAGTGAACTTCAAAGTACGGTATAGCACGGTCTCGGATAAAACTGGGTTCTTTTTCTCAGACGTTCAAGCAGGATAAGCTTAACGAGTACCTACGCCGCCGTTGACAATCGCCACATCCTGCATTTGCTGTAAGGGTATCACAGCATGAGCGGCCGCGAGAGTGTGGCGTCTTTAGCGTGGATCCAGACCTATCAAGTGCTTCTTAGTTGTCTCAATTTAATCTAAATTCACTCAGCTCAACGCCTCTTGCGCCTAAAATATCCGTTCCCTGCCTTGGTATCTCTCAGCTGGCCTCCACCGCTTCCATCTAGCCCGGTAGTTGTGTCGCACTAATGCGCAGGGCTACGGACGGATTGCCAGCGTAGTGCCCCGCCGCCTGTAGGGTCCCCGATCAGGGGCGTGGTTTCGGCAATCCATAAGATTACCGTTCATCCATTTCTCTCTTGTGCATTGAAGTTTCTTCTCACGCGAATTTTAGAGGCAGTCGAGCTTGTCTTTCTATCTTGGACGCAAAGCGCAATTTATTTTCTCTTCCCTCAATTTCGCCATAGCAATTTTCTTTTAATCTATAACCCGGGGCATTCTCTGTGGAAATGATAAATATTTCACTTTTTGGCCTCTTGTTCGCAGCCCTTGCTGCTTCGGCATCCCCTGTCACTAGCAACAAATATGATGCAAGCTCACCTCCGCAATGCTTGAGGAACGATGTGTTCAAAATAATGTATCAGCCCAGCAATAGAGCTCAAGCTAGTGACTATTGCAGCGCTCATGTTACCAAGACACGAGTTTTCGAGGTCACTAAAACGCCAACGGTTACTGAGACAAAACCGTGCATCAAGACGAATCCGCCATCGACCAAGACTGTGACCGTGACTGCGACGAGCACGCATTCCTTGAATTACAAGATCACGGAAACTCAAATTTTGACGAAAACCAAGATTTCTACCTGCACGGGGCTCACCACGGTCACATCGCGCACCACTGTGGCTGGTGCTACTGTTGTTACTACCATCACTGAGGAGGTGCCGAAATATCGCGTGACCGTGACGCGCACCAAAACTGTCCTTGTTACTCCAGTCGTTACTCGCACAACATCCGTCAGCATCACGAAATCTACGACAACAACGAAAATCGAGACGGAGACGAATGAACGCACCCGCACTATTTCAACAACTATTACTTTCGACCTCCGTGGATTGGAGGAACGAGCGATTCAAACCGACGTGCCTAGGAAGATCGAAGCTCGCAACAACGTCGACACTGCTCTGGAGCCATATGGCGAGGATGAGCAGAAGGATGCTTGCTCTTGTCTAGGCGTGTATCCGAAAACTTTGTTCACGACCAGCACTCACACTGCTAAACCTACAACCGAGACAGTTCACCCCACGAATTATGTGAATGGTGTCACCAAGACGATAACTACGACATATACTCGTACGGTTGGAATGCCGGGGACACAAATCAAAACCGTGACGAAAACCAAGACAATTCAGCAGACCAAAACCATCAAGCGCACTCAAACGAAAATGGAAACTTACATGACGACGCCCAAGGAATATAAAACGATTACGAAGCCAGTACTGGGTCATCAAACAGTTACCAAGGTCGTAAAGGTCACATCCACCGTTCGAGGTGCACGTACCACATCGAAAACGAAAACCGTCACTCGGACTTCTATCAGCACCGTATTCACAACAACCACCACGGATGAACTAACCACTGTTACTATACCGACAACATTTACCTTGACAGGCCCTCTCCCAGTGACGGTTCCGTAAAAGTAGTGGGAAAATTCCGCAGATACGCAGTGCAATGATAACAATAACTGGTGGATAATATGAGGCTTTGAGCCATGTTTGAACTGGAAAATAGGAGGGCGAGTTGGAAATAATTTGGTTCAGAGCGTATATCATGAAAGATGATTATTTTCTCGCTTATTTTACTTCATCTTGTACAGAGTGGAGTTTGACCAAGACTTTCTCAGTTTGAGCTTGAATAAGCAAGAAGTGTATTCAAGGGATAGTTGAATTACTAAAACATAAATACCTGAATTCTCAATAGCTTGGTTAAATTGGTTGGCGCCGGCCGTGATTCTGAACAACGAAAAGCCATAATTTAGTCTACAGTTCATGAAGAAAAAAGAGGTATCAAAGATATCGCAAACCTCTGGAAATAGACGTGTGAAGAGTTCCTTTTTGCAGGTGAAAGCAAGTTTCCTGATCGGCTTCTGGAAGGAGTTGAGCCTGTTCAGGAGATTCATGACATTTACATCCCAATTTGGCAACTGATGCGTCAACGTCCAAGAGAGCACAAATAGTCGTTTCTCGTTGGTCAACATGTGGCATTTCATCCTATTCAGCTGGTCGTTGGCCATGATAACGGCATCGTCCTTGTCAGTGTAAGGGACTGGCCCAACGACAACTGCAGTTGGGGGTCGATGGTATTATTTGTATACTTAAAGAACTAAGACCTGCTTTCCCTTTTCTTCTCCCTTTTTACTACTTCCTCTAATTCTATCATCTCGCTCAACTCCCTAGCTCCTTCCTACCCTATATAGCTAGGCCTATGGCCTAGCTCTTTACAGTCAGAGTATTCATTGCGAACGTTAAACTGCAAGGACTTGTAAAAGCCTCGGTCCGCAAATTTTCCGAGGTCAAGACTCTCGTTTTCCTTGACGCATAGCACGGCCGCTTTGGCGTTGCCAATAAAATCGTCTAGCTTGAGTTGACTAAGATGATTGGCCTTTGACTTGTCTTGAACAACTTATAAACGCACAATCTTCAGCAATTCATTCATGAGGGAGTACCATTCATCAGAGTTGAACTCTTGCCCAAAATCGGCATCTGTGTGAAGAGTGTGAGAGAAGTCGAGGATGATAAGCTCGGCATACTGTTGGGTAAATTGATTGACGCCAATGGACAAATTGCATTGGCACTGATAGGGTGGGATGAGGAAATTGTTATGCACTTCCGCTTTGACGATTCTGGTCTAGCGCCTTTTGGGCACAAAATGAAATAATTAGTCCTCCCAGATGGCTGTGTAAGCATATGAAGATAGGATGGCAAAGACTCAGGTAGAATGGAGATCGCGATGAGAAGCATCTACGACAGCTGTGGAGTTTTTGAGAAACGTTGTGAATAGAAAGAGATGGCTATTATAATACTATATCATTATTATCGAACAGTAAGAGATCCCGGCGAGATTATTCTATCCCCGTATATCGTTCCCACAATGACTGCCATGTTCAAGATCCTGATATCGACTCCTTCCATCGCAATGCTGTTTCTCAATTGATAATCATCAATTCAAAGTCTCTCCTCAAAGAAATGCCGTCCGGTGCCCCTGACTTGCTCTGAAGTATGTTCGAGGTTATTCTCGGAGTCTTTTGAAGGAGTCATCGACACTTGTATTAACCGATCTTGGAGTGAGGTGGTGTCGTGGATAAACTGATTCAGCATTGAGTAGCTAGCATTTTCACTACATGCAAGTTAGACAAGGGCATCTGCTATCTAGCTTGAAACTTGGTGGAAATTTGTAGATGACATACGACTGATGGATAGATATCGCGGGCGGCGCAGAGGGTGATGCTGCAGCATTGCAATGCATGGTAAGAAAATAGAAGTCGTGTCGGTATATTTGAAGACGTTGAAGGTTGCGTTTTAGAAATAAGTGAGTAACAAGGTAATTATTTCAGTAAGCTTGGAAAATGAGCTGAAAAACTGGTCAGAAGTGAATATGTTTTGAAGAAAGAAGATTGCATTGTGGAGGAGTTTCAATGTTAAATGATTGATGCTCCGGGGTGAAGCAAGGCAATTGATCCAAGCGACCCGAGATAGAGACGCAAGAACAGGGGGCATGACCGGCAAACGTGATGACGAAGCAATACAAGACGGCTTTGCACCAGAGCGTGCACACCAAGATTACCCCTGGGCGTTGAGGTGAACTGTCATCCAATACTCGCCTACAGCGGCTTAGCGCTGCCATCTCAGCCGCTTTGGTCCCAGAACCTGATTTTGATTTGCAGGGTTAGGACCGCGTTCTGGTAAGACATGCAGCCTAGAGCACTAATCAACATAACCGAATGCAGCATTTCATGTTTTGAGGTCAATAATTACGACTAAAACAGGCAATCTAGCGAGGTTGAGCGACCAAAGAAGAGAGAAAGGGGTGATGGTACAAAATGAATGGGGCCAGATCTCGATGAATTAGTCCTAGATACCGTGGTAAGACAGTTGAACCCCTGCCTCGCTGTCATGCCTATTTCGAGAAACTGCAAATATTGAACATCAGCTGAAAGTAGTCAAACTCCCAGATATAATGAAGGGTCGTGAGCAAGCTACGATTTGTTCGCAAGGCTGTGGTTGGTGCCATCGTCGTTTCAGTAATGTCGCAGATCATCATGATGCTTTGATACAAAACAGGGGAGAATACAAAATGTTCGGAGGTGACTCGAACTGATTCTGTTTGATTGAATAGAAAGGTGAGTGGATGAGTGCAATGATCGACACTAATGCAAAACTTCGGATGAGTCTTGTGAGTGCTTGTTGTGTACACTTGGGAGACGGTGTCGACTAAACTTGCAGCGCAGTTGGGCGGCACGGGATCGACATGGACCTAGCGCGGAGTGACTTGCAGGAAGACCCTGCAGAACTAGCTAGTTCACGTTCGCGACCTGGGGCGGATATGGAAAAGTGTGTGGTCATCACACGGCCAAGGACTAACTAAGTTGGTCAACCGAGCGCTGATGTGCGGGGCACTCAATCAACACTGACCCTCGCTCTCAGCTCAAGACGTGTCTGCCATTCCTGTCAAAAAGGAAGATACAGGGTTCTTCCTGGTTGAGTAAAAGCTTGAAAATGGATTGCGGTACCAAATAGTTAAATATGTTGTGCAGTTGACCCTTCTAGAGGTTTTTGACACCAAGGCCGTCGTCCGTCATCCCAATTCTCGGCTCCGACCCTGGTCGATTGTTAGTGGTTGACACCCGCCCTCCCCTGCCCCTTCGCCAAGCTATTTATTTTGGGTTGAGTCATGACTCCTTCTTGAGGGTCAGAGCAGCCTCATCCTTGATAAAAGTGCTAGAGCTCCGGCCGAGTTTGCCGTTGGCTTCGTAATGTAGACGGGGGATAAACCAATTCCAGAACTGGATCGCGACTGGTCCCTCGAAACCTTGATTCCAACACACACTACGATCGTCGCTTGCGAGGCGCATAAAGAAGCCATGGCTGTGAATCGTGGCAAAGGGAGACGCCACCTGGGTCCTAAGAAAAATTAACCACTTGGCTTTGGGCTAAAGTTGCTCGTTTGCTTGATATAGAGAAGCAAGCAAGGCGCACTCACTAAAAGTACTGAGTAAATGTTTTTGATATTGTATTCAAATGAAGCTAGAAAAAGCAGATGCTCTATCTAGACTTATTTTGATAATTCTCAAGTCAAATCGCCTGAAAGTTTCTCATCGCAGTGAGGATGTAAGTCTTGTTTTCCCTTACTGGGATCCCCACCCTCGCGTGCCGAGCCCTTGTGGAGATGACACGTTGGCTGACGCAGACATGGGCCTAGGAAACGGCTTAGTCCCAATATATTCTCTAAAGGAATGCACTAAATGGACACATTGGTGAAATCAGTTCAGCAAGCAAGAGGCGCGGGACGCAAAAGTGTAGAAGGAAGAGGGGCATGATCACAGGGCATCTCATCTTGGGCACCGAGGCGCGCCTCTGACAACCCCTGCCCGTTGAAAAAGCCATTTCCCTGTACACCAGAGATGCGATTGGTTGAGTAAGCGGATTTGATTGACTAATGCGGGATTCGTGTTGATCTCACAAAAATCCTCTGCCGGCTAAATTTAGCGGGCGCATCCAACATACGCCACACTTCGTCTGCCTCATTCTTCTGTAAGGTCCACATGCGGCGCACACAAATTACTGGAAGAACACATGAAAATCCTAAACCTGGGCTATTTATATTCTTTAAATCATATTTTAATAATGGCTTTATACCATACATTGCAATTTTTAGCATGCTGTCAAGCTATAGCGAATGAGATCGCTGCAGCTCCGAGTGAGGCGCTCGTGTACCCGGAAGAGTGGACATGCGGACTGGTAACTGAGAAATCGAGACTCGTGATGGGTGGCTTTAGACCCCATATCCGCTTCTTCTACTGGCTTCTGAAGTCCTGGTGCTATCCGGATCTCCGCTTCCAGCACGTGGTGTCACTAGTTGTATCTCCTTGATGTCCAAATCGTCTGTCTATTGCAGACAAGGTAATACCGGTGACGAAAACCTTTTGTCTACTCATGCTATAATGAAGGGCGTGATCAGCTCGCCAAAATATCCAGCAAATTGGACATTGAATCGTCCATCATGTCCGAATATATATTCAATACTTCGGCTTGGAATCGAATCATTTCTTCTATCTCTACGAGCAGCCTGGAAGTCTCCTCTTTGTCAAGACTGTTGTATGATCTTTGAGCGCACCCTTGGTCCAATAAACGAGTTATCATAACCGAACCTCTCCAGGCGATTTGATGCGGCCTGGATACTGTTTTTAATTGCTCCAAGCATTTCAGCATCAGCAATCGATCGTCTCCCACCGACTCACAACCTGATGGCATAAACTGATTGTCGTCTTTGTAGAAAAGTATGTTTAAACAGATAATGATTGATGCACTGATAACATGCGCAGGTGTTGTCCAGATATTGATATCTTGACCTCCAACTCTCTGTAGGTAGATTCTCAAAATTGATCTTGCGGACTCGAGACTCGCGATTTGAGAATAAAAGTATCTGCGATCATCGACTGCCCTGCAAAAGAATGCGCGATGAATACTGATACGTTTGTGAGCAAAAGTGATACGAAAGCTTCGACACAGGTTTATTATCCAGCTTGGACTTGATGGTGTGAATTGGAAGGTTTCTTGGCGCAGCCAAGCTGGTAAATCTTTTGCAAGGTTTCTGAGTTTGTTATCAGCCTCGAGGACATTTTGGAACTCCTGATCCACATCAAGGCCCCCTTTCCTAAGACTGCAATTTTTGTCAAACAGGTCACGAGAAATTTCCGACAATTGGGAATGGAATATCATGAAGCTGTTCTGAGTCGGGTAGGATAGTGGTAACGAATTGATGTGACCGTCCGTCATCATTTGGGCTGGGTCATCGAGGCAGTTAGTCGGCATTGGTGTTGTGACATGTAAGACGTTCACACTGTACGCCTTTCTAAAAGATATAAGATATGAGTCTTGGGTATGAAGAAAACACCAAACCCTCCGTCGCGTCTCGCACTCAATCATGTCAGACACACTCTGGTTGGCTGTGTAAACTGGATCGAGTCGGTGCATGTTCATCATCTGTGCTACGCAGATAGCTGTGGAATGCATGGCCACGATCCGTTTATTATCTCTGCCATATAGTAACAGTTAGTGAATCTGAAGGCTCAGTACGGTATGACCCTATTGGCACTCACCCAAACGTATGGGCACACGGTAACATGACGCATACGCATTGCAATGCCTCAACTGTCTCAGTTAGTATTATTAGTTCATACGGGGCCTTTCCTACTTACTACTAGTATTTACGGTAAGGTCCACTGAATTTAACGTTTGGAGTGCTAGCTCATAAAAGTTTTGTGATAAGGTCGTCTTTTCTGGTAAATCCCATTTTGCGACTTGCTCGTGAGTCGTGTACAGAAAGGTGAGGCTTAGTAGTGAGTAATAAAGGGATAGCCAAGTGACACCCGGTAATTCAGAATTTTCGCGGTAGTCGGCGTATTGTTTGATAAAAGTGGGCATATGGATAACGTTGTGTGTCCACGCTATATGGTCTTGGTGAAATTCGAGAATTTTTGTGGCTTGTTGCTCAGTCAGAAACAGATCTGTGACCCGATCTGGTCCTTGATTGAGACGAGTCCCTCGAGCTTCATGGTGACTGCCCCAAGCTAAGCTTTCAAGAGCAGTGGCTGCATCCATTGCTAACCTTACTTCTGGTCCAATACGCTCTTGTTGAGATGATGTTGTTGGTGTGTTGCAAATGCCACTAGAGCTTGCTGGTGAGCTTTCTAAACGGCCCATAGACCCACTTCCCAGGTCAGGAGAGCCTAAGGCGGTAATTTCGTGACTGTCATCAGCATGGTCCTCATAAATGCTCATGCCTTGACGGCCTTCACTGTCGCCATGCATGGTTGTGTTCGACCCAGAGGTAGACTTGGAGAGTATGACTTTTTCTCTCGAACATTGCTCAGGAATCTTTCTTCTAATGCAATTAGTACACGGGAAAACTCTTTGACACCTCATTTTTCGCCGATAACAAGGCTGACAAGCTCGAGGTGCTCGCTGGGTAATCCGTAGTGGAGTACCCATCTTCGTTGTAGTTGCCTTGTCCACCTAGGGTGGGTACTTGATCGAAGAGGGTTCAAAAGAGTTTAATCTTCGGCATACAAGTGCAATCAGTCAAGGGACATTAGCAATGCCTTAGGGTGTATCTAATTCTTGCCTACGGCGGAGAAGAGCAGGCGGAGGGGAGTCAAGAACCCAGAGCAAGGGGCCCACATAAAGGTAGATTTACCCAACAGGTCCGCAATCAGCTTATCTACTTTTTGTCTCGCCCGCGATCTCACCCGAGATCTCGCCCGTGCAGATAAGCCATGAAGCATTTACTAACCGAGGTTTCGGTATTATTGTGAGTCAAATATGTTCTCTTTCTCTACCTTAGTTACTGTTACATTGTGAAGCGAGTCAAACCAGTGTCGTGCTTTAATGTAGCCGTTGATTGAAGCAGGGCAGCGGCAGCTGTTATCTTTGCTTCTATTCCGAAGCTTTTAGCCGGTTAATTCCCTATCGCCCCATGCCCAAGCACTAAACCCTTAGTCAGGCTAATCTAAAATCGCCACAGGTCATTCAGCGTCGTCGTGATAAATATTTCGGTCTAGGTATATAAGAATTGAATTGCTACAGGGTCGTTCTAGCGTACATGGACCATTTCTCTCTTCGCCCGCATGGCCTCAATCACTCCAAAAGGTTTTGAAACAAGGTCGTACGTCAATTCATTCTCGTCAAGACCAAGCTCTCTCAACTTCTTGAGAAAAGGATGGTTGGGACGATTGTCCATCATGCCCTTGAGCGTCCTCCGGCTAAGATCCTGTGGTTCAAAGGCGGGTTTCTCGCCAGCTGCAAGGAGTTTGGGATGTGGAGAAATAATAGCGTTCGGGCTGGGGTTGAAGAAAAATGGCAAGGAGAAGCGCTCGGAAGTTGGATTCCCAAACGCTCTATGTACTGTCGCGGAAAATCTTCCGTTGCAGAGCACTTCCATGTAACTGCCAGTGTTGACAACAAACGCATGCTTCATTGGTGCGGCTGGAACCCATATTCCATTAGCATTGAGCACTTCAAGCCCACCAATTTGATCTGAAGTATTTGTTAGTAGAAGAGATCTTAGTGATTAGGTGGGCGTCTAGCCTTGGAAGAGCAGAGTGAAACCTATGAAGACGTTAGTACACACATCAAAATTATGTTTACAGTTCCAATAGCTCACCGCCATAATCAGCATGAGGGCTGATGGATGATTGCTCGCTTGGCTCTTGAATTGGGTAATACTGCATGGTTATGTCAGTCAAGGGGCATTTAAATATTTCATCCAAATCGTGCTCTTCTAATCCCAGTGCAAGCGAGAAGATACCAAGCATTGCTTGTGCAAATTTGAACACATCCTGGTCTAAAACCAAAAATAAAAGGAAATATCAGCACCAGAATTTTTAAATCAGCTTCTGCCGACCTACAATATTCGTATATAATCTTGCGAAATTCCGGCAAGGATTCGTCGGGCCATTGATTTATGGGCACAGTGCCCGGCGGGGCAACGCTCACAAAATGCTGTTCGGGGTTGGTGTAATCGCGGCCCAGGCTATATGATGCGCGACAATTGCTTCCATCTTTGAACTTTAAAGGAAGATAGCCTTTCACACCTTGGCTATTATCGACGTGGAGTCTCAACTAGAAATTCAAGTAAGCTTTTTCCGTGCTAGCTTGGGCGTGGAAATTCACCAATTCTTCTTGAGGCATACGGAAGAATGTCTTGACCATTTCCAAGGCTGTATCTGTGACAGGCTTAGCTCATGCCATTAAAATAATACCACCGTTATACGTACCCATCTTTTCCGGAGGAAGGGGTGGGTTGATAGCATAAAAAAAGCCCACTTCCTCGGCAGCCTTCGCAACCTCCTTTGCAATAGCCTGGCGGACCTCCAAATGAGGAGAGAAAATATTTGCTACGTCAACTGTGGGAATGGAATTGAAAGTGACCTTTGCATCATTCCCTGTGAGAACAGGCCGCGACAAGCGATAGCCTCCAGAATTGTAATAAACATTTCCAGTGTCCGCATGATCTTGGAGGTCGTTGAGGATCGATGCGACAGTAGTTGATGTGACCGACATATTGCTGATGAAGTTATGGATCTTGGTGGCGTGACTTGATTTGCGTCTGCAATAAGAAAAAGTCCAACACTAGATTAAGTGCTACCCTTTTCTATATGAATTTCCACATTTTAATGGACCGTCTTCAAAGACGGCCAAGTTTCGACAGGGTGGGAGACACTGTATGGGCCAGTTTGTGCTATCTCGGCCGCGACCCGCTTTTATCTCGCCCGTGTTGGCTTCTTATCTCCGCCGCGCGTCCCCAGGAAATCTCCGCCGCAGTTTTCTCTGCTCCTATTCTTGCTACATGTCTCATTATTTATTGATTCCCGGTACGCAAAAGGAACTAGATATCTGTCTAAAGAGAATTCGTGATCCTAAATCGCACCACGTTCTGCATGTCGCTATCTTTAGTAATTGCCACGAAGTGGATATTTATTTCATGCCTGACCTGGGGTGCTTTTTTCAATAGTTCTTGATTTTTCAGGTATTTTCTTTATTGTTTCTTTTCTAGGCCTGCAATCATGAAATTTATTCCTACAAAGCAGCAATTTCGCGCCCGGTGCACTTCCCTTTCGGCATGGGAGTTACCAAAGGAGCCGTCAGCTTTGGCTCCAGAACATGTGTGGTCCAATAAGGACATGGATCCTGTTGCCTTAGAAGATCGCACATGGTCAGCCTGGACCTGGATGGCATATTGGGCAACAGAGTGTGTCAGCCTCGGAACTTGGCAAACTGGGGGAAGTATCCTCAGCTCAGGTCTCAGCTGGAGAGAAGCCATTCCGGCGGTAAATATATCCTTATCACAGATCAGATCTACAGTTCTAAAGTGCTGACTGACCTCTGCCTAGGTTGTACTGGGGTCAGCCTGTACCTCGGTACCCATGGTGTTGAACGGGACTATTGGTGCAAACTTGCACATCCCCTTTCCCGTAATTGTTAGATCCTCATTTGGATACTACTTCTCTTATTTTTGCGTTGTATCCCGATGCATTCTGGCCATGTTTTGGCTCGGGACTGTGACCACTAACGGTTCAATGGCCGTGACCGTCATGATTCAAGCTATTTGGCCATCTTATGAAGGCATCGACAACCATATAGCGAGTAACATGGGTATTACGACGAAGGGCATGATAAGGTAAAAACCTCATATTAAAATGGAAAATTACTATTTGCTGATACATCACAGCTATGTCATCCTTTGGCTTTTTCAAATCCCACTCTTTATGATTCCTCCCACTAAGCTTCGTCCACTCTTCACCCTAAAATTGATAATCACTCCCATTGCTGCACTTGCAACTATGGGATGGTGTGTAAATCAAGCAGGGGGAGCCGGGCCTGTCTTTGCAGAAAAGGCCACTCTTAGTGGTGTAGCAAAAGCATGGAAGTTTCTTTCCGCCATGTCATCTATCTCAGGCGGCTTGTCCACCTTGGCTTGCAACATACCTGATTTTTCTCGGTATGCTAAAAGTAGCCACGGCCAATTTATCCAGCTTCCATTTATTCCCTGCATTTATACTCTGGGCGCTCTAGTTGGGATAATCGGCACCTCAGCCACGGCTGTTATTTATGGTGAGATGATGTGGAACCCGCTTAATATCTACATTAAATGGATTGAAGAAGGCTCAACTAGTGGTCGAGCTGCTGCCTTCTTTTGTGGAGTCGCGTGGACCGTTTCTCAAATCTGTACCAACATCACCGCCAATTCCATTTCTGCAGCGAACGATTTGACAGTCATATTTCCACGCTATATTAACATACAGCGCGGTTGCATCTTTGCAGCAGTGATCGGAGGGTGGGTGTTTGTTCCTTGGAGAATCATGGCCTCCTCTACCAACCTCTTGACATTTATGAGCGGATACGCAATTTTCCTCGCACCAATCGCAGGCATCATGTCCGCCGATTATTGGCTCGTCAAGAAGAAAAATATTGACGTTCGTGCTTTATACGATCCTCGCGGACGTTATCGCTATTGGAACGGCATCAATTGGCGGGCTTTATTGGCGGGTCTACTCTCTGTGGGGCCCAATTTCCCGGGATTTGTGAAGGCCATCGGAAGCGCTTCAGGGCAGTCCGGGATTCGCATCAGTCAAGGTTCCCAACACTTGTACAGCTTTGACTGGCTCTTTGGGTTTGTAATGAGTGTTTTTGTGTACACGGTAGTAAGCCTGCTCTTCCCAGATGCCAATGCGCTGGTTGATACATCTTTCCAAAGCCTCGAAATTATAGAATCTCAGGGCGTAATACCGACCGAAAACGAAGGCCGCAAAATCACCAAAGCTGAAGAGGTGGATCGAAAGTCAGTCTAGGAAGAACTATTGATATCAGCGACAAACTATTATCCAATCGAAGATTTTAATGCATAATCTCAAAACTTCGCTTTTATAGCCACGATCTATCACTGTCGTTTTGACAACTATTTATTCATGTAACGGTCGCTCGATTGTAGGTGATGAAACTTGGCTTGATAGTTTCTTTATTTTGGTTGGAATTTTTGTGATGTCTCTGAAATTTATCCAATATTAACTCCGTCGTTTCCTTATGAAACCGAGCAGGGAAAGGGTTAGCGGTTAGTATTTCTGAGTTCATCCCAATTCATCCGCACTAATCTAAAACAGTCAACATTCATTTAATCATAACCAGGACAAGGTCCCTGTGTGAGCAAAAAATAAAGAATAAAAAAAACAGTTCGATTTAAAAGAGTGAACCTTTGTCTTAATTCTTGCTTTTAATGAATTCATCTTCCATTTCACGACCAGTTCCATTAACAGGCACTAAATGGATACGCCAAAGCAAATCGGTGACGCTCACGCCTCCGACGTGACCGAGTCTAATGGGAATACCGAGTCTCCAAAACAGAATGGCAATGATTTCGAATTGGCCGGCCTGCCACTGGTTTTGGTTGTCACCGGACTTGCGCTCTCTCTCTTTTTCATGTCGCTAGATTCCTCCATTATTTCAACGGCCATCCCTCGAATCACGTCACAATTAAATAGCACGGGTGATATAGGATGATACGGGAGCTCATATTCTTTCGCAATGTGTGCTTTGCAGCCTACTGCAGGCAAACTATTTGCAAGCTTTGCAATGAAAGTAAAGCTCCCAAGAATGTTGACTCGAAAATAACTTGATTGACCATAACAGACGATGTTTCTCCTATGCCTTGGCGTCTTCGAAATTGGCTCGCTGCTATGCGCCCTTGCTGCCAATAGCCCAATGCTAATTGTAGGGCGTTCTATTGCCGGAATTGGTGCTGCAGGGTGCTGCACAGGAGCCTTTTGCATTGTTGCTGCTTGCTTGCCGCTTGAAAAGCGACCATTTGTTATCGGGATCCTTCAATCAACCTTTGGCTTTGCTACCATCATTGGACCGCATTTAGGTGGTGCGTTGACACAACATGCGACATGGCGGTGGTGCTTCTGGATCAATTTACCACTGGGTGCTGTCACGATCATAATACTGGTATTATTCCTCAAACCGCCTACACAAACCTCGACGAAGGATCCGACAATACTTCATAGATTGCGCGACTTGGATTTGCTCGGTGCCCTAATGTTCGCCCCTGCTGTTATCATGATCCTGCTGGCTCTGCAGTGGGGAGGAACAACGTATGCTTGGCAAAGCGCCACAATTATCGGTCTTTTCATCGGAGGGGCGGTTCTTGGTCTGATATTTGCGCTCTGGCAGGTAAACAGAGGCGACACCGCCATGATTCCACCCCGTCTCATCTCAGAACGTACCATGTTCTTCGCCTGTTTCACCGAATTCTTCGCCATGGGTGCCGTCTTTGTATCGATATACTTCCTCCCAAAATGGTTCCAAATTATTAAAGACGCCTCGCCAACTAAATCTGGAATCATGTACCTACCATTGGCCCTTTCAGATGTACTTTCTGCCACGCTTACAGGCGCCTCTCTTAAGTATCTTGGGTACCCGAACACTTATGTACTCCTCGGAACAGCCCTCATGAGCATCGGCACAGGTTTGTTCTCTACCTTTAATCCAAGTGCCCCGCATCAACTCTGGATCCCGTCTCAGGTTCTTCAGGGTCTTGGTGCTGAAATGACACTCTCAATGCCATACGTTACGACACAGACAATCCTCAAACCAGAGGACATTCCTGTTGGAACATCTCTACTGCAATGTGTCCAATTTTTGGGTGCCTCCGTGAATCTCGCCATTGCGGAGAGTATTTTCGAGAACAAGTTCGTCGCACGGCTGAGTGATGTAGGGTTTACGGAACAGCAAATTCAGAATCTTCTAAGCGCTGGTTCCGCCGAAGTGAGGAGTGCAGTTTCCAAGGATCAACTTTCAGATGTGATACACGCATATAATTACGCCCTCACCAAAACGTTTTACGTTGCCGCAGGAGCTGCCGCCATCTCGTTTTTCGTTTCACTGGGGATGCGTTGGAAGAGCATCAAGCCAGCAAAGCCTGAGGCTTCCGAAAAGAAAGAAAAATGTTGATAGCATTTTAGGGGTAGGCTTATAAAATTGCCCAGAACTCTGTATAGATTTCTGATTGGATATGGTGTTTCTTTTGTATTTGCATTTTGAAGAAAAGGAGCAAATAGCTTGCATAGCGATAGGTAAGACGGCGACGTCTTAGACACATCAGAACCCTAGCCTGCGTCAGATCATGCTTGTGATACAATTGCTAAGAATGGGGCGCCGTCTGAGATGCCTTCGCTGTTGTTCTCGCTGCGAGAAACGTTTACCTATCTCGGATAGTGTGGTATATGTATACTGCATTCCTTTCAAGTTAAATGCCGGTAGCCGTCACCACCTACCTCTATCGCTTTGCCAGCTATTTATCCACGAAGCGATTATTTGCTGGCATGTGATGGGGATAATTCATGTGGCTCAAATATTTTATGAATTTTCCAATCTACAAACTTCTATAAAAATATTCTCCTCTTGATTCTTAATTTTATCAAGTTCCAGACCCAAAATACTTGACGTATTTACTTCATGTGGAAATATTGCTTTCCACTTACTAAGGCCCTGGAGGCTTGCCTTATCATTAACTTCGTTCCGAGTTCCATTCAGATTCTCAGCTATAATGAGATCAATGTGAGAAGAAACATCATGCAACTGAAGAAAGAAGCTTCGAATTGCGTGAGTGATGATTGAGGCCTTCAGTGCTAACTTTCCTACGGCAGGCATTTGATCGACATCCGAATATGTTCGCGTAAGTTCTGATCTTTGCCAGTCCAGGACCACTTGAAATACATTCAAGATCTGAATATAGCATGAGATCAAAGAGAATAGTACACTGGAAGAGAATATACGAAGGGATTCTAGCTTACTTTAGAAGCGTATTCAATAATCGGGCGGAGACACTTACCAGTTGTGCAGTCCAATATTGATGAACTTTCCACAGAATCTTTTACCTGTGGACGGCTTGATTCATTCCGAAAGGACTTTAAATTGTTAATCAAGAAAGGCAAAGAATTTTGCCAAATGTCGATGAATTCTCCAGAAAGGTCTATTAAATGCCCAGCCGTTTCACCACCGTTCAAAGCATTTAATTCTTTCTCTTTGAGTCTTGGCTTGTATGTTCTAAGCCAGTTGAGAAGCTTCATATTCAATTCAAATAGACGTTGGAAAGCATCTGTATCAGAAAACTGCACTGGTGGCTGCGAGTTCAGGCGATGCATACTGGCAACAAAATCCTCATCTGAAATATCAAAAGTAGCCCCGGTGAATGATTCATCCTCTTTATCGTTTGTTGTGGAAGATTCAGTATTAGAATTTGAAGTTTCAAAATCAGTTGGCGGAGATTCAAGAATATAAGAGCAATTTTCGAGAATAGGATAAGGAAAGGTGGATGCATCCGATGTCTACTACTGGTTAGACATATTCAGGGACCATATATTGGACCAAGACGTTTCAATGCAACCCCAGAAGGATTATAATAATGCAAAGTGAAGATATTTGCAAGTAAGATCCGATGAAATTCTGCGTGATGTTCCAGGAAAAACATTATACTTACATCGTCATCCATCATCTCTAGCAAGGATGTTTGTGCTTGTGCCCAGCCTGGGATCTTTTCGCCCAGGTCAGCAGAATTGTTAGTGCTGAAATAACCTTCCGAAAATTCGAAGGTTTGATAGTCTAGAAAGTTTGAAGAGTCATCAGAATTGGATTGTGCAGGTTCTGAGTCAGTATCTGCAATACTCGGAGGTGGCCGCTCCTGAAGCGGTCGTGGATCAATTCTGCCGAAGCCTTTAGATAAATATGATTTGCTTTCGGAGCTTTTGGGAGGTCGTCCACTCTTCACCCGCTGCCCAAAAATACAAATCTTGCCAGCTCTTTGGCAGCGAACGCATGGTTCGTCTAATCCATGTTTGTTTGACTGAGAGGGCCGCGGACATCGAAGCTTTTGGGCACGGCAGCGGTCACATGCCAGTCTCTTGTTCTGAAGAGGTGAAGTTTCAAAGGTGGGAATAACAATTTGAGGTAGCATCATGTTATCCATTGGGGTATTTGTACGTGTGTGTGTATGACAGCTAGATGAAAGCACGGTCTTTCCAATAGGTTGATGAAGGCTTTGCTGGACTAGGAGCCAATAGTTTATTAAACCAATCGGGAGGTTTATTGCGATTCCACGAGCATGTTTAATCATAAAAGAAAGAATTTGTGGCTAATGATGTGATTGAGACTATCAACAGTTTCATGTATCTATATATAATCCCTTAAACTGTTTCATAGGTCAGAGCACGAGACCTCCGCGTGTATTGTTCAAGGATAAGGATTGCAGATGGGTCAGATATTCAACGGGGATAAGCTCGCGTGGAAATCCCGCACCTACCCCATATCCAAGGTAACAATTCCCCTCAGACCTTTTCAAATGCACGTGGAAAGCTTAAGAATCCTTGTAACCCAAGGGTCGAACCCATTGCGGCAGCCGATCCGGCCATGTGAAATTAACCCAATGCCATATTCATCTTCAATCATTAAGAGAAGAGAGGAAACGACTAATAGCCGTATTTGTAGTAATCATTTTGAGTAGCGTATGCATCTGAAAAGCTTTCTAGTAGGTTGATCGTAAAAAAGAAAATCCGTTAGTGTCAATGCATTCAGTTTACAGAGTCACAAGTAGTCAGTGGCTCAGAAAATCTAGGTATGGGGAACGATCTAATGATAGACTTAAAAGTTGATGATACAGATGCGATACGTATCAAATAACCCCTGGTCAAGCAAGCATGAAGTTGGGGCTCTGGACCCGCTCAATTGCAATGATGTGATAAATGACTGGGAGATTGGGGAAGTCGTTGCGCCGGAAGCAGCGTTAAATGGTTCAACACATAAATCTATCAAGTTCCAGACTTTAGCATAACACGATGAGGTGATCGTTGGTGAATCAGCCCGACAGTGCCGAGCAAAAAGGTCCAAGTGAGAGAAGCATATTCCCTTCAGAGGCATAACTACTGTGGATCTGAGAGGCGGGACGGGATTTCCCCACTGTAGTCCAATCGGCATACGCGCTGACGAATATCATCCCAGTCAAGCGGTACTCATCTTGTGCGATTGTGCGACCGGGGCGAACCTTTGACAGGCTATGCCGAAGGGCCCTTTAGCGTCGTTATCTCCCTGTGCCGTACCGCGCCGTACCGTGCCGTTCCGGAACTAAGCCATCTCCTCCAGGCCTGCAAACTCTAACTAAGCGATCATGCTGGTAAACCTAAGAATTCGGGCGATGGCAACCCCACTGATAGATAGATGTGCACGACTCACCTTTATCATACAACATATCAGCCTCTCGTGTATTATCACCGCGGCTATGTCTTCTTCTACTCGGCCTAGCATGTCAGGCATCTGCAGCAGAGCCTGGCTCGCTAACTGCAAAGCCCAAGTGCCGAGGCTTAGTTCATATCCCATGTAAGGACCGGCCGGCCCCGGCCCTAGTCTCTCGGGTACGTTCCTAGTGTCAGAAATTCATATTGAAAGATCAATACACCATGCTTATATAGGTATAAGTTCGCCGGAAGCTCTTGCTCTAACTTGATCAACTAGGCAAAACAGAATGGCTATCGCCAAAAGTGATGGCGGACCGACATCCCATACCCCTGCTCCGCACGATAGCGTCACAGATAAAACGACAGGGGAAGACAGATGCTGTGTACCTAGAAGAATTCGGGTCCGGGCCCGCCGCCGCGCTGTCAACTCAATTGCAAGGCTCATGCTCGACACCTACCGCAAAGGCCCGCTAAGGGATATGCCTTGCGTGTCTGTGCCATGTATTTTCGGAAGAAATTATAAGATTCGTCGCTGCAGCGGAAACGAAATTTACCCCACAAATCTTGCGAGGCGTAGAGACGCATTGATCGAAAGTACAAAAGGACTAGGAAAGGAAAATGTGCTAACCGTTGTAGGGATTCAAGCATCTTTGTTTTGGGATCGATTGGCTTGCATCGGTTGGTGGGATGTGCGCGTAGGCTGGAAGGGAATTGTCTGCCTTTGACCATCTTGAAATCAGCGACATTATACAATTAAATCACCATCGTTTCCATCATAATAGCATTGATTTTATCAATATTTGTATCACAGACCCTAGGATTTGACTCGACTGTGGTCTAAATATAAATGCAAAAGCCACTCTGAGCAAACATCACATTTCGTCCGATATAATGTTCAAACCTTTCTTCACCTCCGCTACCCTGTACCTAAGGTTTCATCCCTGGAACGTAAACAATCTGCCTATGTTCTATTTGTAAACGGAATTTCTTACTAACTTGATATACAGTTAGTATTCCGATATGCCGAACTTTGAGTTTGTCATATGTTCGCACTAATCTTTCCTCGGCCGGATCCTCAATCCCAATAGCTAACAACTACACTTGTTCTGTGTCGAACAAGGCCGGAGCCCTTTCAAAGTCAACCAGTGGGCAATTATAAGCCATCACAGTTTACTCTGAGCGCGGCAATTTATATAATAGTGAAATAGACGTAGTCAACAAAGAAAACGGCGAAGGGAAGACCCCAAGATCCACTGACATTGTTATTTTCTTATCCAAGAACTGGAAGGAATATCTGACATGTTCCGCCCGACCATCTTCCATGTGGGTGAGTGGAGTTCGGCGGGTTTCCTGATCGAGCGATACCCGTGAAATAAATATTTAGCGATTGAATTGTACGCCCTTGGTGTGTTCGGCATAGGCAACAAGATGCATCATGACATTCAGTTACAGCCACTCCCCTTTCTTCAAAACACTCCCATCCATTCCCCACTTCTGTAGCCCCTCGTGAGGTCTGGTCTCTCGATTATATCATTATTAATCGGCATGAAAAACTGATAGGAAATACTGCATTTACCGAAATCCCCGAGAATGGGTAGTTCTTGAAACCCACCCATCAATTTTAACTTTTGGGCTCGATCAATGGATAGCCCGCACAACGACTCCACTATCTTTTTCAGGTGAATGCTTGCGAAGACACCATGGTGATGGATTCGTATGCCAGCAGAATTAGTTAACGGATGGACTTTAGTCTGCAACACAGCATAATTGTACCGTGCCCTGGTGCACGCATAGCATGAAATCCTTACCAACTTTATCCTAGTATGACTAACATTGATCTTTTTTTTTTGAGCCCGACATTATCTCCGACGCGGAAATATGCATGTTAATTCCATTGTTTAGTCGAACAAGAAAAATGTATAATGATTATTTCTTGGGTTGTTTTTATGACTGGAACTAGAATAATGTGACCTCGGCAATATCTGCTATCATCCCTGTCTTGAGTGGTACACTTTTTCTGAACAGGGATATCCGACTGAAACCTCTGGTGCATTTTCTGCGTCCTGCCTAAATAGTCATATCTTGGATTAATTGCGGAATCTTTGATAGAGAGGCATGTATCCGCATTTTCTTTCGTTGATTTTGCGACGACGGTGCATGTCCTATTTGGTGTCCACTGATAACAAATACCATGTTGAAATTGGATTTTCGCTCCTAATTGAGGGGGTTGCAATTCATCTAACTCCCCGTGCACACTGTAAAAGAAGAATAAGAAAAAAGCCAGTTGGTTTATTCCCAACCGACCACATCTTTCTGTCTTGTGCAGGAGATATCTAGTATGGTTCCACTCGGTCTGTTATCACACTCATGCATGTGTTTCGGTTAGGCGAGAGAGACCTCCAAGTATGTCCTAAAATGTCCCTAGTTCAAAAATACCACACGCATCTGCCTGTACGAGGTCTCATGCATGCAAGGTGCCTTTGCCCATAGGCAGAACTTCCGTTATTATGGAGCCCATCTCGTCTCCACAACCCATCCGTACTCTTCGAATTTATAGGGTATTTCTCCCGATAACTCTCCGACCAGCGAATACAGTATTTTACGGGCCGAATTGCATTTTGCCTAATCATACCATTGCAGACTTATGAAGACCTTGCCTCCGAAATTCTCATTATACTTTCCGTTCCTATTCTCATCTGACCCCTCACGGTGATTCATCAACATATCAAGTCGTTGGCTGCAACATATTTTGCAGGATTTATGTCTTCCAATTCTTAGTCTTTTATCATCCGACCTCCACTGACCTTCTATTTTATCTCTTGCAATCATGCTGCCAGAGAGTCTTAGTATCCTTGACTTCAAAGCCGTGCGCTCCCTCTCCTACAGCAAAATACTGCAGGAGAGATTGGGCACGGTGGACTTCAATGCTATACGATCTATCTCTTACGGTCAGGTGCTAGGTGCGGTGGGGGGTTTCATCGTCTTCTGGCTCGTTAGCCACTGGATCTACAATCTCTACTTCCATCCACTTCGTAAGATTCCTGGCCCACGACTTGCTGCTATGTCGTCTGCATACGAGTTCTACTATGATGTCTATCAAGGTGGCTTGTATCTGAAGGAAATTAAAAGACTTCATTCTATCTATGGTTAGTAGGGTCCTAGACTTTAGACGATCATTCCTAACTCTGGTAATCTCCAGGCCCCATTATCCGAATCAACCCTGGCGAGGTACACATTGCGGACCCTCAATACTATCATACAATCTATACCAGCGGAAACCGCCGTGTTGAGAAGGACCCCTCAACTGTGGCTGGGTTCGCGGTACCAACCTCTGTTGCTGCCACTGTGGACCACTTCGTGCACCGCTCGCGCCGTGGTTACATCAACCCGTACTTCTCCAAGCGTGCCATTGCGGGCACCGAACCCGTAGTACATGAGCGTATCAGCACACTATGTGGTCGACTGGAGCAATCTATGCGAAATGGCGCTCCCATTTCCCTGGACAAATCCATTTCTGCAATGACGGCTGATATTATTCTCAACCGTCTTTATGGGCAGCATTATGATTATCTCAGCCACCCAGAGTTCAAGTTTCCAGTCAGAGATGGCTTCAGCGGAGTCTCTATGATCTTTCACTTTGCCCGTTTTGCTCCATTTGTCATTCGTGTCCTCAAAGAACTCCCCGTTCCTGTCATTAGCTGCATCCTCCCAAAGCTCGGAAACTTTTTGGTATTGCGTGATGACATCAAGGATAAGATGATGACCACTCTGGGCAAGAATTTGACCGCCAAGGAAATTTCCAAGTCGGTCATTCTTGAGTCCTTGGCTGATGAGAGGATTCCTAAGCAAGAAAGAACTCTCAAGCGAATGCTTGATGAGGGCCTTGTCATCACTATCGCTGGTACTGAAACTTCTTCAAGGGCTTTGGCCGTCGGTCTTTTCTATCTAGTTAGCAACAAATCCCTGGTTAAGAAATTGAGGGCAGAGCTGGCCGCCAACATTCCCTCTGACCAGGCTCCTGACACCTGGAAGGTATCGCAACTTGAACAGCTGCCGTTCTTGGTAAGTTTTTCAAATTAATATGGCTCGGAGTGAATTTGGATCAAGATCTTAATTTTCTTTTACTAACCCATTAAGTAGACTGGTTGTGTTAAAGAATCTCTTCGGTTGTCTTTCGGACCCGTCAGTCGCCTTCCCCGAGTAGCAACACACGAGACTTTGCACTACAAGGACTACGACATCGCGCCTGGCGTAAGTGACTTACTGCAAGACATACTCTGGTACAACTGTGGCTAAAGACTTTTCAGTATCCCGTCAGCCAGTCAACGTGGCTTGTTCATACGGACCCGTCAATCTACCCCGACCCTCTTACTTACGACCCTGAGAGATGGATCCGAGCGGCCAAGGAAAACATTCAGCTTGATAACTTTCTTGTGAGCTTCACCAAGGGAAGGCGACAATGTCTGGGTATCAAGTAAGTACAATATTCAAGATTCTAGGTGCCTTGACTCACAGTTGGACAGCATGGCATATGCTGAAATCTATCTCACTCTTGCTCGTGTCGTAAGCTCTTATGATATGGAGTTGCACAAAACTAGTTTGGACGATGTTCAGATCCATCATGCTAAGATCATCGGGTCACCAAAGTACGATGCGACCAAGGACTCCGACGTCACCCAGGGTGAAATCGAGGTCAGGGTTATCCGCAAAGTCATGGCCTAATACTTTAGCTACCTACAACTCCTATATTTAGCATAGTGCTTAGTCGCTGCATTTTGGCCATGAAGTAGTTTAGACTATGGATTCGATAGTGATACGACGAATTAGGAATCAGTACACGATTAAGATTTCTAAATAGAATGCTATTAGAGAGATAATTCGTATATCAAACTTGAGCAATTTGAACAAATATTTAATTTTAACTTAACATCTAGTGTCCAAAGCCTGTTGTCTTAGTCGCCTCCAGACCAGCGTGGTAGATTAGGGCAACATCACCACTCTCCTCTATCCGAGGCGTAATATAAATATTCACATATCCTCATCGCATTGAGCTATCTTCTCAAAGGCATTATTTGTCTCTAAAAGTCTAGTTGCCATGAAAAGTCGTAGCCACTCAGTTAAAAGTTCAATGCGAACGCACAAGCACCCATTAGCCATGAAACTTACTCCCATGAAACAGTCCTCAAATTGGTCTGGGGGTACATCTGATAGCCTTTTTTCACTCGCCTTCTATTGATGCATGGAGACTTCGGAGTAATACCATAGTCTAAGTTAGCTCAGTTCGCTTATATCGGGTACCCTTATCAAGATACTCTCCGATTCACATTCCACGCAATAGATTGGTAATCCTAGCCAGGATTTTCAACGATAAAGTTCAAGTCTTCGGAGTGTTGCGTAATGTGGGTCTTATCTTGCCGATGCCGAAAGAGGAGTTCATGAACGGTGGATCGGGGCAACAAAGACTAAGATCGGGGTTTGTTTTACTGGGGCAATGACAGATTGTACCAAGATTGTTCGGATACCGAGGCTTCCGTCCAGAAGCCAAAACGAGACGCCATAAATTGCAATGCCGGCGTTGGTGGATATATTAGTTTGCTAACACTTCAAATTTAATGATCAGGCCTTGCTCACTTGGGTCTTCATAGAAAAAGCTTCATCACACTCCCTTTCATACACCACCCTCTTGAATCATTACTTCTCGAAGAAGAAAAATCGCCAAGATGGTAAACAAAGACTTCCCAACTGAATATTATGTGAAGGCGGTGACTCGCTTTCTTGACACCATCGAATACAACGACACGAACTTTACTCATGAAGAGCGTGTCGCCAAATTACATTATGCCTACGCCAAAGCGGCAGCTCATTTTGCTCAGCCATTTCAACAACAGCACATCAAGGCTAGTCCCAAGAGATTACAAGCTTCTCTCCAAACTATTGTCGCAATGGTTGTGTACAGCTGGGCCAAGGCATCAGCAGAGGTCATG
Source organism: Calonectria hongkongensis (assembly GCA_017140755.1). NCBI lineage: Eukaryota > Fungi > Ascomycota > Sordariomycetes > Hypocreales > Nectriaceae > Calonectria > Calonectria hongkongensis. The sequence goes on from JAACJA010000018.1 coordinate 442,028, forward strand.
GCTGACCTAAGCATCCATTACACTTACATGCTGGTCCTTGATGACAGCCATGATGACCCAGAAGCTGCTATGCAGACCTGGTTCGTCGACCTAATGGCCGGGCGAACGCAAAAGCATCCTTGGTGGCAGATGGTGAACGATCAATTCCCTACAGTTTTGAGTCATTATGGACCATACTGTCAATTGAACATGGTCCGAAGCATTACAGATTGTACGTTTGACTCCATTTATTGCTTACCGACCAGCATGCTAATAGCACGAAATCTCAGTCTTCCAGGGTTGCTGGATAGAACAGTATAACTTTCAGGGATTCCCCGGGTCATATGACTACCCAACCTTTCTGAGGCGCCTAAATGGTCTCGGTCACTGTGTCGGAGCCTCCATCTTCCCCAAGGATCAGTTTAATGAAGGTGCCCTCTTCACTGAGATTACAGCTGTCATCTCGCAGATGGAAAATTGGATGGTCTTTGTCAATGATCTGATGTCATTTTACAAGGAATTTGACGAACCTCGAGATCAGGCCAGTCTGGTCAACAACTATTCGCGATGCGATGAGTCGACAATCGAGGCAGCTCTAGATAAGCTAACGCGCGACACCATCGTCGACTCGCAGCAAATCATCGCTGTGTTCAAGGACAAGGACCCATACATGTTTGAAACCCTGCGGGCTTTCTTGCAGGGCTATGTAACCTGGCACTTGTGCGACCCGCGATACCGCCTCCCTGAACTCTATGAGCATGCCGGCAACACCGAGGAGGGTATTAAACTGCGCGGCTACTTGGAGTCTGCGGGGAGAGTGGGTGCTGTAGATCCGAAGGAGTGGGCATATCCTTCGGTTCAGGCGCTGACTGAGGCAAGATTGCAGCAAGAAAGACAGAGTGCGCCGACGGAACATGTTGGGGCTGTTGTTTCGGGGCCATCTGTCGTGCGACTATTTCGAAAGTTCGTTCTCAGCATGTGGCCATGAACTTGATGCCCGACGCGGGTGTCACTATGTTGCAGTGAATTTGACAGAACTAAGACATGGTTTCTTTTTACGTCAGTTTTTAGAATTTTATAACTGGTAGTCGAAATAAAGAAAATTTTATCCAAACCCTTCTTCGTCAAGCATCGTGATGTTGACTCTCCAATTCTGACCTACCCTACACTTTGAAAATGGACACTCAAATTATCAGTGACGTATAAATGATAGACCCTACAACTGGGATACGGTTTTAATATAGAACCAATAAATGTTTACAAATTTTTAGAAGTATTAAATATCTGCTACAACAAGGTCTAATTCGTTGATGAATCATTTGCACCATCCGTAATGTATCCTCGTCTGCAAGTCTTGCAAGGGTCCGTCATTGATTTTAGTGCCACGATCGCACAGTGACCCGCACTCCCAACACATTGCATTCAAACCTTGGATACGCCTCGGCACTCGACTATTTCCTGCTCCAGGGGATGAAAAGTTTATTCCTTCATTTTGCGTAAGCTTCATGACTCGATCCAATCGGACAAGTTGACGTGGCAGTTATTCCCACACGGGAGCGCCCGCTGCCTTGCTCCACTTCAACCGAAATGTAATTTGGGTGGAGAGGGCCTTATCTCCAAGGGACAGCTTTTAGCACTAGGCTGGATTGGGGTGGCATCATGATGATTCATTTTCATGCACCAGTTTCTAGAAACCCTCTTGCCTAATGCGGTATTCTTTTTTCGGCATGTTTTCTATCCAGGGTTGGATTTTCGCTTCTTATCATACCGTTAGCGTGTATGCGCAAGACCCCCAGGTATTGACCCTTGGACCAGCAAGTCCGATAGGTAGAATATTATGCGATTGTGTATGGCGCAGGGCCTCAATAATGGCCATGTCTGAAGATACCCCTGGTCGGTCCTTTGTTTTCCCCTGATGCACCCCGTCGAGATTGGTTGGGGTGTCGCTATGTCGGGGCTATGGGTGAATCTATCCGGACTGGTGCAGCGTAGATGGGGCCCTTCCCGGTAAACCTTGATCGCGGCGAGAAGGCTGTTCCACCGAAATCGATCAATTTTCTAGATACATTTTGTTGTCTTTTTACACGGGTTCATATAATTTTGGTGAATACCTCGACACTATTGACTCTTCGTGCTCCAGGCGCTTCCTCGTATCAAACAAGGCTTTGAGGTGTCTGAGCTGCCTAAGCCATCGAGCTTCGCTTTGTCATCGGTAAGTTACCCACCAAAGTGGTTTTTTATCTGTTGGTAACCGTTGCAGATGGCCGACACCACTGGAGAGAAGGCCATCGGGGCCGGCGCTCAAAGTTCAACACTCCAGTCTGAGCAAGAATCCGTTAAGGGCCTCGATCGATCGAACGACGCATCCCCGAACACTGCTTCAGATGATAATTCCGAGACCAAGTCCGAGGGTAGCTGGATATCATCATTTATCCGCGTGCTTCGAAACTACTCGGAACCTATCGATCATTTGCTTCGACTCATCGGCTTCTTCGCCGCTATTGGCTCGGGCTGTGCTTTGCCTTTGATGACCCTGGTGTTTGGATCATCTGTAGACAAGTTCAACTCGTTTGAGACTGGCGGTACTTCTTCTCATGAGTTGTATCGAGGCCTATCACGCAACGCTCTCTTTTTCGTCTACATCTTTATTGCGCGATACTTCCTGGTCTATATTCACGGGACATGCTTTGGAATCACTGGTATTAGAGCTACCAGGGCTTTCCGACAAGATCTTATCAAGTCTCTTCTTCGACAGGATGTCACCTTTATTGACTCCCGCTCTTCTGGATATGTGGCCACAACTGTCTCAGCCAATGCGGATCTCGTTGAACATGGTATCGCAGGGAAGATTGGGACGTTGATTCAAGAATTTTCCATGCTTATCGCCGCATTTGTGGTCGCATTCACTCAACAATGGGCGCTCACTTTGGTGACAGCCACGACCCTTCCGGTACTGTTTACTGGTTTTTTTGCCACGTTTGGACTTGGTAAGTACTCTTCACACAATTCCTCATTTAGATATCCAAACGGATTTACTTATGCCTCTAGACGCGAAAATCGAGGCCCAGCTTCTTGAGATCTATAACAATGCCGGTGGTCTAGTCGAAGAAGCATTGAGCACCATGCGCATCGTCACTGCTTTCGATGCTGGTAGGAGGTTGAGCCGAAAGTACGACGTTCATTTGGCCAAAGCTCAGAAGCTGGGTCTTAAGAAAGGCCCCATTATTAGTATTCAGTGGAGTGTTGAGTTTTTTACAACGTATTGCGCCTACGCTCTGGCATGGTATTACGGTATTAAGCTTCTCAATCGTGGGGATATTCATAGTGGAGGTGACATCATCGTGTGAGTACTGTTACCTTTGGCGTGTACAAAACCCATCTGATAATCTTTTTTAGAGTTCTGCTCGCTGTTCTCCTTGGCACTCAGGCAATGTCCAACACAGCCTCTGGATTCGGCGGCTTCACAACTGCACTTGCTGCTTCCAAGACCATGTTTGAGATTATTGACCGCGAATCGAAGATTGATTCCTTGGCAGAGACCGGACTTCGACCAGCTGATCCCACTGGAACAGTTGAGCTGCATAATGTCTCATTTGCCTACCCTTCCCGACCAGATGTCAAGGTATTGCAAAACCTCAGTCTCTCCTTTGAAGCTGGGAAGACTACAGCCCTTGTGGGAGCATCGGGGTCCGGCAAGAGTACCATTGTTGGCTTGATTGAGCGCTGGTTTGACCCAGACTCTGGGTATCTGGATCTTAGCGGTCACTCCATGAAAGATTTGAATGTTCGTTGGCTTCGCAGTCAAATCGGCTTGGTTCAGCAAGAGCCTGTTTTGTTTAGCGACACCATCTACAAAAATGTTGCTCACGGCCTCTACGGAACAGAGATGGACAACCTACCAGAGTCTGAGAAGCGCGAGCTAGTGCGCCAGGCTTGCATACAATCGAACGCGGACGACTTTATCCAAGCACTTCCTGAGCAATACGATACCCTAGTCGGGGAGCGTGGCGGGCTTTTGAGCGGTGGACAGAAACAACGCATTGCTATAGCTCGAAGCGTTATTGCCAACCCTCGGATGCTCCTGCTGGATGAGGCTACCTCAGCGCTTGATCCCACTGCTGAAAGAAAAGTGCAGGCTGCTCTTGACAACGTCTCCAAGTCCCGTACCACCATCCTCATCGCTCACAAATTGGCCACTGTCCAAAAAGCCGACAAGATTGTTGTTCTCCACCGTGGAGAAGTTGTCGAACAAGGATCTCATCGTGATCTACTGGCTCAGAAAGGTGCATACTACGAGCTTGTGAATGCACAAAATTTGGATACCGAAAATCATGACGGCGACGATACGGATGGACTGGATTCATCGCGTGATCTTTCTGGGGACGACACCCCCACTAGGAACTCGGCAGACGAGTTGAGTAGAACCAAGACCGGCGGCACTGTTGCTTCCGAAAAGCCAACAGGCTCTCAAAGTAGAAGGATTAAAGACGAAGAAAGCGCGAGCAGCATAGAGGATAACATCTCTACCAAGCTTTCACTCTTTAGTTGCGTGACCAGAATCCTTAAGGAACAACGTCATCTCTGGCTACTCTACTTGGGCGGCTTCCTATCATCCGTTGCTAGTGGTGCCACATTTCCTTCCCAGGCCGTCATGTTTGGTCAAAGCATTCCAACGTTCCAGAGAGAGCCTGGTCATGATCTGGTCAGTCGAGGTAACTTTTGGGCCCTCATGTATTTTGTCTTCAGTCTTGGTGCCCTTGTTTCATATATGGGTGTTGGCTTCTGTTGGATGGTTTCTGCCTTCCATGCGACGCGCTTCTACCGAAGAGAGTATTTCGAGGCCATGCTTCGACAAGACATTGGTTTCTTCGATATCAAGGGACATACCGCAGCTGAAATGACCAGTCGCTTGTCTCTGCATCCTCAAAGACTGCAAACTATGCTATCTACAAATCTTGGACTCATTGTTCTCGTTTTTTCCAACCTGTTGGGCAGCTGTATCCTAGCCATTTCGGTGGGATGGCAGCTTGGCCTCGTCATCGTTTTTGCTGGCGTGCCATTGATATTTGGTGCAGGCTTCTTTCGAATGCGTCTTGATATGGCGAACCACGCTCGTGTCAGCCAGACGTACCTGGAGTCGACGCGTTTTGCTTCAGAAGCTATTAGCGCGATTCGGACAGTATCAAGCTTGACTCTGGAGAGCAAGGTGCTGGATGGCTACCGAGAACGCCTAGACGAGTCCATCAATCTCGAGACGCGACACAAATTAATCAGCACCCTTCTTCTTGCATTCACAGAGAGCGCAGATCTTGCTGTGTCAGCTCTTGGCTTCTGGTATGGTGGCAAGTTGCTGTCCGATGGGAAATATGATGTCACTACATTCTTCACAGCCTTCATGGCTATTTCCATAGGCTCGCGTGCCGCTGGTATCATGTTTGGCTTTACTGCTGGTAAGTGATCATATGGCCTTCAATATACACAAGATTCGCTAGCTAATGCAGATGAGTAGACAATTCTCAAGCACATGATGCCGCCAACCACATTATTCACCTCCGTAGCTCAGAACCGGTCATTAACTGCTCTACTGGTGGCGAAGAGTCTCCTCAGAGCGATGGGCAAACGGCAATTGAGTTCAAAGATGTTACTTTCTCGTACCCCAGTCGCCCAGATCAACCCGTGTTGCGCAAGCTTAACATGAAGATTGCCAGAGGTCAGTCTATAGGTATAGTTGGTGCCTCTGGTTGTGGTAAAAGTACAATTATCGCTCTTCTCGAGCGTTTCTATGACATAGACTCTGGTCATCTTCTCATCAACAATGCTTCAATCCAAAAGCTAGATGTTCATAAGCACCGTGCTCGATTTGGGCTGGTGTCGCAAGATACCACTCTTTACCAGGGATCTATCCGAGAAAACATTCTCCTTGGAATCACAGAAGATGAGGCAAGCTCTCTCACAAACTCCACTGGCGTCGATGAGAGTGATCCGGTTGTCTGGGCCTGCAAGTCTGCCAACGTCCATGATTTCATTATCAGTCTACCTGAGGGATACGCGACCGACATCGGAAGCCACGGTGTATCACTCAGTGGTGGACAGCGCCAGCGCCTAGCTATAGCGAGAGCCTTAATCCGCCAGCCAGACGTCCTGCTGTTCGACGAGGCGACCAGCGCTCTGGATACGGCAAACGAGGCTGTGGTACAGGCCGCCATAGACGATGTGGCACGTGAAAGGCCTGACCGAACTGTTATTGCTGTTGCGCACCGCTTATCCACGATTAAGCGAAGCGATCGTATTTTTGTTCTAGATCGCGGGCAGGTTGTGGAGGAGGGCACGCATGAGGAACTGCTCCGACTTGGTGGGCAGTATCACCAAATGGTTTTAGCCCAGACTCTAGACAGGGAAGTAGAACAGTGATTTATCTTCTAGAAATTAACTTTCTGCAGTAAACATTGGAGAAATCGAATGGTTCATAATTTCTTAGCTCTAGGTCTGGCATTTAAAAATTGGGAACGGGTAGAAACCATGCCTGGGCGAGCAAATAAGTCATCGTTTTAATTGAGTTCTTTTTGAGGCACCCTGATTTTACTTTCTTCTTTCTTTTCGATTTCTCCTCTTTTTGTTCTAGTCAGTTTATGGTTGCTCAGATTTAGTTAAATTGCAATATGGGCCTTGCGCAGCTTACAGGTGACATTGTTTCTTCCTTTCTATTATTTATACACCCCAGAAATATTTTAATAAATTCAAGACTTATCTATTGTTCTATCATACCGTAGCTTACAAAAATCTCGCCAATTCTGTAGCGTGGCCTTGCATCTCCTCAATTTTGTCATCTCTATCTTTCCGTTGACTGTCGTCCCTATCTCCTAGATAATGTATCAATAGATAGCTACGGCTCCTGATGCATTGAATTGGATGCTCTTGTTTTTATCTATAGAAGGGATCTAGCTAGGTCTTTTATAGCTACTATTGCTAGTCATTGGGGGCTGCCGTTGAAGGCAACCTGCGGCTTCGGGGTCTTAGGAATTGATCGGCATGACGATCATGACTCGGTCTTGATGGTTAATTGGCCGGGCCCGGCAGGGCCAGTAGTCGGCCGATTGATAAGTCAGGCTCGTGTGTTATTTAGTATGGTGTTTCGGGACTAATTGCGGCTGTGACTATCTTCTTATTACCTTTATCCCAATGCCGGCTAGTCCGGGCATCTGACCTACGTAACAGCCGTCTGTATGAGCGATTGAGACCACTTGTGAGTGTGATATAATGCAATTTAACAACTCGAAGACGAAAGTGGCTTTTAGAAAAACATTAAAGTGTAGTATATCCGCAGCTTGTATTAATATTATAGGAAAGAAACTCTTTCCATTGCTGCCAATCTCGCTGACTTGCTCGTCACCCATGAGCTATGCGGCAGTGCAATCTGGTATCGCTAAGATTTGCACTTTCTGACAGTTTTCCTGGACCAACGTGGTTATCTGAAGATTAGGACTGTCCTGACATATTTGCCAATTAGATTTGCCCGCTGGCGAAGTACATGATAGCGAAGTAAGAGTTGAAACCGTATCAAGCTCACAGGAGAGTACATGGAAACCTGTGGGGCCCCAAGCGAAATAGACTGTTTCGCTAACAGGCGAAGTGTCCCAGAGGGACAAAGAAACCATGGAATTGGCTGGATTAATAAGATAACGGCCCTGAAAAACAACTCTAATGGCAGAGCTCTGAGATGCAGTCGGGACAAGGTCGCCGCTGCCAGAAGATGTACCAACGTATCCCAATTCGTCCAACCCGATCATGGCTTTTAACATGTACTTGTTACTAGTACAAGCTGGTTCAGGGGGCGCAATTATAGTTGTACTCGTCACCGATACCACTGTTTCTTTGGTATAAACCGATGGAATTGCCACAGTAGTAGCAGTGGTCTTTACGGTTGCAGGGATAACAGTCTTTTGAATATGTGTTGACACAGAGGTGACGATCCTGACTTTAGTGACAATAGGAGTGTGCGTTATGGTTTTTGTGGTAGTCGAGATCAAGGTGCGTCGCTTGGCAGTGATTGTTTCAGGCACCAAGCCACGGCACGCGCAAGCCGAAGAGAATTGTGCTCTTCCTGAACAATCAGAGCGACAAACAGAGAATTCTGTAGCAGAACCTGTCTTTGCACTGCAAGCAGCAGTAGCAGCATAACGTTTGATGACCACCGCTTCATTAGAAGTTACCGTGGCGGGAATAATAACGGTTGAAGTGTGGAGCACCTTCGATGGGATTTGAGTAGTAGCCGTATATTTAATTGTCGTGACGGATGTTACAGCAGAAAGAACAGTTTTGGTCGAGACAATTGAAGTAGTTTTACAGACTGTCTTAACGGGTTTAGTAATCGTGATAGTTTTTGTTTTGTGGACAGTACTGTGCAAACGACCACCGAATTAGATGTGAATAATGTTCGCGGGATTATGTGTACTCACGTTGCGCAAGGCGTAACAGTCTTTCTTAGAAAAGCAGGGCAATTTTTGCTGGCCAAGCCAGGACTTAGCTAAATCAGGTATCAATGTCATTCTGATCTTGAGAGCAAATGATCCAGTCATACCGCATTCAAACATCTGTCAGACTGGCAGTTTTGGTATGTCGATGGTACGGTGGCGGCCAAAGGCACAAAAACCAGTGCCAAAGCTTGTACGACAAGCGCAATCTTCATTTTGATTCTCCTGAATGCATGCAACACAGAGATGAAGTGGAAGAGCCCTTGATAATTTTTCTTGTCGCGGAAGTGGGGGATTTATTTACCCCCCCTCCCCCCCCGATGATAAGCTTGGGCCAGTTGGATTTACTCCTTTGGGGTTTATAGCTGGGAAATAGTGCGACAAGGCGTTAAATAGACTTGTTCTAATTCCAATAGCTTGTCGCGCTTATTCTGCCCATTTGACACTCTAAACTCGAAAAAGGAAAGTCCAAGATATTCTAAGACTAGTGCTCATTTCCTAAGTGCGACCATCTTACGACAATGAATAACTATGAAGTCGTGGAGGGCTCGTCAGGGACGATAGCCGGGGCTCTAGAATCAGGTCAAACTAGCCCCTGACTACTTTAAATTGCGTTTATTTGGCCGTTTTATCTCCGACCAGATTATTTGACATGTTTTAGTCCATGATGTTTTTGGAGGTGTTGCAGCTTGTGATTGAAGAGCACATCTGTAAATACCAATAAACCATGGGTACTGTAGTCAGAGTAAATGTAAATGGTATTAGGGTTTCTATTTCAATTTTCCAATCACAGAATCAATTAAATTTGGTTTGCTGAGATAAAAATCCATGATTTTCAGAGTACTAGTCCATTTTCCTTTCGTGTATCAGAGACCTATTGTAAATAACAGTCCCATGTTATACCTCTTTCCAATAGGCTATCAAATCCTCGATCTAGCTGTTTACTTCCAGATCATTGGTTTGTAAAAATACAACCAATTTAATAAGCATAAAGAACCTGACTCTCATTATCCGTCTCCCTGATCTTTCGGTTTTGCCTGATCAAGATAACCCTCATGGCCCAGGCGCAGATGATGCTGGTTACGGCAAATGCCACCATACTTGAAAAGCCCATCATATACTCAGGGCCGTCGGAAGAGGGCCACAAGTAAGCACAATAGATATAGGCCAAGTTGGCGGTAACATTTACCAATGCGTATGCAACGGACTTCTTTTCAGGGGTCTGCGATAAGGTGTTGCTAACCCAACCAAGGATCACGGAACCGACTGAGTAGGCGCCGGTCGCGTAAAGTATAGTTGCCGTGTATCGAGCAGCTGTATTGAGTGTTGCGCAGGAAATCACAAATCCAACAACGGCCAAAGATAAACCGCCCGTGATATGCCATGTTCTTTCATTAAAGCGACCAGACGACCACGCGAATGGAATACCGAGAAGACCCGAGACAAAATATGGCGGAGCGGTAAGAAGTAGCGCAGTAGTGCTTTTGAAGCCCATTGATTTGACAATTGTGGGGAAGAAATTATTGAAAGAGCAGGCGCTGTAGAAAATTAGCACCAACGATGCGGTATCCACTCCTAATTCAACTCACCTGATATGCAAGTTTTGCATCAAACAGAACAACCAGGTTCGAGGATCAGCGCAGGCTTGCTTAAAGCCCTCCCAGGTGCTACCGCGGGTTTGTTGGCCCACAGTATCTCGCTTAATCCTGGCAATACAGAGATCGCGCTCTTCTTGGGTAAGCCATCGTGTTTCCGAGGGATCGTCAGGTAGAAGGAAAAATCCTAGAACAGCCACTAAAGCCGTGACTGAGCCTTCAATGATGAATAACCTATCACATATTAGGCCCGCTGGCTTTTTGAAGCAGAAAAGCAAAACCTACCATTGCCAACCTGAGATACCCTTGACCTTATCCAGGGTCGAAAATGTTGCAGCTGCAATCAAACCCGAGCATCCGGTACTAACCACTTGCCCTGTGTAAAGCAGGGAGATGCGGGTGGCAAGCTCTTTTCGGGTGTAATATATGGATAGCATATAAAGAGCTCCTGGGTAAAAGGGCTGGACCCTAAGGTTAGATTCAAGATTTTTAGCTTAGGATGAGTGACCTACAGCTTCAACAAAGCCAAGGAAGAAACGACAAGCCACAAGCCCCGAATAATTTTTCACTGTTGCGGTGCAGGCCGAAACAGCAGCCCAGCCAATCATGCAGCAAGATAAGTAAATCGAGGGCCTGGTCCTGGTCAAGAACATGTTGGAGGGTACTATAAAGATCAATACCAGTTCGGATTCCGCAATCAAGGGCAATGTAACTAACTCTGCATCAAGATGTAACCAATGAATAAAATCGAGATTGCTGTGTTATATTGAACTCCTTTCAGATTCAAATCTTCTTCAAGTGTGTTCAAACGGGCCTGTGGAAGCGCATTCCGGTCGAGATAGTTGAGAAAGTACATGGCCCACAATATCGGCTACCAAATTAGCGATCATTCAATTAACCTTTCTCGAAGCATAGCAGATACTCACCATGATCATTCTGTCAAGCTTCCTGACTAAGGCAATCTCAGCCGGATCTGTTTTTGCAGTGGCACCCGAATAGTCAGCATTCTCGGTCGGGACGGCATTCTTGCTCTTTAAATCCAGGGTGTTCTCGATCTCAAGTGGTTGGAAATCTTTGGAATCTTCGGTATAGGGAGCATTCCCGGCGGCTTTTTCTGTCGCCATGGTGAATTTCACGCCTAATCCAAGTGTTTAGAAGGGATGAAATATCTCTGTCTCTTATTATTTTCTTGAGGCAGGGAACGGTTTTTATAGACTAGTTCATAGAGCTGAGTCGAGACCCAGAAGTTTAAATTAACCGTAAAATCCCCCGCGGGGTAATCCCAGATTCCCCAAGTTTGGCGGGGAGAGATCTACAGGGCCCGACTTTTCGGTTGGAGTTGCGGTGTAAGTCGCTATTCCGTTATTTCGTTGAGGCTAGGTCCACATGTGGAGCTTTTGAATCAGATGATGTTGCGGCTTAAGCTGTTATTCCGTTGAAGAATGTGGCGTAGCTACCGGAATAGTGGCTCTTCCGGTGACTACAGTGGACTCCCGCCACTATCCCGCCGCTTCATTATTCCCTCAGTGGGACTTCATCTGGCAATCGAGTCGGCCTAACCAGCGAATACAAAATAAAATGGCATCCAACCACGGGGACATCATGCAAACCAACCAAGCAGAAACAACTAACTGCTGTGGCAGCAAAGAAAACTTCCCCACTCCCCAAGCCAGGCAGATTGATCAAACGAGAGTGGGAGTATGCACGTCTAGCGATATTTGATAATCACTTGCAATCAGTAGTTTAGCTAGTACTATTGGATAAAAACTTGAGATGAGGTGCATAATAAGACAAATTTATTATCTAATCCTGCTGGTCTTTTTGAAAGCGATGACATGTGCAGAAGGAGCTGGATACAGGGCGCTGACAACCACGAACATCAGCGATATAGTAACTGGCTTAATGTGTGTTACAATGGGTAATCCCGCCATTTCCAAGACCAAAGCACCAAGGCCTATCACCAAAAGATTGCGCGTTGATATTAACGCATAATTTCGGGCAAATTGCAAATCAGGGCGTGCCTTAAAAATAGTCTTCATGTGAACATCGACGACTAATCGAGCAGAAACTGCCAGCACAACGAAGGATGCAGAGGAAATGTTTAGTCTGAGAAAGCTCACTGGTGGCGCTATTCCCCAGTGCACGCAAAATATGGCTATTTGTAAAGGAGAAGATAACAACATATATCTTGGTGTTCGACGGACCTTCGCTGTGCGCAACACAACTGCCTTACCTGCAAGTTAGCTGATGTCTCTATCATTAAGTAAGCTATAGTGCTATACTTACTTCATTGATCAGCATAAATATTGGCACCAAGATCGATGATGGATATGGTATGAAAACTGATATGATGACGCTTGGCAACAATGAGGCTATGCTCAGGTAGACAGCTACTCTCCAGGACATATCGACGCTTGCTAAAATCTTGCTATATTTCTTCAATGTCCCAATGGAATAGCATTGGTTAGCAGGGGACTTTGAAGGTTCAAATGCGTTAAGCATGAAACCAAAAGCAGCATAGAGAGAGAGGAACAACATGACAACAACCAGAGGGTAGCGTGGCATCAGTTTTATCCATACCAATGCCATAGGCGGCACCATGCATGACAAAAATATTAATCGCATGCTGACTGCGTAATGAAATTGGATGATCACCCTCCGGTTGAAGCTCATGACTACAGACAATGCGTCAACGGTTGCCATGAGACTCAATGTAAACCAAATATCCACCGACACATGCATTAGATCGCTCTCCTCTGCAGAGACATGGCTCTCGGATATTAGGGCATTTTTTGACTGATCCAGACCAGCAACCACGCCAGGAAGGTTTGAGTGGTAGTTGAAATAGATCTTCCGAAGGTAAACAAGTGACGCAACACTAATCAAGAAATATGTAACTTGAGAGAATATCAGAAGCCAGAAGGTTAAAACTTTGTAGTCGAGCAACTCAAGAGCAAAGTTGAAGCGGAAATGCGACTTCTTTTGCTGGAACTTTCCGTTCCAGTTATACAAAGCTATCAGATAGACATATCAGAGATGGTATGATATAATGGAAATCTTATGTATTGGCTTACTGGGGTAAGTCGTAAGAGCTCTCATGTTAACTATGTTTGTGGTCTGTTGAGTCGTATCTGGCGCCGAAAGTCTTCAGAGCGAAGTGAAGAAATACAGAAAGTGACACTGAGATTAAAAGAAAAAAATTGGAAATTTATTTATAATATCCATACTTCAATCTCAGCCCGCAACTATGCCTCTGGCTAATTGGTTTGTTGGTTCGGTACTTTACTAAGATCCTGGTCGGTTTGTTGGCTGTGACCGAGTTCGGCCCAACAGCGCCATGAGGCTTAGACTCTGCATCACTGTTTGTCCACAGTTGCCCCCAAATAACCTATTTAGGATTGATGTTTAACTTGCCTATGCAACTCTGATTCGATTCTCTCTACGGACCCCAACTTTTCCGCTGGCCTAACACGTCTCCGTCGCTATATCTGGTGCATTCGAGCGGCGTTGGCTGCAACTACGTAAAGTCTGCCTAATTTGCGCCCTTTTTGCTCATGTATCAACATGAGTCTCGGCCATCTAGGCCTGGATAGTTCTGCTTTTGACTGGTGGTGCAATCACTAGCTTCGCATGACCCCACTATACAAGGCGCTATCTTGTGTTATCTACGCCCATAAAGCCATCTTGCCGGCGGGAGAGTTCACGATAATACGGTGGTAACACGTGGCCCTTTAGTCTTGATGCATGTTGGTAAGGTGTTCGCTTATGGCACCCGTTTTGAGAAGTGGCATACTCTTTCAGGCGTAGGGCAAATAATCATCTTGTTGGCTTTGGACTGTCGGCACAATCCAACATTCTCACATGTGGTGATGAGACGAAGGCGCCTAGGGTTCCTCTCGCAGCAATAATCCGCATTGCGTCGAAAGCATAACACATACGACCATACCTACCAGAGAATTCGGGATCCCGTCCGCTCTCCCATAGACAAGCTGGTAAGGGGCCGATTAGTAGTTGGGTCGGTGACGACCAGCGAATCCCGGCTGTTGTATGTTCCTTTTTACGTTTTCGAGATCATCGGAGATTTTTTTTGTGGCGTGTGAGCGAAGTGTCGTGTAAAATAAGTCAATCATATTGTCGAGCATGTTTCCATTCAGCAGTCGTGACCTGAAGGCATTCAGACCTTTTTGCTTCTTTGGAACCGCTGCTCGGTTGCTGTGGGACCAAAAAGTTCAACCTTTTGCCCTGCCGGAGAATGGTATTCCTCTGGTGTGCAAAGACCTTTATCATTTCATAAATCAGCCAGACGAGCAACCTTTTGTCTTCGTATCCGGCCCTTGCAAATATTACCTTGAACATCCATACACAACCATAAAGGTTATGCAATGCGTATACTTTGATGAGGTTCGATTTGCAATATGCATTAATAAAAAAGAACTTCGATGCAGCAGTCGTTACCCTCAGTCGCAAAGTTAGCGGGCGATTTCCGAATTGCACCCGACTGCCGTCCTCGAATCGCCTGAAGCCTTCTACCAGTCATTACATGGTAAATATCCCATACCATGTTATTCTTATCCGGTAATACTGAATTATTCCAGCACACAATAGCGCCCATTACCTGCTATATGGCTGATCAAGAGCAACAAGCTGCCCTGGACGTAGGACTTCCGGCCTTGTGTGAAAGATAACTACCTTTCAAAAACAAACACAAATGACGTTTGCTTTTTATAACCCGACTCGTAAAGAAATCTGCACAAACTTTTGCTCCATAATGCATAGTTTCTCTTTCAAATTTCCCTTTCAGAGATCTATACGTGCCGTGATAAATACTAACACCGCCTGCAGCATCTAACGGGCCTGCATAGCATTGTTTCATAATAATATCAAATCTTCCTCTGTGATCATTTCGCTCCTGTCCATACCCTCCACTAGATCTGGATAGTCAACCCAAAACTTCTCCAGAATTCCCCACGAACTTCTGTTGAGAAAGTCTTGATAGAAGTCCTCCCTCACATAAGGTTCACCGTCGTTTTCTCGAGCGATGAATGGGCGATTGAACCCGCCACGAATACGCCCAGTGCAAGCGAGAAGCCCAAAGATTTCGGCCAGCTCGTATTTTGACCCATTTTTGATCAAGTTATCTCTCACTTCAGGCCAAATGAAAAAGTCGTACCACAATGGATGCTCCCACGTGAGCTGAGTAGGGGTTGGTCGCAGGTGTTCCGGAAGAGCCTCAAAATGTTCTGGCGTTGGCCACACGAGCCACTGAATTTTGTGTTAGCGAATAGAAGCATTGCCTGCATCTTTTTAATCTAAAACGACTTGCCATTATGTATATATACATGAGCCAACTATAGGCAAATCTTTCAGGTGCCATAAACGGGGCCGCCCGAAACTGTGAAGCAATGTAATTCGCCAAAACATTGCTTGAGCCACCAAACAGTATGTCCAGAGTTTTAGGGGTTGAAGGACACTGGGATATCGTTTCTGGATTTGCGCGCAGATCCGCGATGAGCACTATAAATTCCTCGGCGGCCGCCGCTGCCTTTCTATTGGGGTCGATTATTTTAGTCGTATAAAGTGGAAGCCGAAGCCATACAGGGGTTTCCAATATTTTTTCCACGGCATCAAGCGAGGCGGGGAAACACTCGGTGACATCTTGTAAGTCTTGGTTCACGCCTGTCAGAGACTGAGGTGTAGCGACTTCAGTCGCGGTGGGGGTGTCGGAATTGATGCTTGGCGCCGCAACCTCTGTGTCGCTGGTACTGCCCTTCTCGGAATCGCATTTCAGGCCAGACACCTGCCCACAGCTACATGTGATACTTGAAAGTCTTTGTTTGAGAATCCGAACCTCCTTCCTCAGATCATTGACGTAGTCTCGCTCACGTTGGCGCTTCCTGCGCTGGCTATGCCTATCGCGCTCACGCTTGCGTCTCAGCGACTCAAGGATGCCATGCGGGTCATCGGGCTGGTAGGTGCTTTCCGACGATGCGGAAAACCCGAGGTTGAACTGGGAAACATGAAATGGGTTTGACATGCCGACAAAGTGAATTGACAAGGCCACAGCTATAAAACTTGAAGCATCACGCAATTGCTATCCAAACACGAGAAAATGGAAATTAATGAGAGAATTGGCGAAAATATATCCGACTTTCATCTTTACTTCCTTGAACTCGACAAGCCGTGAGGCGCAGGCAATCTGGCGTTGGATGCCGCCGCACCGTATTTTAGGGGCCACGTTACTGACCGACCGGCCCGGAGTTTCGGTCATGACAATCCCCCGAACAATCCGAGCCCGCCATCTCCAATCCACACCGAAAGCCCATTACTTCCCACGTTCCTGAGCGCAAAAAGTCAGCCTTATGTTATTTTTCGGATTTTGAGGAGCCAGGGTGTAGCCATTTTCCGTATTGGTTTGTCAATTACGGCATCCGAGTGCTGTCAAAATACAATAGTATGATGGGTAACAGTCAACATCTCATCCAAACATCAACATCTCGAGAAACTATGTGTACATATCCATTCAAACTCTTTATCTGTTGCCTCGGTACAGTGCAATTAGGTCCAACCAAATGGCAATTGGACTCTCGGAAGCGCTTTTCTGCTTCGGCGTGGAGGAAGGCCGCATGTACGAACACCCCTGAAAGAAGACCACAGCCTTGATATAGTGGGGCGATGATGCAAGATTTTTAGCTTTCATTGCGGCGATAGGGGTTACTGGAGACCAACATGACCCCGTTCCCCGCGGTAGACGGGCCCCGGCTAGACTCCACGCCGACCCGACCCAAACTGCAGTTTGGTCGGACCTTTAACAGGGCCGTGAATAATGCTTAATGTTCCTATCAAAACTTACGCCAGCCCTACAAGACATTCATGCTCCCTCTTATTGGACAAGGCAAAATTAGGATCATCGTTTGATTCCAAGTCCACGTTTCCTGTTTGATCGAAATAGGAATTACCTCTCTTCTTTTGTAGTCAAACAAGCTCACTGAATTCGACGTCGCCCTATTCATACCAAATTCAGAAACCGCTTGGGAATCGGAACATGAACGTCGCGGATGAATTCCGCAAAACCCTTGCCCAGCGCATCCAACAACCTACTGCTGCTAACGCCTTTACCCAGATGACCGTAAATGGCAAAATGGACTGCCTTGATGTTGGGCATTTCTATCCTTTCGATGAAGAAAGTTTCCTTCCAATCGGAGCCCATTAGTTTCTGCATTTTCTCTCTCGTCAAGAAGCTCCTCAGCCAATCCCACTCCTCTGCTGTGTGAACAAAAACGCCAATGTTGACATTCGCTCCTTTGTCACCAGAACGGGCAAGGGCAATGTCACCCAGCGGCGCATCGATAGTGGGACCGAATTTTTCCACATCGACGGGATCGACCGTTTCGTAGCTCTCGCGTGGACCCAGAGGCTCGGTAGTCAGGGGCGGCCCGACTACGGTGCGATTAATGTCCGTTGTGGAGCTTCCGATGACCGAGACCGATTCCTCAAGCTTTGATTGCTCGATTAACGCCGGATAGTAGCCCAAAAATGGCTTGGGCATGGCTGTGCGCATGTCAAGCGAAGAGTGCATGCCTATCAGGATTTAGCTTGTTTTACTCTCACCCACGCACGAAAGTCAATATCGCACCTGCAAAATGCGCCATTCCATTGTACATCCAGGCTTGAAGAAGTTTTTCAATCGTCTGAGGATTATTCGCTTGAGCAAAAATACGCAAATAAGTGGTCGATGCAAACTGTGAGCTGGGATTCTGTTCAGGTACTGCAATCCGCTGAAAGTCGAGCACATCGAATTCATCCAAGACCCCCCACTCCCTCAGCTTTTCTCTTACTTGAGTCTCTTGGAGATCGTACTTTTTCGAAATTGTGTATCCATTACCGTTGACCAGAGCTTCGGATTGAAATCCTCCTTTGTAGAACACAGCCAACTTTGTCGTTGGGGGTGGTGGGTGTCCTTTGACTCCAGACACGTGTACCCGATCCTTGGCTTCCTCAACAACGCGAACTTGGGTGATATCTGCTTTTACGTCGCTGTTGAGGTAGATGTTTCCTTGAAGCTCGTATAAAAGCTGACAGATGACCGTGTCCGACGTGACGAAGCCTGGTAGCGAAGCGTGTTTTGTAATAACGCAGTCGCCGTTGGCCTCGATTTCAGCAATAGGCAAACCTAAATTCAGCAGATCCTTGATTTCATATTTGTAGAACCCCGCAAAATTAACGCCAGTGACGTAGGTGGAGCACTCAATGAGATGGCCGGCAATTAATGTGCCAGCCAGCTCATCATAGGATCCATCAGACCAGCCATGCCACCAAGCGGCGGCTGCAATGACGGGTGAGGCGTCAGAAACTCGACCACATATGATGACATCAACACCCTGCTCTAGCCCCTTCTTAATTGCTCTGATACCCAGGTATGCATTAGCAGAGACAATGGGCATTTGATCGGGATGCCTCAAAAAATATCGCACATCGTCGGCAACCCGCACATTTGTGTTTGATCCGTCTAAATGTGGTGTCTGCCCTTCGATAGCAAGGATTTCATGAATTCTAGGTAACAAATTATCGCCCTCAATATATGCGACCTTGAGATTCAGTTGTTGCTCTGTAATCTATAGCGACAACTGTGTCAGTGATTGGACAGAGGAAGTGCGGACCACCTACCAGAGAGTAGGCCTTTTCGGCTAGCCCCTTGGGATTCAGGCACCTGCCATTGATGATTATTTTAACTCTCTTCTCGTTGGCCACGCCCAGTGTCTTTTCGAGGCCATCCCAAGCAGTCGGCATCCAACCTGGGTGGTTTCGTACTCATCCGCATTGCTCGCAAGGTTTACCTCTATCAGCTTGTGAGAAAAACTTTTTTTCTCATGGGGTTGAACAGCGAACCGGCATGATAATCACCAGTGATTACATGGACAGGGCCACAAGTAGCCTGCTTGTACATAAAATCTCCGGGGTCGCCTACTTTGTTAGCGGCATGTTGCCGACAGTAAGAGCGAGGAAATTAGGACGAACAATTAGTCCCGGAGCAATTGGCGATTCTGACTGCTCTCTTGGTCATTTTTATATATGCTGGATGCTTGGTTTAAAGCTGCAAGTCAAAGTTCCTTGGAATCGTAGATGTACGGAATTCCATCTCAAGCCATCCAAAGGTTCATCGGGGCTTTTATACCCAACTCGTAAAAACCCTTAGAGATTAGCTTGACTTAAGATATCAAATCATCTAATTTTTCAACTCGGTTCATTCTTGATGTGTCGTACTGCATAATATCTTTCTATCAGGCTATATAGGATGATGAAAGGCGATTCAGCGCTATCGCACCACTGAATCAGTGATTCACTAGCCTATTTAGGGTTAGTCATCCGGAGGACGTCGCCCAACCCCTCCTCAAACCTGCAATTTTACGCATCCCTATCACGATTGAAATGAATCTGTACCAGCTCCCATCCAAGACTCCCCAAAAGAAGTCAAACTGAGAGTTAGATTCATCCGGGCTGCCCCAAAATTATTATTTATGCAGCCGTCACTGTTCCTCTACTACCCCACCCAATAACCCCGCCTCCTACCCTAAATGGCCATGATTTCTTCACAGCTAGCAAAAATTCTCCAAATTCGCCTGGCTCTACCAATACTCCACCCAAAATGGTATTTAGATCGGCAATCAGGTGTTTTCAGGCTTTGAAGAGTTTTGGATGCAAGACCTCCGATTTTGTGCTTCATGCAAATGAGGTGCAACGTCTTCGTTCCGATGTCGGCCTCGCAGATGCAGTTTGCCGCAAAACTAAACCTGCGGTGAAGATCTGAAATGTGATCATCCGCTTAAAAGGTGACTCGTCGCTTCAAATTTTCAGTAAATTGTTCCAGAATAATGCACCAGCCTATCATAAAGACGACAATACAATCTGGAAGATGATGCTTGCCGGATTTGATTCGCTACTCGTGGTCTTTGTTGTCTTGGAATGATGAAATGGTGTTTCGCCGTTCAAGTCCACAAACCTGTCATTTCAGATCTTGTTGCCCTAATTTGAACACTTTCTAATAAATTCTATGCCTTTCCTTTTTTCAATTTCTTCTTTCTTTCAAACCCGAGTCAGGTCACCGACGCTGTGTCTCTGTACACCCACCATCGGCGATAACTAAGTATCCGCACCAATCAGGCGCCAAATTTAACCTCCAAGACCGCACTAAAAAGTGTTGACGGGACTTTGCATTGTAATTGCTTCAGCGCTGGAAAGTTTAGTACTTTCATCCTGCGAGGCTTCGGAAGTAGCAAGTCGTGGAACATGCGTGTACGCTGTTGTACTTCCAAGGGTGCTGTGACCCGGATTCATAGTCTTCCGATATGTCAAGCGCACAACGCGTGATGCGTAGTCGAAAACACGACTTGTCAGATGTTTGTCACTTCGTAATCTCGTGGTCTTATTGCGCATTAAAAGCCAATATCCTGGCGATGGGAGGGTGTAATCATAATACATCGTCATTACCTGAGCTGGCATGCGCATCATCGGTAAGACCTGCTCTGCTGCCGTATCACCATTGGCGATTGCTTCGGCCCGGGTTGGATACACTGGTGCCATTTTCAACTCTAGTACTGTGATTGCGCTGTGAGGCAAGACATGGGCTGACGTTTCGGCGTAACCGCCCAGTGTCACCTTTTAATCTCCAGTCGCATGGGTTTTCGAAATGAAAGGACCAGAAAAGTCCTTCTCTGGTTGAGGGCGTTTGCGATCGATGGGCATGCTGTTGATGCCTTACCAGGTCATAAACCTGCTATATGGAGCGCTGGGCTTGAAATTGAGTTGAAACGAGGGCCAATCTAGCTGCAATTGACTAGGCCACAAGCGCGGGTGGATGCGAGGCCAAATGCTCGCCTTTGTGTTGTGCAAAGACTGCGTCTAGCATCTAGCTGCAGGTTTCACATCTGACTAAAGCCTGCCAGTTTCCCAACATGAAGCCGCTGAGAATGGGTCCCTACAAGGTTAGTCTGGGGGTACCATATTTAAAGGAAATCATGATGCGTAATGCTGCAAACTTAAGCACTACACTTTCGCTTAACGATCCCCCTGCCATTTGAAGACGGCCGCTAGAAGTCACCTGAGACGAAGAAATGGCAGATGGTGGTTTTGACGCCTTCCGCGCGCCAATTGACGCGCCAATTGAGGCCTCCAGCACAGCGTGCCACGGGCACTGGAGCGAGGGCTTGTGCGCCCTAGGGGACAGGTGAGCAAACGCTGAAGGTAGAGATCACATTTGCGACGACGTCAGACCGACCCCTCAACGTTGAGGGGAAAGGTGCTGGGGTGTGTTCGGCGAGCCAGGCGCGGCCTATTGCTGATTCTTGTATTCGTCAGTCCAGAAATTGCTCAATTCGGTCCCAAGAGAAAAGTAGTAACGCGGTGGACTTGTTGCGTTTGCGCGTACGGGGTCATGTCGGTCAATGTCGCTATATGTGAGGCCTGCGGGACTCCCAGATGTGCCTACTGCCTGGTTGAGAGGGTTCGAACCAGGCGAGGCGTGCCCACATCAGCGTCTGCGGGCCATTCTGTTGTTGTGTGGGTAGTTGGGGGCGGGGCAGTTGCAGCAGTGGGAACGGTGGAAGAGGACGGGGGGGTTGGCAAGTTTATAACCGACTAAGTGGACTGAGTGTATGGATAAAAACGAAAAAGAGACCAGGAACGGAAAAGTTGCAAAATAATGATGGAGCTAGTCTATTATTTCTTCCTAAGGCCATGAACACCATTCACAAGGCATCCCGCAGTGTGCGAACCGTTTCATAAGTCGCCAGTGGGTCGGGCGCCTGCTTCGGCCGAGGACGTTTCGGTCTTGTCGGGCATCAGAATGCCCTCCCTTCCCCTCCCCCGCAGTGGGCAGGCCCCTCTCCCGCGCGTTGGGCCCGCATAATTGACAGGAAGAAAATGCAGGCAATTAAACGACTAGTTCAATGGGTAAGTGAAAGGTGATATAAATCACGATGAATATTCGCACTCAAGAATGCAGTCAAACAATACATGGCCGCCAAAAGCCATCTTTGTTGATGCAGACCAGAGGGCCTTATTGATCGGCCGGTCCTATTCCTCCCCAATATTTTCGTCATCGACATAGCGACATCTGCGCCTCTCTCCGACACATCCCGGAAAGCGTATCTGTCCAACTTCCAGATATAGTCAACAGCAGGTAATGAGGCGATGACCCCTCCAATGCTGCAGTCAGCCATCCTGTGTTCTGGTCGCCTTGCCACTTGGCCAACCCTCTGTTGCAAGACCGGCATCAGCTGGGCCACCATCTGCTAGACAAAGCGCCCTAAAAATGCCTGCGCCGCACCTGTCATATACGCCTGCTGCTACAACACCCTTCACTCTTGGGCACCCATCGTAGACTGCATTGACGCCTCACCAAAACACCCAACCGGAAGATTCCAAAGCAGCTAGGGCGTAGTGCTCATTCATTTCCCATCCCTTGATTTGAGTACATCTGACGCAATGAAACCAAGCCATTGCCGCTCCGGCAAAAGAGCATATTCAGTGATGCCGCATCGTGGACTCATTTGAAAACACTAGGAGACTCATGGCCGATCATTGGTTCACTCTGCCATCTCATAATAAGGCAACCGCCATCACGAGGTAATCACTGTAGCTGGCCTCAAAGCAGGGCACCGTTGCGCAGAAGCATCCGATCTAAATGATATATCACTGAGGCCCTCTTCCTGGCAAGGGGCGTTTCGGCAATTCTTCCATTTATATCCACCTCATCCACGCGTGGCACACTTAGTGCCACCCGCTTTCAACCGACACGTATCTCACATCATATCCTTAGGTTTAGTGATCAAAATAAGATTTTGGGGCGCATAAAAGTCATGCAGTATCCATGGATCAACCAGGAAGATCCATCTTTTATCAAAGTCCATTCAATTGGGACCAGCTTGTGAATCCCGCATCCATTAACAAGTCAATCAACAGTTCAGCTATCGAGAACTGGGGTCAGGAATTGGAAGGTACCCCGTTAGATATCTTTCTTCAAATACTTACAGGATCGGTCAAATCACACTCTGTCTGCTCAAAGATTGAAGCCATTTGTGACAACAAAAGTTTAGAGCAAGTTTTGCTTGGAAACATTGACCCATCGACGGAACTCGTCGCTTGGTTAGATGATAGACCTCATGCAGACCAAATAGGCAAAGAAAGATGTTGGCACACGCAAAAGTCATTGTACGAAGCATTAAGGCAGGAGGTGTGTATGCTTCTTATGAGAATCTGTCAGCGGGTTCTTGAGCTTTGCTAACGATATTTCAGCGTATCTGTACAAACAAACTAAGTAAAAATGATGTTCTGAGGTCTATCCGAAGGCTGTATGATGTAATCTGGACTTTTTGCTATTGTGGTGGCTAATAAATTTATTAGCTATCTGCCGAATCCAGATGTTCGTGGGCTCGCTCCTATATTGGCTACGATCCCAATCAGCGAAGCAATCACCTTTAAAGAACTATTGTACAAATACATCAAGTCAGATTGTTCAATCTCTGCATCTTTTTCAGTAAGTAGCAATAAGTTCAATGATGGGATGTCCTACTAATTGCATACAAATTTAGAGTACCAATTTTGTTCTCGAATTCCACCTTCCATACTTCGTATGGAAAGATTCCAAGGGCTTGGTTCAGGATCAACGGCTTGGGTCAAATAAACTCCCCATTAGGAAATCATGGACTTTGCCATTTTCACCAATGGCTTCTTCACTTTCTGAATCAGATGAAATATTTGATTGTCTATACGAGGCTCAATGGTCTTGCACCATTACTGGCTTCAACAAAGACGTGTGGACTACTATATGTATGTCAGACTCATACTTCTGTGAAAACCACGACTTTGACATTATGTCTGCAAAATATTTCGATGGTCTTGGACAAGATGAGGAAGAAGAGAAGTATTACGTGGAGCCTATCAGCGGGAAGGAAGATCTTGGCATAGTCGATCCACTAGAATACTTCTTCTATGTCTTTGACAACCGCATGAAACATGTATTTGAACACTGGGAGGCGAGTCTAGACCTGTTCGAGGACGGTATCAGTGGACATGTGAGTGTATTTTTTTCAGTTTTGCTAAATTATTTGATACTGCCAGAACATCAACCCTCTCCATATTTGATCTTCTTGGTAAGACCTAACCTTAGACATAGGTTTGCTATGAGAATACACTCTGGGCCAGTGGTCCATTGTCATTAGGAAACGCTGAAAACCGTTCAAAGGCCTTTGAAGACTCTGAAACATGGATCACCAAGCTGAGCCACCTACTCGAGCACATGGCTGAGAGAATAGGTGGTTCTTGTGAGTCTTGGTCTTTATTTAAGCAGCGAGATCTTCCTTTGTTGTACGCTTCTTTTGACAGAAACCCTCGGCTTGGAACCTTGTTTCATTCCATCAACCGAAGATTTACTGATCTCGAAAGGGTGCAAAGAAGACTAGAACGTCTGGGGGCAAAAATTAGGGAATTCAGGGACAGGGTACGTATTACACGTAGCAATCATTCTTTTTACATAGCTTACCGGCCTCTAGCTTGAGTTACGTTTACAAGTCCAAAGCAACCAAGCAATCGTTTTGCAGCATGTCAATGTGAACCTTGTACGTGAACAGATGCAAAGCATGATTTAGTAACTTACTCACCATAATTAGGTTCAATTCATTTCATCTCCAGCGCTAGCAGCTGCCATGATGCAAACCAAAATTCTTCCTTGGCAATCTGGATTTCTGCCATTTTTTGTGATCACCGTGTTGGTCTGGCTTGCAACACTCGCTATCAAACCCGTACAAACTTGGTATCATGATCATTCAAAAACTTTGACCTTGGAGACAGCTAAGGATGCCGCATCCACATGGTGCGATCAGTACGTGAACCCAGTACAAAGGCGATTGTTTTCCCCATGGACAACAGAACAGACTCCGGCTCGCTTCGATGCAAGGTTGGATGATACCGATCCTCCTTCGCCTACTCTTCAATACGCATGATTTGTTCAACCGTCGGTTTAATCAAAACCCCTAATAATTGATGCAAATCAGCTTAATTTCAAGCCTGAGTTTCCCTCCCGCCCTTTGGCGTCTTTCAGATGGCCTCTAGGAAATGAAGACATAAAATTCCTAGCCACCTTTGTATTATTTATTTGGATATTATTTAGAATCGAAGTCCTAAAAGTAGAAATTTGTTGGACACATACTAAAGTATGTTGGGAAAGCGATCATGGATTTCAAGACAAGCCATCAGATTCAATCTTTCCACCCTCTAATTAATACGGTCTATATTGATCGATTCCAGATGTCAATAGTTACAAAATGGTAAGTCAAAATCGAATGGATACCGCGAGAATCCATCGTGCAATATTGGTTGGTCTCTGTGTTCGTTTGACAGATGTTTATGCTGGGATGCACTTCTGAACTCATTCCCAACATTGATCCGCGTGACTCATGCATGACGATATTCACGTGCGTGGTTTCACTGCGCACATTGCTCTGATACGATTGACTGCATGAATCATGAGCGACATGCGGAAAACAAGGCTGTCATCCATTCGTGGCGGGCGCTTATTGGGCCGGGGTGTAGGGAGGCGCTGCAGAGCTGATTATCTTGGCGGCTACTATCACCGTTTGAGCTTCCCTATGGGCAGGGTGTGCATGAAATCTACACTCTCGTCGAATCGCTTCGCAGCCTCCTCATCATACCCGATTCCTGCCTAATGTTAGGCCTGATGCCATGAGGCTCTATGAGGAGCCCAAGACTGACAGACCCGTCACCCCCGCATCTTGGACACCTTCAGGCTAGGATCCCTTTCCTCTCAAATATGCAGCCCAAGCGTTGAAGATTCCAAAAGAAACATCTATCCATATTTTTGCACAGCCCTAGGACTTTTCCAGTATGGCATGCCTCACCAACACTCCACAGGGACTCGAGACTCTACTCCAAGGCTTGTCCCTAGACCCGTTGCCCGACCATGGATCACATGACGCGCTTACGAAGCCTGTCGCGATATGGAAATCTTATCTAACTGAGATCCTGTCGTCCTTGGTGAATTGCGATGCCTCCACTATCCAAGAAGCAATCAGTACCACATCAGAGCCCTCATCTCTTGGAGACTTGGCGCTCATTCTGCCTCGTCTAAAGTTGAAAGATCATGATAATGAAGCTCTCAAGAAGATGGCATTTCAACTATGCACCGATGTTTGACGACCCATAACCCGGTGCCAAGACTGAACCTGTGTTAATATAGACCAATAGTTTCCTACATCGCCACTTTTCCTTCAGCCATGGATAGACGGTATCCACGTTCGAATGATCTTTTCTCCCGACATTCTCCCCCGACTCCTCCTCCCATACATTAGCGACCGCGCATCTGACTATGGGCACGATGCTTCAGAAGGTCTAAGAGATGATGTGACACCAGAGAAGCGGAAAAAAAGAGTAATTGTGGAATTCTCTTCCCCAAACCTTGCCAAAGACTTTGACGGTAATCACCTTCGAAGCACGCTTCTCGGCGCATTCGTCGCCAACATGTATGAAGCTATGGGGTGGGAAGTAATCCGTATCAACTACCTCGGCGACTGGGGTAAGCAGGTTGGATTACTTGCCGCTGGGTTTGAGAAGTTCGGGTCCAAGGAAAAGCTTGAGTCCGACGGTATCCACCACATGCTCGAAGTCTCAAATCAGATTGGAAAACTGTTCGAGACGGAGCTGGAGGCAAGAGACAAAGCGAAGCAGAACAACGAAAACACTGCTGAGATTGAAAGCAAAGGCATATTTGCTGAGCGAGATGCCTTTGTCAAAAAGTTAGAAGACGGTGATGCTGATGCCCATGCACTGTGGACACAATTCCGCGACCTCACAATTGCAGACTTGACCAAAGGGTACGCACGTCTTGGTATCAAATTTGATGACTACTCTGGAGAGTCTCAGATTCAACACGACACAATTGTTGAGGTTGAGAACACTCTCAAGGAAAAGGGTGTCATGGAAGAGAGCGAAGGGTCATGGGTGATCGATTTTGTGAAGCATGGCGCACGAAAAGGCCTCGGCACCCAGATCGCTCGAGGTCGAGATGGCGTCACACGCTATCTCCTCCGTGATATTGCTGCCGTTGTTGACCGTTCTCGCAAGTTTGACTTTGACAAGATGATCTACGTTGTCTCGTCAAGGCAGGACAATCACTTTCAGCAGCTCTTCACTTCAGTCGGCCTCATGGGTCGCACTGATCTCAAGGATAAGCTTCAACATATTAGCTTTGGTGCCTTGCAAGGGCTCGAGGGAGACTTGCTCGGCGATATACTTGACCAAGCAGCAAAGAAGCTAGCTGACGCCCAGAGCGAAGAGCCAAGTGAAGGTGAGGGTGAGGGTGAGGGCGGCGATGTTGAGCATGGTCCCTTCAGTGATCCGGCACTGATCACCGCATTGCTCACACAAGATATGGCCGGGAGGAGGGGCCATGGCTATACATTCGAAACAAAGAAAGCCGTATCATCCAACTCGTTCAATGGCTTGCACTTGCAGACATCTCTTTCAAAGCTTACTGAGCTTATCTCAGAGTTGCAGACGGATGGTGTTGACGAGGCGGAGCCAGACTATTCGGCCTTGAAGGATGACAGCTCTGGATATCTGCTGCGCTATCTGGTCCAATTTCCGGATGTTGTCGCGGCGACATACAAATCCCTAGAACCGCACACGCTTTTGAGCTTCCTGTTCAAAATTATAGATTGTCTCTACTACATAGACGATGGAGATGAGGAAGCGGAGGAGGGCGAGGAAGGTGAAGAAGCGGGCCCCAGCGAGCCGCCAGAGGAGAGCACTCCTGGCGAGAAGAAGGCCAAGATCTTGTTGTATCAGAACACAAAGTCTGTTCTCGAGAACGGATTGAAGCTGCTGGGCTTTCCGGTAGCTGCCATGCAGTAAACAGTCTGCTTTACGCAACAACAACAGATTGAGGAGATTAATGAACATGCGGGGAATGGAACTGGGACTAGGTACAACAGAATTTGAGAGTACCATTTTGCAATATATTGCTCCTTTAATGCAGAAGAAACGACCCCGCCCTTTTCTCTCTCACTATTTATTCCATCAGGCGGGGATCTGCGCACTCAAAGTTCTTGCCCGGTTGGAACCAGGATAACCCTTAGAAATCAAGCTCCACTTCCTCTTGGCAAAGCAAGTGTTCGTAATATCCAATGACCTAATTCTGCTCCTCTTACAAACAGTATGATACAAGTTTCAGTCTTTTTACTTTCCTGGTCCCCCATTATAGCTAGAAAGTGGGGGACTGCAATGCGAGTTGCGGAGTAATTTAGCATGAGTTTCGCCGCCATTCCCCAGTCCCCATTCGCCGAACAGGACCAAGACCCACCCAAAGCCAGGTACTCGTATTCGTATCATCTTGAACACGGCCACGCATCGCGCGTCATCCGTCTCAGTAAGAATATCTTCGTCCGGGGTGCATTAGCTTCGGTAGAGCAAACCCCGCTAACGGTGTCGTTAATGAACGATCGAGTTCCCCAGCTGATCTTTTCCATCGAATGGACGCCCGTCGGATTCTATTGGCATCCCGAAAAACCCGACCTCGTCGCGGCTCCGGGCTCCACCGACGACCCGACCTAGACGAAGTACTTGAAGTTGTCACAGTTTAAAACGAGCGTAGAAACCATCTTGGTGCGTGATTTTGAGATAATACCTCTGTATCCTAACAGTATTCGAGCATCTTTCTCTACCATATTCTACGAGAGATTATCCCATCACATCAACATGACACAGGAACTTCGTTTCGACGGCAGGGTTGCCATTATCACTGGAGCGGGTGGCGGCATGGGCCGTGAACACGCCCTGCTACTTGGCAGCCGCGGTGCTACCGTCATCATCAACGATCTCCAAGCCAAAATGGCCGAAGCAACAAAGGCAGATGTCGAAAAGGCCGGTGGCACTGCCGTCGCAGTTGCAGGCTCTGTTACCGAACGATCTGTCGTGGAAGCCCTAGTCAACACAGCCATCAACCAGTTTGGTCGCATTGACATCCTCATCAACAACGCTGGAATTGAAATCAAAAAGACGTTCGAGGAATTCACAGAGGTTGACTTCACCCGTATGCTCGGTGTGCATGTTTGGGGTAGCTGGACATTGACACAGCTTGCATGGCCCCATATGAAGAAGCAAAAATACGGACGTGTGGTATTCGTATCTTCAACTTCGCTCTTCGGTATGCCCAGTAATGCCGCATACGTCGCTGCCAAGGGAGCTCTGTTCGGAATTGGCAGATCACTGGCCATTGAGGGGCCAGAGCATGGTATTCTGGTAAACTGCTTTGGCCCATCCGCCGCCACAGCCATGGCAAGACAGATGGTGGATAACAACGAAGAAACAATGGCGTGGATGAGCAAGACCCTCCCAGCTTCAACTACTTCGCCAGTTTGTGCTTGGCTCGTCCATGAAGATTGCAAAACCAACGGAGAATTTATTACTTCTTATGGTCGCAGCATGGGCCGGGTGCTGTTGGCAGAGACGAAAGGGTCATTCGTTCCAGAAGGCGATTACACCATAGAAGTTGTGAGGGACAATTTTGCCAAGGCATGTGATGAGAAGGACTTCATTATCCCCAAGTCTGTGGCGGAAGAGTCTACAACTCTTGTGGGCATGCGATTTGCCGCAGACGGCGAAGTTAGCAAGGACATTTTCAAGGCCATGTAACTAAGAAAGGCCAAATTTTAGCAACGAAGATGGGAATGAATGATATTTTTTCTTTATTTGGTTAACCAGGAACTTGACTTTGCAAATATGTGTTTCTAAAGTGTCAATATGCAAATCCTTATGTCTATTCATCATCAAAAAATATTTAGTTATCGATGATTCCGAGATATTGTGAGGCTACGCCAACTAGAATTCTCACATATAACACAGCATTAAATTCTCAGACCAAACTTATCAGTGATTTGTTTGAATTCATCAATCGTGAGATTATACTATATCCAAACATAGGAAAGTTTCAGCTAAAAGTACAAAAGTCTATCCTCTATGTATTACCCATTTTGAACCAAATATCCTGTGCTTTTACTCCAGCCTGCCTTACATCTCCTTCTCTCTTTCTCTGGCATCGTCGATGCACTCCTGCCAGTTCATACGCCTAAGATAGAGGCATTCAATGACGCAGCCCAACAACATTCCGGCTCCCAGGCCAATCCATTGGCCATCCAACTTCATATCCGGAGAGCCCAAGGCGAGCCAAAGTGCAAGCGGAACCGATACCAGGTAGCTAACCCCAAATGATACCCAGGCAGCGACCGATTGCTTCGCCAAGCCTCGCAGGATACCATTGCAGGCGCAATTCAGAGAGTCGATGACGTGGAAGATGGCGGAAAACGTCATTGCCTCAATCGCAATTGAGAGAACGGCAGAATCCCCGGTAAACATTCTGCTGAGTTGGTTTCGGAAAGCAATCATGACCATGGCGTCGAGCACGCCGACCGAAAGGAAAATAAAACCATAGAGAATGACAACACGCTGAGCGATTTGCGTTACGCCCGCACCAACCAAAACGCCGAGTCGTGTCGTAGCTGCAACGCTAATTGAGAAAGGAATGTGCCATGCAACAAGAGAAACAGTCATAAGAATCGTCTGAGCAGCAAGGTGATCGGTGCCAATGTATGATGCGCTGACAGATAGGATCTCCAATGCGATCCACTCTGCCAAGTTCACAACCGTTCCGGACGCCGACAAGCGCACCATGGGTCCCCATTCGCGGACGGCATCCCAGGACCAGCCACCCCAGCACTTGTGGGACCATTTTGCATAGTAAACCACGTATATCAGCAGTAGGATGGGTGTGAGATCGTTGGCAATGGATTGGCCAATTGCAGCGCCATTGAGGCCCATTCCCATTTTGATAGCCAAGAACCAACTCAAAAAGGCATTCACGGGGGTGCAAATGATCAAAACGACCATGCCCGGCTTGAAGTCGCCCTGGGCCTGCAGGTACCGCTTACCAACCTCGAAGAAGGCATATCCGGGCAGTCCTAGAATGCTCACCTGCATAAAGACGCCGGCTTTGACGCCCAAATCATGCTGAGGAATTAGGAGAGGCAAAATCCACGGGGAGAAGAACCAAAAAGCGGCAATTGGAATAAGAGCGAGAGCCATGAAGAGGGTCATGCGTTGCACGTGCAACCCGACTCCGGTGAGTCGTCCTGAGCCATACGCTTGTGAGCACAGTGTATCAAGCGCCGTAGCCATACCCTCAACAAAAGCATATCCGATGATATTCCTCGTTGCGCCTCCAAGACTAGCGGCCGCCAAATCATCCGCGCTGAGGTGGCCGGCCACAATTGTGGTGATAACGGTGAAGGAATACTCGAGCAGGTAGGTAGCAATCAGAGGCGCAGAATACTTGCATAGGAGCCATGATTCCGATCGCCAGACGGTGGCCGTGTCTGCCTTCTGCGGGATGGGGTCCTCGTCGATCTGGAACTCCTCCGTGTCCAGGAACGGAACCGCCTCTTCGTGATGTTGAATTACCGTCATGGTGAAAGTCTTGCCGCAACCATGACGCTCCAAAGTGAAAAGGAAGGGGAGAAAAAAAAAAATCAGGGGTCTTGATGAGGTATGTAGCTAGTGGTGACGAGCGAGATTGAACGAAAAGCGGGCTGCTCCATCGGACCCGCTAAGGACTTCCCCAGCGCCTAACGCCACCAAGCACACACTTATTAGGCGTAGGTTACGGAGGATCCCACAGACGTTTCAAGGCTCGTCAAAGACCATGGTGGGCGAGTCAAGGCCACGTACGTGCTCCGGGACCTGGCGGACGCTGACGTTGGCGGAGGCGGCGTCACCGATTCAATGATGGATGATGGCATTGTCGCCTCTTGTTTTACCTGCATAGTTTTCCAGTCACAAATATATGACGTGTAGGTTTTACAGTATATGCCTAGCCTGAAGACAAAGACTTGAGTGTGATTGTCCGTTGTTGGAGCTGTCAATCCCCATAGTTATGTCTCAGCCGTCGAGCAGATATGCACAAAAGTGCAGAAAAAGTGGGATGGAGGACCCGGCGCTATCCCCTGTCAGGAGCAAGACCGCGAGTATCGTCTTCGTCACGTGATGGGCTGAAACTGGGATTTGGCGCTGGCTCTGGTTTTCTTTTTCGCAAGCGCCGATGCATGAATAAACCGAAATCTAATGCCAGCGAACCAGAAACTAGGACGGGACTTGTCTAGAGTGAATGCAGGCATAAATTCTATTCCATCCCTACGGTCTCGTGGTGTCTGTCCGGTGACCTCTCGTTTGACAGCCCGGCGAATACCTATCACCACCCTATACATGTTGGCGTCAAAGTGTTGTTAGCGGTGTTCGAGCGTGTTGCATGCATGCCGAATGAATACTCGCTTCTCTGCAATGCAAACGATCAATTCGATGCTTTGCAGCACCCAAGCATGTATGTAAACAAACATTTTCCCCTATTTTTTAAGGTCCCCTGTGACGTGCCCTGTCGGGAGTAGCGTCGCATGACTGGGTGAGTGTTTCGCCCTCAGCTGGGTCATGGCTGAGAGCTAACTGACACTAGTCGGCTTAGCGGTGCCGGTGCGTTGGGTGTGGCTGTTGACCGCCCCGACAGTCTGGCAACAATCAATCTGGCATCCATCAGTATTGAATTCAGCCCAAATCGCGATACCCAAAGTCTCGATTGTGGCATTATGCGTTGTTCAGAAATCCATCTTTTGGAGATTGTATATAGAAACTAAAATAGTGCTCCCGGTGGTCCTAATTCTCTTCATCCCTTTTTTTCTTTTTTTTTCCACCTTGCTTTTTAGCCAAATTAATGGTTAAACAATCACACAAAAATGAGGCAGGGCGACTTCAAATCACAACCAGACCAAACCTAAAATAGTTAACGCGAAGATAGATCAAATTAGAGAAGTATTCTAGAGCCACGGAATTATATTTTTGCGCCTTCCTTCTTCAGCCCCAATCGTGATTAACACCATCCTCAGCCGTAGCTATAGGGTATATCTGAATCCAACCACTCCCTCGATAATCAGTTTTCCCCTGTCGGCCCTCTTATTGGCAATGGTAAAGTATATGGACATGACCACAACAATGGCAATCATTAGGATATGCGACCCGATGGAAACCCACACCGCCGTGAGGTACTTGGGCGCTTCAACGTTCCTGACAATGTAGCTTCCAGCAATGCCTCCCGCGCCATTCAGTGCTGTCAAAAGCGCGGAAGTCACTGCTCGTTTCCACTGTCCCGTAATATTATTCATTTGGTATGTGCTCAGCGCAGCCCAGTTGCTGATGTATGCGCCAGTCGCAAGATATGTGCCGATGTACCGGACTGCCACTTGCTCCACAAAACCAAGCATGCAGAAACCCACAATAAGGCAAACGGAATTGAAGACAATTACAGGTCCTCGAAAACTGTACTTGTCTGCAACATAAGACGATAGTAAGACGGGAATGACTGCGTAATAGTATGGCGGGGACGAAAGCAGGATGGATTCGTTTTCGCCAAAGCCCATGCCGCTTTTCAGAATAATGGGCAAGAAATATGCCAATGACGTTGAAACAAGATTTAGTAGAAAATACATGCATGCAAATCCGTAGATCTTCAGATCTTTGAGATGATCTAGGACAAGCCCCCAAGCGAAAGGCTCGGGCTCCACATCGCTGCGATCTTTTTCAATCCTGGCGATTGCAAGGGCTTGCTCCTCTGGAGTTAGAAACCAGAATGATTTATGCGCCTGATCGGGGAAATCGACCATCCAGAAGTAGGTGACGAGCCCAATCACCATGGAGATGACGCCCTGCACGAGGAACATGTATCTCCACCCCGCCAGCCCGCCTTTTCCATTGAGGTGGTTCAGTCCAAAATTGACAATGCTGCCAGTCGCAAGCACGATTACCTCGCCACTCTGAAGAAGCGCAAAGCGGACCTGCTGCTCCCGCCTCGGGTACCAAGTTGAGACTAGGTACGTCAGGCCCGGGAAAATACCACTCATGGCCATTCCCAGCAGAACTCGCAAGGCAATCATCGCCTTCCAGTTGTGGATAAAAGCGGTGCACATTGTAATCAGCCCAAAGCAGAAAGTGCTGAACCCGAACCAGAACCGCGGGCCAAACACTCGAACGGCGAGCGTCGATGGCAATTGGAACACAATGCTTGAAATAGTAAAGATGAAGATGCTCACGCTGTACCGGTTGCCGGTCAGCTCGAGATCCGTTACCATTGAGGTGACAGCCGCCGAGCTGATAACGCCAGAGTCCAAAAGGTTTAGTGAGCAAAGAAGGCCCGCGATCGTACAGAGCCGGAGGTCGACCTTGAGGCGCAGGCGGCGCTCGAGCTCCCTGGTATCCATTGCGCTCTCGTCACCAAAGCCAACAGTGGCATCGGAATCCTTTGTGCTTGGCGCCTCATCCTGCGGGACTGTGGATGCAGACGGCGGCGAGCTCACCACGGTATCCTTTTGGGAATCCATTGGTGACATCGGTCGAGGTCAGAAACTGAACCCTCACTGACAGAGACGAGAACTGGTGAGGAGTAACCGTTCAATTGGGCCTTATCGCGATGGAAGAATGGAGAAGGACTCGGAAAATGTGCGCCCTTTGATCGCGTAATCAGCTTGATGAACCGTAGACCCACCCTCGTGCCGACTGGGTTGGAATTGCGACAATTCCACTGCGACTGTCCTCGCGTGTCAAGTTTCAAGACACCACCACTACCAACGTGGTGCTTTCACCGCGAGGTGTTTCCTAAGACAACCTAGATCAACGGCTGAGCACAGTGTTCGCCGAATTGTAGTGCGAATACAGTTTACACAAAGTCAAAATCATCCCATGCGATCCATGTCCTTGCCAAAAAGATCGACACGCCGTCAGACGGGCCGCTGTTGGTGTTTAAAATGCGCTCACCTGATTGGCTACATACCGGTTCATGAAAAGTAAGACACAACGCACTTGGGCCGTGCTGGCTTCGTGAAAGCAATCAATCATTGATGAGTATCTGGTACATTTGGTAATGTGACAGCTTATCATTCGGCCCTAGATTGCCGGTGCGGGGCGGCTCCAGAGACGGCTCAAAGAACCGATCAAGGGGCCTTGTCCGGCTCCATATAAATCCCTGCATCTCGCTTGAAGCTGTCTAGCCACTCAGTATTGTCTGCTGGAGTTTGGTTCCATGGGTCCTCACTGGAGACATGCAGTTAGCAGATGCACGAGACAGAACACGATATAGAAGTGGGTGCGGGGGCATATTCATACTCGTTATACATGATCCAACGCGCATAATGTTGGATTTCTTCATCAGATGGAATGTGGTGGTTGGGGTTTTTAGGGGAGATCGTCGCCGATACCCATCGATGTAGATCCCGCTCGAGTCTACGATGAAAATTGGCCTCGTGGAGGAAAAACTGGCCGCCATGCACAAACTGGGATGCCGGGTTTAGAGGTCCAAACTCGACACTCTGCCGGCTTGGAAGTGGCGAATCGCTTAATGGTGTGTTGTTCCCGTTCGAACCCATTGGGGATGGGTAGACTACATCGTGGCTGGCGGCATTAAAAGGCCGCTGCCCTTGATTCGCTAGATTCGCTAGATGTTTGTCTGGTACATCAGGATGTTGCAAGAGATGTGATTGGTCAGGCTCAAGGTTAGGCATCGGGGCATCTTCAACAATTGGACCAAAGCCGTGAGGGACGTCTAATTCTGGAATCTTGGTGGCGTCTTGAACCAAGCCCGAGCCGCCGACCAACCCTTCGGCTAGGAAGTCGAGACAGACCGGATTGCCCGAGCGGATGGAAAACGACTGCAGCCACATTCCTGAGGCGCTAGCGAGTCGGTTCAGCCACGCGCTGATGATGTCACATGGTGTTTCTGAATTTGCCTCGGTCCGGTCGATGATACTCCTGGCCTCTTGCTGCAATTGGTCCACGGTTGTTGCCACGCCCATTTGCTGCTGCGCATTTAGAAAATCCATCAATTGGCTTTCCATTGGGCAGTCTTCAAAAAGCGTCGCTTTACCCATCACTTGCAGATTGTCGAGTTTACTCTCACGCCGTGATCGCATCGGGCCAATCTTTGCGTGCTTCACGATGTTATCATCCGACATGATGAGGTCTCGCAGCCAGGATCTTGGATCGATAATATCCTGATTGGACAAAATTTCCGATGCAAGAATGACCCGGCATGCTTCCAGCTGAAGCTCCTCATTCCCAGGTAGCCGCTCATTCTGTTCGAGGAAAGCTTGCATAAAGTACACCAGCTCGAGCTTGATGAGCTCATAGGCGCTAGCTGGGGACTCCGGCGGCCCAGCACTTGCCTTGAAAGGGAATGGGGTTTTCCTGTCTGCCTCAATGAGATCTAACGGCAAGTTAGCTTGCATTCCTGAGATTCTGAAACGAAAACCTGAATTACATGGTGGCATTGAATTTTCAATAACGTCGAGGACGTGTTTCTCAAACCCCCAATCGCCTTTCCACTCGCCCATCGTGCACCCTAGCCTGAAATGGTCGGCTAGATGGTTCACTCGATCGTCCCACGTATCCATGGTGGCGGCGCAAAAGCCACAGCGGGAATGGAGCTGGGTGATCTCGCGCTTCCAGGACTTCATGAGCGCATCAACGTATTTGCTATTATGGGCCAGGCGCAGGTGCTGGCTGAGGTGATCCTTGCGGTTAAAGGAGCGAGCTTCCTGGGTACGCTCAGTGCAGGCACTAAAATTGTGAGAGTTGAGATGGTCATCATCAGGATCGCTTCGCCCGCAAAAGGCACAGCATGGCTCATCGTTTTCATTGACTACACGAGGCCCCAACGGTACACACACCCATTTCTCCAATGGAACATGTAGTGACCTCTCATGCCGCTGCCAATCATATTTAGTCTTGAAGGCCTCCGTGCAGAAAGTGCATTGGAATTTTCTTTGGCTCCCTCCAACAGGAATCCTCGCCTTGCGGCTTATCTGCTTTGCCTTCTTCCTCGAGCTCTTTGGCCTTCTTGAATTCGAAGACTGCGACCCTAATGAGGTGATGGAGTGGCTGAGGGCGAGCGACCCTCCTCCGCTCGATATCGAGGTTGGAGCGCTGCTTGCTGATGAAGCATTTGGAACTGAATCCTGTCGCCGTCGCTCTAATGGAGAGTCGTCTCTGAAATTTCCTATGTGGAACTTGGGGTTAGTAATCTGGTCTTGTCCTTGGCATCTCGTTTATCAATCTGATAATGCGAGGCAAGTAAGTGTGTGTGCGTGTACCTGAATCAGGCGCAGTGGCCATGGCTCGTGCGATTGCAAACATGCTAGCAGGCTCGTTTTCCGGGGGAGATTCAACCCAACGCTCCATCGGGTTCATCTCGCTGATGGCACGTCGTGGGGCCGGGGTGCCAGGCCGCGAGTGCTTCTGGGGGATATCTACGGGTTTGGTTTGACTGGGTGAGGACGACGCCGAGGAGTTCCTGATGGCGCTGACCTTGCCACGGCGGCGTGCATTGGACAACCAGTTGCAAATCTGCGTCTTGCTCAAGCCCGTCTGGTGTCGCAGCATGTCGATGTCCTCGGGCTTGGGGTACGGGTGGTCGGGGTGGTGCGACAGCCATTCCTTCAGCACGCGGATCGACTTTTGGGAGAAGCGGGCGCCGATCTTGGGGGGCGGAAAGGCCCTCTCGACGCTGCGGACCTTTTCGAGGAAGTCGTCGAGCTCGCTGTTATCGAGGCGCGCATCGGACCCTGTGCAAGAAGCGATATCAGATTCCGTGTGCAGAACCCCACTCCCATGACTGCTGGGGCTGCGCCTGGTTGCTGCTGCATGGCATCCGATGGGCCCTTGCTCGCCGGGTCCAGCAGGCGCTGTCGCGTGGGAATGGGAATGGGAATGCGCATGAGCGATGAGGTTGGCGCCCGACAGCTCGAGGCCATGGCTGCTGCTGCCAGCGCCGACGAAGGGATTTTGGTGGCCGCCTGGCTCTGGATTGCTTACGAGGTCTAGCGCCGACGCATCGCCACCGCCGCCCAGCGTCGACAGCAGGCTGTCCAGGGCCTCCTCGCTGAAGACGGGCTCGGGCGCCTCCAGGCCCTGGCTCAGGTAGTACTCGAACCCCGAGAGGCTTTGGTTGCCGGCCATGTCAAGCAATGTCAATGACAGTCTTGTCGCGCGTCCTGTCGCGGGCCTCACGAGCTGTTGGAGGGACGCCGTCGCCAATCCGCTTTGGCTCGGCCCATGAGGCGCCGCTGCAGAAGTTTTGTCCGACATAACTCCGAGATCGGGAACCAACGTCTGATCTCGAATTTATTTTGTGGAGTTCTTCACATCGCGTCGTTCACGCCTTGCACCGCTGGGCATCTCCACCGTATCCACACGTCTTCTGGGGTAAATCGAATTGTTGTTAGTCATTGCCTGTGTCGAGGTGGGCACCGTCAACCGCGCCTTGTAAAACGATGCCGTTGCTCTCTGCTCGTGACCGTTGTGTTGCACATCGTAGTTCACGCCTTGTGCTGGTTGACGTGCAGAACCGGTGGAAATCCCCCGCTTGTCACCAGTCCCCCGGTCGCCCATGGGTTATTACAAAAGGGCTAAGTACAGCCCGCTTTTTCAAACTTTTCTTTGCTTTGTGGTGTCTTATGTGACTTACATTGTTGTGACTTGCAAATCCCAACTACCCCGGTTCTCCGGCCTTGATTCGCTTGTCCACAACTCTCAACTTCGCAATGGACTCCCCAATCGACGGAATTCGTCGGACCAGCTATGGAGACCGGCCTGTGACACCAGTCAAGCAAGATGTTGAGCTCGCCGAACAAGAGACTGCCCTTGAACGTGGTCTTCACAGCAGACACTTGCAGTTCATCGCCATCGGTGCCACCATCGGAACAGGATTGTTTCTCGGAACCGGCTCTGCATTGGCCACTGCCGGCCCGGCATCCCTCCTCATTGCCTTCATCTTCCTAGGCTCTGTCCTCTTCTCTGTCATGACCGCCCTTGGAGAAATGGCCGCGTACATTCCCGTCCCAGGTGCTTTTACCACGTATGCCTCCCGCTTTGTCGACCCTACTCTCGGCTTTGCTATGGGCTGGACCTATTGGTTTAGTTGGTCATTGACCTTTGCCCTCGAACTCACAGCTGCAGGCTTGATCATTCAGTACTGGATCAAGACCGTAAGTGTGGGTGTCTGGATTGCAGTCTTTTGGGTCATTTTCACCCTTGCCAACTTTATGCCCATCCGATGGTTTGGGGAGTTCGAAATGTGGTTCTCTAGCATCAAAGTTGTAACCATCTTCGGCTTCCTCATTTTCGCCATCTGCGTCAATGCCGGTGTTGGCGACCAGGGCTATCTGGGTTTCAAGTACTGGAGCGACCCCGGCGCCTTCGCTGCCGATATCAAGGAGGGTGCCACAGGAAAGTTTATTGCCTTTTGGTCGGTTCTCATCACCGCAGGCTTCAGTTACCAGGGAGCTGAGCTAGTTGGAATCGGTGCGGGCGAGACCCAAGACCCCCAAAAGAGTATCCCCTCGGCTATTCGTTGGACCTTTTGGGGAGTCTTTTCCTTGTTCATCTCAACTGTCTTCTTTTTGGGAATCAACATTCCTTACACCAACAAGGACTTGTTGAATGAGTCTCAAGACGCCTCGGCATCTCCCCTCGTCATCATGGCCCAATTGGCTGGCGTGTCTGTGTTACCCTCAATTCTAAACGCAGTGCTCTTGACCGCGGTTCTGACCGCGGCCAACTCTGATGTTTATTCCAGTAGTCGCATTCTGATTGCGTTGGCAGAGTCGGGCCATGCTCCCAAGTTCTTCAAAAAGACAAACCGCCTTGGAACGCCATACTACGCCGTTGGCGTCTGCTCAATGGTTGGCTTCCTTGCGTTCCTCAACCTTTCACAAGACGGCTCGGTTGTTTTCCAGTGGCTGCTCAATATTGTTTCAGTAGCTGGCTTTATCTCGTGGGCCATCATCAACGTTTGTCACATCCGATTTATGAATGCTCTCTCAGCCAAGGGCATTACCCGTGATAGCCTTCCCTATGCCGCACCGCTACAACCATATATGTCATGGTACGGTCTCTTTTTCAACATAATAATTGTTCTGACGAGCGGGTTCGACGTTTTTATCAACTGGGACACGAGCAAGTTCTTTACTAGCTATATTAGTGTTCTCCTCTTCGTTGTACTCTATGTGGGTCATAAGGTGGTATTTAGGACTAAGATGGTTCCCCTCTCTCAGGTGGACATTACAACGGGTCGATTGGCGATCTAAGTGGAGTATATTAAGCCAGGAGGATTTAGGCGCTTTCCAGAATATATGTACATTGATATTTGATAATACATATCCAAATTTTCCAATGTTTGCTTGTTGCGGTAGAGTAGCGTAAATTGTGTATGTGGGGCTGTTGCAATTAACGACTTCAGCCGCTTCTTTTACGACGCCAGGTTCAGACGAGACCGGGAAGAAGTTTGCAGAGAAAGTTACAGAGATGTGTAGTTCCAAAAATAGGTTTCCGGCCGACTTGTACTCACAACATACGGAAGTAAGTCTCTGACTTCATCTTGTCTGTTGGCTATCGTGGCGCACGGCGCCCGACCTCTGTCAGAAGCGGTGGCGGAGCCACTTAGCCACTGTGTTGGTTGATGTCGTAGGACCCTGTTGGCTGCAATTTTTTGGCTGTCTCTGCTGTTGAAGTGGGGTTCGCGAAACAGCCCCAAGCATCAAACCAGCACGTAAACTCCAATACCATGCCATGATTCATTTGCGGAGGCGGTGTATTTTTCTGCGTTGGCAACCGGTGGACCAAAATGGAAAAAATCATAGTAGACTATATATTACTCAACTGAAACCATCCTTTAAAGTGACCTGGCCGCACCTTGCGCTTCAGATTCATCATCAACTTCATCCTTCCAATCGCATCTCATCGAGTCAATCCTAAATCATCTGCCCCATTATCCTCTTTTTCTGTTTCCAAACCAAAATCCACCGACATGAATTATAAGCAGTGGATTGCCGCCATTACTACTATAATACTCGGCGCTCAGGTAGCGGCCGCTGCCTCTCATTCTTGGGGGGATAGGGTATGGGGTCTTCTTCGTTTTTCATCTGGTTGTACCCTGGGAGTGATTCTCAGTCCATTGATTTCGAAGGCAATTCGAGATTATCACCTCAATAGGTGCAATGTCTACATTGACGTCAATCTGGACAACTTCTTTAAGGTTGAAGCTAGCTTCGACGGTAAGAAGGCAATGCTTGTGAGCGGTCTGGATAATGGGGACAAAGACAAACTTTACAAATGCACTCCTTCCGAGAAGTCACCCAAGAAACCAACTGTGGGTGAACTTTAGTGCTTCGGTTATGACCAAGATGCCTGGGTTCATTGTATTCACGAACAGTGGTCCCTTTGGTACGGTTGCACGACGCCGACCACACTTCTGACTTTGTCTTTGTATCGCGATTTATTGAGCGGACTTTTTTTTTCTTATATTTAATTCATTACTCTTTTTGGTCTTTTGAGGCTTCCATTTAATCCATGCTTTGGACTTCTTTGTTCCCACAGCAGGGATTTTTTGATGTGAGAACAATGGAAATTGAACATGAAGTAATGGTAATCCCTACGATTGTGCGCTTCCCTTGGCCTCGTATTACACCACTACTATAAACAGTAAACAATAGAATAAACAAAGGGCATTTTTTCACGGTTCGTCACGCATCGAAGGAAAGTTTTGGTTACCCTTTGTTGATCCTTCAACATGCCCAGTCTTCGACAGCCAAGGCCCATGATTTAGAATAGATATTTCTTTTTCGCAAAATATATCAATTCAAGTGCTTGCTATCAACTATTTACTCCGCGATTATTGTTACTCCCTGCATTCTGCAAGGAGAGAGAGCGTGGACCTATCCGACCCATCGACAATCAAATCCCCAGTTGGCGCAAAACCGAACACGACTAGCGCAAAGAAATCTAGACTATTCTCGACACAAGGTGCAAAGCCTGTCAGCTATATACCCATCAAATCTTGGACAGAGGCAAATATCATGGATTTTCTGTGTTCAAAGTGTGGCCTGGAGGGAATCTCATTTTGCCAGACAAAGCTGAGGTACTCTCCGAACATTTTTGAGGGCGTTGTATGTAAGTTTTTGCGTAAAGTCTTCGTTCAGCTCAATTCCATGCAAAGACATCAAGGACTTTAACCATGAAGACAGAGGGCCAGCACCATGTTGTCTAAAAATATCGAACGGATCGGCGAGACCTTCCAAGAGGCAGGGTGAGATGGGCTTTTGATGACCGGGAAATAATTCTTCCCACAGCCAGACCTATCTCGCGGCATATTGATGAGCTTCTCAATATCATCGGCAATTAGGCTGTCAGGGCGAGATGGAAGGTCTGATTCCGGTATTTTCTGGCATTTCCCGCTAGACAAATGATCGTCGCGTAGTTTGTCGGTTCGGAA
Source organism: Calonectria hongkongensis (assembly GCA_017140755.1). Classification (NCBI taxonomy): domain Eukaryota; kingdom Fungi; phylum Ascomycota; class Sordariomycetes; order Hypocreales; family Nectriaceae; genus Calonectria; species Calonectria hongkongensis. The sequence continues at coordinate 484,495 of JAACJA010000018.1, forward strand.
CCGAGAGTAGCAGGTCGGGCAATAAGGAGTCATGTAATGACTTCGCTTCAGCTGTTGCTTGATGTCAGAAAGTCGGCTCAAGTGAATGCTTGCGCAATGAAAGTATCGGTTGGGGTTGAGCTTGTAGAAAGGACAGGCCCAAAGAGTGTCCGTCGGCTTTTTCCCTTCACCATCTCCACTGGGTTTGCTACCTTCGAGGCTATGGCGGGGGTCATCGAGCGCAGCCTTTTCTTTCTCGTTTCGCTTCGGCTTTTTCCGAACAGGCTCAGTTTCAGATGGACCAGGAAAAGAAGCATTTTGTTTGTCTTTATGCAACAAAGAGCCGCTTCTAAGTTGTTCCGCCAAAGGGCTAGCTGTGGTAGGATCGATGGCATTCCGGAACGTTGTCTGGATTTTCGAATTCAAGTTTGCGGGGTCTTTTGATGCTTGTTGCGACGAACCTTGCGTAGCCGATGCCACCGACTCTCCTTCCAATCGCGTTGGAATAAAACTCAATAGAGGAATAGTGGCGATTTTTGCTGGTGGATTGGTCTCATTGTTGGCCACTGTTGATTTATAGAAAGGATTTGAGGAAATGAGACGTTCATGGCTAAGAGACGAAGCATTTCCATCACATGCCCCTGAGAAGGCTGGTACGCGACCAACTGGTTCACCAGCGGAGGGAGAGGATGCCATTTCCATGAAGGTCCGGCTTGTTTGGTGGTGCTAGTGGCTTAGCTTCAACAAACTTGCCGCTGCTTTCTGTATGAAAACAAGGCATGATAATGTCGTGAACCATTTGGGCTGTTCCCTTAGCCGAGAATTTCGGCAGTGGACATGTTATTTGGAGTTTCCAAACTTGTGAGTCGTCCGCTTGTCGCCGCAAATGTAGTCGGCGTATTCACCCGTCATGTGACAGTACTACTTTTTTCTTCATGGTTAGCAAACATTTGACGTATTTATTACGAGAAGCCAAATCGTGGTTAAATCTTATCCCTGAGCTAGCTATTGATGTCTGATATCAGCTTTCCAACAGGATTTCAAGTAATTCTAGATGCAGACGCTGAGCACTTCAAGCAGTTGATCTAACATGTCTATGTTCACGTACCCTCAATGAGAAGTTGCCAATCATTCCTTCTTTTACTTCTGCAAAAGGAGCCGTCAATACTTTTTTATTAACGTAAATACACTACAAGGTGCCTCGCTTGAATGATATCGTATCCAATTATAAAAGAATAGGGGCCCCTTCGATGATTTTCTATAGAAGCCCTAGAGTTACGCAGGTGCCAGATACAACTTCATTCAACAAGATTACTTCCTTGGTCATTGTTTGTCTGACCAAGAATCTAATACCATTTATCGGAACTCTTTTTCTAGATTAATGCTAGAGGAAGATAGTGAAACACTGTAACTACGAAGACAATGCAAGTTTATTGGGTGGATTTACCGACCGCTAACGGTTCGTGATTTTCCCCTATCACTTGTGCTCAGACAATCTGTGTGGCAGCTCAACAAATGCATGTGGATGCTTTCGTTCCCTGATTACGTCATGGAGTCCATGATCAACGTTTGCCAAACAAGCCTCATGTGGAGTAAAGTGGCTCCTGATTGGGTCCATGCCGGTGCCAAGATGATAAGGATGGAGATGCCTTGTTCACGTGCGCATCTAGTCCAGAACCGGCTACGGGCGGGCTAAGGGGTAGTATTAAGCTCACTCAAGGGTGGCTGGGAATTGGATCCCAGATAAACTGAGTGGGGAACACCGGCGAAGTGTGAAGCGTAATACTCCGACTTGGCACCACTGCCTAAAGCCTGGAGTTGAGTCAATGGTGGGACATCGGGGTATATCTCTCGACACCACATGGAACAACAACCCAAAGTATGGACAGCGTCGAACCTGCGGCACCTTGGTTTTGGATGGCTCGGCTGATGAACGGGGCAAGGCAAATCACAAAGAGCGGTCATGGCTGAACCACGGGCTGTGCCACACCAGTTAGCCATGTAACCTGCATGTTGAGATTAATTTATGGACCGCTGATGCTTCCGTTGTATTCGCCAAGGCCGCTACCTCAAGCAGTGTGAAAAATTCGCATTCTTGGCAACAGGGATCCGCCACTGCTTGCCAAGCCCTCCGCTCCGCCAGAACCATTTCAAAAGGCCGCCGCTCCTCCCTGTGGCGGTTATTGTTTTCCTTCAATCTTACATTATTCTGTAAATCTCACAAGACAGAGACTAGCAGAGACCGGCAAGCCCATTGCTCCAACTCACATATCACATCACCATACCACTTTTTGCTATTTTGCTACCCAATTCCCCTTCCCCGCGACCATCCCGGTCCCGCCACAATGAGCCGGAACCAAGCCGCCGCCGCCGCCCAGGCCGCCGAGGAACATGTCTCGGGCCAGGCCAACCACCCGATCTCGGCCCCGGCCCATGCGCTCAGCTATGAGCAGGTATCCGATGAACTCGGTGCCAACATGGAAGACGGACTGACTTCGGAGCAAGCCAAACAGCGTCTTGAAAAATACGGTCGCAACGAGTTTGGTGACACCAAGGGTGTTCAGCCCGTCAAGATCCTGATTGGCCAGATTGCCAATGCCTTGACTCTAGTGAGATGCCCATAATTCGCTGGCACAATGGCAAAGAACCCAAGGGGTCTTTGACCATTGAGCCGTGTTGTGGAGATTTACTGATTCGCCGGTTCGTAGGTGCTCATCCTGGCCATGGCGGCGTCCTTCGGTATCAAATCGTGGATCGAAGGCGGCGTTGTGGCTGCGGTCATTGCTCTCAACATTGTCGTCGGCTTCTTCCAGGAGTTCCAGGCTGCAAAGACCATGGACTCGCTGCGCTCGTTGAGTTCGCCCACTGCCCACGCAGTGCGCAATGGCAACAACCAGACTGTCCCCACCTCTGAGATTGTACCTGGTGACATGGTCGAGCTCAAGACGGGTGACACGGTTCCTGCCGACATCAGACTCATTGAAGCTGTCAACTTTGAAACCAATGAGGCTTTGCTTACAGGCGAATCTCTCCCTGTTCGCAAGGATGTCAATTTGACCTTCCCCAGTGATACTGGTCCTGGTGACCGACTGAATGTTGCCTATAGCTCATCCACTGTCACCAAAGGTCGTGCTCGCGGTATTGTTTTTGCCACCGGTATCTATACTGAGATTGGCCAGATCGCTGTTGCTCTTCGTGGAAAGACTTCTCGTCGCCGAGAACCTAAGCGAAGAGAGGACGGAACTGCCCACATTGGTCGATGGATGCAAGCATGGACTCTTACATTCTGGGATGCCGTCGGCCGCTTCCTTGGTACCACTGTTGGAACTCCCCTCCAGCGTAAGCTTGCGCGTCTGGCTCTCCTTCTCCTTGGAACTGCCATCATTTGCGCCATCATTGTTTTGGGCGCCAATGAGTTTGACACCAAGCAAGAAGTTATCATCTATGCTGTTGCCACTGGATTGTCCATGATTCCCGCATCCCTAATCGTTGTCCTTACTATTACCATGGCTGCTGGCACTAAGCGCATGGTACAGAGGAATGTCATTGTCCGTAACCTCAAGAGTCTGGAAGCTCTTGGAGGAGTCACCAACATTTGCTCTGATAAGACAGGTACTCTCACCCAGGGTACCATGATTGTCAAGAAAGCATGGATTGCGGGACATGGCACATACTCCATCGGCACAACTAGCGAACCTTTCAACCCAACCAGTGGAGACGTCAGCTTCAACAATCTGCAACCCAAAGACATTGATTTCCGTGGAGAAAAGTCCGAGGGATCTCAGATCAACACACCTGACGAGGTCGGCCGTCACGCCATTTTTGAAGACTATTTGAACGTTGCATCCCTTGCCAACCTGGCCACTGTTCATGAGATCGAGGGCGAGTGGCACGCCCGCGGTGACCCCACCGAAATCGCTATCCAAGTGTTCGCCTCTCGTTTCAACTGGAACCGTCTGAATCTGTCTACTGGTGACAAGGCTAGATGGCACCAGGTCGCTGAATTTCCTTTTGATTCAGATGTGAAGAAGATGTCTGTGATCTTTGAGAATCGTGAGGCTCAAAAGCAATGGGTTTTTACAAAGGGTGCTGTTGAGCGCGTTATCACATCCTGTCCAGTCTATTCTACCCCAACCGAGATCAAGCCTATGACAGACGAAGTAAAGCAAGAAGTCATCCAAAACATGGAATCGCTGGCTCGACTCGGTCTCCGCGTGTTGGCCCTTGCCAGTCGCACTGATATCCCTCACGTCAAAGATAACGAAGCTGAGCTGGACAGAGGCCAGTTCGAAAACGACCTTGTCTTCCGCGGCTTGATTGGACTCTATGATCCCCCTCGACCGGAGTCGGCCCTTGCTGTCAGGATGTGCCATGAAGCCGGTGTCAACGTTCACATGTTGACTGGCGACCACCCTGAGACTGCCCGTGCCATCGCCCTTGAAGTTGGTATCCTGCCCACCAAGATGTCTGAACTGTCTCGCAATATTACCAACGCTATGGTTATGGCTGCCTCTGATTTCGATAAGCTCACCGATGAGCAAGTTGATAACCTGCCTCTGCTTCCCCTTGTCGTGGCACGATGCGCCCCGCAGACCAAGGTTAGAATGATTGATGCCCTCCACCGCCGCAAGTGCTTTGTTGCCATGACAGGTGATGGCGTCAATGACTCGCCTAGTCTCAAACGCTCAGACGTTGGTATTGCTATGGGTCAAGCCGGATCAGATGTCGCCAAGGAAGCTTCGGACATCATCCTTACTGATGATAATTTTGCCTCAATCTTGAACGCCGTTGAAGAGGGCCGTCGTATCTTTGATAATATCCAGAAGTTTATCCTCCACGTGCTCGCTGAAAATATTGCTCAAGCATGCACACTACTTGTTGGTCTTGCCTTCAAGGATCAGCGCGGAATTTCTGTTTTCCCTCTGGCCCCTGTTGAGATCCTCTGGATCATCATGATCACTTCTGGCATGCCTGATATGGGTCTGGGTTTTGAGGTTGCTGCGCCTGATATCATGCAACGACCCCCGCACAACATGAAGCAAGGTGTCTTTACGCCTGAGCTGCTGATTGACATGGTGGTATATGGTCTCTGGATGTCTGCCTTGTGCCTTGCCTCCTTCGTTCTTGTTCTTTATGGATTTGGCAATGGCAAAGCCGATATTGGTGACAACTGCAATAACGAGTATAGCGAGCAATGCGAAGTTATCTTCCGCGCCCGCTCTACGACTTTTGCTTGTCTCACATGGTTTGCCTTGTTTTTAGCCTGGGAGATGGTCAACATGCGTCGCTCATTCTTCCGCATGAAGCCTAAGAGTAAGAAGTACTTTACTCAGTGGATCCATGACGTCTGGCGCAATCCTTTCCTTTTCTGGGCTATTATCGCAGGTTTTGTCACCATGTTTCCCATTATTTATATCCCAACACTCAACACTGTGGTTTTCAAGCATGCTCCCATTTCATGGGAATGGGGCATTGTTTTTATTGAGGCTATCCTTTTCTTCCTTGGAATTGAAGCCTGGAAGTGGGCTAAGCGAATTTATTTCCGCCGCCAAGCTCGCAAGCACACTGGAGGTGTCGAGGACATCGAGACGCGTATGTTTGGGCGTTATTATACAATGTCCACCGAGTCTGATGCTTGAGGTACGCGTCATGAAAAAAGAAAAGCGTAAATTGAAGCCAACGTGGCTAGTTTAGCTTGATGCTACAAGGTAGACCACCCTAGCGTAGTAAGGTAATGGATTTGCACCATGAGGTGTCAAGACAGGTGAGTTAGTAGACAGGATACATGAGGATTAATTTTGCTAGTTAAAAAGAAAGTAAAAACTTGGATAACCTAGTTACTTTGCCTTGAATAAGCAATAAAAATTTAGTCTTTGTCTACTTAAAAGATGTGCCGCTACTGATGCCATTCTTGTGCGAGTGACAGGTATGAGTGACAATATTAAATATATTTGATTAGGTCTTATTCATTTCTTGCTACTGTTTGGACTTCTATTAAGTTATTGAAATTTGATCTTTTCACCCTTAGCCAAGCGTAATCCAGAAAAACCCCAGTGTAGAGTCCACTGCCCGTCCGCAGCTGGAGTCAAACTCGGGCCACCCTTCAATCCACCTGACTGAATATAGGGTTGTCCACTGGCACTTCCAATGACCTTCACAGCCTGTTCGTTTCCTGGAGCTTTGACTAGCCGTTCTGCCATCTCCGCGGATACCGCGAGACTCGTCGGTGTTGACGCGGGAAGTATCAAGAACGCACGAACAACGCCCCAGGGGCCCTCAATTCCAGAGCTCGCCAAGGCAACCCCGATTCGCTCCAACGCCCACCAGAATAGAGCTATGGCCAAAAGAACAGCCAAGCCCACAAGAGTACCTAGAGGCAGGGCAATGGTACCCTCGCTAGTCCTACGAACACCCCTACATAAATCGAGTACCTCGTCGCTCACAGCACCCTCAGCTTGGACCTCTTCCAGAGCAGTTTTATTCCCGCGGCCGTAGAAACCAGTAGCGGATCGCACCGCCTTGCTTGCGATGTCTAATGTGCCAATGTGGGCCCAACGGTGAACTTCGGCGCCAAAAGGCACGGGGGGTGCATTGGTCGAGTTATATTCCCACGCAGGTGTCTCCGCGACGCTCTGGAGAAGCGAAGAGGATCCACGAAGGTAGCGTACCGGCTTGACCAAAAACTCGGTACTGGCAAATTGCAACAGTGCAGTCAGCCCCTTTGGCAAATCATGCGTTTCAATCGCAGCACTCCGGTTTGCCCAGCTAGCGCTAGTCTTGAAGGAGCCGGTGGCCGTCTTGACATATAATTCCTCCCAACAAAGGATGTGAGCCACTTGGCTTGATGAATATTGGAACTGGGAATCGGAAACGGGAGGCAAGTAGAGTTCATCGTCTTTGCTCTGGTTGATTTCGTCGCGTGGGGGAAGCGCTGTGATGACGGTCATGGAATCAGCATCTAAGTCGCGAAGTGAGTCACGCCACTTATAGCACGGGTAGCCCCTGTCTGAGTCGTCGTTGACGAAGAAACTGTTTGTGATGATATTCTTGCGGCGATCAAATCGTTGTCCCTCGGCTTGGCCCAAGTAGAAGTTTCCTGTTGTTTGTGGGTTGTATGGGCATGTAGTTTGGTTGGTTCTCCTAGCACCGCGCGCAAGTTGGAGACCAAATACATTGGTTCGTGAATTATATTTCCCGGCAATTGATGTTGAGTTGAGACGCAAACAGAATCCATTAAATTGAAGGCTCCATGTATTGTCGTACCAAAGGCCCAGCTGGGAAGGGGAGAGCTCTACAGACACCTTGTGCGTCCGTGGGAAGCGAGAATTGCACAATACGTCGTCCTTCAGCAAACATTCATCAATGGATTCATACTGCACATTTGATGTCGGTTCGACAACGGATTTGCCGAAATTGTAGTCTGTGTTATTAGCCTGCCATGAGTAATCAAATCTCGCCATCCATGGAAGCAATTCGTAGGATCGCATGTGGTGGTCGAGACCTGTGGCCACGTAATTGGTTGCGTTGGTAGTAAAGTTGAGCTGACCCAGGCAGGGTCCGGATTCAGCACCAGCAAAGCCATGCACGACGCCTCTTGAAACCAACAGTGCAACTAGAGGACCGATGAGAGCAGATAGAATGCAGAGTACCGCGAATAACAAGTACATTGCAGCCCTTGCGATTTCCAGTTGGCGAAAATGACGTGCAGCACCAAACAGCGATCCCGTGGCATCGCTCAAAAACATGCCGCTATTAGCCAACATAATTGGCAGATGCCATGATACAGGCTTTTTCGAGCTGTCCGGCTTGTTTGAGGATGCTGTAGGAGGGTCCTCTCGAAGCGCACACCATACAATCGCAGCCGTGCGCGGTAGTCGACAGAGGAGGAGCGGGAGTACGACGCTGATGCAAAGCGTAATTGCAGCAAGAAACACAGACGCAATAGTGGCGTCCACGATTACGAGCTTGCCTGAAACAGGTGAGTCGTAGAGTGAGAACCATGGTTGGTGGTCCGTTTCGTGGGTGGAAGTCGTTGCAAGCTCCGCAATGTATTTAGCATACCATCTATGCCCCTCCATTTCGAACCTGGCGATTCGGATGCGAAACAAGGAGAAGGAAGAGCGTCAAAGTTTGAATTTGTCATTTGGAGGATGACCGGTATTAATCTGATCATTTCGTGCGACGCTTAATCGCTCATGGTTAGTGAGCCTGAGAGATGGCTGAAAAGCTGAAAAGGGATGAGGCACTCTACCAATCATGCGCACTTGACCCTTGAGCTCGGGCTGTGCAATGGGGACTGATAATTTCGACCTTGTCTGCATTTTGGAGATTGGCTTTTTACCATTCAATTGGTTGGTCGAATGGCTCTGGTGGCGGCAATGGCGCATAGTTAATTGAGTCTTGGCATTCAACTAGAGCGCATGGATGGGGTCCTGCTGACCATCGCTCAAGCGGTGGACCCCAACAACTCGGAGATAGAAGAGGCGGACTTTGAAATAGGCCTAAAAAGAAGCTTCTTTTAGCACATTAAGACGATACTATGAAACCCAGACTCTTTTTAGGATCTCCTGATCAAAAGACCGTTGACCCTTCAATGCTTGGTGCAGCCTCTGGTCGCACCGTGAATTTGGAGCATGACACACTGCACTAAATTTGATTGGCATGCATGCCATTAACATCTGGAAGAAAATGAAAGAGTATGGTATATTTATGGTTGGAATTGCTCCGAATGTGGTTGCATTGCTAATTGAATCAGCTTTTAAATGAACGAACAACTATTTCGACCACAAATATTGAGTATTCTATTCATCTATCTAAGATTAAATATATTAAGACTATGCTTTGTAGTTTTTTGTTTTAATTATTTCATTCTCTCCTTTGCTATCCTGTATGTCGACGGCGTTGATAGCTATTGACTGGGAATGTAAGATGGGCAGGCCGGAAATACACATCTTGAGAATTTGCTAAAAATGCAGAGTCTTTATTCTCTCTTTTACCCAGACATCTGCGATATAGCAACAACATTGGCTGCATCGATCCGGTTAGTGCCCATAGTATTAGCGTGGTCGCAATCCAAAGTAAAAATCCAGATTTCCAAGGGAAGACCCCAGACTGGATCATGGCTGCTGCTAGTGAAGGCGATGACAGTATTTGGATCTGCTCATTATCATCATTAGAATATGTTTCCCATTCATAAAAAGGATGAAATACATAGGTGATGTTGGTTTGCTGCAAACCAATCGTTTGGTTATTCTCAACCTGCATATGAAGCTGCAACTGGGATAGGTTAGCCGGTGACGTGTACAGCGTATCGATGTCGAAACAAAAGGAAGGAATGGAAAGATATACCAATTCCCTAAATTCTTTGTTTCTATTCATTAGATCTTCTAGCTTCATCTGAATCTTTTGCATCTTTTTAAAACTGATGTCAATGGTGGATAGAATGCCGTTTGAATGACTTGTTACGCCTTCGAACAAATAGGAATGTGTCGAGTTGAACTCTGTCCACTCCCAGTTTGTAAATTTGAGTGTTTTAAAGAGATCAGCTAACAAGTGGCTAGCATTTTCGGTCAGGATATTTGCTGCTTGGAGTGACTTTAAGCGTTCTTCAGCGGCTCCAGTCGATAGCTGACTGCGACCCTGCGTTCCATTAAAACCTATCTTTGGAGTGTAAGCTTGCAGAAATATCAAGTCTGATACTAAAATGAAATTTAATCGTAAGAGCAACGAAAATATAAATAATGCAGCAAGGTCAGATCAAGCCAAAACTTGTAACAGCTATTAAGAAAAGGAAACAAATTCGCAAAAAGAATAATACTTGCATGGACATCCAATGTCTTTTCAAACTGAAAGATCACTCTTTCCCATTGCTCTTGGACATATTTTGACCGCTGGCATAGTGCTTTTATAAAGTATTCGCGAGGATCTTCAAGTGGAATATTGGTGTCTCCTCGAATTGGATCACAAGCGAACCCCTCTTCAAGTTGGTTTTGATAGTGTCGGACACTTGCAATGTCTTCATTATCATTACAATCAAACATATATGTGTCTGTCATTCCATAGGCATTCCATACAGTGGTATTGAATCCAGTCACCAGCAATGACCATTGGCATTCGTACAGAGATTCCTTGTTTTGAGCTTCATCCATGTTCTGGGATGAGATTTTCAAGAAGGAGAGTGGCCACGACCTTCTCAATCTAGATTTGTCAGATCGCTGCCGTGTGTCCGTTCGTATACATCTCCCACTTTTCCATATGAAGAACGGTAGATGAAACTCCAAGGAGAATGTGCGCTTCTAAATAGTCAACTTCTGGCCTTAGAATTGTTTGGCATACAAAGGGCTGAACGTGTACACTTACGGAGAATGAAGCCATGATAGAAGAATCTGCAGTCAAATACTTGAAGAAGAACTGGTCCAATTGTGCAGCTTGGGGGCGAGGAGCAGTCAAGATGATTGAAGAGAAGGCACGCCAGTCGGGATTTGGAAAGTAGCTAGGAGGTTTTTATGTAAGCTTGGATGTGATTAGATTTGGGTGTGAGGTCTCACAGTAGTCTTATATCTGCATTTGGCTGATCATTATGAGAAAGGGTAGAAGAGAGACGCTGGATAATAATCAGTCCGATGGCTCTACACTTTATAGCCCTAGCTATAGTTCTACAACCTTTTGTTTTAAGGCTGCAAGCAAAGAAGCGTGCGTCAGCCAACCTGTGATCTCCCTGCTCTGTCCAGTTTGAGATTTGTCATCAAGCCACGCAATGATTTCGAAGTTATCGTAACGCAAGTGGATGAGGCTGAGAGCTTCCGGGGGGCAGATTGCCTCGATTTCAGGTGTTTGATAGTATAGTCTAGGCGATCCATCGGGAAAACTCTGGAATAATTCTAATAAATTCCCATTTAACTCGTCTCCCCATGATTCAATAGCTGGCTTATTGACCGTCTCTGGGCTTAGTTTTGTCTGATTCCAGTCGTATACGTCTCGGTAATGACGTGGTTCTCCGATGTGTCCCATGATTGGATTCTAAAGGGACATGTGGTAGAAGAACAGAATGTCGATGAGATAGTGATGTTACGCAGTCCCCTTATGGGGGAAAAATTCTCTTGATATTGGGCCAACGCGGCTCACCGACTTCCAGCAATACTTCACCGTAGAATCTAGCATTGGAAAGTTTGGACAGCCCCAAAATATGCGTAACCAATGATTTGATTCAACTCTGATCAAGGTTGGTTGATACATCTTCTGATAGGCTCAACGCTGTCGCGTCGTGATGTCGGCTGCGACCAAATTTTGATGGCGGTGAAGATTGCATTTTACCGCTTGCATCAGAACTTCTCGGGTGGCTGCAATGATTTCTCGAATGCCAAGCCAATGAATACCGAGGCTGATTTTCTAGTTCAGGAGCAGTTACTCCTCCACAGTGATGAATTAAATTTGACGAGAGTGTAGTCGTTTTCGCGCTGCTATGCGAAATTTGCGCTTCCAGAGCTACCACGGATTGTCTCCTTGCCATGAAAACGATTTGTATGAATTGAAAACTACACTGTCGTACCGATGTCGCATCTCATTCTATGTTGACTTGCGGGCCTCAAAATTTCGCCGTAGTCTGAATTGGTAATGTATGTGCTGCACAAAGTCTCATTGGGAGATTAGATGTGCGACAAGGCGACCAGGCGGCGAGACGGGTTGCGAAGAACCGGACGGGTTCGGAGATAATGCGACCATCTGGTTAGAGTGTATCTTGATGACTAACCGGCTTACGCTCATGATTCAAGTAGTAAGGGATGATGACAGACATTCAATCTGTGGTCATCCGACAGGCGCGATATTATTGGATGATGAGTAGATAGGGATGACACTGTGATTTTATCATATCAGCCACAATAATTGAAATTATTGGTTTGCTAGTTCAGCTGAGGCGGTGGCTGACAGGTCCAACGCCATGGTTTCATAATAGCATGAAGTATCGGAGATGATTTCTCATCTGGGCTTGGCGGTGGCTTCTGACGCCAATTAGGTCCGTTCACATTGGGTGAGCAAATCTCCGTGGTTTTTTTCGTAGACATCTATGACAGAACCAGGATATATTATTATTGTATATAGGGCCCTATGAAGGTTAGACTAATCTAGGCCGTCCCGTAAAAGTCCTGAAATTCTAAGATCACTATAGAAGAATAAATCAACATTACACCTTTTTCTATCACTGTTTTTTGGACTTTCCCTTTCTTAATCTTCCGGCTACACGTGTTCATCTAAAAACGAGACTTGAATGTGAATCAAGACCGAACCGCAATTCGGTTCGTCTAACACCATTTTTTAGGGGGAAATATTATCCGCCACCATGTCGTGTTCGCCCACACAGAGCCATGTCTCTGAGAACACCTTCCTGTGATTATTGTAACACACTCCACGTTACTGGAGCATATATTCGCACACTGGCTTAGTCCTCCGCCTTTCCACCACGCAGTATGCGCATCTGGGTTTGCTACAATGAACACAAGAAGGAGTACTCAATGACATGGCTGCATGTGCGCAAACACAGCATGTCCAGCGTACGGCAGCTTTATTCGGACTGCAGTTTATGGAATGCTCTCCTTGGGATACGTAATATCTATCAAGAAATATTAACGGCTGCTTCTTCGCCACTAACAAGATGACCTGACCTGAAATCCGTGATGCCATGCGCAAATTCGCTGTCATCGAGATTATCGAAGCCGTTCCCGGTATCCCTTACCTTGCAGCCGGGTTCTGCGACGATGGCAGTGGCATCTTCAGTGGCGAAGATGAAGACTCATTTTGTATTGCGCAAAAGTCTCGTGCGTCTCGTTCGGTGGCGGTTGATCGATCGTTTTGTAAGAAACCCATTTCCCATCAATTGACAAGCTCTTGGCAAGTCGTCTAGTTTTGGTCGATTCGCGAAGTTGTTGTATTTTTTTGCGGTGTAGTTTGATGTTTAAAATCATTACATCAATCTTGAAACCGAGGGCCCTGGCCTGTTTTTGAATGTCGGCGCACGGAATAGGGGGGTCGTCCATGCAAGGGGCTAATAAGAAGAGTTTTCCAAGTACGCACGAGCGCTGAAACCGCTTCAGCCTAGAATATCAGCCTCTCAACCTGAGGCATCCATTCTACTTGGAATCCTGTATTACAGTAGGAAATGTGCTGCAAGGGAGAAGTGAACGCCAAAAAAAGCAAAAAGGTGGTGGCAAATCCTTTTTTTTTTGGGGCCGGAACAAAAAGGAAAGGAGTTTGACCAAATTGACAGGCTACCCCCTTGACTCAATGTATTCTGACTCGTCTTATTAATTGGATATAACCGTCTGTTGTTTTTGAAGCGAATTATTCCATATGGAGGGTGGTTATGATTTTAAGGTGTGGTGTTGAGGCAGAGCTAAGTTACCTGCTGCGAATTAGCGGGTCGATCAACAGCCTAAATAGCGCAGCGCTTTCAGCCCCTGCGGGCTAGAGCAGCATCGCCAAGTGGATCCCCCCACACTTTGAATTAACGGCAATTGGCTTGCACGTTCTTCATTCCTTTTGCATAGTGCTCGTTTTATTGTGAGTAGCTGGAACGTTTACAAATAATACCGGCACTCCGTTCCTATTTTCTGCCGAATTCGAACTCGTATTTTCTCATGTTTAACCAGATGGAGACGACAAATCCTTGAGAGGATGCGAGCAAGAACTTTTCTTTTCAACCTGCAGGAGCAAAAGCAGGTCTGTCCTGGCCACGCAGGACTAACTCAGGAATACCTGACTCGAGATTTCGGAGTGTAGGTAGCTGGTGGAAGTCGAACGTTCTCGACATCTGAATTAAGGTCCGGTATCAGCATTGGAATATTCTGTCTTATGTCGTGTGGTCTTGATTTTGGACTGAAATAAAATGTTGGCCTGGGCAAATCCTGGCCTCCAAGTCCTGTACGAGGGAGCATTGGATCGATGTCGGAAAGTGAGATACCCTGTGACTGGGTTGTTGAATTAGATGCAATAAACCTCGGTGAAGACCCGATCGGTGTATCAGTATCATCAGGCAAAGTTGGCTCCGAGTCGTCGGGCAGGAGGCCTTGTGGCTTTAATCGTTTATATACAAATACAGCACGCCAGCTTTCAATAAGCCATCCCCATATATAATTTCGATGATATAGGTTCATTAATGGTTTAAGTACCATCAATAATACCCACCCTACAGAGGTAATGACAAACCATGGTAGAATGCCAGACCGCCAAGGGAAAACATCAGACTGCATTAAACTTGCTGCTAATGCAGGAGGAGAAAGTATTTGGATCTGAATAAAGAGTTCTGAATTAATAAATTGGCGGAAAGGACCAAGGTGGCAATATACTGACAATAAGTACGTTTATTTGTTGAATGCTTATGCCTTGGTTGTTCTCGACGTGGATATGGAGTTCAAACTGACCCATGTCGGTTAATTTGGCATATTCCATGGATTTATAACCAAGGAAACATAGAAAGCAAATTTAATGCTTACCTTTCTGGTGAAATCTTCATTTTTCCGTTTTGAACTTCTCAGTCTTTCTTGAAGCTTTTGTAATTCTGTAAAGGTATCGTCTATATGTTGAACTAACCATTCTTCGCGACCAAGCCCACCCGGATATAGCCGGTGAAGGTCGCGGGCTTTGAACCTAGCCCAAGCTGCATTGGATTCCTCTATTTTCTCGATGAAATCGGCCAGAAGCTCGTTCACTCCTGCAATCCATTTCTGTGACATTTGGATAGCCTTGGTATGGTCATCAGCACCCCACAAAGATGTCGGCATGGAAGTATTTTTCCACAGGGTAGGTTGGTACGTCTGTAGAGAGTTCAGTATATGTAGGGTCATAAGGTAGCTTGCTTGATGTTTGGTGTCAAGAAACTCCCTCGATCATAATCGCAATCAGGTGTGGCTTTCAAAAGAAGAAACAGAAATAACTGAATGCTTACATAATGACGGATCCTCTTCTGCAACGTTGTTGTAATATGTCTCCAATGATCCAAAACATCCTCCGAGCGATGCCGTAAGGTATGTAAGAAATATTCTCGTCCATCTTTGACATTAATCGAATCCGACCCACTGATAGGATCTCGGTCAAATCCATTCTCCTCTTCATCATTCGAAAGCTCTTCATAGTATCGGAAGCTTGTCTTATCTAAAAGATCATTCTCATCATAGAAGTATGTATCTGTCAGTCCATACGCGGTCCAAATATCCTTGCTAACTCCTGTGATGACAAAAGACCACATGCATTCATACAAACACTCCGGATCTTGGTTCATGTTGGAAAGGTTATCA
This sequence comes from Calonectria hongkongensis, assembly GCA_017140755.1. Lineage (NCBI taxonomy): Eukaryota > Fungi > Ascomycota > Sordariomycetes > Hypocreales > Nectriaceae > Calonectria > Calonectria hongkongensis. Next base: position 499,761 of record JAACJA010000018.1, read on the forward strand.
ATGTTTGAGAGATATTCTATGGACCTTGATTGTCTCAGACGGTGTCCCTCTGGCCCAACTCTGGCGTCGTTCATAAGAGTTTTAGACCTTTTCCACACGAAAAACGGGAGATGAAACTCAATGGCAAAAGTGGCTGGAGTCTCGATGAATAATAAGCGGCATGATCTTGGATACCTAGTGGAAATAACATACTGGAAATGAGGCCGCTATCGCAGCTTCCGAATTAATATATTTCCGAAGTAACTCACTTAATACTGGTGTCTGTGTCATCGAGGCAGTTGCGATGACGGGAGCTAAGCCTAGAGCATCTGCATCCGGGAGGTAGCTATACCAAGCGTTAACGATCCTTTACCGTATAAACCTTGGTGGTGAAGTAATACATCAGCATCCGACTAGAGTTCAGCAGGTCTATCTGAGTCTCATCATCTCCGCATAAGCGCTAATGACAAATTAGCATACAGGATAATGATTGCGAAACCCCGTGGTAAGTGGAGCCCAGACAACAACCTTTTCGCATAGTTCCCTATAAAATGACGAAGACGTATGCCAGTGTGATGATCTTGTATCGGAGACTTTAGGAAAAGGTCGCTTGTCCAGCCATGCAACTTTGCTATTTGATGCTTCGACATGACCGTCTCGCAACCTTGTTAGAAAGCTACCATCACATATATTATTGAGATCCTCAGCTAAATCTTCAGCGCCAGGTGTTCCATCCGGGATGCGAAGAAAAAGTTCCCAGGGATCATCGGAATCTAGAATTTCTGCAAAGTATTCAATTGCTGATTTGTTGAATGAGGAATCCACAGAGGTTGGCTTTAAATTATGCTTATCCCAGTGGAATAAGCCCTGGTCGAACGTTCGTATGGATGTGAACCCCATGATTGGCGACCATGACGTGGCTTGAACATTCACCTCTAATGTAGCTTAAAAAGGCTTAAGTCAAGCTGCTGAGGTTGAAAAAACTTTTGAGGTTGAAAGAAATGGGGATGAAGGGATGGATGGATGAATGGAAAGCTATGCCTGAATCATGAGTTGTGTGGGGACAGCCCCGTAATTTAAATGAGGACTTCTTCACTAAACATGGCATATTGATACTGGATTGGTTAAAATGCATTTTCTCGAGACATATTTTGTGTTTTGAGGCCATCTGAGAAGGCGATCTTGTCATGGGACATGGTCTTGGGAGGGTTGCAAGAAGCTGGCTGCTATAGGCCCTATTGTTCTCTTGGTGAAAAGTACGGCCACGTCATATTAGCATGTGGATGATGGTGCACTCTTTTGAGGCTCTCATCAGTCAAGTACAACCGGATACTGGCCAATAAAATTCGACAAATAGGCAAGGCGGCACGGTATGTCACACTCACTCTAGGCCATGGGATCGGGAGTTGACCGCGGTTACATAGTCGATGTGGCGGTGCTATGCTGGTCCACCATAAAATATTCGATGCTGCATCTCCTATTCGAGAAACCCAGTTCAGTGCGGCTCATATTTGGGTATTGGGACATGTTGGGAGAGAATTGGCGGCCCAGCGGATGCTGTCGGGCTTACACGGGGCTGCAGGTTGGTCAAAAAAGGCCACCTGGCAAGGCAACCGGCCAGATCAAGCCAAACCACATGACCTCCTAATTCTTGCAACGCACATTATTGATGGTCCGCGGGAACGAGAGGGGTAGTTCGGCGCAGTACTCTGTATAACAAGGGAAAAGTGTGTGTGGTCCTTCACCTACACGTTCGGATGAATAAAAGATCCGAGACAGTCATCTCCGGGCAACGTGTGAGGTACGCCGGGAAGATGTATCCTGAACTCGCTCTAGAATTTGTTGATGCAGGACGTGCCGCAGTTGTGGCTGCAAGCGACTTATCCCTGTTTCAACAAGCGGCACTCTGAGCCATCACTTTTGTAGCAACGGACAGGGTGCTGGTTTCAGGTGGTAAAAAGATCATTTACCGCATAGCTACCTACCCGCAGCAAATGCTCTAGGTCACATTCTTGGGGGTATTCGCAGCGTAATCTTCCGCAGCATCCAGGCTTGGCCAATTAAGAACCAGTATGTCACATTGGCTGCAGCGGCAGTAGGGGGGTGAAACGTCGACAATTAATTGATTGCTTTTCTCTGTGGAAAAATCGCGTATTTACTCCTCAATGCCCGCTTCCTCTTCCGAATTTAACAAAGGTAAGATTCGACAGCCAAATGGCAAATGAAGATGCAGGCCTGCCTGTCCAACGCCCTCATTCGATCTTGGTAGAAACGCTCGAGATTATGACGGGTATTTTGTTGAGTAGAGTGCATGGAACGCGCAGTGAAACGAATGATTTCGGTTGGGCAAGGTCTTTCATTGTCCCATCCATGGAGACCGATCCCCACTCAGTTCTCGCGAGTGAGCACAGGAGCGAACTCTGTGGCTTGGTATTACGGTGGTATCGCAGAAGTCGGTGAAGGCGATATCGTATCAGGTCCAAGCTCAAGCGTCTGACGGCTCAACTGCCGGAATCCGATATCGCCAGCGATAAATGGCGATGTCGGGGGCGCTTCGTGTCTCTGAATGTCTTGGAATGTCTTCCTTTTCACACGAACTCTTTCTACAGTGCAATATGCACAGCGTGCAGTACCACATGCTTCACAGAGCGATGTATGCATCGCCATGGCACCGTGCGAGCAATGGCAGCAATACCACCGCGTTACGACCTTTCTTTTGGGGCCCCACTCGGTGATGCCGTCTGATGTTGACCCCGCATCGAGTCCGAGGACGTCTGCCTCAGTGCAGCGATAATGCTTCTGTTGCACCCTAGTTGTATCGACCTGAACCCCATCAGCATCTGGTATACAAATCTAAGTTCAATGCGTACTTGTCGCGAACAGGTCATCTTGAAGACAACTCAATCAGCAGCGTTGCGTCCGAGTGGGGCCCCAAAAGAAAGGTCGCGAGGCCAAGGAATGGAAAGGATTCAATCTAAGAGTAGAAATAAAGTTAGTCGAATAATATGCTGCAGTTATTTATAGTCTCCCGTAGCTTCCTTTACACCCCCTTTTCCCTCAACACGATGTAGTGGTTTCCACTTTAGCAGGTTTGGCTTTTTTACCCACCAATTTTTTTTACCCACCAATTTCTATTGGCCGGACTAATGCTCGCCGATGAGCACAACATCCCACATGTTCTCCCTTGTGTGAATGGCACATCTGAACTGATTATCGAGGTTTCAGTGGTGGCTGACAGCGAGGTAAGTGATACTCACAGCTCCGAAACCGCAATAGCTAGCGGAAGAATGGCCCTGTGAAGATGATTTGTTGCCGTGTGAAATACCACTAGCCATAAGCGTCGTAGGTTCCATCAGAGCTTTCCTCCGCCAATAGGATGGCCTGTCTATACTGGTCAAAATTGTCGTTGTTAGTCAGTGATGTTTTGGAGGTTGGAGCCGCCCCTGACACTTTGATTCTGTCGATCGTATCACAGCTTGGGTCGGCCGCAGCTGGCTCTGAAAGGTTCAAGTGGTCAGGCCACCGTTCCCGGGATTTGTATGTGAGAACAAGCTATATGAAGCTCAAGGCAAGCGGGATTAGTCTAACTATCGGGAAGGCCAGCTCGACGATTGAGGTCATCTACAACTAGGAGCATGCAAGCTTGATGTGGGACACAAAGTCAACAGTCCTTAGCCTTGGTGCACCTTTTCCATGTTTGCGCGGGTGATGATTTCTATTAGACATATATTGGCATTTAAGAGAGCGGCGAATAGTATGAGGAATATGAATAGGGAGGGTTTGCTATTATTACGCGGTTTTCTGGAGAAGGGAGATTAGCATTTATATCAGAGTGGATTCACTCACAAACTTATCAAATTTATGACCCGGAAACTACAGCGAAAATTTAATACATTCTCAAAACGAATACAGCCAACAATTCTTTTCCATCATGATGAAAAAAGATTGGTTGATGCGTCATTGGGTCAGCGCCCAGTTGCAATTGAAAAAAAAATCCGGATCAGAATACTGCCATGAATGATGCTCTGCATATAAAAGCGATGAGGGGATCTGGTAAAAGGTAAGGCGGTGGAGTGATAAGGGCAGGCGGACGAGCCACAAAGACATTGGCGGGATGAGACATAACACCGCCACCCCCTGGCATTATTCTTGATGGCTATCTCCTGCACTTACCCTATCTGTGACGTAATAGATGATGAACGAACGACATGCGCCACGAGTCATGACAGAAACATTTCATTATTGGATGCTACCGAAGTGGTATAGTCTCGTGAGTTCGGATAGAATCCAAGTCACCCTCGTAGCTGAAACACAGGCTGAGAATACTCCCGCTCACCCACTCGCGCAAGTTAACCACGATTACCCGTTTTCATTCATCGGCTATATCACCCGGGTTATATTGAGTCTCTCATTCCTGTTCCCCTCTTTCCACCTCTGGATCCTCATCTAGTAGTAGCACATAATTACAGGTCAATGTGAAGACATACATTCTATGGTTTAAATATCTTGCTGAATAGCTAAATAGCTGTATTCGTGTACGTTTCCGTTGATGGATCTAATGCTCAGTCTTGTAACGATGCAGTAAGGGCACCGAGGCACCTTGAATTGTTCGCAAGAAGCAGTACTCATGGGCATACCTGCATGGCTGCACGAACAGCATGCCCAGCGAGTGACTGCTTTCTTCCTGGGAGCATTTTCCGCGAACAGCTGGCTAACCGACAGACAATGGCCTTTGCTAACATGGACAAATGCGTCATCTTCACAAGGGGTCAAATGAAGAGGCATCAAGTTGAGGGTGCTGCGGGCATGGTGGCCATTATCAAGATTCTCGAACCCACGTCGGAATCTAGGGTCACTGGCCGGGCTCTCCAACAACAGCATTTGTATATTTCGTATGGTAGACGAAATCTCCTTCGATATCTCGTCAAACCCTTCCGGATCTTTGTCGGTCGGTTCGGATCGGTTGCTTGTGCCAAATCAACGCTGCCAAATTGGAAGAATCCTCTTAGGTTTCGTGACGCGTATTTAATCGTAGAGTAGTTTTATTTTGTGGCAAAATTTGAAGTTTGCAACGGATGAATCTTTGTTCAGATGGCGATTTTATGTTTGTTTTCAAAGTTTCAGGATACACAAGAATCATGTTTTATTTTAGTCAGAATCGCACCTTAGGTATCTATCACGGATGACCAGGCTACTCGCCGACGTAATTGTGCCCAAAGCACCGGTTTCGTGTGCAAAAAAAAGCAAAAACAACGAGGTTTATCCAATGAGAGGAGTTTGATATTTTGCTCTGTGTCCTTAGGTTCTAGTCTCTTCGGGACGTAGTCCTACTTTCTGCTGAGAGCGGAGACACAGTCGCGAGAAAACTGTGCACTGTACCGGAAAGAGCGATTTCAATCCTAGACACAGAGTTAGGCAAGTGCTACCTTATCCTCCGTTTTAGATTTTGCAGAGTTTCCGTATCTGCTTTGGTGGTTGGCTCTTCAACTCCAAGGCGCGAGCCTGCGATAGCAAAATTGGCGTGCATGATTGATCTTCTAGCATGATGAAACTCTAGTAAGGCTACGCTTAAGGGAGCAAGTTAATGAGAATAATTAATACTAAAGATGTGTTCATTATCTATGAAGATGCATTATAAGAGCTCGGGGAGTGGTTAATTTAATTCGAGAAGATCGTGAAATACACACATTTACATTGCATTAGCATCGGAAAGGTTAAACTGCAAAGTTTCTCAATCATCGGCAGCCTAGAAGCGATGTGGTGTGTTTCCGGGACCAGTCGTCCAATCAAACAGAGCATTGTCGTGTGCATTGAAGCTGGCGGACCCTGCATCATGGAGGTCGGCGCCATTCTGTCAGCCCCAGCAGGCTAAAGTAGCATAGCCACAAGCTAAGTGGGCGCCCTGCACTGTGCGCCGGTTGCAATTGGCTTGCCAGACAATGGTGTCTACCAGACAACGGTGAAAGGCTGACTGCCTCTCTCACACTGCAGAGCGGCTGTGCCTTCATATGGGAGTTACATAAATCTGTCGCCATCCCGCTCGTCTGCTGTTTGATCCGCCTTGTTGAACCTTGACTGGAACTTTGCAACACAAACATGTCTCGCCCCCAGAGCCCCGTCTCGGTCTGGAACCCGACGCCAGTCGGTGATGATGAGGGGGTAGTAACAAATCTGTACAGGCAGACAGGATTTGCTACCGATGGCGAAAGATGGTCCAAGTTCAAGGACCCTGAAGCGGAGGCGGCCGAACTCAAGTGCAGCATCGCGAACGACCCGATCATCCACCGCCACGTCTTTGGCAGGGGCCGTGAATGGAGGACTGATTCCTTTACAATCCAGAGCGCTGCGATGAAGGCCCACATTCTACTTGCACTGGAAGATTACCACAACTTTGATCCGGAGCTTGAGGAGTGGACCTTCAGAAGCCCCTTCAAGCCGCTGGTGCATCGATGGACCCGTCTACAGGGTCTAGCTAATGATCCAAGCCAGGATCCTGAAGCCAAGAAGTCCCTCCAGCAGCTGCTCGCTTTCCTCAGCCCCATCCTCGCATCTTCAGTCCAGGCGCTCGCAACCACGAAGGACACCGGAACAATTCTGTTCAACGACATCTGGCAAATCTTCCCGCCTGGTGAACTTGTCAAGACCACCTTCTATGGAGTGGAGGCCATCTGCCGAGTGGCCAAGTATGAGAAGATTGAGATTAGAGGCAAGCCAAGGGAAGACTCTTCTTGGGCCATTCATCTTGAGTATATCGACTGGAACGGTGAGCGGTGTGGATATACCAGCACCAGTGTCACAATCAAGCACTTTGCTGGAAAACAACACATCAGCTCGCTATCCGTCTACCCCCTCAACTTTGATGAATCGTCTGAGGAAATTAGAGAGAGGAGTATTAAGCGAGGGCGACTATTTGAAAGCTTACGTGGTTACCATTTCCGCGCCTGCAATGGTGTCGAGATTTTGATGAATACATCTGGAGAGGAGCGACCGGTTTGTTTCATTCTTTCACTCAAGCGTTCAGTTAGCTAACTCGCATAAAGGTGTCCGGGAGGGTCATTATTGACACTTATGCTTACTACCATTCATTGAAACGGCAGCGGCCGACTCTCAAGTCTCTAGAACCCGAAAAGAAACCCGCTAGGGACGTCTTTAGAGATGACGATAACAGCGAAGATGAGGGTTATGACCGTTTTCGTGAGGGTAGGAGGCGCCTTGTCCCTGTGGTCTATGATACCTCGCGACCAGTTCCAAGAAGACGACCTATTTCTCCAAGACGGCCGGGCGATGAAGTCGTACGATATGATGTCGAAATAAGGTCTCGCACCCCTTCTCCACATTACAGGCGTAGCTCTACTCCAGTTTGGAGGGGTGCTCGTACCCCTTCTCCATCTAATAGGCCCACCCCTGGACCTAGCTACCCTCTCCCAGGAAGCGGAGGGTACTTTGGCGATTATCCGCAGAGGCCTGAGGAGGGGCCAGAAATGGCTGTCACAAGCTCGTCAGCCAAGGCTATGGAACGGAATGAAGTTCTCGACGCTCTTACTGATGAGCAGTGCTTACTCGCAAACCCTTGGGTGATTGGAATGGATCTGAAGACCAAAGTATGGGGTAGGTGTCCTTCCAAAAAAGATATCGCTAATCAGGTTTGAATTACTAACTTGGCGCTCGCAGCCCGGTTCTGCGTCAACGACTTGTCTCTCATCGTGTGGAACGATGATGCCTTTGAGAATTTAATCCTTCCTGGAAATGAAAAGGACCTAGCATGGGCCTTTGTCGAAAACAAAGCGCTAGCAAAGGACACATTTGATGACTTTCTCGAAGACAAGGGTATGTGAAGTCTCATTTGCACAAATTTGTGCCATTTTTAGGTGGTACTGACTATTTCTGTCCACAGGTCGCGGCATTATTATCCTTATGTTCGGTCCTCCGGGTGTCGGGAAAACGTACACCGCGGAAACAGGTACTATTGCTTAATCATCGACATTCTTTGGCTCTTTCTAATCTGGATTTCTAGTTGCTGAACGTGCCCGTGTCCCTCTTTACAATGTTAGCGCGGCAACTCTGGGAAGCCGACCAGCAGATGTCGCTCATGAGCTTGAACGGTCTCTTGATCTGTGCAAGCTATGGAATGCCATGTTGCTTCTGGATGAAGCAGACGTTTTTCTCAGTGCTAGGTCTGATTCTGATTTGATCCGAAACGAGCTTGTTGCGAGTAAGACACACCATCCATCATGTTTCCCAAATGCTCTGGTTCACCTTTTTCTGACTTGTATCTTTCCTTCCGAACTGCAGTTTTTCTCACCAAGGTTGAGTACTACCAAGGCATATGCTTCATGACGACCAACCGCACGGCTAGTCTGGATCATGCCATCCAGTCGCGTGTGGACTTATTCCTAGAATACGAAGATCTAACCGCCGGAACACGTCGACAAGTTTGGCACAACTTTATCAAAAAGACGGGTGCAGAACGGTTCTCCATTAGTGATGAGGATCTGGACGAGCTGGCCAAGCACGAGCTGAACGGGCGGGAGATCAAGAACCTTGTAAAGACTGCGCACCTTCTGGGTCTGAAGGAACCCGACAAGAAGATTGATATGGAAAGGCTATCTATGCTCTCCAAAAACAGGCTACGGGCGCTTACGGCTATAGCGAAGAGGCAGGAGAATGAAGGGAAAGGTGCAAGCGCAAAATAAACAACAGGTTTGTAGTATTATGCGATGAATAAATTGTTTCTCCTGGGGGCATGCAGTGCAATTAGGACTGCTGTTATGTCCATGTCTCACAGTATTATTTGGTGATATCGTATGGTCAGCAATAATGATGGGGATTAAAATTTGAATTAACTTTATAATAGTAGAGAAACGTTCATAAGTGGGAGAATAAAAGAGTGGGGAAACCCTTAGGCCTGAACTTGCTATTCATCGGACTTGTGAAGTACTTTCCTAGTATAAATACAAAACATACAATATGCCAAACTCACAGCCTTACTTTCTCCTTTAATAGCGAGCACCGCCCACTATTCAGACGCTTATGATGCCCTTAATTCTTTCGATCTCTGCACTTCCTCGTCTGACAGCGTCGCCAACTCGGCTTTGGAATTCTGGGTCTTGTTCACTTTCAAGAGCAACATTCTCGCTCAGAATTATGTCCAGCGTCACGTCAATAGAATCCATGAAATCGGCGGCGGCAACCTGAGCCTTTTCTTGCAGTTGTTCTGCAAGTTCCTTGAAAGCATTTTTGAAGTCTCTCATCAAGTCTCTGAATAGATCTTCGTCGTCAAGAACGCAACTAATGATATCTTTTCTGCGCGCATCACTTCCTCGTCCTTCCAAGTAAATGTTAGTAGGCGAAACATACGTCATCTAAAAGACCAGTTGATATTCTTGACTCGCCACTTACCGCCTTCCGCGTTACAAGATCTGTAGGCTGGCTTCATTTTACGACCTATCAAAGACGTCCGGATGCCCGACATGGCATCCGTGCGTAGTGTTCTGTCTCAAAAAATCAATTCTGGTATTCAAATAGAGTGTCTCGCGATTCTTACCGCATGCCCGCTGCAAATTCCTCGTGTGCGGATTCGATGTTGCTCCAGAGAATGTCTTTTTGAGCATCGAAGGCTAAGACCAGCGGCCAGGAAATCTCTGGCATCTCTTCTTCCAAATGATCCGCTTTGAAAAGAAGTCAGCATTGAACCAAACATATAATATCTTAGATTTTGCAGGAACACGTTACATATTATATCGGTTGACCCTTTAATAAGTTCTTCAAGGAACTGCTCAATTTGGTCCTGGCGTTGCTCAAGGATAGTCACAAGGTCATTCCATGGCACTCTAAGATCGTCGGCCAGGCCTTCAATAGCCTCTTCGTTCCAATTGTGTGACCCAACAGCTCCAGTATGATGTTCACCATAATTTCTACAAAAGGCAGAGTACGTTGCTCCACGGTGTTAGATGAGGCGAAAAAGACGAAACCTAGACATATTGCAGGAATACTTACCATGATGCCACTGGAGGTTTATTAGTAATAATTCCAATGTCTTCGCAATTTATCGACTTACCCCTGACCATTCAGATGCTGCTGTAGACGCAACTTCACTCCAATCCGAAATATTCCGCTCTGTCTCACGATAGTGGTTAATAAAGGTAGATTAAAACACGAAATAATTTTATCGTTTTATTATTTCTCATCACATCAAACAAGACTTACGGTCATATATGTTATCTGTAAAGTCTTGGCGATATACACGACGTAATTGGTTGATTTGGGATAAATTACTTTTCAAACCCTACGGTATCTAGTCAGCCCGGTTACGACTCTGCAAGAGCTGAATTGACAGATTTTCGTACCTTTTCTAGCCGCCTTCGTATTTTTCTCAAGGCATTCCGTACTACTTCCTTCCGCTCCGCGTCCGCAGTCCCTGCTCCAGACTGAACCCAGAGGTCGATTTGCGCCAATAGCGCAGGGATGCTGTCCTTCATGTAAGTTGTGGCAATTCGGCGCTGGCTGTTTGCAACGATAGAGATGCAATATTTCCTCAGGTTCAGGATACCACTAAGCCTGAGTGCAGGAAGGGCCTCCTCTACGGGCTGTTCTCGACTACCCCAGTAGGTTGTGTTGCTCACACAAAATACTCTGACATCGTTGGTTGATATTTTCCCTTCGTATTGAGTTTGAAGTTCCCCTTGAATATCAGAATTTCGAGTATGAACTAGATAAGCATGTAATCTGAGATAAATAGCGATTAGTCATGAAATACAAAAGTCGCAAGAGAGCAGATTCACATACTCGAGTTCACGCTGAGGTATCGTATGATTCCTAAGTTCAGATGTGAGAAAATAATTTATACTGGTATAAAAACGTGGTGGTACTAACTGCATTCGGCGACTCTCAGCGAGTAGCTGGGTCAATTCACCCATTTCTTCTTCCGATAAGAATTCGATGTCTTCATTGAGTTCTCGGATCTCAGAATCCATCTCATTTAGTGATATTCTTTCGGCTGCAATCAAGCGTTGAAGCTCTCGGATATGTGCCGCCCTTTCACCTTGCCAATCTCTCTTGGCCTCATCGGCTTGTATATCCTGCCAGCAGAGTTTAGTTAAACTAACAAAATAAGGGATGTTGACACGGAATTTGTAATTACTTACATCGGATCTGGTACAAACTATGCTCACATTTGACAGATGGGCCTGTCGCGCTAGTTCAAACACGCTTTGGACTCCTTGATCAGTCACGGCCCTGCCAATGTTGCAAATCACGAAGATCTCGTCGCATTCAAGGAGGAATCTTTCGGTGACTGCCCTTCTAGCTGCGTTCAAGTCGCGAAGGCCTTGATTCAATGGTTAGCAAGAAATAATTTCCGTAGTTATTCCTGAAATACACCTACCTGGGAGGTCAACAAGAACGAGACCCTTGCTCAAGATATGGGCATCAAGCGATACTCTTTTCAATAAATCAGCTTCATTACTCGACATTATTACCCCCTAAAGCCAGGAGACGTACTTGATCTTTCGAATGAAAGGCCATTTAGCGGGCTCAGTCCTTGAATTGGGCTCAGATGAAAGTTCCATCAAGGCCGTAGAGCACGCTTCCAAGGACAGACCGGTTTGTCGGCGACTTATCTGTGACGGCATTGCCTCAGCAGCCCACGAATTGAGCTTTGCGAGAACTTTTGATTCGGACGGTTTAACGAGAAATTCCTCATTCGGGATTCGACCACGTAGCATAGATAGGACAGTATCCCTTGCTTGATTTGCGAGCTCTTCGCAGTGGTTTATTTCTGATGCGTCAATTCCTTCTTCGTTCATATGAAAATATCGGTAGTTTGAAAGCATATTCGAAAGTTGCTCCTTGATTTCATCAAAAGAAAAGAGTTCGACCTCGATATCGACGGTGTTGTTTCCATGGTAGTGATACTCAGTGACGACACATGTACAGGCCTCCCCACTGTTGCTCTACAAAAGGTTAGCGACGGAGGGTGAATCAATGAGATCAATGCTCTCATACTGTTCTTGCCAGTCCTCTGTAATCAAGAAGACAGTTCAAAAGGCTACTTTTCCCTGGAGCGGAGTAATAGTATTGTTAGCAAGGTGTGTCTTGGTGCATTTCGGTGTGCAACTCACCGACGCCAGAGTCTCCGACAAACCCAACAGTTCGGGTAGATGGGTAAGTGAATTGAGCCAACGCTCCAGCTTCTCTATGAAGCCTTTTCATCGTCGAATCGGGTTGCTTATGGATTGAAGCACTTCCCAATACTTCCTGGGTTTTGTACATGAGCACCTTGGAGTCCCGATATGCCGCCTGGAATGATGGGTCATGGAAAGCATCTTGGGGTAGCTCTTCATCTTTGACTTCGTGGCGAAGCGCCCGAGACGTTGATCGGCGCGACCTCTGGCTTCGCCGGGGAGTGCCGCGCCTGCTACCCTCTTCAGGCGCTAATGAAACTCCCCGACTGTCAGAGCCTCTAGCTACAGCGTTGGCGGCATCGACGAGGTCCGACAAATTTTCAAGTCCGCTGGGGCTTCCTATGTTCATTCTCCCAAGTGCGCGCTCCACGCTTTCATTTGCGCTCCCCTGCAATCGGGGGCTGTGGAAACCCGGGGAAGCTGAAGTGGAAGGAGTCCGGATAATAGGAACGCTGTTGTCACGAGTAGAAGATCTATTCGAGGCCGTTGGCGAGGACGCGTCATGTTCAATAGAAGGAATCGGTACATCAGCCTGAGCCTGGGATGTTGCTCGCCGCGGAGGGGAAGCTACAGAGCCAGTTCCGTTTGCCTTAGACTATACATTTGGGTCAGATAAAAAGTAAAAGTTTTAACAAGGAAGGATAAGCCGTATTCCATGCCGGTAGATTGCATTAGGCATACCTTTGCTGGCATTTTTGGAGGTTTAATCATAGAAAAGTTGTAGTGAATTGTTGAAAAGACGGAAACGCGACGGGGATGAAAAAGCCCGAATTATAAGGCGACAGATGAAACCCATGGCACAGCCAACATCCATGGCAGGCCTGCTTCATCCAGGCTGTGCATATGCTGTTGGTTGTTAGCGGGGCTTCATGGTGGGCGGCTAGATGCTCCAGCATCCAATCCCAGGTAATTGGCCGGTTTCTAAACCGTTTTTGGGGGCCAAAACTTCCCATCTGGTAAAAGTGAAAAAAGGTGGCACGGAGCTCGTTTGCCATCTCTGGCCATATGCTCCAGACGGATGCATCGGCTGCGACAGACCCAAGGCGCTCAGCTGCTGCAACCCAGGCCATGAGACAATCCGCTCCACACACTCGGGTCTGCAATCATGGTCTTTGACCGCACCTTGCGACCTGCTGCTTACGCGCCCGTAGAGTAAATTTACGTGAGTCGTACCGCCCAGCTGGGTGGCTGGCTTAAATGGTCGTGTTTGGCCCACCCCAACCACTTGAACAAAGCATTGGGCCTAAGCTGATGAACAAAATGGCAGGGCTTTTACAATTTCACGGGACGCCAAGGTATAGAAAAATATTTTTATAGACCTGGTCATATTTTATAGGAGTCCTTAGTTATTGAGGGGTTGGAAGCCCTCACTTGTTTGGGTCGATGATTGAGCACAGGAGCACGAGGCAATACTAAAATTCCTGAGCCCCCAGTTGCATAGCTACCTATATCAAGACAATAGTCGTGTGTTGATTGATCAAGGGCTATCGGAGAGTATCCAATTTAATCTTATCGTGACATCCTTTCCGTGATGCGGTTTTAGTGTCCACACACCTAAGAGTTCTAGGTACCTGTGCCTCAGGCACCCAATGAGGACCTATAGGGTAAATTTACACAGACAAGAGAAGAACAATCTTACCACGATGCATCATTTGACCCACCCATAAGAACTCACTCTACCATATCATTCCGCCAGATATCGAGTACCTAGCACAAACTAAACTAAAAGATTACAAGTATTGTTTACACGGGCTTTGGCAATTGTCACATGTACATGGAAACAAACAAATTGCCCAACGGTTTACACGTCCCAAGCAACTGCACTGTAAGTACACTGGTTAATAATAATTGTAGTCGATACGTAATCTATTAGATTATACTTGACACCGCTATTTAAATCTTACCATCACCCTCGCTGAGTTCATACTCATGTCGGAGAGACCTCCATAATGCTGAGTTCAGCAGCCGCTATATGAATATGGAAAACGTTCCAACCCGCAATCCAGATTCTGATAATGCTATACTAGCAAGCAGATACTAGTGCCCGTAAAGCTCTACCATCCTCCATTAGGGCAGTGTGTAACATCGTCTTTGTACCAACCACAGCAGGCACCGTCGCCTCCGTTCTTGCCAACCTAAGCCGACTCAACATTAATTCAAAACACTGACGACCACTGCCGACTTACGCAAGAGCCTTTTTGACATTTGTAGTTTGTGAATCCATATCGGCAAGACGTTCCATTGCATACGCCTCTAGACTTGAACCAATCTGGGCATGTACCACTCCTTGCTTTGAGGACATGTGCGGGATTGGGAGTGGTTTCAACAGGAGCGGCGCTAACAGCCGAAAGGGTTGAAGCAATGAGAGCAAGCGAAAAGAACTTCATTGTGATGAATTTAGAAATAAAAGTGAGAATTGTTTGTAAGTTTGGATAGTTTAACAAGGTCGCCTACGAAAATACACGGCGACGAGCCCCCCTTTATAGAGCTCAGGCCCAGCACATAAGTTGACGGAGGCGGAATCTTTTCCTTGTTTTGGATTAGTATTCCGTTGTTGGTTTCTACGTGAATATCTGAGGCCGAGCTATGACTCGGCAACAAAATAACTACGAACCAACATGCATACGTAGTTCGGAAAAGCCGATCCAACGGCCAATCTGAACACAATCTCACAATATCACAATTGAGGGCTCATTTCATTTCTTTTTCTTTTCTGTTTTACTCTTTTCATCATTTCTCATATTTCGAAATACCAAATCGAAAGTTATCATATACCAAGCCTCTTTTGATGTAATGTATTGTCCTATGTCGCTGGAATATCGTTAGTTGGCCTTTGGGATTAGGTAGTCTTGGCGTCTCATGGGCCATCATCATTAAGCGATGTGCCGTGCAGATCACTTTCCCTAAACACATACCCGAGGCTACGTGGCGATGGCTACCAAGATAATTCTTAGCTTGCATACCGCCGATTTCAGCGCCGCAGCCAGCTGTTGAACTGCAGGGTTTCTTAGTCGTTGCCTATGAGGCCAACCGAAAGATCATCGTGTATTGTCTTTTTATCGGCTATTCTCGAGGTGTTTGGTCCAATCCTTGGTCGCCCGCCCCCTTGGCATGATGGCCAAGGAGTTATGCAAGGGCCCACCATGCATGTTTTTCTTCGATGATATGATCTTTCAAACTTGAAAATATGTTGTGTGTTTTTGTGCTCACGAGTGGAGAGAATTGGAATAATGCCCCCGTTCAAGCGTTCATGCGTTCATTTTGCCAGCTAAGACCCTGGACTGCAGCCTGCTCTGCCAGGATTCCGATATAGAATGTGAGTCTGCCCACGAAGAGTAGTCTTGGCTTGGAGCAGCGCCCGCTCTGTAAATAACCAACTCCAGTGATATTCTTTGGATGTTTCTTTTAGAAATGGTCATGTTGTGCACTGCCGAGTCTGAGAGTAGTACCATGGCAGTGTCGCTTCGGGATTCTTTAAGCACGCCTCTCTAGCGAGGTGGAGCACTTCATTTGACCCACCACCAACGAATAATGTTCTCTGAGAAACCACCGGCTAAACAAGTGCTGATTAAATGTCTTAGATTACACGAATTGGGAATAGAAAGACCTAGACTAGGTTAAACCCATGTTATTCTAACACGTGCTGAGTGGGAAAATGTGAAAATACAGGCTTAAAAGAAAATCAGAACTTATGCTATTAAAGTGAAGCGTGATCCGACATACTTAGCAGACCTCAATGCAATCCACTCCACTTAGCATCTATACTGTTCCTGCATGAAAGATTTACACACCTATTTGACACTAATTATCGATATTATTGCGCGCAACCTTTCCCATGATGGCCATTTGTAATTTGACGTCTCCCATAGCGAAAGTTGTCACAGTCGAGAGGCAGTGGTTCAGAAAGAACTTTAAAAGATCTACAATTTCTTCTCGTTCGTATGCAGCCGGGGAGGGCTTTTTGGTAGAGGTGATTTCAGGCAGAGTCACGTGGGTACTGGACGCTTTTGCTTCAATGTCACCAATACACCCATGACAGCACGTGCTGAATCTTATGCGCGTTTTAAAATCCCCAATGTACACATAAAATATGTCAAGCAGGGAAAGATTCCGTAAGCTTTCAACTCACTGTATGGTCTCGTCTATCATTGCACGATTCAGGTTTTACTTCACCTAAAATTACGTCAGGCTCATCGTACCCCAGGAGATTCTTGCATCTTAGGCTTTCATTAAATCGCAGATAGACAGACAAGGCTCGGCTCTGGCCAAATTTCTTTCAGTTTAGTATACAGCACCGTAGATCCAGCTGATGTCCCTACCAGCAGGTAAGATAACTGCACCTAACTAACAACAGGCTTCTAAGGAATCTGTTCTCAAAATTCTGCAGCAGGGTAAAGGTCTTCGTCAAACAGGTCGACTGTTTCACGTTACCGGGTCTAAGAGAGATGATTTTATTATTGCAGCCACCCACGAATGGAGTAAGAATTGGAATTGGTAATGCTCGCACATCGTAGATAAACCATCGTACTTCCCACGGCCGTGAACTAGGATGCCAATACCTCTTCATATCGACAATTCCAGTTCATCAAATCAAAATTCATGAGCATGATTGCTTATGTGCATTAGTTAGAACAATGCATCATTGACTGTGCACGTTCGTGCTTGTATTACACTGAAGGAACACTCTCTGGTTTGTCTCCTGGATGGAACAATTTGTCCATAACGCCATACTATTTGGATCATCGTAAGTTTTAACAGTTTACAAGTTCAATAAATATCTCGGCTAGGTGATTTTAATATTTTAACCTATCATTGCAAAACTACTATCAGAGCGTCGCGCCCTACGCCCTACGCCCTTCTTCCCGACCCCATGCTACATGTTCCACGTAATACGCTTAAATATTAAATTGCCAAGTCAAAATCTACTTTTTAAGCAAGTAATCGAATTCCATTTTAGGAATGGATTGTCTCGTGAACTCACATTTGCCATGCTCATTCTTCTGGTGCCATCGCAAGCCCACAGCTCTCCGTCTCCAACCCCAGCTCGTGCTAGATTAGTATTTCTGTTACATGACTACTTTAATTCAATATATCTCTAGTATAGCTTAAAATGGTAAAATACCCGTTTCAAACTTATGGAAGTGGATGAATTTACCTGTTCAAGTAATTGAAAATAAGATGTTATTCTGAATACGAGAAACCTCAGCTGTAGTACGACCCCACTGACAATGAAACGATGAACAGTAAGGGAGGTCCATGCATACCATGAGCATTAGCGGCTGTATTAACCAGGAAGTATCCGGCAGTTCTATCTAAACAATCTAATTCGTCGAAATTGGGAAACATGTTTTTGTGGCATGTGACAAGACAAATTTATCAATAAATAAGCCATACTTCTTCCGGAACGTACGTATGAAACACCGTATTCCTATTATTAGTAATGCCAAATGGAAATATTTTCGAATAACTGGGAGATCTCGGAAGACGACCCGAGCCTTTGCGGAAGGCTATCCGTAGCCTCATGAATCGCTCATCTCGCAGTTCGACATATCTGAACAGGCTGAGTTGCATTGGCATGGCATTTAATCTCTCCTATGAAACAATGATAGGGCCAAAAGGTTCCTCTAATGGCATTTTATTATGTCAGAATTGTTTGTATCCATCGAGGTAGTATTATGTTCCTAGATCCTCATCATTTACCTGAATTACATTCAAGTAGCTTAAATAACCCTTCATCGCATGGTTCGGTTCTCAACACTACATATTCTTTCAATTGCAGAAATCCACTTTCTTTTTCCATCTTTCATTCTATCTCTGTTCCAATTTTTAACCACACCATATTTTCACTATAAAGTTTGGGGTCGCTCTCATTGCCATGGCCACGTTTGCGATGGCCGTCCCGCTCTCAGGCAGCCCTGATACGAACTTGCAGGCGACGGAGCTTCAGGAGCGCGAGGCCGTACCTAAAAAGGTACTTGGAATTGAAAGTTCGATTATTGGCTTGGTCAAGCCCATGGGTTATCCCCGCCAGAAACGTGATGAACATTTGGATGAATGATTCATTCATATGTGAACCAACCCTCGCGACATCAGTCAATTTATTCGCCCCCAAACCTTTACAAGAGACTTCAATATCTGACAAACCATCCTGAGATCATTAGACTTTGTCACAAACAGGAGGTTTCTGCAAATATCGGCATTGAGCTCATTACCAAATATAGAATCCAACTCCTCTTGTGTTTCTCAATTCTCAAGAGAGATCAGGGTATAATCGGGACATATCGCTGGTTATCATTCCTTGGTTGAACTTTGGTCATTACATCAATTTCGACCTTGTATAATTTAAACATTTTGATCCTCTCATTTCTCATTAACATTGCACTAATGTGACATCTACACTTTGCGTACCAAAATCCAGGCCTTGATCCTGTATTCTTCTTATTGGTGCTTTTTCATCTGCTCTTCAACAATGTCCCATTTTTAACGATAAATGAGAAGAAGAAATTAATAATCTCACCACATTTTCTATTTTGCCATATAATTCATTGTTTTAAACCAGGGCAAAAAAAAGGACAAAAACAAAAAGAAGGGGACAGTTGTAACGTCATGACGCTGAGGGAGGGCAAACCCAGGTTTCTGTTCAGTGCAAGACTAAAACTTCGTCCCTCCTTTCGTCCTCTTTTCTTTACTTCTTTCTTACTACGGTATTATGTCCTGCCAGATCTGCAAAACTAGAGTCATGTCGTTTTAGACTTGAAGGGAGAAGCGCGTCTCCGTGATATGAGGAACCCCACGTTATACCAATTTATTAGACAACTGCTAAACATGACACACATCTACTTGGGTATTTATCCAAATGGCTGACGGGATCGAATCCTGAAATATATATTCTCTTTAGAGGTGAATGTACACCATCATATTAGACGTCATTATGTGTAATATATTTTGCGTTAGTATTTTGCTTTGTATCAGCTGCAGTCCATAATGTTTACCAATCCGTAGTTGGCTGTCAGATATTTTTATAGCTGATTCCCGTTAGCTTTAATCAATAGCAGAATATCTTCACCTCGATTACAGATGGAATATGCCAGAATGGAAAAGTATCTGTAAAAATTACTCAGTCTCTCTTACTAAGCTCCAACTTACCGCTATTGATTCTCAAGTTTCCACTGACACCATCTCATTAAGCACAGCTAATAGGCACTGTCAGTGGCAAGATATTATGCCAAAGATTGTTTTATCAGTGGTAAAGCACGACAAGATAATGTTTGACCTTTGACAACAGAGGAAAGATTATTAGGTCCGTTGTCAAAATATAGAAAGGAATATCATTTTTTTGTTACATAGTACGCACTTGCTTCATGACCTCCTCGAATACCGAAGGCCCATGGGTTCAAGTGCTTCTTTACTCTGATGATTCCTTAATTTAAATATGTACTCATTGAATGCAATATTATAGACATTCTTAACCGCATGATAGAATGTCACCTAAATCAAGGAGCAATCGATGGCCTCCAGAGCTTGGCCAGTCGGGGTGCAGTATCCAGCAAAGTTCTTGGCATCAGCTGCAGCGCAATTGTTGGGGTCACTGGGATTACTAAAAAAAAGGACGTATGTTAGTACGCGTAACTGTAACAAAGTATATTCGTCAGGGTGTATTATCTGTACCGGGTGATAAGAGCAACACAGGCTCTCTGCTCACTGACAGGAGCGTCTGATATTTTGCTAGTACGGAACGTTTGGGTGTTTATCTCGATCTGCAGTCTTTAGATTATGTCTTGAAAGCTACTCATGGATTTCTCACCTCCTGTCTCCAGATGTAGCAGCACTCATTCAAAGCTTGTTCTTGTCTGTCCTCCAACTGAGGGATAGCACTAGCAGCAGCCAGAGTAGTGAACAGACAGATAGATGATAACCTCATGGCGATATGAATGATAAATATTTATAGCCGTAGTTGTTTTTGTAGTGTATATGTATGTTAGTGTAAGATGAACCAACAATCAAATTCAGAAGTGGCGGGATTTGAGTCTACTTATACCGATTATGGCTCCCAAAAATGTTGCCTGATTTTAAACAACCGGTACTCATTTTGCATGTATTGGTTTTTAGTTTGTCGCATTGCCAAGATCTTGGCGTCTTTTTACGAGGAGCATTCTAAACTCAGCCGGCGTTGACACCCGCAGCAGTGTTACAAGATAGGCAAGGAACCCCATGAACAGACTCAAGATTGATAATCCCTATTATCCATTTGAAATATTCTTTGACAGTAATTATCTATTAATTTCTTTCCCCTTGGCCAGATTATAGAAAAATTCAGGCGCAGGCTCGCTCTGCTGCGTGATCTCCGTGTCGCTTTATACATCTCACCTTTGTTGTTGATATTTGTTTAAATATCCAATATTCTAAATAGACGAAAAAGAAAATAGTTATTTTTTTAATTGACTCTTGAGCATTTCATCCTGCATGTCTAATGCATCTGCTTGTCCGTAGGATGCTGACTGAATCCGGATAGATATGCCAACTGTTTACCATGAGGCAACTGTTTCCGTGAGTTTGTAAGCGAAAAAGTATAGATTAGGCTCATGTAACTCTCGGTTATCAACCTTAATACAGCTTGCAGGGCTTTTCATGCACCCTAGCCTAGCCTTCTCCACTTATGTAAACGCTTGGCATACATCGAAATATGGTTGGCACCTGATTGGAGTTGGGCATGGTTTAATTGATACTGAAGCTTGCAGTTTTTGTCAGACTCCATCATGCTTTACACTGATGATGCTGGGATTAAAATTCAGAACTTGGGATTTTCTCCCCATTGTTCCATGATCATGCTTGCTACTAGCGAGGATTGAGGATGTGAGGATCTACAAACCCTCAAGAAAGCAGACTCAACACATACAATCTGGAGAGTGGGACATGACCGAGTGGATTCCAACTCAACCAAGGTGCCAAGAGTAACCTCCCTGTCTTAACCACACCACCAAACTCTAATGCCACCCGCCATTGACTTTTGTCATCACATCCAAGTAGCGATTAGGTGTATATCTTCGGCTATACACAGCCGCTTTTCCGCACTGTGCCTTGAATATTGTGTACAGTAAGAAAGGTGCTTTCTCGCCCGAATTCTGATTCTAAAGACTATCAAGCAGTTAGGGCGCATTGAGATAACTATGCCATTTGCGACTTTTTCTTCTTCTTGAAAGGCGTCTCAGTTGATATCAGGAGAGCTCAGACTATTGTTATGAGATCTTACTGTCTAGATAGGCCGGGTTCAACTTTTTATCACTTCGCGTACGAGATAATTGTCTGGCACTGTCAATACAGCTATTGAATCATCAATAGATCCAGTTCACGAAGTTGGCAAACAGGCCCTCTTTAACTCAATAAGAAATCGCGCGCATAAAAAGATATCATTAGCCATTATTGTAAGTGTCACAATATCTCCCGCAGCTAGATCAGGGAAACCAAAATCTTGATGGCCTAATGGAAATACCAATGCAGCGGGAAGTGGCAGAAATTACAGCACATGGGAAAACTCTTAAATCAATCGCACAACACAGCACACACCACAGCATCATATCATGCCTGTCTACTCTCTGTTTTTTTCTGAACCAATTCAGTCATTGTGGACCGCTGAGATGGAGTCGTCTGTAAGCATTTTACTTGGCCTCGGATCTGAGTACAGCATTGCCTCACTGCAAAACCTTGACGGATTGAGACCCACTTGAGTGCGGGTGCACCATCTCATTTGGGAATGATAGTTGAGCAGTGCCTTAGATCTTTTCCAGATTACACTCACCCTGAACCTGGGAGATTTTAGATGGATGACAAAAGGAGGGTCGGGTGGCCTGGCCAACAGTTATTCATCTCTATGATAAAGAGAGGAAAGTTTCCCTGCAAGCTACACCATTCCCACGTGGTGCGCACAGCTGTCCTTTCGCCTATTTAGGATCACCATGATACAATCCAGAAATTAGGGCCATACTGGAAGTTTTCCTTAGTGGTCAATTAGAGAGATTACTTCTTCCTTGAACTGCAAAGGTTAAATAGTGATTATATTTGCTCGGGTACCAAATCTCAGCTATCTCATATGTAGGTCGAACCATTGATCCAAACTGGCACTATCTATGATAGATCCATCAACAGCTTCCCGATTTCTGACAACCCCAAGATAAGTCTCGACATGTCAAACGAAGGGGCTTTTAAAATCTATTAAAGCCGCTCGCATTGATTGCCTAGTTGGTTTTCTCTGAGATGATATTAGACACTGCTGTTATGGTTTCCGACAAGGGCAAGATGCTTACCAATGGTCCAAGTGACCTCGGCGTTATCGCCACCGCCACCAGAGCGCTGTGCAACGTAGCCATTGGGGATTTCCTGGCCGTAGCCGTTGGAACCAGTGTAAGGGTTGTTGAAGCTGAACTTGAAGGTTCCAGCACCAGAAACACTGTACTTGACCCAGCCTTCATCGCCGGTCATGATACCAGCAGATTCAGCCTGGAAAGACTTCGATTCTCCGGCCTTGATGAGATCCTTGGGACGCTGTCCCTGAGTCCAGATGCCGTGGGAAAGGCCACTGTCCTGGAGGACCATGTCATTGCTGAGCTTGTTGACAAGGGTGACTTCGGTAGAGCGAGAGGGAGACATATTGAAGATATTTATTGTTAAAGATTTTATCAAAATGATAAGCTTTGCTGTATTGCAGTGTTGTGCTGTTGCTGGAGAGTGTGTGTGTGCAGTTGATGAGATGGTTGACTGAAGTCGGGGGATGCTGAGCCTTTATATAGGCATTTCGAAGCCACCTACTGCAGGCTTTTGGTAGAATCATCGGTCTTCCACCATGACATTCCGCTCAACTGTGGAGAAGGGTCGGCCGCTACGAATGCACTTCAAGGTGGCATGCTGACCGTCGTAACTAGCCGAACCAATATTACCAGTCAGGAGGCCTCTACAAACATCAGCTTGGCCCATATTCGAGCCACATGTTCCAGTTCAGCAGCAGAATGAACGCCACCTGAATCCCCTTCGCGGCTATGGGATGTGGGTGAATACGAAATCGGCGTAGAGGGCACTAGCGGTGTTGAGCTCAAAGCATGCTCCAGCGTACCAACTCAACCCGAATTTGTAGCACACAGCAGAATCTAGAGTGAACAATGAGAAAAGTCGAATTATAATCAAGCCATTTGTTATTTCTTAGTTGGCAGCTTTCGAAGTTGAACGATTTGTCCGATAATGAGTTCTGTGTCATTATTCGGTCCCTTGCATAACCGGAGTTATGCGTCACAGCCCTGCCAACACGTGGTGTTCGTGGCTTGCAGCCACTCCAAAACATGTGAGCACGAGTTCGAGTAGTCTCCAGGGACTATTGTACGCCATGTAGTACGTTGACTAATCCCAAAAGACAAACAAGGGGGAGCGCGCAAGCTAGCCTGAATGAACAATCACAAAAGAACGCCTGGGTTCTGATAAATGGTGGCTCACCACATTTCGCTTGGCGCTCGTTTGGGGGTTCTTCATCAACACCTGTATTTACTCTGAATAACATCAACATGAAGACGGTGCACCGAAATTGACTGTTGCATACTTATACTGCCTTGATGCAAGCTCTAAGAACCAATAAAGTACGCAATAGCTTGATCAAAGATAGTATCTGAATGAAGACATCTTGTTGGTTGCTTAGCTTAACAATGACCTCTTACACGCTTGCTAAACGACACGTGCCGTGCCGACCCTCGGTGTGTGCAAAATCGACACTAAACGAACCGGTCTATTAATTGGTCATGCAGATGCGCCAAACTACCCTTTGCCCGTGGATTCTAACTGGACTAGTCCACGGTGAATGTTTTAGAGCGACGGTTCCAGGTATGTGGAGCCAATAGTGTCTCCTCGGGCCGCTCTAACAAGCCCTCAGCTCGCCTCACAAGTGGCACGCTAGTCCTGGTCCAGTTTTTCAGCAACGCCAATTTGAATCGAATCAGCCAGAGCTAAACACATTAGGTGTTTAAAATCAGGTCATTCATACAGACGGCCATCTGCATTGTCTTTTCGTCCGACTATCGGCGCCTTGTGGGCACCTGATGACTTTTACATCTAACCTAAAACCCAAGACTATTCTTTACGCCAGCCACAGTTTGTCCCTCCACAACCACACCCGCATATTTTATCCAGCAAGGTGTTCTAGACCTACTTCTGTAATACCGTCAATAGTCGGTGAAGACCCTAGTAGCTCTCGGTCTTCTACCCGATAGTGCCTTGCGATCAAAAGTTAGCTTCACGGTGAAGCAGCGGGCGCTGTCGCATCATTGCTACCACTGATCCCAAATGTCGCAGTTTAGTTTCATCGTCATGCATGCTGAAGAAGCACGGGATTACAAAAGAAAAAGGCTATAGATATACATTCTGAGCGGGTTTAGGCCTGTGTTCATGCCTCGGATCCAGTTTCAAATGGATTCAAGGACCAGATAATTCCGGCTACCAGAGCGTAAATGAGCTGAAATGGTATGTTAGCAGCGGAACCAAGAAACCCAAAGTGACGCAGTTGGTTTTGGGTCTAATACTTACCGCACAAAGGTAGTAAGGTAATCCGCCGACTAAAAAAGGAATACCAAGTTGTAAACTGCATTGATAGATGGGGTAAAGTGAACCAATGCCGATCAACGTCCCAACGCTCTTCCCGGACGCGATCAACATTGTAAGTCTACCGATAAAATTCTCACGGAAGGAATTAGCCAAAAAGGAGAATATACTTAGGTCTGTAGCCACCCCGAGAGTATTTACAACCAGAGCTTTTCAGTCACAGTTAATTAACATCTCCAAAGGAGCGAGAGAAAACAAACCTAGAGTAGCGATTGAGAAGGATCCGCAGATCTCAATTAAAAACGCGCCCAGTCCCATTGAAATGATGCTGGCCTTGCCAATATAGAGAGGAATATCGTAAACGGCGGATATTCTTATAGTTAGCGGATGGTAGAGCACGATTAGTGGCAGAAGAACAGCAAATATGGTGACACTCATAGCTCCTCTGACAAGCCAAAGGGTTTGGGCCTGGATGTGTTAGATATGAAGGGGTGAGGCATGTGGGAAGGAATAGATCTGCTACCTGTTCAGCTGTAATAGCTGCTCTATGTTGAATATAAGCTGTGAAAAGTGGGCGGGTTGCCTTGGAAATTGCCATCAAGGAGAAGGCCAAGCTAACCAAGGAGCCATTTTTATTACCGGATGAAAAGGTGCTTCCAGTGGAGTTGTCTAGCCATGTGGCGACAGAGGTGAGATAACTGGGTTCTCGCTGAACTTGTTCGTTTGCCGGTTCTGGGTGCTGCAACAAGGGGGCCCGAACGGAATCACCGGGACCATCGCGTGGCAGCTGAAAATATGCACCCAAATTCTTTGTGAAAGCTACAAGCCCGTATGTGACAATGCAGCATAAGACCGATACAAGGCAAAAAGCTGCGACGATGAACAAGCAGAGGAACTAAATAGGTGCCAAGAGCCTGGGCGATAACAACAACGGCTCCTGTAGCATAGGAATATACAAATCTTTACATGTTGTTAGCGCGGGAGAAGGAGTTCATGTTTTTAATCGTACCGCCTGCTAGTGCGCAAGGACTGGAGCGAAGCGAGGGCGAGAAAAGCGGAAGCATGGGAACCACCTCCAAAGCATTTCAGCAGAGGAGCGATGACGGCAACCAGTATGGACCACTTTCCGGGAGACAAGACTACTAGAGTTAAGGTAGGGGTATGAAGCGTGGAATATGGATTGACACACAAGAAATGAGGCAGAAGAGGCTGGCGACGAGGATGCTAGATGTATTGAGAGCCACGGCATAGTGCAGCCCCCGCGCATCAACCAGGTAGCCAAGTGCAAACTGACCGATCAAGTCGGAGACGCCTAGTAGTATGGCATTTGTAGTGCCGAGATTCCAGAAGCCAGGGTGGATGGTCGAGACGTCACTAAGGGCCGCAAAGGCATTGGTTGCCACTGTGTCTGCCAAGGTGGCGAGGCCGAGGATCGCTAGCGTAAGGCCCGCGACAACATCGGTGCCAGTGCGCGCCATTAAAACGTGCCTTCCCTTTGCGTCTCGTTTACGAGGCTATTTTTTCTCGCAGCAGCGATTCTTCAATATAATCAAAGAGTTGAAACCGTCAGACTCTGCAAGAAAGCTGAGTACGCGTGGTTGTATACATACTGTGGCATACTGTGACAAACATTGACGCCGTCGCGTGCTGGTGATACATGCCGGGGCTTTTCGCGGGCCGTAGTGCAGTATCCATCCCCGCCTAACTTGGTTAGCACGAAATCTCCATCTTGCGACTTGAGAAGATCTCCCAATATGCGAGTCATGCATGATCTAAACTTTCTTTATGAAAGCAAGACATTTCCTCGTTGAGTATTGATTACTTAATGCCCCGTTCTTCAAAACTCAACCTAGTTTAAGGCCACTTGATAGGCAAAAAAACTATAAAGTCAGCGTCACCAGCCCAAGGAAAGGAGCAGCCGCTTTCAAAGTGGCTGGTGAAACCTTCAGGTGATGACTACATGAAGCTTAGAGTGGTTATTGGGCACCAAATTTGATCACATATACAAGACTAACACTCTAACCACAAGCATCAAAATGAAATCCAAGTTGAATGGGTAAACGCCAAAACCGGAAAGAAGTCATCATTAGACTATTGCATTCCGTCGTCATTATATCGGGTATCGCTATCTAACTTTAGATGAGTAGACAACCGTTGTCGTCTGGGTCTGTAAAATTCCGTCCTCGCTATCCGTCTCGCCTCGTCCATGTTCGTCTATTGTGTCTTGGGATCGGCTCGCATATATATTTACATTGCTCTTCGGGACGGCGCCGGGTCGTAGACCCGAGCGGTCGAAGTGAACATCATGCTCGAGCTCAACCAATGTATCGAATTTTCTTCGCTGGCCATTGGAGCCACCAAACGTGCGCAAGCCGTAGCTGCCGTTTTTATTTGGATCGTTATTCGATGATGCGGTTTGTGATTTATCGCCCAGGAGCCGAGGCCAGGTATGTCTAACGAAAACTCGTAATGTTGGTAGGCAACCACACATAATGAGTAGGTTGGCCTCAACAATGCTGCACATTGTACATTAGCGACTCTGTCAGTTTATATTCCATCATCTTCTACTTACACCCAAAGACAGCCTTCAGACAGCGTCCAGCTCTGATCAGGGTCGGAGATACTAGGTAGCAAGAGAACCAGGCGGACAATGGATGTGACCAATGTGACTGATCCAATGGCAAATACTGCCAGCAACCCCAACTTGTGTCGATTTGTCATTTGAAGGCCCCAAACGGTTGGAATAGGGAGAGCAAGCAGCATTAAATCCGTCACACAGCCAAAGGCCGCCTGTGTCACGTACACAGGTCCACGGTTGATGCAGGTAGCGACAAGCGCGGCTTGGGCATCCCACGAAGCCGAAATGGGTCTGCAGGCGAAGAGAATGCTGAACCAGATAGCGATGAGGCTTGCAGCGCAGAGGAACCCTGTAAATATGACCGACCATTGGTACATTATCGATGGGGAAAGGCGGTAGTAGAAAAAGCATAGCGTCAACTTGGATAGGATGGTTGTCGGAATGTATGTGAGTGTCGTTGCCATAACAGACTGATACTATGTCAGCCAATAGATAGATACCTTCAATACCGAGAAAGCTTACCAAGGAGGCCGAGTTGTTGTTTTCAACTGGCATCTCCCAAGCATGCACGCCAAGCCACTTGTTCGCGTAGGCGTTGAGAAGGGAACCCTGTGCTCCAATAGACAAAATCTGAATTTTCCATGTTAATCCCACGATATCGATACGAAATTCATTCTCTTGTATCCTACCCAAGCAAATAAGATCAAATCTGCAGTCGTGTCAGTTTCAGCCAAAGCCAGTCCACTATCGTGCGCAATACTTACAGTCATCAATTAAAAACTTTCGCATGATAATGGCGTTCGTATACATTCGCTGGCCTAGAAAGAGCGTCGCAAGAATAAACTCCGCGCCGAAAATCCAAATGGCACTGCGATTTGTCCCTACCGTAACGGCCGGGTCGTCAAAGTTGCAGACGTAGCCCTCAGGCGGAGCCATGGCCACCACAGTGCCGTTGACGACCGGGAGCGACATGATGGGCGCCTTTCGAGAGGATGGCACACTTCACTCCAAAGTCTCTCCCTTACGAGAGCGAGGAAGAAGGGCACAATGCATAGGGCGCGCCGACGGAATACATAGGAAGCAAACGATTCAACAACTCAGACCCTGTATGAGGAGGAGCACGGCCATAACCTCTTTTGTATTTTAATTCACCCTAATAAGGCACACATAATTGCCGTATATTGTCAAAAAGGGGCTAGTGAAGGATAAGTGCCGTTAGGCACATACACACTATGGACAAAAATGTGCAGCAAATCGTTAGACGGACTGGGCGATGAGATCGACGCGCGGGACTTCCACAAATAGCCGTGGTCCGCTCCCAAAGTTCCCAGGCGGAAGCTCGGTAACCGTTACACTTTCCAGGGGTGCCAAAGTTAAATGCAGACTAACGCGCGCGGGGAAAGATAATCTCTCGAGCCGGGTGACAGGATCATATTCCTGCAAATGGGGAGAGATCCAACAGTCAGGATTATGGAGCACCGCTCTGGAAAATGGTACCCTCTGAAAAAATGCCTCCCTCTGGACAGCATTGCGTTTTTCTCTCTACGGTGAGCCAGACTATCCCAATGTCATGTGCTCGCAGCACTACCGAGGGCATCTGAGCTCCCGATCATCGAGGAATCCCCGCTTGGATACGATATGCTCCACCAAATGTGAACGGACCAGAGGCAATGAGATGAGATTGATTCCAAGCTGCGGATATGACTGTCCGCTTCCTCCATCAGGATTCTCGGAAGGAATCCTTGGCAACATAGATATTTTGATCACGACCCATTTCCATCAGATTTCATGCTTAAAATCTCAGTTGACAGCCAGCCACCAGAACTCACAGACGGCACGGCTCCCCCACCTCGCTTGCCAAGCCCCAGCCGATGATGATGCAAAACGGTGTCGAAATTGTCGGCCCACGGGCGCTAAGCTCATGGAGTAACCTTTTCTGAGCATCGGGCACGCTAAATTGTAGGCTGCAACTGTTCCGCTCCGCGCCCCAGTTATCACCGACGTCAATTTGGTGACGGCGGGAACAACGCTAAGTCGTTCTCAAGGAATCCATGCATGCCTTGACTAATGTACCTTGTCACCGCGTTGAGATCGTCGTGTCCCTTTGTTCGGGAAAACCCAAATAGTCTGGAGTCAAACTCTGTGGGGGGGCTATCGAGATAGGCCACCTGATAGTTTGATGAGCGGCCCAGCCCTTTGTCTCGAGGGCATTTATATAAGGACCTGCGCGCTCTCCATCCATCTGCGAGAGGCACAGCTTGTTGCAATGGAACTGCTAACCTTTGCGGTGGCCGCGGCAACCGGCTGTGACCTTGGGTCCCCTGCCGGCCAAGCATTAGATCGGCAGTCGCAGCATGGGTAACGCAACCAACATGCATGTCGCCTAGTTCCTGTATGCCTCGGGCTGGGGTCGTAGAACTGGCCCCCCTATTGGCGTCATCACTAGAAAAGGCGTTCGGCCAGATAATCAAACCAGGGAAATGTCGATGGAGAAGGTACACACTTGCAGTTACATCTCTCCCAGCTGCTCCTAATGCAGTTCCCCACATAGACGCAGAGCCGATCATTCCCTACTGAATAAAAGCCAAGACGCTCCCAGGTGACGGATGGATGCAGCCTCGACACCTACCTAGTACTACGTATGTGCGTGCGTGTGCATTTCTGTTTCAGAAATCTTCATCGCGACCGTTTCATCGGCTGAAAGCATAATGAAGTGGACAACGTCAATCACTGCAGCCACCTCCTGCATTGCCGTATCCCAGGCGGCACAGGTCGCAGCTAACAATACCACTTCCCAGCAATCCGTAAGCGAGACCACGGCCTCACCTTCACCCTTCGCTTCATTCATCTAATTGAATCGTTCGCAAACTTACTTTTTGTTGCCATTATGCAGTGTTCCATCCTTGAGACGGCTGGGGTTAAGAATGTCTACTATCCTGGCAGCGAGAAATACGAGGCTCGGATCAAGTCGTACTTCTCCGTCTCCTCCCAGCTAGACCCGTACTGCGTTGTCCAGCCTGAGTCATCCAAGGAGGTCTCCAAGATTGTCACCACGCTAGTCAATGGCACGGACATCAACTTCGCCATTCGCAGTGGTGGTCACACTGTCTGGCCTGGCGCCAACAACAGTGAGGATATCCCAGACCCTTTTACTATCATGCTAAAGCTCTAACATCATCTCTTTAGTTCACAATGGTGTCACCATTGACCTAGGTAAGCGAGTCCATTCATGGAGAACAATGTAGTAGCATTCGCGTGCTCACAAAATTCATAGGACTCCTCAACTACACCGAGTACGTCTCGGAGACCAAGGTCGCTAAGATCGGTGCCGGATCCCGATGGCTCGATGTCTATGGCGCACTTGAGCCCTATGGTGTGACAGCCCCTGGTGGCCGTACCGCCACCGTTGGTGTTTCTGGCTTCCTCACTGGAGGTGGCAACAACTTCTATGCTGCTCGTGTCGGTCTCGGCTGCGACAACGTGGTCAACTTCGAGGTTGTCCTTGGTAACGGGTAAGCATCATCCTCACTTGATCAAGTTGTTCTCATCTAACCTTGGACCTAGCGATATTGTCAATGCCAACAAGAACGAGAACTCTGATCTCTGGAAGGCCCTGAAAGGTGGTTCCGCCAACTTTGGTATTGTCACCCGATTCGACGTTGCCACTGTTCCTGTTCCCGCCGACGACAACCTCTGGGGCGGTCTCGTCACCTACCCCAAGAACTACACCCAGCAGCACGTCGAGGCCTACCACAACTGGACTGACAACATTGTCAACTACCCCAACGGCTCCGTTATTCCTTTCTGGAGCTACACTCCTGCCGTTGGTGACATTTCCATCACTGTCTCTTACGCCGATACCAACGGTGTTGAGGCTCCTCCTGCCCTTGACGAGTTCCTGGCCATTCCCCAGAACACCTCCAACCTCCGCAAGGCCACCCACAAGGAGTTAGCTGTTGAGCTGGAGCTGATCAGCGGATACCGGTAAGTAATCCTGCAGCCGGTTTGTCTATAAAAAAAACCGTAACGCTAACAAATTGCCCAGCAACGTTTGGTTCGCGATCACCTTCAAGAACAACTTGAATGTCTACAACAAGGCTCTCGAGCTCCACCGCCAGTTCGTTGCCGACTGGAAGGCCCAGTCCCCCGATGGCGACTTCATCTGCCACGCCATCTTCCAGTCCATCCCCACCCTCTTCTCCGAGCACGCTGTGGAGCGCGGTGGCAACGTCCTCGGCCTCGACCGCGAGAAGGACAACGCCGTTCTGTTCCAGATCCAACACATGATGAACGGTGAGGAGCAAGAGAAGCTGTCTCGCCAGCGTATGGTCGAATTCCGCGAGACCATCAAGGCCTACAGCCGTGAGCAGGGCACTGATGTCGAGTGGGAGTACCTCAACTACGCCGACTTCACCCAGAACCCTCTCAAGACCTACGGTGAGGAGAACGTCGAGTTCATCCGCCAGGTTTCGAAGAAGTACGATCCCTCCGGCGTGTTCCAGAACCGCCTCCCTGGTGGCTTCAAGATTTCCCACGTCCAGTAAAGGGCCATTTAATTTCGCTGCCCGGTACTTCGATTGGTGACGGACCTTGGGTGGTCCATCACATTAGTTAGATTCATTTGCACATACTGTATTTATCAAATGAAAATAGTAAATAGACAAATGGCAGAAACAGGTTTCCATTAGAAACAAGAGTTCTCAGGTCGGATTAATTTTTGAGATTCAGGATGATAACGTCATGTCTAGCGCCGCATTTGGTACCAAGAAAATCAAGGACGCGTTCGATATCCTATTCTATGGCACATGGTGGTGCGTCTACTTATTAGCCGCTATGCATCATTGTAGATATTCTTTCAGCACTTGAATTTATACTATGGACTGAAGGTAGAACAAAACCCATGACACCCAGAAGCGAGAAGGAGTGCTCAAAAGAACAAAGCTAAGTTTTTAAGCCGAAGGCACATACATACCCTAGACCTCCACCCGTGGACGCGACATGACGCGTTACAAGATACTAGTGGATGATCAATAAAAAGAAAAATGGCCTCGTTAGCTTCATGGTATTTTTGGGCTTGGTTATGATCAATCATTTTGCTTCAATTTCAAGATAAAGCCGGGTCACATGTCAAGTAAATACTGTGCGTGAACATGAGGTCTGTCATAAAATCAGAGAAGTGGGGTACGACGATCATTTTCGTCCACAATCTTCTTCCGCTAACTGAGATATGTTTTCGATGTAACCTGCATTTTTTAAAAATCACTTTTACAGCTTTTTGGTCCTAAAATCTCCAATAAGATAATCTCACGTCAATTCCAGGCCCACTTCGGTAGGAAATGCACCCTCATTCACCGCTCGAAATCTGATGATATCTCTGCTGACTGAGTGGGGGGCCTGGAATTCGGAACGGAAATTCCGAGCCTCAGTTTAACTACAACGCGTCCCTCCTGACGCTCGAACTAGGCACATATCATCTTTTTCCCGATCTATTCCAACTAGTCTTGTCAATTTTTAGAAATTTTCCAATTGCGGGCACAAACGCGTATCTGTCCCCATGGATGTTGGCTCATCAGTGCTTGGTAAACCAAGCGGGGCACCATGTAAGCAACCAACCTTCCGAAATCAAGGCCAAGCAAGGTCCAAACGCGGCAAGTACACGCCTATTGCATGGTTAGGAAACTACCTACCCGAAGTATACGGAAGGGTGCTCAGAATGAATTGATAGCGAGAGGTGCAAGAATCGGAAAACAAAATGCGTTCCGAGCATTGAAGCTAGTGGGGACTGTCAATCATGTATCAACTCTGGAGACCGGTGCATCTACACCAGAACAGTCTTCCAAAAAGTCAATTTGAAGACAAAAAAGTAAGATTGATCCTATCGAGCAATCTGATAGTGCCCGGCCTTACTCACACTGAAAAAAGCCAACAGATTCAGGCGCTGAATGATCAAGTCAGTCAGCTACAACAGCATATCACGGACCTCTCTGATGCAGTAGGTCACATCAAAAATAATGTTTCATCTTTCCATCAATTACCAGTATCGTCAAACATGGATACACCTCCGGCTTTGGGAGCATCACTTGCTACCGATATGACGCTGGATGACTATTGGTCTGAATGTTCTGCTTTAAAACTCGCAAGGCTATTGACTATTTGGCAAGAAGAAGTCCAATCTATCTACCCCTTTACCGAGATTGAGGAGCAGGTAGCGAAAGCCCAGGATATCCTAGATCATATAAATAAACACTCTCAGGTTGGAGACCCAGAAGGAGTTCATTTCGACGCAGCTTTTCCGGAAATTGAAATAGACCTTGCTCGAATTGCAATGGCCACGGGGCTCGTGCTGGAGTCCCACGAAAACGTCGAGATGAGCGCCATGATTGTGGAATCTGTTAAGCGCAAAGCCTTAAGGGTGTTAAAACCAAGACCTGATTTGGCCAATATTCAACTTCAAATAATGCTAGTAAGACATCAATTTCTTTTTTCTGATTGATATCAATTTCTTAATACATGGACCGCAGAGCATTTATTACTTTCACTGTGGTGAGGACCTCTTAGCGTGGAGGACCATCGGTCTTGCCGTGCGTGAGGCGCTAGAGATGGGCTTGCATCGCAAAGATACCGTGCTGTATACATTCAGTGACCCAAAGTCACGCCGTTCTGCTATCAGGGTGTTTTGGTGTGTGTACGTCTTGGATCGCAGGTGGAGTTTTGGCACGAGTCTCCCATTCGCTCTGGCGGACCGAGACATAGATCCTGACCTTCCTGAGCCTGTGAGTTTTAACTTTTATTTTTGGTACTATTTAGAGGTCTTTGCTGATAATATCTATTTAAATATAGGATAAGGGCTCTGAATATCTTCAGTGCATGGTGGGATATGGCCGACTGTATTCTAAACTATGGGAGGCCATCCCACCATTTAATTCATGTCCGCAGCAAATTCAAGAAGCTACGGTAGCTAGGCTTGATGGAATTACACAAACATGGCAGGAGACAGTCCCATCCAATCTTCGGTTACGACGCACTCACATGGATCTTGCCAGTCAATCTCAACCGCCGGTCCTTCATCGGCTACGCACTCTCCTATATCTTCGAGGAAACCACATTCGATGCCTTATCCACAGACAGTATCTTCTCAATGATTCTGCCATATTCAACAATATTGACCGGGTCAAGTTGGTGGTTGACATTGCCCTAGATAGCATTCAGGTCATTGTGCGCTTGAACGAGACGACGGATATTGATTCACGGCAACAAACTGCTTTTCAATACTTTCTTCATAGCTCATTGGCTATTACCATTCTTGCAGTTTGCCATGCGCCAAAATTATTCTTGCATCCATGCAGAAAGGGATTCTATGATGCTGTGGCCATGGTAAGAAAATTTTCGCAACGCAGTTTGGCCAACAGAAAACTATGGAAAAGCATTCATGTCTTGTTGCCTCGACTCAAGCGTCTTGGCCTGCGATTACCAGAGGATCTTCGACGACGTCGAAATCCTATGGATGTATCCTCATTGATTAAAGAGAACACCTATGATGCACAGTCAAAAGATTCAAGGAGCGACCTGGGTTTTTCGCGACCCGTGGTAGTTGATGAATCAGCCAGCGATAACGAGGCGCCGCCGAACCGTCACATATTTTACGAGGCTGACTTGGTTGACCCTATACCTTATGTCGTACAAATTGAAAGTAGTCTTCTATTCCTGTACGATCTTTTTGGACAGGTCGAGCGCTGGTCGCAGAATGATGAGGACTCAGCCACCTCGCCTGAGACGAAGGAATCAGGTTTGAGGGGCGATTTAAGCGGTGAGATATCGAGATGTTTTCAAGCATTGATTTAAAGGTCTATTTTTTATTCTCCGATTTTCACCTACGAATTTAGATAATTAATATTAAGCATTGAACAAAACAGAAATGAGTGTGTTGATTGAAGAATGCCTTGAGGGGCAACAGGGGTCCGGCACCGTGCCCGCCCCACTTGGCGCTTTGTACAATTTAAGACTTGTGAATAAAACAAGGGTCCAACAAATTGGGTAGCAGTAGTGTCGTAAATAATGCAGTGACACAATCGACCGTCGCGATGCTGCACTTGTGGCTGAATTGGCATCCAAAATCACTCGGAATTCAGGCGAAAATGGACGTGCCCTTGGGGTTGTCTTTGCCAATTGACTGGATGTTTGGCATACACTCTCCCAAACAGCTTTATTTAACGCGAACAGGCTATTTAACGAAAAACAAGCCATTTACGAAAAACATGCCGCGTATGAAAAACAGGTAGGTCGGCAGTTACGACCAAAATGCTTAATGAAACAACCGCAGTGGATACAATATGCACAGCACGCACTCCCGTCTGGATGTATGGAGCCGCCGTTCGTCGATCATACAAGCACCGCCCTTCGCAACGTGGAGTCAATTTAGTGGCAATTGCGAGGTTTGCAACATTTCATGGCAGGGCATTTTGGTTTTGTTTTTTTCGCTTTCGCTCCTCGCTTTCGTTTAAATGGGACCAATGTTTTTATCCATCAAATTCAGATTTCGGACATCGCGTCCCGATAAACCCACGCCGCTAAGCCGGGCTTTAGCTAGGCCCCGAGCCCGACACCGAGCAGGTACGAATCCGAATTCGATGGCAAAACCGCCGCTAATTTTGTTTGGGCGGGCAGTGGACCACCTACACGTAGTTTCCCACTAATACAGTTTACCATCAACACGCGGTCTACTACCTACACGCAGCGTACCACAATGTGACGCTAAATATGGGGAACAGGGACAAACGAAAAGTATATAATGACGGGGAGAGCCACTTGGATGCTTGAAGAAAACAAACTCACCATCTTCACTAAGAAAAACCACCATGTCTCTGCAAGATCAAACAGCAATTGTCACTGGCTCAGCCGGTGGGCTCGGCCAGACCATTGTCGAAATGTTCCTATCCAAAGGCGCCAACGTTGTTGTTTGCGACGTTAATCCTGCACGACTTTCCGAAGCTGAAGCCAAATACGCAAGCTCGCACCCCGACAAAGTGCTTGTGACAGAAGTTGACGTTACAAACGAAGAATCGGTCAAGAATCTGGTTAGCCGTGCTGTTGAGAAATTCGGCACAATAGACATACTCGTCAACAATGCGGGCATCATGGACCGTTTTGATCCAGCTGGCACATGCGAGAAGAGCCTATGGGACAAGGTCATCTCCGTGAACATGACTGGATCTTTCCTCATGACAAAGCACTCGGTAAAGGTCATGGAGGAGAAGGGCAGCGGTCTTATTGTCAATATTGCATCCAATGCATCATTCAAGGGCTTCGCAGCCGGCGTGGCATACACGGCCAGCAAGCACGGCGTCGAAGCCATTACCAAGAACACAGCCACTTTTTACGGACCCAAGGGCATCAACAGCATTGCTCTGATGATTGGAGGTATGGAAACAAACATTTCAGATGCATTTGCTGCTGGCCTAAACCAGGAGGGCATGGGAGTCTTTAGCGCCACAAATCCCGGCTTTGTGCCTGGGAAGACGACGGTGCCAAAGGAGCATGTCGCGAGGTATATCGGGTTCTTGAGCGAGGAAGGAATCGCCACGAGCGCAAACGGAAGCTGCATTACTTTTAACAGAAACTGGCCTGCAGCTTAGAGTGTCAATTAGCGAAATAAATATTTGATCATTTTGTTTTCGATTTGGTGTTTCTCTCATTATGGTGGGTGGCCTCCGAGACCGCCAGTCTGCAGGAGGAAACTATCTGGAGCTTGGCGGTCTTGGCCGCCATTGCATAAAAAGGTTAACGGCCCGCATCGGGAATATTCTAGGTGAAGTAGGGCGCAAGGCAGATAGGGCGTGAGCGGGCTAAGCTATTAAGGTTATCTGCCAAGTATGGCCTGAAACCGGATTCCAATTTGATCACTTAGGCTAAAGTACTTCCGTGGCATGTGCTAAATTACAGAACAAGATATAAAATGTTCTCACAGTATATAAAACCAGTTTAAAAACCTCGGCCGTGTATCACTCTAACAAATTACGAGATGTACGACCCCTAGGATCACTCGCCTAACTTCGGTCCAGCTGATGATCAGTCAAATCGCTCTTGACCCCGAAACTCCTGATCCAAATTTGCCGATCCGCAGCTCTAACATCTCACATCTGATCTGCGATCTAGGCAATGGCGCACGGCCCCGCATCGGTCGAATGTTGGGGAACCCTCAGCGGGTTGGAGTTTGTGCATAGCACGGAGGTCCACTTCCAAAGTCCTAACCTCGCTGGATGAAGTGCAGAGAGAAT
Source organism: Calonectria hongkongensis (assembly GCA_017140755.1). Classification (NCBI taxonomy): domain Eukaryota; kingdom Fungi; phylum Ascomycota; class Sordariomycetes; order Hypocreales; family Nectriaceae; genus Calonectria; species Calonectria hongkongensis. The sequence continues at coordinate 537,347 of JAACJA010000018.1, forward strand.
CAATATCCCATCATAGCATTCAGTATAAGCCTTTTAACATGATAGGCGATTACCGATGCTAGGTGACATCTCGTGGCCGCTTGTCTTTTACAATGAATAAGTCTCCAAGACATGTTGGAAAAGGAACTACTCAATGCACTCACCCGAATGGTAATTGATTGGCCACAAATTAATGTCTTTTTTTGTCAAGTCAAAGCTTAGGAAATGGATTGTTGGTTCATTCGAATATAATGTATTACCCTGGTTTAAATTCTTACCATTGGACACAGAGAGTAGTTAATCTGCTCCGCCTGAAGGATTCGGGCCAATTCTGATTCGCTCGCCTCACTCAGCGGACCCCGCGCACAACCTGCATGCAGTCTCACTGCAAACTAGCCATAGGAAATCGCTCCATGCGTGCTCGACCAGGACACACACAGATGTGCTGAATTTATGAGTCGCACTAGCTTCGGAGGCCCACCGGATGGTGAGGGCGCGGTCCTCGGGGCGCGGCTCCGAAATATCGAGGACAATGACGAAGTGGACAGGCTGCAAGGCCACGACATTGACGCTTCCACGCCATTGTGGCAGCACGACAAGGCCTGGATCCGCCGCCCAGCCCAACTCGCGCGCGCAATATGGAAGTCGCAGTCCCTATCTCGGCTAAACTTCATCAGGAGCCACTATGCCTACTTTATCATCGTCTGCCTGGTGTCGTCGCTCATCTTCTGGGGCTCTTCCCGACCCGCACGCAGCATCAGCTTCGTCGACAGTCTGTTTATGGTGGTCTCTGCCATGACATCGGCCGGCCTCAGAACGATCAACCTAAGCCAGGCAACAACGTGGCAGCAGGTTCTTATTTTCTTACTCATCATCTTCGGCAGCCGGATATGGGTCTCAATCTGCGTCGTCTACTCCCGGAAGCGGAGATTCGATCAACGCTTCGATAACATCGTCCGCGAAGCGCGGTCGGCCCGCAGGACAACCCGCAGGACGATGTCCCCCCGTGCTCGCACCATAAGTTTCCGTTCCGAAGCCGGGTCTGCCCCTGGGGCAACCGTGACTGACCCTCCCGAAGAACAGTCGGTCCGCAGGACGCCATCCCCGCCTGCTCGCTCTATAACTTTTAGTCCCGACATAGAGGCCCCAAGAAGGGTTCAAACAAGGGAAAAGGATGATAGGAGTGAAGATATGCCCTACTTCTCATGGACCCCCACTATTGGCCGAGAGAGTACATTCACAGGCCTCACTAGCGAGCAACGCGATGAGCTAGGTGGCATTGAATATCGGGCTCTGAAGGCACTTTGCGTCCTACTACCGTTGTATTTCTTCCTCTGGCAGTTCCTCGGCTGCATCGCTCTCGGTGCCTGGATCAACAACAATCTCCCCGACCCGGCCTTGAATAACGGCACCAAGCCCTGGTGGCTAGGCATCTTCAATGGCGTATCAGCCTTTAACAACAATGGCATGTCTCTTCTAGACGCCAGCATGGTCCCATTCCAGCACTCGTACTTTGTCGTTATAACCATGGGTCTATTGATCCTTGCCGGGAATACAGCATTCCCAATCTTTCTGAGATTCATCATCTGGTCCCCGTCAATGTTCTTATATGTGGGGAGCATGCTTCAGGAAACTTTACGTTTTATCATGGATCATCCACGACGCATATATATCTATCTCTTCCCGAGCCAAGCAACCTGGTGGCTCGTATTCATGCTCATCCTGTTCAACTCCATTAATTGGGTCGGCTTCATACTGTTCAACCTCCATAACCCCAGCATCGAGAGCATCCCGACGGGTCCACGCGTTCTCGCTGGTCTGTTCCAAGCTTTGTGTAAGTTTACTTAACCGGCCTCCCCTTCATGTCTTTGCACTAACCAACTTCACTCCCATTATAGCGATCCGCTTCGGCGGCTTCCACATCGTCAAAATCTCCAACCTCCACATCGGCTTACAGCTCTTGTACGTAATTACAATGTCCATCGCCGCCATCCCGATCAAACGCAGCATACGCCGTACCAACGTCTACGAAGAGCGATCGCTCGGCATCTACGGTCCCAAAGCCGAGGATGACCCCACGCAGGAAGAGAGTGGAAGATACTACAGCGTCTCCATCCTCCTCCAGATATACGAGCAAATTGTGCAGAACAAAGTCTTAGCGCTGATGCTCGCCGTATGCGTCATCGTGACTATTGAGTCAGGCCAATTCAGCCGGGACCCGGCTCACTATTCCGTCTTTAACGTCATGTTCGAGGTCATCTCGGCCTATTTCTGTGTTGGCGTCAGCGTAGGGCTGCCGGACGCGGATTATTCATTTAGCGGTGGGTGGCATGCCGCGAGCAAAGTGATCCTTTGCGCCGTTATGTTACTGGGAAGACATCGCGACCTGCCGCGGGCAATTGACCGAGCTATTTTGCTGCCAAGCGAATCGCTCAGCGGGATTCGAGACGAATCAGAAACGTGAAGTTTCTGAGAAGCGAAATTTGAAGGTAAATGCTCTTGACGAGTTGTGGGCGAGCACTGATTAGCCTTGTTCAATGCTCTCATTGGCTCTCCATCTCCGCTTGAGTCCCTTAAGGTCTTTTGCATCACTGCCAAATTTTTCTTTAGATAATGCTTTTGTATATAAGCAAGCTAGATAGTACAATAATGTAACCAATAGTGCATTTTCTGGTCCCAGGTCCCATTCATATCTGTCACTCACTACTTGATCCAAATTCACAGCTTTCAGCGTCCACGTTAAATCCCCAGGCCGCACTTAATTGGAAACCATCTTCCAAAAACGGCTCGGAGCAGAGATCCAAGAGCTCCCGTTCGACCGCTTAGGTGCCTGGGATTCCGCCATCAGGTTTTGCAGACGCATAGCCTTATCTCTCCCAAACACTCTCTCCAACACCCCGGCCACCTTGATCGAGGAATCATCATCCAGCCAGCAATCTGGGTCCGCACCGTGCTGACAAAGTAGCTCGCTCGCCTGGTACCAGGCATTCCTCATCGACTCAGTGGCTTCATCTCTCATAGAGTTCTCATAGCATGACAGGAGAAACAGCGCCCAGACTGTTCGGCCATCGTTGAGGTGAACTTTTTGGTTCACATTCGCACCTTTCTCAAGCAGTAGGCGAACCATGTTGACATCAACGCTAGGATCATCCCTTTGGGAATGATAGGGCATACTGATAGCCGTCACTCGTCTCGGACGGAGCGCGTAGTCCAGTAGGGGCCGTCCAGGTTTCTGCATCCGTCGCGGATCGGCCGCGAGCTTCGCTTGCACGTACTTGACCAGGCGAGCCTGGACGGTTAGTGCCAGAAAGTTGCAATTTCCACCTTCGCGATACTCTTCATACCCACGAGGCCTTGGTAAATCCCTTCCTTGAGTCCAGTGCTTCTTGCCCAAGGAACGAGCGTGTTCGCAGTTCACTCGGTCCAGCTCATCTAACACGTTCACGATAGCGGACATATCCAGACTGGCTGCCTGGCTACGTTTTTCAACCTCGTGCGCATAGTAGAGGAGTTCATCTGTAAGCCCGATTATCCTGTTTAGGGAGGACTTGAGGCGGAAGTCTTCCTTCGGCACGCTCTTCAGTAGAAAGAGTGTCATTTTGCACAGAGATACGAGAGGGTTAAAGTCTGATTGGAGAACCAGCATTTCTACCAGCCTTTGGTGGTAGCAGTCTTGCAAAAAGTCGCGAACGGTGCGATGGAGAAAGTCGACAGGGCTCCCGAGAAATATGGGATGAGACATGTCATTGACAATGAGCAGGTCACCGCATCTGTTTTGAATGCGACTCTTCCACTGCTCCTCCGTCTTTGACACATCATCCTCGCTGATCTGTGAGATGGGCGCTTTCACTGCATAATTAGAGTCGCTGCTCTCTCGTTCAAGCAACGAAAAGGCGAATAATGGTAGGGGCTGGACTTCCTCTATCGTGATCAGGAAGATTTGCGCCATCTCTACTCGAAACACAGGTTTGATGCCTTCGATAATGTGCTCAAAGTAAGCTTCCAAGTCTGGTGGAAACTGCCGTAGAATTTTCTGCAGAGTCGAGAGCCCCTCATTCCTGTTCACGGCGTGGACCAGGTCACGGGTGACGAGGAACACCCACAGCCATACTCCCTGCGATTGCTGTGCAATCTGACCCATGATTTCCTCACAGTCAGACTGCGAGGCACCTAGAATCTTGAACTTTTCGTTCATTTGAAGCCTCTGGCGGACGTGGGTTTTCATGTCCTCCATTGTAAAATCCTGGACGGCCAGAGAATAGGTGCTCTCTTGGAAGGCTTTAAAGGCCTCCCGAGGTCGGCTCGATGCGCATATCTTGATATTAGCCGACTGTGACTCGAAAAAGAAGGACAGGAAGTTGACAACGTCTTCTTCCTCACCGTCGTACTCATCAAGACCATCAATGAAAAAGCAAAACTTTGTGGACAAACCACCATGTTTCGCGAGGGATTCGAAGGCCCCCTTCAGTTCGTCAATCTCCCATCTTTCGTGATCCAAGCGATCATTTGAGCAGACGTGCGGAATCATGGCAGGAGCGCGCCTCAAGATTTGGTACAACAGGGACTGGAATAGTCCGACCTGCGACTTTTGCATCTCGAAACCTTGGTTCCAGAAATAATAGCTTGCCGTATAGAGCTGAGCAGAGCCCGCCCATTCCTTCAAAGCCTCTGCCGTTTGTGAATGTTCAGCCGCAAATTTCATCAGCGTTGACTTGCCGCTTCCCGCCTTGGATATAATTCGTCAGCATTTGACACGGCAACAATTAGCAGTCCAACTTACTTTGCCGCTGATCCAGTAGATGCCATTGCCACCCTTAAGCCATTCAAGAAAATTTGTCCTTGTTGGGTCAAATAGCCAGGAATTTGTGAACTGGTCCGCATCAGGTATCTGAGACCATCGGCGTCGTATTTCTGGAAAGTACAGGCTCCTGATGATATTGGATTGTCGTTGACAAATCCTTCGTTCTTGTTCCAACTCATCGAGGTGATCCTTCAAGGCGCTCAGTTGCCCATCTAGCGCCTCTCGATTCTCAGCGGCTAGGCGCAGGATATCTGCCTGGATACGATCCAACTTGGAATCGTAGTTGATCCCTAGCTGAGTTTGCGACTCTCTAAGAGCATGAAGATCTGACAAGATCTCCGAACCTCGTCTCCTACCACGGGTAAGTTATGAGCATTATTTCCAGCATTGGTCACCCACTTATCCAGAATCATCTGCACGTTGGTCCGTATCCTGACGTCCAAACTCTCGATGCGACGGCGTAGATCATCGATATCCTTCCCTTTTCTCAGCACACGGAACGCGATGCGACTGCTTTCGATTGTCCTAAATCTGGCATTGTCCTTGACTTTGAGCTTCTGGATCATGCCGCCGAGCTCGCCCGCCAATCTGTCACACTCGGTCGCCATGGCCATGATGTGTCGCTCGGCCTCAGAGAGCTGGCGTCCGGGCAATCCCCGTATAGCCCTGCGATTGCAATGCCTAACATCTTCCAAGACGAGTTCGACTTCGTGTATCTCGGGAAGTGTGTCGTGAATCGAGTCTCGAGCCGACTTGGTAGCTGAGACGATTTTGAGACTAAAGTCGACGAATGCTATGATGCTTGAGACAAGGCCAATTATCTCAAATGCCTCAGCCATTGCGGGATGACGTCAGAGCAATCGGCATCTGCATATATTTTATCAGGCGGAAAGCCGAACTATTAAAACGGTGGGTTTTTAACCGGTTCGTCTCGGGGCTGAGGCGAGGGGAACAGAAAAGCTGACAAGCTGGTTCACCGATCTGAACACGATGCTCTGACCCAAATCCAGGTACCGGGTGCTGGCTAGGCTAGCCAGATTGGTCCATTTATTACAACGCTGTTTTAAGTACTGTGAGGAATTTTTGCAGGGTACACTTCTACTTGAATAATTATCTCTGTTCAATAGGGCCATAAGGCTGTGAAGTTGACTATAAGTTCTATACAAATTGCATGCAAACTTTATTTGCTGCCTGGACTCGCTGTGCGAGACGCGTCCTAATTATCCAGGAGGAATTCAAACTCCGAGTGCAAGATTAAAAGCAGCGCTGATAAAAGGGACAAAACTGGCTAGGCTAGCCACGTCAGGCAGAAGGATGACATTGCATGACCCCGCCGCTCATTCAGCTGCAAAAATATGAGGAGCCTGATGAAGGAATCAAGCCACGAATAATGGCGTCATGGATTCAGCTCAGGTCAGTGAGTGCCATATTCCCTATATAATACCACAGACTCATGTTTCTCAAACAGCTAGGTCACAAACTAACTTAGAGCTTAGGTTTGTCAGCTGGAGAGGGTCTAACTAGGGCCTCAACTTTAGGGATGTGGCCCCATATAAGGCCCCATATAAGGGCCTGTGATTCCAAAAGCGGGCCCCTCCAAATGCCTCAATCCAACGTTTAGCTACACCAACAGGAGCTCAATTCTAGAAAGGTAGCTTAATTTTAGTGGGATTTTGTTTCGTGTTTGTGCGTAGGGGTGTGACTAACTATCATGGCGCTCGAGAGCTCTCAGTATCGCTGGAGCTAGCTCCAGCTTGTAATCCTTGGCTTACCGTCATTGGACAGATCAACAGTCAGTCTCGGCAATACTCTCTGTGGAATAGAGCGTAAGTGAAATTAGGCCAATGAGCTTGTTACTTTAGAGGTCAGGCTGAGCAATTAATAGAGTGCAAAAGCTAGTTTATGGTCGTCAAACATGCATCATTGTCGCAATATGGTTTCCAAATTTGAATAAACATCATTGATTAATCCGCACCATCTACATATAATATCTATGTACTAGCGGGCAATGGGGTATAAGTCAGAGTTATATCGTATGGATCATAATCGTGAGCGCAAAGAATGACCATCTAGGTCAAATCTAGCTTCGCTGCTCGGCATCAGTCCTGTACGTCTTGAACTCGCGCGCAGGAACCTTCTTCATGAAAAGCTCATCCAGCTCCTCGTAAGATCGGCCGGCAACCTCAGGCTGACAGAACCAAAGATAGACGGTGGACAGGACAGCGAGACCGCCAAAGATGAAGGCGACCTTGGCTCCGAGGTTGGCCTGGTCGGGGTTGAAAAGGAAGGGGATGACGAAAGCCCACATGGTCTAGATGATTGTTAGTTGCTGTTTGCCGGATTATTGAAATGGAATCAACTTACGAAGAGGGAGTTCTGAAGAGCAAGGGAGATGGAGGCGGTCTTGGCACGAAGTCGGGAAGTGGCAACCTCGGTAAGCAGGGCGTAGGCAGTAGCACCAATGGTGACGTTGTAGACGAAGCAGTAGACGAGGAGAAGGGCGACGGTTCCCTTGATGGCTGCAGGGGTAGCGGCGACAGCAAGACCACCAGTAACGGTCAAGATAATGGTGAGCAGGACCATGCCGTAGATAGTCAGGTTGCGGCGACCAACTCGGTCAATCAAGAACCAGGAGCAAATGTTGCCAATCATGGACAGAACCTGCTGGACAATACCGAGAATGAAGCTCTCATCGGTGGAGTAGCCGGCCAGCTGTTGGTAGTAGGTGGAGTAAGCAGCCACGAAGAAGACACCGCACAGGGCCTGGATGCTCATGGGGGCAACGGAAATCATGGTGCGGCGAAGGTTGGACTTTCGGAAGCATTCGAAGAAGCTAACACCTTCGGTCTCCTTGCGAACCTCCTCAAGAGTCAACTCGATAACGGCCAATCGCTTCTCAATCTCGGCGCCAGTGTAACCAAGTCGCTTGAGAGATCCAACAGCCTTTTCCTGCTTGCCACCGTCAAGAAGCCACCAAGGCGACTCTGGGAGGAAGGGAAGAGCGAGCAATCCGAGGCCGGTGACGGCATACTGGGCGACAAAGACGGATCGGTAGGCCCAGCGGGACTCGAGGGTACCAGTGCCCTTGACGACGAGGGAGACAATAAAGGGGCCAATAGTAAAGGCGATAGCGGCAGCAGCAGTCAAGGTTCCTCGGAGAGCAAGAGGAGCGACCTCGCCGATGTATGTCATGCTGACAGTAATAAAGCCACCGACGGGGAATCCAGCGATGAACTTTCCAGCAAAGAAGACGGGATTGGTCGTGCTAATAGTTTCGACAGTGATGGCAACGAGGACGAGGATGTAGCAGATGAAGTAGGTCCACTTGCGGCCAATGCGGTCAGCGATCCAACCGGAGCCAAGAGAACCGATGACGGCACTGTTGAAGATATCAAGTTAGACACTGTTCCCAAAATTCGTGGCTTGGTTTAGGACTTACGAGGCAACGGGAGCTCCGCTGTATGCAGACTGCCACTTTGCGGGAAGAACATAGTCGCCAGCATAGGGCTTTCCAAAGTCCTTTCGGAACTCTGGGATACCCAAAACGGTTCCAGAAGCTTGATTGTCGAAGCTGGTCAAGATTAGGACGTAGATGGCATACACACACCAGATGAATGCCCAGGGCTTGTTTCGAATGGCCTGGATGGGGCCTTCTTGGTGGTCTTCGGCAGCGGCAGCGGCGCCAATCTGTTCGATATGCTGGGGCTCGCCCTTGAGGCCGACAATGTCGCCATTGTCAAGCTCCTTCTTGAGGTCGCTCATGGCGAAAGGTGGAGGAGAGGGAGGAGGAGGTTGGTCGTGTGAGTTTGTGTAAGTGAGGGGGGAGACGCTGTCTCAATCCCAACAAGCCCCGCTCGGCGAGGAGAAGCTGCGAGACGCGAGATTGAAAGATGAGAAGAGTCAAGAGAGTTCCTTGAAGCTCTGCAGATGTGAAGCTGATGATGATGATCGACAGCAGAGTTTCGGGCGGACGTTGGATGCTATTTAACATGTCCCGCTGGCACTAGCCTCTCTCCAACTTTTTATTTTCCCCACGGGGTCGGGTGATGAGCAAGAATTGGAGTGCTTCTCCGTTAGCTTCGGACCCCTGAGGGGGATCTGGCAGCATGGCAAAGCACTGGCCGCGGCAAGTCTGTTTTTTTTTTTCGAGTCTAGACCTCGTCCCGCCCTAGCCTGGGGTCACGCGCAGTTGGGGAAGCGCAGGCCGGGGAGAGCGCCTCGCATGGCTGTTTTGAGCGCAAGGGGAGGTCAGCCACGGCGCGGAGAGGCGAGCTTTAGGCCCGTCCCTGACGTATGCGACGCTACATTGACTCATGGGCTGGCAGGAAGAGTCGACGCGGTGCCTGTCAGTCGGCGAAGTGAAGCCATATTGGGTGTCTTGGGCCCCTCAACCCCGGATTCTGTGTGATCGACAGGCGGCCAGAGATAAGCTCAATTGAGCTGACATGCGCGACCCGTCCCCGCATATTTTCTCGCTCCCTCGGATCTCTTCTCCAGTCTTTTTTGAGAGGGGGGGTCCCTTGACTGACTGACTGACTGTTCGCATGCTGGGGATTTGGCTTCTTGGGGTACAGGGCTAGTGGCACGACTAGGTTCCCGCCGCCACGAGGTGCCATGGCGAGCTAACGCTCATGTAGGCTGGCTTGGCACCAGTTTCGATCCGAACTGCACCCGGAGTTGTGCCTCAGTTTTCCTCTTCAAGACGCAGACATGGTGGTGGGTGGCCTGTGGGTGGCCTGTAGGTGGCTCCGGATGGGTGGAGGGCGGCTCCGCCTAGGCCAGCCAGAGTCAAGAGTCGTGCGCCCTCGCCCGTCACACGATTCATGTCTCCAATTTTTCGGCACAGCATTGCTACCAAACTCGGCCTATCAACTGCCGATAGTCCACCTCCTCCTATCACCGCAACTCTCCCCACCTCGCCTACCAACTATGCGGAAAATCGGATTGTGGGTGCCATAGCTAGCTAACTAGCCTGCCTGTCTGTTTGTCTTGTTCTGTTTTCGTACAGCTTTGTGCCGAAAGCTTAGTAAATATCTCATCGTGCCTTTTCGTTCTTTTAGCTTAAAACGCACCCACCAGATCCAACGACATCCACCACCAACGTCCTACACCCAGCGAGCCAATCAATCAAAAGGCACTTCACCCAACCTCACCCAGCGCCATGGCGGACATTTCCCAAGAAATTCTTCGCACGGAATGGAACCGAGACTTTGAGAGCATCTCGGAGGACCTCCGCCCTACCCTGGCCAGGTGGCATCGCTTGCCCCAGAGGCTAGTCAAGTTCCAGCCAGACCAGGACGCCTACTTTGGCATTCGTGCTACCCCAGACGAAAATGCAATTGACAAGCTCCCATCCCTGTCCTGGGGCAGAGGAGATGAGTTTGTTCTAGACTTTGGTCTCCACATGGTTGGCTTCCTGTCCTTTACTCTAAACCACACCGGTGCCAGTATGGATGCCCCATGCAGGCTGCGGCTGACGTTTGGCGAATCACCGCTCGACGTCACCATGCCCATGGACAATGTCAAGACATGGATCAGTACGGCGTGGCTCCCGGATGAAACCATCAACGTTGACATGTGCCCGGAGAAGGTTATCCTCCCCAGGAGATATGCCTTTCGATTCCTGCGTGTTCAGGTTATCGACACCTCTCCCTTGTTCAAGGTGTCATTCTCCGATGTCCAGTGTGAGTGCATCAGTGCCATTGGCCAAGACCACCAGCTTGATGCCGTCAGCTTCGACGACCCGGTGCTCCGGGACATCGACCATAGCGCCATCTCCACGCTCCGCGATTGCATGCAGACCGTCTTTGAGGACGGGCCTCGCCGCGACCGCCGCCTGTGGAGCGGCGATCTAAGGCTGCAGGCACTAGCAAACTATAGCACCTTTCGGGACTTTGCCCTGGTAAAGCGCAACATTTTCCAGTTTGCCGCAGTAATCCGCGAAGACGGGTCTCTTCCTGCCTGCGTCTTTGAGAAGCCCAAGTTCTATCCCTCAACCGACTACATTATCGATTATGACGCTCTGTTCGCTGCCATTGTGTTGGACTACGTGGTTGAGTCTGGAGATGTTGCTGCTGGCCAGCTTCTTTGGCCAACTGTTCTCAACTGTGTAAAGCGGCCCTTGAGCCAGGTTGACCCTGAAACCAATCTGTTTGACAGCAGCCGCACCAAGGATTGGAAATTCCTCGACTGGGCCCCCAAGCTGCACAAAGATGCCGGAGAACACGGTGTGCTACTATACGCTCTAAAGGCAGTGAACAAGCTCGCGTCCATTTTAGAAAAGGAACCTCCCCACCTAGAGACGGTGGCAAAGATGACGGCAGCAGCTACCAAATTCATCTCCGAGGACAATCTCTTCATCTCAGGACCCGAGGCCGAAATTAGCTACGCCTCGGCCGCATGGCTCGTTCTAGCTGAAGCGTTCCCTCAAGATGTTGCCCAGACCGCGCTGCTCAACACGCTCGCCCACCCCGATGCCGTGAAGCCCCTGACCCCGTACCTTTGGCACCACGTCTGCGATGCCCTCGTGACCGTCGGGTGCTATGACAAGTGCCTAGAAATTATCAATGACTACTGGGCCGGCATGATTCGAGCCGGCGCAGACACCTTCTGGGAGTGCTATGACCCCAAGGATCCACGGGCAAGCCCGTATGGAGACGTGAGAAACAATAGTTTTTGCCACGCGTGGAGTTGCACCCCAACATATCTTTTGCGTGGCAAACTATTGGATGCCGTAAAGGGCAAGGTGACTGGCAAGATTACAATGGGCGAGCTGGACGAAAAGTGGATTCAGCGGAGCCTCAGATCATAGATTGATAGTTTGTAGAAATTAATATTGAAATCAAATAACTAATGGCATTGGGTGTGTTCTCATGGTGCCTTCCGCATAGGTCCTAGTTTTCAAACTCGTTCCATGTGTGTATGTATCCATTTCACCGCGTGAAGTTGCCCAAAACTCATACTCGACGATAGCCTCGAATATTAGAGCATAAACGGTATGATCCGTGGCAAACGCGTCAGGCCATATGCTCGCAGCTGACAAGTCGAAATTGACACGAGAACAGCTGAGTATTGATTTAGTCATGTGCTATTTTAGTCCCCGGCCGCCTGCGAGCCAATCTAGCGACGAATCGAGCCATCTCTCGGTACCAGCCTCCTAGCTCGCGCACTACGCAAGGGCCAAAGGGGATCAAACTGCCAAAACGAGACACCGCTCACCCGTCGAGGGGAGGCTGGATCGATGGCAGAAGAGGGGGGCGCTAAGGACGGCATTCGCCAGCAGGCTCTTCTTTTTTTCCTCTCTTCAAGCACGAACATGCGATTGTCTTCCCCACACTCTAGCACAGTGACACGACCCAAGGAGCTGGGTCACGGATCTCACCGCTGCTGGGTGATCAGGTATAACACGCATCGGCAGTTTGCATGACATGGAGCCAGTCAGGGATTTGCGTTGACAGGCCTAGACCAGCCGACAGCGGAATATGACAAATCACACAAATTTCCAGCTAACGAAAGGAAAAATAATTAACTAATCAGTTAACAACTAACATGAAATTGACATTCTTTATTTTCATTTCTCCCTGTTTTCTATTTCCCTCTTTTATTTCATTTTTAGACTTGTTGGTTTCATCTGTGATGATCTGTGTTCCTGAGATCCTGCCCCAGATGACTGGAGTTTCTCCGCAGTCGACCCCACATCCGCGCGCCTATTTGCCCCAGTTTGTGAGTAAGGAGCTCAATCAGATAACTCGATCGGGCTCCGGAATATGAGCCATATAAAACGCTAAATATGCTCAATGGTATGCGCAGGCTTCGGACAAGCTGTAATTGTGCTCCCCCAAGCATCAATTGACATTGCCCAATTCTTTTGCCTTGCCATTGTCTTGGCGGGGGAAAGCCAAAAAGTGAGACAGTGTTTCTTTGTTCCTTGTGCAGCCGACGCGCTAGTAAATTGAGCACGACTCCATACCTGTACCTGACATAGAGTTTTCTTTGCTTTTTCCTTGGGCTACAAACCTGATTGGCATTTCCTTTTCCTTGGCCCCTCCGGAATAAGCTCTGAGCAAGGTTGTATTCCTCGGGTTCACTTACTTTACTTTCTTCAATCCGGCCTTCAGCCGTTTTAAACATCTAAACTCAGACTCTCACCAAAATGCGCCCCCCGACGCAGCCCACCTGCCTGTTTCAGAAGCACGTCCAGACTTACAAAGAGGGCACACCTCGCCCGAGGCAATCCCTGCCACCGCGATGCGAGGCTTTTGGTGGTGTTAGCAAACAACCCCCTTGCATCACCGCACGTGACCGCACGGCAGAAGAGTGGTGCTATGGACTGCGTGATCGTCATGGAGCCCATGTAGCTCGTCCTGCGCGCCAGCTCCGAGCCTCGGCCTAGGGGAATCATCGTCATATTCGCCAACCAGCTCGCCCACCAGCGCGCCCGCGCCCTCGCCCTCAAATCGAGCATGGCGCCCATCAAGCAGGCCCCGCTGCAGAAGCTGCCCTTGCACATCATCGCCGACGTCTTGTGCCAGCTCGGCACCGTCGAGCAGCTGCGCCGCGCCTTCATCAGCCATCCCATCTTCCTGGCCGCCTTCAGAGATAACGCCCACGCCATCACCAGGGAGCTCATCAGGACCACCGTTCCGCGCAACGTAGTGCCCTTTGCCCTTGCGCTCCTGGAGTCGACCAAGATTAACGTCCAAAACCACGATGACGTCCGCGGCCTTTTGACACGCCTAGGGCGCCGCATCTTGGTGCCCTCCGAAGCCGCCACATCCCTGGCCAAGCTATCGCTAGCCGACTGCGCCTTCATCAGCCAGAACTACGAGGCTGCCGACTACCTGAGCGAGGACCTAGCCAAGGACATTATCCCAGTATTCAATCGCCGCATGGAGCAAAACCATCCGCCGGATATCAGCGCTATCGAGAAGTTTCGCCTTATCCGCGCTTTGTTTCGATATCAGCTTATGTGCAATCTATTCTGTCTCAAAGAGGGCGATCCACTTCCCGGGACCGAGCGCACCCTCAACTTCTTCAATATATTTTCAGTATGGGTCAATGAGCAGTTGATGTGCGTTTACACCTACTTGGAAAGGAAAGTCTGTCGAGGTAAGTCGCATTGGCGCCCTGCGCCCGGTGTATTCCCGTCTAAACCCAGCACTCGCAGCCTTTGACGAGCTCGCCGCCCACGACGTTCAATGGGGCTGGCTACCCATGTTCTGGTCGCGCGCCAGAGAGGATATCCCACGCCTCCAGGAGTTTGTAAGTCGCCCCTAGCGCAAGCTCGCAATGGGATCGCAGCTAACAGCCCTCTAGCTAACCCAGGGACTGCCTTTCCTCAAAGCCGTCACTTGCGCCAAAACATTCGATGAATGGAGGCCGCTGCTCAATTTAGAGCGCTTCATGTCAATGGGATTTGAGCGCTATCCATACTCGCAGCTTCTTTGGATGCCGCCCGACGAAGGCATCATGGAGAGGCTCGAGCTTACTCACCTGCAGGCCCCTCTATCCACTTATGCAGCCGCTGAGCTCCAAGACTTGTCCCGAGGGCTCGACGGCGAAGATGGCATAGGCTCGCGCCCGTTCTTTATGTGGCTCAGCGCCCACCGAAATGTTTCCGTCTTTAGCAGCGTCTTTTCCTACCTTGACAAGAATCTCTGGGAGTGCGGCTACGTGCTGTGGGACACCGATGATCCCTCCGAGACACATTTTCGCGACAGGTGCCGGCGAGTGCAGCGCAAGAAGCCTGCGTACCCTCGCGTAGAGGTCCCATGGACGACAGAAGACATCTCCAGGACCCAAAGGCAGAGAACCGATATTTATTTATCCGGCGGCAGGGGATACTGGCCCAGAGACGGCTACGACTTTAGTCGTATATCCGGGCTAACGGAAGAAATGCAGCAGGCGTTAATATCGAAGTGGGAAAATGAGACCACAATCGGTCGAACCCAGGTAAGTTGACGTTCATATACATGCAATCGCCTCTGACTTCATTACTAACGACTTTCCTCGCTGAGCAGCACGGGCGACATGTCTTTCATGATTGGAACCAGTAGATGGAAAGGCGCATTTAATGACATATACTGACTTGGTTCGCTTCACATGTACATATATGGACAAGTATTTAGGGCCCGAGGTATGTCTCCCTGAGGCTCTCGGCGCCCATGTCTGAAATAATACAAAAATTGGTGCGCGCAGCCCCTGAAACATCGGGGCTGGTCAGCCGCCCTTCATTCCTCGCCTATTGTCACCTATCACATCCTCTCCCTTCTTGTAAATCCACCTCCCTCGCAATGACCCATACATTCTACTCCTTTGTCTAAACTATTGCATCATAACCCTCTGCACTACTCCAACCAGCCGCGCTGATGCATGAGATCTGCGGCAACGCGTCCCCACGCAGCTGCAAGAGCACACCATTAACCTCGTCCGCATGCCAACTATGGCCCCTTGGCCTTTTCCCTTTAAGCCATGTCCCAGAGGATATCCATCAAGTCCTCTAGCTTCGTCTAGCTCTGGAGCCCAGGCTCTGTTTCCTTGGTCTATAATTGGGTCAAGTGGAAACTGATGTCTATCCTTGACACATCATTGTTGGCCCAGCCACAAGAGATCTCCGCTCTCCCTCCCAGAAACAATGCAAAGAAAGGCGTCCTCGTTTCAATAGACTGGTCCATATGGTTTCATAGACTTTGAGGGCATGCCAGAGATGATCAGGAGTAGCTGATGCTCGAGTATATGAAGATCAAGATCACGCATCTCATTCTGTTCAGACAAACACGGCAAGCAACCCTCACCAGGATCTCCAACAAAGAGTACAAGAGCAACAATTGTCATAATACTCAGACATCCTTCGAGTTCTTTATTCTTTCGTATTAAACCAGAAACCACAATGCGATCTTCACTAGCACTCCTGGCTTTTGCCGCCTGCGCTTTCGCTGTTCCTCAGCCCGTACCGGCGGACGACCTCCGGCCTGAAGGCAGTGCCCCCAGTGGGTGCGATGCTCACTATGATGGTGAATTTGAAGTCACCATCTTCTCGGTAAAGGCTTCTAAGGCTAAGCGTGACGTCTATGAGGTTAGTTACACCATCACAAATAACTTACAAAACATCTAACATCAGTAGAAACGAGGGACATGCAGCGGTGAAGGCGTTCTGGTCATGAGCCTGAAGGATGGTGTTCTCAAGGACGCCCAAGGCCGCACCGGCTACATTGCCTCCAACTACCAGCTTCAGTTCGACAAGCCCCCCCAAGTTGACGCCAAGTACACGGCTGGATTTTCGGCCTGCAACAACCAGTCCCTGGCTCTCGGCTCAAGCACTCAATTCTTCCAGTGCAAATCTGGGGACTTTTACAACCTCTACGATCGCAACTGGGCAGAGCAGTGTGAGCCCGCCGAGATTGTCATGATGCCCTGCGGAGGATCTTCCTCTGAGCTCAAGGAGAAGAGGGTTGTCGGAAGCAGCATCGTGGCCACGACGGTTGTGACAGTCGTCTCAGACGGAACCACCAAGGAAGTGCCCACAACCATTGCCGTGCCCATGTGCCAGATTGGCGATGGCCAGGTGCAAGTTCGCACGACCCCTTGCGACGACATGGAGCTTCCAATTATCACTGCTCCTCCTGTCAGCCAGGTTTCCGATGGTGGCATCAAGATCCCCGAGTCTCCTGCCGTCCTGACTGCCCCTGCAGCTCCCGAGTCCAACCCTGGAGAGGTCGTCCTGGAGGACACCAAGACACTGAGGACCGCCAAGATTGCTGCTGATGCAGCTGCTTCAGCCGATTCTGCGGCTGCTCTTGTGACTGACTCCGCTACTACTGCGTCGCCTGCTCAGACAGCCAAGTCCAAGGGCTCCCCCACCGCATCTGAGGATGTTGAGGAGACTAGTCTGTCAACTGCTAGTTCCGATAGTACAGACACTAGCAGTGAAACCGGTAGTGGATCTAACGATGCTGCTGCAGCCACTCAGTCAGTATCTAGTGGTTTTAAGCTAGTTCCTAGTATGGTGCTTGCATCCCTTATCGGTGGTCTCGCTGTTCTGGCATGGATCTAGACAATATTCTATAATTGAAATGAAGGATGACGGAAAGAACTTGCATATGCATGGGTTAGCAGGATTGACTTTTGTGCTTTCGTACACGGAAATAGGCAACAACAGGTAGACGGTGGATTTAAGCATTATAGTAAAATGCAATTAATTAATACATGATGGGTTTTGTCAGCATTTGTTCTGATGAAGTCGTTTAATATTCATTTTTGAAGGTATAGGGTGGCTAGGTTGAATGAAGGTGTGAGCTAATTGGTCTGTGCAAGGATGCCTGGAGATGACATAATCATCCTAGCATCGCAACTTTCTCTCAGCGACTCAGTCCTCAACGGCATTCATCTTCGTCAAACCACTGCGCTTTTCAAAATGTCGGAATACTGGAAGTCTACACCGAAATACTGGTGCAAGCACTGCTCGTGCTATGTGCGCGACACAAAACTCGAACGTCAGAACCATGAAGCGACCGGCAAGCACCAGGGCGCCCTCAAGCGTTTCCTACGCGACCTGCATCGAGGCCACGAGCGAGAGGAGCGCGACAAGGACCGCGCACGCCAGGAAATCGCCCGACTGAATGGAGTTGTCACAGGATCCTCGGCAGGACCTTCGGGGTCCTCATCAACGGCCGCCAGCGCCGGGCGCTACGACAAACCCACCGCACCCAGCGAGTCGCAGCTCAAGCGACAGAGAGAACAGCTCGCGGAGCTGGGTGTAGCTATGCCGAGCGAATTTCGACCCGAAATGGCGATGGCAGGAGAGTGGACAGTGACAAAAACACGAGTCATCGAGACCAAGACGGAAGGCGAGGAAAAGGTGGAAGCAAAAGCCAACGGAGTGCGAAAGCGCGAGGTTACAGAGGAGGAGAAGGACGAAGAGGACGCTATCCGCGGCCTGTTCAAGAAACCACGGCGATGGGGCAGAGACTCCAAGGCCATGCCTCAGGAAGAGGACAAGGAGCTCGACGCACTGCTGAGCGGAACAACATTTCAGCCCCCAGCTAGCTCCCGCAGTGACGATGTTAAGAAGGAAGAGGATACATCCGACGACAAGACCGATATCAAACTGGAAGATGGTGTTGCAAAAGAAGAAACAACGGAAGACACAGCTGTCAAGACCGAAGCGCCTGAGCAGGATGCAGTCGTTAAGCCCGAGGCAGATGCTGGCGATTCGGGGATAACGCCTATTGTCTTTAAGAAGCGAAAGCCCAAGGGCATTCGTCAAAAGTAATGATGCGACGAAGGAACAGGGCCATCTGATGAGTTAAAGTGCGGATAATCAACGAATGACTACGACTTCTCGAGAAGGCAGTTTAGATTGGAGACGGAACACTAATGATCAATGGATGAGGGTTGGTGAGCTTTTATACCAGAACCGAAGCTACTGACCAACAGAGGAGAATCTCCCATGATCAGCATCTTCGAAATCCATCCTCAGCTATATGGCCCGCCTCGCGCAGTTAGGAGAGCCAGACCTGACCTGACCTGAAGTTCTGTCCATGATGCATTCCCCGGCTGTAGTCCCACCTTCTGAACAACACCACTGCCACGGGCATAGTGTGTTCTTATGTCCGTGATCGACAGCCTCAAATCTGGCACCGACACCGGAGCCAATGGCTTGAGTCGTGATTGATTTCCATGACGTACAACCGACATTGACCAGACCCGTGCTTGTGTCCCAAGTGGGGAGTATCGATGCGAACAAGATAGGTGAGGCGACTAGGCGGCGGGGATACAGTTTACAGGGCGGTTATTCCCGGCGAGGCTTCACGAAGAGAATAGAAAGACCAAATAAAAATATTTGTATCATTTTAGATCAACGGGCCGAAAGAAACTAGCAAGATGCAGAGATTTCTAAGCAGAGCAATTCATGCGCCAGGCCCCTGTGGTTCCGAGCCCCTCCGTTCCATTCCCCAAAGGGCTTGACATCAGGGCGGGGCAATAACCGGTGGGCTCCCGGCATTGTTGGACCGTTGCGGTGGGTTAATTAGTCGAGCGCCTGCGATCCCCTTGGTCAATTGCGGTCTTATCTCCATCGGAACCTTCATGGCATGGCATTCTGGATCCCTGTTGCGTCACTTGGCTGAGCGGAGAACGTGTCCGCGCCCCGGCGTCTTTTTTTATGGGAGCGCGAGGCCGAGGCGGTCCCGAGGTTTGAGGGCCTTCCCCGTTTCTCTCTTATATATAACTTGAGCTTCCACCTCCGTCTGTGTTCGCAAAGACAAGCCCCTTGCTCAATCCACTCAATTCGCAACTCCCAACCCAGCCGACATACAAGATGACCTCCAACCCCCCCGGACAGTGCTGCATCACCGGCTTCCGCCATGAGTATGGGCTCCCCCGCCGTGAGATGAAGCCGCAATGTTGAGGAACAGTTGCTCAGCGACAAGGCGCATCACGGGAAACAACACGTTCGAGGGACAAATGAACTAACATGCCATGCAGGGGCGAGCCTCTAGGCAAGATGATCAAGATCGAGGGCGGCGTCGATGCCTACCTTGCCACCCCCGCAGAGGGCGTGGCGCGCAAGGACGCGGGCATTGTCTTCGTTGCCGACATCTTTGGCATCTGGATCAACAGCAAGCTCCTGGCCGACGAGTTTGCCTCCAAGGGATACACCACCATCATCCCCGATCTGTTCAACGGCGACCAGGTGCCCGAGCCTCGACCCGACAACTTTGACATCATGGGCTGGTTCGCCAAGGGCTCTGACGGCAACAATCCCCACACTGCGGAGCAGATTGACCCCCTCGTCGTCAAGGGTATCAAGGCGCTCAAGGATCTAGGCCTGTCCAAGATTGCCTCTGTTGGATACTGTCTTGGCGCCAAGGTGAGTTTTTTTCTGCATAGATTCCGATGGTGGAATTGAGATTTGTATTGACATGTAATCTTCCAGTACACTATCCGCAACTTCAAGGCCGGCATCGACGTCGCCTTTGTCGCCCACCCCTCTTTCGTCTCCGAGGAGGAGTTCTCTGCCCTCACCATTCCTCTGTCCATTGCCGCAGCCCAGACCGACGAGATCTTCCCTCTCGAGAAGCGCGTCGAGTCGGAGAAGATTCTGGGCAAGCTCAGCATCCCCTGGCAGATCAACCTGTTCTCCGGCACCGAGCACGGCTTCGCTGTGCGCGGAGACATGTCCAAGAAGGACCTGCGCTTCGCCAAGGAGCAGGCGTTTTACCAGGCCATTGCCTGGTTCGAGGAGCATCTGGTTTAAAAGCGTTGAGCGGGATGAATGAATTAGATGGTTAGGAATTATTTCTCTTTTTTTCTTCTTCTGGGAAGATGGAGCATGTTTATATGATGAACCCAAATGAAAATATGATGATCACTCTGATGTCTCTCTACTTTTGCACTGGTGACATAGTTGGTGGCCGACTAAAGTTTTCTACCAGCAAGCTAAACAACGAAAACAACAAAATATCTTATAGATCTTCGCTGCAAGGCTATAAGCATCCAGGTGCAACTGTAATGTATACAGCCAACACGACACCGTGATACGAACGCAGCTATCCAAGACATGCAGTTGGAGCATGCTGCTGACACCCGAGACTAACACTGAGGAGAAAGCTGATCCAATCAAGCCAGGGTGTCCCTGAGAATGCTTGCATCGCCAGCTTGTCCAATCGGTAAGCGAGCGGATGACAGAATACGGTATGTGACGAGATGTGGACGGGTAAGCCGAGCAGTGAGTGAGAGGGCGATGGGTGGATGGATGGAATCATTCTACTATTAAACCTGAGCACTACCCATAAAACTAGACTGCGATCACACACGCATATTCGATTATATTTTTATCAAGCACCTCTTTCACGTGGTTCGTTACGTCTCTACGATGAAAGCCGACATCATGCTCCCTTCATCCTGACGTCTTCCTACCTTGGCGCACACAAAGAGGCTGTCCCTCAATCGGGCTGGATTCCGAAGTCCGAGTTCGAGAAGGGCAAGCGTGGAGTTTGATTTCCCGAGAGGCCGGGGTGTGGGATCACACAAGCGTCGTCGTCATTGGGGGGAAACAAAGTTCCCCTTTAGCAGGGTGTTTGAGACTGGAAACGGGCATTTCGGGGCTCGGGGAAGGGTAGGAAGTGTTAGGAATTATTTTTAAGCTTCGGAATGGTGCGGGGAGGTGGGCGCGCGGGTGTGCTTCGGGGAGATGGGCTAGATTCCCGAGCATTTACGGAAGAAGAGAGAGCACAGGGTGAAGGTGTGTTTAATGTTTGTGTATGTGTGTGTGTATGTACATGGGAATTTCAACAGGAAAAAAATATTGGTATAAAAAGGCACTCAGGCAATCTTTCTTATCATCGGCGCAAGGGAGAGAGTAATGCTGCTGCTAATGGGCCCCTGTAAATGCAGCAGAGAGGAGAGACCATTTGTCTCTCTGTGTGCCCGTCTGTCTGAATGCCTGTCTCACCCAGAACCCCCCATTATGTCTCACTTTGACGAGACGCATGAGTCGCACCTGTGACAGATGGTGACGTACGCGTAAAAAAAAAATGCATGTGTGAACGGGTAACTAACTGCACTGTCGGGAAGGAGATGACACGGTGTTGGGATTTTGTCTGGAATCGGATACGAATAGCTTCACTCCAAAAAGCAAAGCCACTGACGGACACGAGCTGAAAAAAAGAAGAGCAGCAGTGCTAATTAACAAGCTCTCTCTCGTCTTACTCTCTCTCGGCACGGCCATCCCCAGGTGGCTTTCCCAGTGGCTTGCCACACACACACGTCTCAGGGGCCGGTATGTGCGAGGGGCTGTGGGCGGTGGGGTCACGGGCCCTCAGGTGGCTTGCACAAGATGGCCCAGGTGGACTGCGGTGTGCCCTGCGAACCCCACCCTCTCTCGCTGTAAATCCCACTAATCCCACTGTGAGCCATCTCCCGTGAGCCGCCCCGGTGGGCACCGCCCAGTGTGTGCACCCAGTGCGGTCAGCGCCGCCATCACCTCCAGCGCTCTCTCTCCCAGTCTAGTCCGCCGCCTCTCTCTCTCTCGCCGTCTTGAGCAGAGAGGCCCTCGATCATTGGACCGCGACGATTGGAGCGCATCACCACTTGCCATTGCCATTATCGCCCACCATCCCCTGCATATTTTTCCTCGCCCTTCCCTCCCCTGACGTCAAGCATCACGACCGATCAACCACAGAAAGCAGCGAGATCCCTGGAACACGCTCGTTCGCAAGCCAAACATGGTCATTCAGTGAATGGACTAGCCAACGTCCCGCCGCCTCGACTTCAAACCTCGCTGGCCATGGCCGCCTCTGTCGACTCGAGGACGCACCACCATCCTCCCAGCAATCCCTCTCACCTCCCGTCCCCGAGCCTCTCGCCGACTCTCTCCCCGGCCCGTCTCTCGCGCTCCCCCTCCGTCACCCAGCTGACCCCCGCCGCCTCGTCGTCCATCTCGTCGTGCGCCGTGTCGCCGACCGCCTCGATTCCCGCCTCGCCCCTCGCGCTCCCCACGGCCCTCGCCGGCATCGCCCTTCCCCTGCCAACGATCCCCTCGGACGAGGATCCCTCCTCAGAAGATGGCTCCCACCGCAGCTCCAGCCCCCAGAGGCCCGAGTCCTACTCGTCGTCGATATCTGATCCAGCGGTAGAAGATGACGCTCACCCCGAGGACCACGACAATGACGACACCACTGCCGCATCAGACAATCAGTGGCACCAAAAGACGGAGGAAAAGGACAAGGACAAAGATGGCTACATCTCTGGTCGAAACAGTCGGAGCAGCACCATCAGCAACGTGACAGCCCGCAGTCATGTCCGCCGCTTGTCTGCCAACGACATGCAGCGCCTCACCAGCTCACCCGATTCTCTCCCAATTGCTCCTGCGCCGCAGCGCCGTTCTATTGACCAGGAATCTGTCTCTCGCTTCGCTGACCAGCGTGAGGCCATCCGCCAGTCCATGTTGCGCCAGCCCGACCTTGCTGTACACCACGATGGTTATGTCCTCCAGCACCAGGCGAACGGCCATGCCGTTGAGTCTCGCCCAAGTAGCGCATCGTTCGGCTCTCGTGACGTCCACCGCCGCCCGTCGCCATCACCTCGAACCGTCTCTACGCCCCCAACGAGCCGAGTCCTCGCCAGTGACACGTCTGCGCCGTCCAACCGCTCTCCTCGCCGATACTCGTCTTTCCACTCTGCCAGTCGCCCAGCCGCGCTCCATCTGAACCTCGATGGCGCGCCCCCTCCGTCTGCTCCAAGCCGCTCTAACCCCCCGGCAACTGCTATCCCGGTGCAGAAACCAGAGATGTCTTCCAGCCAGCGACTTCCCTCGCCTCTTCCGCCTATTATCCCGCTTCCTCCAATGTCTCTCCCCACCCACCTCCAGCTCGAGCTCGCTGCCCAGCGCCCTAGTCCACTATATATTCACCAATCTCACGCCTATGATATCCCTTACGAGTCCAATGCCGTCAAGTTTGAACGTCTAAAGAATGTTTTGCTTATTCCCCCGTTTTTGGAGCGCACCTTGAACTTCGGAGCCCTAGCTTGTCTGGACGCCTGGCTATACAACTTTACTATTCTGCCCATGCGCTTTGTCCTGGCCCTGGCCGTGCTCATTCGATGGTGGGCCTATGTTGTTGTTAAGGAAATCAAGTGGCTTCTTGCTTTCGTATGGTACGGCTTGGGAAGGTTATGGAAGCGTGGACGAACTCGGCCGCCACCTCAACCGGCTGCCGATCAACCTGAGGGTGAGAGAGCTCGCAGCCAGCGCAGTCAGAGCCAGAGCCGTGTTCGTGGGCTGTCTACCGATTCGACCTCCTCGAGAATCAGCACCGCTGAGGTAAGGCCTAATTCTCATGGCAACAATGTCCGTCTCAAGCCTCCGGTTCAGCTCCGACCTCCTAAACGAAGCTCGACTCCAAACCCAGGCGTTTTCCGGCATAGGAGGACCAAGTCTATGCCGTCCAACCTTTCCGCCTTCCACAAGGCCGATTTGCTTCAGGGGGCTGTCATCATCTGCAGTTCCATGGCTCTCATGACGCTCGACGCCAGTCGCATGTATCACTTTATCCGTGCTCAATCTGCCATCAAGCTATATGTCATTTATAACATCCTCGAAGTCGGCGACCGCCTCCTCTCTGCTCTTGGCCAGGACATTCTCGAATGCCTTTTTAGCACTGAGACGCTCTCACGAAACTCTTCAGGCCGCTCCAAAGTTCTTCTGCCCCTGGGCATGTTCCTCCTTGCACTGGCGTATTGCTGTCTTCACTCGATTGCACTCTACTACCAGGTTATTACTCTCAATGTAGCCGTGAACTCATACTCCAATGCCCTCCTCACACTGCTCTTGTCCAACCAGTTTGTCGAGATCAAGAGCACCGTCTTCAAGCGCTTTGAGAAGGACAACCTGTTCCAATTGACTTGTGCGGATATTGTTGAACGTTTCCAGCTGTGGATCATGCTCTTCATCATTGGCATGCGAAATGTGGTTGAAGTTGGTGGCCTATCAGTCCCAGGCGCTGGGTCCGAGCCAGGATACGACGAAGGACCAATTCCCTTACACAATCCTTCTATTCTTCCTCACAGCTTCACTGTGCTGCCTTCGTGGCTCAAGTCGGGAGAGGTGCTCTCGCCGTTCCTCATTGTGATTGGCAGTGAGATGCTCGTCGACACCATCAAGCATGCCTATGTGACCAAGTTTAACAACATCAAGCCTCGTTTTTACAGTCGCATCCTTGATATCCTATGCAAGGACTACTACACTAATGTTAGTACTAAGTTGCTCCACCATCCTTTAATCTCAAGAAACATGCTCACAAATCTCCAGGCTTTCATGACTCCCTCTCTTACCCGACGTCTT
The DNA here is from genome assembly GCA_017140755.1 of Calonectria hongkongensis. Taxonomy (NCBI): domain Eukaryota; kingdom Fungi; phylum Ascomycota; class Sordariomycetes; order Hypocreales; family Nectriaceae; genus Calonectria; species Calonectria hongkongensis. The sequence continues at coordinate 561,970 of JAACJA010000018.1, forward strand.
GGTCTGGCCGTGATACCCCTTTCATGCCTCTTCATTCGGTCTTCAATCCAGACGTATCACATGTTTCTCTCGACACATCTGCCCATGCCCATGCCCATGCCCGAATCCACTCAAACATCTCTATCTGAAGAATCGGCTGTGCCATCATCTCCCGCCGTGATTGCCGCCCTCAACCGCTTTGACACTCTCATTCGCGACTCCTTGGGACGAGCCACCTACGGCTATCCCTATGGATCCCCTTTGAACTCACGGCCATGGTACTCGTGGACCTCTGATGATGTCATTGCTGCCGTGACCATGATTGTTGTCTTCTTCATCGCATTCCTGGTCCTCCTCATCCTCAAGCTCCTCCTCGGCATGGTCCTCCTCAAGTTCTCCCGCAACCGCTACGCCCGCATGAAGCACACCGAGCACGCCGTGGCCTCGGGACAAGCCGATCGTGAGTCGCTTGATGTTGCTGGCAGTAAGAGAAGCGGTGGATTTGGCCACGTTGAAGTCGGTGAAGATCGCCAGCGCTGGATTCACGCAGACAAAAACGAAGGACTCAAGGGCGGCAAGGGGCCTTCGGGCTCAGCGCCCCCCAAAAAGAAGCCTGACGGCGATTTTGAAAACGTATTCCGATACGAAATGGTTGCCAAAAGAATTTGGTAACAAGAGAAAAAAAAGAAACCCAGGACATGAAAAAAACACAACAAAAATGAACAGTAACATTCTTCTACAGCTTCCAATATTGATGACACAGCATCAATCACTTTTGTTTTCTTCTTTCCTATCAGCATCATCAGCATTAGAACTGGCATTGGAACTCAAGGCTGGACCCGGGGGGAAACTGGACCGGACTGATTTTGTGCACTGAGCTGATTTCATTTGGCTCGTGGGTGTTAATTGATTGATTGTACATAAAACAGGGTTTCAAACGGCGTTTTGCGGTATCAAACGTGGGTCGGAATGCATCATTGGTTTTGTTCTTCGTTTTCTTCTTTTTTTTTTTCACCCTTCATGTCTCATCTAGCCTGTTTTTCGGGTTTGGAGTTTGCGACTCTCGAAACGGACTACTATACTATACTATAACGTGCCGACCCACCTTTCTGCGCAGCCCCCCCTTCTGCGCACCCCAATGCGACACGTTTCCATAACATCGTTTTTGACACTCCTCAATAACATCACCAATTTTAATTCAATCTTGGTCAAATTTTGAAGATGACTAGATCAAATGATCATAGAGAGAAAATCCTTATTGAAATTCTTGAAAAGATTGTAGAAGGTTATAAAATCCGGCCGCTATTATGCGAATATGATATTCCTGAGTCTACAATTCGAAATCGAATGAAGGGCACAAAAAATGCACATGATGCACAGCAAGACCGGCAAAAATTATCGCCAGTTCAAGAGAAGTTATTAGTTAGTTATTGCCTCGAAGAAGAAGCAGCCGGCCGCACTCTTTCAAAGCATAATATAGCAGCTGTGGCACAAGAAATTTTAACGCCTAACAATAAGGACTGTACCATTAGCCACCACTAGGTATCACGGTTCCTCCAACGCAATCCAGAAATTAAAACTAAAGGATCTATATCAGTTGAAGCTACTCGTATTTATGAAACAACTCCGGAATCCATACATACATTTTTTAATGCTCTATCGCAGCAAATCGTTAAGAAGTCTATCGGCTCGGACTGCCTTTACAATATGGATGAACATGGCCTCACTGAGGGCATGACCAAAGCCGGAAAAGTGATTGGAACATCTCTTACTTGCCGTTCGATCATAACAGAGAATGATTGTCATGAATGGGTCACAATTTTAGAGGCAGGAAGTGCATTAGGAAGATGACTCAAACCGTGTGTGGTCTTTACTAGAAACAACCTTCAAGGACAGTGGTTTCCTGAGTCTTTTCCTAACTGGGGATATGACTATTCGCCCTCCAGCTGGTCTAGTAGCCAAGTATGTAAAAAGTGATTAAGAGAGATATTTATTCCAAAAACACAGCCTACACAGCGTACCCAATGGAGGATCCTCATCGTAAACGGCTTCAAAGGTCATATATCACCCCGGTTCCAATTTCATGCCCTATTTCATCGTATTCAAATTATTTATCTACCGCCACATTTATCACATATCACACAGCCATTCAATATTAGTATTTTTAGCCCACTAAAGCACTCTTTTCGACACCACGCACACCTGTACGCAACAATACCAACAAGCGCGCCCATTCAAAAACAACACTTCATTACAATATATGAAAAAGCTCATAATAAAGCCATCACCCAGGAGAACATTCGAGCCGGTTTTTTAGCATCAGGAATATAGCCGGTTAATGTGGAAAAGCCACTGGCGAAGGTAGTCAATACCGCACAGCATACTGTACTTCAGGAAACACCTCGCACACCACAACACCAAAAGGCCAGGAAATGCGATATGCCTTTTACTCCTAAAAGTAGGGCCGAACTAATGATGCAACTCAATTTATTGCAGAAGGACCTCGAAACGTATGATCGTCACCTTCGCATCATAGGCCGGAAAACGGGTGATGAGCTAGATCGAATGTCTGCTCAAAACACCACCCTACGACTGAAATGTGCACATCTGGAAGCAAAAATAGCTTCTAAGGAGGCAATAGGAAGAAAGGCAATTAATTATCAACCAGTCGCACATTATCCTACAGTGGAAGAGATACAGAAGTCTAAGCCAAAGAAAAAGCAGGTTAAGCCCAAAAAGCGGTCACCACGGCGCGCGCCGCCAGAAGCTATTTCCAATCAAGTTGCGGCTCTTCAAATGTCAGATATGATGGTCACATTCCAGCTATAGCTAGTAAATTTACGTTGTGTTGATGGATTAATCCAGCTATGAAGTTGGAAGGCGACTGTGTTGTGACTGCGCAGAAGGGGGGGCTGCGCAGAAAGGCGGGTCGGCACGTTATACTACTACAGGATGGATCATGCCCAAAACAGAAAATGGTTATATGGTGACTGGCTTACAAGACCTTAGTTGACGACTGTAGTCTAGGGGGCTGCATGTTTCTCAGTTAGATATTTCACATGTATTCACTCATTCATTCGTCACTCAAATGTGCGCAAGTTATAGGGGTAATCAAGATAAGATGGGTCGTTGAATCTTTCTATTCCCATTTACTCTAAAACTGAGTAATCAAACACCACAACGCTAAATAGTTCCATTCCGTCCTAAGCCAGACTTGTCTTGCTGGCCTCGGGTATTCTAGACGGTACCTCCCACAGGTTATATACTCTATCCAGCACTCATCCATATGTGCGTATATCTTTCGTCATCATTCATGTCATAGTCTGTCTTCGTCACAGCCCAGGTTGAGTCGTATAACTTTTGATTTTCCTTCCGTCTTCATGAACTTTTTTCATCACACCTTTTTTTCGTTTATTGAATGCCAGCCAGCTTCAGCAGGTTGGGGTTGTTGGCCAGGAGGTCAGGCTTGGCCTTGTACAAGACCTGCACAGTGCGCTGCAGAATCTCGCGGGTCTCCTGCTCAAGCTGCTCCTCGGGAGGGCTGAGGACCTTCTCGAAAATGCTAATGAGCTGGGGAGTGAGCTGCTCAACGGTGGGGTTGGAGTTCTCGTAGAGCTTGTAGATGCACTGGTAGATGGGGGCGTTCTCCTCGTAGTCCTCGGTGAGAGGAAGGACGTTGAGAACGGCGGGGAGAGCCTGAGAGACAAAGCCGTTGTCAGGGTTCTTGGTCATCATGCGGCAGAGAGCACCGGCAACGTTGTCAGTCATGCGCATCTCATTCACAGTCAGGAGAGGCTCAAGCTTCTCCCAGAGGTGAGGGTAGAGAGGGAAGGTCTTGCTGGTCTCAGTGGAGTTCAGGACAACCAGACCAATGGCGTAGGCAGCGTTGGACTTGGCAAGAGGGTCGGGGTCACCGAGGCGGCGGACAAGGGCCTGGCCGAGAGACTCAGTGAAGGGAGTGATGGCCTCGCCAATGTACTTGGTGATCTCGGCGATGGTGCCGACAGCAGTGGAGCGGTGGAGGTCCTCGGTGGAGCTGGCAAGCTTGAGGATGGGCTTCTCGAAGATCTTCCAGAGCTCGCCGAAGTCGGAGCCGAGAGCGGCAGCGAGGCCGACGATGACATCGAGAGCAGTGTCGATGACGAGCCAGTCATACTCGGACGAACCAGCATCAACATCCTGCTCCTCCTCCTCGTCACCAAGATCCTGCTGGCAGGGGTGTGATCGCGTAATGATAAGACCAACGACGGACACGAGCTCCTGGAGGGCACCATCTTCGGCAACGAGGACAGCAGGGCCGCAGGCCTTGAGAGTAGCAGCAACGTTGCGGTTGATGTCGGTAATGACGGAACTATGGGCAAGTTAGCACCAACCCTGGACTTCATAGATCAAAAAAAATATGTAGGAATGAAGCCAATATCAGACGTGATTAGACGCGTTCTCAGCAACCACAATTTTGTGTCTGAGTGAGCTGGGTTGTAACGCAAGGTAATCATCATTTTGGCATAGGAGAAAACAACAACAAGAAAACAAAATTTTGGGGGTTACTAACCGTTCGGCATCCTCAGACCAGATGGTCATGGTAGCCTTCTGAAGGGCCTGGCCAATGCTGACGAGAGAAGCAGGAGGAGCGTGCTTGGGAGGCATACCGGGCTCCCACTTGACGCCAGCGCCCTCTTCCCAGACCTGGAAGACACGGGCGTAGGTGCGCCAAAGGGTAGAGATGGCAGTCTTTCGGCAGCCCTCGTAGGTGTGCTCGGAGAAGGGAGCAACCTTCTCAAGGGTCTGTGCAACATAGGTCTCAAGGTTGGCGCTGTTGCAAGAGTTGGAGATGACATCACCAAGGACATCAAGGGCAATCTCCTGCTCAAGAGCGACAGCAGTCACAGCACCGAGATCCTCGAGGTCGTCAATGTTCTCGATGTCATCCCACTCATCTTCGCCGCCGGTGGCAATGGCGAGATCCTCAGCAGTCTCAGGGGCCTTAACCTTGATGCGCTTACCACCAACAACGATGGCACCGTCCTGGAGCTGGCTGGCATCGACACCAGGGATGTCGATCTCCTCCTCCTCAAGCTCGAGGGAGGCAAAGAGACCCTTGAAGACACCCTCAAGGAAGTGGTCGAACTGCTCGTGGTAGACCTTGGAAAGGTTAGACCAGAGGATGAAGCTGGTCTCCTTGAGTCGGGGGTTGTCCAAAGACAGAGCCTCCTCGCTGGCCGTCATGAGATCCATAACGTAGGGCTGGAAAGCCTCGGGACCAACAGCCATGGCAATACGACCAAGACTGTCGCAGGTAGAGCTTCGGAGGTCCATGGCCTCATCACTGTCCTTGATGGTGACGAACTTGCCGAGGGAAGACATGACGTCCTTGAAGAAAGGCTCGAAAGCCTTCTCCATGGAGGAAGCAATGGCACCAATGGCAGAAGCAGCAGCAGCCTTAACGCCAAAGTCCTCGTGGTCCAAGAGGCGAACCATGGGGGCAATCAGGTTAGGGCCGTACTGAGCCATAATCTTGGTGTCGATACCATCACCGAATGTGTCGAGGGCACCGCAAGCGCAGCGAATGATGCTGACGTTCTTCTTGTCAGAGCCAGCGGAGGAAGCAGCCTCGAGGTTCTGAAGGACGGCAGAGATGATCTCCTCGTGGTGAGAAGCCATCTCGTCGGCCATCTCCTCAGCAAGGTGGATAAGACCAACAAGAGAAGCGTGGCGAACTTGGAGCTCGTTATCGCGCAGCAGGTTGATGATGGTGGGAAGGAGAGGCTGGAGCTGGGTGGAGATGAAGTCGGGGGCACCCTCAGCAGCGTTACCAAGAGCAAGCATAGCAGCCATGCGGAACTTGGGGTCCTGGTTGGTGGCAAAGTTGGGGAACTGCTCAAGGAGAGGAACAATGACCTGGCGGGGAGGCAGCTCGTTGGCAAGGGTGTCGATCAGGCTGATGGCAGTGCGGGCAGGGGACATGTCCTCCTCGTCATCATCAGAGTCGAGCTCGGTGATGATTTGCATAGCCTTGACCATGAGAGCAGCGCCCATATCCTTCATGCCCTGGATCTTCATGCGGCGGTAGCGAACGGCCTGGATGAGGAAGGCCAGAGCCTGGGTTCGGGCATCTTCCTCGGCATGGATGTTGGCACCAAGCTCAATCATGAACTGGAGAAGATCACGGAGGTGAACAGCCAGGAAAGCAGAATCGTAAGCAATGAAGCTGTGGAACACCTCAAAGATGATCTTGTAGTTGTCCTCATCCTCAGCCTCGACGGTAGCCTTGAGGATGTTGACCAGGCTAGGGACGAGGCTCTGGATAGCCTTGAGGGCCTGGGGGTCCTCCTCAGGCTCGATGAGCATGAGGATAGCACCGATGGCTCGCACAATGTTGATGCGGACCTCCTTGCTCTGGGGGTCCTCAATGCGGCCCTGGAAGAGCTCAAGGAGCTGGTGGGTGTGGTCACTGAAGTGGGTAGGGTCCTCCTCAAGCATGGCGTAGAGGAGGAATGAGCCAACCTCACGAGCAACGACGTTGTCGTTGTTGTTGAGGGGGAGGAGCTTCTTGAGGAAGTCCTCGCTCTCGCCGTTCTCCATATCGTCGCTGACAATGCCAGCAATGAGACGGGCCAGCGAGTGGCGGACGTTGGCTTGGGACTCCTTCAGGGCACCATCGAGAAGGTGGTTCCTGGCGAGCTCGCGCTGGTCCGCAGGGGTCTTCTCCCAGTACTTGGGGACGAGGCGAGCGGCCTGGACGGAGGCGACCTGTCGGACACCGGCATCACCGTTGGTCAGGGAGACCTCGATAAGCGCGAGGAGGGACTCGGGCTTGGAGTAGTAGTTCTTCTGAAGCTCGGCGGTAACGGCCTTGACCTGCTCCGTGTCGGCTGTGATGAAGGTGGTCAGCGAAAATATTCTCGCAGGCCAAAACAAAGCAGTGGGCGTTCACATCGAGTCCAATGTAGAGTTCGACGCGATGCTGCTGCTGTTGCGAAAGGTAGAGCGAATTGACTTACGGACTTGACTCCCCTGGAGCAACTGGGCAAGCTTGTCCTTGTCCATGACTTCTTCTTGTCGGGTGTTGTCTGGAACGACTCGACAGGAAAAAAGATGATGGAGGAAAGGAAGGGTTCATGTATGAAACCCGCGTCCGAAAATTTTTGTTTTGAGAGACAAGGGACCAAAAAAAAAAAAAAAACTCGAGGGACCTGCCCCGCTTCGTCGAGGGGCAGGCGCCAACTGGGCACCGCTTGCCCACTACTACCCTCCAGGTACTAGTTAGATTACCCTTACGTAGGTAGCGAGTGGCCCAAGGTGGTACCTGCCATGTTTTGGGCAGACAGACAGCGCGCCGATTTCGACCCCTCGCGCTTGTGTTTATGCCCCTCCCGTGTTTGTGCGCGGGGCTTTTGCTTCTTTTTTTTTTTTCGTCGGCGGGTCACAGTTGAGCCGAGGGACCAGTGCCTTTGACTTTTTTTTGCTGCTGTGCTTCACCGCCCAACTGCAACGCGGGTCAACATGACTAGTTCAAACAAAATAAATGCCTTGGTGATGTCAATGCTGACGACAGGATGCATGTTTCAAAGACACATCCGCAGCACCAATCCCGATGGCGCGTAGTGATTGCTGTTGCCTGCTTAGGTCCGGTTGATATCGCGCCCGTCTGGGCAAGGCACCCGCGTAAAAGACAATGCCCCAGGAACCATGGCTCCAGAGACGCTTCATGGTGTTGTCAAACCACTTGCCAGGATCGGCATGTGGCACGTAGTGTCCCTTCGGGCAACCCCAGTTATTTCGACGCCAGAGCAACAAGCGTCGCCGGACCGACACACTGATGAATTGATTGGGAACGGCGCCATCGTTTTCCCGAACTCTGTTTGGGATGATGACCTACTCCATTCCCAGTATCTTGGGCTAAGAGGCATCAAGAGCTGTTCGGTTAGGCTCATCCACCCTGTCAAAGTACGACTAGCTTGACACCGACCCGTCTGTCTGTGCCCAAAACTGAGGACCTACCCTCAAGACGGCCATTATCCCGGCTCCAAACCGGTACGCAGATGCTCAAACAGGCAGTGTCTGCAACATCGGCTGCAGTGCAACCCTCCAGAGAACAGGCACCCTGTAAAGTATAAGCAGAGCTGACTGAAACTCAGCACAGTGGCGTCGTGACTTATGAGCGAAGGCACTAGTTGTACTAGGCAGGGTTGGCTATCTGGCTGATAGCGATAACATGGCTCACATGAAAATGTGTCGCAGGGTCCCTGAGCTCAGGCGTTGGGCCGGGGCAAGCTTAGGAAACGACACGGCTTTGGTGATGGTTTGACAACGATCTGGACTGTCCGCTCTCACCATTGTCATCTATCCAGCCCGGATCTCCAAAAGGATAATTTATCAATTTCATTGTGCTGACTTGTTAGGCTCCCGCTGACATTGCTTGTTACCTCATGAGGAATCTTATCGCTGACCATCCAGACATATTCCATGCTACAGCTGAAGATGGTCGCACCAAAAATATGTCCCAACTTCTATGATAAGGAAGGCTTAGATCGCACTAGACAACGAAATCGAAAGCAGTGTTGTGCCATCGCCCCCATCCAACGCAAGTCAATCCACACTTGCAACGCCCTGGCACCATGGTTCGACATGGCAGGCGAGTCAAGAAGAATCCTGAAGTGCCTGCAATGGGGGGCCATGAATGCTTATTCTTTGAGAACTTGGTCTCGGATGTCCCATATCCCAGAGAATCCATTTACCAATGCAACGTATCAGGACACCGGGTATCTCCACCTCTTTCTAGAATGAAACCCGAGCCCGTAGCCCGAGTTGAAGTCCTTGTGATCCATAGCATCCAGTGCTACAAGTAGTAAGCGATAATAGGCTCGCGCGCCTGCACACGTTTGTATGTACATATATCCAGGACCAATCAAAAGTTTAGGCATTTGAGTCATCATTGGTTTCGGTCGTGTTCGACGCGGGGGATTCGTGGATGCAGATTTCGGTACCGACTTTGAGGGCGCCACACTCCAAATCAGCGTTGTCCTTGAGAAGGTCATCAACGCTGATGTCATTGTCGTTGGCAATATCCCAGCAGGTATCACCGGAGTGGACGTGGTAGCTCTTGAAACCCTCCAGACAGTTCGATTTGGCGGGCTCCTCCTTGGATCCACTGGAAGCCCAGCTCAGGTACCAGAAGAAGAGGAGCAAGGCCAAACCGACCAAGACACCGAAGTTGAGCAGGGGACGCAAGTCGGTTCGCCATGAGGTGCTGTCATGATCGCTGTGGTGGCCCGAGCCAAGGAATGCAGCAGACTCCGGGGTATCATCGTCGCCATCGCTGACCTTCGTCAAACGGCCGTATTGGGCACCGGGAGCACCCTCCCAGTAGCTACCGTCGGCGTCGCGGTAGGTGTAGACCTGGGTGTCAGCATCGTAGCCGACACGTTCCATGCCTTCCGGCAGACGCTCCTCGTCGGTATCATAGCGGGACCATCGCGACATTGTGAATAAGGTATGTGGAGAGAGAAAACGTGAGGTTTTTTTTTTAGGGGGAGGATAGTTTGGGATAGGAATACTTGGGCGGTGTGGTAAGATGTGATGGAGAGAAAGGGAACAGGTCTCGGTGAAGGGAGGTGAAACGACAAGCTCTTGAGGGAGGCCTGAACCGCGTCACGCCTATTAGGTAAGCCGGGCGGCAGGGAGAACAACGCTGCGCCACCGCCATGCAACTTGAACCCTGGTGGTTGGGCTCGTATTGAGGCCAGTAAGCGCGACCAGTCAATTCCAGACAAGAATACAGCGGCGGCACAGGTTGTCGTTATGCTCATGCGCATCTTCATAACTCATCACATCAACTATGTGGGCCGGGAACAGCCTAAATCCACTGGGGGCCCGATTTACCCAAATGGGCAAATCGGATGTCCCCCTTGCAGAGTGCAACAAGCCTCAGTGAGCATGAACGCATTGCTGCCTAGTAAGCATAGCAAACGGATTGCAGAGAGGTTGCACACGTCGGTATAAATAGTGTTTTATTACAAGCAACCCTAATAATATGCACAGGGTTTGGCTATTCATCTATCATTTGCTTCGGTTATTTACTGTTTGGTACAATTTACTAAAGAGAACTGTTAAAAAAAAATTCTGTTAGGAGATTTTTGTATATAGGGTAATTGATAACATCATGAAGTGTGATGGTGCTATCTCTGTCTTAAATAGCCGAAATGAGGTCTCTCGGGTTGATAAGGGCGTTTTAGCAGTTTGAGACAATTGCCGTGTACACATGCATTGCCCGGTATGTAAAATTTCCCAAATTTCAGCTCCTTTCATCTCCCATATAACACTAAGCCAATAAAGAGGTCTGTTCATTTTACACAGAAACAAGAACTTCCCTCAAGTCATCCCCTCTGCCTATGAGCGAGTGCTTTCGCTAGCACAGATGTTGTCTTTGGGCCGTCGCTTGACTTGAATCGCTTAGGAAAAGATAAGGATATCTAGGTTTAAGCGAGCGGTGCAATACACCTCACCGCTGCGATAAACCTGCTGCCGCGCGCAAATCCGGCCTATGCTCGCTCCTAGATAGGCCTTTGTCGTAACATGTAGAAAATTGTATGCCTGTGATTCATGACATTTAAAGTTGGTATACCCCAGGATTAAGTAGATCGTCAGGGGTTTCAGTCATCTTCTTGGGAAGGTAAGCAGTATATGCAAGCTTGGCCAAGGCATTTGCGACGAGCTTGTTCCAGCCTGAAAAGTTCGCGTGACTTGCAGAATTGCTGCATTTATCCACAATACCTATAACGGCAATCGCCGAGCCAAGTGGCAATTGCGACGCCAGCACTGCAAAGCCGCAGCTTTGCAGGGTTGACTTGCAGCATCAATCGGATTTGAACTTTCAGCTGCCATGTTCAGCCGAAAACACAGCCCACCCTACCCTTGCTTGATCCTCCGTATTTAATGACCTGCGCACCACTACTCGGCAGTAGGATGGCTAGGAGGGGGTGAGTGGTTGTAGATTTAAAGAGACCAGTTAGGCGACGAGACTCGTTCGTCCATGTTGAAAAGCCACAGGTTGTGTCTGGTATACCAGATGAAGAGAAATACAAGAAAGAAGATGGCCCCATGTAACCAAGAACGGTAGATTTCGAGTTTCTGATTATAACGGAGATCAAAATCTGGTGCATCAAGATCCCCAGCCTCAAGGTGCTTCGGAGTTGGGGGTGGTTTTGCAGACTGATGCATGGTGGATCGAAGCCAAACCGCCGCGAAGAAGATTGGTGGTCTACAAACCACGGCACGTTGGGCTTATTTCCTGGGGACTGAAGATGGCGGAGCCTTGATTTTTATGATTAAGTTATATTGCCAAAGGGGTGTCGTTTAGGCCAAGGCAGAGAGCTGGGGCGATGCACCCAACAACTGTGATCCACCCTTGTTGGTCGTGATCTACGTCCAAACCACACGAGCCCACTGCTGGCTCGATTCTATAAATTAGGATCTGAGATGAAGATGGCGCGTGTCATATTAGTGGGCCTTTGGCCTGGACAAGTTCCAGCAGTTGGAAAGGCGAGCTGAGCCATGAAATCCCACACCTGTGCAAGGGTTTGAAGCAGTCTTGGCCCACCTCAGGCGTTCCTCTCGTAGACTTTGTTGGCTCTAAATATTAGGCACCCTGTGAGATTTCCCGCACAAGTGCCAAACTCCCTATGCCTTCATATTCCTTCAATACATAAAGCCACTTGGTATTCTACTCTAATAAGCCAATCTTTGCTGCAGACAATACTCAGCCAAATTCCAATCTACTAAAACGAACATGAGGAGCCTAGAACGAGCCAACAAAACCAGTAGGTGAACATTGTATTATTTGGCTTCAAAATTTTAACATGCATTAGTAAAATCAATATTTGGCTTTTCTATTGGTTGGAGAACTGCGTTTTTCCTTACAACGGTGCAACCTATCTGGGCTTCGTATGACATATTGGCAAATAATGATTGGAAGGGATGGAGCAACGCAAAAACGTTTGACAAGATCACATTAATTCGCTCGCTTGTTAGCCTACTATTAATTGGCCTTGTCATCGTAGAATACTTGTTTTCTGGTCGCCATAGAAATTAATCAGAGTTGCCTGTATTTGTCGTCGTGCCCAGAGTTCGGGAACTCCAACCGTACCCAATAAGACAGTGATTAGCATGTCACGAAGCCGTAGATAATCACCAACCCACTGAACTGCACAATAATGGTACTCATAAAGCATTTTATTTTCGTTCTCATTACATAGTCTAAGGAAATTCGCGTAGGAATAAGAAGAAAAAAACGCTTAGTGAAAGGATAGTAACATATCTCGCATCAACTCGTTCACCTTCCCAACACCACTCATCACATGTCGTCGTGGGTCCAGCCACCCTCATCATCCTCGTCATCATCCCGAATATTGTAATTGCCGTTATGCTCCTCGGCAATGTGCGGATAGATGCCGTCCGCCCCGGTATTCTTTCCACACTCGAAACACCAGTGAACTCCGCAAGGGCAGGTGATGTGATCACACCCGGCCACCTTCATCGTCTCTGCCGTGCATCCAGGGCAGGCCTTGGTTACAATAACCTTGGAGTCGTTTACCACACACTCTGCGCAGTTCCATTCAGTTACCTCCGCAGGTGCGCCCGCAGCACAAGCCCGTTCCACGTACGGCTTGGCGAATCCGCAGGAGTTGCACCAGGCATATACCCAAGATCCCGCTTCCTCAACAGCCTTGCGCAAGTCACCCACGCCAGCAAGGCCGAACGGTCCGATTGTCTTGGGGGTTGGGCGCCGACGGCAGAACGCACATGACAGAGCAGCAATGTTGATGATGCGGCCGCGAGCGTTAAGGCCATACCAATCCTTGATGCACCCATTGCAAATGAGCTGGTGGCAGCCATTCCGGCCACATGCTCGCCGGAGATCAGCCTTGCGTACATTTGAAAAGCACAGGCTGCAAACCCCAGATTCGGTTCGGCGGGATCCAACCCAATCTCCGAGAGCTGCCTTGAGTTCTGGCTGGTTACGGACAAGTTTTCCAGTGATTGTGAGGGCTGATTCGAAGTCGGCAGGAAGAATTTCGACCTTGTCAGGCAAGCTGGTCAAATCACACTGAGATGCGGTGTAAAAGAGAGATCGCCCATTGAAAGCTGCGGCGATGGCATCTCCGTCATTTCTCAAAAGCCACTGGGAGCCGTTTTCCTTGGTAAGGCTCTCTGCTGTAGTGTCCTGGCTAATGATTGTCACGACATTTGAGGTACACCCGTAGCACTCAAACTTGGAAAGGTCCGTATTCTTAGGACGGTACTCCTTGGGCCAGATGACTCGGTTCAGACACTTTGTGCACTCAACAACAGGAGCAGGTCCATGCTTTGACGTGCCATCGTCATGGCGACAGTAGAAGCACTTGGGACGGACGTTGAGAGCGTTGGGATTGTAGACAACGTACTGCGCTCGGCACTGTACTCGCCCACACTCGACCCAGTAGCCCGTTGATTTCTCAGTGTCATCAGCTGAAACGTTGGTTTTGGTACGAACTTCATGATCATCGGATCTGGTACAGACGGTGCAGCTGCAGAATCGCGTGCAAATACCACAAAGGCCGTTGGCAGACATGATTGTAACTGATCGAGGAAACTTGCACTCGCGGCACACAACGACTGGACCAAGGGCTGCCTTGGACTTTTCGGGGGTCCATCCAATCTTGGCCTGCAGAGTTGTCTTAAGGTTAAACTCCAGAAGTTTGTAATCCACGAGCGTCGAGAACAATCGTCGGTCTTCGGCCTTCAAGATGACGGATTCGGGAGCTGGGCGCTTCGTGATGCCTTCAGCTACTCGCCTCTCAAAGTCCCGATCAGCATCAAGCAGTAATCCCAAGCATCCCACATTCCATGTTTCGGGAATTTCGATGGTATTCCAGCGGTCGTGGAATGACATGAGCTCCTGGTCAGCGGCATCCCTCAGGGGAACAATGCCCATTCTCAGAGCAAGGGCGGCAAGGACGGCAGCTGGCCGAGCCGTGACCATGGTACCAGGGAGAACAGCGTGCAGGAGTATCTTCCAGAACTGTCGCTTGTACTTGGGTTTGGCGAGCGCCATGGGGATCTGAGGAACCTTGTGTGCCTTTGCGGCCTTGATGTGAGCAGGCATGTCTTCGGCCTTTTCCACATAGCTGAGCCGGGTCAATACCTTGCCCAATCGGCGTAGGATACGGTAGTCGCACGATCGGCCAATTTCCAAAAGCTCTCCTCGTGTGAATTTGTTGATTGGGCGGTTGTCATCGCCATCTTCCTCTTCAGCCACGGTACCGAACTTGGCGGTGGGGTCCAAGAAGACGAGGGGGAAACGATCCTCTTCTGGGACCTTGGCAATTTCAGCCTGGATCTCGGCCTTGTAATTGTAAGACTCCTCCAACCAAGCCTTCATCCGAGCCTTTTCAGTTGCATCCTCGATTCGCTCAATCTGGCGACTGAAGTCCGCAAGTAAACCATCGCGAGCTTCGTTGGCGCGGTCGTTGCACACCGTTCGCCAAAGAGTACCAAAGATGGGGTTAACTGAAACGGCCGAGACATTGGCGTTGATGATCCGGCGGAGCTGGTCTACTGCAAGCTGCTTATAGGCCTGGTCATCGACATATCGCTTGGCAAAGTTCTTAACACTTGGGCCACGAGTCTTGAGGACAGCGGGCATATCCTTGAGAGTGATGGCGCGATTACCGATATTGTGTCCAACCAAGTTGTGATTGGCACCAATGTGACCAGTTGCCAAGTAATTGTTCATGATGGGATCAATCTCAGACTTGGCTTTCTCAAGGTCTTCGGCCTTGCGATATTCCTTGATGTTGCCAACCTTTGTCTCATCACTCTCGACCGCCTTTCCAGCGCCCATCCAAGTTAGCAAGACGCCCATGGTTAGCTGAGAAATGATGTTGGGGGTGACGGCGTCAATGGAGAACAAGGCTCCGCCAGTTATGGTTGAGAGGTATAGATATGGAGTATACGAGCTGACATATGCGTGGCTGAGAATGCTGAAAACGATTCCCCTCTTGGGCCCGTTCTTGAACGTGTTGGCAGCAGACACCCAGTCGACAAAACGGGGGCCAAAGCCAGAGAAGGACTCTTCCTTGGAGAGCTTCTGCTTCTCCTTCATATAGTTTGGGCCGTCGCTGGAGGTGGCCTTGAAGTGAGGAGGAGCGTCAGTGTAGAGCAAGACAATGGTGGTCGCGTCCTCTCGCATCTCTTCGTAAGCCTTGGCAAGACCGGTCTTTGTAGCCTCGGGCCAGTCGCCTCCCCAGTCAGCAACGATGTCGCTCGCCATCTTTAGGACGAGCTCCTGGGAGACGATGTTATCGCCGGTCACGGCACCGGAGGGAGAACACCATCCCGACCAGTCGACGAGGTTTCCACCACAGTAATCTCGATATACGACGATGCCAATGCGCTCGAAGCAGCCTGTGAGTGCCGAAAGACTGAGGATCTCTGGAAGTGATTTGTTGAGGGCCTGGACAAAGTTGCCCATGGATCCGGTGCCGTCAAGCACGACTAATAAGTCGTGAGCACCCTTTGTAGTCGCCATGCTGGGCAGTAGATTTGTGATATGGGGCTGTGAAGGGCAAGCCTGGCTGTTGGATGTTAACTCTTGCTTAAGTCAAGTTTCCAACTCTGCCAAAGTGGCCTTCACTGTCAGTCAGCAAACAACTTGGAATGAATGATGATTATGTCGTTGTCAAAGAGGCAGGCGCGATGGCATCCTTTATAGCCATGGGAAGGTAGCGCTCTGCACCCATGACAGCTCATTTCCACCACCATCTTGGCCCGTTTCTGGCTTCGTTAGTGACTCAGGCCGTGTAGTCTGCCGGATGAGTCGAACTGCAACCCATCCAGGGAGGGACCTAAGATTCAAGGCCAACACGGACACGTGCTCTGCGCCTCAAGCGAGTCCCTCGAGATGAGAGAGCTAAGCGCTAGGGCCTTTTTTTTCAGCCCCAGGAGCTGCTGCATGAAATGGGCCTCCAGCGGCTGTCAGCCACTACTGGAACTAACTGGCAGTGCAGTGTAAGCTGCTAAGACCGCCCGCCATTCACCCGCTATCCGCCCTTCCCCGCAGCATGTAACCCCCTGCCGCACCGCCACCGCAGCTCGCTTCACAGGGCTGATTTACAGGCTGATTGCGTGCTGTGCGGTCGCTACTCTGTCCCGGCCTGTCGTATTGAAGAAGCCGCGTTACCTACGACGGATGTTGAGGTGCCACCGCGCGTGAAGATCTCTCCATTGACTTCCCCCATCACCAGAACCTCTAGCTGAGTAAAATGTCTTGCTTGATAACGTAGTCCGCGGCTTCTCAACTTAATCAGCGCCACCAACTCTAACCGCAGAGTCAAAAGCGCATTTCGCCCCCCAAACCTCCCGTCATGGCCAACTTTCCCTTCCATCTCCAGTCCCACAGCGCACCGGCAAACCACCATGTCATTGCTCGATAACCCTAACCCTCCCATGTCCGAAATCGAGCCTGATATTTATATCGGCGATCTCGGGAGCTCCTACAATGTCCCCATGCTGGCTGCCAACAATATCACGGCCATGGTTTCATTGTCAAACGTCCAGTCATCGTGCTGGTCCATGAAGGCGAACAGGGTGCAGGTGCCCGAGGACCGGCACATGTTTATCACGGCCATGGATAACTCAACACAAGACCTCCTTCCCATTCTGGCCGAGGCGTGCCATTTTATCGAGGAGAAAAGCCGCGATGGAAACGTCCTTGTTCACTGCACGATGGGTGTCTCGCGCTCCGCCACCGTCGTCATAGCTTACTTGATGTGGAAGCACAAACAATCTCTGGAAACCACCCTGGAAGCTGTCAAGAAGAAACGTAACATCAGGCCAAACCCCAACTTCATGACTCAATTAGCTGTATGGGCCGATACCGGGTACGAATTATGGGCTGACCCTGCCAAGACCATCCCGAAGCCGCCCTATGCTGCTTATCTCGAGAGGAGGGCCGTGAAATTGCGGGAGAAGGGATTTGTTGGAAACGAATCGGGTTTCTCCCGAAGAGAAGCCTCTCGCATGAAGACTTAGATGGTTTATCCCAGGATAGATGAACTAGAGTAGTGAGAGAGTAAGATGAATAGAATACAAAGGTTCCCTCAATATGAACAGCTTTACACGCAGACTAGCAATAGATGCATCGCACACGTTGGTACATATACATATATGATACTCAAGAAATGCATGCGAAATAAAAACTTCTTGTTTTGCTTTTATTACTCCATGACAAATTATTCCTTCAACAGGCGATTTTGTTTCCGTGCATCGCAAAGCATAACTGTCCGATGCATGGTAGAGTCAACGCCGGATGACTCAGGCAGGCAGCAAGGTTCAGGAACGCGTTGGCGAGCCGCATCAGATTGTATCCAAACAATTGGCAATCGCCCCCAAAATTTGATCATTGAACATAATCTTACTCATCTTGCCGGCGTTTTATGATGGAGTATCGCTTCCTTCCCAGAAGGACTTCCCTCCTGATCGGCCAGATTTAGTGCAGTCAGCGAGACATCATCTGTCAAGATGGAACTTTGGTATTAAATAAAGAGGACCCAATGGCTCTCACCATCTACTTCATCACTGCCAAGAGAGTAGTAAAACGCATAGGACAGCGCTGGTATGGAGATTCCCCCTTCGATGTGCATCGCAAGATGCGACCCCACAAGGCTGATTTGCAGGCTAGTCCCGTCTTCTTCAGCTTCATCCACTGTCGCGTTAAAGATCATGTCAAGGAAATATTCGTTATTAAACATTCATCGCGTCATTAATATTGTTTTAGTGGCAAAATGTAGCTTGCGACACGGGCACTATCACATCTGCTGTGACAAGTTCAATCACATCTACATTT
This sequence comes from Calonectria hongkongensis, assembly GCA_017140755.1. Taxonomy (NCBI): domain Eukaryota; kingdom Fungi; phylum Ascomycota; class Sordariomycetes; order Hypocreales; family Nectriaceae; genus Calonectria; species Calonectria hongkongensis. The sequence goes on from JAACJA010000018.1 coordinate 579,833, forward strand.
GAGAGAGGATCATGATTGGTGTGTTGTACACCGCTGCGACACGGAGAACGAACAACATCTTGTTTTCGTGTTGTCTTGATCGATCAAAGTACGATTCATCTGATTCTCCTCGAGTGGCAAATTTGCAGATCGGCTTTCATCATCGTCCTATTCTTGCTCATGGTTTGTAGGAACAGTGCATCCCTTGTCTCCTGCATCTTAATCCTTATTCCTCCATACGCAAGCCCAACTCGGGAAAATAGACACGCTAAATGCGATCAAATTTGCCTCTGCATATCTTTTATTCTTATGCCATCCCCTCATGTCTCACATAGCAGTGGCTGTATTACATCATGAATCCCTTTGCCATGTTTTACCCGTCCGACGCTGAGGCCTCGACCACCCATCAAGGGCGACGTGATGATCTAAATTAAGCCCCCTATGAGACGCCGAGGTAGGCACCCACCCGGCCTTCCGGTGCTTCTGGCATTCCCATTAAGAGCAGCCGTCAAATTCCTCGCAGAGCTTGGTGTGGGTCGCCATTAAAGTCCAATTACAGTAACATATTTTTTACACGTCTACTTTGATCAAATTAAACTGGAAAATTTTAAATTTCAGCTACTAATCATGGTAATAAGTGCGCAGTCGCTGTATACTGGTGGCTTAACGCGCGCCTGAAGGAAACTCCAAAAAGTTTCGGTATATTGCAGTACTACCAGCATTGCTAACTTGTGTTTCTCTGCTACATAAACAAATAAATAAACAATGGGAAAACATGACTTCGACTTCATGCCAATTAACTCAGCCCCGACATCTCCCCCCTCGTGTTAATAAGCTGCGACGCCCAAAATCCGAGACAAGCGGCCCCATTTTGGGCAATAGTCATATGGGCTCGCCTAGTTCATGATGCCTTCCACATTCCTCACCATTGATTACGAGAAACCCTCCCTTCAGTCGAGTGCTATACGGTCTTCTTCTTCCTCCGCGCCGTCCGCTCGCGGGCAATTCTGATTCCCGCATTCTCGACTCTTCTCAATCGAGTCCCAAAGACCTCACTCTCACACAGTTATCACAGGCGAAAAGAGGAAGAAGAAACCTCATCCGGAATCCATACATCATATTGAATACAGAACACACGACACAAGAAGACAAAATGCGGATGCCTGTTCGAACCAAGTATCGCCGCTCGCAGCTCGAGCCCTACTTTTCCCGCATCAGAGTACCGGTTCACGAGCGACCCAACATTGGCGTGGAAGAACTTCCCCCGGACAGGCAGCTTGATATCCTCCGGCTACTCCAGAAGTGCCATCTCTGCAACATCCCCTTTGAGAACCTAGGTCTTCACTACTCCTGGCACCGAGTTATCGATGTCGATCCGCAGATTCTCTACAGCAAGATTATTGAGCAGCCGGGGCGGGGCGGCCACTGCCTGGAAAACAACACCCTTTTCAACACACTCCTAGTCACGCTAGGATTCGAGGCCTACATTGCGGGAGCCCGCATGTTCGATCCCAAGCACGGCAAGTATGGCGGCTTTGAACACTGCGTTAATATTGTCACCATCGGCGAGGAGCAGTACCTGGTCGATGTCGGCTTTGGTGCCAACGCTCCCTTGCTCCCCATCAGAATGGATCCTCACAAGTTCGAGGCCCATCACTACATCGGGCACACACAGGTCCAGCTCAGGTACGACCTGATCCCCCAGGGCACCAACCGACGAGGCAAGGTGTGGATCTACGAGTGCCGCACGGGATACGACACCGAGTGGACACCCCTTTACTGCTTCACCGACTTCGAGTTCCTGCCCGAAGATATCCAGATCATGAACCTAGCGCCGTCAACGCTCCATACGAGCCAGCTACGGCAGCACCTGATCTGCACGCGCTTCACCACCGTCAACGACTTCAAGGTGGCCTACGGCAGACTCGAGGTGTTGACCCGGTGGGACAACGACGACGGGGACATCAACGGCGTCCTGGTCATGGCTGGCAACACGCTCAAGCTCCGAACGGATGGCATGACGGTGTACGAGGTGCAGTTTGAGTCCGAGTACGAGCGGGTCAAGGCGCTCGGCAAATACTTTGGCATCAAGCTCTCAGAGCTGGACAGGCACGCAATTCGAGGGACGGCAACCGAAATCCTGGGCAAGGACTGAGCTCTGTTTCACATGGTTTCTTTTTTACTTTTATTTTTCCTTGGCTTGGCTTGTATTGTTGGGATAATTGGGCTGGAAGGATAGAGAGGTCATTGTTCCGTGCTGCGTGGGGCTGGCAGGCTTATCTCTGTTGGCGGTTTCTCATCTGTTAGTATTCTCGCGGTTGGAACGACTTGACAACCCTAATGACATTTATTCACCTTTTATTTAATCGTTTTCGCTTAGGAGTTTTGAATGCAAAAATTTCTCGCTGTATTCCTTTTCGGTTTTCCTAGGTCCCTGATGCAGCTACATGCCGATCCTTGAATAAGGTGAAAAGTCGCCTGAGCAGGAACAGAAAATGCGGCACACCAAATCCTCACCCAACCGCCTCTACGGTTACTTGACCCCATTGTGTTCGTCCAACTTCCCAAATTGCCCTTTTCCCCCCATGACAGTGCTTGATTCGCTCGCCGCCGGCTTGACGGTGATTGTTGTTGCAGTGCTTTTGTGCGCCCTGCCTTTAAAGATGGTGCATACAGATCACCTTGGCTCAACTTGTACTACCCACTACTCCTCTGGTTTATCTGGCCTCTCTGAAATTGTATCGCTTTCTATATAATAATTTTCATCACAAGAATCCGCATGATCTGGGTCTATGCGACTCTTTCCCAGGTATTCATCTGTCTCTCTGAAAACCTCATTGTTAAAATGCGATCACACGCATAAATCCAAGCCACCATATTTTGTTCCGTAATTATTTGTGAACCATGGCTGTCGCGAGGGCGATATTGAGGTGGTATCCAAATGACCCTGCGGTCGTTCCAACAGATCCAGCGGTTGTCGTGTTTTTCAAAGCCACAGCCTTTCAGCCTCATGTCTAGGCAGTTGATTGACTCGTCATCATCCATTTTGCTATCCCTAAAGTCAACAATGCCGTGATGGGTGAAAAAGGTTGAATTGCTCAAAAGCCGAGTCAATACAGGCCCTTCCCTAAACTGAAATCGGCAATGTCATGTTACTGTATCCCAAATGGATACGTTACAACAACTGGATACCAGCAGTAAATTTCCGCTGGGCGAGAAATCCAAACAGGAGACATGCCCCGGTTCCTCTGTTGTAAAAAGCATCCTCGTGTTGCCCGTGACGACATCTAACAGATAAATTATCTCCGTCTTCATGTTCAATCTTGAGATGATCGAGCCGGCTAACCATTTGCCATCAGGAGCAAAGCTAATCACACCAAGGAGCTCATGGCCTGAAATTGGCTGCATCTTCTTCAGTAAGTTTCCTCTGGATGTTTCCCACAATAAAACCTCACGTCCTTTTGTTGCTGCTATCAGCTGTGCATCAGCAGATACCGTGACATGCCGTATTTCTTCTTCCCACTTATCGACCAACGGTCTCTCAATAAAACTGGGACCGACGGGCTTATTAGCTCCTCGTTCTTTTTCATGCTCGGAAAATCTCCTGCACAATTCACCACCCTCTAGGTCCCACATATCAATCGTTTGGGTGCGACCTTCTGGGACAAGTAAATATCCCGCCGGGGAGAAGGCTATACCCTTGGTCTCACGGGTAGTTCCTTCAATTGTTCGTGACCTTCCGGTGTTTGTATCCCAAATCCTGAGCTTTGAATCCTCAATGTTGAGCCTTGAATCCCGTGTGACTAACCATTTTCCATCTTCAGAGCATGCCAGGAATCCAGGTCTTTCACACCAGGGACCCGAAGCCTCTTGTGTAATTTTGACTTTTGATTGCCCCAGCACCGTCGAAACATTCTAAACCCAACAGTCGTTGTCAGTCCAGGCTAAAAGACGCTGGCAATCGGGTGAAAACTTGAGCTCTGTAAAAGGCTCACTAGATCCCGTGACCACTGAAAGCAGTGCGGCCGAGTTAGCATCATAAATACGAATAGTATTATCGGATACAAAGCCCAGATATCGGCCATCCGATGAAAACTTTATTGCCTTAAATTTGTCGTCAAAAGAGTCGTCTCCTCTCTCGCACTTAAACCAGTTATCAAGGGTATCTTTGTGGAAATACCAGAAAGCAACAAAAGTATCTGAATATATCGTTGCTATTACTGTCAATTTTTCGTCTTCTCCTGGTATAAATGTCATACAGTGGATGCAAATAATATCGTTGTCGGGTGCGGTGTAGTTGTAGCGCCTGCTGCCTGTACGGACACTAAAGACTCCAATGGTTGAGTTGCCAAATTTCCCCGCAGAGAGAACGGCCACTTTTTGAATATCGTCTGAAAATTCAACGGCCTTTATTCCGCTGAAACTAATACTTAGCCGACATATGTGTTGAAGTGACTTTGAGCTTACATCCCACAGCTCCATCTCCCCCCGTTCAAGGATTATGCCTAAGGATAAGCCGTTGGGCGAAAATTGAACACGTTCGTACCAAGAATGAATCCCGTATCTGGAGACATCTCTATTCCATATCATGATGGAATTTCCAGTATCCCAGACTTGGAGATCTTTGCTTTGAGTAATGACCACCACCGTTCGGCCATCGAATGACAGAGCAACGGGATGGACATCTCTGTTAAAAACATCCCGAGAACTCAAAGGAATTCCATTCATATCCATCTTGTAGAATTTGCCAGTACTGTTAACGGAGACCATTTCATGAGCTGTTGATGTGAATTCAATAAACTCGTCGTTGTGATTTCTTTGCAAAACTAGATGAGCAGGTCCCCAATGGGATTCCGTGACTGGCTTGGAAACTACCCATTTTGGCGCATATTCTGAATACTTTTGTCGTATCGGGCTTTCAGTTGGCGAGAATAGTAACCCGGAAACATAAATTTGGAGGGGGTAGTCATCAATTACGTCACTAAAACAACGAATAAATCGAACTGCATCCTGTACCAGTGCCAGACTCCCCATGGCCATTGATGGCGAACCGCAGTCCTATAACAACACTTTAGCCATCACACAAGCTGTCTCGGGTCGTATGTCAGCTGCGTATCTCAATGAGTCTTTCCAAATTGATCAGATTTGAAAGACCTTTGGGCAGGTCCCGACAGTGTACAAGAGCCTCGATCCAAGGCAAAAGCTTTTCGGATAGGAAGATATTAACCATTCCACCATCTCGAGGATATTCTATCGTCTTCATGTTTTCACTCTTGGCAGCATCACACAGATGGTCCGCCCAATACATGCATGAGTATCCCATGCCATTAAGTGGATCAGGCCGAGGACGGTAATCATCGGCACGGTCTCTACTGATTGCCGGACGGCCCAAACAGTATATATCATACTGCAATGAGTCCATGCACTGTATAGACTTTAGAAATACTCTGTTGTGCTCATCTTCAATTCCAGACGGAAACATTTCTATGAGCCTCGTGGATAGAAGGAACTCTTTCGCTGAATAATGCACGAAATCTATTGTTTGGCAACTGAGGGTCAAAAAGGATGCACACTCCGTAATAATGTCAGGTACATCTTCGTCATCCCCAGGAAGGTCTTTGAGCGCTGATAGCTCGTTTGTGTTGATGGATTTATAAACGGTCACCATTATAGCTAATATCTCCTTACAGAGGTGGAAGCTGGTGGATCTATTGAGCTGACGCAACATTTGCTCGTAAAGGGCGTCAAGGCCAGGGGGGAGCTGTACTAAATATCTCTCAAGATCCCACCGGGGGCATTTGTTCAGCTGCTGGCAGATGAGAGCAACCCAAAGAAATGTGCTATTTGCATGAGTAGACAAATAGTCTTCAATAAATGCGACTGTTTTACTTTTGCACTGCTTCCGTTTGGCCAACTCATCCACTCGAACCTGGATGTACATTTTGACTGCGTTTGACACAGAAGTTTCATTTAATTCCAAGGATAGAGCAATATTTTGCAGAGCAGGCTGGATTCTTTCTTGTATATCTACTCTTTTGCGGCTAGAAATGATCCACTTGATATGCGACGGCGACTTTAGAAGAATGATATCTAGGAGGGGCTCAAGATCTGTCTCGCACTCATCCAGAGCATCTATTATAATATACGCATCTTTGATGGCTGGATCGTTGATCACTTGGGAGAATATCCCTGAAATCACGACATTAGAATTCCAATGGCCTGCGTTCAAATTTTTGGCATGTTCTTCAAGATGCGAGGTTAATGGTCGATGCTGGTCGGCAAGAAGGTACGCTATGCCACTCAAGACCGCCGTGGAGTTGTTGAGGCTTGAATTGATAGCCTGACAAAAGAAGTAGGATAGAAAAGCACCGTTTTTCGCATCGTTCAGTTTAGTGCGCGGCAATAATTCGTTGATAATACTGCACATCAACATTGTCTTCCCTTTTCCAGGGTCCCCTTTCACCCAGAGGAGTCGACAGTCACGGTCTTCACGCCATCGTATATATTCCGGGTTTTTGAGAACCCATCTACAGGCATCTTCAAAAAGACCACCCTTGGTCTGCTCGATGCGGAGCTTGTCTTGTCGAGGGTCAGTAGCATGAAGGCTGGCGAGGCATCTGTCATCCAACGGATCACGTTCCTCCAAGCAGTTTACATCTCCCACATGCACCCTTGCATGGCTTTCGACATGGAGACTGTGCAGGATGTTCGGAATTTAGGCAGAAAAATGCGTTGGATTTAAAAACTAAATGAGTAGACTTTGCTGGTATTTGGGAACAGATGCGATCGAAGGTCCTTCTCGATAGAATTCTCACTGTAAGAAGTAAAGAAGGATTGGCATCAAAAGAGTATTATCGTCAGATTCGTATATAAACAAAAATACCGTCAACTGTATCTGATTTGGAAGGTTCTTCTTGAGCCTTTTAGGTTGAGAGAAAGTACTGAACAGATGTAAGCCGCCAGGCGGTCAGTGCTGGCAGAACTGTTTTTTTTTTGGCATTTCCTTCACACAATAAATTGCACTGTTGATTGTACAAACGGATTTTATTGCCATAATTATAAGATATAAAAAATGTTTGAATAAAAGCCCTTAAATATGAAGGCGTTGTGACACTGCGCGACCAAGTTGCGATCGCGGTTGATGCACAGGCGAGATATTCCAAGGGGGAAAAGGAGGCGAAGCTGTGAGGGAGTGACGCGGCCCTGTGCGTTTGTGTATGTGTATGTGTATGTACTCCGTATGCATTTCACATTACATTAGCGCAGTCAATGAAGCCTTGGAGGTGTTGGTTCATGATAATGCTTCCCAGATGCCGCGGACATGCTAAAATCGATTGCCAAACTGACAAAGCTTAAAAAAAAATAAAAAAAAGAAGCCGGGCCGTCCCCGCGACCGCTAGGGCAGAATGAAGCTTTTCTTGGCTGTGGTCGCAGGCGGGTCTGGACGCTTATCCGACCGAGCCCCCGCCTTTGGGTACAGGGGGATGATGCTTGTTGGCGAGGCCACGACGCCAGGTCGGGTCGCCAATTGGCTCCTTCGTTTAGGGAATCGGCAAAGGGTTCCAGGGCTGGCCACCACTTGGTTATAGAACGGGCTAGTGCTGCTTAGTTTCATTCGACTACGTACGTACGTCTGTTCAGAGGAGGTGGGTTGGTTGGTTGGTTGGTTGTGTGTTGCCGTCCATGTAATTGAGATACACATACAGATCATCCACATACACATGCTTCTTGTAAATCTACAGCCATCCAGAAATCGCCACAGTAGCAGCAGCAGCCCATCATCATCTTCTCAGTCAGTGGAGCGTTGAACCCCCAGTCAGACATCCAGCTCAGCTCCCCGTTACCCCAGCCTTGGCGAGTGAAACCGTCTGAACCACGCCGGGGGCCTCGAACCCACAGTGAACCACCCACTAATCGCTGCGCCCCCCTGTACCACCTTCAGCTGAGGGGCGCCACTCGCGTCGCCATTTGTGCATGTCACCGGCTAGAGCCTCATCTGCTGCGTGACACTGGGGCGACCGAGATGCCGCATGTGCCGTCTGGACATGAGAAGGCCTGCGTCGGCTGCATCTGTTCCCAATGGCTCCGCAGCCTTTCAGCCACTTCTTCAGCAACATCACCATGGCCAGGTTCAATATATAGCGACAGCTCTGCTCAGATCCATCCTCGTCCCCCTCGCCTCTCCTCCCCACGGCGGCCGTTTGCTCACCATCGGCAGCGCCTAATCCACATCCAGCCCACCCGCTAATTAACCAATTCTAGCGTGCGGCTCGGCTCAACTCAACTCGACAGGGCAGGAAAACGACAAACTTCGTCCACCGCTTCCAACCGCAACCATGGGCATGGGGGAGGGCGACATCGTCTCCGTCGTCGCGCTGGTCGTGTCGCTCGTCGCCTTGGTGGCGACGTTTATGCAAGTGCTCCAGCAGTACTACGCCTCTGCCGCCGGTTACTCGCAATGCAACGAGAAAGTCATGGGCCGTTGGGCCGACTCCAAGACGCGGCGCTTCATGTGGGACGAGATGCGCTTCGAGGTCATGTTCAAGGTGCCCGTCATCTTCGTCTCGCCTCCCAAAAACACCCGGGGGCCCATCAGTGACCAGGACATCCTGTTTCTCGACGGCACTGCAGAGAGTCTCGACAAGACTTGGACCGACCTCGACGCTGGTAAGATCAACCGTCCTCCGGGCTCGACCCGGGAGCAACTCCAGACAACCGACACGGAACGTGCGTCCTGGTCCGTCCTGCTCTCGGCCGTCCAGCGCATGGAGAGCGAGTCCAGCGCTTGGCAGGCCGCTCAGTACAAGCAGCAGGGCCCGCCAAGCAGCTATTCGCATCTTGAAAGCCTCCAGACGGAACCCCCTTCGCTGCGTGAAAGCCACACGCTCACCGTCGCCCTGCAGCGCCTGCACAAGAGCTGGGACACAATGCCCACCGCTGTCAGCCGGCCCTATGCCACCACCACCATGTGCCACTTGATCGAGATGGTGGCCGCCCTGGGCATCCACTGGAAGGAGTTTGACCGCACCAGGGACCGCTACCGCGCTGAAGGAAACGGCTTCATGGTCCTGGGCGAAAAGATGTCCGACCTTGGCCTCATGTTCTCGTTCCGCGTCTACGGAAAATCTCGCTTCGACCGCACGCGCGTTGTGCCCGTTGACGAGATCAAGGAGCTGTGTTTTGGATACGTCCCCACCATCTACCGGGAAACACTTGACCACCGACGCCTCGAGTTTCTGGAAACCCATGAGCAAAACATTAGCACTCTTTCAATGGCCACCCGCAGGGATATTTCCGAGTCTCTCGTCACCATTGGCTGCAACAATAATGCAGTGCGCTGCTTCTCGAACCAAGACAAGCGAACATCGCATTTGTTTCCTAGTATGCACCAATCCCTAGTCAGCTTCCTGTTCAACTCCGTCGCTAACCAGTGCCAGTTTCGTTTGAAATCCTCGGCATGCTAGGTCAGGTATTCCAGATTGAGCACACCTTCTTCACTTACATTCCCAATCCCACTTCCGAACGCTGGGACAAACGAACCTTTTCTCTGGTTCAATTGATGCACGCGTACCAAAAACATGTCCACCAGCCGTTATTAGGTGTAGAGAGGAACTCGTTTCTCATAGGGAGGATTGGCCGCCACGTTAACCAGATACTGGAGTACAAGGACTCCCAGGGCTCCGAGCAGCTGCGCTTCATGAACGCTCTCCACGCCGCTATGAAAGACTGCGACGAAGTCCTCACCGCCAAGAGCCGCCCAGGTCCCAGCCAGCAAGCTTCGCAAAGCCAAGAGACTGGCAAACAAAAGCTCCGTCGGCAAATGGTGCTGGACGTCTTGCGATCGCATCTACAGGAAGTCCTAAGGCTTCTCAACGAAACCGAGGACCACATCGGCGACAACATGTCAATCCGCAGTTTAGCGGCGCCGCCATCTCCTCGAATGGCTGGACTTCCGCGGCCACCATTATCGCCCTTTGCAGAGATGCATGCCGCGAGCCCTGACGAGCGACAGGAAAAGTTCATGGATGTGTATTTTAAACACATCCGTCCTGAGGTAGTCCCAGTTGCTGTCCATTCCACAGATCGACGGGCCAGCATAATTGGGACATCGCTCGATCCTCGTGCACAGCGGACCAGAGGTGGTCGCGCCCGAGCGAGCAGCGCAGCTCGCGAGGACAACAGGAGACATTCGATGATGTCGGCCCGCTCTGGTGCAGCGGGAGGTGACATCGAGCTAGCTAGTCTTGCGGAGCCGTCAGATGTCGAATCCGAGGCCGAGCAACCTCAGGCCACGACGGCGACGGCGACAACGACGACTACTCCTGAGAGGATCCCCCTGAGCAGCCAACCAGTCTCCCACGACGACGTGTGGTGCACCTTGGTGTTCAGAATGATATGTTGGCTGATGCTACATGATATCCACAAGTCAGACGTGCAGGTAAGCAAGGGCGAGCTACTCGGCAGTCGAATGCCGGTCTACGTTGCATGATTTTTATGATCTTCCTTTTTTTTTTACTTTTTTTTCTGGATGGGACATTGCGATTGGAAATTCGGATGACACCTCTTTCGGAATGGGAATCCCCAAAAAGGGACAGGTCAAATAGACAGGCAATCGGATCATGAGGATTTTTAAGGGGTCTTGGAATACCAGGTCTGGAGCGGAAAAGGGCTGAGACTGTTCGGGAAATGCCGTGGGTTGGCTCACAGGCATTATGACTTATGTATGATGCGGATGGGCTTGGGGGGGGGGGGGGGGGGGGGGGGGGGGGGGGGGGGGGGGGGGGGGGGGGTTAGGTCGAAATTGTCGCATTCTATGATTCTTGTTCGAAGCCATAGTATCATTATACCCAATGTCGTTTTTATATATTCAATCAAATTTTAAACTTGTATATTTATTATTTTACCCTTACAAAAAACGGTTTTAACACCTTGCTTTGCTCTGCGCTGTCAGTAGATGGATGGACCCTCGTAAGCCCGTAGGTTACCCTGGATCGGCGGTACTGGCCTAACGTTTCTTTTGCAGAGCTGGGCTAGTTATTGAAGGGCCACTAGGGCGTCCCTTGAAACATTCCTTTTCATGGCTAGTTCCGACGAAATCCTAGCTTTTTTTCTTCCTCGCTAGTATTGGTCCCTACTGCACGTAATAATGCTAATCTGGTGGACTGGCTCTTGCTGTATATATGATCGGCCCCTCGCTAAACCACAGGCTAAATAAAAGGGTTCGGAACCAAGGTTATGTCAGCTCCCATCATGACAACTGGTTCATCGCGTCATGATTCCTGCAATCCCAGTCACCCAGCCTCGACAGCGCCCACCCAAAGCAAGGCACAGCAGCACCGCTCAGGAAAAATCTGCCCAAGCCACAAGATGGCGTGACGTCGTCCATACGCGGCCCAACCGTTCCTTTTCGCCTTGCTGCTGTGCCTTGTCTCTCCACCATGCTGACAGATCACCGCTGGCCCGCTCCAAACCCGCTAACCAGGAGCTTGGAATCCCATCCCTCACGCAGAGGGGGAAGAAGAAAAAATTGTACTGGAATGAGAATTTTTTCTTTCTTTCTTTCAGCCCTTCCCCTCAACGCCACGCACTGCCCGGGAGCCCTCCGAGAGACGCCATGTGGCGAGTGGCGTAGCTTGGTCAGCATAGAGTGAGTACAAATCTGGATTTTTTTTTGGGCGCCTCCGCGGCATAGAATAGAGTTGGTCAGGCCGGGTACGGCCTTGTTTCTGTGATCGGCCGCGTCCGAGGTTGGGCTGAGAGCCGGGGTCGGGGTTGGTTAGGATTTGCTAGCCCTAGGCCGATGGGCCAGGTTGGTTAGTTGACAGCCAGACTGCTCAGCTACTGCTGCGAACATGTTCGATAGTACTAGTTCATGGGTCAACCTGCTATGCTAGCCGGCAGCTACTAGTAGTTGGTCTCCAGGTTGGTGTTTGGACAGGATTCCAATGCGCAGAGGGTCAGGCATGGAACGTTGGCACCGGGGCGAGGTGGGGGGGAGCCAATCGGCAAACCTCGTCCAGCCCGACCCGCGAGCTGGAGCCGGGGTCGGCAATAGGTGGGGGAAGAGACAAGAAGAAGCGCGTGGACTGATTCCGGCCTTGCAAATTGAACAGGGGCGACGGGTGAGACATCAGATGTGCTGCTCTTGGGCGAGAGCTGGAGCATTTGAGGCAGTTGGAGCAGCACCATTGCCATCGCGGCATGTCTGCAGGATGACCGGTGAAGGGAAAAACAAAAAAACAAAAACATACACTACACGGAGGGCTATCAGTGCGGGCGGCAGGACCATTTTCTGATGCAACCCTCCTTTGGTAAGGGCTGATGTTGTGTCGGGCTGGGGGCGGCCATAGGGCCTAAATTCCCCAGACATGGATGGATGGATCGGGACAAAGGCTTGGAACGGGGAGAGCACGGTAAATGGTAGGCTATCGCCCGGATGGCGTTGCAAGGCCGAGAACACTTCGTGTGAAAATGCATAAGCCGATATGGCATTGCCCACCATCAATTGAGTGATCGTATCCCGGCGGCATCATGACATGCCACCATGCCAACAGGCAGACTGCTCGGCGCCCCGTATGCATGTCTCACTCATCTGCTTCCTTTTTTCTCCTGCCCACGCCGATCCACGACAGCCCACTGCCCACTCACCGGTTCATTTGGTCAGATATCAAAATTCCATCAGATGCACCCTCCCAACCCAAATGTCTTCTATCGAGTCTCGACCGCATCACGTGTTGTGTTATGCAGGCACTATAAGTCGGGCACGCGGCGAGTCAAGTGCAAGAATGAGAAAGAGTGGGGAGGGATGTGCAGTCGGCCGATGGACCATCTAGAGAGAGAGAGAGTGCAAAAAAGAGACTTTTCTGGTTCCCTGGAACACAAGCACCATTCCATGCGAGTGCCGGGGCCCGTGGGCGGTTTGCGGGCGTGGACGTGTGCTGGACCCTGGGCTTGAGAGGAGGGGAAAATGGGTGGTGGCAGCAGATCGGTGACCGGGATGTTATCGCGGGACGCACAATGTGAGGAATCATCACCAACGGTTGTCGCCTAGGCCCTAGGCGCATGCACGAGGGAGACCGGCCGGTGCTGATGCAGGGGGAGTGGCCAGTACACATAGCACACACGGCGCCCAAGGTAGCCTGACCAGCGAGACTAAAGACCAAGACCGAGACCAGGACCAAGTCGTTGCCAGACAGGCAAGCAAGTCGCTGATGATTGTCGGGCACGAGACGGAGCACCGGCCAACTTGTATGCCTCCGCCTTTTGCTCGCCGGTGGCCTCGTGCCCAGTCATCCCAAGCAGGGCAAGGCTAGGCAGATCAGGGCCTCAGGGTCAGGGTCTCCAGAGCCTACGGCATACCACGGCGGAATGCGTGCCTACTGCGGGTGCACCCACCGACCGGCACGGCCGAGAGAGAGCAGCAGATGAGGGGGACAGAGGGACAGTACAGTAAGTACTGTAGCAGTGGTACGCAGCACCAGCAAGCAGTACGTGTGTGTTACCTGAACAGGGTACTGCTTTTTGGGTACCTCTTCCTCTTTACGTACCTCTATTTAAAAACCCAGATGGACGTCGCTGTCGAACGTCAGGGCCAATCAACGCCCCCCACCCGACGGCTCCTGTCCAATTAAAGCCTTAACCCTCCGGGACCCACCCGCCCGCCCCCTTCCCCAAGCCCCGTCCCCCAGCCAGGCATGGCAAGTGCCAACCCAGGTACCCAGGTACCCAGGTACCGCCCACCAGCAAAGTGGAAGGAACACGCTCCACGCTCACGCTGTCCCGGAGCACACTCCACCGGCCAAGAGCCCCCCAGCGACCAGTAACAGCGCTGCATCGGCCCCATACAGAGAACACACACAGAGGCAGCAGCCAAAGGGTACTTGCACCCCCCGGACAGCCACTGCCCGCCAACCCGCGTAGCGCTGGAAAATCGAATCAAGCCAGACGCCCTCTGTCACATCACCATCCACATCCACTCTCTTCGACTCCCACATCCGCCATTCCGCCTCCACAAACCCACTCCCACTCGCGCTCCCGTCCGAAACCTCGACAACTTTGCATCGGACTCGGCGGTCCTATCTCTCCCTCCTCTCCCCCTCCACGATCGCCGCCCCGATACAGCACTGCAACCGCTGCGACTGTGCCTGTTCCTGGATCCAACTTTTGGCCTGAGCCTCTTTCCTCGGCCCGGCCGCCGACTCTCGCTCTGTCCGTCACGTTGCCCTCCAACACCACATCCAAGTGCCACCAGCGATCGAATCAAGTAAAAAAAAAAGAACCCACTCCTCAATCCTCTTTGTGTGGCTGCCTTTTTTCCCCTGGTAGGAGCCCTCTAGTCGTTGCTGCCCTCCGTCACAAATCAGCTATCGCGTCGTCGTGTGCGCCATCATTGCTCCACGCCCCCGACAACTTTTGACCTGCGGCTTTGTCACCCGTCAGCCGGCCTCATCGTCCTGGCCGTGTCTCGCAACGTCAACTCGCATTCGATCACATCGCGCGAGACTCTCGCGTTGGTTCAGCCGTCTACCTGGTCCCAACGCCTTGTCATTACCCGACACGACAGACACGACCACCCAAAAGAAGAAAAAAAAAGCCCTGACGGATACATTATACAACGCACCCCCATCCCCGTCCCGGCCTCACCCCTCGGCCCTCTCTCTCCTCCTCCACCAACATTACGCAACCATCCACCATCACTTGCTCATAGAAGCCTCCTCTCCTCGTGCAAGCCACGAGAAAGAGAGCCATGACGCCCTCACCGGCTAGCCAGGCCCTCGAGGCTCGACAACCCAAATCCTCCCAAACCGTCTCGGTCAACATCTCGGAGGGCTCCCAGAACCGCTCACGCCGCTTCCAGCTCGAAGTGAGCGAGTGTGTCGAGACCAAGACTGTAACAACCACAACCCGCCTCACCCGCAAATTTCCTCATGTATTCGTCCGAGATCCTGTACCCCTCGAGAACCTCGACACCAAGGAGTACCCCCTCGCCATGAAATCCACTCCTCCTGAGTTGATCCAGTTTTCCTACAACCTTCCAGAGCAGACCGAAGTCGACGACGAGGACCAAGAATCAAAACAGGTAAGTCTTTTCCCAAATACTTCTGTGGCTCCAACCCACAAGGCCATCGAAAACAAAATGAAATTGTGGACCATACTCGATCCGCATGATGCTAACTTGAAGAAATCTCCAGATGAGAAGGATATCCAGCAAAAGGTGTACCCCAGGTCCTGTCAAGTCCGAATCCCCCCATGATACCCCCTCCACCCTGAGCAAGATACCCCGACAGCCATCCCGATCTCCTTCAGAATCCTACACTCGCCGCACACGCCGGGCAACTCTGGCCGAGTCCCCCGACCCCTTGCTTGTGACGCAAGCCGCTCGAAGATCGACTCGATCCTCGCAACTAAGTGCTGTCTCTGACAAGCTTCGACGCACCATTGCACACGGAAGCAGCAGTCGTCAAAATGCTGGCGAGAGATCGACGAGGGCTTCATCTGGCTTTCTCGCCACTCCAGACACATCCGAGGTTGTTGTTGCCCCAGTAGAGCGCTCTTCTCGTCGACGATCAGCAAACGCCGAGCGAGTCCAACAATCACCCGAGCCCTCTTCTATCCCGACCAGCACTCACTACGAAGCAAGCAGTCCCGTCGACAGCGATTCACATACCGTTTTCAGCAGCAACGTGGCTACCCCACCCATCACAGACGCTGACGCAGAGCCCTTCGCTGACCCTGATGGCTTACTGCCTGTGCGTTCCTTCCATCACCGACCCACTGTCGACGTAGTCAGTGCTCAGGATGCAAGTCTACCTAGCCCCAGACTATCCCCTACGTTGGCTGCTGCACAGCTGCACACTACCGAGAATGATGAGGAGGAAGAGGAAGAAGAGGGTCAATCCAGCTTCCAGACCTCAAACACAGATCCATCAACCTGGGTTGACGAGTCACAGCTCATGGAAGATGGTGACTCGATGGCACTGGTTCGTCGTGGTCATGGTGATGAGAAAGCTCTTGTCCGCGCCGACTCTGCTGACTCTCAGCCTTTTGTTGTGGATACCCAAACACTCCTCGAGGCATTTGACTCGATGAAGACCGAGATGAAGACTTTCATGATGTACCAGTTCCTTCGTCGCTGCCCGCGTCCTACACTGCGAGTCGTTGCCGACGCTGTGAACCCGGCTCTCAAGTGTGACTTTCTTCGACAACTTCCCCTCGAACTGAGCTATCATGTTCTTTCTTATCTAGATCACCGTGATCTTTGCCGGGCAGCCCAGGTTTCAAAACACTGGCGCAACATTGTTGACAGGAACGAAACAGGCTGGAAGGAGTTGTTTGACCGGGATGGATACACCCTGCCCCCTGGTGAGCTGAACAAGGCCATTGTCCAAGGCTGGGGTTGGCAGGACCCTGTTGGCGCTACGGGATACGAGAAGGATCTCAGTATGAGGAACCGTCTGACATCGACCGAGCACGAGCTTACCCGAACACTACGAAACGAGCCCGCTACCAAGGCACGAACTTCGAAGCGAAAGAGGGCCCTCAATACCTACACGACATCAGAACGATCTAAGCGTCGGGCGAGCGCTCAAGAGGCTGCCTCCCGGGAGGAACGGGGTCAAGCCGAGGTCAAACAGCACAAGTCGGAAGGCCCCTTGTCAGCTGCTAATGCCGCTGCTGCTGCCGTCCCAGACCCTCATCTGGGTCTCTCCAGCTTGCGCCAGCTGCATCTCTACAAGTCCCTTTACCGCCGCCACCACATGATTCGCCAGAGCTGGACCAGCGGCGAGGTCAAGCCTGGTCATGTTGCATTTGCAGCACACCCTCGTCACGTCATCACATGCCTCCAGTTCGACGAGGACAAGATCATCACAGGCAGCGATGACACGCTGATTCACATCTACGACACCAAGACTGGCAAGCTTCGAAAGAAGCTCGAAGGTCATGAGGGAGGGGTCTGGGCTCTCCAGTACGAGGGCAACATGTTGGTCTCCGGATCCACCGACCGATCTGTTCGTGTGTGGGATATTGAGCGAGGACTCTGCCAGCAGGTGTTCTACGGACATACTAGTACCGTCCGTTGCCTCCAGATCCTCATGCCCACCGAGACCGGAAAGGATTCGAACGGCAGTGCCATTATGCAACCCGAGAAGCCCCTCATTATTACCGGATCCCGGGACAGCCAGCTGCGGGTGTGGCGGCTCCCTGAGGTGGGTTCTCGCCGTTACATCCAGACGGGTCCCCCGGCACATGAGTCGGACTGCCCGTACTTCATCCGGGTCCTGTCCGGCCATACCCACTCAGTCCGAGCCATCTCGGCGCACGGTGACACCCTTGTGAGCGGGTCCTACGACAGTACGGTTCGTGTGTGGAGGATCAGCACAGGCGAGTCGCTCCATGTCCTGCACGGCCACTCCCAGAAGGTGTACTCTGTTGTTCTCGACCACGAGCGCAACCGCTGCATCTCTGGATCCATGGACTCGCTGGTCAAGATCTGGGATCTCGCCACAGGAGCCTGCTTGCACACTCTGGAGGGCCACAGCCTTCTTGTTGGCCTGCTGGATCTTCGCGATGAGCGATTGGTGTCTGCTGCTGCCGACTCGACTCTTCGTATCTGGGATCCCGAGACAGGCAAGTGCAGAAACACGCTGATGGCCCACACCGGAGCCATCACTTGCTTCCAACATGATGGCCGAAAGGTCATCAGTGGCAGCGAAAAGACCGTCAAGATGTGGGATGTGAGGACAGGCGAATGCGTGCAAGATCTGCTGAGCGATCTGAGTGGTGTTTGGCAAGTCAAGTTTGACGAGCGACGATGTGTAGCGGCAGTGCAGCGTGATTCGCTCACATATGTCGAGGTATGACTCCCTAAGATACAAATATCATTGTTGAATGACATAGACTAACATGGATTGCAGATTCTCGATTTTGGCGCAGTTCGAGATGGAAAGGCCCCAGAAGAGTTGGGCAAGCGAATTCTACTCAACGAGCCCGAGGTACGGGCAATGATTGAAGAAGAGCCTTGAGGGTACTTTTACAGCAACAGATTTTACCCATTGATGCATGCACGACCCGTCTGTCAACAAAAATTCGAGGCAAAATGGTAGCAATAGGCGTTGATGGTCTCACATACCAGGTGACTAGCATGGATAGGAACGGAAAGGACGGAACGAAACGGCGTTGGGGTTTGAGTTGGACGGAGGGATATACCTATTGCTTCGATGGACTGTGTTTATATTTCTATTTTTTTTTCATGTTGATACGCAGTGTCGTCACGAACCGGAGATTCTGTTTGGCGAGAAATCATTAGGAGGCTTCATGCACATTATGGATAGGCCAAAGAAAAAAAACACGCACAGCGATAACGAAAAGATGGACCTAGTATTAACGATGATGCTTTTTTTTGGCGGGGATATTAGTATGGATGGTTTCAGTTTTTTCTCTCTTAATGGATGTACATTGATCTCAACTCATAGATTGTGTCTCGGCTTAAATATGTGGAGTGTGACTGTGATACCCAAGATGGCCAAAAGGAATGGAGAATGCTGATCATTTCCCGGTGGTTCCGCCAGGATCGGCATGGGTGTCGAATCTGCCTTGGCGATCCGCTGACAAGGCCTTGAGTGCTTTTTGTAGTGTAAGTGAGACATTGTGTGGTTTGTTTTTTTATCGTGTTCGTAAAACAGTCTACATGTGGGATTTGACTAACTATGAAGAGATATTCAGGTTTCAACCCAGGTTTCTGCAGAGAGGGGTAGGAAAAAGTGAGGTGATGTTGGCAACTCCATCTCGTTTATCGTGATCCACTTTAGCCGGCGCACCATGCCCGGATCGTACCCGCTGCCAAGACGGAGCTGAGGCTGCAAGTCGAGCTGAACAGGGCCAGGGGAGTTGGCCGAATGAGCCTTAAAATTAATCTTATTCCCCGCGCTGCTGTGTCCTGGGTGGCTTGCTTCTCGGCATCTTTTTTTCCTGGCAGGGTGCCGCCACCTTTCTTTTGGGTGGTGACGGTGATTGATACTGGTGTGTGTCATCTGACTGAAGCCCTCAAAGATGGGTCGGTTCAGCAATCTAGTTTCCAAGGCGGGTGAGATTGTGCAGCAGGCGAATCAAGAGTATCAAAAGGCAAAGCAGCAGCAGCAACAACAGCAGCAATCGCAAAGGCAGCACGGGCAACAGGGTCAATCATATGGACAACAGCAGTACGGGGTCCAGCCATGTCAACAACAACAGCAATACACTGCCCAATACGGGCAACCCCAGCAGTATAGCAACCAAGCGTATAGCCCTCAACAGCCCATAGCACCCCAGTACCAGCCTCAATATCAACAACAACAATCACCACAACCTTCATATCAACAGTATCCAACTCAACCGCCACCAGTGCCGCAATATGACGCCACTCAAATCCACCACGCTGCCGAGCATGCCCTTGCCCAGGCCCAGGCAGAGCAGCAGCAGGCCATGCAGCAGGCGGACCAACAGCTTGCGCAGCTGCGAGAGCAACTCGCCGCCGAGCAGGCCGCAGCGGAGAAGCAGACGGAGGCCGACAGACAATATGCCGAGCGTCTAGCAGCGCAGTTTCGCGAGGAGGAAGAGCAGGAATCACGCAGGGCGGAAGAGGAGCTGCGGCGGTTAAAAGCCGAGGTGGCGGAGCAGCAGACGAGGGCTGATGAGATGATTCGGCAGCAAGAACACGAAATCTTGCTGCAAATGGAGCAGCTTCAGCTTAGGAGTGAAGCACCACCGCCTCCAATGCCTCCTAGGCCGCAGGGAAATCTCAGTTTCCCCCCACCTATGCCACCTAGACCACAAGTAGACCAAGTTTCGGGAGTCATGGGTCCGGATCCCGGATCCAGCCCGGCCTTGGTTTCGCAGGCGGGTGATATACCTCCTCCGGTGCCGGTGGGTTCACGGCCCGGCATGATCCGAGGAGCTGGGAGACCGAACGAGGAGGTGGTATTGGAGGAGTTGAACTCTGGGGTGCAGAGTCCAATGGTTTCAGGCTTGAGGACATACCAACAGCAGCCGCAGCAGCAGCAGCAAGAAAGCTATCCTGCGTCAATGAACCCGTTTAAGCAAGACCAGATCTCTCCTGCAACAGATTCGGTTTTTCATCAATATCCCCAGCAGAGTTATCCTCTGCCCCCAGTTCAGCAAGCTAGAACTCAGCAAGCAGAAGCTCAATCCCAGCCAACATATCCTCCTCCCACTCCGCAAGCTGGGACACAGTCTCCTTCAACAGTCTATTCCCCTCCCCCAGGACCACCGCCCCAGCCCCAAGACTCGCAGAATTATATTTCCCATCCCACTCAGACAGCTCAGGCCCAACCTATCCAGCAGGTACAGTATGCCTCAACCAACCCATTCATAGAGCAACCAGTCCAACAGAACTATACACCACCTCAAATCCAGTCAACCCAAACAAACGACCCCCCACGAAATCCAGTTTCAGCTCCCAGCTGGTCCTCGTCTACAAATAATGCAACTCAGCAACCTCCTCAGCCTCCACGTTATGTGCGAACTCCTCCACCACCCCAACCTCACCCCTGTGGGGTCAAGCCCATGGCTGAGTGTGTCGACGACCCCATAACATATGACATGGACTGGTTCTATCACACGGATGCCCCTTCATTCCTCATTTGTCCACGGTGCTACGTCGACCATATCTGGAACAGCCAATTTCGCAACGCCTTCAAACGCGAATTGTTGACTGACAAGAAACCTCGAAGATGCCTGTTTGGATCTCGACGTGTCAAGGAGCAGCTTTGGCCGAGTGCTGTGTCATCAGGTAACATGGATCCAGCTCTTGACTTCTTCAGGTACGCTCCGACTCTCGGTGACTGTCCACAGGCAAACATCAACGAGAACGAGTCGTGGTACACAAGTTCAGACATTCCCGGGATGACCATGTGCAAGACATGCTTCGAGAACGACCTCGCCGGAACGCCATTTGCCAAACATTTCACACTGGAGAAGACAGCTCAGGCTTTTTGTGACTCAAGCGTCTGGTGCGTCAAGCGCTTGTACGACGACCACATCAAGGCCGGAAACTGGACCGCCTTTGTCGAAGTAGTCAAGGTGCGAATCCAGCTCCCTGCGTGCCCGAAGCAGGCCGCCATAAAGGCCAACGATCGCGCCTGGTATAAATCCAAGCGCGGGCCCGAGGGACTTCAAGTGTGCGCGGCTTGCTACTATGACTACTTTTACGCTTCGCCAGATCAAGAGACGTTCCAGCAAGTCGCCAGCGGGAACTACAACACCAGCTGCGTCATGGGACATGTCAACATTGTGATACCGCTCCACCATGCCATTGTCAAGAAGGATCGGGACATTTTCTGGAGGGCTCTGGCGGGCATCGACCCTGAGCCCTTTTGCGACAGGAACGGCATTAAGGGGGCTACATGGTATACGCTCCCCAGCGATCCTCCAGGATTCGGCGTTTGCGGAGGCTGTTACGCCGGCATCGTACAGACAATCGGCGGGACCAAGTTTTTCGTGCCCAAAAGGGGTGTTTCCAAAAACGAGACGCTGATCTGCTGCTTCAATCTGGGCCATGCCCGAGCTATCAAGTACCTTACACATTACTCCGAGTCGGTCCTCAAGGGTGATCCAGAGCCCCTGAGCAGCTTTGCGCTGCGGTTTGTCAACGTGCCGCCGTGCCAGGGCCGCCATCTCAAGGGCACAGGCGGCCGGAGGGCCTGGGGCTGGGGCGTCGCGGCCATCTGCGAGGAGTGCTACTTGACGTTTGCGCAGGGCACCAGCCTGGAGAGCCGCTTCTTCCTACACGGCGAGCGGGATGCGCCGGACCACGAGCGCATGTGCGACATGTATTCGCCGCGCATGCGAGACCTCTATACAAAGGCATGCCAGAGTGGTGACTTACAGGGCTTCTTAGCGTACGGCGAGCACCGGCACCAAGTGTGGTGCGAGACCATCCCTGTGTGCGAGAACATTGTCAACCAGGCCAAGATTGCCGCCATGCAGGCCCAGACGCTGGGCATGTCGGGCACCTTTTACAAGGCCATGGGCGGCGCCGTCGATGCCACGCAGGGGCACAGCTACACCGTGGGCAATTCGTATGCTGGATACGGGCACGCCAACGAGTGGGTGCTCCAGGGCCATGTGTATGACAGGCAGGCCAGTGAGGTTGGGGCAGGCGTGATGAATGGTGGGAGTATGATGCAGATTAGCATGTTGGAGCAGAGATGGGCTGCGGTTGAGTAATGAAGGAGCAAGATGTTGATGAGGACATGATGTTTTGGCTTTTTTACATTTTGGGTCAGTTATATGTATGTACGTATATACGAATAGCTTATACACTGAATACTCGCCATGATGTATTCATTAACCTGTATTTTCTTTTCTTTCTTTCTTTCTTTCTTTTTCTTTCCTCACCTTCATGGCTCTGGCTAAAACCTCAGCTCCCAGATATCCAATGTCGACATGGTCACTCTCACGCCCATCCACGACGCCGCCTTGCCCAGAATCAGGTAGCGACCATCGTGGCTGAAGGCGGCGGCGGTGACGTAGCCGCTCTGGAACTTGATGGTGTAGAGCACGCGGCCCGAGTGCAGGTCGCTAATATCGGCGCCCTCGTCGGTGCGGCAGCACAGGAAGCGGCAGTCCCGAGAGACGGCAATGGGCCAGCCCTCGCGGGTGCGGCGCGAGCCCAGCGCATACGACTCGAGGGCGCCGGTGGTGTAGTTCCAGTGGAAGACGGTGTCCCCCCAGATGCTGACGATGACGGCGTTGTCGGGCGTCACGCCGACGAACAGCGGCTTCTTCCAGGTGTCAGCGTCCATCTTGGCCACCGACCGCCCCGTCTCTGGGTCTGTCACCCGAATGGTGCCGTCGCGCGATTGCGATATGAGGGCGCGACCATCGGGAGAGAAGACAGCCTGGGTCACCTCGTCCTGGTGGCAGCTGAGGATGCGGGCCTTGTTGAGCACGGCGCCGGCCTTGACGTCGACCAGGGCGATGCGGTTGCGGGCGCTGCCGACGGCGAGGCGGAGGCCGTCCCGGGAGAAGCACAGCGGGCGGGCGCCGGGCCAGCGCATCTGCTGGATGCGGCGGCCGTTGAGGTAGTCGCCCAGGTAGACGCTGGGCTTCTTGAAGCGCTGGCCGTCGTGGGTCAGGGCGTTGAGGTCCTTGGCGTCCTCCTCGGTCAGGTAGGACCAGGTGCGGCCGTTGTCGCAGAAGAGCATGTTGACGCCGTTCTGGTTGGAGAGGACCGACACCTGGTTGGCCTGCGTGTCGTAGAACCGAGTGGGGGGGTCCATGGTGGACACGGCAATCGTGGGCTGCCCATTGCGGTGGAGGAAGGCGATCTCGACGACCTCGTGGTTGGAGAGCTCCTTCTTGGCGACGTGGTGCAGGTTGATGGTGAGAGGGGTTGGGTTGGTGATGCCGATGGCGTGGTAGTCTGGGATAGTTTCTGAGTGAAGAGATGAGACGGCAGTGCTAGGATGGTGTTGTCAGTGAGGGATAAAATAAACTAAAACAAAACGAAATAAAACAAGGGTAAAAGAGATCGGTACAAGACGGTGTAATTATAAAAGCTAGCTTACCCAGGAGCTGCCGATGTTGGAGTGCTGTTATCAAATGCTGGAGCAGATGGGATCGAGTTTGTCTCTTCCATGTACTCTTGCAAAGCACTCACAAACTCGACCAGGACGGGCAGCTGGTCCTGAAAGCGCTGGTCGTCATTCTCAGCGTCCTCGCCCAAGCGTCCGCGCAGGTTGAGCGTCTCCTGGAGGATCTGGGAGTCGCTGTATGCAGGCAGCCCGTTCTGGGCGGCCGGGGGTTGGAAGTTGATGGCACTGGTTGCTGATTAGTTGCTCATTCGCCCATTCAGAACAGAGGAGCGAGCCCGAGGGTGTAAGCAGCGGCGTGGGGGACCAGGACCAAGGCAAAGTCCCTTTTTCCCCTGCTCGCTCACTCGCTCGCTCGCTCCGGAATTAGACGCCGCTTACAATAATAAAACATCAAGGCCCAGGTTCATGGCGAGCTTTAGGTTCTCCGCTAGCCGGGCAATGGGCAATAGGCGCTCGGCAGTGGCCTCGAGCCAGGCATTCCCTCTGTCCTCGATTGGGTCGTCGTGGGCGAGGGCATCATCCATGTCCTCGACCAGCAGGTCGGCCTTTTCGACGACGTCGACCAAGGAAGTCGCCAGCTTGGCCGGTAGGGTTGCAACGCCGTCCTCGAGCGCTGTGGCATTGTGGCCCAGCTGGCGGGCCACCACCGATATGTCAGACAGCTCCCGGGACACCGCCGTCAGGTCGAGCCGGGCTGCCGGGTAGTGCACGATGAAGTCGCCCAGTGCCTTGTTCGCCTTGGTGACGGCATCCTGGAGGGCCTCACAGAGGGGCGCAAGGTGGTTCTCCCCGCTCATTGCGAGGCTATTTTGCCCTTTGGGGTGGAGTGACGTGATTGCGATGCTATGCGATGGGGTTGGTGGTAATGGTGTTTGCGTTGGCGGCCCAGAAAAAAAAGAAACAAGGAGAAATCTGTGAATAACAGAATTGCGCGGTTAACCAAAAGCGGGAAATCGGCGACGTTGGGGAACAATCTTGCAGCTGCTCAAGGATGATGCTGTGCGGTGCGAGGCAAGCTCATACATACAGGCGCACACATAAGCTCTCCCCTCCCGGCAGCGAAGGAAAAAGCAAGGCTGTGCAAAGTGCAGCTTTTCGGGACTTGGCGCCGGGAGCGGGAGTCGTCGTGCTGCTTGGGGGCGACCGGGATGGGCGGCCTTTTGACAGGCGGGCTAGCTTGGATGCCGATACGCAGGGCAAGCTGGGGGAGGAGAGGAGAGGAGAGGATTACGACGCTGCTCCAGGGCTTGGATAAGATGATGGCGAGAGGATGGCCATGGCGTGTGGAGTAGAGGAGGCTTGGCTGTGTTGTTTGGGCCCGGTTTAGGATGGCTCATGGTTGCGAAAATAGCGTTTGGTGCAGTGCAATGCAATGCAGTGAGCGAATCGAGTCTTGATTGTGACACCTCTTGTGGCCCGTAGAACCCAGCTAGAAAAAAGAGATGACATGACATATAACAAACTGCACAGGTTGATAGAGAGATAGATAGGCAGTTGCTGATAAGGTACACACAGAAGTGTATACATTGTTAGTGCCAAGGCCAAGACCCGGACAAAGGAGGGGCTGTCTACTTGTCCACCTGTCTGTCTGTCTTGTCTGTCCAGTGAAGCTCAATTAGAGCCCCGGCAATGTATCAGGCAGGCTCACCGTTGTATTCGGGTGGATGCCGAGCCCGACACCGGATTGGGACTCTGGTCAGACGTCTTTTTCGCCATGTCCATCGTTGGTTGCAGCCGGCGGGGGCATAGAAAATCCGGGGGAGACGACGCCGGCCGAACACACTCGGTTGCGGTGGTGGTGGTGTGTGGGGGGCCAGCAGCGGCAGCGCATAGTATAGGGTGGTTGGACTGCATTTCGGGAACAACGAGGGAAATTTGGGACTGGGGCACATGATGGAGGTGAGGCGTACGGGATACATGGACAACGTCATAAATGCAACGCCGTGACTACCTCGAGCGCGCGAATTTGCACCGACATGTCGGCCCAGAGCTGTCAGTCTGCAAGTCTGAGGTGGATGAATGCTACTCTTTACGTAGATTTGCAGATATGGAGATGCAACCCCGGCACGTGCTGCCGTTTTGCTAATGGGCTCCAGGGATATGGCCAATAAAGGTCAGCACTTTGGCAACGGTCAAGCATAACGGATCCCTGCTCGACACCGTTTCGCGCCGGGGATTTTTTTTTTTTCGGTTATTATGGTGGTAGCACAGACTCTTGAGTCGTCCGTAAAGGTTGCTGCCGATGCCCCGGGTCAGCCCACGGAGGGACGTATATCGTACATATATCAAAAATGGTGTTGCGAGACCGAGACCGGGGGCATTGCTGTCAAGGTCAACGACGCAGGGCTGTGCTCATCACTTGTTCAGCTACACGCAAAAAAAAGGGGATTGACGAGTGAGAGGTATTTTAGTCAAAATAGCAGCAGCAGGAGCAGGAGGGGGACTAGCTAGCTGGCTCGCGCGAGCACAGTCAGCGGCAACAGGAGAGCAGGGAATGCTAGTGTTGTGCTCTCTCGTTATTCGGTCCATGTCGGCGATCTATCGACGCAACAGCAATTCCATCCATCCATCCATCCATTCCTTCTCGCCTCCTGCGCAGCACGCTGCTGCATCACGTCTGCGAAAGCACAGACATGGGATCGTAAGACGACGCATGGAGCTTGGACCGCCGCTGTTGGCTACCGGGCACGGCGGGATGATGCCTTGGCGCCACCGCTGATGTGTCGTCGTGTCTATCGCCGGGAGGACGGGACACACTATGTACGTGACTACTACGGCTGGGCTGCCATGTGGAACGACAGCGCCACGAGGCTTATCATCCAACAGAGTTTTCTCTTTCTCTACCGGTTTCCGGGAGGCTTGCGAAGGGGGCGAACAAGCAACGCAAGCCCAGCGCGATCCGGGGGTGGGTTTGCGCTCTCTCTGTACATGCACATGAAAATCTAGACTTATTCTGGTTGACGATGCGCGCGACAATGCCAGCTGAAAGAGCACGACTGAGCCACAGCTGGTGTGGGGGGCCAGAGGGAAAAGGGCCCAGGCGAAGCCACCCTCTCAGCCACGGTTTTACGCTTGTGTTACTAAATGACTAGATGCTTCCCTGTCGAGTCATGATGCCGCCCGTGTTAGTCAGTTTGGGGCAGGCAAATAATGTTGGTTACTGGAGGGGGTGCCAGCTCAAACATCAAACCGCTAGCTGACAGCGACCAAGATTTGTTGAAATGTGAGATGTGATGATGATTATGATGAATGCTGGCAACATGTCTCGCAACCGCCCGATAACCGAAACACATGCTGAGACAAAATGACATTTTCGGCTGCTGAGACGAGAGGACGTCATGGGCTTCGGGGATCTAGGGGAGCTGGCACAAGTACAAAAAAAAAAGAGCTCAGCGGCAACAGACGCGCAAAACGATACCGAAAAAGAAAAGAAAATTGGAGAGCTCAGGGCAGGCAAAGAACGACAACTGCGATCGACAGCCAGCGAAGCCGCCCTCTGAGTGAGTTTCCTAAATTGGGGGGGGTCAAGTCTCCCGTTCCATCCGCCCATCCTTTCCAGTCTTTCCGAGATTAGAGATCTCGAGAAGGCAGCGAAAGCGTCCAGCTGTAGATCGTGTGTGGCCCAGCCCCGTCGCCAGTTGATAGGCCGCCGGGCGGTACACATGTCGCGCCCTCAATCGCCGCCGTCCCGCCGATGGGGACGGTCACCTTCTCTCTGACTGCTCGCTGCTGTAACGCTGGCGCACCCATCCCTGCCGGCCATGCTCGATGCTGCACATGGGGACCAAAGCGGCGACACGCCGACCTGACTGGGCAGCGGCCTCCACGAGCCCGGAGCACCCCTGTCGACCTGGGCCATTGGACGAGGTGCACGCTATCACTGCAGAGGCGCCTGACGATGTGAGCACCGCGCAGCGCATGCGCGCATGCGAGCGGGGGGTGTGTCGACAGCAGAGGAGCAAGCGTGAGCGTGAGCATGAGCATGAGCGCCTGTGTGTGACTGACTGAGTTGTGCCCAGCGCCGCCGTTTGTGCGAGAGAACTACGCCAGAACCTTTGGGCTCATCTCGTCCTGCTTTGAGACAGTGATCGAGATGAGATGGCATGGCAATGACAGGGTACGGCAGGGGGGGGGGACCACGACCAGCGCATGATTAACTGCAGAGTCTGTGTGCCCGTTTGCTGTGCGTGATAGCGAAAATGGTTCCCTCCCCCGCGCCGGCCGACATTAGCTACAGTGAGGCCATTTCGACGCTGCATCTGATGGAATCATGGAACAATCTAGTCGCTCGATCTCTCGTGTTCCGCGACAACGGCAGCATCGGACATTGGTAATGGACGACGGGCATGGCTCCATTCGCAGATTGGATCATTAACCAGGTTTTCTTTTTTTGGGTGCAGAATCTCTCTCCCACGCCATGCACCGCTGGCATCATTGTGCGTCCCCCCGGGTCCCGGCCGAGTTGATTTGGCCGCTTTGATTGCCTCTGCAGCTGCATTGCATTTTGCATTCGTACCTGACCCTACACCTGGCCCGGTTCCTTGGCCGGAATAACCCAACGACGCCTCTGACATACAGACTCCAAGAGGTTGGCTCGATGTATAAAGGATGCAGCCCAAAACGCGGGATACAGACCCCTCCCCTCCTCCTCCTCTAATTCCACCTGTAGATCGAAGTTCCCCCCCTTAAAACCAAAACCAAAAAAAGACGGTATAGCATAATACTCTTCTTCCTGCCTGATTGTAGCATCATTTCCTTCTCCCTTACTTTCGCTTCCTGTTCTTGTCCGGGATCTCCCCTGAATTACCGTCACAGGAAGAACTCCCTGCCTCCCTCACCGACTCGACACCGCCTGAGTTACGTGCTCTCGGCTAGGAAAGACAGTATCCGTTAAAAAAAAAAAAGTAGCCGACCTCCCCGACACCGCCCTAACTGACGGACACACACACACTCTATCGCACACCCCTAGTTTACCACTGTCCCGGGGTCTTCCTTAGGTCGTGGATCACCCGGCGTCCCCATCCTAGTGGAGCGCCAGCTTGGTCGGAGAGAAGAGGACCCTTTCGGCGTTGCTGCCGCCGCGCCGCTTCACTGAAACCCTCTTCGTACGGCGCGCCTTTAGGTGTGTCTAGCTTAGCTGGCAGCGGTTCCCAAAGAGCACGGCCCCGGTTCCCCCCCACACGCAGCCCAGCCCAGCGCTGTCCAATCCCCCCTCGGGCGACTTCCAGGTGACCCTTCTGGTGGCCTCCAGCGGGCCTCCCAGCGGGCCTTGACCAGCTTTGACCAGCGAGCCCCCCAGCGCCGGCCAGCGGTTAGCAGCAAAAGCTCAAGCCCATCGCCGGTACCTAACCAGCCGCCCGGATTCCCTGCCACCCCAAAGTACCCTTTATCCTTCACCGTCCTGCTTCCCCCTCCTTTCACACAGACTCATAAACCCGACGTCTCCCTCCCCACCTGCAGGAGGAGAAAAAAACTCCACCCCAGCAAATCCTCACCTCCACCTCGACCAACCTCGTCCCCCATATCATCCCACGGTGGGCGTGCCCTTTAGGCACACCTCATCCCGCCTCGCTCTCTCTCCCAAAAAGAGGGCCCAACTCCCCCAGGGTTGCCTGGCTTCACCTTGCCTTACACGCCCCGTTTGTTTTTCTTTAATCGCGACAAGGAGCCAAAGCACACACACGAGAGAGCTGGACTCTCAGTCAGTTTATCTATATTGGACAATCCACCCTCGACTGTCCACTGCTTCAATCTTCCTCCCCTCTTCCCTCTGCGCCTTCAACGTCCCCCTCCCCCATTCCTCCCACGACACCACGAGATTCACATCGAGAGAGCTCTGAGAGCTCACTCACACACAGTTGCCCATCATGCCTGGAGCACTAGAACAGACAATTACCATTGTCAACAACTCTGGTAAAATCATCAAGACCGTATGTGTGCCCCGCCGCATTTAAAAAAAAACCACATTGAACTCAATCGCGCTAACACCACACTAGGGCAAGCAACTTTACTCAGTCTTCAAAGATGTCCAGGGCAACTACAAGGACAAGAAGAATGAAATAAGAAACGAGCGCCTGCAGCGCTCACATACATCATATGATTCGCCTCGCTCCATTGTCGAACCCCCGCGATACTACGACGACAGCGACCCGTACTACCACTACGCCAACTACGACCGCTCGCGACGCCCCATCGACGCCGGCAGCAACCACGGCTCTCAGCGCAGCAGGAGGTCTCGCAGCGTCGCATCATCGCGCCGAGACGACTATGACGCCCGCAGCCGCCACGCCCTCACCGAGGGCAACCTCAAGACATACACCGAGGTCTCGGCCACCAGCCCCAGCAGGCCCCCCGTCACCCGCGCCTTTGTCAACCCCTACGCCGACATGGAGCTGGCCAAGAGGGACATGAACCACTCCGAGATTCGCAGCCAGTACCACGGCGCCATGGTGCCCCGATCCTACTCGGTCGGCGAATTGGTCGAGACCAAGAAGCCCAAAAAGCCGATTGACATGGACCTCGCCTACGGAAGCTTCCACCCCGACCTGGAATACCGTACTGACCTGGAGCCCAAGCACACTTACGAGGAGAAGGAGGCCACTGGCCTCATCCACCGCATCGAGTCCCTCCTTGACGAGGCCAAGTGCATGCACCACTCTGCCACCACCACCATTGACCAGCTCCAGAAGGATCCTGATAAGGCCGCTGCTGTTGCCCTGTCCCTCGGTGAGCTGTCGACACTGGTCAAGAAGACCTCCCCCGCATTCCTCACTCTCATGAAGAGCGCTTCCCCCGCTGTCTTCAGCCTGCTCTCATCCCCTCAGTTCCTCATTGGCACAACAGCTGTCCTCGGTGTCACTGCTGTTTGCTTCGGAGGCTGGAAGATTGTCAAGAGGGTCCGGGAACAGGATCAAATGCGACAGGCCCTGGCCTACGAGGAGGCATCCATGGATCGTGCTCTGCCACCAGCGCGACCCCCTACAGAGTACGGCGAGTACAGCGCCGGCGTCGACGAGGCTCTCATCATCGACGACGATCTGAGCTCCATTGAGACCTGGAGGAGAGGCATTGTGCCCTTTGGCGAGGACGAGAGCGCCGACATGGAGCTCATCACCCCCGCGGCTGAGCGTGTCACCAAGGAGATGTACGGCAAGGATGATGACTTCGACACCAGGTCCCGACGAAGCACCCGAACAAGCAAGACGCACGAGAGCCACCGAAGTCACCGAAGCCACAGGAGTGAGCGCAGTGATCGCAGCGAGCGTAGCCACAAGAGCGAGCGCAGCCACCGAAGCAGCAAGACGGAGAGCGTCGCCGGCAGTGAACGAAGCTCCCGCAGCAAGAGAAAGGAGAAGGTCGATACAAAGTCAATTGATGACGGCAAGAGCCAGCGTGATGATGAATCAGTGGTCATTCGACCAAAGTCGCACCGACAGACCAACAACATGCTCAAGGCACTGTTTAAGCCCAAAAAGGAGAGAAGCTTGGTTGCCGCTTAGAGCAATCCAGAGCATTGTTCTACCAGCGTTTATTATTCTCTTTTTTCCTTTTTATTTCCATTTCTCATACACATTTGACAAAATTATGTTATTTCTTTCCTTTTAGAAAAGGCCTCGCTGGCCTCGGCGGGCAGACGACATGAAAGGGGCATGCATATTGTTTCTTTTTACTATCATGGGTGGGAGTCTACTACAACAGGGAATTATCGGACTGATTTACGAGAGAGAGACAGACTTCTGACGACTCGTCTGGATTTGAGATGTTTTTTTTTCTTTTCCTTTTTTTCTTTTTCTGACGTATATACATCATACGGGATGATGGATGAGATCATGGTGTCATTGTCTTCTTTTTCTTATACTACTTGTGCATTGGATATGGATGCATATGTACGAGCGGTCTCACTCTTTTTTCTTTTCTTACGCATACCAACAAGCCTGAACTTACTATTCAACTGTACACCAATGAATTGAAAATTGGACCGGACTTCACGCTCAGCCGTGGTCTTCCGGGTTTTGACATTGTCACTTTTTTGTGTTCCCCGTTGCCTCTGATGTGATTTGACTATTCCCTCGTGCGTGTAACAGCTTTGGGCTCCCGCAGTCTTTGCTGATCCCGTCTCCGTGCCGTCTCGCTCCATAGTTGTGCCGTGCCGCCGCCCCGTAGCCCGTCCTTGGCCGCATAGACGACATCCGGCTCGGCGCATGTCTTCGGCCGCGGGCATGGCAAACAAATTGATGTTTGCGTCGACCAATGCAAGTTACCCGATTCGCCAGCGCACTATCCGTCTCGTATTGGTGTCTGGATCCAGTTTGTGGCAGACAAACACGCGGTTAATGGCCCACTGAGGTGGCCTCGGTTGGAGTTGATGGGTCCGGAGGCATGTCTGTGTGCTATCAAACAGGCGGGAAACGACTCCTGAGTCACATCGGTTGGGAGTTTTGGGCCCAGAGGTGGGTTTGTGTGCTATCAAACATGCGGCTGAAGGCTCCTGGGTGACGTCGGCTAGAGGTTGAATTGTATCAAACATACGGATGGTGGTGTCTAGTGTAGCGTCGGTTGGAGATGATGGGACCGGAGGCTTGTATGCTATTCAATACGCGGGCAACGACTCCTGAGTGACGTTGGTTAGAGTAGATGGACCCGGAGACGTGTCCGTGTGGTATCAAACACACGGGCGATGGCCTCTGGTGTAGCATCGGTTACAGATGGCACGTTCAATGCGTGCTCTGTGTCATCAAACAAGCCGTCGGGGATGAGATGATGACGTGTAGAATCTGTCTTTGACTCAGCAGGCGTTTCTGCCCAAGATTTGGCTATATATATGGCCCTTTCCTCCCTCGTTGTCGTCTCCTTCTTCCAGACTCTCAACAATAACAGCAGCACACTGCACTCTTATATATACACAAATCCACACACATATCCTCTCGACCCTCCTCCCAACTTCCTCGACAACACATTCGGGGTTCAATAGGGTAAGTTTTCCTTCACTGCTCAGCAAGTCTTTCTGACCCAGCGCTGACGTACTCTGAGTTGCTCCTGCTCATCGATTGACCATTCAGGATAAGCTCGAGGCATTCCAACATGTCCCTTCGATGAAACCGACGACGCCTATGACAGCCACCACTGACATTGTTTAGGCTTGCTCTTGAAGCGAGCCAGCTGAGCTCTGGCCGATTGTGTGCCCTGGTACCAGCATCCTTTTTTGACGGCATCACCGACCAATTCTAGTTTGGAATTGGTCGGTGATCCTCTCTTGGGGTCGCCGGGCCATTCTTTGTGCAGAAGCCTCGGTCGGCTTCTGCGATGCGCGCAGCTCCCGAACAATCCACCTCAAGATGCTTGGGAGTCTTGCTGGAGGCCTCCATGGCTGACTGGAACTGTTCGAACAGCCCGAGGTTGACTTGATCGCTGTTGCTTCGACTTGGTTCGCTTGGACTGGCCGAATCCACCGAGGTATCATCGGCACATTACACACCCAAGGCGGCATAACGAAGCGGCTTTTTGGTTCCCCATCGCATTGCGGAACTCACTTGATGTCCCAGACATTCGAAAACCCCTTTTGCAGAAATACTTCGAGAAGACGTCGGGGCAGATGTCGTGAGGTGCAAAGGAATGCTGCGCTGCCGTCCACCTGTCCGAGAAGCTCATGAGACGCCATGAGGCCCTGTTGGCAGACTTCGGGGAGAGCTCAATTCCAGCTAGAGATTCACCATGACCTCCGCAATGATTGACTGGAATGTTGGTGGAAAAGGAGACTTGTATTTGCTCATAGGGCAGGTTGACACGATAACCTCCAGCATCAAAGGCGGTTGCGGTCGATGCTTCACAAGATCACCGCCCACAACGTGACCCAGGGATGAACCAGACGAACACTTTCATGGGCAGTGGCAGTTCCGCGTGCGACTGGTGCGGTGCGGGTCCTGGCTGCGGGCTATCCTCGAGACACTCGATTTAGTCTCCATTAATGCCACGCCGCCGCCGCCGCCACCGTCTCCTGTCGAGCAGTATCCTGCCATACGCTACAAAGGACACAACTAATGTTTCCGCCTTGTTTTATCGTGGTTCCTTGGGAGAGATTCTGGATCGAATCTTTGGAATAAACATCCACCAGCGACTGCACGGCTTCGAGCACGCCGAGTATGGCGACTGCTTTGGCTCAAATGAAATCAACAAGCAACACGAGCCTGATGTCGACCTATGGTCGCATGATCTCCCGGTTCACCTATGCTCCGATTCAAAAATCTCCAGACACCCCATGTGGACAATGAAGTCCGGGAGCTATTGGCCAGCCACGCGACCCTAATGGCTCATCCATCTCCGACTCGCTCAACAACCCGTCAGATCTCTCGACCGTCTCACCGGCGCTTTTTCGGACCTCCCAGTTTTGTTCGCAGCCCAGGTCTCTCCGCTACCCAGATGCCGATCATTCGCCAAAGACGATGTCCTATTCACCGTATGTTCTTTGCTTTGCTCCGCTGTGGAACTTTCCCGAAAGCGTATCGAAGCACCAACGAGTTTTTGTTTCTGGCAATTCTAAGCGGCTCCAAATAAATCGCCGAGGCCTAAGTGGTGAGCCTGAGACGCTGTGGTGTTGATGACCCAGCGCGTGTCGAGTGTTGGAGAAACGAGGTCTTCAGTTCAAGACTGAACAGCTTGCAAACGATCAAAACCCTTCATCTTCGCTCCTCAAAGCTATGAAATCCTTCTCGATTTACAGACTCTGTATCGCTACTATGAGGAAAATATCGGAATGCAGCAGATGGTCCGCGAACAGTGGTGTCCCCGGATCAATCTTCTGGGCATCCCTAAGCTCACGGGCATGTTGGCAGAGAAGGATCTGGCTTTGCCTGTATAATCTCGACGGAATGGCCCGCAACCAGGAGTATTTGGAGGACACAGCAATTATGATCGGCTTACGCCTTGCTATCAAAAATCACATCGAAGAAAGCCCGCCTAAGCTGACGGGCATGTTGGTGGATCTGACTTTTTTGTATGACCTGGACGAAATCATCCGCAATGAAGAGTATCTGGGACACAGTAATTATGACTGGCTCACGCCTTGCTATCAGAAATCACATCGACGAAAGCATCTCACAAGTACCATTGACCACGTCAATGGGCGATGCATCTGGGGAGCATGGGAATCTCGTTTCCATCTGCGCTGGTGGTCCTACCAATACATGTAGACCATCACTGGGCCATCGCCATCGCAGACAACTCTCCATCTCTATAACCTTGCGATTCTCGACCTCGAATTCTCCGGATCCTGTCCCTCGGGATTTCTGTTCCGCTGTATATGCCACCAAATAGAACCAGCATATTCTCAATACATGTCTTTCCAACAAGACAGTGCAGCGGATTCAAAAAAGCCACGGGAGTCGATCTTCAGCGATAAAGTGCTGCGGTCCCAATCTCAACCAACGAAAAAAGTTTGGTGGCATTCGAACCGGGTGTACCCATCAAAAGATTTCCTCAAAATTGGAATGATGCTGCAGGGCTCGTGATACAACTTCCGGCTTTTCATCCGGTGAAAATGGTGCGCGGCGTTGTGGCTCGGAGACAAGCTCATGGAGTCACAGCATCCAATAGACTGTCTCTTTTTGGGCGGGCTGCGACTATTCAGGCGCTGGGTGATGATGATTATAAGTCCTCCGCGAAAATGTGCCTTTTCTGTTTATTTGACAGGACAGGATGCATCAGCTATCCGAAGATGCTGGCGAGTTTAGAATCCCAACATTGAGCGATTTCAAGGGCCAAAACATGGAAAAATTTCGTATTCAAGCTAGGTCCTTTCCTGATATCGGCGAGAAGCTTGTGTGTGGGAAAAAAATCGACTCTGCTACTTGCTGCTCCGTCGTAAAACTCAGTCACGCATTTGTCCCAGCTTCGCCTGCTGCTTGTTGTTGCTAGCATGACCTGATGGTAAAGGTGATTTCCACAGGAAATAAGAACACACTACACAAACGATATGCGAGACTTTCTCCGGTATCCAAATTGGACCGAGCGGAAAATTGACGAAATCGTGACGGAGGCAAAGTACTTTGCTGGAGCCATAGTGGTACGAACTACAAAGGGAGCTGGTACTAAACGAAGTTCCTTTTACTGAACTTGGTGCACGGGCAAGCTCAAGCACTAACTGAGTGACCTGGATACCGAGCACCTATTCTTTGGGTCACTCGTCTGAGCTTGTTCGACCATATGGGCTAAGCTGACATCTTTCATTTTCCCCTGACAACGAACCATTGAAGTCTGGTCTCCACTACGAACTGATTCAGGAAGCCTCTGACCATTTAATGAGTGGATGCAAAATAGCGTTGAGCAAGGAGGGTGTCGTCGCTTCCTAAGAAAGGCGTATCTACATCAGAGCAACCGGCTAGACTTGCAGACTCGAACCTGGTTGTCCAACTCGGTCGCTACAGAGTTTCTCATTTGCACTGATGCATCCCTATGAGGCATTTCGAAGTCCATAACTCCATCACGATAGAGACATCGATTTGCCTTGCCTCGCTGCACTCAGAAGCGTTAGACTCTTGTGCATCTTTAGGGTCGTTTGGTACTGCGGGTTGAATGAACGCAATACTTATACAGCCTGGTGGCGCGTTACAAAGCCAGCCTCTGAGACTTATGTATTCGATTTCGATCATTGATGGGATGATTTGCTTGCGAGAAGCCGTGCTGATACCTAATTCCAGCGCTGCACTGGCAATGTTTGTATTTAAGCTCGTTCGAAGACTCAACTCGAGCCCCAATCTATTCAGCCCATTGGTCTCGGATGTTTTACAGAGTTAGGGTCCTCTTTGCTTTCGACTCGGACATCCTGTCTTGCCTTGAAAGACACGCACTAAAGTTCAATAGCATGTTGTCCCATTATGGTGCTATTGTGAGAGGCAACGAAACTCTGTTGATGCGATCGACAACCCCTCACCCAGATGAAACGTGGCAAATTGGATATACTTAGCATTTATTATTCTGAGGCCTAGATCTTATGGTATCGTTTGATGTCGTCTTCAACGATTAGCCCGGATGCCTCGACCATAACCGATCGACCAGAGGGGACCCAGTTGCTGACATTCCGATCCGATCTCGTCAGGTGCAATCTTTACGGAAAACAATTTTGGTCTTTGACGGTCTTTTTATTTTGAATGCTTGGATTCATCAGCGAGGCATAGTGCGGGTGATCTCAAGATTGGTTGCTTAGCACTCGACCATTTCATCCGATGCTATGTGCATGAGAGGCTTCGGTTTCCTGTATCCAGCCGCGGTGTCGCAGGGTAACATGAGAAAACAAACCACCAGTATTATGACCACAGCCGCGACTTTTAGCGAAGCAGCAATATCTTTCCATTTTGGTGAGTTTTCCTCACATGGGAAATTAGCATCATGACATATCCGAGACTGGCAATGGCGATCATTCATAAAAATTGTCTTTATTCCGGGTGGGAGCTCTGGCTGAAGAATTGTGCTCTGCCGATGACACGAGGCCCCGATACAGATAAATGCCAGCATCAATTGGTGAGAAGAGGTGCCCAACATTGTCCGATTTAAGAACAAATAACCAACACGGTTTGCATTTCTCTTCTTGAACATGAATTGGTTTGAAGCGAAGTGTTCTAAACAATATTTTGGTCGGCATCCTACAAACTGACTAGTGAAATGCCAACTGCTCTAAATGACTTTGGTAATTAGTGGTGACTTTTTACCGCAGATGCAACTAAGCCTCAGTTTATGGCTCTATTTGGTTTCGATTCGGGCAGCCTCGAGACACACCACTCAGCCACTAAACATCCATCCTAAGCTTGGCCGTGAATGCCAACTGAGGTCGAACATGGCTAAATCATCTCGCTGCAGGCATGAAAATGAACAAAAAATAATTTCTTGTTGCTGGTCTTGAGTCAGCA
This sequence comes from Calonectria hongkongensis, assembly GCA_017140755.1. Taxonomy (NCBI): domain Eukaryota; kingdom Fungi; phylum Ascomycota; class Sordariomycetes; order Hypocreales; family Nectriaceae; genus Calonectria; species Calonectria hongkongensis. Next base: position 617,304 of record JAACJA010000018.1, read on the forward strand.
AAAGTGATTCATGGAGGTCTTGGCGCAGCGCACATCTGGCGCAATTCCCTTTGCACCCACGACGTGGAACGACCTGCTCCCCGTCGTAACCCTATTGCAAATTCTTATAAATTTGGATCCATAATCAAGGATATACAGGTCCTGTATCCTTGGCTCGAGTAACTGTCGGCGCCTCGTGCTCTATCCAGAGTTGAAGAGCCTTCTAATGGCTGCCTCGTCCTAATCCCGCGATCAACAAGGAACACCGCCCCAGTCGACTTCTGGAATACTCAATTGGTATCAATATTTGACGCAATCGTCCCTTGAGTTTCGGTCTTAATTAAATGCGGCTCTCCGCCCGAAGCGCACCCTTGCTCCATCATGAGCTGTACGAGTCGTGATGAAGGGCGCCGAGAAGAGAGCCCGGATTTGTGATGGAATCAGTATATTCCCTGGCACTCCGATGAAGCGAGAAAAACTGTAATCTCCGCCCAACCGGTTTTCTCCCTTCATGGCCAAGTTTGGTCTGGATTTATTCTTGAGTGGAACGGAGATTTGCACACCGAGATATTAAACCATGGGTTGCCTCAGGGGTTGATCCTACCGATTCTTCCAGGATATGGTGTATTGGCATTGACTGCGACCTTCCCAGAAGAAATATTCTAACGCCATGACCTTGCAATTTCTGTTAGTAATGGCGCTTGCGACTGCTAAACATATGCTTGCACATCTGCATCGCCAAGTCCGCGCCATGCTCGTGTAAAGGTGCGCTGTGAGCCCTCAGGCGCTTCTGCCGTCTAGACAAGCTGCATCGAGTCAAATGAGCGGCTTTCGGGACATGGGAACGGCTATTAGCTGATGAAGCCATTGCCTTGCCAGCACAGAACATACATTCTTGAATCACGGAGAGCATGAAGGGGTTGTAGTCTTCAAGATCAAGCTACCGGGGTCGACAGTGGCGACTAGTAGGTGCTCTCTCTCCCGCCGTCCACTGAATTAGGTGGTCATTGACGCTGAAGGAGGGCCCAGTTTCACTCGACAAAGAACGTTCGCCAAATTGCGCCGCGCCAGAACCTAGCTTTATATCACCATCAAATACCAACAGCTTCAGCCTCGAAAATGCCAAAACCTCTGGCGGATGGACTGGTACACTTAAATGTGCTTACAAACGTGGGCAGCTCCGGAAGATATTTCTGCATGTGGCCCCAAAATATTTTGCCATACATCCTGTGCCTCGTCTACCCAATCCTTCTATTGAACTGGACTTTGATGCCCACAAGATGATATCTACGATAAGGAATGTAGTAATCGACATGGGGGCTATCAACTTATAGTGGCCTTCGAATCCCACCAGGCAAGTCCTCGAAAACAAACGCCGGACTCATGATCAACATTCCCAAGCAAGTGCACAATGTATGCACTGACAATCACGGACTAAAGTGCCTAAAAAAAGGCCTCCGAAGCTAGATTCAAGCCAGAAGAAGCGGTAAGAGAGCTAAAATTGAACTTCTGGATTATCTTCTGCCACTGGCACTTGCTTAACAGGCCAAAGTAGCTGCGCCGTGTTCGGCAAACCAGACCCACTAGCTGTGAGCTATAACGGCGACACAGAACTTGGGCTCGAGACACATACGGACAGGCCACAAAAGCGACAAAGGTCCCATTGCCCACATGTTGGGATTGGGGCTGAAAGGACACACAGTAGCTAGAGCGAGTGAGGCAGCTCCTAAGCAGCAAGAAGACAATCTCGGGCCTAATCAGTGAGACATGACGAAGCAGAGATTTGGGTGTCGGTCACAAACACTCTTACATATATAAGGTCTAAATTCCAGCGCGGGCGACGAAACCTATCAGCGGGACAAGTGAGCAACAATTTTTCGGTCGACGCCGCAGAAGCTGAGGCTTTTTCGGCAAATTTGTTGCTGAGGATTGACTTTTAGTCCCTTGATATTGGCCACTTGATGTCTACGCCTTATTAACTTGCCGAATCTCTTCTGGCTTCCAATACCTGGCGCGACGTTTGTTGTGGGCCTGTTTTTCAGGCTTTTTCTGTTGGACGTTCAAAGAAGTCACTCGGTATTATCAACGAAGTATCTCCGAAACATCGCTTCAGGATGACAGTTGGAATTTTCGACCTTTCACTGCCGTGTTACCCACTGTTATTTTTACCGTTCTCGACCTAACTATGCATATGATATAATAAGAACATAAAACAAAACGAATCAAGTTTGCGAGACCAGATACGTTGCCAGCAACTCCATGGTCGGCGCGCCCGCGCATCTTTGAGTAATGATAGAGCTTTGCCGCTTATTATGCACGTTTGGATCGTTCTCTAGTGCTTGATGGTTTGACAGGAGAGAGGAAAACGCTTCACTTCAGGAGAGATTTGATACTCAATTATCCTGCGTGATAAAAAGAGTCCGAAACGCTATACATCGTGCCGCTTCCCCCCGAATCTACCCAGACACTTGCCATCTATTCGATCACGCCTTCCTCCTGCAGCACGCTTCTCAGAGACGACAAGTCAAGGTTACAAGGGTCAAAGGCTTACATCAACTTCTCCTCAAGAGAATCTCGTCTAAACATGCGGAATTTACTTGGGATAGGATATATCAGCTTTCTACTCTGGGATCGAGAGACGATGACGAAAAGTCTATCCAGAAGAAGCAGAGAATAAAAGCATGCAGAGAAATAGTTCAACGGTACAGCCATCGGAGAGGTCACTGATAAGATCTCTTTGATATTCCTTTCATATTACCTTTCCTACCGAAAAAGCAATGTCACCTACATCATTGCAATAGACGAAGCAGCCAAGATTTGCTTCCTGATTTATCCTATTCCATTTATGGGACGCCCCTCTGTTTTCAATCATAATTGCGCGAGATGAGAAAAGTTTACACTAGTGGTTCAGACTTGACGCATCAGACTCCGTGGGAAATGGCAGCTCTATTTGCCAACTTCGAACACAGCTTCGTATTGCACATCGACAACCTATCGTTTTGCACCTCCAGTTGTACAATAATATGACTCTACGGTACGGGCCACGGTCATCCATGAATATCATATGGATGGATTCTAGGTTGCTGCGGATATGATCGAGAGAGAAAGAGCCAAGACGATGCACCATTCGATGATCCTAAGAGTTTGATGACACACTCAGAATGATACGCATCACCTATTACCACCCGTGATCTTTTCTGAACGACAATAAAAAGCATTTCAGAGGTATTCTTGATGATATCAACATACGTAAATGCTTCAATCCTGGCGACGCTGGATGGAGTGTCCTCGCAATCTGCGTGTCAACAGCCAGATCGCGAAGATAATAAAACCTCACGATCTACTAAGAGTCACATCACTAGGCTCATAGGATTATGTTAATTTTAGGATTTTAATATGCGCCCGGACTTTTGATGCCGGAAAATACACGTTGGGTTATCAACGTTTCACCAAAGAGCGCTCCAGACCCTTGAACACTGCGGTGTTATCAGCGGAGAAGACAACAGTTCAATCTCGGGACAGAGCTAAAAGATTCCTAAATGCCAAGCGGAACTCACGTCCCAGGCCCCATTAGACGGGTTTGATTCATAGATATAAACCTTGGGGAAGAAGGTTTCGCCCTCGATGAACACCTAAAAGACAGATTTCTCCCGAAGAGGAGCATTGAGGCTCCTCACAAGCGCCATATTTCAAGACAAGACGAACGCTCGTTTCCATTTTACGGGTCATGGATGTTCTATGCCAACAGAGGAAACTGACACCAGCTTCAACTTGTATATTTGTATATCCTTTCAAATGCAAGGCTGAGTCTTTCTCGCCATCATTGGACCTTGGCCGCGATTAGACACAAGAATTCCGAACTTTGGAATGTCATCCAAGATATCATCGGATTGGATAAATGTGGAATGAAAAAGGACCGAGCTGGCCAGTTCATTGTTGGAATGTCTTTCCATCCTGTCGAACGCTTCATTCTGCGTGGTTTTGTCGGTGATGCCGCTCATTTACAAGCTCTATCGCTACATCTCATGTTTGGTGCGTAAAACTGCACGACTATCACACAGCCTACGAAATAACTAGCGAAGAGGCTTGGCTTTTGTACTTCAAACCGGAGGCCCGACATTGTTATAATGCAAGAGCATGATACTCTTCCAAGCAACACGCAACGATGGATTAAACGGATTCAAGGACGCTGTCTATTCGATGTAGGCGTGTACGAGTATGGGAAATACACATCCGGATCAGAAACCACGGTAGATGGCTTTCTTACTTTTCGAATCCTCTGGCTCAAAAAGGGCAAGGCCACTGTCTTCCCTTAGTATTTGAACTCAGCCAAATTTGTGAGCGGAATGGCTTTCAACGAAGCAAACGATGCTTTGAAAAGAAAAAGCTCAGAATGATTCGGATCTTGAGTGGAATATCTGCGACGACTCTCGTCCATAATTTCAGACACCACAGAAGCCTTCCAAAAGAGAGAAGACCGCGACACTTCTATGAAAAACGGAATGAGCTAGAGGAAGGAAGCATTCAAAAGCATTGTCAAGGGCCAAATTATCCAGCTCACAGGCAACTTCGATTTCTGGGTCTAGTGGCTGGTTTGTGCTTTGCTCTGCATTAGAATCCGCGTTGTAACCAAGGACGGCAGCGCGACATTTGGCTCAATCCTCAAGGGTTATATTGCAATGCGGACTAAAATATTTCATGCTTGACATAGAGTACTTCGTGCTTTAGTGGTTAGTCCTTTCTACTTTCCGCCCAAGAGGATTCAACCGGATCAATGGGAAGTATATTTTATACACCTATGCAACTCTTGTACCTAACCAAGTCCTCCTGCTTTGCGAAGCACTTTTTATATTGTCACGTCAACAACAGGGTATGACCTCTTTATCAGAATCAAGGCTCGACCTGATCCCGTTCGAGCCCAAGTCTCAGCAGTTTCCTCTATGTGTGGTCCCTTCAGCTACCGACAAAATTCCAGTTCCTGCGTGGCCATCAAGCCACGAGAATGATTCTCAACCTATAATCAACAGAAATCAAATATACCGATTTACATACAAGCAAATAGACTTGTGGCTGGATTACCGAGAGCTGCATGCTTGGCGAAAGGCATCAAGCCAGGTAATATAATGACATTCCAGGCATGATGTCGAGATACGATCATTCATATTCCATCCCTTAACGCAAGGTTGGCACGAGCGTCGTACTAAACTTCTCCGTGGAAAGAGTAGCAGCAGAGCGGAAAGCACATTGCCGGTTTCTGCCACGAAACGAACACAATATCGCACCCAAGAAGCGTCTCTCCAATGAACGAATCTAGCAAAAGCGCCTTCTATTCTGGACCTAAATTTTCACCAGTCCAATGGCCACGACTCCATGTCAGGGACAACCGTGCAACAATTCCTAACTTTCCGTATCCTCTGATATGAAAGAGGTGCAGCCAAAAATTCCAACCTCCATTGAAACAGAATCTATGAAGCAAAGTACACAGAGAACTTGGCAATTTCTTTCTGTGTGCAATGGAAACCTTCCTTAGAGTTCTAGCTTTTGGTGGTGGATCTCAACTACGATAGTAGGAGCTTCCACCTCATATCTAAAGCAGCTCGCGACTTAATCCCACTATAATCTCCCTATTTCGTCAACTTTGTTATTGGCTTGTATTCTAGCACAGGTAATCAAGCCCATGATTACAAATTGGAAGTTGATCCTACCAAGCTAGTATCATCAAAAACGAATCATCGCACTAGAAATGTGGTAACAAATAATTCCTTAGTCCCGTCTGGCGTCGATCTCAAATTCTTGAGCACAACTTGCAAGTCTACTTCCTCCAGAATAGTAGAGGAGGAAGTAAACACTGCATCACACGGCCATTACAACAAATACAGCTGAGATTTACACCTGGGATCGGTTCCGAATGCAACCGAAACTTGACAGCACACCTTCCTCCCCATCAGTGCGCCCGCTCACCCGGTGGCGGTCTGAAAAAAATCTCCTATAAAAGGGTAAGTTCGTGGCTCTCCTAATGACTCAAAATTTTAAAACTAAACTAAGAGCAACTTAGGGATTATCCCAGGATTTCGAAATCGTCGCTTTTCTGGTGATGTGTGACCTCTACAAAGACCACAGAATACCGAGTTATATCTACGCTTGTCTAGTATTCATCATCTTTCACACGCCAAAAAAAGAAACAGATCTCGGATCCCCTTGAAGTTTTCCCTTTCATCTTCGATGCATTCGGCATCCCCTCCTCCTTCAATTCCATTCAGAGAGGCGGACACAAAGGAATTGAATCAATACTTGTGAAATGCGGCCATACAAAAACCGACACTTTCAAAATACTCTACAGTTTATGGTTCGCAAAAGACATATCTCAAGCATCTAGTCATCTCGATGCAGAACCCGCAATACAGGGAGTGTGTCCAGTCTCAATCATATATGGCAGCACTGGATTCTTTGCTCGCCAATGTGAGCATAAACTCTTATTCCAAGATGTATCGAAGCGGCGCGAAGAAAGACCTCATTGAACAGAAAGCGATGGAAATAACAAAACTTTTGAGAATGATGCTGAAGTTTGCCCTATGAATAAAATATCAGGATCTCCGCCATACCAATTTTTACAGCAAATTAAGACGGTCAACGAATACATTTAAACTTTTCAGAAGCATATTACGACTTCCACCACGGACTCGCATCGAGGATGAAAAGTATGGTGAGCTTTTCGAGGCATGGAACAACATTCAAAAAACGCTACATCAACTACAACCGCATTCAACACGCCGAGCAGAGGGCCATTCTTTGTGCAGAATCCTTTCTTCCAATACCGATTCGACAAGAAAGCAGGCAAAACAATATGCTCATTACAACAAGTTACTTTCACAAGTTTGGCCTTCTCTAGAGTACTCACCTGTCACATGAATTTGGAAGAACCAAGATTTCACCAATCAACCAAACTCACCACATCATCCCAAGGGCTGGGTTCACCACTTACCTAGACAAGTATTCTTCGTCCTAACATTTCATCACTTAATTATATTTCTACGTTATTGGATTTACGGAGAGAGCAGTTGGTACTAATCCTTCGATGCTTTCTCCGGTAACCTCTATCGGAGGTCGCCATTGAAGCAAACAAAGCGGTGCAAGATTCGTTGCTGCTATCTCAACATCTTATCAATTCTTGAAATTACTACAACAACCACAAACTAAACCAAACTGCCATTATTTGAGCTCCATCGGTCGCTCTGGTGACAAAATTGAGCTTGAGGCTGGCCAATCATTACAACCCCTACCTGGACAGACCAACTCTGCAACTGCGTTGCTTGGGTGGGCAGTGAGGTCTCGTAAGCTCGAAATATAAGTGAGGGCTGGAAAAGTTTCGAAGCTTCTTCTACCTCGCTGGAGGACTCTCAGTTTATTCTCCGACTTATCCGATCAAAAAGATCTTTTTTTCAATCAACTAATCTCCTCATTTTAAGCGATATAAGTGTTGTTGTCCAGCTTCAAGAAGGATATCAGACGCGTGATGGGGTGTTTGACCAGCCAATCCAGAATATTCTGTTCAAACATATCATTTCCGACTTCGGGTAAAGTCAGTCATACCAACGACAGCAAAACCAATGAGGTGATAATAAACAACAGGTAGAGTTCGGGAAAATGATACTCCAAAACCAGAATAAATCAACTGGCGACAGAATTGAGCGAGGATAAACACACACATCTACACCAACTATCTAGGTTTCGGTTCGCAGATGCGGACAAACCCGAGCCGGTGGGAGCTCACGCCACACAGAGCTTTACATGGCAAAATTGCCGTGCGACGCGGGCGGCCTGTCGAAAAATGCCAAGCAAATTGCAAAGGTAGGTTTTGCCCTCATTGCGCGCCTTATGCTCGGCTACAGCTGACGATGGAGATTAGACTTCAGCCACACTCTTGCTACTAAAAGAAATCTTGCGCTCCTTCAGATGGCCAAACTGAGACTGAGAAGGTCTTCTCCGGATGCCTCTCTTTCCACCTCATGTCCGGAACCAATTCATAACAGCAGCTGGATTAGAGATCGGCAAGCCTAAAAGGGGAATAGACCCACAAACCTATAATAATCTCCCTGCATTGGTAACCAATTCACAAATACCCTTCAATCTTTCGTGCGACTTAATTACTGGGACTGCTTCTCGAAGCAAATGAACGCCGGCTTAGCTTAGCCAAAGAAGAAGCAAACGCCGCCAAAAGCACCAGGATGCGACCAGAGACCCCGCATCTCTTCTGAACAGACTATACGAAGCCATACCGTCGCCGCTACACTTGAAGGATACTTTTAAAAGATTAGGATGCAGCATGAACTATTCGCATCGCCCGAAATTATTCCAGAGGGAGTCTTGGTCTGGGGATTTAATCCCAGGCAGGCCAAAGAAAAGCGAGCATCTCTTGGGTTTGATTTGCCATTCTATCCTGAAGGATATTCCATTGCCTCTTTTCACAATCACCAATTCTAATTGCCAATTCAACTTTCCTATTGGATAAAAGCCGGTGCTTCTTTAAATTTGACTTGCCATTCTTTGATGAAGGACATTGCAGCCGCCTCATTCACCGAAAGACAGCTCAGAGAAGTATCGGCAGGCCACTGGCAAAGACAGTTTGCCTAGGTTTTCTTTCAAGGTGGATAGGGTTTATCCCAACAAACACCAGTATCATATTCCAGGCACAGACGTCAATTCTTATCGCAGGCACTGATCTGAGTCGAAATGCATACAAGAATCATGTGGATTCCGTCGCCGGAGATCCCTTAAAGTCTCCTTAGAGCAAATATGATGCATCAGCAAATCGAAATCACTAGCGCTTTAAATGTCATTGGCGGAACAGAATTACATCTTCACAAGCGTCCCATCTTTTTCCGGAGCTTCGATCTCAGCCTCGACTATCGGCAGTCAAAACACGACCATGATCAAACAGTCATTCAGAAATCCGGCGAAGAGAATTCAATACGAGCTAACGATGCGACTTGATCCGGATCCGTAGCGATTTCTCGCTGATAAAAAATACGGCATAGTAACTATTCGTTGCTAGTATCTAACAGCCTGAGTTTCAAGGGGTGCTGCTCATTTGTTGCAATTGGGAGGGTTTGCGATGATCATCAAAAACCATTTCAAAACGTACGATAACGAGGACTGTCTGCCCAAAGACGAGCTGATCAAGTTCATGATTAACTATCGCAAAAACGTGATAACCATCAGCCTTTTGCCATCATTCAGTACAGCAGAAGAAAGTCTGAATGAGCCCGGAGATATGCTTCCTCTGCCTCATTACTTGATAACGCCTAATGCCGCAAGGCCGACGATACGCTCTTCAGCATGGTCCTTGGTATTATATAACCGAGTGGTTGGTTATGCTTCAAATTGTTTGGCCCTCAAGCATTCCAACTAGCTTCCCTACGATGTTGTCGTCCCGCTAAAGAACGCCGAAACCAAGCCACAAGTTATTAAAAGCCAAAGCTGTATTCTTCAGCAAAATGTTGATGTCTTGACAAAGGGCTAAGAATGTTTAATATTCATGGCAATACTCAGCGGGTACGAGAGATTTGATCCAGCGACAATATATCCTAGAAATGCGACTCGGCTCACTCCAGTCCCCCCCGATGTGGACTGCACGCTGTTGATGCGGCTTACGGCACTTCCGAAGACGATTGAAGTTCCTCTTCCGTAGGGTTAACGACAGAATGTAAACACTAGTGTTTGATACCACTACATTCTACGACATCTTTGGGCTTTTCACAACTGGCATTCATCAGACGCAAATAGCCGAGAGTAGTGACGCATTCGCCAAATCCAACGTTCATGATGAGCCTGCAGTTGCCAAAGCCTAAGGGCGATTCTATTTCCACTCGTATTCACGATTTTTAGAGTGAAGCTCTTGGTTCCGTTATTGGATATTGGCGTCGTTGTTCTTGTTCTAGAAACTGGCTTGTTTTGGGAGCTTCTCAAGGGTCGTTTCTTCGTAGCTCGCTTCAATTTGGCATGTGCCATTGGACTCCAGAATCATCACGGAATGGTCGTATGAAGGGACGGAATACGCGTTTTTTTAGCTTCCATGTTAATCTAACAAGGCTTTCGACAACCCATATCCGTCTTGCACAAAAAGTGGAAGATCCTTCGACGGCAGCCCAGAAATCTCGGGCTCAAGCTATGGCCAGGTTAATTGATGTGTTGCAGATACCCTGGAAGGTTTTAATCCACCATTGGTATTTCTCCAAGCTTGTGATGAGGCCTGACGAAGAAAGAAATCTGCCTCTTACGAGCTCCATTGTTAAAAATGCCGGCTCAAAATAACAGGCAAACACAATATTCGAACCAAGAAACGCTCCTCGGAGCGATACCAGAGTTGTTGCCGGAATCAACTCGCCGGGGATTCTACCATCGTTGCGAAAGCCTTTTACATTCACTCCTGCGCAGAAGTCGTATCCTTCGTCGCGATGCCAAAGCACTCTTTTGGGGAAATCTTTCACTTTCAATCGCAGGGGCATGAAGGGCTTTCTTCCTCAAGAATCATAGCCCCTTGGGCCTACAATGCGAAATTCGTGCGACAAGCTTGAGAAGCGCGAATTGAAACTCAGAACAAAGACCCAGAGTAGTCAGATTATCCATTTCTAATCATTTTCTTGGAAAAAGTGATATATCAAAACATTGCTTGCAAGTCTTCTCAAGACCGCAGCAACGGCAGATCGCCAGGTTCGTCATACCTCTCATATTGATGGCATTGGTGGTGGTGCCACCACGGGATGTGTCGGCACCATGGTCCCACCTCTCCAGAGCATCAAAATTTTGTGGGCAAGATGAGGACCTCATGAAACTGAGAAAGGTGTTTTGGGATGTAAAATGTAACTCGGGTGTGAATTATTATGGCTTCGTTTAAAGGCAAAGGTGACGGATTTTGTCAGACTAGGATGTTGGATTCAAGGGGGGTGATGCCACTACTTAGCCACCACCAAATATGTAGAAGCGGACACGTTTGTGCCGAAATGAAAATGGTATTTAAAAAAGGGGCGAGGTTTTTTTTTCCTCAGTGTGATAGGTGTGTGTGCGTTTCTAGCGGCTTTTTCAGGCAATGAGATTATTGAAACAAAAAATGTCGTGATATCGATGTCGTACTACGCACTCCAAAAGCAACGAAACAGCCGTAAAATTCTCCGCCGATTCCGCCCGTCCGCCGGGGGACCTGACGTAGAGCACGGGGGCGCAACATTCCCCCCCAACGGCTGCTGGCCCCTGGATCCCAGTCATGCGGTGAAAGGGAGGCCGGGGCCAGCCAATTGCGCAGGGGGGGACGCTAAGGAGAGAAGACTCGGTGAGGCGACGGTAATAATTCTGGACGGAAGCCCAGCCGGCCAGCCAGCACGCGACAGGGCAGGCGGACAGGACTCTCTGGGGGGAGGGATATATCCAGATTGAGGAACACTGTAAGACATTGCTGCTGGTTAAATATTATGCGGATCCCCCGCGGGGGATTGCTTCCTTTTCCCTTTCTTCTCTACTATTTCCTAAAAGTCGTTAGGCCGTTTCCCTCTTGCTCCCGCACTTACATCTTATCAGCCCGGCACTCGGGTCACTGCGCGCGTGGCAGTCGGGGGCACACGCAGTCACATATTAGCAGCCGTGTTGTCTCTTCTCGCGTGGCGTCAATCTTTTCCCGCAATTGCTTTTGCTTGCTGGCATTTTGTCCTTGCTTTTTTTCTCCTTGGGCTGCTGTTTATATATCTCAAGACTGTGCGCGCCCGCTTACGTGAAAACTGAAGATCTCCTCCACCTCTCCCCATCGCGGATTGCCCTCACCCAAGATGATCGTGGACACGGACTCGGACGACCAGTCGACGGCCGGGTGCCAGGGGTGTGCGAAGATCCGGCAGACGGAGAAGCTTGACGAAGAGAGTGGCACATTGAGTGAGTAAATGGCGTCTTCTTTTCTTGTCCTTTTTGCTATTCATGCACCGGCGTTCAGCGCATCCTTCCATCTTCCTCTGGTCCATCTCTTACTGGGTGGCGTCGCGTGCCGTGTCTTTCTCACATCCCGTGACTCACCTTATTTGATTGGTGGTCTCTTTTTTTTCTGGTCTAGAACCACGCTTTCAGCTGTCAGCGTTTCCGGGTGAGCACAATCAGGATTCTGGGGAATCTACGTCAGCTCGTGTCAGTGATATCCCCATGTGCTCTTTTAACTCATCCCAAGACGGAAACGATGAAACCCAAAGCCGGCCCAACCAAGGCGAATGAGGCTAGTGCCCTTTGATGGGCGTGGCTGGTGGCCGAGGCTGAAGCTAGGGGGGAAGCTTCCCCTCACTCGCAAGGCTGAGAGCTCCCTGTGGCGCAAATAGCTTCAACTCTGCTTCCCGTCTCGCTCGTCGTCGTCCTGCTGCCTTCCTCTGTCGCCCCAACAAATTGCGCGCATCTTGTCAACGTGGCAGAATGCGGCTGCTACGCTCCAGAAATCCGATCATTGCTCACTAAGTTTGCCCGTCGCCCGGAAAGGACAACGACAAGCCCAGCACCTCTGGACATCGCGTCATCGCTAGCCGTCCCACCCCCGGCCACGGCGGATCCCTGACTCTTTTTCTCAGCACGCAGTGTGTCATCGCTAGCAATTGCTCTTCATTTCATCTTCTCTTGCTGTGGCGGAAAGCTGTATGTTTTGTTGATTGTTCCGTTTATTCAAGGAGTCGACTCATCTTTTGCGTTGCTTGTGCTCATTGCTGGCTTTTTTTTTCCCCTCCAATTAATACTCTGCTAATCCACCACCCCTCCCAGCCCCTGTCACGATGCCCTCGCGCTCGGTTTCGCCCACCATGTCGCCTGCTGCCAAGTCTCCAGTGCTCAGCCCGCTCGAGGTTGATGACGACGCCGTCATGACACCCGAACTCGTTCACAGCCTGAGCCACGCCAGCACCGTCCTCGCCCTCGCCGTGAGCCCCCAGCACGAGACCATCTACGCCGGCACCCAGGACGGCGAGATTGTTGCGTGGTCTCTCGACACCTTCAACCAGGTCAACCGCATCCAAGCCCACAAGCGCAGTGTCCTCTCGCTCTCCTTCTCTCCCGACTACTCCCTCCTCTTCTCCAGCGCCGGCGACCCAATCATCAGCGTTTGGGACCCCAAGACACTGTCCCGCCTGTACGAAATCTACAGCTCCTACGACGTCGGTGACATCTTCTGCACCGCCTACAGCCCCCAATACGAGACGCTCTACATTGGTGCCCAGAACGCTAGTATCCAGTGGATTGGTCTCAAGGATGCCTCAGCGACTGTCGCTCCTGACTCGCAGCAGCATCCTGACCGCCGCAACCACCGCTTCTTCGACTCCAAGGCTGTTGGTGGCGGCGCCAGCACACCGAGGCGCAACGATGACAGATGGGGTCTCATTCCCAAGGCCCAAACGGTCCTAGAGATGCACGCTGGCTCTATTCGCAACTTTGCGCACTACGGTTACGTATACAGCATGCTCGTGGCCAAAGGCCCAACCGTGGAAGTGGATGCAGACCAGGACGTGTTGATTTCCGGTGCTGGTGATGGAACCATTAAGCTTTGGAATTTAGGCCCCACAAGCGAGGACGACGATAATGCTGGAGGCATTCAGGAGATAATGACACTGGGTACGGATGATGCCGAATCGGTCTTGTCGTTGGCGCTAGACAATTCGTTCTTGTATGCCGGAAAGCTCGATGGTATTGTCGAACTCTGGGACCTTGACACAGCGCAGCGGCTACGTGTGCTCAAAGCCCACGATTCCGACATCATGTCTCTTCAGATGAGCTGGGGTTATCTGTGGGCTGCCGCCAGCAATGGCTGGGCTAGCGTAAGTGATGGTAGTCATGATGAAAGCTCAGGTCAGCTCACTAACACTATCACAGAAATACAGTACAGCCCACTACGGCAAATACAAAAATGACAATGTCACTCAAAAGTACCAGTGCCTTGCCCGCTGGAACGCCCATCAGGGCAAGATCCTAGCCTCGACCACCATTGAGTACAAAGATAGACAATTATACTTTACCGGATCCAATGATGCCAACATTTCCATCTGGACTATTAAAGGAGATGCTTGTGCCAAAAAGGATGCGGCCCAAGACTCGGACGACCTTCTCTTGTCTACGCTCAGGGACTTTGTTTCTTACAAGACCGTTTCGTCCAGGCCCGAGTTTTCTGAGGACTGTCGCAAGGGTGCGACATATCTCGGAGCCTTGTTCAAACGACTGGGCGGCCATGTTGAAATGCTGAGCGCTGAGAAGCCTCACAATCCTGTCGTGTACGCCAAGTTCTCAGCAAAGAAGGAAGCAGCCGAGACTCGAAAAAAAATTCTATTCTACGGACATTACGATGTCGTCGCTGCTGACGGCAAGAAAGGAAATTGGTCGTCTGACCCTTTTACCATGCACGGAACCAATGGCTTCCTGTACGGTCGAGGTGTTAGTGACAACAAGGGCCCTATAGTCGCCGCCCTGTACGCCGTTACAGACTTGATGCAAGCACAGAAACTACAAAATGACATCATTTTCCTAATTGAGGGTGAGGAGGAGTTTGGATCTCTCGGATTTGAGGAGGCAGTGAAGAAGCACAAGGATCTCATTGGCGACGTGGACTACATTCTGTTGGCCAATAGTTATTGGCTGAATGACGAAGTCCCATGCTTGACGTATGGTCTCCGAGGTGTTCTTCACACTACGGTATGCGTCGATGCGCCTCGTCCGGATATCCACTCTGGTGTCGATGGATCATACATGATGAATGAGCCTCTTTCAGACCTCACGCAGATTCTTTCTAAACTCAAGGGCCCCGGCAACCGCGTTCAGATTCCTGGATTTTACGATGGCATCCTTGAGGTGACAGCCGAGGAGGAAGCACGCTATGATGAAATCGCCTCAATCCTGATCCGCAACAAACCCGAGGCCGGCCCAGAGGATCGCCTGAAACAGTCGCTAATGGCGCGATGGCGAGAGCCCAACTTGACGCTTCATCGGTACAAGGTATCTGGTCCTGATGGCAGTCTGGTCAGCAGTCACGCCAGTGCACACATTAGCGTGCGACTAGTTCCCGGACAGGAATTGCAAACCGTCATAGAGTCGTTGACAGCCTTCCTTCAAAATGAGTTTGGACAGCTTGAGTCACAAAACAGACTAAGCATTGAGATTAACAACAAGGCCGAGCCATGGCTTGGTGACCCCACAAACGACATCTTCCGAACCCTGGAAGAGGTGATTCTCGAGTCGTGGGAAGAAAAGTTTGCACCCTCTGGCAGCAATTCTGAGGAGGCATCCGAAGACGATTCGGAAAAGAAATCATCCGAGGAGGATGCAGCTAAGGAGAAGAAGAGCAAGTCTAGCAAGCCTCGCAAGCCGCTATTTATTCGTGAGGGCGGCTCCATCCCCGCCATTCGGTTCCTGGAGAAGGAGTTTGGAGCGCCAGCAGCTCACCTCCCCT
This sequence comes from Calonectria hongkongensis, assembly GCA_017140755.1. Taxonomy (NCBI): domain Eukaryota; kingdom Fungi; phylum Ascomycota; class Sordariomycetes; order Hypocreales; family Nectriaceae; genus Calonectria; species Calonectria hongkongensis. The sequence continues at coordinate 632,731 of JAACJA010000018.1, forward strand.
GTGGACTTTCGAGCGACTCGGCGCATTTGGACAATGAGCGGATGAGCCTTGTCAATTTGTTGAAGGCCAGGGAGATTTTTGCCAAGGTGTTTGCGCGACTGTAAAAGGAATTCGCGGGCCATGCAGCAGTGATACGACAGAGATTGATGGTAGACAATAAGATGCTTAGATACCCGGATGCACGAATTAGGTGTAATAGATTGCTTTCCATGAATGAATGGTCACAATGGCAGCCGTGTCTTGGAGCTATTGAATGCGTGTATGAACTTTTTGAGACAATGGACTGTTCTCGACCATTTTAATTGATCGCCACCCCCAACTTTTTGGTGCTCAGATATTATCTGCCGTGGAGGTGGATGAGGGATTATGCAGACCAACGTGGCAATACAGCTCGCACGTGTAGCCGCCCAGATGTGAAAGTGGCAGGCACACCTATCCAAGGGTAGAACCGGTGGCTTAGATGTTAATCATCACAATGAAACCATATGACCAATGCCGGAAGCGATCGATCTCAGCTCTTGCTGCCCTGCATCTGATGCTACCCTACAGTTACCGGAGTGGTGGGATGGTGGGCTGGTGGGCGGTGCTGATTAGCTGAGCTGGATATGGGTGTTGCACAGCACTTGCACTTGCACTTGCGGCTTAAGCGAAGCGATATGGTTCCATGTGTGTGTCGCATCAGGGTTAAGGGCTGGTTGATGCAGCGCGGGCTCGCCTACTGCGTCGGGAACGTTAGGCGGGCTCACCCTGAAGCAGCCAAGAAGGGCATGTCTCTGTATCTGGAGGCGATGGGATGGAGGGATCGGACGCCAGCGAGCAAACCAACTAAAATTAGGGCCCCTCCCCTTGCCTGTTGCTGGTGGTGCTGCGCCGCGTTCGACTCGGGTGAGCCCAGCGGTGCGTCCAGTGGTGGTGCGTCCAGCGGCGGTGCCTCGCAGGAGCCCCCAGTGCCCCATTGCACAGAGTCAGCCGGGCCCTACCGGGTGGGAACCAGAGGGAGGGCCATTCATGACTGGCGCTGTCGATCACTTTGCCCCCCCGCGCGCGCCCAGGCCCCCCTCTCCCCCGAACTGGCCCCAATTTGCAGAGGGACAAACGCCTGGCAGGGCGCTCGTGGAATTACCATTCCTGGTACCCTTGGCCTTACGTCGCGACGTAGATTTACAGTTTACATGTTACGAGGGTCAGAGTTTCCAGAAGGTCCCCACCTGCCTCGAATGCAGCGCTGCTATTGCTTGGGAAGGTGAAGAAGAGGGTCGATGGCCCAGGGGGGGAATTGCAACTGGGTTGGTGATGAGGTGGACGGCGTAAAAAAGGACACACCATATTGCCGGTCCGCGGACATTTACTTTGGTGGTGATGCAGATGCAGATGCAGGCACACTCACGCACACACATACACACGCTTACTGGTTCTCGTTTTTATTTATTTATTTTCGCCCTTCCCGTTGATGCCGCGCCTTCCCACAGGGGGGCTCCATCCTTTCCCCAGTCCTGCTGCAAGCGCCATTGCCCATCTTTTGAGGCGCAATTCGGGCTCGCGTATTGGGCCGTCGATGAGGCTAGTCCCGTCTGGAGCTGGCGCTGATGGGATGGTGCTGACGGGAAGGAGGCAGCTCGCTGGGCCTGGAGGCGCACAGGGACGGAAAGCCGGAAGGCGGCAAGCGGAGGGGGGGGGGCACCTGGTAGCCTGGCTGAAATTGCAACAGGACCTCCCAATGTGGGAGGAAGTCATGGCCATCATCATTATACTTTTTGGAGTGGACAGCGCAGCCGGGGTTTTCTGGGCGAGGGACAAGTTTTTTTCTCACTTCCGTTTCATCCTCCATCGAGGCTTCCAATTCCGTCTTCTTTTCTTTTTCCTCTTCCAGGGCTGTCGCGTTTGCTTGGACCAAAAAAACAATACCACCACACTCGTTTTCCCTTTCAGTTCTTCACACTCGCTCATTAAAAACGCCACAACTGGCTTGTGCTCCCTCCTGTCACTGGCTGCTGAACGCTGTGTCGTCGAGCCCACCCGATCTCGTCCTATCCTATTTTCGGACTGAGGCTGGCGTGGCTGACAACCGGCTGAAGGAGCTATTTGCATCTGGCCCAATATTGCGCCGCCGTCGCTCGCTCGCTCCTTCTTCAGACCTTCATTTACTTTTTCATCCTGATCACACTCGTTTTTCTTGTCCTGTATCCCCCTACTCGCCTGCCCGTTGACTTACTCGCCGTTGCCACACTGGCTGAGGAGGAGTCGTAGTAACCTGCCCCGATTGCAACTCACGCTTACAGTGAATGCGAATCAACATCGCCGCGATACATTGACACAGCCCCGAAGAAACTCGGATCCCTCAGCATCATGGCGCCCCGATCGCTCTGGTCGGCGCTTCCTCTGTTCCTCCTGCTTACGCCCTCGCTTGCCACCGTTTCCAACGACTTTTCCTTCTACCCTTCAGGTTCCCGAACATGCCTGTATGACGCTGCCGACGCCGCGGGCTGCAATTCGAAGAGCACCATCTCGGCCCTCAACACATGTCTCTGCGGCAACAACAATGACTTTGTCATCAACACGGCCAAGTGTGTAGGCGAGAAGGATTCGGGCAATGTCGACACCGTCTACAGCACAATGTCGAGCGCTTGCTCCGACTCCGGCACGCCTCTGAGCGTTAGCAAGTCAGAATTCGAGTCTGCTGCTTCTGGATCCTCCGACACCACTACCGCCGCCGATTCATCCACAGCAGAGCCCACCTCTACCGATGCCGCGTCGTCGACCGATGACTCCCAGGCAACCACGACAGCCGACACTGTCGCGACCCAGTCCGCTTACACCACCACCGTTGGAGGCAAGACCGTCACTGTAATCCCCACGCAGACCCACACAGCATCTAGCGACTCAAGCAGCAGCGGCAGCAGCAGCAGTAGCAGCAATAGCAACAGCAGTGGCCTTTCTTCCACGGCCACAATTGGAGTTGGAGTTGGAGCAGCGGTTGGCGGTGCCGCCATTGTTGGCGCAATCGTGTTTTTCGTCCTGCGCCGCCGCCGTTCAAGAGACATCGAGCAGGCCAATCACCCCGTGCTTCTCCAAAACCAGCAAGGCACACCCCAGAACCCATCACCTTTCGCGCCGCCACCTCCCTCTGTCACGCCAGCCGGAACCTTCAGTAGCGACTCCCATTCGAAGTGGACTGGCGGAACATCACCCAGCCCAGCTTCCGCAGGTTGGAACACCCCCGGTGGCGTGACCCCACAGTACCAATACAACACACCTGGCCAGATGAACCTCGCACCGGGCGCTGTTCCTCAGATGCAACAAGTACACCCCCAGGTCTACGAAATGGACAGCAGCCAAACTTACTCGACCCCCGCGGTGGAAATGCCTGGCTCTGACGTGCAGAGGAGGTAGTCGCTGAGACGCTTGTGGAACACGGCGCGCTAGGGCACATGGAACCTGGGAGGCGCGTGGTTAATGCAGCAACGCACTGAAACACTGCTTGACGCATGACGGAATGGCCGGAATCTAATGGCAAGACAATGGGAGCGATGGCGACTGAAAAGGCAGCGCCTGCGAGGAGTTTTTTCTTTTTTTTTCTGGTTGCTTGAATTTCTCAAGTAAATCTACTGGATAACGATGGATCCTGAATTACAGCATCTTCACGCACATATTCTAGACGTACTATCTTAATAAAATACCAGTCTCTTCACGATCTTACCATATGTCTCTAAACACTTTGCTTTCGTGACTTGCCCTCCACGTTTAACGCTATAGAGTCCAAGTGTCCTAAGGCATTGGTTTGTAGGGGAAATAAATAAATACAATTATTCAAGAATTCTGTTAACAGACTAATTTATTTATTTATGTATTTATGTAATGCTTATTTTCTGCGGAGAAATATGAAGTGTGTCGTCGATTCAATTGAGGGATGCTGGGGCAAAAATGTCGATTCGGCACTCTTTCCCAGGCGTACGGCACAGCGCTGCAGGTCAGTACCTTTTTTCTTCTACTTGATTGTGGTGAATACATGCATGCTGTATAAATGACCCAGCCCTTTGTTTCCATATCAGGTCACCAATGCGATGATGTGGAAATTTGATGGCTAACGAGGCGTGCCAATTGATGGAAGCCAAAATGATGCTCGGCTCGGCATCCCGACGCCGCTTGTAGCCAAGTTTGCGGGACGCCTGTGTGGCGGCGCCTCAATCGTCTAGGCCTGGCGGCGGCAATCGCTCGGGCGATGTATTTGTAACTGATAGATATTTTCAGAGTTAGGTTACTAAACGTGGAATATCAGTAGGCAATTGAAGTATGAGATGCATACAATTAAACACTCCATTGAATTGTTGGGGTGATACGAATAATGCATCGCTGAGCTCGGCGGGTTGACCCAACTTATCAACCTCGGGACACGGCAGAGGATCCATTATCAGCTGCTTGTCTTGGACGTACAGACGGCGGGCAGGGGCAATGCGACATGCATGCCCACTCAACGAATTTTCCTCGTTTTCAACTTCAAAGCTACAACTTAAAATTGCATATCACGACCAAAAAAACCACAGACGACGAGTGAACTGCATAGTCGAAGATGGCTGACACGACCTACGTCCTCATTACCGGGTACGTCCTGAAATTTATCCTGGCCAATTTCCTTTTTCGGCTTGTCAGCATGCACCGCCGCAGGAGCGTGTGTGTCCGTGTCGGGCGCAAGCCGGAGGAGAGAAAGGGCGGTCGGGAGTTGATGAAATTAGTTAAGGCCGGACCCTGCTGACGATGGGGAAATCGGCTGCTACAGGTGCTCGCCAGGCGGAATCGGTCATGGGCTCGCCCTTGAGTTTCAGAGGAGAGGTGAGAAAATAGCCTTGCGAGCCAAAAGTGGAGAGAAGGGAAGGCCCTTGGGGGGATGGATGACAGAGGCTTCCCCCCGTATGAGGCGAGACGAGCGTTTCTGACGATCCCGCGTGCGACAGGATGCCATGTCATTGCGACGGCGCGAAATACGGAGCTGATCCGGCACATGGAAGGCCCCGGGGTCACCGTATTTGAGCTCGACGTCACCAAGCCCGCGAGCATTAACGAGTGCAGGGACAAGGTGGCCGCCCTGACGGGTGGGAAGCTCGATATTCTGATTAACAATGCGTGAGTGGCCGAAAAAGCACACCAACACCATGAATTATACTTGTGGAAAAAAGAAAAAGGAAAAAAAGGGATAATTGTTGACATGATAAATGTAGCGGACGCACTCATACAATCCCGGCCCTGGATATGGAACTCGACGATGTGCGAGCCACGTACGAGGTCAACGTCTTCGGCCCAATGTCCATGTCCAAGGCTTTTGCGCCGCTGCTGATCCAGGCACGGGGGCTCATTATCAACATCTCGTCCATTTCGTCAGTAGTGCCGTACCTGTTTGGTGCCATCTACTCGTCGACGAAGGGTGCCATCAACACATACTCGCGCGCCCTGCGCATGGAGCTGCGACCCTTTGGCGTCCGCGTCATGGTGGCCATGACGGGCACCGTTCGCTCCAACATTGCGAGCCACTTCCACCGCAGCCTGCCCGCGGATTCGCTGTACCTCCCCGTCAACGACGCCTTTGAGCGCCGCCTCGTCTTTAGCCAGACGACGGCTACCGTGTCCACGGCCGCCTACGCCCGCAAGATTGCCTCCCAGGCTCTCCGCGGCGAGGGCTACCTAGGCGGCCTCATCGGTGGCACGCCCGACTGGTACTGGGCTGGCGGCATGTCGAGCACCATCTGGAGCCTGACTCTGCTCCCGCGGTGGGCGAGTGAGCGGGCCGTTGCTGTCTTCTTCAAGATGGGTGTCATGGGTAAGAGACTCAAGGAAGCGTGGGGGGCTAGGAAGTAGAAGAAGTAAGCAAGTCACACGACGAGCATAGATGAGCAGGCGGGGAATGTTGAAAATGGACATTGGTATACGTCGCTTGTGTATGATTAATTTGATGTTCAAAAAAAGGGCTAATCCCCTTGAACATTTTTGAAGGATATCTCGTATTTCATGGGCCTCGTTGAGACCAAGTGTGTGTTCTATATAAATTTACCATATTCGTCCTCCCCGCTTCCCATCTCAACCAAGGGAAGGTTTCTTTTTTTCGTAGATGACTCCTTAAGCCCACTTTCCAAGAAGACTCATGAGGACCATACCAGCGATCAATCCAAACATGGCCAGACTCGTCGTGAGAGCGTTGGCGTCCGTCAGTTCTCCTCCCAGCATCCAGTCGTGCGCCCACATCTCGACGAGGCCAACCCAGATCAGAATACCGGCCGACAGGGCATCCAGAGTACCGATGGCGACAAGCGTTGCGGGGTCGTTTCCGTTGAACTTCTGGAGGACACCGATACCAATGGCCATGCCGATGGGCGTGACAATGGCGAAGCCGGAGGCGAGCAGCAGCTTCTTGGAGAGAGGGATGGTTGATGGCTGAGAGCGGTCGACGGTGGGCGTGGGCATGTCGTGGGCGTGCATGTGGGATTGGTGCGTGTGGGAAAAGGTGGCACCGTAACCCAGGGCGGCGATTCGGGTGCCCAGAGCGATGCCCTCAAAGAGCTGGTGGAAGACGATGACGACGGCGAGGGTTGCGAAGAAGGAGTCGCCAGCGACAACGAGGGTGATACCAATGACTGGGGGAATAGTTAGTCTTTGTTCATCTTTTGGGGATTGGAGGAATGGAGGGACTTACGCAGCGAGTGGAAGATGATACCGGCTTCCATGATGCTAATGTTGGCCATTTCCGCAGAGGCCTGGGCCTTGGGGGACACGTCCGTCTCCGATTCCGACTCGCTCTTCTTCTTGGCCTGCCATCGCATGGCGCGGGCGACGATGAACTCGATGAGGAAGGAGATGAAGAGACCGGCCATGACGATGGCGGAAGTGACACCTTCGTATTCGAGGTCGTACATACACTCGTTGCTAAACATCATGCTGGCGTGGGTATAAAGCTGAAATACGAATACTTGATTAGGTCTATGTGCGTTTTGTTGTTGTAGACCGGGTTGGTTGACTTACATGAATAAAGGCAGTCGAGAGAATGACTCCGGTACCAAACTGCTTGAGGACGGTGAGGACAATGTTGGTCTTGACCTGGTAGAAGTTGGCCATGAGGATGGGGCCGAAGACACCGATGGAGCTGGCGACGAGGACGACGAAGAGCATGCCGATTCGGATGGGGATCTTGTAGTCGCGGTCCTTCCGCTCGCAGGTGGTGGTGGAGGAGGAGCCATTCTCGGATTCTCCGGAGCCGACACAGTGTCTGGAGAGAGCATGTGAGTATATAAAAGTCCAAAAAAGGGAGACTTGATCGGTGAGATGCAGGTACTTACTCTACACCAGCGTGGAAATGGCAGTTTTCTCCCTGTGGCTCGGAGCTGGCGGTGCTGGAGGAGGATCCGGACTCGAGCTGGTCGGCAGCAATGACTTGGACTTCGCTGTCCTCGGTCATACACCAGCTGCAGCGAAATGTTAGCACTCGGAAATATTTAACATAGAGCTGAGTTTGGGAGGCTTACAGGTCAGTGTCGTGGGCGTGGCAGTCAGTGTACTGGGCTGGGACATCCTGGGTGGCAGTGACGGTGGTTGAGACGTAGTACTCTTCCGAGCCAACGAAGCAGTAGCTATCAAAACATGTTAGCTAGAACGGAAGAAACGCGAATTTTCGTATTCACTTGACCTACATGGAGTTGGAGTGGAGGTGGCAGTCGGTAATGGCAGTGACCTCGGAGGTTGTGGTGATGGCTGCCGTTTCCGATGCGGCGCTCGCGGCGGCGCTGGTGACGGTTGCGAGGGCGCCGATGATCTGGACCTCTCCGCCACTGGGGTTCATACAGTATCTGAGGGAGAGAAAATTAGAATTGTTTACATGGGAACAGGATTGGGGATGGTTTACGTTGCGCTGCCGCCGTGTGCGTGGCAGTCGGTGTATGAAGAAGCAAGCTCCTGGGTTGCGTCTGCGACGACTCGCCACTCAGTCTTGCCATCCATACAGTATCTGATATATTTGTTAGTCGCATATACTAGATTACAAGATACCTAATTATAAGAAAAAAGAAAAAGCTCACTGGATGGTTCCACTCATGTGACAGGACGTCAGTGACTCGTAGCCGTCGCTGGCTGCGGCCGTCGTGGTGGCAGCGTCTTGCCTTCTCATGACGGGGTTCAGCGACGCAGACGCGAGTCCAAAGAAGCAGAGAGCGCCAGCCAGCGTCATGGCTGGGCTCTTGAAGTTGTGCCCTGCGCGGCCCATGGTTGTTGCTTGTCAGGAGGGCGGCTTTTCTTTTCTTGATGGGTGTTTATCTTGGAGGGCAATGGGCTTGCTCAGGCCTAGGGCGTGAAAAACGCAGATGAAGAGGGAAGCTTGAGAGCGAGCTGCGAATTTAAGCCTCCATCAAGCAAGTCACGACAGGACAAGAGGCGTTCTGGGACATAAATATGTATGTGGCCAAGGACTTGGACTTGGGCGGGGTGGGGAAGGGCGTCCCCCCTCGTACGGTTAGGCTTTCAAACATCAAGGTCCTCACTTGTCGGGGGACCGAAAGAGGATGCCAAGAAATGGCAGCCCTCGAGGGCTTTTTTTCTCTGGGCGATGCGTACATAGTTGATCTTGGCTCGTGGCGGACATTGGATGTACTGTAAGCGGGACGATTGGGCTGTGTGGGGCGGGGGGAGGGACGCCATGAAGCCTCGAGGGCGTGGCTCCATCGACGAGAGGGAGTCAGCCGTGGGTGGTGAGCATGAACGGGCCCTGATGGTGTCGTCTCTTCTTTTTTTTTTGCTTGGATGAACCCACGGGGACGGCAAACCATGTGTCACGGGCAACACGGAGCAGCCATTCAGCGGCGTACGATTGGCAGAGGAGGGGACGCCGCGCTACCAAGTGTCGGGCTGTTTTGTTTTTTTTGCTCCCTTGTACGTCTTGTCACTCTTTCTCCACCGCGGTGCGTGGAGAGAACAGCTGGAGAACCTTGATGGATAGATGGATCACGGACGCCCAGCCCCCAAGTTGGGAACAAGTCCGGGTTTGCGCGCGACCGTGCATTATGCTGAGTGAATTTCCCCGAGGGTGCAAAAGGTGTTTTGGTTATTGGGTGAAGGGAAGGGTCTTTATTCTTCTTAATTATTACTATTAACTTCGGAAAAGAGAAAGGGAAACGGTGCATGTGTACGCAGATGTGGTGGTGATGGCGATTGTGTTGGTGGCACCCGGACTGTTTTTTTCCACCGCTGTGTCCACAGGACAAACCTAGACGATTGTACTTTTTCCAGCCATCCTCAAACTTCCTCGTAAATAAATAAAATACTTAAATGTAATTATTTATCATTTTATATTCATGTTTTGTGTTTTTATTTACTCACTTCTATCCATATTACTACCATTAAACTGATGCATCAAGGTAACTGCGTTCTGTGCCGTTGAAGGGTTCTAGGGGTCCATTGTAAGCTTATTAGAAGCTTAAAATTTCAAACACCCGATGCGAGATGGTGCAGCCACCATCTCCCTAAGGTGCATCATTAGCATGGGTAGTGCTACAAAGGCATTAACCCGGAATTTACGTGTCGATCAAAGAGAAAAAACGATCATTTAATGGTTCATTGTATTATAACTAAAAAAGAGGCTCTGCAGCAGTCTATTTACCATTGCTGCATGCCTTTACGAATACGCAAATCATGTTTCCGTTTTTATGTACTCTCTGATCCTCCCTATCATGTATGGATCCTTAGGACACCCACTCTTTTTTTCTCTCTCGACCCTGGTCTGCAATTAAGCTTAGAGCGCAAGCACGGCGGCGGCGGCAAGACCCAGGACAGGCACAACAGCCATACCCGCGCCGTTGTCGGTGGCCTGGGCCGAAGAGCCGCTGGTGGTGGGAGTGGTGGCAGAGCCGGCGCTGCCAGAGCCGGTTGTGGAACGGGCGCCATCGCAGTGCCTGTTGGTTGTAAGTCTGGTTAGCATTGGACTTGGGAAGGTCAGTTCAATCGGAGAGCACTCACCAGTGGTCGCCGTGGGCCTCGCAGCCGTATGACTCGGTAGGGCTGGCGCCGGCAGCAGCGGTGCCAGTCTCATCGTCGTGGTCGTGAGTGGTAGTGGCGACGGCAGTGGCAGCGGTGAAGCTGCCGGTCAAGGTAGCGCGGGAGCCCTCGCAGTGGTAGTGGTCGCCGTGAGGCTCGCATCCCCAAGACTCGGTGGGAGAGGCGCCGGCGGAGGCAGAGCCAGACGAGTGGTCGTCCTCGTCGTGGTCATGGTCATGAGTAGTGGTGGCGGCCGCGGCAGCGCTGGTAACGGAGGTGCTCAGGGTGGCCCGGAGACCCTCGCAGTGGTAGTGGTCACCGTGAGGCTCACATCCCCAGGACTCGGTGGGCGAGGGACCGGCCGACTCGGAGGACTGGGCGAGAGCGGCGGGAAGGAGGCCGAGAAGGGCAACAGCGAAAGTGGTGGTCTTCATCTTGACTTTTGAGAGTGGAAGAGATAGAGATATAGAAGATGGATTCGGGTTGAAAATAGAAGGCAACGAGAGTCAAGACAGACAACAACCAGTGGGGATGCAGGACCAACGGCTGACCGGGTGGGAAGAGGGTCTTTATACCAGAGTGCCAAGTAAACAAGAGATGCAGCTGCAAAAGCGGCAGATCGGCCGTGATTCACGAGTTTCCGAATCGCGTTGGACCTCTTTGGCTACATGGCTGGACAGCCAAGAAACACCAAGACGCAGAGGGGGGCAGCATGGGGGGGAAAGGGGGGGTGTGTATATTCGGTGGAGCGGTCGCTGACCTTTTGATGGAGAAGCAGACAATAGTTCCTCCATCGAATGGCGTCAGCTTCCGGTTAAGCATGGTGAAAAGCATGTCCTTGAAGCATAACTGTGGCCTCACCTCTGGCAGCCATTATGGATCCGTCCCCCACGTCTGGCGTCGAAAAGTGTGCGACTCGATGGAAACGCCCCGTCTTGGCATTGGCCATCAAGGTCCTCGCCTTATACCGCTCACCGAACCTGGCTGCGGCTCCACGCGCAGGGAACCAACGGGAACCACACGATGTGATCCTGTTAATTTGTCAAAGGACCGTGTTCTCCTTCATCTGCCATATTTTCTTTCTGATCTTCTTCCTTCTTGGGCTTCCATCTCCGAATGCAAAAGGAAAAAAAATCATCATGGTGTAAACGACTCCAAAACGCCAAGATTTTCCGTCCATCCAGGTTCGTCAGCGTGTAACTTATTTGGTTTCTTTTTTCCTACTTTGTCGAGTCGTCGGGCAATGATAAAAACTGGCCGATGAGAAGTTGGCCGAACATATACGAGTCAGAACTATCAATCCCGGACATTGCATCTTACTCGCGGGCTGCCTATAGGTGGAGTTTCCGAAAATGACGGTCATCAGCCGAGGCGCGTGGCTGCTCGTGTTGGCCAACATGTTGCCTAACTCTTGGGCATCAAGTGATGGAGAAAATATTGCAGTGCCTTCGTCGGCCGACTGCCCATATGCTGCTTCGGTGGCCGTGGATGACCAGGATCTAGTTTGTCCCCCCTTTGTCACCCGTCCTGTACCACCGTCTAACACAACAAAGTTGAATCCCGTCAACTCTCCAGTTGAAGTTCATCAAGTTATTGTAACTCTAGAACAAATATCCGGAAAACCAGACACTCCTCGCCACGTTGAGGAAGAAAAGAGGCTTCAAGCAGCCATCGCAAAGCCTTATGGAGCACTTCCGCCCAACCACCCAAGACATCGTCTTCTCGATGCCCTGTATGGATTTACCCAATATACAGAACGTCAAAATGCCGAGCTGGACAGGTTAAGAAATCTTTACCAGCATACTTCAAAAGCCCAGAAGTCGGTACGTGCGTGCCTATCTCTCAGTTAACCTTCAGATGAATTAACCGCATTCGTCCCTAGTTGCTGGAGCGCAATGTTCAGTATTCGAAAAAGTTTACCCGAATCAAGCAGGTATTGGCCGAAAACCAGGTACTTTGTGATCGAATTGTCGAGAACGCGCTCGAGTTTTATCAAATCCCCCGCCAAGAGCTCCAGAAGCACATCAAGGATGCTGAGGCAGCGGGCAAAAAAGCTGACAAGGTGGCTGTCTCCCAAGCTCTGAAACACTTTGTGCGCGATTGGACCGAAACAGGACTGCACGAGCGAGAGAAGCCGTTTAAATGTCTTCTGGAAACAATAAAGAACATGTTTTCGGATCAAGACGCCGCTGCTCCTCTCAAAGTTCTTCTGCCTGGTGCTGGATTGGGGCGCCTAGGTTATGATATTGCCAACCTCGGAGGTATGAAAATTTCGGCCACTGTTTTGAGATATCTCCCGACTAAATTGTCTGTTTAGGTTTTGAGGTCACTATCAATGAGTGGTCCATGTACATGAATGCTGTCTACCGCTTCCTTGAATCCCACCGCGTTCAAAATAGTGAATCTCTCTATCCATTCATCGACGCATGGTCACACCACGCCACCGAGGCCGACATGCATAGAAAGCTATCGTTTCCAGACATCACGGTCAACGCGAGTTCCGTGTTGATGGTAGAAGGCGATTTTACCACGGCCTTCCAGAACCAAGCTGGCCACTACGATGTTGTCGTTACTTATTTCTTCATTGACACGGCACGTAACCTGATGAGTTATTTCGACAGAATCAAAAATGTCCTCAAGCCAGGAGGTCACTGGATTAATCTCGGTCCTCTTCTATATGGCACTGGGCCGTTTGTTCAGCTCACTATGGAAGAGATTGTCCTTGTTACTGAGGCCATGGGATTTGAATATCTCGATACCGACGCATCGTGTGGAGACTTGACTTTTGAGGACAAAAAGGTTAGAGGGATGGAGGCTATTTATGGTTTTGATGATAGAGCTTTGACGAAGAATGCATATAATGCGCAATTCTGGGTGGCGAAAAGATTATAAACATTTAGACGAAGGCTGTGCCCTCAGGCTGTATGAAAATTAATTAGTGTAAAACACTTTGTGCTTGAAGTTTAACCAAAAGACATTATTATGCTTTTTGGTCATTTGGATATCTGCAAGCTCATTTCCTTTGGTATTGTTTCTCTGGCTTCAGGACCTTCTTTTGAGTGGTAATGTTTGTACAGGGCAGCGGCGTTCACATAGCTGCCAGACAAATGTATTAACAACATACTGCTTGGTTTGCGCTCTAGATTAGTTTTGTTTAGATAAAATTAAAACTAAGAGTTGTCTCAGGTTTTTTTTTTAGCTATGTGTTTCAGATAATTAAGCACAAAAATGAATGCGAGAATATCTTGTATTAGCCGCCATGCGACACATTTATTTAGCTCATGATACATTTTGGGTTTCTGCTACTAGAACCAACATCTATTAATAATGCCATACATTTCGACATCCTTTCATGGTGCCTGGAATCAGCTGGACAGTTTATAAAAGATCCGCCCAATTTGCAATATTTAACCATCCCTGATCCGTAAACCCATTCAGCTGGAGCGGTTCGCCTGCAAACAATCTGTTCCAGTCCGGCGGGCTTTCAGGGATAATCACCTGCTCACCCTGGAGGTGCTGGGTGACCATGGTCTCATACTCCTGGTGGAGCTCCTCAAATACATTGTGGACGGCCTCGGCGTTGGGCCAGTACCGCGCGAGGGCCAGCGTCGACCTGAGCAACCTGGATAGTTGTTCCAGGGCGTGGATTGCAACCAGGAACGTGCGACGCAGCACAGCCGCGCGGATCTCGTTTGCAAACTGGATTCCGACGGCCGTGATGGCGCCCACGGCGGTGAAATGACATTTGCGAACGTCGTCTCGGGCGGCTAGCTGCTCTAGGGAGGTGACGATGGCCTGCGCCGCGGTGGAGCAGATGGATTGGCTGCTCGGGTCGTTGGTCACGTTTCGGTGCAGGTGAAGCAAAATTAAATTGTAATGCATTCTGAGATGGCGCGTCCAGGGATCATCTTCCTCTGCCACCGAGGAGATGCCGGAGCGAAGGGACCAAAGGCCTAGGCGGGCGTTGATGGAGCTTATGTCGACCATTTTTTCCTGCGCTGGGGCGTTGAGGGCCATTATATCCAGACCAATATACGCAAGTTCTACCATGCGATTGAGAAAGTCGGGTTGGGTGTCGCCACTCAGGCTAGGCGAGTCGGTCATGTCTTCATCGGACAGGGGCTGCTGATCAATGTCCTCGGCACGGATCGAACATGGGCGTCCTGTTTCTAGAGATGCAAATACTTCGCAGACAAATGCCGACCACCAGCAGCGCCTGTACTGCGAAGTCTCGGCTTGCGGAAGATGCTTGCTGTAGCGGTGCACCCCTAGACCGACTCCGATGCGAACGGCTACGCCTGCCCAGTACCAGGGCCCTCCTGCGACAGTGTCTCCATCGCCAACGTGCCATGTGAAGATGGCGGCTGCTTGCATGAGGTGCATTCGGTCTGTCTCATGGCGAATGTGGTAGAGCATGCTGGCCCGGCGGAAAAGGACGCTTTTCACGGCATACCGGTCGTTGGCGACCAGCGGGTGGGAGCACGCATGCGCGCCGGCCATTAACACGGCCTGGAACAGCAGCAGTGGCGGTGGCTTGTCTGGAGAACGATAGCTGGCGAGGAATTCGGGCCTGGAGATTATGGGTAGGAAGGGATGGATGTGTTCAAAGTAGGCCGAGACCAATGCATCGCGGACATCTTGGGCTGGGAAGGAGGCGACGTCTACTGCGAGATCTTGGGTTGATGGGACGCCCCAGAGCTCGGCGCTTGGCTGCCAGGGCTTGGGTTGGCGGATTGGAGGGTATGGGTAGTGCAGCGGCTTGCTGTGTGGCCCTGTGTCGCTGGAGGAGCTGCCGTCTATGATGGTCTCGGCTGCATTGGAAGACAGCGGCCGCTGGATATCGCCAATGGCTGCGAATGGCTGACGGAACGACCGGTGGAGGTCGACGAGGTGGACAAGATTGGATACGGCGGTGCCGATGTAAGCGATGCGGTAGTTCTGCGTGGTGCCGAATATGGCCCACGCTGCGGCATCGATGCCGTGACGGAAGAAGCGCGAAAGACCGCTGCGAGCAAGATGTTCCTGTCCCCTTGAATGGGAAGGTTGGTCTTTGGCGGCGCTGACCTGGGGCGCTTGTGGAGGAGGAGGTGGTGGAGGTGGCGATGGCGCCCTGGGGTTCTCACTGCCCATGCCATGCTCGCTTGCGGCATTGACTGCGCGGCTGGAGGTCCTGGATGGAGACGGCAGCTCAATGGAGTCTGCAGTGTCCCGCCGCGCGCTATTCAGGCCGCGTCTGGGCGTTGCCCACTTGGTGGTTGATCTGGTCGCCCGTCAGTACAGTACACACAGAGCTTGATGGCATCTCGTTCGGAGCCGAGGGCCTCCGCCAAAACCTACCGACACTCAGTGCCCGACTTTTCGCAGCCAGAACACGGGCCACCGGCCCTGGCGACAATGTCGCAGCGGACCTTTCTGCGACGGCAGACATCGCAGGCCTTTCGCTGCTGTCGCCGCCTCTGTTCCTGCTGCATTGCTGCTGCTGCTGCTGCTGCTGCTGCTGCTGCTGCTGCTACTGCATGGGTGGATTGGTTGCAGAGCCTGGGGAACGTGGTGTCGTCTCGGTTCCGAGGGAGGACCCTCCTCAGTGGAAGGGCCCTCAGTAGGATCGCATACCGGGGATTAGCCCGTCGAGCCCAGGGATAAGTAGACCCGGGCCGGTCAGCAAGAGCATTAAGACGGAATCGGATAAGGCGCTAGCACGTCCCCAATTGGCCTTGATCTTGTCCCTCTTTGGGCGATAAGCAAAAACGGCCGCCGCTGACGACCCTCCGACTCGCGTCCCAAAACTTTAATACATCCCATGTTGTATTTGAATCGACTGACGGCTCGGTCAGAGGCCGGATGGCCCTGAAAGCTGTCTGTTGGAGCCTGGGGATTGGTACACGAGAGAGGCTGTGCTGGCTATGGCAGTTCGCATCAACGGAAGGCTCACAACCGAGGTTATGAAGCACTCTCTCCTAATGTATCTCTTAGAACAAGATTATGACATACCAGAATTATGATTATGGAGGATGATAGGAATGATTTAACATAATTTTGTAATTTAATTTACTGATGTGCCAACTGCCAGTCGATAAGAATACATACAGTCCTGCAGGATATTATGACATGCATGAACCAAAAAGCCATTATGCGGCACTCTTCCGCACAAGCAGCAATGGCTTGCCGCTCTCCACACCATCTCCCGGTCGAACCAGGACCTTGACAACTGTTGCGCCAGCCACACTGGACTCTGCCAACACGTTGATCTCCATCTTCATGGCTTCGAGAATTGTGGTGATTTGCCCAGTCTTTAGCGTCTCGCCTTCCTCAATTAGCACTTTCCATACATTGGCATTGACCGGCGATTCAATCGCCTCAATCGTAGGGTCTAGTTAAAGACTTGTTAGTTTTTTGGTCTTTCATGCAGTGTAGGAAGCGGGAACTTACCGTCTAAGAGAGCTTGAATCTCATCGGTGCTGGTCTCACCCGCCTTTCGCTGCTCAATCCACTGCTCCAGCAATTCCTTCTCCTTGATCATCATCTTGCTCTGGGCTACAGCTCGCTGGCGGTGCAGCTCTTTAGCCTCGTCGGCCACATCTTGAAGCAGCTGGTTGTGGGCTGCCATGTCGAATACCCCGTCCTCCATCTCAAATTGGTAGCTTCCCGATCTGAACTGGGCCATTTTGGCATCGTATTCCTCTTCTGTCACTTCGTAATAACTCAAAGTGTCCATGTCTTCAAACATCCATGGCCTTTCCTGACTGAAGCCTGCTTTGTAGCCAAATACGTCGACGCCAGGAATAGTCATACCAGTCGGCATGTACCCACCGGGACAATCAACGGGGTAGATTGCAATGCAAGTTCCGCCCCAAGAGAAGGTTCCTTCTGGAGTATATGTACGGCTGGGGTTCATCTTTGGTGTTCGCAGTCGGTGCCGTGGGTCTGCTGGAAGACTCTGGGGCAGGGCCATGAAGAAACCGACACCGATGACAACCGACTCCAGAGTCAGGAACATTTGCTTCAGTTCGTCCAGAGTCATGCCATTGTTCTCGGCGGTAAATTTGAATGGATCAGGGAGGTAGCTGGCCAGCGAGCGCTGGTTGGCCATGTATCGCTCCATGGCATCGTCGAGCTTCTTGTGGCGGAACGTGACTGGCAGCCGAAAGCGGCGGTTGGGGAACTTGGCGGTGCGCATGTCACCCAAAGAGCTTTCAAATTCGATAAGCTTGTCTACGAGCTCCTTTCTTGGGAGCTTCATGCCGTCGTAGAAGATGGCAAGTGCATTTCCACAGCCGACGGTGTTAAGAATTGCTCCACCCTGTTCTCTGTTCAGAGAGACCAGACCAGGCGATGCTTCGAGACGTCGTTTCAGGGCGGTCGCGCGACATTTGTTGTTGAGGTCAGCTTTGCCGTCGCCGTAGTCGACGAGCAAGTAGTCATCACCACCAGCCCTGTAAGACACCTCGAGATTGGACGATGTCGCATCGATGTGTGCTACAAGATCTAGACCCGGCTCTTTAGCCTCCTCTTCGAGCATCGTGCTTTCGAATGCGACAGCATCATCCCAGGAACCGGATTTAACAGCGGCAGCCAGCTTTTCAATAAAGTCTTCATTACGCCTTCGGCATTTTAGAGCGCTCTCCAAGCTGACCCGTCTAAATTTGAGGTTGTCCCCTGAGCGGAGCTGTCCAACCTTCCATGCTTCACCCTTGATGACTGTGATGCTGCAGATGAACCCACCAAAGTCTGGGCAGTCGACAGGGAAGATGACGGGCTCGTCACCGGTCCAGTTTAGACCGCCGAGAGGGTATCCATACTCAATCACGTTACTTGGGTGAGCACCGCCTTCTCCGCCGTCAGCGCGGGCAAACTTGGGTCGTGGGCCAATAAGACGGATGCCTCCACGAGCTGCGTTGTGGCTGATTTGCCAAGTGGTCGAGTAGAACATTTCCAGGTCTTCATCTGAGAGGTAGCCAGTTTCGTACGGCCCTGCCATGACCTGGATTTCCCAATCTGTGGTGTACTTGGGCACCATGTTCTCGGGAATCGTAAGGCAATTATCTGCTGGCAATTCTGCCGCATCGACGATTCTCAGAAAGTCTCCAGCTCGTAATGGTCGGCCTTGGTAACCGCCAACATTGACACCAGGGTTGGTAGACTTGCTTCCGAACCATTCGGCCACATTCAGGAAACCTCCGTAGACTGCTAGATATGCTCGGCAATGAGAGGCCAATTTGCCAATGGTGAGTCTTTGACCTGCCTCGATGTGAACGCGGCTCCAAAGTGGCACGTCTTGTCCATCTAGCTGTGCAGGAATTGGAGGGCCACATAGAGACACGACCGCATCGCCCAGGAACAACAAATCTGGGCCCGTCAAAGTAAGCTCCATCCCTTCGGTCCCAACGGGATTTCCGGCGAGGATATTGGCTGCTCTGAAAGCAATGGGGTCCATTGGGCCAGCATGACCAAAGCCGTGGCCAACGGTGGGCCGGCCGGGATAGTCCTGAACTAAGGTGTATGACCCACCAGAGATGACATCGATTGCTGGAGGTACATAGTGGAAGGAGTTTAGGAATTTAGTAATAGTTCTTCCTTTCTTGAAGGTCTCGTCTTGGATAATAGCAAGCAAAAAGTCCATATTGATTGGAGGACCGCTTACTACGCTCTCCTTGAGAACTGTTTCCATGCCAGCAATAGACTGGTCTCGAGTGGGTGCGTGGTGCATCAATTTGGCTAGAAGCGGGTCATATTCTGGGCTCACAGTGATGCCAGCTCGGACCCATGTGTCTACTCGGGTGCCTTCAGACTCGTGCCAGCAGACTTGCTGTAGGAGACCTGGGCTAGGCGAATAGTTTCGGGCGGGATTCTCAGCATAGACACGCACCTCGATGGCGTGACCTTTAGGCTCAAGGCATTTCTGTTGGAGCACCTCAAGCTCCGCAGCGTCTAGTCCGACTTTGCCACTAAGTTCGCAATCTGCTTGTCGGAACATGAGCTCTACGAGGTCCACGTCGTAGCACAGCTCAGTGATACCATGTTCGACTTGCAGACGGGTGTTCATCTCTAAGAAGAAAAAGTCCCCAGAGCGGTCATCGACTAGGTACTCGACTGTGCCTGCCGAGCCATATTTGATTGACTCTGCGAGTCGGACCGCGCACGATGTCAGCTTGGCGCGGAGCTCGGGATGCTGATCAGTAACAAAGGGGCTGGGGCACTCCTCCACGACCTTTTGATGTCTGCGCTGGATGGAACATTCTCGCTCGCCGATGCTGATGGCTTTCCCTAAACCATTGCCAAATACCTGGACCTCGATGTGATGGCTGTCTGGAAAGTAACGCTCGACGAAGACGCCAGAGTTCTTGAACAGCGATGCGCCGCGGGACTGGACTGTCTGGTAGTTTTTGCGGACTTCGGCTTCGTCGGCACAGACGAGGAGCCCCATGCCGCCTCCTCCAGCTGTAGCCTTGAGCATGACGGGAAAGCCGATGCTGGAGGCTGCAGAAACAGCAGCTTCCTCAGTTTCGAGAAGTCCCTCGGATCCAGGGACCACAGGAACACCGGCGCCTGTTGCAAGACCACGCGCTGTATGCTTCAAACCAAAGGATTCAATAGCCTCTGGCGATGGCCCAACAAAAACCAGGCCGGCTGCGGCAATGGACCGAGCGAAATCTGTATTCTCGGAGAGGAAGCCATAGCCGGGGATGATTGCTTGCGCCCCATGTGTTTTTGCAATGGAGATGATTTGGTCTCTGTGTTGGCTATTAACAATTTGAAGCTGCATTTCTCGACGTTTCACACTTACCCATCGAGATATGCTGACCGCGATTCCCCACTCAGCAGGTAGGCCTCATCCGCCGCAAGGACATGATGGGACGCGCAGTCGGGTTCTGTGTAAATTGCAATTGTGCGAATATTTAATTTCCTTCATGGTCTCAGTACAACTGCCACGTCTAGATGCGCCATCGAGATACTAACTTTGCTGCTTTAATTAGTCGGCAAGCAATTTCACCTCGATTAGCAATGAGAACTGCCTTGAGGTGCTCCATCTTGGTGTGGTAGAAGGCGTAGATCCTTGCCTGGGTGTTATGCAGGTGGCTTTTTGCGGGTCACACCCAAGAATCAACCGCAGGAGGTAACTGCAGCGGTTATGAAGATGGGATAGATACTAGAGGACGCTGCATTTAATTACTTCTGTAACGAAAACTGGTGCATTTTCGAGCTCTAGAAGCTACCCAAGTTGAGCAGATATGCCACCCTAATCAGTTTGATCCTACTGTACATGCCACCACACGGCCGTTATCAGCTAATGTAGAGATAAAGCTTCTAATGCGGGGAAGACAAGGAACCCCGCCGTTAGCGATCGGTTCCGATGACTTGCAGCTATGAACCGGGTGCAATGACCGGATACTACAGGACGATTGGACATTTCGGCACCGAGTCCTTGGTTGTTGATCGGCCTACGTAAGAGGGGTGGTGTGATCGCCCAAGGGAGATATGATAAGAGCAGAGCGTCTTATCAGGTGAATCTATAGGCTGGTGCCTGGGCCCTTTTGCCAAAGCTAGTCCGGGATATGCCATGAAGTGCTCAAATCGCCCCCGCAATAAGCACGAGCTGGTTCCCCAGATAGCTAAGGATTCAAGACTAGTAGCGTCGGCGCGGAGGGCGGAGATCCTTATTGGGAATGCTTTTCCTATGCATCTGACCTGTACGCAATGTGGGAGTGGATCCAGGCCGAAATTAACAGGTAATATGCTAACGGAGACTAGGTTTCTATACGATGAGTGTTACAAAGGACGACAGCAGGCTGTTGAATTAATTTGACGAATGAATTTGGAGCAAGCCAAACGAGAGACTGAATATTTGGCTTCCCAACACCCAGTTAAATTAAATAGCCCGAAATAAAGTAAGTAAATGGTTTGATATGAAATCCAATGCTATAGTTTACTGATTTTTTCTAATTATAATGGAATTCTATGATACTATAATTTTTGGTTGGTGGCATTCAGAGACGGGCGTGCTGCCTATTCTATCCGTCGTGGGAGAGCTTCAAACGTGCGCATTTGACCGTTGATGAGGAGCATTCGTTTCACACTAAGGAATCCTAAATATTATGAACAATAATTTAATATTATGCAAAACTAAAAACCCTTTTCTTTGTTGTATTCGTCAACAACTTCTCTTGTAACCTTGACAATATCTATACATCCAGGTGAGTCTGAATGACAGCAGATTGTGATAGGATATTCCTTGACAGGTAAGTCAACAGTCTCACCGGTCACCGCCGTCACTTTACTGTCATAGAGTTGCTGCTTAACGTGCTCCCTGACATCATCTAGGTTCCATGGCTTCTTCTTGCGGTCCACAATAAGTGTTCCATCTGAGCGGTACTTGACATCGCCAAAGTACTCGGCCCAAAACTCGAGACCAGCTTCCTTGGCAGCGGTTTCCATGTGAGTGCCCGGAAGACCAAAGACTCGCATGCCCTTTGGCACACCAGCCCACACGGCTCGCGCAACCTCAATATCGCGAACCATCATGCCATAGAGAATTCCGTGAGGCTTAACATGGTGCATTTCGACGCCCTCGCGATCAAGAAAAGCCTGTAGTGCACCGACCTGATACACGATATTTGCAGTGTGCTCTTCTGGCGAGAGTTTCATCTCACGTCTTCCAAAGCCCTGGACATCTGGAAGACCGGGGTGTGCGCCGATCTTGACGTTGTGTTGCTTACAGAGAGCCACTGTCTCGGCCATAATAAGAGGATCTCCAGCACTGCGCCGTGTGTTAGGTTTTACAGTATCCATGACGCAAACGGCTTCAACTTACTGGAACCCACAGGCTACGTTGGCATGATCAATCATGGGCAACAGCTCTTTATCCGGGCCGCAGATAAAGTTGCCATATCCTTCTCCCATATCAACATTGATCAAGCCCTTTTGGAGTGTGCGCGACATGGTTTCGGTTGATAGTGGAATCGGCTTGGTGTGTAAGTGGTGTCTTTGCTTCAGCCCAAAAGCAAAATGCGGGCCGCACGCGGATAAAAGGAAGTAAATACACAAGATGGGCTGCTAAAGAAGGATGACATCAGACATATCAATCAAAGGCTCCTCCAAAAGTGGAACAGGTGTCTGACTCCAATCGGGGAAGTTGAAGTTAGAGCCGATAGTTTGTTTCGTATCTCGGAACCGAAGATATCTCGAAGCGGGGTCGTCGTCACTCCATTCGGAGCCGCGCCTCGATAGTGCACGATTGGTGCCCGCTACGAAATGCGTGGGAATAGGTTTATCAAGGTACCACGTTGATACGGCAGCTTACAGTACATAATTATTTCCAGACAAATTCTCCTAGCGTTTGGCCAAGGAGACTCCACACCCAGTAGCTTAATCGGACGCATTTGGGGGGACACGTTGCATGAACACTTTGCACCCAAAGAGCTCTGGATTCCCAAAAAGAAACCATACGAACTCCTTGTCGAAAAGTTACCACACCCAGAAACCGATGATCTTCAAACTGGCAGTTGGTTCATGTAACCCGGTTATGCTTAACTGTCGTCCGCCGTACCGGGCTGCTGGATCATACCAAGCAGAAAAAGTCAATTGCTCCGTAGAACGAATTTGGCCTTCTATTTTATAAATCGGTCATTCCCTCCCGGATTTGAAGCGTGGCGTGGCATAAAGTTTGAGAACCGGCACGGGAGAATATTTATTTTGTTCTAGACCGTACGAAATCCGCATGATTGCTTGAGCCAATGCACGGATCATCACAGTTATGTCGTTTCGATATCCGGTCGTGAAAGCGATATTATAGAAATTTGTATTGCATTCCGCGTCATCAAGCACTAGCCACGAGAGATTTTCTGTGACATGATCTGATTAAATTGTAGTTTTATTGGATTTAGGTTGCTCTATTCCCAAGCTAAGAGTATCCTCTTTCGAACTTTTACCATCAATTGATTTAACAAGACGTCGCCTGAGACAAAGTTCCTTAGTAACCGGCTATTTGCTCGTCTCACCTGATATCGCCAGTCGAGAGAATTCCATCCTGCCAATGGGCATCATTCCTGCGCTCACGGTGCAATCAGACAGGGGGCCTAGCCATAGCCCATAGCCAAGACCGGCCCGGGCGCTATGGGCGGGTGATGCTAGGCTGTGGTGTTTGTGATAAGGCGGCCCAATTTTCCCGACAGGCGTTTCCAATCTCTGCAGTGTTCCCGAGACTAGAACGCGACGGGGGGTCAATTTTTAGTGTGAGTCGCATTGAGGCTTTGAATCGCCGTGCCCAGGATTTCAGGTCCGGCACATGGACGAAGATAAGCGATCATCCATGTCCTTGTGATATCATCCATGCTGCCCAGGTGCGGTCGCTCGATACCATTGTAGCTACCCCAGATTTTAGGCCACAATCTCTGTGGACAGGGTGAACCACTTATCGCTAAACTGATGGAATGCAAGTTGATGGTGTTGATGAGACAAGGGTGCCAGTTACGCGATAAGTCTTGATAATATACATAAACGCGTTGCATCCTCCATCATTCACCACGTGGACCCACCGTTCATGCTTTCTTTTGTCTATCGGCTTCTGCGACAGCAAAGCAGACAAATTCAGTCCTCTTTCACGTGACGGCGTCACTAGAAATACGCCAAAATGTCTAACAACGGCTTTCAGATCGAGACACCCTTATCACAAGGCGTGGGCTATGGCATCGTTGTGGGTGTGGGTGCCGTCTTTGCGATTGGCATGTCCCTCATCTCTTGGATTCTTAGTCGCTACATGAACGAGATTCAAGACTCGGAAATGTTCATGACGGCAAAGCACTCTGTCAAGTCTGGTCTTACTGCCTCCGCAGTAGTTTCTTCTTGGACCATTGCAACCACGCTCTTAACCAGTACTACATATGGCTATTCATATGGAGTTTCTGGACCCTTTTGGTATGCTGCCGGAGCTTGTGTTCAAATCCTACTTTTCTCCGTGGCGGCTGTTGAACTTAAGCGCAAAGCCCCTCATGCCCAGACGTTTCTGCAGGTTGTGAAGGTTCGATATGGAAAGGCAGTTCATCTGCTATTCAGCGCATACTCTCTCGTCTATCAAGTTATCACCACAGTCAATCTTCTGGTTGGAGGCTCCGCAGTATATGCGTCAATCACCGGTGTTAACCGTGATGCCATCTGCTTCCTTTTTCCGATAGGGGTTGTCATCTATACGCTAATGGGTGGTATCAAAGCCACCTTTATTACCGATTGGGTAAGGAATGGATCCAGGCTGCTTAAAGAGCTACACTGATTTTTTGAACTAGATTCATACAGTCATTATTTATGTCATCATGCTCATGTCGCTTTTCGTCTTTTACGCAACGTCGAATGCCGTCGGTTCTGCAGGCAAAGTGTGGGAGCTTCTTCGAGAGGCGGCAGCTCTTCACCCCGTGGAAGGAAATGCAGGTGGCGAATACCTCACGATGCGATCTCAACAAGGCGGGTTTGTTGGTCTGGTCTTCATTGGTGCAGGCTTCGCAGCATGTGTTGACAGTCAACTCTTCCAAAAGGCTATCGCATGTGATCCTCGAAGTACTTCAAAGGGATACATCCTTGGAGGACTCTCGTGGTTCACAATTCCATTTGTCCTCGCCAGCACTTTCGGCCTTGCTGCGGCCGCAATGGAGCACCTTCCCCAGTGGCCGACGTACCCCAACAGAATGACCGACTACGAGGTTGCCTCAGGCCTTGCTATGCCATATGCTGCCATCGCCTTGATGGGCAATGGAGGTGCTGTGGCAGTGCTTCTCATGGTTTTCATGGCTGTGACTAGTGCGATGTCATCTGAGACCGTTGCCACGACAGCTCTGATTACATACAACGTCTACCAGGCTTATATTCGACCCAAGGCGAGCGGAAAGCAGCTTCTCATGTTCTCCCACTTTGTCACAGTCAGTTTTGCTATTTTTGCCGCCGCCATCGCCGTCGCTTTCAACCACGGAGGCTTCAGTGTCGGGTTCCTCATCACAGCCATTGGAATTTTCGTGGATGCTGCGATCGTTCCCATGGCATGCACGATCATGTGGAAGAAGCAATCGCGCCTAGCCGCACTTCTTGCACCCCCGATTGGTTCTGCGGCGGGTATTATCGCCTGGTTCCTCACAGCTCATAAGAATGAGGGAGTGATTACCATTGATAGTCTTAACACGAACGAGCCGCTCGTTGCTGGAAATATTATGGCATTGACTGCACCTTTCATCCTCACGCCTCTGATCACCTACATTAAGCCAGACAACTTTGATTGGCAAACATTCAAGGATGAGATTCACCGTGGCGATGATGAGCACATCACAGTAAATGGGCGAGCGGTTAACATCCAAAGTCAAGAGGCCATAGCCGTACTGGCCGAACAAGAAAGAGAAGAGCAAGAGAACGATCGAATTTTGGTTCAGGCGAGAAATAGGTCTCTTGCGTTAGCAGGATTCATCACCATTTCTTTGTGCATCCTATGGCCTATTCCCATGTACGCTTCAAGCTACGTCTTCAGCAAGGGTTTCTTTACCGGCTGGGTTGTGGTCCTGTTCCTTTGGGCGTTCTTTGCTGCCAGTGTCATCACTCTGCTTCCAATCTGGGAGGGTCGGCAGCCCATCATGCTGGTATGGCGCAAGATGGTCGGAGGAGTGGCTGGAAATCCCCGCATTGAGGCCACTGATACAGAGGCGGATTCAGTTGCAGGCTCAAGGACCCCCGTGGAAAAAGTGGATAACAGTGTTATCGATAAAGCCTAATATCGTCGTTATGAAGTATTGTTCTAGTTCCTTTTTATAGTTGGAAATAGTATCGGAAATTTGAGCACAGATTAGATTTGGAGAAAGCATGTTGAACTGATTGATAAGAAAATATAAATGACTAAACATAAGGAATTAGGATACGAAGAATTAAACTGTAGGGACATTGTTACGGTCGGTGATGGGATGTGAGCGTGGAAGGACGCGCGTTGGGATTCGTTGGTCCTAATGGGGGAAACTATCTGAAGTACGACCACCTAGGATTCCATAGAGGTCTTTTTGGTAAAATAAGTATTAAGTTGATTGTTCCTTGATAGAACAAATTATGACCCAATAAATTTGAATCCGGTTCGCATTTGCCACGTTTGTGTTTTTGTGTTCCATGGTTGAGCCTACTACATTTTCTTTTTAAAGGTAGACATCAATTACCGCAATGAATTAAACTAAGTAAAAGAAAGATAGTATTAGGACCGCTTTTATGATAGAAAGGTGGTACTGGACGCAGCCAACATTGGCGATTTGAGAGGTAAATTCCCTTCTACTATCACTGAACTTTTTCTTCTGCCTCTTAGAGTGAATGGTACGCGAAAATAACTTCATTTTGAAACAATTCAGAGATAAAATATATTAACGTAGAAATAACTTTGCCAAATTTATTTCAATATACAAATCTCTCTCCATACCTTGGAGTTCTTACTACCTCAGCTCTTCCAAATCCCAGTCGCAAACCTTCATCCGCTTCGCATGCTCCATATCTCACTTTGCCATTATAATTTGCACATGGTGCAATCTCTTTAGCGCCCGCATTTGGATTTACCCCAGTGAATATGTTCTTCCCCTCCGTGTTACCAAATGCATTACCCACCAATGGGTTTAAGCTAACGCAGCGCCCCACCCCCCACCATCCCCAGAACATCGGTAGAATCGACAGTATTCCAGCCATGGAAACAGCGAATGCTACCCACATCATTCTATAGTTTGTAATATAAACTAATACTATCCTACTACTGGAGTATTCAACTGTCTGAGTATTAGTAGTATTAGTTTTGGCATATTGTAGACTCGCTCTAAACCCCAATTCTCTTGCAGTTTTTATCAAATCGTTCATCGGATTTGACCATCGTTCTGAACATGATGGACGAGAATCATTCATGATCATATATTGCGTTGCAGCAAGGCCTTGATTCTGAAGGATCCACCCTACGCCACCTCCCCAAGCAAGATGTGAGGAAGACGTGTAGATAGCGGATAGGGCAGTGGTAAATCCACCGAGAATGTTGTTGGTTCCAGAACTAATTGGTGCCATATATCTATATTTGATGTGAGGTTTAGAAAGGAATGGCACTGTGCATATTGAAAGTGAATCACCACTCACTTTGATTCAATAAATACATCATCTTGCCAAACGTCTGTTAATATAACTTTGTTTTCCTGAATATTAACGTTGTACTTCGAAATACCACCATGTAAATCGCATATCTGTGCTTTTAATTGGCCATCACAGTCGTCTGTATCTTTATAGAGTGTTGTAAAACGGAGTCATGAGCCATAAATGGAAGAAGGCAACTGTGGGGACACCGATTCAGCCGTAATGTTTATTTCAAAGACATTTGTATCGTCAAAGAGAGGTTTGTAGTAAGCTTGATCCCCTGCACTACTGAGATTTAAGTTAAACCCTTGTGTAGAATCAGTACAGTTTACGCGGAATCCGAACCCCTAATTCAATATGAGTATATATATTTTATCGTCAAAGCTGTATAATACCTCAACGGATGTTGTGCAATTATTGCAAATTGTCTCATGAATTGTCATACTTTCCCTATTATTATATGCTTGAGTTATTTGGTTAAATTCGGGTGTAAGTAACGATACACTTGAAGTTCGCCCAGTGACAATACTACCGTAGTCTGATGGCAGCTCGCGTGCGATATAAAAGTCGAGACTTCCGTTCGAGATTTGGTGTTGATTAGCTGTAGAGGATGCCCGCTGAAACAAGGTACCTCGAAGAACAGAAAGCGTCATGACAATAGAAGCTGGTCAATATCAGTATTGCCCCAGGTCAGATCGTATGTATTCTTACTGAGTCCGATATACACAGACTTTAAGCGACATATATTGATAGTCGCTTGAATAATACTTGTGGATGACTTATATATAACGTACAGCTCTTGGAGCTAACCGAATCAAAAGATGTCTTCAAATTATTTGATACGTTTAAAGTTGTACTCACAGCGGTTGGTTTAACAGCCGTTCTCCAGAAGGTGAGACTAGCTCCAACCCCAAATGCATGTGCTAGTAGAGCCCCCGTAGCTGTTGAAGTCACGGCAAGCCAAACAGTGGGACGTAGTGAAGCGTTCCATTCGTCGACTGGGATGCTGTTACTACGCTTAAGAATCATTATTGCAGAAAGGGTCGCTATAATTGCGAAGTATTAAATAAAGATGCATCGCCTATGTGATATATTGACTTGCAAAGTAGAGCAAGAAGCCAAGAAGCCAAACCTAGATAAGGTAACCTCCTGAGAGTCCGCGTGTCCCATGGTGAGCTGAGCCGCTCCGAGCCATAGACTATTTGATGCGGTGGTGGATTGAGATGTGTAGACTCAGGCGGAAGCTGAGTTAATTTATTTAGTCAAGATGGTGTCCATAGAGGACTTTGAGATATCGAGGTTGGAGATTCTTTTAATGATTGGCTTTGGTGCCAAGGTCTATTAGCGTTGGAATATAATGGAACCTCCGAATCGGGGGAATGGCTTCTCATTATACCCAAGTTCTCGGGGTGATTCATATAAATGATATGATGCCAGTGCAAAGCCTCTGTGATAATAGGTTCAGGAAGAGCAACTAACTTTGAAATATTTCAGGATGAAGGTTGAGAGAATGATATTCTAGCCCTTTTATATTGAGGTGTGTGTTTGAAGCGCTTATCCCAATTCGTGAATAATTGCAGGATGGCGGAACACACAGCCCCAATTTTTCCGATACTAAAGATAACTTAATATTTAAAAACTATTATTTCCTTTTTCTTTCTTTTTTTAAAGAAAGGGAAAAAGAAACCACCTCTTCAGATGAGTAACATTCTTTAGTTCGCCGGAATGTCAAGACATTCACGTCAACTAAACTCAAGATGCCGAACGGCCAATCCCATGTGTTATGTCGAAGATTCAAATCGTTGCTATCGACGGTTGAATTGTATATTTCGGATGTTTAAATGGAAGGCAGGGTTCACTAAGCAGGAAGAGGCAGAGTCAAGCCAAAAATGAAAATAAAAAACATAAACAGCGACAAGAAACAAGGCTGACTCTTCCATGCTCGCTCATCATATGCGTCATTTTGTAATATATTTCATTCAGCTTGGCGCCCGCTACTGCAGTTGATTTCAAATTCAGATGTGTGGCGTCTCAGCTCATTGGGGGCCGCAAAAGATGCCGCGTCATCTGGCTAGCCCGCCTGTGTTTTCAAACTACCTTGAGATCTGTTATTTTGACAAGTAAAATTGCGATTCAAACAAAAAGTCATAGGATAGAGGAAAGTTGCTTTTGCCTGTAAGTTTCTCTCTCCCTCCCTTGTAGATGTTCGCGCTTACGTTTAATCAAAACTTTAGTCCAAATTCCCGCCAGAAAATATAAAATCGTTCCTCCTTTCCCTTACGTAGGAAACAGATTTAGAGATATAAAATGATGATAAATTGATCTTTAGCTCTAAATTTGAGACGCTCCTATTGCTTATTATCGTAGCTCGTTTATTGCCTACGAGCTTGGCACGATTTTCTTGGATTTGGCATTTATTGGGGCAAAATATTGTTCTAGCCACAAGCATAAAAATCTCGATAAGCAATACGCAAGCCCAACTTCTCGTGATGTAGAAGCAGCCATTCAGCTGCGCCTTAAAGAATGCCCCACCAAACCACGTGGTAGATTACTCGGCATGTAATCAATTTTCACTTTCAACCTTTCAAAATTTATTCAACATGCTTTCGCCAATAACGCTTTCCCTTCCTTGAGCGCCCGATTTGCAAGGCTAGATGAGCCTCGGCGGATTCATTAGTTGCAAACCACTTCCACAGCGCCAATGCGTCTTCCTTAATCTTTGTGATATTATCCTCGGAGATTTTTGGGGCCTCTTCAACAGTCATGACACCCGCCTTTCGGAGACACTCATCGCGTCCCTCGAGCGACACATTCCCGAGAGAGCTAGGATCACAGGCATAGGCCAGGATATGGCACAAGACCGACACCTGCTCGGATTCGCTTTGGGATTTGACCTTGTCATCAAGGGCTTGTATAAACAAGGGAGAGGATAGAGGGTCGTCGCTCTTCCCCATTGTCGCAAAGATATGGCCGCTAATTGAATAGACAATGGGAAATTTGGTCAGGTTTACTGGATTAGACTTCCAGTCGTCGAGAACTGGCCCCAGAGCACGAGCGTTGTCAATCTTGAGCTGCTGTAGTACGTAGAGCAGCCACGAAAGTGACCCTACACGGTAATCCTTGTGTTCAGAGTCATTAGGAGCATACTTTTGCACGAATGTCCCAAGCTCGAAATGAGTGCCAAAGGAGCGGGTCTGGTTGGAGATACGGGCTTCCATGGATGCCTTTAGCTGACCAAGCATGACCTCGCCGGTTCGCATGAGGCCATTGATTCCATCAAGCATGCGAACTTCCTCGACTGATAGGACACCGCTGAGGGTTTTGTAGGCAAGATCGTGTTCAACTTCGGACCAGGCATGCATCAAGAGTGATGCCAATTGGATTTCAAATCTAGTAGAAGAGTATTTTTGTTGATCCTCTGGCAGACGGTCTTGTCCAAGTTCGAGTCGAAAGTGAGTAGCTCTGTACCCTCCAAACTCATTTCGGTATTTTCCATCCTCTTCAGTGAGGTTTGAGTCGCAAGTATGGCCGGCAAGTCTGCTGATGGTTACGTTGGCAAACATCTTTTGCAAGAGCACCTCGACTTCCCGTCGCTGGCTCGGGAAGTATAAGGCGATTCGGACACCGGCAAGGTCTGTAAGATCTTTCTTGATATCTTCTTGGCTTTGATAGTTCTTCTCTGGGTGGCGCTTCTTCAACTTTTCAAGAAGCCTGTCCGGTCGCTTCGCACGAGAGGTGATGATGGCTGGGATACCGCCGTCGCCGAGTGCTTTCCGGCATCGTTCTTCAGCGATAGTTGCTAACTGAGAATAGAATGCTGGGTCATAGTTGTCGACGAAATCAGTCATCAATTTGAGAGACATGGTATAGAAATGTAATGGAATCTGACAGATTAAGAGAGTGGGCGCATTGATTTTGAAATAAAAAGAATACCAAAATATTTTTCATGGAGAGGGTTAGAACTGTTGATTTATATGCATCTGTTTGTCTTAGTTCTTGACCGCCAAGTTACCTCCTCGTCACTCGACATTGAACTAACCTACAGGAAGGACACAAGTACCACCACTTCGCGTCCATATGTTGGCCTTGATTCGCGAAAGCCATCTGCTAGGTCCACATTTATATGCTGTCTCACTTCAGCAGTGACACGGCTCGAAGCAAGTTCGACTCCAAATTTGCCACGTATCAAGACGACTTAACGGCAATTCCTGCTCTTTTAGTTGACATGAAGTGTAACCAATCAGCATAGGCCCTAAAAGTCATACTCAACATGCCACATTAGTCATTGAACTACGAGATAACTGCAGCAGGCAATGTTAGCCATCCGGATTCGGTACTCCCAACCCGCCAAGGATAGGCAACTTCCTGAAGTGGCACGGCAGAGAGTTTCATTTACAAGTAGCTTTAGACGATGCAATGAAATTCCCTCATCTAAATATAGAAAACAGAACTCTGGATGAATTGACGTCATCTGCTTGTGATACATATTCAATCTTTCTTAAGTGTTTATATTTTTACCTTGAAATTTCGCCACCCGTCATAGTTACGCAACATCAAGACACTCCGCTACCCTGGTTTCGATGACCTTGCTTTGATGTACCCTACTGACATACCACGATGCCAGGCAATAATCTTTGAAGCATAAGAAAATAAAAGGGAAGAAATATTTAAAAGCCAACTCGATGGAGTTTTCCCTTTTTACTTCAAGATCATCTTCTCTTTGTTGGGTATTTTGGGTCCTATCTTGTCGCCAGCAACTTCATGCATCTAATGAGGTATGAGAATAGCTGTGTGCTTCTTAGCATTTTGAGATCGTGGACTGACACAGTTCTACCTACTCAATGAGTGAAATCTAACATCACTTGAACAATTCATTCTGTCCTTGTACAGCATACAAATACCGCCACTATCAACTCTTATCTGCGCTATCGATACCCAAAGCCGATTAGCCGGCCAAGGAAAAAATCTACCTTATCGGATCCTTAGGAGTCAGGTCCGTGCAATATGCCTTGCCAAGGACGCCCGTGCTTTCCCCAACCAACATGACAGGGGGATGGAAGGAAGGCTGAGTAATGGGATCCCAGGATCCTGTTGGCTCGTGGGAAATTACTCTGGGCCAGCGCCATAATATTGACTTTCTTGGTCTGCAATATTAACGAGCGAGTGATCATAACAGTGAGAAAACAGCACTGGTTGATTGACGGTTATCTAGGGCAAACGAGACATGGAGGATTGGTCGATAAAGGAAGCCTTTGAGTTCGTTCGCAATTCATCTCAACTGCTGAATCCAGAATATTTCGAATATTTAAACAGTTGGCTTAGTAATAAAATGAATAACAATCCGGTTCCTCGACAATTTTTCCTTGTGTGTGGCAGATCGTTTCAATGAGGGGACACTAATTCATCCACTGATACATATTCATTCAATCTGAATGTCTGATAACCCAAGAGACGAAATAGGCGCTATTTATAAAAATACGATCATCGCGATAGAAACGCGGATGACGTAAAGCATTTTCCTTAGACAAGCATGCCATGCCGGAACGAACGTGCCAGAGACCCTGGGCACCCCTGGCTGTGTAAACTTTAACAGCTACCTACGGCTGTAGGATGTTACGTGAGGATTAGGCTAAACATCTTGCAGCAGGACATGTTTTATAAAATATTGCTGGGCTTAGTGCATTCCGCTCTTTCAGTCAAGATCAACAATATGTCTATGGATGGATAGAAATAACACTAATGCATGGTGGCTCTGGGTTGTTACGGAGTTCTGTACCTGCTAGCCGAGTAACCGATGGCTGCAGGGATGTTGGTGCTTGTGGACAAGGAGTCTTGGCCTGATTCATGGTGGCTATGGCGTGGATCAACAGCGCATGGTTTATAAAACCCTGGAGCACTCGGAATTTGGAAGCCTGACATCCACATCATGCATTAAAAACCCACTTAAATATCCAGCACGCAACCTACGCTCTGTGCATCTGAATAACGCAACAACATCAACACTACAACACAATGGGAAACGAAGTATCAGTACCTGAAGGACCGCTCCAGATCTCTGATCATGTAGCACGCATAGGATTCCCTCGTACGCTCTACATGAAATGGCTGAAGCACCCTACAGCTATGGTTTATGGTGTCTCTCTTGAGAAGGGAGGAAGGGCGGTTTATAGCCTTTGCATGCCTAGAGGCTGGGGAGGGCCTTTGATCCTTTTCCCCGGCGAAGACTGCAAGGGCGAACCAATTTGCGTCTCCGAGAGATCTGGCGGAAAATTCACATTTCATCTTCCTGGAGTAGCTGCCTACGGCCTGGCGCCATGTAAAGTATCGGCCATCACCGACCACCCAAACAAAGACGTTCGGTTTGCGTACACTGTGGCAATTGGGCAGGGTTATGGTTTGCACAATGAAACTTTTGAATGGCGGCGGACGACTGGCGCCGAAATCAAAACTCTTGGAGGGTCTGGTTCTGGCTTCAAACTGTTGAGAGCGACACCTGGAGTAGGATCTGGAGTAGGGCCGGGAGTAGGACACAGCTCGACCATGCCATCTAGGCCAGCAATACCATCTAGCTCGACCATGCCTCCTTGGTTTGAAAACGCGACATCTAGACCTTCAAATCAGAACTACAATACAGAGCATGATAAAAAGAAGTGGGGGATTTTCAGCACTCCGTCCTCTCAACAGTCCAACCCTGGCCGTTCAAACACCGGGACTTTCGGGAGATCGAACACCGGTTTCTCCAAGGATGGCAAAGAAGTCATTGCAGTTTTCGGTGACGAGAAGAGTTTTTCATTAAGCAAGATTGGTGGTTTCCAATTTATGGGCAGCGGGAACTCGCCCGAAATGGGCTACCATGGGGCTCTGATGGCTTTCTTCTCCGCAATGGTTATTTATCAGTTTGAAAATGCAATGGCAAATGGTGAAACCGGTGTGAGTGGCGCAGGCGCCGCTGTTGGCGGTATTGTTGGCGCTTTTACCTAAACACCGATAACTAGCTGTGCATGAAATCAACAGTGAGACTGAAAATCTGATTTCTCCGACTCACGCAGGATATGAACTATAAGAGTTCATCGTTTGGCATTATACGCTGTACTATACTGTTAGCACAACTGTCTACTGCTTCTTTCTTTATGATGTATTGTTCTATATGGTTTGGATTGATCATGAGTTATATGGACAGGAAGAAAGGATAAGATTGTTACAGGCTCATCGAGTGAGTTGATAGTCCCCAAGATACACGACATATGTATGGATTTGGTATTGAGATGGGCATGAACTCAAAGGGGAAACCTGTGTATTTCTTTCCCCACGAAATGTAGTTGTAGGATATATTGGCAACTGAACCAACCAAAAACGGTGAATTAGCCCAGTACATAGATCCACAGGAAAAGGCCAAGCCTACGAGGATCAGTATCAGTGTTGTAGGGCTATTTTCAATACACTCGGAATGCTCAGAAATTATGTCTGCATTTTTCTATAAATGAATCTATTTTTACGCCAATTCTAGCCCACTCGATTTTCAACACATATATATGCTCTATTCACTCACATGCGCCGTCACTGTTGCCCGACCAGGTAATTAAAACTTTTTAGAACTCTAAAAACTTCATTAATTGGGTGCCGTCTTTGGCGATGCAAACTTCTTGAGCAAGGCCAAGTGGTCGCCAAACGCGTCCAAGAATCCAGGGCGGACCTTGTATCGCAATCCGTACTCCTTGCAAGTTGCCTGCACGATGGGCGCAATCTCAGGGTAGTACTTTTGGTGGATCTATGATTTTGGTTAGATATGTTTGGTTAAAGGTACGGCTAATTAAAATTTCCAGTCACTTACCTGAGGGAAAATGTGGTGAGTGACTTGGTAGTTCAAGGATCCGGTGAGGAAGGTGGTCAACCAGTTTCCGTGACCATAGTCCTGGGCGGTCTCGACTTGAAGCTGGGTCCAGTCGATGTTCATGAAGTCCTCGCCTTCAACGGGGGTCTCCCAGTGGATGTCATCAACCACATGGTTGGCCTCGAAAACAAAGCCAGCCATGTAAGACAGCATCATCTCGGAAATGAAAAATGTTGCCAAAACTCGCTGTGTGCTGCTTGGGGAGAATAGGATTGGGATTAGGCATCGGTAAAAGTAGAAAAAGGCCTTGCCTCCCCAGAAAATGAGGTTATCGGTGTTGCTCATGGGGTTCATTGGAATCTTGTCAAGGCTCTGCTCCATGTAGGATCGGATGTCCTGGTACTTCAAGAACTGAGTCAAGGCACCGTACAAAACTGGTCCATAGGCGAGCTGGAACTCGTAGAAGAAATACCATTGCTGGTGGGGCAAAAATCGCACAACAGAGAAAGGGTCAACAGAAATATCGGGATCAACTCCAACGATGTTCGTGTATGGGTGGTGACCAAGCACTGTAAATGGTTAGCATTAACAAAGGCTTGGCAATTTGGGAGGCTGCATACCATGCTTGTAGAACCAATGAATGTCAGAATGGCCCATAACAAAGTTGTATGTGGCAGCCATGGCGTCCCAAACCTTGGGATTATGGGTGAATGAGGAATGGGATGCATCATGCACCCAGGTCACAGTGAACCCAAAGTAAGACCACGCCCAAGCCAACATCAGAACAGCTGTTTTTAACCAGCTGGAGCGGATAGTCTCATCCCAGTACATGAGCCAGTAGCAATAAACGATGCCGACCATTGGGACGACATAATTAAAGAGCATGTCATGTGAGTACTTGGGGTCCTGGCCGGTTGTTTTGAAGTAATCCTTCACCCGCTTTCGAGATGTTAGCAGTAAATTCAAATGATTCATTTGCGCATGCAACTATCACGCACCTTTTTTAAGGTTTGGGCAAATTCATTGGGAGGTTTGAACAGTGGGAACTGGTTATCGACCAAGTATCCCACGTGGTACTTGCTAAGATGGTTCGTCAATATTTGCTTTTTCCCGTCTTGAAACCATGAGGGGATGCTCACTTCAGGACCTTCAACGCAGATTTCTCGTGCGTTGTCTCAAACACAATGGTGGCATCTCGTCCAGCCGACAAACGGATTCTAGAAGCTCCGCCAGGGTGGACCTTTTCAAAATTTGTCAAATCGTAGACCTGTGCGAACTGTGAGAAAAAGTCGGCCCAACGCCATGGGGCGGGCACACTCACTTGACCTCGAATGGCCACGAGGAACTTATTCTCCTTGAGCCCATCTCGTAGTGCCTGTGTGGTATAGGCAATCGCCTTTTTCTGTACCCCTGCTTAGTACTCTGGGCGAGAAGGATCGGAAGGATACCCATACCTGCACGCTTGCCATGATGGATCGGTCTCCCTGGGTGTGGGATGGCAAACAATTCAATTCAGTTGGGGATGAAATTCAGCGACCTCTTTCATCCAGTCACCAAACTCTTTAGTATTGTCCCGGCCGAAAGGAAAGGGGCAAAAAAAAAATTGACAGGCAGGGTATGGGGCGGAACAGGACACAGCACCCTGTTCGTCGCGAAATGCCACTAAGGGATCACTGTAGGGCTTTAAAGAAACCAAGAGCTAGGGGGTTACGGCCACGAACGAACCGAGACAATGATATTTCAGAAGAAATGACCCTTGACGTAAGGGTGCGACCGATACAAGGGTGTTGTCGGACCAATATTGTTGAGCGAAATTGAGTTGAGATGCACTAATCCTAATATTCGTTTAGGGGCCCAGGGGTTTTTTCTTACGGCCGTAGCTGCAGGGTCGAGACCCTTGAATTTATTCTGGAACAAGATTTTAACACACCCAATTCGCAACATCAAAATCTGTTGAGCCCCTAAGAATAGCTGGTATCTTCAGACCACATGTACAAAACGCCACGTCTCTGCAGATGCACGTGCACTGAGCAGGGAGGAGGAGTGGCAACATAAAACCTCGAGGCAGCCGTTTGTGCTCCGCGAGGGCAGGCAGATCAGCTTGTGCAATGCGACTCCTCACATTTTTGGCATGTGAAATTCTCATCTGAGAGGATCAAGTCAGTCAGCGTGCTGCGTCTTACGATGACAGGTCGAGACTTGGGGCCACCATGCAGCCACATATGATGGTCGTTTTTCTGATAAGACCAGGGACAGATCTGGCCACATCACCCAGCTTCTCTCGGCCGAAGGCTAGGACAACTCCCTCTGCGTGGAGCAGACCAGACTTGGGGCCCCTGAATCTGTACTCTCCTCTCTCCCTCACAAGTTTTCTCCTCATTGGAGAGCAGCTTGAAGCTACGCGAAGCTATTGAGTACAATTGTGGAGAAAAAGAAATGGGGAGATGGGGCACACCATCGCGCAGCCAGACTATCGATAACTAAAATGACCCCGAAAACTCAGAAAAAGGGCGGAATTTTATCAAGACGGCTGCTGATCAAACGAAGACACGGCATTTGCTGGTGTGCATGTGAAAGTCGTTTCTTCTCGGGCGTCCATCCCGCATGCTTTTGTGGCTAAAGTCACACATTTGGCATAATGTATGACCCGCGGAGGACGTCGAGCACGTGTCAGGGTCGCTTATCACAGACACGCAGATGGCTCCTGTTGCATTGTCTCGAGTGCAGATCAAAATATTTTTAACCTATCGTGTCTTGGGCTAGAGGATACGTACACGAATAGTGCATGCCATGCTCAGACCCCGAAAAAGCAATGGGGGAATGTGGCCCCCTGTGACACAAATTTCCCAATCATTCCAAATAAAAAAGGAAAGAAAAATGTTTTTCCCCATGTGTTGTCAATTGAGGAACTTGAAGGTCTTGTGGCGTTCGGGACTAACGAAATACTGCCAACGCGCGTGCGCTAGATTGGTTGGTGGCTTTTTTTTTTGGGCTCAGGGAAGCACTTGGGAGGACCCTGCCTGCATTCACGAGTCGGAAGCTTTTCCGGTCACCTTTCTTCGGAAAAACTTCAACTTGCGAAGATGAATTGTAGCCAGTGATGCATCACTTCAGGCACAAAATATTCTTTTTTCCTACTGACGCTCATCGCATACCCGACAACCCACATCACCATTTTCATTCATGGACTGCAAAATCAATATTTGCTTTTGTGGTTTCTGAGCTAGTGGAGACCGACATCTTACCGAATCTTCAAGCTCCACTGACCACGTCAAGGCGGTTTACATATGGAGTATACGGGACCGCAAAGCGTTGTCTATTTCCAAGCCCTTGCTTGCCTTGACACCGTCTAGTTATCTGATTCTAGGATCATGCAGGCTTGCATCCATGTTCTTAGTCGTTTCCGGGGTCATCCTCATCCGGGCATGTCAGACACTTGAATAAAAATCTGAGAAACCAGCCTATGTTTCAAGTTGCCAAATGAAGTGTGCCAGTTTGTCTTTGCGATAATTTGATTGGCCTTCTTCCACCAAGAGGCGATGTTGACATGACTTGTGAAAAAAGAAAAGGCTCCCATATTAATTGCCTGCTTGCATCCAATCAAACCCGTTTGCAGCGTCACTCTAGCTAAGACACGTCACAGAGCTCACCGCCATTCGAATCGGCATTAGACCGTCAATTTTGACAATTCGAATTGAATAAGCACTTGAATTCTACCCAGCATATTGCGGTAAAATTTTATTTCCATTTGAAATTTGCGCCGAACCCATTTTATTGCGATGACTCCGGTTACCGCTTCGTTAGTCGGTGAGCTTCGTGCTCGATCTGACTCTCCCATGATGGTGTGCAAAAAGGCACGCAGAATGCTTCTTTCGTGGCATTAGTGACCAAGCTGCAAGATTTTGCTATATCGAATCGTGTAACAGATGTTGAGGTGTTAAAAACACAGTTTAAAGGCGGGATTTCAGAAGTAACGTCAAAATGTCTGGTAAAACAGTTGCCCAATTGTTGAAAGAGAACAAAGGTCACATTCTCGACTTCAAGTATTTTGTGTTAGGCGAGACAAATTAGGAAAATGGTCGATATGATAATAGGAGATGGTCTTTTCGGAAACTAAGATGAGAAATAGCAAGAATACCACTGTCATCCACCTTGTAGTTAGTTCTTACCAGGATCGATTTCAGTGAGTGAAACGACAGTGATCTCAAATGTTGGAACCCGTTCAGTCCCTCCCATGAGGTGACAAAAGATGAGCTAAAGAGTACATTGCCTTATATTCATCAAGGCTTCTGTTGCAGCGGTTTAACAATAGCCTCATTGTTGTGCTTAGCAGCCCATGACAGTGGGGACCACCCAAATCGATCCTCTGATGCAGGGTCGGCTTCACGTTCAAGCAGAAGACAAGCAACAGCCTCCTTATTGTCCATCACAGCCCGTAACAGAGGAGTCCGACCAACACGATCCTTAGACTCAACATTAGCTCCGTGATCAAGTAGGAGTTTGACAATGGCTTCAGTCCCGCTCTTAACAGCCCACATCAGTGGGGGTAAACCACGTTCAGACGTATTTGCAGTATCAGCGCCATGTTCCAGCAAAAGGCTGACGATAGCCTCATTTTTGTTTATTATAGCCCGAATCAGCGGGGTCTCAATTGTATTGCCCATGGACTCGATATCAGCGCCGAATTCAATTAAGAGCTTGACCATGGTCATATTACCAAGTCTAATAGCCCATAACAACGGGGTTAAACCAGCTCCATCTTTTGAATCAACATTAGCGCCCTTCTTAAGAAGTTCGTGAACAGTACCCTCGTTGTTGTCAATCTTGCAAGCTTGCAATAGCTGCATGCTGTGATGGTAGCAATCCTTAGACTTGATACCAGGGTATCTATCAAGGAACAACTGAAAAATCGCCTCATATCCATCCCTCGAGGCGTATGTTAGTGGCGTTCGAAAGTCCTTGTCATTTGTATCAATTTCAGCACCCTTGTTGAGCAATAGCTTGACAATCTCCTTGTGCCCGTTTACAACGGCCCAAAATAGCGGTGTTCGCTCCCACTTTCCGTCTTTTGCTTCAATCTGGGCACCTTTTTCGAGCAATAATGTGACAACCATTTCATGACCGTTCTCAGAGGCTAAGGATAGCGGGGTGCGGCCATATTGAATGCCACACTCAGTATCAGCATTTTTCCGAAGAAGTAGCCTGACAATTTCCTCCTGCCCAACCATAGCTGCATATGATAATGGAGTATGATGCAAAGCGCCCGTCAAGTCAGGATTGGCATCATACTCTAACAGGAGCTTGAAAAGCGCCATATGACCCTTTTGTGTGGTATGTAACAGTAATGAATGCCCAGATGCTTTCAAGTTAGGATCAGCATTCTTCTCTAGTAAAAGCTTCATTATTGACTCATTCTCTGTCCTAGCAGCATACCATAGCGGTGCCTGCCCAGAGCTATCTTTCGAATTAGGATTAGAACCTTGTTCAAGTAGCAGCTTAGTAACAGCTGCTGATCCTTTCTGCACTGCATATGATAATGGTGTCTTGCCAGAGCTATCCCTTAGATCAGGATCGGCGCCGTGTTCAATCAGCAGTTTGACGATAGCTACAGCCCCTTTCCCCGCTGTATGTGATATTGGCGTTCGCCCAGCGGCATCTTTTGAGTTAGGATCGGCCTTGTTGTCGAGCAGCAACTGTACCACCGCTTCATGTTCTTCCTCGGCGGCGTACGACAAGGGAGTTTGGCCAAAGACATCTTTTGAGTCAGGAAAAACTTTGTTTCTGATAAGAAGTTCCGATATGGTAAATTTCCCTTTTTCTGCAGCATATGAAAGTGGTGTACGACCGGAATCATCTTTACAGTCAAGTTCAGCTTTGTTATCAGCCAGTAGCTTGATAATAACCTCGTGTCCCTTCTTGACTGCATAGAATAGAGGTGTCTGGCCAAATGGATCTCTTGTGTTCTTATAGGCGAGCAATAACTTAGCGATTGTTTCGTTACCACTCTCTACGGCATAGGAGAGCGGCGTTCGACCAAACTTATCTTTCAAGACTGTATCGGATGTATTCTCAACCAAGAGCTTGACAATAGAAACAAAGCCGTTCTCTGCAGCATATGACAGCGGCGTTTGGTCCAAATTATTTCTCAGGTTTGGATCTGCTTTGCTCGCCACAAGCAACTTGACAATAGCCTGATGCCCCTTCTGCGCAGCATACCATAGTGGTGTCTGATCAAATCTATCTTTCAAATTGGGATTGCTCCTGTGGCCGAGTAGTAGCTTCACCATGGCTTCATGATTGTCTTCTGCGGC
Organism: Calonectria hongkongensis; assembly: GCA_017140755.1. NCBI lineage: Eukaryota > Fungi > Ascomycota > Sordariomycetes > Hypocreales > Nectriaceae > Calonectria > Calonectria hongkongensis. The sequence continues at coordinate 673,984 of JAACJA010000018.1, forward strand.
ATAGGACAGAGGCGTCCTATTATAACTATCCATGACATCTGGACAATTTTCACCTGATTCCAAGTCCAAGATACCTAACTGGTCTAGACCGAAACATGCAGCCAAGTGCAGTCCTGTCATGTGCCTTGGAAACCTTTGGCTATAGTTTTGGCTATGCGAGTTCTGTCTCAGGACCATCATAACCTGGCTTGCTGCTTCAACTTTTTTCTCGTTTTGAAAGAATGGCATGATCCATTCTTTAACTTCTTTACCGACTGCGTGGGCATGATACCCCCAATTCCGCGTGGCGTAGTCATAAAACGGATTGTGCTGCAGCCTATTTTCAAGTTCTTCATCTGTTTTACAACAACCACTTTGAAAATCATTGAAAGACAAGTAGGTCATGCAAGTTCTTGCCATGTCCATCTGCGCACTCAAGTGCCACTGTTCGGGAGAGGCATCAAAGTATCCCTGGGCTGTAAAGTGGATAAGACGGATGGTGTTACTTTTTTGGTCGATTTTAACCAACCCTAGGCACACGGACTCAAGAATTTCAATAGGAGTAAGGTTCTGTTCGTCAAGTCCTGGCTGGTTCGGTTCCACGGCTAAGGCATGTTGCAATTCTTTCGGTGAAAAGAACCTTTCCTTGTGAACTATCCAGTATAGTACGCGTTCGGCTAGCAGGCGTAATCCGTGAGGCTGCTCTCTAATTCGTTGTAAAACGCTGTTATATGCTTCTTGAAGCCCCCCTTCGCCACGGGGAAGGCGTGTGATAGCACGCCTAACTTCTTTTGGTGTGACTTAGCCAGCTAACAAAACCAAATGCAAACGAGCGAGAAGAAACCTGGATCAGGACTTAATATAATCGCTTTTCGTGAAATATTTTACAATCGTTAGTCTGGACATGCTTACATTCCTTTAGTCGCATCAATTATTCCACTTTTTACCTCATCAAATAGAGAAGTTTCCCATACAAAGCGGGGAAGGCGTTGGATATTGCCAACTATGTATCGCCCAACATCTTCGTTGTGGGCTTCTATTCGTAATGCGGTGCTATTACTGAAATGCTGCGTTATACTGCTGATGTCTCGAGATGTTGCCATAAATCTCGTCTCGGAAGAGGTTTGAAGGGTATGTAGGTCGTTTAACAGCTGTGTCAATGTCTCATTTTCGCATTCATCTAGAGCGTCTATGACGATGAGGATGCTGCGATATGAGGCGATGGTAGAGAGAAGAGCCTTTTGAAGGTCTTGTAGACTCGGTCTCCTACCAAGTTTCGCATGTTCATTGTGAATGGCTTCGACGGCACTGGGAATTGACGGGAGCTGTTTTACTAGTTGCTCTAATAAGGAGGATAGCAATCCCAAGCCTTGTAGCTGGTCACGGCTTTTATAGTTGCAATATATAAATGCAATGCCGGTTTTATGCTCGGGAAAGCTTTCACTAGGGAACATTTTTAGTAGATAGTCAATGACGATTGATGACATGATGGTCTTTCCAGATCCCGGAATACCAGGACAAAATAACGTTTTAGTATCACCACCTAGCCATGACTTGAACTGAGGGGAACTTAGAAACCATAACCCTGTACCTTCCTGATGAAGATTAAATATGTCGCGGTGCTGGGTCCAATGGTCTATTGCGGCAAGCCAATTGAAGAACTTGGTTCGTAAATGATCTTTGAACGAAATAGTTAGTTAGGGAACGACCAATCTTGATTCCAATTTGACGGAACCTGTAGGGAAGTATTCATTAGAACTCGACTCCATACCTTCTACAATATTATTGGCATGCAGCTTCAACTCATTAACATCCTGGCTCATCTTTTTCATCTTATTTTCAACTAAAGCCAAGTCAGCGAGGTGCTTGAAGATTCTAGGTATATTACTTTGTACTGACCCCTCTCCATCGCTTCTCTCATGCTTGGTATCTCGGCCACATCTGGGCTATATACCTTGAGAAGAATAGCCTTGCCATAGGCTGCTGCCACAGCCGCAGCATAGTAATGCCAACCGTCTTGCTTGTGGGTATCTGCATAATCGCATATTCCTCGGACTACCAGGCAAGGAATCTCATCCATAATGCCAGCAGCCTCCATTTCAAAACAGATTGCATCATCATAACCACGTTGCAAACGATCTCTGTCCTCAGGATTTTTTACAACACCGCCACCCGAAAGTATAAGACCTCGATGAACCATGGGTTGGCCATGCTTCAAATCACGCTGGGAACGAAACATGACTTTCTTTTCGCTTGAAGTCTCACACGCAGAGCAATCCCCTCCTTTTGTTATATGGTGAAACTCTTGGTCAAAGAGTATGTCGTCGCTACTTGGTCGTGCATACCCAGGCTGCTTTGTTATCCCTTTTAAAATTCTTCTGAGTTGACTCCTCATCATCATCTCGTCTTCTTCAAGCGAGCCATCAGCGCTAATCAGGAGGGACGGAGGCTTATTGAGAGACCCTTTAATAACAAACTTTCCATCTGATTCGTATTTGCCGAAATCATACTCAAGAACTCCAGGATGATTATCTCTGGGAATACTAACAGCAACATCACCAAGTCGGATGTCTCTCATTGGTGGGTAGGGAATGCCGGCTCCGATTCCGATCATCAGCGCAAACCTAACGTTTGGAAACTGCTGACTGACAGTCGCAGCACATTGACCGGCCTTCACGGTCCCCATTTGATGAGGTCGAGAGATGACGATTTTGTGATTCCCAATCCGTCCAAAGGAATAAACATATCTTCTTGGACCACCGGCCCTCTCATGACATTCGAATTCTTCATCTAGGCTGTGCTTGACCGCAACAGATTCATAAGATAAAGCACAAAAAATAGCTACCGTGATGTCCTCGGGAGATATTTCCTCAAATTCTTCTTGGTCAGATTCCTCGTCCGTGTCAGCCCCTCGGGCGCTCGAATTAGATTTCATTGTTTGAAATTCGATCACAAGCCTCTGCGAGCAGCGCCACGCTGCTTTTGGGAGGAGCGATGGAGGTAAGAAGATTTTCTATGGTTTATTATAATCACAAAGCTCGACGAAGCTGCAATATCTTTGCCAAACCGTGGGTAATGCAGACAGGACTGCAATAGTAGGACTTTACGATGTCGGGACCATCGCTTAAACAAGTAGTTAGGGAGGAATTAGCAGAAGGTAGTCGGCAGGAGGAATAAGTATATTGCTTCTAACGCTAAACCCCTCATTTGTGAGGTCGTGTTGGCAGATGATTATGCATCTTCTGCCCAATGGGATGAGGCAGGGCGGCTTACATATTCCGTGCCAATCATTAGCCCCCGGGTTGATTGGGCAGCTTATGCGTGGGGGCTCTTTGGGCACCCGCTTCTCTGCTTGAGGAAAGACTGGAGTATAACTAACTAATTTGGTGTTCAATCCAGGGGATATGTTTCATAGATGTGCTCAGCCTGATTGCAAAAATTCGAGCTGTACACCACGCAGATTAAGCCGACTTGATCTAGCTGCTACCGGGTAGGTCGGGCGAGGCGGTGGAAGCTGTTTACAAGTTGAGATATAATATCTAGTCCCGATCAAGCGTATGAATCATACTACTGTCGGTTATGCCCCTTCGCATGAGGTGAAAGCGATGACCTTCACTTATCCTGCTGTAAATTTCTAACCAAAACAAGCTTTCAGTGCCATCCTATTCAATTGATCGTGGCACTACCATTGTATTAATGCATCACCCGGGTATCACTCTTAAAAAAACATTGAGGGTAATTACAGGGTGATACGCCTTTTAATGAAGATATTTCTTGATATGACTTTTTTTTTTTGGGACCTCTCCGGGATACTATAGGAATTTATATCCAAGGTCTCCGCGGTCAGATCAGAAATCACTCCTGGACACCGCCACATCCGCTGTTCGTTGCCTGGTGTTCGGCGATTGCGGAATGTGGTTTAGCTGATTTCGGATGCAACATGACGCAATTCGGCCTGCTTGGCTCCCGGTTATTTTCTCAATGCACAGCGCAGAGAAAAAATTTGCAATTGCAAGTAAACGGATCTTTAACAACCTGTGACTTCTTCCAAGATCCATTGGAACTCTAGAAAAGGCATGCGTTTGGCTAAATCACGGCCAAGTAGCAAATCGTGGACTGCAAGATGAAAAAAAACTCCTAGCCGTTCTAATATTAGCCCTGATCACGAAGGCAATACGTGTATCTTACGATGCGCCATCCTGATCCTGCCCCGCCTTGAAATAGCTCTTGTCAGCATTGGTCCACACAATGGAGACTTTAGCTCAAATGGGAAACCTCCCCACGAATGAAGAGCAAGGAGTGCCCAGAACTGCCCGGGATAAGACAGAGTTTCTATCCACGTTACCCATGGGGCATGAAACTTGGATCAGCATCCCTGCCGTCAGCAGCCGTTGAGTGCCTGGCATATGCGGCTACCTGTTCCCAAACAGGTTGATACCCATAGTTCATAATGCCGATGAGTAAGATAAAGAGAAAACAAAAACTTCAACCACTTGTTAAATTACGCATGTTGGCAAAGCAGGGTGGGTATCAATTGGCTGCAGCACGCGAATCCGCCCTGTTAAATTCTGGATTCTCCCTCCGATCAACACTGCCATGCAGGACGACGATGTCTATCCTCTCCTCGACCGATCGGGACTGGGCGAGGCGGATTCAATGGGCTCGAAGACTGCAGATCCATCTTCCCAGCCGAAGAAAGGATCGTACTGGACCGACGCTGGATGGAAGGTGAGTCTCACGACGAGCGCCATTACAGCGTCCGCTGTGCTTTTAATCAATCTATCTGTCACGATTTGGTCAACGACAAAAAAGAAGGCAGAGGGCCATTCCAGCCTGCGCATTTTGAAAGATGGATCCTGTGACGAAACGCGCACTATCAACACCGGAATCCATCTTGCCATCAATATTCTGAGCACCTTACTCTTAGGAGCCAGCAATTATTGCATGCAATGTTTATCAGCCCCAACGCGCGATGATGTGCAAAAGGCGCATGCCAATTCAAAATGGCTGGATATCGGAGTTCCGAGCGTGCATAACTTACACAGTATTCCGTGGCTGAGAGTCTTTTTGTGGTGGCTCCTTATACTCTCCTCGGTACCACTGCATTTATTGTAAGTCTTTCTCATGGCTGTGAAAATATCGATAATAAAATCCTAATAACTTTTAGGTACAACTCTGTGGTCTTCTCCTCACTATCTACAGTTCCCTACACTATTTTCAGCATTCAAGATAACTCCACCGCCAGCAAATCAGTTTTCGATGCATCGTTTGAACAGGTAAACAAAACAGCGTACTCTTTAGATATTTTATCAACTGGCGCACAAGATGTAATTGGAGAACTGTGGCAAGGTATCAAAAATGGCACAGCTGAAAATCTCACTGCCTTGGAGTGCCTTGATGCCTACGGTACAGCATTTCAGACCTCGCACTCGACTGTTCTCTTGGTCACCGAGACTGGATCCAACTCCAGCTATTACGGGGTTCCATTGTACGGAGCATATGCTTATACTATAGCAGATGGTAGTTGGAGTCCGGGTTGTTCCCCGGATGTCTACAACTGGATCTGCCAGGATTACAGTTGCCAGAATAGCTGTAAAACCCAACTACCCAGCCTGAAAAAGAATGCTGATGATTGGACACCTGGCCTTTACATAGCTTCCGAGAGGGTAAAATATTGCATGAGCCAACCAGTCGCTCAGCACTGTCGACTATTTTTCAGCACGTCCATAATGAGCTACATCATTGTCGCAAATGTCTTTAAGGTTGCCATCATCCTGTTCACTGTGCTTCGCCCGCCACGAGGACTCCTCCTGGTTATTGGCGATGCCATTCAGTCATTTCTGGCTTCGCCTGATTCTTACTCCGTTGATAGCTGCCTAGTCTCGGCAGGAGACATCAAAAGCATCAAAAGGCCTTCTAGATCACCATTGCAGTGGCGGTGGATTGCCGCCCTGGTGCCCAGTCGCTGGTCTAAGGGTCATCCACCATCAGCAAGCGCCGCCAGTCATTTCACCAAGAGCTGGAACGGGTCTCGTTCTTGGGAGCCATTGAGAAAGCGATGGGGGACAGCCGTCAGTCGCCGTCGTTGGATCACAAGTTTGTTATTGTAAAGTACCCCCGCATTAATTGCCACTTGGAATGAGTTTTCGAATGGTCATATTACATAGGCTGGCGTCAACTAACTGTGGTACTTAGTTATCTCGCGGCATTTGGAGTTACCCTAGGCTTAATGATATGGGGCATCGTTGCTGTGGCTGGCCCTCATGACTTTGCCAGTTTGTGGAGCTTGGGGGTAGGGAAGACAACAGAGGCGGCGCTCATCTCCGGCTTCCCCGACTTTATCGAGTTCTCGCCAGCGAAAATCACGTTGATTATCGTAATCGCAAATTTGCCGCAATTCTTTTTTTCGTTCCTCTATTTCCAATATAACGGCCTCTTTACCGGTATGCTCGCTGCAAAGGAATGGAGCGACTTTGGCATCAAACGACGAGGAATACGAGTTTCATCCGATCCGAAAGGAGCGCAACGATCACGATATTTTCTCCAACTTCCATATCGCTGGGGGATTCCCCTTATGATCATCTCAATTGTGATTCACTGGCTATTGTCCCAAAGCCTCTTCGTTGTTGCCATAGAAAGCACTGACAACTATACTGATCTTTGGATGACTTGTGGTTACTCACCTGCTGCCATTTTCCTTGTCATGCTGGTATCAATTGTCATGGTATCAGGAGTCGTTGCTACCGGATATCTACGACTCCCCAGTGCGATTCCGCTGGTTGGAAGTTGTAGCTTGGCCATTGCTGCTAGTTGCCATCATCCTGATGGCGTTCCGCAACCCGAGGCGCCGCTCGAGCCTTTGAAGTGGGGAGTGATGCGAAACCCCGGAGGATGGCCTGAAAGTAATAATCCGGGACACTGTGGCTTTTCGAGCGAAGATGTTACAGAACTCGAACCCGGAGTTGAATACGCGTAAGGGGGAGGCGGCCCATAATATGTATGATAAGATGACTATACGGATATCTTTTTTTTTTTTTTGGCTATATTAGGTTGGAAAGGTTTTGCAAAATTAACTTGTTGGTAAAAGTGTAATATATTTAGTTCAAGGCAATTAGATTATTATTAATTTCCATAGAAACATAAAAGCTTGTTTTGATTACTCATTGCGTACTCGGAAGATAAAAGTATAATAGATACATACACACATACACACATACACACACATACGTGTTGCAAGAATGCAGAGTACACGTGACTGTACACATGGCTGTATGTTTGCCCTGTGAGGTTTAGCGACATGGGTCACAGAAGATTTACGATACCATAAATTTCGTTGGGGTAGATTTCTTTTAGATGTTTGTTGAATCCTTGCATCGCTTGATACTACACATAACGCCAGCTGCTCAGCTACCAGAATACCCTTTGCCACAGTCCACTCGCATCTGCTATGGCGTCCAACTCCTCAACACTCCTCTGGGGCGGTCGCTTCACAGGTTATTGCTGCCTTGTCCCGTGACTCTTGTGGTGGCCATGTTGACAGAGTCACCATCCAGAGAACATGAACGACCTCATGGTCATCTTCAACGAGTCACTCCCCTTCCACAAGGCTTTACACGAGGCTGACGTCCGCGGCTCGATTACGTTTGCCAAAGCACTGCGGCAGCTCGACCTGCTCAACGATGAGGAGCTCCTCAAGATCACTAAGGGCCTTGAGGCTGTCGAGAAGGAGTGGGCTGACGGGACATTTGCCATCCAGCCCGCTGTTGATGAGGACATCCACACGGCAAACGAACGTCAACTAGCTGAGCTCATCGGCCCAGCAATCGCTGGCAAGCTTCATGCAGGCCGCTCACGCAACGAACAGATTGCTACCGACTTGCGCCTTTGGGTGCGAGCCCAGCTCGATGGCCTATCCGAACAGCTGCGCGCCGCCCTGGCCGTTTGCGCTACCCGCGCCAAGGCAGAGATTGATGTACTGATGCCCGGCTACACCCACTTCCAGCGCGCCCAGCCCGTCCGCTTCTCCCACTGGTTGCTCTTCCATGCCACCTACCTCATGGGCGACCTGCAGCGGCTCAGCGGCGTCCGCGACCGCACCAATTGCTGTCCCCTCGGCGTTGGCGCCCTGGCGGGGAACCCATTTGGCATCGACCGCGACTTTCTCGCCAAGGACCTAGGCTTCTCCTCCGTCCACCCTAACAGCCTAGCGGCGGTTGCAGATCGCAACTTCGTCGCCGAGGTCCTGCAGTGGTCGAGCCTGCTAGTGGTGCACCTTAGTCGCCTTAGCGAAGACCTCATTATCTATTCGACAGCCGAGTTTAGTTTCGTCCAGGTTGCCGACGCCTACAGTACCGGGAGTAGTTTGATGCCCCAAAAGAAGAATCCGGATAGTCTCGAGCTGATCCGGGGCAAGGCCGGCAGGGTCATGGGACAGGTTCGTATCTTTTCAGCCCCGATTGGTAGATATAAAAGGGCTGCGCCCTAAGCTAACTGTGGACAGGCATCGGGTTTCCTTTCCACCCTCAAGAGTCTTCCAACTGCGTATAACAAGGACATCCAAGAGTCAGTGGAGCCCCTAGTTGACTGCATCAAGACAGTTTCGCACTGCCTGCGAATCGCCGCTGGCGTGCCCTTTCGACAAACGCACCACATTGCCGGTGCCGTTGTCCGCAAGGCAGAGGAGAAGGGCATGTCCATAGCCGAACTGGACCTGTTGGACCTCAAGGAGATCTCGCCCCAATTTGAGGCTGACATTGTAGACGTCTTCAATTTCGAGAAGAGCGTTGAGAGGAGATCTGCCCAGGGGGGCACGAGCAGGAGCTCAGTACTATACCAAATCTCTGCCACCGAAGCTTATCTCGCCGGGAATTGAACATGCCCACCAAGGAAGGATGTAGCTAGACAGTTCCAAGGGAATTAAGTTCGTTTTTTCTCTGTGTCTGACTAGAGGCACAGATAATATGGTCCGCCCCGTGGCGACGATACGTGGTAGATATGGAGGATTATTTGGCGGATCAATGGGCGCATGCTTAGGGAATTCTTCCTGACTAGGAGCTTGATGATGAAACAAATGCAAACACAGGGGGGAAGCTTACGTACAAAATGACCAGTCTCCTACAAGATCGCTAATTGCATCTGGCCTGCATTTGCAAAGGTCATGGTAGATTTGGCGTAAGCTGGCGAGGCAGACGTCTTGATGCAATAGATCAAGACAATCTAGACCGGTGATATATGCAGTCTACAGGGAGAGGTGAAGCATCATTGAGTCACATCGCTAGAAGCTAAGTATGCCACGCCATCAGCACTGCAGTGACAAATGATAGAGACACATAAGGTTATGCAGCTCTCCTTGCACTTGAGAAGTTAGGATGACTGACAACAATTTGGCCAACCATACCTGAGAACGGTGGCCAAGACTGCCAAGCTGCGAATAGCTTCAAACTTTAGATAGGAAGTTCTAGAGCCAGTAGCCAGCACAGCAGCTATAAGAGACCTACATGGATCACTTCTATACTTACAGATATCAAGAGATTGTGAAATACATCTGAAATCGTAGCTATGCATTAATGATATCACTTCTCTGGTCCACTTCACGCATCTATAGGGAGGCCTGGATTGGGCGGTTTAGGGCTCGTTGTTCTAACCCGAGCGTTGGAGAGATTATTGCCCAGCGTAGGGCCGATTTCCGCATAATTCACTCACCTTTGAGTAACGATAGTCTACACATTCTACAGTGCATAATAAGATCTAGATTCCACGAAATACAGTAAATTGCTCCGAAACTAGACCCATATGTTCAAATGGCTGTGACTTTTTGATGAGCTAATTGCCTGGCAATGATGCATGCCGCCCCCTTTCACGGAGTTCTAACCAATGAGACCACCAAACGCACAAGAAACGGCAACTAGGCGCTAACACAGCTCCGCCCTCCAGGTCCGCAAGCGAATAATTCTTTATTGTTTTTGTTTTAAGCGTAAGACCAACCAAGCCACTTTGCCTGATGGGTCCGGTCCGAGATGCAGACCCACTGCTCCCATGCCAAAATCCGGTTGGCTGTGATGCCAAGACGCATCTTCAATAGTTCACCCAAGGCACGGCAGTCATAATCGTCACTCGTTCTGATGGCATTGCTGCTACCAGTACAATACAAGGTGTAAATTAAAAATCGTTAATTGATCAGTACTAGGTCCATTCTTTGAACGAGATAATCCCTGAAGTTTCACTACGTCGCTCCGAGACATGAGAATTTGAAGGATTCGTTCTGGGACATATAAAGGGCACCTCTTCTTGTCTGATCCCATGAATTATTCTCCCAGATCATCCACACAACCTCTCAACACTCCTGATTACATCTCTTTCACCCTTTTCACCCTTTTTACCAGAAAAATGAAGTTCCTCTCCTTGATCGCCGTTCTTTCCAGCCTTGCGGTTGTCAGCGCTGCCCCTGCTGCCAGTCCTGATACTGCTGCTCTTGCTGGGGCCTTGGACACCTCACCCTCGAGCCACCCCAACGTCCTTTTCGATAGGGCGCAGAAGAAGAAGTGCCCCAAGAACTTCACCACCCAAGGCGTACGTCAATAACCATTGACTTCTTCCATGAGTGGATCGGACTAATATGGTTTTAGAAATGCAATGGAACGTCTTGCCGCTGGGCAGGTTTTGTCAACGAGAAGTGCAAGCATGGATCTTGCGTGAGTGACCCCCTCTGATATTTCCAGTCACCCTTCATGCTATATAACTATTCTTTGAATAACATATTGACAATAATTAGGTTGGCAATGGTGGTGGTGACGGTGCTTGCTGTGGTTGGAGCAGGGACAAGGATGGTGACATCTGCCCTAACGGAGGATTCTAGTTCTCCATATGAGAATTGAGGGATGATGTGGTATGATTTACGATGTGATTTGTGTTTTGACTTGTGGAGAGTGAGCTCGATATTTGATGGGGCAGAAGAAGTAGGAGAGTACAGCAAATAATGAGTCATGTTGATTATCTATGAACAATCTTATTTCGAAGTATTATTGTGCTTCGATTCAAGTACTTGTGATAAGTGTGATGTGTTTATGTTTTTGGACTTTGGTGTTGGCGTCGCGACAGCAGTTAGATCTTCATATGTAGTCCGATGAGCAGCCTATGGATACGCTCTGCTTGAAGTCTAAATTGACATTTTAGTAGGTTAATGGAAATGATATGTCGAGTTTTATTAGTAACATTATCCAAATTTCTCTTTACAAAAATGCGTTATTTAGTATTGTTGTAACTTTGCATGTGCTACAGGGTTGCGCGCGCATCTTTGATCAAGGGATAAAAGCAACCAGTCGCCACTTTCTCCGGTCGGAACTTCCTACTAATAGGAGACCATTTTAAAATATAAAAATTGAAGCTTGGGCTACCATTGAGGCTTTTGAATGCGCTAGCGCTGAGCGAGCATGGCAGTGAGGGGAGAGAATACGCATCGGAACTCCTCCGTGTGGAGCGTCGGACAAGTGGTTCCCCGACCGGAACTGTACCGCAAAAACGCAAGTCTACAAGTAGAATAGACTCCACCCTGTCTTACAATATGGAAATTTTTATTCGCTTCGGATTTAATCAGGATGGCCATGAACGAGTATCCAGATTTTGACAATCTTCCAGTGGACAAGAATGGGCCACACGGCAATGCATGGGGACTATGGGGCCCCGACGACCAACTTGGTACTCTCAACCTTCTCACAGATGAGGTAGTGGCAAAAGCTGCCAGTGAATGCATCAAGTCAGGACAAAGAGTATCACTAAAGTAAGCGCAGCTGTTTCAATGCAGCCCTTGATTATTGGTCAACTAAGACGAATATTAGCTGGTCGATGACGGGTCCATCCAAGCCTAGATTTGCCCGCAAGCTTCTCCAACTTCATACAATCAACAAGGCCCCGCTAAAGCATGCCCATGATGACGAAGTACGTGGCTCATCGCAAATGTCTTACAGTCTGCTAACAGGTCATTGAAGTGGAGCTTCAATTCACAATGCAGCTCACAATGGGACGGCTTCAGGCACTATGCTTATCAGAAGGAAGCAGTAAGTGCGATGTGTTGTTGAATGACCTTTACCTAACTGCCGATAGCTCTATTATATGGGACGAACCGCGGAGGACTTTGCTGCTTCTACTGTCCCCAACGGCATACAACGTACGTAACAAAAATTCTATTTCACGCAGTCTTCCAAATACTGAAGAGTTGATTGATACCAAATTTATATAGATGTATCGTCCAAGGGAATCGCCGGTCGTGCCGTGCTTGTTGATTGGTATGCTTGGGCTCAAAGCAACGATCGCACCGTGGACGCCATGACATCCTATGAAGTTCCTTTTAACGAGATCATCGAAACACTGCACTACCAAGGCATGGATGAGAATTTCTTTCGACCTGGCGATATTCTTGTTATTAGATTTGGTTACATACACCAGTATGAATCCATGAGCGAGGAGAAGCGCGAATGCCTGGATGAGTTGTACAAGACGCAGAAGCCAGACAACATCGGATTGAAGCCATCGAGGGAGCTCCTGGAATTTCTATGGTCAAACAGAATCGCTGCTATTTGCGGAGATTCACGTTCTCTTGAGGTCTGGCCTTGTAAAGAATTTGATTGGCATTTGCACGAATGGCTACTGGCTGGATGGGGCATGCCCATCGGAGAGCTTTTCAATCTTGAGGAGCTGGCCAAGACATGTGTTTCCACCGGCCGTTATAGCTTCTTCCTATCGAGCTCGCCGATGAATGTAAGTGGATTTATTTTGGTTGGGATCAGAGTTACGTTCAACTAACTTCTACGTCTAGGTGCCTGGAGCTGTTGCAAGCCCTCCCAATGCATTGGCCTTCTTCTGAGCCACAAATAAATACACGTGCTATCGTCACCTTTAAAGCTAGAATATCTACTACAGACGCAATGTATTGGAGATATTTGCTATTGATAGGGATGGGCAGCGAAAGGCATATTCCCTACGTGGTTTAGGATCATAGCTAGCATGGAAGCGAAAGAGTAGCTCCAACTCCTTCCAGATAACAAACACACCGAATAGCAAATTAAAAAAAAGATGGTTTAAAATATTTCCATACCTCCCCAACATTGATAATGCCAGTCACCATATGAAGCATTCAACAACGCTTAATTAAACTTGGAGGTTGAGTTAAAAAAAAGAACTCTTTTAAAAGTTTGCAGAATTTTCGGAGTCTAATAACGTCCAATTCTGCCCAATCCATAGTATGAAGATGTTTAATTCCCAAGGCCGTCATTCATTAAAGACCGTCATGAATAGCGTTAATGATGAAAAGATATTTTTAAGACGCCGCCGCTTCCATCCCAAAGAGTGTCATCCTGGCCCGTTTTAACTCACTTGAGCTGGCCCTCCTGTGTGTTTTGGTATTTACATTCATAACCATCGCTTGTGGCCTATATGAGGAGCCGTGAAGTTTCCATGTTAGTGTAGAGTTTATGCGGAGGTTTATGGTCCAGCCACGCTGGCATGTGAAGAAAAATGTATGGCTTGTTGACGCATCGTGGTATGCGCCAACACAAATTTTTGACAGTACGCCGACCTGGTGGGAAATAAAAGGCTCGAGGGTCTGACATGAATCCTTTTTTACCTGACCAAACATCACCCAGGCTGACGTCGAAAATGTCGGGAGATCGACGTAGCCGCCCAGCGACCTAGGACAGTATTGTCACAAATGACCGAGAGGTACAAGTCAATCATGAAGGTTTCCGTAACACAGTCCGTGTGATCCTGGCACATAGAAAGGCAATTTTCGTGTTTCGTTCGACGTGCAATCCCAGGTCGCTCAAGCCCCGACATTTAAAATGGTGTTGAGCAAGTCCTCAGCCTTGTGAGACACAACTTGTGACAGACGTCCTAGACATCCGACGGCGGTTCCATTCCGTCGGTGCCTGCTCGTTCAAGTATATAGCGCTTTTTAACCACCTTTATGCCCGAACCATTCGCCCTTGTTACGCTCACGAAGATACGATCCTTTGAGGTTTGCTCCGCTGGAGGATCCCTGGGGGGTGGAGAGGCCGATCTTGAGCGATTTTCATCTGGAGCGGACTCGTTAGGTATGTCGGGGCTAGGAGATTGGCGATGGCTGTTTGATGATTCCTCAGGTCGATAAATGTATTCATCCAATTCGTCAATATTATAGTCTTTGTTGTGTATGCGGCGAAGGTGAGAGCGAAAGTTATCGGCCCTTGGCCAAAGCTTAGGCCGAAATTGACGAGCACAATGATCGAGATGACAGATATATAGAATCTTGGCTACTGATCTATCTAGGTGAACGGTTGTTTTGTGTCTGTCGAGGTCATTTTGGGTGCTGAAGCCATCCCCACGGTTGCAGCCCTCGACATCACAATAGAAGGGCCTGTTGTGCCTACGCTCGTGTTTACTACTTGATGTTTAGGCTATACTCACGCAACACATGATGGAATGCGGAAACTCACTTCAGTTCTGACTTTGTTCTCAGCCATTGTTTGCAACCATGACAGTAGAATGAATTGGAGGCAGGACCCAGCTTCATTTTTGGCTTAGGTGCATCATCTGGTTTCTCTTCTTCACCACGGAAGACATACCCAAGGGAAGGCAGATGTAGGGGCTTTTGATAACCGCGCTTGCGTTTCACTTTGGACATGTCAAGTGTTTCCGGCAGGATTTGGCTCCAATCATCTGAGGGGAGGGGTGCGATGGGCTGCAAGTTTTCAGTTCTACCAGCAGGTTCTGGCACTATATCCAGTCTCTGTGGATAAGGATTGGGTACGTGACATAGTTCAGCAAGTTCCCTTGGGTATGGTATTCTGTTTTGCTCCAAGGGTGGTAAATGTCGAGGTGGATCATCTCGAGGGTCGTAATGAACATGTCCGTAGTCAGGTGGCGTCGTTTCAATCAGTTGATGATCATGACTATGGATGTCAGAGTGATCAGGTTGAGTCGTTTCAATCAGTTGATGATCATGGCTATGGATTCCAGGGTGGTCTAGCTGGATTTTGTCCCATGGAAAGGGATCCCTCAGGATATCTGTTGATCCGCATCTAGCCACGGAGCCCCCACTGCCAGGGACTCCTAGCGGGTCTATTGATACATTAATTTCTTGTGGCTCCTTGCCTAATAGATCTCCAAAGAGCGCGCGGCTGCCGGGGAGGGTTGTATTTCTGCGGTAGTTGAGGTCGTTGTGGTTGTGGTTGTTGTTATTGTTGTTCGTCACGTCAAAGGAGGGGCAAGGCCTGTGGCTTTCCGTAGACGGCGGGGGCCAACGGTGGCGATCGGCTGAGTGGTATGCTAGCGACCCGTACCGCTCGTCTCGCGGATATCTGGAGCTCCTGAAGAGTGGGAATCAGCGTGGGGGATCCTTTTCTGGGACGGAGAGAGCGGCATGGCACTCCAGCACCCGCAACAATGGGTAACGGGCAGAGAATACGAAAACCCAACGTACATTGCCTCAGACGGATGGCGGGGTCGGCAAGAGAAGAAAGCCGCACAGCCCGTGGACCTGCCAGGGGCCTACATGAATAAGAAACCGGGCTAGTTAGTTGCGAAGGTTATGTAGTTTAACACCACCGTCGTTAGTGGAACTAAGAATCGTTCGAGGGTCCACGGTTGTGGTTGTGGTGGGGGCTTAGTCAAGAGCAACGGCGCCGGGGGAGGCCTGGTCAAGATGGTCCGCCGGACAAGATAGTGGCGTGCACGAGGCCGGAGGAGGCACCATTGGAAGTGGTCGAAGCTCTGGCCAAACGCTAGGGCGGCGACAATCGTGTTAAAGCTGGGATGAAGATGAGGAGCTCCGCAGCCTCGTAGCCAGAAACCAGCCTCATTGCTGCTGCGGGTGGGCTGGGGTCACGTGGCGGGCTTGCATGACCGCATCGCCCGTCAGCGTCTAGTTGAGGCCGCACCCCGGCCGTGGAGTTGCCTTAGTCTGGACGGAAAATTGATATTGGCCCGTTAATTCTATCAAAATGTAATTATTATCCTACAGCTAGCAATGCTGCTCGCGGAGCTGTCGCCATTGAGAACTCCGTCGTGTTGAGAATTGTCCACCTCTCTCCAGTTGCTCTACGAAAAAGCAAAACTACAAACACGAGGGCGAGTTTGGTCAATAATTCGCGCAAGTGCCCTTCACTAGGCTTGGAAAGAATAGTAGAATTCAGAGTAAAGTCCTCTCAATATCTATTATCCAACATACACAGCATAAGGAACTGCCCGTATGTTCCTCGGCTCCAACGTGAACACCGGCCTCGGAAATTCGTCCAGCCAACAACCTATGCAGGTGAGATCCACCCTAGAGGTCGTATTCGCTTGCTACTTGTGCAACGTGTACTGCCAAAAATGACCAAGGGCGCTTTCAAATGTGGTGTTGGCTGCACATTCGCGCTCTCGTCTCTCGTATCCGGATATACAGCTATTGAAGCATGTTGTATTCTGTTTCCAGAAAAAGCCAAACCCATCAACACAAAGTGGTCACCCACAGCAACCGAGTGATTGGATGCAAGGGGTCTCCACAAACATCGCCTTTTTTTTTGTATCATTAAGCGAATGTACGAGTAAACAAACGTATCGAGGTAGATAGAGTAAGCTGCAAGAGGACTTCCGGGCGCGCTTCGAGCAAATTAATTCTTCTGATACGTGACTATTTTCAGCTTCGATACCTTCATCGGGCCGGACGTAATTTGGACCTAGGATTTAGAAGGGTGAAGAAACATAGTTCATAATATCCACTAAGCTAATCGATTCATGATTCGTTGTGCCATTTACATGTAGCCAAGCAATATTTATTCATGCACTAAAGGATCGTGAATACTCGTGACACGGTGGACGGACAAGTCGATATATTCTCAGTCTGTGCAACTATATACTAAGCCAATGGGCATATTGACATCCGGCCATCAAATTGGTAAACGCCAAGCATACTACATAGTATTGTTCTCAATCACTCAAGATCGTCACCCATCGAACCAAATTACCGTCATCCACTCCCCCCACTGTATTACCTTCGCCAAACACGTCTACCAAGGCTTTTGCATGGCCATCAGTGCTTGAGCGGCACGGACCTGTTCATCGTCTGTCTCTCCAGCGGAAAGCTTTGCCCAGAGCTCAGCCTCCGGCTTTGGCTCCTGGAAGTACGGCTCGTCTACCTCACACTTGATACCCTTCTCCGGCATCTTTCCATCCAGGAGGAAATCGCGAACGTGCTGAGCGATGCATGCGGATGGCACCGCCAAGGAACAATGACCGTAGCCTTTCACCTCGACAAGGCGCGAGTCGGCAAACGTCTCTTCAGCTTTCTTCGCTGATCCCAACGGGCAAATGGGGTCAAACGTGGTCGAGAGAATGAGAAGCGGGTGGGCGGTTGTGGCTTTTCTGGGTGGCTTAAACGAGTGAGTGCGTGGAATAGGCCATTTCTGCTTGGCATAGAATGTTTGGGCCTCCGTAATGGCGAAGGAAGACTTATTATAGAAGGGTTCCATGATATCTAGCAGCTCCTCTCTCGACTTGGGCCAGTAATCAGGGCCGGATGCTCCATCGTTCAGGTGCACAACATCAAGCGCATCGTCCGTTGCACCCGAGACATCGTCGATGCCATATTCCATGAAAGCGTTTGTGGCGTTGCCGTTGATCATGTCTGCCAGACGAGTTGCAAGCTCCAGCCAGGTGGCTGGCTTGTACAAGTGGCCAAAGATCGCGCCTTGCCATAGAGATTCATAGTCGAGAGTTCCATAGATGGAGGCATTGACGAAGACCGAGACAGGGTCTTGCTTGAGGTCTTGCAAGAACTTGGTCACCTTGAATTGCAGATCGTCTTTCGTAGTTGCAAGGTTCGACAAGGGGCATCTGTCGCCAGACTTGAAGCACTCGTCGAAGAACCCATCCAAAACCTTGTCGGTATCCACATAGTCTCCATTGAGGACCCGCGCTTCATACCATTCAATCTGGTCCACAACGCCGTCAATAATGACCCGATGGGATCGCTCAGGGAATAGCGAAGCATAGGTCTGTCCGAGCAGAGTGCCGTAGCTGAAGCCCCAGTAGAACATCTCTTGTTGGCCAACAGCGTCCAGGATGCTGTTCATATCGGCTGCGGTTTGCGGAGTGTTGATATACTTGCCATGTTCGCCCATGTTGGCTTCACAAGCCTTGACATAGTTTTGGGTCCAAGCAAAGCGCTTAATGCTATCTTCATCAGAGTAGGTGTCCTCGCCAAAGGTCTGCTTTTCGCGCGTCGCTGTGTCAGGGTAGCAAGACGCAAGAGGTCGCGATTGGTTGACGCCTCGTGGGTCAAAGGACAGAATATGGAAGCTCTCGCCAACGATGCGGTTGACGAGCGCTCCTTTGCGCCAAACGAAGCTGCCACCGCTTCCGCCAGGACCTCCGGGGTTGACGAGCAAGTTTCGGGTTGCATTCTTCCCGCGCAAGCGGATGAGTGGGATTTGGAACGTCTTGTCCGAAGTTCGCTTCTCGTCAAACTGGTCGATAGGCACGCTGATTTCTCCACACTCGAGCTCGTGGTCGTTTAGGTTTCCACATGGCTGCCACTGGACCGTTTCTCCTGGGTAGGTTCGGACGCCGTTGGATGAGTGGGGGCATGAAACAGGAATCGAGAAGCGTGGAGAATACAAATTAATCATGCATAGCAGCCCAATGAAGAAGACTGCGAATTTGAGCCACTGCCGGCCACCCGTCCTGGGCTTCCCGACAGGGACATGCGTGTCAAAGGCCGCTTTTTCCATTGTCGCGTGTTGCTCCGAGATCAACGCGTTAGTGAGGAGCGGCGGTTAGTTAAGGCTAACATCTGAAACGGTTGCGGATCAATATTTCTCCGCCCACCATAACATTGCGAATGTCACCACACATCCATCATCTAGGTTCCCTGTAATTTTGCATGTGATTATCCTGGTTAAGTCGTGTGGTTTTCTTTCTGGTTACTATTTTAATTTCCAATTTCATGTGCTTTAGAAGGCCCCGCGCGGCAAAGTATGGGGGCTCAATGCTTGTCAGGTTTCCAACGGCCTTGAGGTACTTCACGAGTTTTTCCTCAAGGCCAAAATGTTCTCAAAATCGTTCATATTTCGTACAGAGAAGA
This sequence comes from Calonectria hongkongensis, assembly GCA_017140755.1. Lineage (NCBI taxonomy): Eukaryota > Fungi > Ascomycota > Sordariomycetes > Hypocreales > Nectriaceae > Calonectria > Calonectria hongkongensis. The sequence goes on from JAACJA010000018.1 coordinate 693,056, forward strand.
AGGAGGAGGAAGAAATTCAATCTCTTTGGCCATATTCCGGAATTAAACTTCACTTTTATGGTCGCGTGTGGGTTTGGCGTACTGTACGCGATTAGAGAGATCCACTTTGATCTTGTGACAAGGCTCGGCCCGCCATCACGCCAACCTGATGAGGCTGCCTGCTTTCAGCATCGGAATTACGGAAATGCGATTCCAAAAATGATCCATATTTGGCAATCAATTCGAAGATGGCAAGGTCGTATAACTGACCAAAAAGGGCATAGTGACCGGGACCTTGCGGATTCTCAGCCAGGCACAGACTTGGGTTTTGATTGGTGAATGAGGCCTGTACTCATGGGATGATCTCAGAATTTGGCCTGTGCTAAGGTACGTCCACTTAATTTGACCAAAATCTGACGACCGCGAGGGAAAAAATTGCATCTACCTTACTTCCCTTTCCGTCATACTCGACCGAATTTGATACAATGGCGACGCAAAATGAAGGCGGCCAACCATGGGAGCAGGTTGTTTGGCGAGTTGCGCTAGACCAAGGCGCTAGCCATGCAGGTGAGACGACTGGGAAGACATCACGCCGGTTTCACACCAGAAGTCGCGCGGGGTGCGCCAAGTGCAAGGAACGCCATCTTCGATGTGATGAGAGGCGCCCGTCTTGGTACGTATTTAATTTACCCTGTTGGTCTCTATTTGTCTGTAAGCGATGCAGAGGGGTAGACCTTTTGTTCTGATGAGCCACCAATCATCTACTCCACTGATGATGCGAGTTGTTGATTAGAGTGGCATGCATCATAAGCAAGAATTCCACACTGATTTATTCACATTTTATTAGTTCCCGCTGTATAGACAGAAAGGTGACTTGTTATTACGAGCCTCCCAAACCTCCGCTCCGCGACCGCAAGGCAAAGGCTAAGCCTGGGGAACAAACGCCATGGGCGCTCGAAAGTCCACCTTCTTCAGATAGCTCCAGAAAGTCGTCTCGAGACTCGTTATCGTTGACGCCCCTGTCAAGTCCAGGGTTGTTAGTCTCTACCTCCTGGCAGTATGTCCCCGGGGGCTCTATCGATCCCTTTTGCGTAATGCCGATAAGCATGCCGTTGAAGTCAAAGGAACTGCTCCACAGCTGTGCGTATAACTAATGTGTCACACTTCTATTTCATGTACCTCCAGGCTGATTACAAACCAGTTTTTCAAGGAAATGATTTCGCAGTAGGCCCTCTCAGCCGCAGGTTAGTCACACCACCTGGCTTGTTTCAGCCGATCACTAACATGGGCTCACTAGCGATCCATGTATTTTTCAAGATCCCAATAGCCTTCAAAACCTCCTCTTGTATTCTGGGATATACCAAGGATGGATTAGGGGCACTTTAGGCACCTTCAAGCCTACCTATCTTTTTCATAAGGTAGAGACGATACATTTAGTCAATACCTTGATCGAAAGCAGCCCGCAAATTAGCGATGTCGCGCTCTGCGCAAAGAAAATCGCCACGCTTTGTTTTACAGAGGTATGTATTAATCTACGCACTTTTCTCTTTTGAGCATCCAACTAAGCATAGTTTATCATGCAGTGCTATTTTGGTAATGTGAAGCTTACCGAGGTTCACCTTCAAGGTCTCGTCACGTTCATGGAATCTCGTGAATCGATGGTAGATAAAATGTCAAATTCTGAAAAAGAGCTGGTCGATAGATACCTCATTTTGTGAGTGATTGGAACCACTCTGACATTTTAATCACCCTCGTTTGCTAATACTTTTTTTAGAGCCTATAGCATTGTTGTCAGCCTCCAGATTCCTCGTCCCGGCATTCCCACATATTCAGAGGACCCCATACATCGCAAATACATGGAATCAGAAAATCTCATGTGCAGACGCGATCTGTATGGCAACACTGGATTTGAGCAGCGCCTCAAAGCGATCCAGATGTTTCCGTTCTTTCTTGGTTCGGCTCTTCCCAAGAAAAATCACCAAATCGACGTACGACCCATGATTCACTTGTTGAAGGAAACCACGGTGGCATCCGACTCAAAGGATCTTGACACTACACCTGAAAAAGTCAAGGAGACTTTCAACCACCACTTCTACAAACTTTGCTGGCCAAAGCTAGTTCACACGGCGGTTAACATTCACATGAGTTCACTATTCGGTCGTGCTAAAAAGGTCTCTCCAGAGGAGAATGTGCCTATGTCCTCTTGGTCTGGCATGTGTGTCGCCGGCGGCCTATATGTAACCAACATTCTCAGCGATGCACAAGGATCATCCCCAGAAGAGGTCCAGCTGCTTCGCTACTTCATTAGTCTCTTAAGGCGAGACGCACGCAATGGTCTGCCAGACTTAACAGGAAAGTCCAGAATATTCCAGAATTTGTGGCTCTGGAAAGTCTTCGTCGGAGCAGTCAGCTTGGCAAACGTACAGTCGCATGTCTCTGGGGAGTGGTTCCAAGACATGTGGCTAGGGTTTTCTCGATATATTGGGATGTGGGCTAAGTTTACGGGTGTTAAACAGTGGGTGGAAGTACAGCAGATCTTGTCTAAGATCGCTTGGCCTGCCAACTCCAGCAGCGAAGTTGTGGCCGAGTCGATCTGGAACAGGCGATCCACTAAAGCACGCGAGGTGTGATCTTGGGCTACATTCGGAGATTAAAACTGTACAGTAGCGATTGTAATATATGAGAAAATCTTCATCATCAAGTTTTTCGATAGAAGGTGATACGAGTTGCAGGCAGGGAGAGCAAGGCAACCAAGCTTGAGCAAGCAGCGTGTTTAGATGATGGAGGAAGGTTAGTCATGTGAACTAGCCAATGATTACTGGATATTGGGGATCTATTATATTGTTAAAATTTAAAATTTAGTTAAGCGGAATGGCAATCTTTTGAGTTTGAACGCTGGGCAGCCTGGAGACACCCAAACTACCTAAAGTGAGCTTCCGAAATATACGCTCGGTTGGCAAACCACGAGCAGCACAACTAATGCGAAACTTGGCTGATCGCTGCTATCGGGTTGAATAAAAAGATTTCTGCGCGGAATTAACTGTAAATGGAGGCGAAAAAAGTCAATTATTGGATAATTAATTTACAGCGAAATAATGATTCTTGGTCGATATTGGCATTGGATCAAGAATATCGGCTGCCTCCAGAAAATGTGCTTGGAACTGTATCCTTGTGACCTGGTTCATGCATCCTGCGGCCCGTAGGCGCTTATTCTAGTGGACTTTCCCGGTGTGGCTGAGCGAATTGGTGAGTGAACAAATGGGGCTAGGGCACCCCGCCCGCTATTTTTCTAGATCATAACAGGACTAGGTCACTGTTGTTGGCCCTACCAGATTGTGCTGCGCCTCTTCACCCCTGAACTGAGGCGGTGTCGTGGCATCGGATCATTGAACCCGGCGGCACATGAAACCAATTGTGCCTCACGACCTTGCGGTAGGCGTCCTGCGCGTGCAATACCAGATACTATAATCTAGGCACTGGTTCAATTGTTGACGCGAGTCAACTCCCGTTGCTTTGTCCAAGCAGGAGCGCCAATCACAGGCAGCATGTCGTCCAGCCAGAAAGATCGGTTGACGAAAGATTACAACATCATATTCGAGGGCCCCATCGACTCAGTTCGCAAGCCTAATTGGCCAAGAAATTGCGAAACTGTTTTCGACGATATCCGAGAGCTTGGGAGAACAGACGTGCACGAGTTTCGAGACAGCATTAACGCAGACTCGCGCCGTTACCCGTGGAGGGGGAATGTTCAGCGACGCGCCGATCATATCGCGGAACAAGCCAAACAATGCCTTGAGACGCGTAAAAATGAGCTAGGCTGGCGCCTCAACTTAGAACATGCCATTATGGGACGTTTTTCTGTTGAGGTTGCTTGGTAAGTGTTTCTTTCGCAAAATCAGTTCATTTCGTGAAGCTCATCAAGTGTCCAGCCCCAATTGTCGGCGCAGACTTTGGCGATCTGAAGTCGAAGTAGTGTCTAATAACTTGCACGATGAGACTGGCGTGAACTCATTAAAATCGCGTCAACAGAGGCGACAGCCATGTTCATGTGACCGAGGGAGATCTGGAGACGATATGTGAGTTAGTGTCGTGGACAACCACGCGCTCAGTTCATTGACAGTGATTTTTAGCTATGAAAATGGGATAAGTTCTCTATTTGACAACACAGCCGACGAAACCATGGAATACTCTGCCAGCCTACAGGCAAATTTGCCGAAGCGTGAACGACCTGACAGAGTTTACGGACTAAGACCAACCAATAGGATAGACAGATTGCTTCGCAAGGTAGAGGATTTGCCTCTCTTTGCCGAGTGCGAATCAAGCGAGAATACTCTCAAGAAGAGCCCTTTCAAAGAGGATAGCTCGATTCTCTTCCCTTTCCTGATACTGGAAGCCAAGTCCGAGAAGACGACAGATGTAACCAAAGACATTCAGCTTCAAACTGCATTCGGCATCAGAGAACTTTTACGCATCCAGGACCAATTAGCTGAAGCTGCGGGAGAAGATGACACCTGGGATGCTGGCCCACTTGTATGGTTTTTGTCGAATAAAGGAGAGCAATGGAAAGTATCCGCAGCATATATTGACAGACAAGGCAAAGAAAAGGTTTACGTGAGTATACCCTCAAGTCCTAGGTTAACATGTCATTAATTGGTTGACCAGCGAGTTGTACAATTATGGAATGGTGGGGTGAATTCACGAGAACATGCATTGCAACTTCTCCTCATCCTCGATTACATCGTCGACTGGGCTCGAGATCTCTACCGTGAAGGTGTAGCTCAAAGCCTAAATAGACTCGCCGGCGATTCAAGAACCCTAGCCTGTGATACTGATGTTGCCTCGTTATCAGGCAAAGTCCGAGATTGGGCTTTTCCCGAAGAAAACGGTGATGGCCTAGACTACCCGGAATGTCCAAATCTTTCTGGTGACCCTCTTCGTGCGTTCGATAGCTCATCTGGAGCTTTTCGAGATGCTCGTTTCATAAAGACACGGTTTATTGGCATATACATCACCGAGGACAACTTTGACCAGCTTGTCAACTGCACCCCATCGCACGAAGCGTCAAAAAAGCTTATGGGGTCACTTCTCGACAGTTTAGAAGAATCTTGCCGAGTGAGACGGGATGCTCTCGATGAGCTTGAGATCTCTTGGACAGGCAAAAATCGTGAGGGGTCTGACATGACGCCACCCGACGAGATTTTCTATGTCAGCATAACAGCCCTGTGGTATTTTACCCCAGACTGGGAGCAGACGAGAGAGCTCAGCTATCTTGCTATTTCCGAAAAACTAGTGGACAGAGTTGTCAAGATTTCAGGGATTCCCCAACCTTCGAACGAAGTGTTTTCACGAATTCCTCTCGTCACATCGATACCTTCATTTATCGAGCTACTCAATCGCGATGCCGTTGACAACATATCAGCGTGCGCATCGCGAGCTTGCCTTTATACTAGAGATGTGTCGAGGGGAATCGGCCCCAACAATGCTTTTGTGTGGAGGTCTCTGGAGTTAGAAAAGTGTGGAAAGAGGAAATCACGTTTAATGGAGATCGTGATCAGAGATGGACCGCGTTCCAAGGGACGAGATTTTGTTTTCGCCTTGTATTTGAAGCATAAGATCGGAAGAAACGAGCCTACATCTCCTATATTCCGTCTATCTTCAAAACTAGACGAGCTGGCGCCATTGAAGGATCTATTTGGCCAGGAGGATATGCTATCAGAAGATGTGTGGCCATGGACAAACGCCTTTCCGGAATTACGGCATCAACAGGTCGTCGTGGCCATGTCAAAGTCCCGCCAAAAGTTTACCGACAAGGCAAACTTATGCCTTTTTTTAATGGACCCTTCAACGTTAGAACGCGGAGTGCCTACAAGTGCGTTGCATTTCGCACCGCGTTGGCATTTCTGCGTCAAGATTTTTGACAAAAAGGACGGCGGGGAGAGGGGTTGGAATATGAAGAGTGTTTTGAATGACGATAGTCGAGATGCTAGAGTTTCAGATGAGCTAAAACGTTTCGCGACTCATCTCAAGAGCACAAGCTATGGGTAAGATTCATCTGCAAATACCGGAAATCAAGGGGGGAGGAGTCATGCAAGACTAAACGGCTAACATGCTTCTAGAAAAAAAACCCAGTGGGAAGTTCTCACGCAAGGTGGAGTAACACTAGAAGGACTGGACAGTTTTACCTTCGACGATGGTTCACCATATCGACGACAGAAATGGTCAGACAAAGGCGAAATACCGGTGCTCAAAACCCAAGAATCCACGGGAGATGTATCTGAGCCAGATTATATCCTTATTGACGACGACGATGACGACGATCAGCCAACCTTTTCGCAGTCACCAACGAAGAAACTGTGGGGGGGCATAGCACCTGATTATGATATTCGAGCAAGATTAAAGGAAAAGAAATTAAAGGCTGGTGAGATGGGCAGCCAGCAGTCCGATTCAGAGCAGGGAGGAGGGAGTGGCAAGTCGGTGATGGGCATCCCGGCTGTACCAGAAATTAGGAATGTTAAACGACCTCGCGACTTTGAGGGGGATGATGTGGAAGCTGAGTCGTCGACACAGGGGACGAGACGGAGGCGATTGGGAGGCGAAGTATTCGCACGAGACTTTATGACCGATGATGAGTTGGAGGACATGTTGAAGAGGGGAGCTTTGCCCTGAAATATTGGGATGCGGTGTGGTTTGCTTGCTCTCAATGTAGGACCAAGAACGATTTAATAGACGCCCTGCCCCAAGGACGGGGAATTGGAAACGGATTACGATTTTATGACGGTTTCACAGAGAATTCACAAATGTACAGTACAACGATGAAATAGCGAATACCACGATGAGCCTTTCCCTCATAATATGTTACTTGGCGCATTAGAAATTCGTCAGGTGACAGTGCTCTTGAACTAGGACGGCTATTCCCACTTTGGCCCAAGAAACAACATGGCTTAGAGGGTATACTGGTACAGCGGACTTTTCTCCCCCATCATGTCCAACTGTTCCTGTGTGTGTGTCTGTCGGATCTCAGCCTCTGATAGACTCTTCTTCGCCTTATTGAGTCTCCATAGGAAGAACTCAAGAAGAAGAGCGGATGCAAGGCCTAGACATATGATCCCGAGGGAAGTACCATATCCTGTCGGATATCTCGGGCCCTCCTTGTCTAGGAAAATATTGGTACCGATGAGACCTGACAAACGGGGTTAGTGATGTCAGTCTTATGGGGGCATGCAGTGAATAAATTAGGAACATACTGCCAAAATTTCCTGCGGCAAGCAGCCAAGCAAGTCCGATTGATCGCTTCCATGATGGGGCAAGGTTGTTGCCAATCCATGCGCTAATACCAGGTAGCAGCGGGTAAATGCCAATCTGAGCCAGCACGATAGCAAAGTACATAGCAGCTACATTGTCCTGAATGTTCGACGAAAAGCTGAATAGAATGGCGAGGGCCACAACGAGCACCGACATGGGCCCCACGATGAATGGCATACGCCATGAGAATCGGTCAGCTAACCGCCCAGTGATCCAAGCCGAAACACCTCCACAGAAGTAGGGCGGAATGGTCAGCAGTTGGGCCTTTGTAGTAGTAAACCCTAACTGTTTAATGATCTGAGGCATGGTGAACTTGAAGGCGGCGTTTGGGACCGAGTTGGCCCAGCCCATGAAGATGCCGAGAAAGATTTTCCAGTCCATCATGGTCTGGAAAAGCAAGCGCCAAGAAAACTTGTCTCCCTCTCCCGTTTGTGTGCGGACGCCAGAAAGCCGCAGACGTAGATCCACGAACCGCTTTTCATCATCGGATAGCCAAGCTGCCCGCTCTGGGGTGTCGATGATTAAAAAGGGCATGGCGAATCCCGCCGCGACGGTGACGGCTCCTTCGATCAAGAAAATCCACCGCCAGCCTTCAATTCCCCTCATGCCGTCCATTCGAGCGATTGCGAAAGCAAGGAGGCCGCTCAGCGCTCCGGAAAAAGCCGAGGCTGTGTAGAAGATGGCCAGGCGCTGTTGGAGTTCGTGTCGGGGATACCAGGTCGAAACAATGTACACGGCGCCAGGGAAAAAGCCAGCCTACATGGAATGCATTAGCGCACCTGTTGCTGAAGGAGATGAATGTATGATCAGAACTTGCCTCGCACAGGCCGAGGATGACTCGGCATGCAATTAGACCGCGAAAATTCTTGACGATGCCCATGAGGGTCATAACAGTGCCCCATGCAAGGATCAAGAAAGAGAGCCAGATGCTTGGACGAACCTTTTTGAGGACGATATTCGAAGGGATTTCTGTGCGTGATGAGAATTATTGCCATATGGGATTATGGTGATAATGGCGTACCAAAGATAATATACGGGACGAAAAAGATTGTGCTCGCGATATTGTACTGATTGCCAACCAAGCCCAGGTCCTTATCCATTCCCTCGATCTTGGCGTTTCCAATGTTTCCTCGGTCGATGTGGGCGAGCAGGTACAGAACCGCCATGATGGGAACGAGTCGGAAGTCAATCTATGACAAGACAATTGTCAACATACTGGTGGACTTTATCAACTGAATCCAGCTCACCTTCCTGACCACCCTTCGACCTGCTTGGCCTTCAAACCCTCTCATGAAAGCCTCATCCTCGACGGAGAGGCCCGCATACGGGTTGGCAGTTGCTTCGATTTCGCCGACATTGGGCTTTTCCAGCTCAAAGGCCTCCAAGTTGTCCTTCTTAGCAGCCATTGTGGTTACTTGTTTGGCTCAAAAGACTTGAAGGCAAACCGGCCTTCAAGTATCCCAGTCCAACTTGGCCCCAGCAACATGCCGGACCTCGTCCGCTACCCCAACACGGGGTTCCCCGGAAATGCGGCTTGAACTGCACTTCCCCACGGGGTCGGTGAACCATTAACGGGCATCCACTAGTCCCGGAGCGGGTGATGTGCCTCCCCATTGTACCCGCACTTTCGGGTCGTCGGAGGTCCTCCGATGGTGCTCACGCTCCACCTGGGTGCGGGAATCAGCTGAGTCCATATGGCCACGGATGAGGAAAAGCGAGCCAAAACGATTCAATGAGAATTGGATGGGACGCGAAGGGGAATATTCGTATTTTTGCTAATGCGGGGAGAGAATGTTCATGTATATTTACCCCAAACTACTTCCATCTCCTTCTTCGGTCTACAAGCGTTCCGATCCCTCGGACCGTTTCCGCTTTTGATCCATTCTTTCTAGACCTTGCAAGCACTGTACCGTTTCAGGATGATCCTTCCCTAATACCCTTTCTCCCAATCCTGAGGCCTGCTCAAACAGGTCCCTTGCTTCCTTGTCCTGGCCCTGTTGATCAAGTATCAACGCCAAATGGCGCATGCTCTGGATGATATCCGGATGCTCCTTGCCCAGGATTTTAATTCTCACTTCCAATACACTTCTCTGTATTTCTTCCGCCTCCTTGGATTTCCCTTGTGCCTGAAGCGTGATTGCTAGATGACTCATTGTGACAAGAGTCTCAGGGTTCTCCAGTCCCACCGTCTTTTCTTCGTGCTTCAATGTTTGCCGAAACAGGCCCTCTGCCTCGCTATACTTCCCCTGCTTCCTCATCGTAATACCAACCTGTTTGACAGCAATAGATGTTTTGGGTTGCTCTCCGCGAGGCACGCTTTTCCCGTACTCCAAGACCAGCCGATAAATCTGTTCCGCTTCATTGTATCTCTCCTGCTTGTCGAGAACGACAGCGAGGTTGTTCATGCTTTTCAGCGTTTGAGGATGGGATTGCCCGAACCGTTTTGTACACAACTCCAATGCATGCTGGTGAATCTGTTCCGCCTCTTTGTACTTTCCCATCTTCTCAAGAACAATGCCTAAGCAGTTCATGCATCGAATTGTCTCGAGATTTTCGTCTCCAAACGAAAACGAGTATTTCAGATCAAGTGTTTCTCGCAGCAGCTGCTCTGCATCTGGGTAGTGACCCAGGATAAGCAGCGATTTTGCGACATGGAATAGGAGGGTTGATCTGCCATGCTCCTCGTCGGATTTCTCTCCATACACCAAGGCATTTCGAACATGGGGCAGATACGCAGTCCAAACCTCCCTGTTTTCATGCCTTGGCGAAGGGTACGTCCTCACGCAGTGCCTCAGAATGGTATTGTATGTCTTTTGTGCGTTGCCGGTTTGTTCAAGCCAATTTCGCGTTGCTAATCGGACTGGTCGATGCATGTCAAGCAAGCCGTTCTGGTCTGAAACCAACGCGTATGACTTCAGAATATCGATTGCTTCATCCGATTCCGACTTCTTCCGGGCGGAGGGTAAAAGTGCCTGTGGGATTTCTTTTTCGCTCAAAAAGCACATGCATTTCAAGTATTCCACGGCGAGCGGATAGTCCTTGGAAACGCGGTCAAAGGAGATTAGCCAGGCAATCGCCACCGAATTACCGTCATCGTCACGACGGCCGTTGTCGTTTGGCTCTTTACTCAATAGCTTCGAAAAGGCTGTATCGCCCGATCGGCAGTGGCGCAAATATGTTCTGGTGGATATTCTCACCCGGTCCATGTATGCAGCAGCCAGCTTGATTGCCAGGGGAAGGTTATCAAGAAATTCGACCAATTGAAGCGTGCTTTCAATGTCCTGTTGAGTTTGGCTTTTTGACAACTTCGTCTCAAGCAGCTCGACAGCTTCCTCGTTGGTCATTCTTGGTATACTAAACAGGCTTTGTTTTTCCAACTCCAACCTTGCTGAGAGGTCGGGAGAGCGGGTCGTGAAGAGAATAGAGCCATTTCTGTGTGATGGGAGGTATGTGGTAATACCAGTAGGCTGAGATAATAACTCGACGTCATCTGCATTGTCGACGATCAATAGCCATGGTCCCGATTCATCACGCTCAAGAGCGGCCTGGACGAGAAAAATAATGTCAACGCGATTCTCGTCTATACCTGGGATCTTGAGTGTTTGGCCGATACGATGATAGCTATTCCCAAACGTGACGGCATCCGTTGCATTGACCCAAAAGACTGAACAGTCTGGGTTGGTGGCACGAAGTCGCGAGGCGACTTCAAGCGCAATTTGTGTTTTGCCGATGCCGCCGGGTCCCTCAATGACCGTTCTCTGACAGCGATCTTTGAAGGCAGTGGGTGTAACTCGTTGGAACAACGGTGACATGACATCCTCACGGCCGACAAAGCCCTTGTTGCGTCCGAAAGGCACTTCCCAGTGAGCTTTAGGCCCGATAGGGCCGCTAGGCTGCGGTCGCTTTTGGACGTTTTTCGACTTCGCTTCCCTGGCGCTGTTTGTCTCGATGTATCCCTCCAGGATTGCCTTTGCCGCAGATGCCGCAGTTGCTGCTGCGAAAACCTGCCACTTCCGATCTTTGTGGCCATCTGCGTAGTCGCAGACGCCCTGAACAATGATGGACGGTACTTCATCCCACACCCCGGAGCCTTCCATCTCGAATGCAATGACTCCGGTGTCTTGGGAAATGTGATCACGATGGGCGGCCGATTTTATGACGGCGTCTCCAGATCCGACTGGTCCAACGTGCACTCGGTGTTTGTGCTCACCATTTTGCCCCTCCTCGGATTGTTGAGCCGAGTCTCGCTGTTGTCTCTTGACAAGGTATTTATCGTCACATCCAAGGTTGGTACAGGATGCCCCTAGAGATTCATTGCAGACCGGGTCGGAATCGTACAATGTGTTTTGACAAATGCAGTTCGATGGTCCCTGATGCTTATGACGATAGGTCCGTTCATAGAGCTTGTCCTGGTCTGATCCAGGATAATCGTATTTCTCCAGCCATCTTATTTTGCGTGCTCTATCTCGCACTGCTTGTAGTGCAGTATTGGTATTCTGGCTTAATTGATCGAGCCCAACGTCGGTCTTCAAGGTACCAAACAGGTCGATTGCAGACCTATTTGGTGGTCCTGGATTGTCCTGGACGGTGTTCTTGGCAACCAAGTGGGAATTTCGACCGGAGTCATATTGGATAACATTGTTGCTAACTATCACATCACCGAGGAAGATGTCTTTCTTGTCGTAGTGAGGCATGCCGCCGCAAACGCCAACAAGAAGTGCGAGGCGCAAGTTGCGGTAGCTCGCACGCAAGCCGGCTACAACTCTGGACGCATTCCTCTTGCCCACGTTTGGCAGCAGGGTCAAGATGACGTTGTGGTCGCCCACACGGCCCGCGGTGTAGATGTTAGTGTCGCCCCTGGCCCTCCCATATTGCTCGCCGTTCTCGTCCCAGAAGTCGTCGAAGATCAGGGTGGCAGCATTGTACTCGAGCGGCAGCGCGCAGACGATGGCGATCTCGAAATCGTTCCGGTCGCGGGGTCGTGGGAAGAACATGGTCGCGGTGGAGGATCCGTCGGCGTCTGGCGGTCTACAGCATGGCCGTCGGCAGGCTCATGGCCCGTCCCTGTTCAAGAGGAAGTGGTGAGTTCATCGCGGGGGGTTTCCAGAGGCTGGGACACGCGCTTCATGCACGGTCCTGGTCTTGGAGCTGACCAGGGTCCTACGTAGCCTTGGTCGCCCCGCCAGCTGATGATTGGCTAGCGACATCAAGCGTATGTCTTAATGTTTTTGTGTTGTGAATGTCTATACTCGTAGGAAACGACTTGTAAATTAATTATATCTTTGCTATCACCATTTACACACATTCCCAGCTGTCGGGGAGAGCAGCATCACCAGCTCCAGTATATTTGTTGCGGAGTGGGTATCGGCAATGACGTCGTTGAAATGCGACCCTCTCAGCAGTCATGCCCCCAACAGCTGTACCTAAAATGGAATCAGGCGCGACACCCTCCTCAACCCATTGAACAATGGCGCTCAATACGTTGCCCTCGGGCCCGTACTCATATGCGGTGCTCTCGAAATTCCCAATATACGTAGCTCCAAGTCCACCGTAGCAATGTTCCAAGCCAGAAATTCGGAAGTATCGGTAGAATTCATCTAGCTCCTCCGATCGAAGCCCCATGGTTCTCGAGACATGCTCGTAGTAGCGCATCGAGTTTTCACTACTGATCATGGGATCTTTAAGGCCATGGTAGTGAAGAATTTTAGCTCCCCGATTTTTGACAGCAGACAGATTGCCGTTCCACGTGTCAATATTGAATGGGTTCAATTGAACTGCCGCCAAGTAGTCCTTTGGACCGATTGTCGCTGGGTCCCATTCGGGATCATTGTTCACAACATACCTGAACCAATCCACGCTGTATCGAAATGGTGCACCAGATACAAGAGGCGAATAAGAAATACCAGGCTGCATTCTCGGATACAACAGCGATCCGTCGCTTCCGTACTGAGGTGAAAACACGTGCCGAATTGCGCCGACTTGGTCTTTTGTCAAGCAAGGTTTGGTTGAGTTGGGGGAGCAGAGCAGAGCTTCTGGGCGATAATGGCAAAGGTTGGGGTCCTCAATGATCCCATCGCGATATCCATCAAGGCCATCGCATTGCTTCAGGATGTCCCGATAAACCAGCTCCCAGGTCTCTTCAGATATGTAACTAGGGGATCCACTTGCGCCAGTAATGGGGAAGAAGTGACCTCTCCATGCAGTAAGGTTATTGAAAGCCACCGCGGGAGCTCCAACGACGATGCCATCGAAATCCTCGGGGAAATCCTGCGCCGCCTTCATGCCTTGCCTTCCACCCGTAGAGCAGCCAAGGTAGTAAGATTTTTGGTGCGCCCTTGCGTAAAAGGCCTCGGTGACTTGTTTTCCAAGGACGACCCCAGTGTGCAAGGCGCGATAGGCAAAGTCCTCGATGACACCAGGATTTTTGTAGAATGCAGTGCCCTTGTTGCCGTCATGGCCATTGTTGGTGCCGATGGTCGCGAAACCTCGGTTTACCCCATACGTCATGTCCATGTACTGGATGCAACCGCCCAGCCCTCCGTTGCCCGTGCTCAAGAAACGCCCATTCCAATCAAAGGGCAGCCATGCCTCGAGCGTGAAGTTGCTGGTAGAGCTTGTGGTTACCTGCATAACCACGCGGCACGTGTCAACCTTGACATGTTGAGGTGCATTGTCGCATGTTGGGTCCGTCGGTGGTATTTTTAAGGTAGTGCCAGCCAAAACTGTCTCTGTCGATTGGATGGTGGTGTTGGGAAGAGACAGATGCTCGACGAGGCCAGTACAGTTTTCGGCTCGTGCACAGAGCCCGCTGCGGGCCGCTTGGAGGAACAGCAGAATTAGCGGGGAGCGCAGCCCCATGGTGGACGCTTAGCTGGGAAGACCGTCGCGACTGTAACGAGTGTTCGAGGATGCTCCCGCGCTGCGCGAAGACAAATCCAATTTCACACCAGGAACCCCTTCAGCGTCAGATTTTCTAGCGGTCACCGTGGTGTTCACGTCATGGTGATTTGGACCTCGCAAGACACGGAGAGGTGAGACATGCATGACGTCTTTGGCTGCCATTGGCTGAGTTGACGCTAACAGTGAGCGTGACTTGGCACACCGCGTTTTACCGTTCATGTTGCATTCTTGTAAACAAACTCTGCTGAAAGTTGAATATGAATGCATTCACATTTATTATTCAATGCACTTCATGTCTTCCCTGATCTAAAATTATGCTAGGTTAACCGACGCGAATGCCCTGCTAATCGCCAAACCTGTTGCGGAATACGACATTATCCTGTCATGTCCAATGCGATATGTGGCTGTTAGTTGCGGAATGTCTGTGAAACTAGCTGTGACAACTAAACCTGCAAAATTAACTGATGGCTCGCGCTGAGCTAATTTATTGACGAGGGAAATGGCAACTGCTGATCCGAGGCTCTGTCCATATATGACAATCCTATCAGGCGGAATGCCGACGGTATTCAAGGCCCAGTCAGCGACCGCAAGCGCATCAGTAATAACACTGTTCTCCAATGGATTGCCATTAGACTTCCCGTAACCTCGGTAATCGAATGTTAGGATATGGGTGTTGGCAGGGTCGGTCGCATACAGAGATCGGTAGCTGTCGGGGCGCCATCCACTGCCAATCGTACCACTTGTGCCGTGAAAATAAAGCACCAAGCGGGAATTGGGGTTTTCTTTTAGCAGGCGAAAATTGAGGACTTCCTCAAAACTTTGCACCCGTCCTGCCTTTGGTCCTTGTGTAAGCAACGCTTCTTGGTTTACTTGATATGCTGCCAGCGGAAGAATGTGCCATGCGTGAAGATTCACTCCGTCAGGCGTTGGAATATGAAATGATGTGGCTTGTCTATGGGCAAATCCAAACTGTTCGGGAACATTGACATCTTTGAACCATGTCAGTGTGATTTTATGAAGATAGATCGCATGAGCCTGAAGCGAGGGTGCGGTGATCAGAGCTCCCAGAATGCTAAAGTAAAGCATCGCGGGAATACCCAGAGTTAGGCCAACTGCCAAAATAGTCCGTCGTAAGGCATAGGCCGCCATGTTTGCCACAATTCTGTACTAGGGCAAAATTCTTTCATGTGAAATAAGGCATTTGGTCCTGATGGTGCAGGAGCATATTTTAGCTGCAGGGATGCGAAGAGAAATTGCAAAGTGACCCCTGAAAATTGATGTTTGTTGGGCCGTCCTTCCCGTCCGCACGTGCCAAGTGCTAGCAGCAGAGCAATGCTCAAATCCACCAACACACCGTTCTAGACTGGAAATGGGTTTTCTTTCGGCGTGATGAGAATGAGATATCAGGTTGACTTCACACCATTTCAAGCACATTCCAATTTTAGAATTAATGTGAAGCCAACATAACCTTTTCTATCGGGAGCGGATTGAAAATAAAATCTACCATTTGGTTGGGATTTACATGCCACGCTCTGGGTTCATGTCTAACCAAACATGAGTATTTATTTAGCGTCTGCAGTACCAGCTGAGAAACACCGTTATCACGTTCACTCAAATGAAAGCTACCAAAAGGGTCCCGTCAATCTCCCCAAGAACCCGTTAAAACCTGTGATGGAGTGTTTTAGCGCATCTTAGCGGCCACATTGGCCCAGTCCCAATGAGGATGTAAAATAATCATTATTATGAATAAACAGCATAAAAGCATGGCATTGCATTTTCTCCCCTGTATGCATTTCTATTCTTTTTGTTTGTTTATTTGTAGTCTACAGACCTACCGGGTCCCCAATGATGGTGTGCTGTCTTTCATTATCATCCCAATGGATCAACCACTGACAAACCTCGATATTGTGCTCTGATTGTAAAATTGTGGTCTTGAAGTAAAAGACGCTGGCCCACAAAGTTTAGTTACAATTGCGCTGCTTGATGCACAGAGCCTAAAGATTGAATACACACCATATCTATCAGGCATAGGGCATTTTTCTCAGGTACCAACGCTCGCATTAAGCCGAAAATGAGGGTGTGATAATCAACATAATCTGCATAACTTTGCGTTCAGGTCACGCTTTCTCCACTATAAATTGTGTTTCTCTGCACAATCAGCATTATTTTTAGAAGCGCGGCCCGCTCTGCCTCTCTCTACCCTACACTAGATCATGAATATTCTTAGCTCGCTTGAACGATCGGACCCTCAATCAGTTCCAAAGCGACTCCACTGCCTTAATTAAGTTGACATTTAAGTCAAAGGCATGGCTTCCCGATGCCTTAAGACTTAGGTTATGGTTGAAGCATGGTGCACATGCCGCTTGATTAAAGTGCATCCAGGCTAAAACAGTTATAGATGGGATTATCATGCAAGACTCGGCGTTTGAAGGGTTGTAAAACACCTAGTACATGATCGACTTGATGAAAAACTCGCCAATAGATTTCTTATTTAAACCGAACACTCTGTCTCTTTGCTTTTGAATCAACAGCAACTTCTACTTTTGACTTCACCACTGTACACACCTGAGCACACTAATACCTTTTCTATTTCTTCCATTTTCTAATTCTCAAACACAGCTCTTTTTCGGAATAAAAGTATGTTCAAGGCGAAACCTCCCACTAAATTAATCTGATGTACTAACGGAGAAACCGTAGGAGCTATCTCCTGCTATCGCCACAGAACGTTTGGACACGTGCAACCATTAAGAAACGAATATGTTCTTTCCAGCAGTAATGATCGATATGGGGGCTCTCAACCTCGACAAAGATTTCATCATACAAAAAAAGGATGAAGGGATAACTCTCGGCCGGAAATTGAGTACCCGAACAAAGGACGAGGGGAAAATGTTGGGGCGGAAGTTGAGTACCCGGGTAAAACGAAGAAACACCCAGAAACGGGGATCTGCCCTGAAAGATGATCTGAAACGCGATTCGAAGGATGGTTTCGAAGACGGCTCGAAAGATGATTTGAAACACGATTCAAAGGATGGTTTCGAAGACGACTCGAAGGGTGATTTGAAAGACGACTCAAAAGAGGATTTGAAAGATAACAAGAAGGATTATCTGATGTTGGGGCGGAAGTTGAGTACCCGGATAAAACGAAGAAACACCCAAAAACGGAGAACTCCCCTGAAAGATGATTCGAAAGATGATTCGAAAGATGATTCGAAAGATGATTCGAAAGATGATTCGAAAGATGATTCAAAGGATGGCTTGAAAGACGGCCCGAGATATGTTTTGAAAGATGACACGAAGGATTATCTGGGGAATGATTGGTACAAGATTTAGGTTGAGAGATTGAAACATGTATGCGTTATCTGCTAATCCTAAATGCAGCAGCATATTATTCATACGTTTACCTATAATTGGGATGTCCTCGAGTTAGTATTTTGGAACATTTAATACAAGACTGTTATTTCTCTAGTGACATTCAGTGGTATGCAATCTGTCAAAAACGAAGTGTTGATAAATCAAGGCCTTAGGTTATGAAGCGGCATATCGAGGGGCTGCCAGTGCTCAGATTACGCTCAGATCAATCTACTTGAATAATACCACAGATATAATTGCATAAGCCATTTCTAGTAGTGTTGGGATTTTTCTTTTCGGTCAATGATCAGACTGAGCAAGTTTAAATGCTGATTGAATCTGACACGTGGTGACGCTCAAGATGTAATGAGTTAATTGCCCTCTTTATCAAGCAAGGCGATTGGATGCCGCATGAATATTTTTGCCTTTTATTAGCAAAGTCACACGATATCGGGTGAAAAACACCCTGGTGCTTTTCAAATGCCTGGTTTACAACAACGGAACAATGTGGCGCCATAAGCCGAGTTTTTGACATGGGCATAACTGAGTTTTGTCCCCGCAATGACTTGGTTGGAGGGTAACATGGTTATAGTGGTGAAGAAGCTGGGAAATCTGAAGCCTCAAATCGCTATTTTGTCTATTTTTGCTATTAAAAAATGCCTCCTTTACGTGGGTTTTCTGATAACCCTCTCCGGACGCGCGATGACGTGATCGAGGCCACTGAAGCCCTTCTTAAACCTCTCACTCAATACTTCTCCCCAGCCCATGCTCGCATCCGCCTGCCCCATGCTACCGGAACGCATTTTGATGAGACAGCTGCCCAGTTGGAGGGATTTGCGCGTCCTCTTTGGGCGATCGGGGCGTTGTTGATGGGCAATGAGTCTAATTTGCACCTCATCAACCAGTGGATTGAGGGGTTCGAGGCTGGAGTGGATCCGCATCACCCAGAGTATTGGGGCGACATAAAGGACATGGACCAGCGTATGGTTGAAGCTGAGATGATTTCGTTTTCACTATTAGCTGCCCCAAGATATCTTCTCTGGGAGCGGCTTAGCCCTAAAACACAAAGCAATCTAACCAGATGGCTACGTGGAATGCAGGGAAAAGCAATGCCACCAGCTAATTGGTTGTGGTTTCGCGTATTTGCGAACCTTGCACTTTTAAAGGTCTGTGAGATCGATACACCAGAGGTCCGAGAATCAATTAAAACCGATCTTGATGCACTAGACTCCATGTATATTTGTGATGGATGGTCTGGAGACGGATTATGGAGGAGCCCTGAGATTGACGAGGAAGAATATCAAGTGTATCTCAAAACAGGGCGCGTCAACTCACGAACAGAATCTAGGAACGTGTGCTACTACTCTGGCAGCTTTGCAATTCAATTTAGCCAGTTGCTGTATCTTCGGTTTGCCGGCAATTTAGATCCAGAAAGATCTGAAAAATATCGTCAGCAGGCGAGGGATTTTGGCAAGGGATTTGTGCATTTCTTTGACGCCGATGGTTAGTCAAACAAAGTCTAAAGTATGAGATGTGACATGGATGATTGACCAGCTACGGGATTAGGAGCCACTATACCGTTCGGTCGATCCCTGATCTACAGATTCGCCTGTGGAGGTTACTTTGCTGCCCTGGCACTGGCCAAAGTACCGGACATGCCAGAACCACTGCACTCACCAGGAGCTATCAAAGGATATCTGCTGCGCCATCTCAGATGGTGGGCAAGAAATTCTGAAAACATATTTTACCCTGATGGAACTCTTAATTTTGGCTGGATTTATCCGTGAGTCAACTCCCTCGCACACTGGGCAGAATTCTCATACGGCTCACAGAAATATGTATTTGACGGAGGACTACAACTCGCCTCAGTCAGTATACTGGGCTCTGAAGTCATTGATTGTTGTAGGTTTGACCGATGATGATCCCTTTTGGTTAGAGCCAGAGACACCATACAAACCTCCATCGGCTACAAATGGTGTGAAGATTTTGCCAGCTCCTCGTCATATCATGTGCAACCATCCAGAAGGAAACCATCATTTCATGATATCTACATCGCAGTTCATCGCTGCTCCATTCAAAGGAGTTGTTGCCAAATATTCCAAGTTTGCATATTCGTCGGCTTTCGCCTTTTCTGTTCCCACAGGTCAACTCTCACTCGGCCAGCTTGCTCCAGATAACACTCTTGCTCTAAGCAGAGACGGGGCTGAGACTTGGGCTGTAAAATATAGAAGCGGAGAGGCGAGATTCTCTAAAGCGGATGTCCGAGGGAGTCAGAGCCAAGAGGTTCACACAGCGACTGTTTCATGGTATCCGTGGGCAGATCGCAGCGTCGTTGTGGATACGATACTTGTGCCACCAACCAACCGATGGCCTGATTGGCATATCAGAATTCATAGGTTGCGATCGCTCATGGATATTGGAAGGATATTTACCGCCGAGGGAGGGTTCGCAGTGGATGGTCGGCGCACGTCAGATACACTCGAACTTTCCGTTCTCGAGAACCCTGTACTTGGTGATGATGCTGACGTGGAAACCGTAGAAGGAATCATCAAGGGAGATTCGTCCGTGCTGATACTCAGTAGATCGGGCTTTTCTGGGATATGTTCAGAGACATTATCCTCCACCGGCACCAAGTCAGTTTCGCCATTTAAACCAGAACCAAACACAAACCTAATGGCTGCTCGAAGTCTCATACCTTTCATTGAGCACAAAATATCGGGATTAAAAGAAAAGGAGGAAATAATATTGGCTACGAAAGTATTTGCAGTGTCCCGACAGTCCAAGAACAGTGGGCGAAGAGCGCAGAGATCCCTTGCCGAACGATGGGGTGACCAGCCACAGATACACATTGGCAAGCAGCTGCGGCCTTCTGATGGTGATTGTGTTTTTCTGAGTTTTACTTAAGTTTAAAGTATAGTTTGAATAAAATGTCAAGGTGCATCAATATATATTCAAGACATTTGCAATGCAGGTATTAACTGGGGTGCCGTGCTTGGTTACCTGGACCATTCAGGTTGTTGACTTGGACCAGCCCATTCGCCGTTTAACGGCATAGATGTCATATCGGTAGACTTAGAATTAAACAGCATGTCATCAAAGCTGATGACCCGATCCATATCCATAAATCCTTGGCCCATCAATATTTGTGATATCGCTGACAGTTCATCCCCCTCAGAATCGCTCGACGCATGATTCCAATTTCCTACGCTTGGGCTATTATCGGAAGATACACCAGAGTTTTGCTGACCGACAAAAGGCCTCAATGGATCAATTTCTGAGGGCTTATCGTTAGATCCACCAGGTTGAAGCGCCGTTGTTGTCGCGTCATATGTATTTCGGCCTTGACTGGAAGCTGCTGTGGCGTATGGCCGTGTGGGAAGCTCCTCATCATCAGAAGATCCGTATACGTCAATTCGGAAATTCAAGTCTTGTATGCATTGCTGATATAGTCGGTTGAGTCGGACAGCAAATTGGTTGAATAACGATTGCGTATGCTCGATACCCATCCACCTCCGGGACATTTCCTCAAGGTTTCTGACGAGTATCCAGAACTCATCCGCTAAAGGGATTTTATAAAATTTCCAATGTACTAGGAATGATCATATTAATGGATAGGTTCGAGCATGGACTTGTACATGTCTCACCTAGTAATATCCTACCACTGACGAAAGCGGCAAACGCCAGCTGCGGGGACATGAAGCTATCCCTTGGGGACTGATCAAGATATTTTTGTGTAATATTGGCGGTCTCAATTGCTGCCCCCAAGCATGTCTCGGCGCTGCAATATGTCGGTAGTTTGATGTGTGCTAGCTCTGGCCTTGGGTAAGCTATTCTTTGGTGAAGGAGGATTGTAGATATGTTGTGCGTGGCATTTGCGGCTGTCATATTCGGGTCCATCACACCAGGCATTGTTTGCCGTGATTCTCCAGAATCTTGCCACTGTTGTGGTAGAAACATCTTCCAACTAAAATGTATTAGCATTAACGCAACACCTTAACGCTCATAGTTCGACCTACTGGACTAGTCTCAAATCAAGCTCTTTGAATCTTGTTAACCAGCTAGACACCTCTTTCCTGTCTTTAAAGTTGACATTTTGATGCAAGAAATAGGTATTTATTCGACTTAAAGACTCGATGGCCTCGATATTGTATGCAAATGCGCCGACGTTAGTCATGTCTATCGGCTGAGAATGGGGGCTCTGGCCGGCATGCCGCGATGGTATTTCGGAATTATTTTCTTCGGCGTTAGTAGAATGGGTAGGACTCGGATAATGAGCAGGAAGGAAAGTAATCGAGTTGCCCATTTTGGCTGCAGAGGTATCCCAAATGCCAAAGTAGGGCGTCAACGCTGGCGTGTCTCTGTACCAAAGTCCACCGCAAACAGGAAGCCTTCGACAAACATCTGCCGCTGTAAGACTTGTGTTCCATCTATTACACAGTGAGAAGGTGGACATTAAGTGCGGGGAAAATTGAGAGCGCATACCCAGTAGTCACTGAGCAAAATCTGAGGAACGTTAGCATAGAAGCTGAACAGATAGTAAGGGGTTACTCGAACCTGTCTAACATAAAAACATTCCAGAACACCCTTCTCCTCTCTTCTTCCTCAACCCAGTTGATGGGGTCGGGCAGAGTTGGGATTGGCCGGAGCAGGGCTGATCTTGTTTGGCGGCCTTCTCGCTCAACACTTAGCTGTAAGTACTCCACACTTCGCGTAAGAGACCCAATGATAGACCAGGCACGGTGCGATTCTCCATTGCAAATCTTTCCATGTATTAGAATGATGGATTGTAAGTGAATGCGAGCGGTGCCTACTTACATCAGTAAATGCCAATATGATGAGCGCTTGTAAGTTCTCGACAGAAAGTTGATCCATGGCTGTGAGCAAAACAACCTGGCGTGACCTTTTAGTCTGCGATCTGATTTCATCCATCGGAATTGGGCGGCCATCTTGAATCACAAATCGCAAAGCGGAAACATTTATGGCGTGCAGAACAACTGACAACTTTCTTGGGCCCTCGGACGTGGCGAGCCTCTTGCGAAAGTTGGCTTGGTGCAGTATTGGAATCCATGGTTGAACACGCTGAAAATAACAGTCTAGCAAGATTTCTAGGAGGGTCTCATCAGGCATGCCACGCATAAAGTCTTGATCCTGGTATGCATCGTAGTCACAGCCATTGTGATTCGAGTGAATTCCAGGACAACTATGGTCTGGCCTTCTTCTTTTCCGTGGTCGGGGAGATTCAGCTTGTACTGGCTCTTGTTCATCAATTGCTGAGCTACCTGGCCTGGGTTGATGTGAGACAGTTGACGTAAGGTTTCGTATTTCTTGAGCTAAAACGCCAAGCACCTCTACGACAGGTTGCAGCACATGGCCCTGCATGTCATTGGACGTTTGCTGTTGATCATGGGCTGGAGTCGGCACGTCCGGCGAATCTTGAGCCCTGCTCTCGCCGTTGTTAAACAATGCACGCTCTACCGCTTCTGCATCGTTTGTTAATACGGGTTGGTATTTTTCCCGTCCGTGACGGGTGCTACAACTTCCAAAGAACCTACCAATACGTTTATTCAGGCTTTCCACAGCGCCACTCCTCATACCCGGTTTATTTCGTTTTGGATCGTAAATGCATGAGGTCTCTGCATTCTTAAGAACAATGTCGAAATATCTGGATTCTCATTGCCTTACCTAGTCGCTCGCAATTTGAACATTGCGGTCTCTGTCTAGAACACTTGAGTTTGCGTTTCCGGCAACTCTCGCATGACGGCAAATTCGACTCATTTGCAGGGTCAGAATCAAGGTGCTCGGTTTCGTCCATTGACTTTTTCGTATCACAAATGGTTCATACTACGCAGGAATGAATTGCAGCGGGGAAGGGTGATTCGCTGAGATTGAAAATTTGCAAGCGGCAGCGGTCGGCTACGGTCAATCACGAGGCTAATGGTCGGCTGGGGCTTGCGTGGTGGAATGACAACCAGCCCACAGTTTCGTGGGCTGAACGCCAGGGATCAATCCAGTGTCGGGGACGCTATCCCGCGAGGAGTATTGTATCCGTTCCCCATACCCCTCACTGGAGGATGGGGATGACCAAACCCCGCAGGACGAACTGTCGACTTGCAGGGGTCATCCCCCATCATGACTCGGCAAGGCCGCCCTAGCCGGGGACGCAACAAGTCTCGGGCGAGCAATGCCCCGAATCCGTTGGCGCAGTCCCATCGCTTCAACCGTGTGCTAAAGAAATTGAGTCTATTCTCTATTCGGATTGGGTGCCTTTCGTATCCCCCATTGCTGTCCAGCGTTTCTTCAAGGTGAAAACAGCGCTCTTCGGCTTTCGATCCCTTGTAAACACACCCTTCTTATTCCCATCCACCCGGAAAATGAACGTGTTTGGGCAATGGAAATCTGCAAAACCCCAAACGTGTTCTCCAACGATGCTTTCTACTCTGTCAAATACTCGATGATACATTTCGAGGAAGTTAGCCTGATATTCCTCGCTCCAAGGAACGTCGTAAACTGAATGTAGCCCCACTTGAGTGTCTGCGCCATATTCGGTCATGATCATTGGTTTGCCATACTTCTTCTGCCAATTCAATAGGTCCGCTTGCAAAGCGGGCTCAGCAGCGTCGAGTTTGCCAGTATGAACATACCAGCCGTAATATCGATTTAAACAAAGAACATCGAACAAATCTGAGATCAAATCTTTTTCGGCAGGAGCCTGCATCTCATTTGCGAAGCATAGCGGGCGCGTGGGGTCCAGCGAACGAGCCATGTTAACCAAAGGCTCCATATACTCTCGAACACCTGCTTCGGCTGAAGCTGGCTCATTTGCAAGAGCCCACATCACCACGGATGGGTGGTTCTTGTCGCGTGCTATTAGCTCCCGGATGGCTTGAGCGTGGGATGCTCTGGTGTTATCATTGATGGTTTCAGGGGAGAAAGTATTGACATGTTTCCAGCCCAAAAGACCCGCGACAATTGCCAAGTTGAGACCGACAGCGGCCGTCTCGTTGATGACCACAATCCCGTGACGATCTGCGTAGTCTAGCACCTCTTCCGCATAAGGATAATGCGAGGTTCTAAAGGAATTGGCCCCCATCCATTTCATCAGGTGGAAATCATGAACCATATATGTCGGGTCATAGCCCTTTCCTCGAATTGGAGAATCTTCATGTTTTCCGAATCCCTTGAAATAGAATGGTTTGTGATTAATCAGGAATTTATTTCCAAGTACCCTTACAGACCGTATTCCAACAGCAACTTGATAAGTGTCAATCAAAGTGCCAAGATTACTGTCTGAAATGATGTCAACCTTGAGTTGATAGAGATGCGCAGCGCCTGGCTGCCACAATCGGGCTGACTTAACAACGATCTCGTTTTCTTGTCCTGCTATTTGACTGGTCAAGGCACCATCTTCGTCGGTAATGGTGACCCTGCATCTCATTGATTCAATTGGCTCGTTTGTGACGACCTTGTATTTTATTGTACCAGTGCAGCAATCTTCTGCGACGTCTGTAGTTACAATGACATCCTGGACAAAAAGTTTTGGGGTAGAGCATAGTCGCACAGAGCGCGCCAAGCCGGCATAATTAAAAAAGTCGTGCTGGTAGTGTTGCTTTCGCGTGCCATCCTCAAGTACTTCAATTCGTCCTGGCGGAATCGTTTCCCAGGTGAGTTGGTTGTCGACTGCCACAGTGAGACGAAATGTTTGCCCAGGTGCAACAAGGTCAGTGATGTCAGCCTCGAATGGAGTGTAACCTCCAATATGTTCCGTAACGAAACCATCGTCAACATAGACGCGACCTCGATGTGTCGCGGAATCGAACCGAAGAAAATATCGTTCCTCCGTCCAACCGCGAGGTACCGTCACATGTCTCTGATAATACACCCAACCGACATGATCTCGAATTTTTTGATCGACAAATATGTCGTTATAACTTGCTGGTACTGGCACTTGCAGGGATGATGGAATGCATCGTTTCCATCCCTGATCAGTCTCAACGTCAGAAGGGCACAGTGCAAAATTCCACAGCCCGTCCAGAGACGCGATCTCCCGCGTGGAATTTGTTTGGGGTTGCAACATGTCTTGGGTAGTGTTCGGTGAACACAACACAGAAACGAGGGCCCAAGGTGTAGAGAAGTAAGTAGAGGTAGTAAACTGGAATGGCGCTGAGGAATTAGAAAATATTCTTATCAACAAAGATTAGGTGGTTGGGAAGCTGTCATTTATAAATATTCATCACGTTCACATATTACAGACATTGTTTAGAGATACGGCAAAGTATGACTCGGAAAAGCCGGGCTTTCTTGCAAAATAGTTCCGGTTCGGACTAGGTCTCGGCCGCGACGATCTCTTCTCATGGGGTCGATTGACAAATTAAGTGGATACATACATTGTCGAAATGCCTGGTCTCAATTGCAGAGTAGATCAAACGAGATTGACAAGACCAAAGGAAAGGCTCGCCATTATATCTACTTTTTAATTTTATTTTCATTTTCTCCAATTTCTTTGTATTTTATTTATTTGCGAGTTTCGGCTTTTTGTTGATTTAGGTCACCTCATATCTGCTTTGCCGGAGGCGGGGCAATTTTCGGCCGACACTCAGTGCGATTCCCGACACGAAGATGGTAAGAATGGTAAAGTGGGTTTCAAGGCCCAGATTTTCTCCATACTGTCGTGATATTCCCCACAGACTTGGAGCAATAGTTCTGGGGTATTGGGTCAAATGACTTCTCATCCATGTCAAATTCAACATGACCTTGCAGGGCGGAGAAGAAATATCCTATTCCAGCCTAATCAAGCTTAAACTGATGGCAGTCGATTGGCAAGGTATCGCTCTAGTATTGGAACCGAATCATGTATTTTAATACTCAAACAGCTCTGCTCACTTCCAAGGTCCAGTCTCAGATATTTCATGATTACATACCACCAAACTGTACATCTCAAATCATCATGAAGGAACTAAAAGCGAACACAAATAACCAGGATTCCAACACTGTCATACCCGAGACTGAAAAAGGGGATATCCTACAATTTGAAGATACTAAGCCTGCGGATGCAAATCCCTCGGCCACCTCGGCGTTTGCAGGATGGACTCGTGCTGCCTGTATCCGAAAATTCTGGAGGCTTTATCTCACCGGACTTGGAGTCTCTTTATCCGGCATGTGAGTATACGGAAGATTTCTAAGATTTCCAATTAGTTATTGACAATGACAGGTATGCGGGTTATGCGAATGCTGTAATTGGAAGCATTATTGCAAATGAGGGCTTCATCGAATACTTCGCCACCGTTACAGATCCAGATACTGGAAAGCCTGCGCTCAACTCTCAGCACATATCGCTATGGTCAGCTTGTTATTTTGTCTCAGCTATTCTAATCCAGACAATCGCGCCCGTCACAGCCGACAGATTTGGTCGCAAGTTCAATATGTGGGCTGTTACGTTCTTCCTCACCATGGTTTGTCGCCTGACCGTTTCCGATTCCAGAGGAATCCTTCTAACGTCTGAGCTTACAGTCAATTGTAATACAAGTTGTTGCACCAAATTGGTGGGTTCTTTTAATCGCCCGACTTGTCGCTGGATGCGCGGGAGGAATGATGGGAACCTCAGTCATGGTCTACATGTCAGAAATTGCGATGCCCCAGTTTCGGGGAGCCCTATTGGGAAGCTTCTCTCTTGCATTTTCCCTTGGCCAGGTATTTTTAGCCATTGGCTTAAAGGTTCTTGAAGAAACTAAACCGATGGCGTTCCGGCATATATTTTACTCCGAATTTATCTTCACTGGTCTCTGGCTTTTCCCTATGCTGTATTTGCCCGAGACACCAGGTGAGTCTCTCAACGCTCTAAACAGAAACTAAGCTAATCAAAACCTTAGCCTGGTTCGCTGGAAAAGGCAGAGATGATGAGGCAAAGAAAGCCTTGAAAATATTGATTGGAAACGTTGATGGGTATGATATTGAGCACGAGTACTCGGTCTTGAAGTACGAAATAGAAGAGTCCATCGCTCTGTCTAAGAGAACATCCGAGGACTCTGACTGGAAGGCCCTCTTTTCCAGCAAGATAAATATCAAGAGGGCGGTGATATCGACTTTACCATTCACCTTCCAAAATATTGTTGGAGTTCCCCTAATGTTTGGCTACACTACATATTTCTTCCAGCTAGCAGGCGTTAACGACCCTTTCCTTGGCAACATTGTTAAACAAATGGTGCTCGTCGTCGGCATTCTCATTTCATTTTACATGGTTGACAAAGTAGGCCGAAGAACTCTTGTCATCTGGGGAGGCGCCGTTATGGGAACAATTTGCTTTATCGTGGGAGGTCTTGGATTTATGAAGCAAACAAGTTCTTCTGGTATGGCCTTGGTTGCTTTATGCTCTTTGTGGGCGTTTGTGTACGCAAATTCACTCGCGCCGATCGGTAAGTCTGGGCATCACATCCATCATGTGAGGTTTTGGAGCTCATTGTGCTTTGTGTTCTAGGTTGGATCAGCCTTGTTGAGATCTCCAGTCCGAGTCTCCGAGCAAAAACCACATCAATCGCTGTTACAATTCAATATCTAACAGGAATTCTCTTTGTTAGTCAAACAACCTGCTATTAAGAACCCTGAATAAACTAACCTTGGATTATAGAATTACTGTGTGCCATTGATGTTATCCAACCAGGGTGCTAACTGGGGCCAGAAAATTGGAATCTTCTTTGGCGGCATCACCTTTGTATATCTCATTCCATGCGTCTTACTTTTCCCAGAAACCAAAGGCCGGACATACAATGAACTGGATGAGCTGTTTGAACGTCAGGTTCCAGCTTGGAGATTCGCTTCTACGGAGACCACTCACCAAGACGTTATGAAACAAAGAGAGAATGAAAAAGAATACTAGAGCTTCGAAGAGTTTTTGGCTTTCTTGAAAGCATGGTACCGGGCCATCATGACCAGGCCATCATGTGTTAGATATAAGCAGCGAGAGAAGGCACCGTATCTTCGTCCTACAGTGCATTATATGATTACTGCAAAATGAGGATCAGCATTCTTGGCAATATTCCAACACGGTATAAAAATAATTTCTGATCTGCCTATCTAGTTTGTGAATTAACCATGCCATCCAAATACAATTATCTGATGGCTGTCGAAGAATGATGGCATTACATCACCACTCCAACACAACCCATGCTTTAACTCGTGCTAGAGGCCAGGTCGGCTAATCCTCGCCACCCTGAGCGTCACACTGGTTCCGGCGCTGGTCCTACTCTCCCAATCGTACGAACAATTTGTATGCATTTGATGAGCTGTTTCGCAACCCCCGGAGTCTCAAAGCTCATCGAACTGCATGTGGATTAACCATGCGGATTTTTCTGGCCTAATTATTACAGCGCCCATTTAGGTGATGCAAGCTTATACAACACGCCGAAATGGATAATTATTAAGCAACACATTTAAGGGGAGGTGGGAGATATCCCGATGGGCGATCCAATAGTGTCGGCATGGTAAAGCTGTGGCTGAACGTCACACTCGACTGAAGCGGAAAAGTGCCAGATTCTATGCTGGCCAGGGCTGACTGCGAGGCGTACAATTTAGGTGCCAGTCCGCGCACCACTGCAAACTTGAGATAATATAACCCATGTCGGCCCAGATCTAGAGATAACGGGATGAGTGACCCCGCATCTGAATTTGCTGTAATTTGCTCCATTTGGTCAACGCGATGCCTATGGGCCCTCATTTGGGGAGCCAGTTTTGCGATCATTGCAAGAAGATTGATTTGGAGCATGCTTTTTACAACCATATTGAGCCCACAAGGATGGGAAGATGGGAAGACATACGAAGTTCCACAGAGTGCTGTCTGTGTTGCCTCATAGTACAGTCTTTCACTCGCTACCCAGGATACCCCGTTCCCCGAAATAGCGATGTAATTGTGGTTACGAACATCCACAGCTGGGAGCTTGGCATTCAGATGTCGCCATACGACGCTACCAAAACAGAATCATACTCCAACAAATTCGACCTGAGATCCAAATCAAAGCAGTGTGATCATGTGGCATACGGTCTGGTTGTTCGTGTCGAAGGCCGTCAGGGGGTACACAGAATACTTCAGCGCCTCGCAGAAGGACCGCCAGGCCCCGATCGATATTTCTTTGGCCGCGCCATAGACAGACACGATATCGATTTCAAGCTTCTTAGATGGTGGCTTAGACGATGCGAGAGATGTCATGGTAAAAGTTGCACGCTTGATGGCATTGCAGGCCACAGGCTGCCGTCAAACTTGCGTCTAATAGACGTTCGACGACGATCGATCGTTACTATTCCGAGCTATGACTATGATTCAGGGCCTTCTTACCTAACACTGAGCTATGTCTGGGGAGTCAAATCAATGGAAGAAGAGACGGGCATAAAACCTAAGACTTTGATCAGAGAGATGATCCAGACCAACGACGCCGGACATGAGAGCACACCACTCCCGCAAGACCTACCTTCCACCATAGAAGATGCCATTTCAATTACCAAAGAGCTCAGGTTCAAGTACATTTGGATTGATGCATTGTGTATTGTTCAAGACGACCCAAAAGAAAAGAAACAACATAGCCTGGGAAGGATGGATGCTGTGTATAATTGCTCGGCCCTGACGATTGCCGCTGCATCAGGTCACCATGCTAATGTAGGAATCCCCGGTATAGGGACCTCGAGAAAATACGCACCTCATGTGGAAATAATTGGGGGAACAAAGATATCCACCATGTCTCCCTCATATACTGAACTAGAAAATTCACATCTTTTGCCATGGAACACTCGAGGGTGGACATTTCAAGAGAAGATACTTGCGAAGCGCTTGTTGCTCTTTACCGACTACCAAGTCTACTTCAAGTGCTCCGAATCCATCTGGATGGAGGAGGCATATATGGAGACGGATGAGCCATCAAAAAGCATTGAGGCAAGACCGGAAAAGTACCGGTGGAGCCCAGACAGACCAGACGTGGAGAGGTTTTTACCGTCTACCAAGACGCTTTTACTAAAGATGGCTCTTCCAGAGTTAAACATCGACGACCCATGGGGATACCTGGGGAGATTTCCCGATTACGCCGCTGCGGTAAGAGAATACACTCGGAGATCTTTGTCAGATCCGGATGACATTCTTAAGGCTATCGCGGGAGTGTTTCGGACTCTGCGGCATGACACAGGTAGCTATGTCTGCGGACATCCCAAGAACTATCTTCTGCAGTCTCTACTCTGGCATCCAGAACCGGGATCCCGCCATGTGAAATTAGACAACGATCTTCCGACTTGGTCCTGGGCAAGCTGGCAGACAACCAGCGGGGTACGGTATGATGTGTTGGATGTTCGTGTTTTGCGCTGTATAATGATTGCGTTACGCAACGTTATAAAACGCTGCATGGCATTCGCGGCTCAAGTGGCTGATGCTTTGCTTTCTCCGGGAAGTTCGGAGACCTCGACCGGCGAGTCTTCTTCATCTACAGATTGGTCTCCTTCTTCATCAAGCTCGCCATCCTCGGCCCCATCATCTAGTTCATCAGGCCCGTCAACTTTCAGCAGATGGTATAAAAGCCGCAATTGGAGCACCAAGAAAATTATGAAAATGGCCACTGGAAATATAGCCTTCACCTTTGCTTTGCCTATCGCGATCCGGGCGCATACTGTTGAGGAGCTCTATTATTGTGAACAGGGAGAGGTGACTGAAATGAACTGTGATGAGACGCTAGCGCTTGCCACATTCCTGGACGACGCCAGTACTAAAGAGAAGAAGCCAAAAATGACTCCCCAGAAACGATCCGAGCTACATCAAATATCCTACGAATCTGAGGTACCTTTTTTGTCCATGCAAACAATTGTATTGAAGCTTTATATTGGCCGCTGTCTTCAGGACCAACCCACAAAGCACAACGATGAAACAAGTGTCTTTGAGCTTGTGAACGCCGATGGAGACTGCGTTGGGGAGATATGGACAACCCATGGTATAGCTCGAAGACAGCCGCGTGAGGCAATTCATCTGCTCACAATATCCTGGGGTCTGTCCCTTAGTTTCGCCGACGTTTCTGAGCAATACGTACCACGATGGTTATTTGATGCCGCGACTCTGCCAGAGTCTAAAACATTTAGTCGCCTACGCCCAACGATTGAGAAATTGCTCAAGCGCCCGCCGCGGAAAACATTGGCTGTACCAAATGGACAGGGTTATGGGGATCCAGCGGGGAATTACACGGTGACATCTTTCCTGGACAATCTCTTCAGTGCTAAAAGTATGGAGGCCCAGCCAAAATTCCTTTGGTCAACAGTAAACGTGTTAATGGTAGATATGGATGGTAATGTTGCGCAGCGTATTGGTGTTGGGAAAGTTATTTTCGGTGCATGGGTACTAGCAATTACACCTAAGAGCCCAAAGCATGTTATTTTAACTTAGAAAATTAGCCCTCGCTGTTTTAATTATGTATGTAATATATAGCATGGTATCCGCAAAAGATCGATCTTTTTTTTCGATCTCATTCCCATCCAGCTTGATGGACATTATTCCCAACGGGTAAACTGGGACAGCGTGTAAAGGATGCGAAAGTACAATTCAATCCCTTGCTCGATCACGTACAAGCAGCCAGGGGTTGAATGGATATATGCGCGTTGTGTTACAGCTTGAATGCATGGGCTCCAGGTGGGTACGTACCGAGGTGATCCAACTAAGCAAGCAGGATCGTGGACTTGTGGTAATACAACCAGCCAAAAAAATTCTCCGATGCATGTGGCACCAAATTTGACAATAAATTCTTAATAAATATCAATGTTTTATTTTGCGGCATGAATCGCTCTAAGCTTCCACCACTGAAAATGCTGAAGATCAGAAATTAAGTGGTGATCCATGTTCACGCGTCCATCCTATCATGCTCACAAATATCCGCAGCCGCACCAACAACCTTTTCAAATAATGCTTGGCCAGGGCCATCTCTCTAGCGGCCCGGCGGAAAATCCGATCAAAATCGCTGACTAAAGCGCTGGAGCCTAACCCATCGATTTGGGTAGGATTTCTGCGCGCTTATGGTGCGCTGTAGTACAGAATGTTTGCATATTTTATCAATAGCAAAGCAAAACTCAAACCTCTCGCATTCTTCTTCCTGATGATCCCATAGGTCGTCGAAGGAACGAATTCACAAGATCAAAGGTCAGATATGGAAGGAGACAAGGAGCACCGCATAAGCCGTGGCCAATATGGCAAAGAACTACACCAATACGTTCGCAACTTGTACGTTTCTGGTGCCAAACTATGGACCAAAGAAATGTTTCGCGAAATCGAGGAAGAATTGTCGAACAAACCGCCACCTTCTTCGATCATGATTCCTACCAGTATGTATCCTCTCCTTGTCCCCAGTTAGTCTGATCTCGATTCTCAATTTTACGTCAGTGAGTGGGAAACGCAGAAGGAAAGATACTCCTGATGGAATTGGTACCTTTAATGATCAGAATAAGCAAAAGTGAGTCTAAATATGGGTTGTTTCTTTGACAAGGTCTATGATTTGATTTAAAAGATGGGACTGACTGGAATACATGCACATGTAGGTGTGTTATTTTAATCTTCAATCTCTACCAGGAGTTGCTCTACCGTCCCACAGAAGATTTCCGAGAGGATGATGTGGCTTTGGTTCCCGAAGGCTACATTGATGAGTTTGATGAAAACCACAAATTGTCATACGCTTGTGGCCTCAGCATTGGATGGACTGAAGAAGAGCCATTGAAGTCAAGTGTTGAATACCCTCGTTTGAAAGCTACGTGGGATGACACTTGGAGAAACTGGACACAAAGTTCGACACGCGAAGAACTGGTCACTATTTTGAAAGAAAGATTCAAACTTCCTCGAAGCATGAAACGGATCGTCTGCTTCGGACTTGGCAGTCCGGATTGGGGTCTAGATAACACAGAAAATTCTAGCAGTTGGCGGAGCAAGCGTGTTATGACACAACATGCCGCTGCACTAACCATGGCAACTGTATTTGGCGAACTACTGGGCACTGATCCTTTGCCAATCATTGCGCAGGACCCAGCTTATACTCCAACGGCACAAGAATTGCTAAAGGGATTGGGAATCGAGATTGTCTGCGGTCATGGCAGCCTTGCCTTTACGCACGTCGACGATGATACGGTTGTCTTTAGTTGCAGCCCGAATATCCCTGTGAAGCAAGTCGTCGCCGACATCGCCAGGCCAGCAGCCATGATCTGGAATGCGGTGAAACCAAGCTCCGAAGAAAAGCACGAATGGAGAGTCGAAGTGATGGATGATGGTGAGGAGTGCAAAGTGGCGTAAGTGATTTCCATTTGGATTCGTGGACGATCAAAGTACTAACTTGTGAGACCTAGACCGTGGGTAACTGACGAGGATTCGCCTCGTACGAGAAAGCTGGTTGAAGATTACGATGCGCATGCGTTTCCCGATAACCCCGAGTGTTTTTCGAATCTGGAAATATATGTTCGAAGAGATTAGCCAGGATTGATTATGCGGTCTACATGATGTGAATTGACCAGCCGTTTGAATTGAATGAAGAAATTTCATCGGTGGATTATTGACCATATTGCTTACTCTGAGGGGTAAATACCAAGTAAACATCGCTCATGGGACATATAAGACACGCTATCCATGTGGCATATTTTTAGTTTGAACCTGCTTTGAACTATCCCAATCCGACTCTCAAATGGAATGCGGGTCTATTTTAGTGCAAGGCTATCATCGTTCCGCATATTAAGCCTCGGAAAGTATTTTCTTAGGCTGCTGGTTTAGCTATCGTAAAAGGCCTCTATGTATCACATACCCAACCACATCCAAATTGCCCTCAATTTGTTTGTCATTCTTGTAGTTCATTTTCTTCAGAGAATAATTATTACTTATTGCGACAAAGAATTTCACATGGAATCTTTCCAAATCCAAGGAGAACTTTATACCAATACCGACTTACCTAATGAGATAGAGCTAGTGAACTCTGAGCGATTTAAGCATCTCTTATGACGGAGGCTCAAAGCTTGACTCGGACCAGTCACATGTCTATATAATCAACAGTGCCTGCTTCGCCTTATTTCTCCTTCTTGCACTGCAATTCATTGTTTTAGTGTTGATCAAGTATGTTATTGCCACGCTTTTTGTCGCTCGCCTTCTTGGTTTTTGCCGGAACCTCTCAATCATTACCTCATGTCAATAATGTTACCAACATAGATACAAACCAATTTGAGCTTCCTCAAATTCACAAGTAAGTTTAGTATCCACCCAAAATGAGGCCATCGCGTCTGCAATTTGAGTACATGACCATATCCATTCCCCATTTGATTCATGCAAGTGCTATCTTATATTCCGTCCATTCTAATTTATCAATAGCTTGGACGACTTATTTGCTGCGTTGGCAGCTGATGAGAACGTGATTCTCGAATTCTGGGCTCCATGGTGTGGGCCCTGCAAGTCCATGTCACCTCATATAGAACGGTATGCACATATAATCAGACACACATTCGCCTCTCACTAATGCGCTATAGATTGGCGTCGGAGTATTCTCATGTAAAATTCTATGGCGTAGACGTCGATGAGCAATACGATCTCGCCAATCAGTTTCGAGTTCGCGCCATACCTACTTACACCCTAATGCAAAAAGGGAAAAAGTCTGACGAGGTTGTCGGTGCAAGGCCAAAAGAATTGGAAGAAATGTTAAAAAGAGTGCCCAAAAAACCATCGGACTGGGCGTCAAACGACTATCTTTAAGATTTTCGATGCTGTGGGAGTTGTTTGGCAGACCTGTGCCGAAATAGGATTGCTTTCTACCTGAAGTATTCAAGTCACAAGAGGAATTCCCCGAGAATAAATACCCAATATCTTTCTATTGCATCTGGCAAGATGTTATCTGCACGGCATTCATCTACCGACTTATTGTTCTGAGGGAACTCTTTCCCCAAATCTTTGTGACTCTGTCAGATCTTTGTCAAGCCGTCTTTGTTGACGATCCCAAAAATTCACCGTTTTGCACACATCAGCTCTGCAATGATACTACTGCAAAATCCAATTGAACAACCTCAATATTCTTACACTTTTGCACAAAAGGCCATAGTCGAGAATAAAGAGGTGGTGCGTTGTGTTGATTTGCGACCACATCCGTCTGCTGAGCTACCCTAGGGATCTGTGGATGATCCACATATTTGGAGCTAAGAGCGACCCATTAGCACCTTGGCCATCCTCGCCTCCTGGGATCAACGCCAACATATGCCATTTTCTTGTATTTTAGCTCAGCACATCCTTTCAGTCCTCAATTGCAGCCCATTCCAATTGAGCTAAAGGTCCAATGAAACGCTATTTGTCATCTGGCGTCGTCGAGAAGACGCGACAGATGTTATGTCACGTGTTTGCCCCCCGCATTCTTGTCCACTACCCCACCGAGTTGGTGAAAATGTTCAATGCTCAAATTGTCCGTCGTTATCGATACATAACTATCATTAGGTCAATCAACAATCGTCACCATGGCCAAGTCCAAAGCCGCCAAACGAAAGCGCAACGCTCAGGCTGAGCTCCCCAACAAGAAGCCCCATAAGAACACCAAAATCGTCACGCCACCACCCGAGGGCACTCCATTCGAGCCCAAGAGTTT
Source organism: Calonectria hongkongensis (assembly GCA_017140755.1). NCBI lineage: Eukaryota > Fungi > Ascomycota > Sordariomycetes > Hypocreales > Nectriaceae > Calonectria > Calonectria hongkongensis. The sequence continues at coordinate 729,181 of JAACJA010000018.1, forward strand.
ACAGACGGTCATTTCCGAGGAAGAGCTTGAGATTACCATCGACACACTCAAGACGCTTGCCCAATACCCCGGCCTGACCAAGTCCAAGGCATGCAAGGATCTCCGAGTCGCCGTCTACGATTTCCGGCAGTCTTGCACTACAGGCGTCAACAGCGCTGGTATGTAGCAATGCCGTGGTATCACCATCCATCCGATGCAACCATCTAACAGGCTTCATAGAAGGCTCAAACCTCACCGGACGAATTACGGCCGCCCTCGAAGATGAGAAATACACCGAAGCAAGGATTCTCCTCGCCGAGATGAAGATTCGCGGCGAGGAACCCAAGCTTGGCGCTTTGTGTCGCTGGGTGCGCGACCTCGACGTCGTCAGCGGCCTCTCAAGGCGACCCGATGGCACCGTTGACAAAGTCGCCCTCTCAGCCAGAGACAGAGAACTCATCAATGTCATGGACGGTGTTCTGCGCGTCAGCGGGCCAATTGACACAAACACAGCCGCTTCGTCCGATAGGTCTTCTCCTATTTCCTTCCAACCCATCTGGGATCTCCGCCCCGACACGCCTCGTGAAGAAGTCTACGCCTCCGTCCTCGACAAGACCATCTTCGATTCGGCCCCTCCCAACATTGCCTCCACCCTTCGCATCATTGAAACCACACCCGGCCCTCTCCGAAAGCCCCCGAACCACCACAATGCCGTCCTATACACCACTGCCGCGAACGCTGTCCAGCTCTCCTCCACAAGCCCAACCATTACATGGCAAGACCACCCCCACGTCCCCGGCCTCGGCCTCGCATCGAATGTCTTGACGCCCCAAGAATGCAAGGCAATTATTGCCGCTGGAGAAAGCGTCGGTTTTCTGCCAGACGCACCCCTCCGCGAGGGCGAAGACGCCAGCATTCTCGCACACAACTTTTACTGGGTTACCGACCCTGAATTCATCGATATTCTGTGGTCGCGTGTCGCCCCGTTCGTTCCCAAGTCCCTCAACGGTCGCCTAGCTCGAGGCATCAACCGACGCTTCCGTGTCTACCGTTATGTTCCTGGCGCAGAGTACCGGAGCCATATTGACGGAGCATGGCCACCATCCGGGATTCTCCCAGACGATACGTATGTGTATGATGCTTCGCCCAAAGACAAGAAGCAAAGCTCCTTGTTCACCTTCCTTCTTTATCTCAACGACGAATTCGAGGGTGGTGAGACCACATTCTTTTTGCCGGCACCACAAGAAGGGGTGCTCAACGCGTACCCCGTGAAGCCTGTCATGGGTGGACTAGCGGTTTTCCCTCATGGAGAAGAGCGTGGCGCTCCACTACATGAGGGTACGGGAGTCAAAAAGGGCGCAAAGTATATCATTAGAAGTGATATCGAGTATGACGTCGAGCCGACAGAAGGAGTAGAATAAATTGAGCCTCGCAGTGAAAAGAAATGTGTTCCCATGTCCCATATAGATACCCTTAAAAGTTATTCAATGCAACATCTATCTAAATTCTTATCTTGGATGATAAACCTCAACAACAACTTTCTCCCTTATTCCCAAGTCCCAGTCTTGAGTTCTCTTCAAGTCTCCTAGGACTTTCCGAATGTACACGCCTTATCCTTGTCGTGTCCAATCATAAGCAACGGTTGAACGTAACAATGTCCCCCAGAGCGCAAACGATTGGGCGCCACAACAGTCAGCTGCATTATGAGGCGGCTGATATGGCCACACCCAAGCTTTTCCGCAAAAGTCCATTTATCACGGCCAATCATATTACAAGTCACTCCTCCAGCAAGTATCATGAATCATGATCCAGCCAATGACAGATGCGAGTAGACGTGAGTAGATGTTAGCAGGTTGTGTACGTTGGCCAGTTCAACTCGATTGAGATCCAAGTAAGCATCCACGTCATCTGCTGACGCAGACATAAAAAGGGCTCTGCTGCCTCGGAATAAAGGTGTCGGCACACCAATCATGACGGACACTTGAAGTATTCACTTATATCTCTTCCTATAGTTGCCTCGAATCATTCTGCCTCTTTTGTTTCTATTCCTCATCGCTAGAGTTAATTTGGGGAATATTCTGCAAGCTCTTCGGCATAACTTCCAAGAGGCTCTATCCACGCAGTTACCAAATGTCGACACGGAAAGGAAATTCGGTGTTAAAACCCCACCGGGACGAAATATTGAAGTTATATTTCGACGAGGAGTGGAAATTGCGGAAGATAAAGCGCTACATTTCTGAAAAATATGGAATCGAGGCGAGGTATGAATATTCGTTTCTCAATGCGGGTGTTTTCTAATTTGAATTATTCGTAGTGATAGACAGTACAAATGGCTTGTTGATCCGAAAAACTCCAACAGGTTTAGGAACATTTCGCACCAGCACTGGAACTACATTCTGCAAGTAGTAAAAGCAAGGCAGGACCAAAATAAACAAACTGAGGTTTTTTGGGATGGTAAAGAAGTTTTACCTGAGAGAATTAAGAGAGAATTCGCAAGATACAATCCCAATCTGAGGCCACAGAACCGTATGCCACGTATGTTGAATCCGCTCTACCAGCACATTATTTTGCTAATTAATGACACCAAGCCTTCGTTAACCGAATTTTGATACGTACGCCTCGAAGATCACGGTCGCCGTCGTTGACTCGTCTAAATTCCACCACGGATGAAAACAGTACAGGCCTGTACGTTCCCTCTGATGCAATGTCGGAAAATGACTACGGGTCTCTCTCGGTAATCAACAAACAGCTTTTCCTGTCAGGAATACCTGTATTTGGTCGCAGTGGCTATACTTTACCAAGTACGTCTTCTCAAAAAGGCAGTTCCATCTTTTGTTAATATTTCTATAGTAGAAAACGCTCAGGATGGGGGCTATCTTTTGTACAACTTCGACAACGAAAATATCTTGATATCGCAACCATTTTCTACTCCGACAATTCCAATTTTTCCATCTTATTCATTCCGTTGGGAAGCGCTGTCTTCAATATTTGCTTCTCCGGAATTTGATGATATTCGAGCAATAACGCCAGGCTTTCCTAGCGCAATTCGCCAGCTGGGCTTTTGCTCCAAGGAGGCTCTTCTAAACATTGCTATAAATATTATAGTTGGGTTTAAACCAAACAGCAAAATGGGGTTTCCATTACGGACCCTCTTTGCTTGGTTCATGAACGACGCTCAAGATGGTCTTCTAGAACAGATGATACAATCTCGAAATGAACGAATGATCTCATTCACTTGGATGTTCATATCTATTTCTTCAATACCTCTTGTGTCAGAGTCAATCCAATTGTCAAAGCTACAGCGGGCTGCAAGGCTTGCATTCCCTCTCATTGAAGAATCTGTTCAACAATTCTTCTCGGAGACCGGTTCAAATCGGCTGCTCGACATATCCCTACGTCTGAACATTCCTGAAATGGTTCTAAAGCTCTTAATCTCTAGAGATTACCTAGAAAGAATCCACAAATATGATTTAGAACATATTCTTAAGGAATCTATCTCCATTGGCAATTGGTCATTCGTCTCAATACTGTTGGACTACGGGGTATCTCCTCAAGTCCTTATAGAGGCATTGTTTTCCAAGTTGGAACAGAGCGAAGAAAACCCTAGCTCATGGTTAGAAGAGCTGTTATTATTGGTCTCATCACATGGCATTTCAAAGGACTTGTTCGACTGGTCAGTCTATCTGTTTTTGCCTTTTACTCTGGGAGAGGTTTACGCTTTCAAATCAGCATGCTCGGTAAAATTACTCCTTTCATGCATTGTTGACCCAGTCAGCCGTGAGCTATGCAGCCTGTTGGCTGATTCCGCCACAACCTCAGGTCAAGGAGGCCAGATACTCTATCAGACAAAGAACAGTCTTTGTCAACGAACTTGCACTCTTGGGAGCTATCAGATTTGACAGGCTTGATCTCGCCCATTCGCTTCTACGAGCCGATGTTAATCCCGATTGTTCACATCTTCGCTTACAAAGAGAAATAGCACGCGCTCGGGGATTTTCGCTTCCAGAAAGCTTTCCCTGTGGCATTATACATGCCGGGGTGAGAATTAGTGCCTGGGCAGAAAAGGAATTCATCTCTCCCCTTCAATTTGCGTACCACAACAGTGATTCTCTTACAATACGCCATCTCCTAGAAAGGGGTGCACGTGTTTGCACACAAACCTTGAGGCAATTTCGCTTTAAACGTCGAGATATTCAACCTTTCCTGACATTTTACCCCGAGGAGATCTCAAAATATCTCAGCTTCATGAAGACTCTAGTTCCAACATTCCTTGAACACAGTCGCATTCAATACACAGGACAGCATTTGTTGCTTTTTGCCATCGCAACAGATCACGCATCTTTGATCCAGACTGTTCTTGAGTCATATGTGCATGCAAATGATTTAATGAACGTTATTGATGATGATTCCGGTGTGATGTTCGACACAAGGATTGAGACAATGGATGATTGTGCATCCGACGACGAGTATTCTATCATTCCAACATCGCTAACTCCACTCACATGTGGACTATTATTTGGTAGAATTCACATTGTCAAGCTTCTCTGGGATTTAGGTGCTAGGTTCACGCAGAACCCACCTTTTTCAGGTTCTTTTGAAATGAGTCAAGTTTGTGCCAACGTCCCCTTCAATTGTGTCGTGGATGTGGAAGAAAAGCTTCAATTTCTTATTCAGCATAATGCTTGCCAGGAGGCGACCAAATATGTCACTTCATTTGGGGAGCGTCGATATACGTCACTTCAAGCCGTCCTGTTGTCCATTGACGTATCTCGAAGTCCGAATTTTGAAGCCATAGCGAAGGTCGTACATCTAGTAGATGTCCTAATACACACCAGGGCGGACGTGAACGCTAGACAATCAAATCGTGCCACCCCGCTTCAACATGCTTTTAGAATATGCTCTTTTGATGCTATAAAGCTTCTTATTACTCATGGTGCAGACGTGAATCTATGCAGAAAGCCCTGCAAATCACCTCTCGCATACGCCTGTGACGGGCGTACTTATGCGGTTCTAGAATGCCGAAAGGCAGATGCGTATAAGTTTTCCGAAGCCCCCGTACAACCATCTAAGGCTATCGAATACTTGATATCCCATGGTGCTGATGTCAATCGAACTTATGAACACCAAGCAACCGCGCTCGCCACCGCGTGCTCGAGTGGGAATTTTACCATCGTCCACCAGCTTATTGAGCATGGAGCGGATATTCATATCAGGAGTTGCTTTGGGTATCTTAATGTAAAAGGCCTGGATTGGAATAATGATTGGAACGGCACTCCTCTGCAGCATGTATGTGCTGTAGGGAGAAGTCAGGAAAACTCTGTGAAAATTGCTCAATTCCTTATAGACCAAGGCGCTGACGTTAACGCAAAGGCAGAGCCATTCACAACACTTCAATTAGCCATAATTAATGGCCACTTTAACCTTGTCTTACTACTTCTGGAGCATGGCGCTGAGGTAAATGTAGCCTGCTGTCAGCCATTCGGAAACACTCTTAATCTTGCCGCTTCGATAGGAACATTTGACATTGTGAAAATGTTAGTCAACGCAGGAGCAGAAAAGGATAAGGCCGAGGATCGGTTTCTAGATGCAATCGCTATAGCTATACAGCAGGGCAATTTTCATTTAGCAAAATACCTGAAAGATTATCGGTTAGGAAATATGACTGGACTTGACTAAGTTTATGGTTCTCAGTATCGTTAATCCAGTAGAATCAGATATATATACATTATTAAGTGTACGCTTTTCTTCAGAGTTGGGATAAAGAAATATAAAAGAATATTTAAATGAATGGGAATAGCTGCTAAAATATGAGACCCAGTTTGATAGAATGACACAAGGTTTTTGAGCTTCGTAGCAAAGAGACACGACCTTTCATATTCCATGGAGATACCCTCCAACAGTTTGTTTAACTCAACATCATAAATTTCATCTTTGGCTATAAACGCCATTACAATCACGCTTTTTGACCTTTTTCTTGTCGTTACAAGTGACATCGAGTACGATGACGAGTCAACAGAACGAGTAAATCGAGTCTAATCGCACTTTTGTATAGTTGAACAAGTACTGGCTGAAATTAGAAATTCCATAATCATAAAAGTCACCGATACAAACTGCATCGGGCAACTGGTCTAAATCTAGTTATAGATCTTTGAGCCGGACTATTTAGCTTGCTTCAAGCTATATCTCTCTGAATCCGCCCTGAACTGTGTTCGCCTACCATGCGAGACTTGATGTGAGCCATGACTATAGCCATGCTCTTCAAACTGATCATCCTCATAGAAATCACCTTCCATGTCTTCAGCCTCTTCATCGCCATACTCAGGTTCTCGTGGAGCATACTGATGCCGTCGCTCCGCGCGGGTCGGCCTGGCTGACGCTTTTGCTGAGCCGGGATAATTAGCGCTCGCTCCGTCAGCATAAGACGGCGCTGAGGTTCGACTCCTATCAGGCGTGCCAGCTCCTCGTTGCCCTCCCTGTCGTTTGGTATATGAAGGCCCCGGCGCAGGGCTCTTATACATTCGTCTTTGAGGTGTTGCGAAAGCTTCATCATCCGAGTGATCCGAATAATGCGCGTGATTCTTGACTTCCTCATCATGGTAGTCATCGTGACGATCCATACGTATCCGGGCTTGATACGCCTCGTCACCTTTCTTGGTAGCCTTTAAGTAGGCCTCGAACTCAGAGGTTGTTTCGGCCACAGACCGGAATTGTTCACTAGTAAGGATGGCCGGTAGGCCGTCATTGTTTTCTGATACCTCCTTTTCGTACAAAGCAAGACCTGCGGCTATCTGCACCGCATTGCGGATCTGGCGCCCGTTCCATGGTCCTCTCTGCTTCTTGGTGGCCTTTGAGTACTTATAATATTCATCCTCGATGAACTTCTTGATGGGCTCCTCAATGACTTTGATGTAGCCATCCTTTGGTGTTCCTTCTTTGGCGTTCTCGATTCGAGGAAGACGTTTCAAGTTGGAATCGAGGATCGCAAGTGTATCATCAAGGCTCAGGTGCGGATAGCAAAGGCTTAGGTGCACACGCGACCGAAAAGCTTCGTCAAGGGAACCTACCCTGTTTGTAGTAAGAAAGAGGATTCCGCTGTAGTACTCCAGAGCTCTGAGAAACACTTTAACATGAAGTTAGCATTGTATCTTCCTCTTGACGTGATGATAGGCGCTTACCTCCTACGAGGGCATTGCGCTCCAAGTTGCCACCGCCGCGATCTCGCTGTGTAAGAAAAACGTCGGCTTCATCTAGGAGCAGTACACAATCCCATAAATGGGCATAGCGGAAAGTATCTCGCAGCGACTTGTCAACCGCACTGGGTGAGAATCCTAAGTCTCCGCAGGTGATGGGGAAAAGCGGCTTGCTATTCTCAAGGGCGACTGCCTCGGCCGTCGCAGTTTTCCCAACACCGGGGGCTCCGTGGAGAAGGATGACGAGACCTTTGCCTTTGCCCCGGATCACGTCGAGTTGAATGGTCGATAGTCCCTGCTTCTCCTTTTCCTGTGCCTTGAAATGGGCTGAGACGGCCGATCGGATCATTTTCCTGCGGGGTGGGGGCATTTGAACATCCTCCAGGGTTACACGACTCTTTGGCATTTCTGTCTCGATGCCCTGGACATTGAGGCGGGCGAATCTCCTCTCCCTCAAGATATAGCCGAATAACCTCTTGGGCAAGAGGGCCAAGTCTTCATCTGTCCATGTCCAGGCCTTTTGGTCTATGAGGGAACTGAAACCGTCCGAAATAAGGAACCTGTCGTTATCAATCCATTTCATCCCTTCTTTCCTGTATGCCTCGCTCTCCTGTGTCAAAATACCAACCTCTTGAGTTCTGTAGCGCCTGCGACCGGCCCGGCCATTGGGATATTCTTCCCAAATATGGAGTTTCATTTCGGAATACGATATGGTATCAAACGATGCCCCTTCCAGCTCCCAATCTATATAATCGGTTTCCCACTTTGGATAGTTTCGAATGGTCTCCTTGAAGTCAATGACAACCTCGCTCTCGATGTACTCGGGGTAGTGAACCAGATTGCCCTTTTCATCCTCCAGGGTTTCCCCCCGGATTCCCGTGACGAAAGTCCAACCCGAGAAGTAGAGATGCTTTGCAGTGTCTGAGATGCACGACTTGAAATCTAGTGCTGACTCTTTTTGCTGCTGAATGAGTCCGGTGGAGTTGGCGTGGTATGCGAGCGGATAGCATTCTAAAGAGGTAACATCTCGCTCACCGTTGAAGTATTTGAACACGACCTGAGTCCAAACTGGTACCAGCTTTTCGCCATCGAAGTCGAGACAATAAATGCTCCAAGTCGTCTTTTTCTCGGTAGGCCCATAAAGCCCTTCCTTCCTGTCATCCAACCTATCCGGATGGTCGCCTACCATGCATATGGCCATTCTCCATATTTGCTGCACTGCAGATCGGTGAACAGTTCTTCCATTCTTGGTAAGAGGCAAGAAGGCTAACTCTCCAGGATGGAAGAGGTATGGGATTTCCTCGTGCCTAATAAGGCGACGCGCTGGTTTGTCACCAATAGCTTGAAATTTGTTGCGGATTGGCAGTACCATCTCCTCCACGAAGTTAATGTAGCATCGCATGTGATCCAGGGCAGTCTTGGCCGATGTTTTCCAGTCTTCTTTATCGTTGTCAGCTTTGATGGGTTTGGACCCATCTTGGAGACCTCCGGCGCTGCCTGGCACTGTGCTAGGTGAACCACCTTTGACTTCGTATGCATTCTCCATCTCGGCCAATTTGGCTCTCATGGCCGTATGCACCTCCTCGAGAACTCTGAATGGGCGATAAAACTCGAAGTACGGATCGGAGCTTATACGAAAGTAGCCGGAGGCTGATGCGAGGGCATTTAGAACCGTTTGTGAACGAACTCGGACACGCTGGATGCGCTCCCCTTCTTCGAACGATTTGGAGCCTCGGGATAGTTTGAGCGGTGCCCCCTTGGCGCTGTCGTGTTTTCCAGGGGATTCGCGTTTGTCTCTTTCCTCAAGCTCGGTTTTGATATTTCTCACCCAATCACCCTTGGTGACAAGCACTTCAATGACATAGTCTCCGTCATCCCCATCCATACGGTTCATAAATCCTTCGTATTTGTAGTAGCGCACCTCTGCTGTAATGGGCCGGAATATTTCCGGAAGGTCCTCCTCAGTTTCTTCTTCCTCCTCTGACTTGTCTTTTTCCGGGGGGTGTTTTTGATACTCATTTTTGCGGCTTTCTTCTCCCACTTGGGGGATTGTCTCCTTCACCGAATCTTGGGAGTCTTGGTTATTGGGGTCTGCGGCTAGACTCTGCGAGCTCTCACTTTCGTATAGTTGCACAGATTCGACGGGGACTGTGGAGTCTGGCGGGATTTCTTCATGGGCATCCAGGCTGACGGACAGTGGATTATTTCCAGACGTGCCATTGACCACAGCGGTGCTTGTGACCGAATGCGTCTCCTCAGCCATGGTAACGGAAGCTAAAAGCAGTAGCAGTCGCAATTCAGCTTCACGGTGGTCTTCTATGTCAGTCGGGATAGAACTGCTCTTTCTAACATATTGGGGTGGTTGGTTCAGTGGTGTTCAGATCGAGGGGGCTATGTGCCCCTTGGTTGAGTATTTTAATGTTCAAGAGTTGCGGGCGGGCGGTGCTCACCTGCCCATTTCGTCTTGCTCCACCATAGCTTGCTGGGGAGCCTCGTTACCTATGCACTGCATGCCAATACATCACACACATCAGAGAGCTGGCATCTACTCATTGGGTTGGTTTGCAGCCCAGACAAGTTAGTTGGTTGGGGGCCATCGTGTGATTGGTTCCTGTTGTTGAGCTGATAAGTAGCTGCAGGGACTATTGCTTCGGTTGCAGACTGTGGGTGGAGTAAGCAATGACCCCTGACCGGCGACAAGAGTTCCTACAGATTTCACGTTTATTTCTGTCCTAATTTATCAGCATGGGGGCTAATAGTCGTTGACAAGACCCTAGGATTTCAACCCCCACCAACGCCCCTCCATTTCCACCGACGCATTTAGACCCCTACCGCGCCTACGGACTTTTTGTTTCTCGTTGCGCTCCAACCAACTGTAGCGATGAGAGATAACAAGGCTTCGCGAGAGCGCTCGTTTCTGCGACATGGATTGCTGCGTTCAAAAGCCCGAGATAGGTCTCCAAGCCCTGAGAAAGTCGACAAGTTCCTCCGAGAGCGCGTTGGCAGTTTTCGTCTTGCGCCTCCGGGCCCAAGCCAGTATGACGACCAAGAGGAGAGGTACAAGCCCAGAAACAGCATCGCAATAGAGTATGTGATAAACAGTTCCCTGGCACTTTCATGCTCTGATAGCTAGAATTTTGAAGGGATTTGGAGAAGATTATCGATGCCCACGACAAGCACAGTGCAACCGAGCTGAAAGTGTCCAGCAGCTCATGGAACACTGTCTTCAGCTTGATGGCAGACGCGAAGCAACAGAAAGAAAAAGGCAAAGACCACGGCTCAAAGTTCGGGCTTGGAATTGAAATAACATCGTCATTCATCGACCTTATCCCGGACGAATACGGCCTCGGTATCCTCAAGGGCGGTTTGGCGCTCATCTTTGATGTATGTTAGCCTGAAGCTTTCCGTTGTAGGATAAGAATGCGACTAACTAATGATCCTAGGCTACAAGTAGGCACATAGAAAATAGAGGCAGGATTCTTGACACGTTTGAGACCCTCCCCGATACGATAATCACCATCAACACAGCTCATAGCCTCCTGGAACCGGACTCAAGTGATATAGAACTCCAGGAAAACTTTCTCGAGATGCTATTTGAGGATATGCCAGCCTTGATTAAAATACTGTTGGGAAAGGAAGCATGTAAGAATTAGCCGCGTCTCTAGTCGAATAGCCTCGCTTAGGTCATGCATCGCTCCTGCTAATCTCGATTCCTGTTGGCTAGGGTATCGCAAAGTTGTGAGTGTACTATTGCTGAAAATCCCCGAGACGTCAACTATTGATGATATCTTGTCTCGGTGGACCCAGCAACTGGGGAGGCTCAAGGAGCATGTGGAAAAGCTGAAGATACGACTGCTATCTAAAGTTTCAGCTAAACAAGACAGTGATTCTATTAAAATAAAAAGCATACAGGACACCGTTGAGGCCTCAGGGAAAGGCATCCGAGACTTGTTGGCCGGTGAAGGCTCCTTGCAGCAGATCATAAATGACAGGCTTAAAGAACAGACAGCGGAAATCAATTTGTCGGTGGCCGCTATAGGGTCCCAGATATATGCCGATGTCGCCACGATCTTCCGAGAAGAAATGAGAAGCTTTCGACGAGACAGGGCGTTGGATCAAGAAAATTGGGCTCGGGAGCGAGAACAACTACAACAGAGTGGGCAAATTTCCCTGAAGTGACAGGTTGCCACGGAGCACTGACAGCGAAGCAGAAAACCGCTATCTGCGAAATCGGTCTAAGATGCTTGCGAGCCACGTCTCAGCAAGGCGCTTTGGGTTTGCGATCACGCCGATGCAGCTCCTGGGTATTCTCGGATTTTCTACGTATGATCCCTGGGACGACCTCAACGTCACTATCCAACATGCAGACCACTTCGATGCGAGCATAAAAGGCCGGGCTCAATGGCTAGTCCAAACAGAAGAGTTCCAGGACTGGTTGCGTGAAGACGCCTCGTCAGTTCTACTCGTTGACGGCTGCATGGATGTCGACCTTATTTCTCCACTATCAGGCTTGTGTTGTGGCCTCATCTCCAGCTTAGCCGATGATCCTGACTCCGCCGTGGCTTTCTTCTTCGCCGGACTGCACACTGAAAAGTCTCTGAGCGGGCCAGAAGCCCTTATGCGTAGCCTGATCTCGCAGTTGCTTCTCAGTTTGAACCTCCCGCAGGCTAACTTGGGGTTCCTGTCTCAGGACATGCTAGGCCGCTGCATCCAGAGAGATCTTGAAACCCTTTGTGAGGTCTTTGTTAAGTTGTTGAATCAGATTCCTGCGCATATGCACGTCTTTTGTATTGTCGATGGCGTTTCATGGTATGAGCAGGACATCTGGCTGGATGACATGCTCTATGTCGCCACTATGTTCGAGTACTTAGTGAAGCGGCCCGATTATGGCCGTTCAGGACTTCTTAAAGTGTTGATGACAAGCCCGAACAGGAGTATTGAGATTGTAGATCAGGCCATGAAGCCAGAAAGTGTGTGGCGGCATGTGGTCTTGGCTACCGCCGACGTGCATGCTGGCATGGGAGCCGAGCTGATAGGGTACGCCTGAATGTGCCCTGAACCTAGGCCCGAGGCCGCCAGCACTATGCCTAAATTCGCATGGTTTTTAAGTAGTATTTAGACCGCTAGTTGGAAAATGAGGGGCTAAATGGAACTTGGGCCTGTTTTGAGGCCAAAGCCGGTGCCAAAGTCGGTCTTGGTGACAGTTTAGTAGTCAAAGTCTTTCATGCTCTCAGACGAGTCTAGCGTGTCAACCCGCTCGAACTCCATATTTCAGTTTCCATGATAGCGACGGTAATAATCCGATTCCATCCAGTCCAGCTGCAGAATGACTCCGGTGATAAGCCCAGGCAAAAGAAGACAAGAAGTGAAGAATAACCTGCTTCTGACAGAGTGCCCAACCAGCAATCCCAGTATCAACCCTAAAGTTCCAAATGTCAGAACAAAAAGAGAAATATAGAAATACCTAAAGTCCGACGAAAGCCCGATTCCAACACTAAATGTTATCAATAAAACCATTGTCCACCACTTCTCTCTCTTAATCCACTCCCAAATGCTGCGCCAGATACCAAACTCTCTTTTAGAGACGGACCCAGGAATGAACACGGGGTCCATCCTTTGGATTTCATTCCTCAACTCTGAACTGCTCAATTTCATGGGATCAATATTGATCATTTTGAGTCTCTCCTCGAATATCTGAGCGAGATAGATAATTCCGCTCCAACTATCCATGATATCTATTGGTTTGCCCCATTCATTGGATAAAGGCAATTTGACGTGTGCATTAAGCCACATTATCCAGATACCCAATGACCATATCAAGGTCAATGCCATTAACACAACAAGCTGGGGACAGGAAAATCCCCATTGATATACATAATCATTTTGCTTCTAGGAAGGATGGTCAGGGCAGGATTCTTTAAAAGGATAGGCTTAGTATAAAATACTTCAGAGTTCATTGATACGGTTTGGCATTTGCCAAATTCTTTGATATATTCCATGTTATAAATCATGGCATCATCTTTGGTCACAAAGCCTAAGCTGGATATATTTCGAAATGGATATGCGTTATTTCGCGGATCCTTCCAACTATATCCAAAAAGTTCGTCACTTATCGGAAAGTAGAAACCTGAGATATTAAGCGATGGGCTATCAACGACAGTGCCGTTCCACGTTGAGACCGTATCATTAAGACCATAGAAGCCGTAGTCGGAGACATCTAAAGAATGTAAGTAGGAATTAAGTAGCATATGCCGCAAGGGATATATTACAATTTGAGACGTTCAACTGCATATGACAGTCATCAGATTGACGGTGGTGGCCGCAGGAACTGAAATATGTGCCGCCATAGTAGGGCGAATATCGTACCATTGGATCTCCGTTGTCTGTGAAGGATCTCAGCCTTGGATGTCAGAGTATCTTGAAATTGACGCCTTACTTTCGTCGGTGCTCATGAAAGAGACAAAATAGTCATTGGTTAAATTGATCCGCTTGCCGTCGTGAATGATATATGCCAAAAGACTGAAATCTGAAAATGCTCTGAGATTTCCTTCATTGTCAGTAATAAATGCCTTGTTCGCAGGTTTATAACCTGTCATTGCACTGGCCAAGGTAGAAAAAGCAATAGCAAAAATAACCGTTCCCATGATAAATAACTTGGACATCGTTGAGGTGAAATTTTTATAGCACCCCAAATCCTTTATGAGCCAAAACAGTGAGTATACTGATGACTCTTGTTGCAGAAAGATGCCACGAAATTTGACAAATGTCATCGGTTGCATATATCTAGATGCTGTGACATATCTTGCAAACACATGCCAGGATACCAGTGAGATTACCAACTGGCCACCTCGTCCAACAAACTAGATTCATTTAACCGTATATGTCAGTACTTTCTGATGTTAATAAATTCATCTCTTTAGGCAACCTACAACATCCCAAATAACATCAATAAGCTTGGCTTGTGCGAAGCTCAGATTGCCATACGCAAAATTAATTTCAAAAAGTCCATCCCTAGAGAACAGATTTATGGATTCTTCGGTCGGACTAAAGTCTCCATTCGGCGAGCATGATGATGCGGATTGTTCATAATCTCGAAAGGTGTGGGTTTGTAGTGAATTTGGATTAATTAAGAAAAAAACCCCATCTCGTAAGGATGTGCCTATTAGGCAAAGAATGAGTAGCCAATACGCCAACATAACAACCCAGAAAAAATAAAGAGTCCAAAGGATTCCCTTTACCCAGTGAATGGATTTAACATCTTGTGTGATGTCTCTATAAGTATTGGTCCATTGTCGAGCGAGAAATCCAGACCCAGCACGTGGTCGCAGCTCTTCGTGTTCAATTAATAGAGGCTCCATGGCGGGCCGGCACGATCTTTCTGATCTCGAAAAAACCGGATTAGTTGTAAATACCAATTTATGTTTCTCACAATCATTGAAAAATATCGAATCATGTCAAGCGTAGATGTACACAACATACGCCGGCGACTCTTGTAAGATACATTAAACTTATGCAAGTAGTGTCGTGGTATTGTAGATATGAGGAATGATACACGAAAAAAACAGAAAGAATCCGAAATATTTGTCAGAAGAGGGGTGATATGCTGGTTATGCGGTTAAGTACCGTCAGATTCCGCTCTGCATCTCACGTGACTATGGGCATAACAATGATGGTCGCTTTTTACGATACTTGGCTACGAATCTTTTGATCGACAAAAGGAGGCTGACGGCACATAAGGGGATGCCTGGGACAGTCAACAGCGGCAAAAATGGCCAATTTTAGACGTCGCTCCGCAGTGGCCAAGTCTCACACATTCCCTGTTTGAGCTAGTGGTACAGTGCACAAGGCGCAGCTATGCGGCCAATCCTGCATTTCTGAAACAGTATTGGTTTGTGCTTCGACCCAGCTTGATGTTCAATTCAGGACAGGGATGGGCTAAAGTACTATTCAACTAAATGCCAGGCCGTGATTTGCTCTTTGATTCCCGATGATGACTGAATTAAGCGAATACAACCTACTGAAACTCCAAGTCCCCTTTAAGAGGCTCTTAAAGCTGTAAGCAAAAGCCACAACAGATCACATAAATAGACAAGGATAGAAATCGTCCAGGTTCATATTATAATAAAGGGATTATTATAAGCTCAATTAAGGCAGCAGTACTTGTTTCACTCATCCTCTGGTACATTGACCATCACTAGAGAGTCTTTCCACAACCTAGCCTCATTTTCCGGGTCATATGTGTGCTTTACATACCCTACACCGGAGGGGTCATTCTCAGAATCCTCGATCAGTGGTGACTCCGCACAATTCGACAGATACCTGCCGCCCTTGCCCTCCCACTCCCTACCTACTGCACCCCACACCGTTGTAGCTGCACCTTGTTCAGGCGATTTCCAGTACCTGGCGAGCCTTTCATTTTGAGCAAGTCCCTGAATCTGCTCCTCTGAGAGGTATCGGCCAAGCCCGGTGGCGATTACACCCGGATGCACGCTCGTCGCATGCAGCCCGCGATGTCCATAGCGCCGATCAATTTCATTCGTCATGTATACATTTGCAGTCTTGGATTGCCCGTATGCAAGGAACGGATGGTAATCACCCTTTTCGAAGTTGTAGTTGCCCGACTCGTTCAGAACAAACAATTTATGGGAGTCGGAGCTCACGGCCACGACGCGAGATTGGAAGTCGCTTGTGCTGGCAGCAAGCAGCGCAGGTTTGAGGAGTTGAAATAGCAGAAAGTGTGCCAGATGGTTTGTCACAAATTGAAGCTCATAGCCATCCTTGCTGAGCTGGAGATCGGGCACAGCCATAATGCCCGCGTTGTTGATGAGGATGTTGACCTTGTCAGTCTTTGCGAGAATTTCTTTGGCAACATCTCGCACGCTATCCAGCGAAGTTTGGTCCATGAAAACAAACTCCATTTTTTCTGGATTGAAAGCCTCGCCCAAGGCAGCTTTGGCCTTGTCGAGACTGCGAACTGGCAAAATGAAGGACAATCCTGTCGTTGCCAAGGCGCGAACTGTTTCAACGCCAATGCCGGATGAGGCCCCAGTGACAACAGCTATTTTCCCGGAAAGATCTATGTTGGCTTCCTTGACAATCTGCATAGCTGTTGGTCGGGCGTCTCCCGGTCCTACGGCTTCAGCATGAGCCTTTGCGTATTGAGACATGGTTGTATATTGAAGCGTCGGAGAAAAGAACAGGAATAATGTGATATTTATTGGGTTTGTATTGGATTTTTTATTTCAATGGTGTTGATGAATGGAGAACAGAGGCGATTGCATTCACCTTTTATACAGCCTCATCTTGTCTTTTTTCCTTTCAACCTTCGTGATGAAGAACGTCAATTGCTGATCCACTAGTTTAGTTTGGCTGACATTTTTTACCATTTACGGTTTAGCGCATTGATCGTCCGAATGCGAGAATGGCAATCGCCGCCACCAGCCCATTTATATTTGACGGCCTCATGTCCCCTGGCTTACTCTTTTCTCCTCTCCAAGTTTAGTTTATTTCCTTTGTCTGCCGTTCTCTGCAACTTGGCCGATTTGTAAGAAGAAGGATCGACCGCGGTTCATATCCAGCCTCGGACCAGGCCTCAGCTTTCGTCATGCCAGGTCACATTGTTGAGGAAGCCGCGCCAGCCGTGATGTCAGAGGCGCCCGAGGAGCGGAAGCAACGGAAGAGGCTTCAAAATCGTATCAACCAGCGAGCGCGCAGTAAGGGACCATCTCTCATTTGTCTTGAGGTGTTGCAATGCTGATTATGCAGGGTTGCGGATGGAGGGGCGTGTTAGGGATCCTGAAAAGACCCACCAGCGCCCGTACCAGGTGAATCGTTGGCGAGTGTCGTATCCAGACGCCACTACAAGAACAAGAGAGTCTTCAAATGCGCAAGCTGACAAACTTTTGATTCTTAAGCCACGGAATCAAACTGGCACATTGAAATGCAATTGTATGGATATCGAAAGTTGGCCGTTCGAAAGAGAGTCTCCCTCACGAGATCACTTATTGAACCTCATTCATTTCAATGTGTTGCGCGGCATGATTGGAAATAAACGGGCGCTTATGTCTTTAACTGAATACTTTACTATCGGCGACACGCCAGAGGAGCCACCTATACCTTTTGTGGAAGATATTTATCCTGGCCGTGCTGTGATGGTTCCTACAGCTAGCGGCTTGCCCACAATGCTCCAACCAACAAAGCTGCAGATCAGCACTGAGCACTCGATATGGATTGATCTTGTCCCATTTCCCAAGATGCGCGAAAACCTGATCCGGTGGGAGGCTCACTATGACCATGCCGACTTGGCGGGGGACATAATTGGCACTCTTCTGGACCTCACGTGGTTCTTTAAACCGCAGGGTAAAGTGCAGCCAGTTGTCTCAAAAGTTGAAACCAACGGGCAAGACTTTGACGACGAAACAAGTGAGGCTCGGGGGGGACTCATTTTATGGGGAGAGCCGCATACTATGTCAAGTTGGGAGGTGACACCAGGTTTTGTCCAAAAGTGGGGATGGACTTTGGAGGGTTGTCAAGACGTGATTGAGTCAAGCAACCGTTGGAGATTACGCAGGGGCGAAAAGCCTCTAGTGGTGGCGGTGTGACGGTTTGATTATGGTCAGCGAGCGTAATAAGATGAAAATTTACAAGAACAAAAATCGGAAAAAAAAAAGTGATTAGTAGCAATTGTTAGCAGCAGGCTCTGCAGTATCAATACCTGACTTCTGAAATCGTACACAACAAATCTTTAAGCTTATGCGCGGTATCGGTTATTACTGGACATTTCCTTAGTGGCCCGACTTCGAGCAGCCGGCGAATGGCGGGCTCAGTAATGATTATGTGACTCACGATGGCATTGGTGGCGACATGCCCACGCAGCGGCCTTCCCGCATTCCCGTCATGCGAGTGCGATTCCACGTGACGCTAACGCCCCTTCCTGGTTGGTCCGGCCAGTCCGTCGCGCCTTCCCCAAAGTTTACTTGTTCCGGTATCGGCCGGACCATCTTTTCTCCGGCGGGACACCAACGACTCCAAATGTTTATGTTTAGTCTGAGGGGTATTAGACACATTCCAGCGCAGAAATTTTCGAGCAGCGAAATTTTGACGCCCAACCACAGAAGCATCATGGCAGACTCAACGGCTAAGACTCATACCGAGTCCCAGGTTTACCTCTCCACTCGAGGTGGTGACTACGGTGTTGGTTTCCTGCGAAATTGGCTTGCATTTTGAGACTCATTGCTGATCGTTTGCAGCTCGAATTCGAGAACGTCGTTCTCAAGGGATTGGCTCCTGATGGTGGTCTTTTCTTGCCTCACGAGATCCCAACTGCAGCTGACTGGGTATGTATTCAAATTCTGTCAAATATTTTCTGCGAAAAATTTAACAATTCGCTCTCGCCACACTACATCATTCATTTATATACATCAAATGGCAAAGACTAATACATTCATGTAGGCCAGCTGGAAGGATCTCTCTTATCCCGAGTTGGCTTTCCAGATCTTGAGCCTCTACATCTCAAGAGATGAGATTCCCGCAGATGACCTCAAGGCCATCATTGACCGAAGCTACTCCACATTCCGCTCTGACGAAGTTGTCCCCTTGGTGCATCTCCAGGACAACAGCCTGTACCTCCTCGAGCTGTTCCACGGTCCCAGTTATTCTTTCAAGGATTGTGCGTGACACGATGCTCTATTCTGATTTTAATCTCTTTTAGCTAACACTTCCTCAGGCGCTCTGCAATTCCTCGGAAACCTTTTCGAGTACTTCCTTGTCCGAAAGAACCAGGGCAAGGAGGGCAAGGGTGAGTTGATCACAACGCATAAATTTTCATGCGTTCATATCAAGTTCATAGATGCTGACTAGATTATAGACAGACATCATCTGACTGTTGTCGGCGCTACTAGCGGTGACGTAAGACGCTCTCATTCATTGCTTACCATGCCAACTCTAACAAATTTCTAGACTGGATCTGCTGCCATTGAGGGTCTCCGTGGCAAGAAGGATGTTTCCGTCTTCATCATGCACCCCAAGGGCCGTGTCAGCCCCATCCAGGAGGCTCAAATGACCACCATCTCTGACGCCAATGTCCACAACATTGCTGTTGAGGGAACTTTCGATGACTGCCAGGTGGGATTTGAAGATTCAAGGGGGAAACGCAAAAACTAACAATATGACAGGACATTGTCAAGGCCATGTTCAACGACCCCGATTCCAACGCGGCCCTGAAGCTCGGAGCCGTCAACTCTATTAACTTTGCCAGAATCTTAGCCCAGATCGTCTTCTACTTCTACGCATACTTCTCCCTTGCCAGGAAGTCTGACACATTCAAGGTCGGTGACAAGGTCCGATTCGTCACCCCCACTGGCAACTTCGGCAACATCCTTGCCGGATACTTCGCCAAGAAGATGGGTCTGCCCATCGACAAGCTGGTTGTCGCCACCAACGAGAACGACATCCTCCACCGATTCTGGACCACCGGCCGTTATGAGAAGAGCGCCGACAAGTCGGAGGCCAACGCCTGCAAGGAGACGTACAGCCCCGCCATGGACATCTTGGTTTCCAGCAACTTTGAGCGTCTTTTGTGGTTCCTCGCCAAGGAGTTCGCCGCCACCGTCGGTATGGACGAAGAATTCAACAAGAAGCAGGCTGGCCAGGAGGTTACTTCCTGGTACAAGTCTCTCAAGGAGACTGGCGGCTTCGGACCCGTGCACCCCGAAATCCTCGAGAACGGACGCCTCATCTTCGAGAGCGAGCGTGTCAGCGACCCCGAGACCCTGGAGACCATCACCACCACCTACAAGGAGACCAAATACGTCCTTGACCCCCACACCGCCGTCGGAATTGCCACCTCCAAGCGATCCCTCGCTCGCGTCGGCTCCCACACACACCACATCTCTCTTTCCACCGCCCACCCCGCCAAGTTCTCTGGCGTTGTTGAGCTCGCCCTGAAGGATGAGCCCGGCTTCAACTTTGCCGAGCAGGTCCTCCCTGAGGAGTTCAAGACCCTCCTCAAGAAGGAGCGACGTGTCACAACAGTGAAGAACTCGTGGGAGGGTGTGAGAGAGATTGTGAAAAGCCAGGTTGAGGAGGACTTGAAGGCCGAGGCCAGTGCTTGATTTTTTGTTTAGAGAAAAAGAATACATGTTTTATAGATAGACCTTAGCATAAGTCAACATCAGGCGTCTTTTGTCTCCCGGATCAACCTATATTCTCCGTGAAAATTCATTACCTATTGCCGGAGATGATAAACCTTGAATGCATGGTGTGCTCTGAAATCATGTCAGACTGAGAGCAGGATATGCGGGTTTCCGCTTGTACCCTGAAGAATCGTGCGTGTTATGCGATCTACTGACCATTATCACTCTTCCCTCAAAGATATAGCCCAGCAAGCATGCATCACCATCTTATAATTTAATTGAACTCACTGCCTCTGCAGCAAGAACATTGGCCAGATTCCAATAACCACTTGCAAGGTAGATCTTGATTATTTTAGACATCGAGATTTCATAAATGTATTGGCCATGCCAGTAGTGGCCATTGCACAGGCGCCCAGATATATTTTGGTGCATAGCATAAGGAAATTTCCTTAGACTTCAGCTTCATTCAGAAACGAAATTGAATCAATACCATTGAACCAGGTCTACTATGTATCCTAGGTTTGACGGATTTCAGTATTAATTCCCACTCGTGGGTCTCCGCCATCAGACAAATTGCCTGCTTCCCTCGCTGCTTTGATAGCTGCCCTTCTTGGTGCCTGCTCTTCTTTCTTCCTATACAACTTTGGTTAGTACACAAGGCATAATTCTTATAAGCGAGCATACCGGTCCAAATCCCTCATCAAATCCGGCTCAGAACCCCCAGCACCAGGCTTGTCTTGGACCGCCATCGCGACGTCTCCTTCTGCGGGGGGTCGCATCTTTTCGTCATCGAATTCTGGAGGATAATTTGAGTTTTCCACGTCTCTACCAGACCCCTCCACGGCTGGCCCGTCTCTCGTTCCATAGCCAGACGCAGCCGCTAAGCCTTCAAGTGACCCTGAACTTGGGTACCGCTCTTCAATCGGATTTTCTTGCGACTCGTGCTTTTCTGCAGCGCGCTTTTCCACTGGATTCTTAGTAGCCATATTACCTTCGGTTCGGTAGACCGCGGTCTTGGATGGCTGGCTGAATCGCTCCATGATGTAATGTATACCGACCCTGAAGTCAATCAATTTTTATGGGAAATTATTGAAAATATAGAATAGAATTATAGCTATTCAGGTACACCAGGGTGCGATTTTCGAGAAGTAAAATAGAGACGTGCTCACGGGTCTTATCCAGAAGTATCTGGTTGACGTAATCATCACGTCGTCATTGACTGATATGCTTTTTGCCACCCACAAGTAGCGCCATGACGAAAGTGTTTCTTTGCGGCACGATAAAGGACTAATTTTTATAATAAAAATTAAAACAAACCTTTTGCAAAAAGTCTACTAAGAATAAAGCGGCGCATGATCGTCAATGTGATCAGTGAAAAATATACTGACTTAGTAATGAACCACCTGATTTAGGTCCATCGCATAATCTCAGTAACTTGACTCACACAAGCTCCAATAGAGGTATTCCAACTAGATTCAAAGAACATGATGAACAATTTAAAGTCAATTAATATAAGCAATTCGTAAAATCCAGCTAAAACTATTAACAACTAGCTCTACTCCGATCAACATTGCGTATTTACAGGTTTTGAAATAACCTACCTAAAAGTCGGACATTTAAGGATTTATAGACACAAATTAACCCGCTTTATATAGAGACTCTGATATCAATTAACACCGGGCATTTGTTGATCATTCCATAGATTTCAGATTGTACCCAATGTTTGAGGTGTGTCTCGCGATCATCTGCGACGACCCTATTAAAGCTGGTATCGGTTATGAGTCAAGGGCCAAAACTTGAAATTTAATCTTTCTAATCATACATCCCATGGCAGGTAAATGACAGATTGAGCCAAGTATCTGCTTCTAAGGCCTGGTCGAGACTTTTCAATAGCGACTTCCTGCTCAAAAATAAACCATATCTCTAAGCAATCGGTCTTCGGCTAGCAATTACTTTCTGATTCAAGCTGGCGGATGGCGTTCTTTCTAAAATCACGGTGCTCCAATCGGCAGTGGCGTCCGAGTACGAGTTTAAATCATGGCGTGAAGATTGTTCGCTCGTCATAACGGGCAAACCAGCGGTCTGCATCCACGAGTCACCCAGCACGTGCATGATCTGCTGGAGGGTAGGATCTACATCACCAAGATCGCCATTGTTGTTTTCACAAACTTGCTGCAGAGCTTGGCTCCACAGATTCCCTGTCCCACCCAACGAACGCGCCCCAATTGATGGAGTTTCAGGGTAAAGACTGATTTCTTCAGTGTATTTTGCGTGTTGATAGGCATTCTCCATATCATCGAAATTTACCTCGCTGTCGCCATCATTAATCTTCTTCTTCATGGCATCAAGCACCTTGCGCGACTCTAAAGTAAAGCTGAGGAGTGAAGCGAGCATATCGTTCTGGCGAGCACTTTGCTGAGCATAATATTTCAGCAAACTTTGCATAATATTCCAAACCATGTCTTGTCTGGTCATTTTGGTTGCTTGGGCGTTAGTTTCACCGCGAAATGTGGCTGGAGCCATCATTCTTTGTTCTCTGATCCAAGGATGTTCAGTCGCGTTACTAACATCAAGGCGATCTACCGGTTTGATAGCCATCAATTTTGAGATAAACTCACGACAGATTTTACTTGCTCCTGTTGACTCTAGAATGGACTCGGGAAATGGCATTCCTTGGTGGACATATTCGAATAGTTGGTATCGTGTTGCGAAAGTTGGAGTCTTAGTCATGATCCTAAATAATACCTCACCAAGAGCCCACATATCAACCGATGAAGTATATGTGATGGATCCAGGAAAATTCTCCAGGGCGGGAAGGAAACCAATTACCTCAGGGGCCATATAACCCTCTGTTCCAATCATGGTGCGAAGTGCGGTATTCTCACGTTCAACACGCTTTGTGATGCCAAAGTCGCCAATCTTGACCCACCAGTCGGGTCCAGACCGACAAACAAAAATATTCTGTGATATTATAAGAATTTTCATCCGGAAAGTATTGCATGAAGACCGTGATCTCCAGTGTGCACTTACTTCTGGCTTGAGATCTCGATGTGTAAAGCCATTGCTATGCATAAAGTTTAATCCTTCGATCAACTGGAACGCAATAATTTTGGCTTCGGGTTCTGCAATTTTATGCTTAAGATGCTTTCCTAAATCTCCATGCTTTATATACTCCATTGCGACAAAAGCCATGCTTTTGGTTTGATACCAGCCGTAGGACTTCACAAAACGATGCACATACTTGATCCACGGGTTAGATCATTTTAATTCGGTATGCAGACTGGAAACACACTTTTGTCTGGGAGAATTTGGCCAAAGCCTCCAGCTCTCTTGAAAAATGAACTGTTGACATTGGGAAGCTGGTGCGCATTTCTTTTACGGCTCGGAGCTTCCCTATCTCTGGTCCACCAACACAGGTTTCGAGCCAGACATTTCCGCAAGCTCCATTACCGAGCTCCCTTTTGCGACGCCATGTTTCTTCAATTTGAAATGCTGGGCCGTTTTTGGAAATAGCAGTCCTTGTATGAATGGTGTGACGCGACGAATTATTCGGGACTTGTGTAGTTGTCAACTCGAAATTACGAACCAGATCTGGTAGAAGCTGCTGATTCATGATGGGCACCTGATATGTCCCTAGCTTCCATATACTGATGTCTGCTAACCGCTTCTTGGGTTTTATTTTCATGAGAAAAAAAGCCTCAAGTCAGACTGTCGGATACTCGGTTGTGCTTTGTTGCCTGCGTATTTTGCCTTGTTCGCGCACCAATTAAGATGCTGGAACAAAGCCTCTGACGACACCATGGCAAGTCAACCCAATGTGGCTTCCCGCCATCCGCAGCGCCTCACACAAGTGATTTTTAGTTGAAGCCTAGCAATTACCATATGAGCGCTCCTTTCTGGCCATTGTCCAAAGCATGGAACTATCATATCGTCCTGCTAGAAATATAAGTGTCCAGCCAGTAGCCAAGCAAGATGGTTATATTCCATACATAGATACGACCAATAAGCTAGTCATTTCAGTATTTCCAGGCTTACAGTATCGAGAAGTTGCTCAAAAAGTTCAATCAAAAATTATGGTTAATGGCACCGTGACATTGACACCCGAGGTGCAACAATTAAGCTACAAACATTTACCAAAAAGGATTTTCAGGTAGGAAACATGCTATTCTAGTGATTCATTACTTGGCATAAAAGTCACGATACCAAAGACTGTCTATAATCGATTGCATTTAGAAGTGCGAGGATAGAATGCCATGGTTCGACCGTGCCAAGTTCACTGCGTAACCTAGCCGGTTTGACTCAAACCGCAGCTCAGATAACCTCTAAGTTGAAGAAGTAAATATTGGACATTTATAAATACATATATAAGGCGCTAACTAGGATATTTGATACCAGCCCTACTATGCCTTAATCGTAGAGGACGCATAAGGCCCAGTACAATAACTTTGAATTAGATAAAGGCAGCCATTAAAAGATATCTAGGGTGGCTCCATTGACAAATTTGCATCTTCTGCGAAAGGTCCGTTTCGTTCTTGGGCCTAGATGAAATTGCAGCGTCTTGCAAACCCCTTGGTTGGCAGAGGGAACGAAGCAGATATCACCGGCTACTCGAGGTCTTGGTGAGAACCATAAATGGATCTTTATTCAAGATCCTCATCTCGCTTCTGGGCTTTCTGGGCTATGGCTCGAACAGCTGCCAAAGGATCAAGCCCTGCGCTCCAGGGACCGGTGCTGAATCGCTTCTCGAGATCTTCTTCATCTCGCTTCTAGGCATTCTTAGCCGCCTCTCGAGCAGCCTTCCAAGGACCAATCTGTGCGGTCCAGGGACCAGTGCTGAATCGCTTCTCGAGATCTTCTTCATCTCGCTTCTGGTTCTGATAAGTTGGGAAATCCCTGAGCGGGACAGGACCAACTCCTTCAGTCCAGGGACCAGTGCTAAACCGCTTCTCAAGATCGGCGACTGGGTCATTCGTTGACTCAGAATTGGCGATGGGAGCAGCCATGACCATGGAGGACATGGTAAGGAGGGAAATAATAAAAATTTTCATATTGAAAATTTTTGAAGTTCGAGAATGGTCGTGCTTGATAAAAAGTAATATTAAGGAAAGTATGTGGCTTCAAAAATAAACAGCTTCGGTCTGTAGTAGGGGTTAAATACAGGATGGACATGGGTTGACTTGACGTTCATTTTATAATGACTGTTTCATTAATTTACTAAGAGCTTATATTATATCATGTGGCGATTCATATTTTATTTGCAACTAATCTCAAATTGGTTGGAAGGTATGTTAGGCGCAAGGGAGATTGCGTTGGTGGCTGCGCCGCTTTTCGGGTGTTTTGTGCCTTCTAGACTAACATGTTTTGTAAAACAAGGCTATCCGAATAAATGAAAGCCAAAAAAAACTCAAATCTCAGACAGGCAAGTCCAAGTTCTGCCGGGACAGGATTGACAAATTACATTGACTATAGTTTCCATAGCCACACCCAGCGGCCTAAGGATTCACACATCCAATTACAACTTTTATCCTGTTAGGCTAAAACACAAGGCAATAGCCGCAGGACTCACAATAATGTGCGTCGGTAATAGTTAGGTCACGGGTCATGCGAGAATCCGTGCTTCGCGCTACATCAATTCACACGTTCAGCCAAAAGATAATTCTAGTCTCAATGTTCGGGATTACAGACACGAATAACGTTTATTCTCGATGGGGGTTCGGTCGTCGCGATTCTTACACGATCACAGGAGATCGGTCCATAACGGCGGGCCGACTTCAACAGACCTAATACTCTAATTACGCCCGTCACCTAGCCTATCAAGGTGATTGCATCCATGTAGCGGGCGTAAGACTAGTGGGTCAAAGCGCGGGAGTAGGTAATAAGCCGTAGGGCGTAGGGCGTAGGGCGTAGGGTGTAGTGTAACGGTCCATCACTTCCAATTACGTCTTTTGATCTCGTCCGACCAGAAGATAGGCTAGTGACTGAAATGCTGGTAATTTGTATACTAGCGGTTAAAAGGATCCGCAATTTACAATGGACCAAGTCGTAGTGTTTGGGGCGTAGGATGGTGAAGGCCCATACCTGGACCTCACTTGGACTTCAAAAACAGAACTACCCAAAAACGCATTCCAAGAATACTGATACAACTTCACAGTTAAATTCAGGATCCAGTCTAACTTCTGACAAACAGCAAAGAGTGATCATGCACATACTGGCAACTGACAGACAGTAGCGTATGGTTGCTAGTGGTAGCAATGTTTGGAAGAAGACAACGGTGCCCATGTTGAAATAGAGTGATTGCTCCAGGTACCGTACTACGGGAGAGACCCCCGGTTTTTCTGCGACCGATGCTCCTTAGTACCTTACTAGGTAAAAGGCGGAACTGCTTCTCATAGCTCTATTACTACCAAGTTTAGTAATAATAATCTACGTAAGGGGGTCACAAGATAACGTACTCCTTGCCCATATCCTGATACAGCAACCTACGTTAGATCAGGCAACGTTTCGCTCGCTTCAAACTGGAAATATTCAAAATAATCGGAAGCCGGTTTTATATCTTCATGTAATCTAGTTTAATAGCGACACAGTCTTGCTTGCTCAAAACAAGAACTGTCAATTTCAAGCTGAGTGGTAAAAGAATTGTTCGGTCCCAGTCTGTTAGTGGAGACAACAACCCGGTTTTCTCTTTGTAAGTAAATGCTCTAGACTACCATAATCTACAGTTTTATGGCCCTGATCATTATCCCATCTCTGCGGAGCAATCTGGTCGTGCACAGCTGGCGCATGTCAATGCTGACAGGTTCGAGATGCTTGTAGCAGAGCGTATCGGCGGTAATTTGTCGTGGTCCTTATACGGGCCTGTTTTCCCCAGATCAAAAGCGGAACTGGTATAAGAAGAATAACAAGCGCCAAAACCGCGCTCAAGATGAACATATTCTGGAGACCCATGCGTTTAATCCACAGATCAAGGCAAAACGAAACGATGATGGAAATACTGTTTCGCACAAAGATAACCCCAACGATGGCATCCCCGATAATCTATGTCGAGTTAGTCTCTTAGATTGATATCTCAGAAATTGATTGGGAATTACATTTTGATATGAATCTGTCAAATATGACAAGGCGATATCGCAACACACGATGAAACCAACACCGTAGATGGCGAATCCAATCGCAAGCACTATCCATGGCTTACCCTAAAAACAGATTAGCCACAAAAACATGACAGGTTTTTGATAAAATACCTGTGCCATGCTAATTCCAAACATTAAAATCCCAGCGACACAGATGAAAGCCGCTGGAATAGCAGGATACAAGCGCATCTCAGGCTCGTACACGCCACCGTTCTTTCTCGCAAGTTGAATAACCCATCGGTCACTGAGTGGGGCCCCAATGCTACCAATCAAGGATCCTATGAAAGGCGCAAGAGTGAACAACCCGACACCGATAGCGCTAAAGTTCCAGGGAGGATAGAACATGTAAGTTGATGTAATGGTGGACAAGACGGTAAACAAGGCTAGAAGCGAGCCGTAGGTGATGGCGGCGTAAGCGACAGCGGGAAACTTCCAGAGAATGACGAAAGGTAGGTAGAAATGACGCAGAATAGGCTCCTCGGATTTGGTGATGAGAGCAAGCCGCTTATGTAGAGACTTTTTGGTGGGCGCGGCTTGGTAAAGCGAAGAAGAAACCGTAGCTTCTAACTCCGCGTCAAGATCGGGACTAAGGTCAGTGTCATCTTTATGTTTGCGATTCTCGTTGCTCCCTCCAGCGGAATCAACCCGTCTTGCCTCACCTACGAGTGTAGGTATATAGGTAGACTCTTCAAAGAAGAAGAATACAACGACAAGATTGATGCCGAGGAAGATGGCACACCACCACCACATCCATCTCCAGCCTTGTGACTCGACGACATAACCAGAGGCGACCGGGCCCAGATTCGCGCCTGCAGTCTGCATCATTAAGAATAGGCCGTTCATAGAAGCGTATTGATGGACAAAAAATAAATCTGCAATCGTCATTTGAACAATAGCTTCGCTGATGGAACCACCCAGCCCCATAATAACGTTAAGCCCGATGAGATCTCGTGAAGTGGAAGCCTTGCCCGCCCATATGGCCGATGCGAACTGCAACATTAGGCTCAGAATGTAGGTAGGGCGACGACCATATTTATGTGCTAGAGGGATAAAAAAGACACAGCCGACGGCTAGGCCAGTATAATTGAGGCCCGTCATGATATTGTAGTCTCGGAAGGTCAGACCAAGTTCGTCGACATAATTCTGATACGCTGTGCCGCCAATGTCAATCAAGACAAAGGTAAAAAGTACGTAGAACATTACTATGCCATATTGCACTGCTTTTCGAGATTTGGACCAATTCTAGCATGCCAATCAGAACATGTTCGCCATATATGGCGTCGATTTACCAGAGGATCATTTGGGTCGTCTGTGGGTTGAGGCTGCAAGACGATTTGGTGACCAGTTTCTGTTGCTTGTCACACTTGTTAGCGGTGGCCGAGATTCACTATGCGATTGGCAAAATTGTACATCGGTCCAATGTGATAGTGCCCGGGGGCGTGTTATCGTGCGCCTCGCTCATCGTGACTGCAACTTAGGAAGCCTCTCCAGTCTTGAGAAAGGCGTGACTAGTGTGATCGTAATGGATGGTGCAGTATTGTCTTCCATAATCCATATATGTATTATTTTGAGTGTTAATCGTCACCGATTAGTCTTGCTAGTATACAGAAGCAGTTTCATTGCCATCTCTGAGATGCAGCATCGTAGTGTGGGGTAAATCCGACACTTGACCTATTTGGGAAAATATATTGTACGTTAATCTATTGATAAGAATGCGCCGGTCAACCCTCCGGTTTATCGTTACATCGGACGATCCCTTTCCCAGACTAGATTGATAATCTTCCCTAGCAAGAAAGCACGGCACTTTACTTTAAACCCATAATGGCAATACCATGCTCTTTCCTGAGCTAGGGCGCTGAGAGAAAAAGGCTAGAACTAAAGTTCCCCTCGGCATTATGCCTCGGGACGACAACTAAATCATCACGCGGGGTAGCGATTCCTATCACGCGGCAATGCAAGCAAGCTGAATTTGTTTCGCCTCCCAATTTTGTTCGTGCATTGTGGATGTCTGAATCTGGCGCGGCCTGTGCAGGGGCATGGGTATGGAGCGTGAAATGGTACCTAGAAACCGGAACTTTGACCGGCGAATGCGATTTCTTATGTCTGCAGCTCTATTATGGTACCTGAAACCTCTAGAGAGCTTTGGCGGCCGTGGGTTCCGTATAAAGATACCATGCTCTTATATTCTGGCGAAGTTGAAATGTATCATCTGACCTTTCTTGAGTAAGTTGTCCTAGTAACGAAATCAACTAGTGAATTGTGAAGTTATCAACATGGATGCCAAGAGTAAGTCTATTGTGCCATGTTGGGTGGCTCGACTTTTATAAAATACTGACAAAATACGAAAAGAGCTACTTGAAAAGGCCACACAGCTCATAGCTATCGCTCCAGGCCTCCCAGCTGAAAACCCAACACAAT
Organism: Calonectria hongkongensis; assembly: GCA_017140755.1. NCBI lineage: Eukaryota > Fungi > Ascomycota > Sordariomycetes > Hypocreales > Nectriaceae > Calonectria > Calonectria hongkongensis. Next base: position 759,031 of record JAACJA010000018.1, read on the forward strand.
CAGCTTGGCAGGAACCGCCTGCTTCGATTGCCAATATTCAATCAGCCGAGATCCCTCAGGAGACAGATATCGTCGTTATAGGGTCCGGTGTCACTGGCTGTGGTGTTGTCCATACGCTGCTGCATCATCCTGATGCATCCGACAAGCGCATTACGCTACTCGAAGCGCGAGGTCCGGTCAGTGGCGCAACGGGCCGCAATGGGGGACATTTAGTCTCAGAGATACCTGGAATGTTCCAAGACCTGGTTGCAGGACTCGGGCCGGAACAAGCCGTAGAAATCTTGCGGTTCAGCGAGGCGAATATTCAACGTGTAAAGGAAGTTGTTGCTCAATTCAAAGCCGATGACCGCCATGCCTCGGAGCTTCGATCAGTTGTTGCTTCATCTATAGTCTTAGATAAAGAAATGCTAGAGGGAATGAAAAAGTCGCTCCAACTACTCCAAGAGATGGTTCCGGATGCATCTCTAACATGCAAGGTCTTGGAAAACGAAGAAGCCATGAAGGTAAGTTATCTACGCCTTAAAATGCTGACTACAACTAACATAAGTTCTCACAATTCAGAAGTATAGGTATAGCCAAGGGGTGGGTGTTCTCGAACAGGAAAGGTCTGGGGCATTGTGGCCGTATCGCCTTTTCACTTCTCTAATTAAAGGCCTTTTAGAGGAATTTAAAGGAAGATTTACGCTCGAGACAAACACCCCCGTCCTGTCAGTGGAACACACGGATTCTGGGTACAGGGTCACCACAAAGAGGGGTGACATAATGGCCACAAAGGTCATACACTGTACCAATGGGTATGCAGCACATCTTCTGCCGGGATTGGTGGGGAAGCTGTATCCTCTCCGAGGTACGATGTCTGTCCAGAAGCCAGCGAGCACCTTTCCTCTATTGGGAGACGCTTGTTCGTGGACCCAGATGAAAAAGGTAAATGTGGATTTAGAGACTGGCATTTTTACCTTGGGACTCTATTATGCACAGCAGAATTGTCGTACAGGCGATATCTGGATCGGAGGCGAAAGTCAGCGACTTGAGTGCCTACTCAACAGCGATGATTCTGTCGTGTCCCCGATTGCAAAAAATCACATCTTGGGGATTCTGCCCGAGATATTTACGGATACCCAGGAAAGCCAACCGCAGAAGGTTTGGTCCGGCATCATGGGATTTACGGGAGACGGTTTTCCCCTCATCGGACGCCTGACGCCAGCTATTTCTGGGCGTAAAGGAACCGATGAGTGGATTGCCGCGGGCTACAACGGTCATGGCATGGACAAGGCCTGGTTGTCTGGTGAAGCGGTAGCCAGGATGGCTCTTGGGGAGGAGACACCATCATGGTTACCAAAAGCATACCGTATTAGCGACGAAAGGGTGAAGCCGCACACTCCGGAATCTCAGGCCAAGGGTATATTCACCAAATTTGGTGTCTTGGATGCAGCATTGTAAATAGCTTTGCCAATGTCATTTTCAGCCAGATCATGATCAACCTTGGCAATCGCCGTATTGAGATAAATTGAATGAGAATCTTCAAGAAGAGTGTTTTGACCAATTTGCACTGACTGACGCTGCCCTTCATCGACGGTTGCGAGGTGGACATTGCGACGCCGATAGGTCCAATGGAACTCGCAGCAAAAGATGAGATCTACTGTGAAGAGCATGACGAAGCAAGCACACCCACCCGACAGGGTCTCTTTAACAAAGGACACGGAGAAGGAAAATATACGAGGTGGCCAAAAGGATTATGCATGTCACCAGCTGATGCAACAATACAATGCTCAGGGACCAGCCAGGACACGGAATTTCATGACGCTACTGAAGTCGTATAAAAGGACCAAGAACGATGCTAAAGGTGGGTGGAATTGTTATGGATAGTAAAGATCTAAGTTAGCGGCCAGAGGGTGAGGCCATTTTAGTTCAGATTTCCTTGCTTCAAGCATTCATCGACAACCTTGGCTATAGCCAGGCATTCCTCATCACGCATGCGATTCGTAAAGACCTGTAGTGAGCAAGGAGCGCCATGCAAAGTCTCGGGATTGTCTGTCAATTATGTTAGTGCATTGATATTTAATCTAATAAGGCGGATATGACCAACATTTGGGTCCGATTTGACCATTCTTGAAAACAAGAGGCTCATCTCCCGGGAGATGATTGGTCAGCTTTGTGATGGGAATGACACATGCTGGGAACTGTTATTTTTTTCTTGTTAGATACCAAAGTGCAAATCCTAGTTTAAAAGGAATAGGGAAGCATACATCGAGCATGTTTAAAAATGCCGTATATGGTGGCAAGCCATAAGCATCATGCTCTACGGCCGTATTTTGGGCGGCCGGACCGACGACTGCATCGAGTTTGTGCTGCGACCAGATCGTTTTCCATGCTGCCGACAATTCATTCCGCTTCAGGTTTAGAGCCGCGAGCTTTTCGATGCCGTCCATGTCGCTCATGTCTGGAAAGTATACATTCCTCAGCTTATCAGCATTGGCAGCAATCTCAATCCTTGAAGGGATTGCTGGCTCCCCACCGGCCTTGACGATTTTGTCACTAGTATCATCAAACTTGAAAAATTCCCAAGTGACGGATGTGGAGTATCCGACTCCGCATTCCTCCGCCGTTAGTTGGATTATTTCGTGCCCTTGTTCTCGTAACAGTTTGACAGATTCAGCTAGAGCCTTTTTGACTGGCGGATGCAGAGGGAACACCGGATCCTCAGCAAGAACGCCAAGTCGCAACTGTTGCGTGCCGGTGCTCCCAACGTCTCTCCACGGCAGGTCAAACGCTTTGGGGTCGTGCATTGCTGGTCTTGCGCCCAGGACTGTCTTCATGAGTATACCCAACGCTCCTATATCGTTTGCTAGAGGACCGGCACAAGCAGAAATAAATTTCAGTCCAGGATTGCTGCATCCTTGCATGCCTCCATAAGGCACTCGGTCAGCAGTCGGCTTAAACCCGTAGGTCCCACAGCAGAGGGATGGAATTCGAATAGACCCTGTGTCCCGTATCTCAATTAGCACGTGTACGTCAAATTCATGCAAGCGCAACATCAGACCGACCTGCAATATCCGTTCCGATGCCGAGAGGTGAGCCTCGGAAAGCAACCAAGGCGCCCTCTCCGCCGCTTGAGCCCCCTGCTCCTAACATTGTGTTCCATGGGTTCAGTGTTCTTCCAAAAACATTACTATGAGAATCAGCAGTCTATTTTCAAGGTCAGAGTATGCCACAATGAGTTTAGCATCGTTCTTACCATCATCGTTTGGGGTATGTTGGTTTTAACATAGAGAACAGCTCCTAGACCTTGTAGAATGTCAACCAAAGCAGAGTTCGACTCAGATTTGTGGTTGAGATACGACACGAGGCCAATCGTTGCCGGAAGACCTGTTATTTGGAAGCTATCCTTGAGACTAATCGGTAAGCCATGAAGAGGACCCGCAAGCTTTCCGGTATCTCTCAAACTGTCAAGATATCGGGCTCTCTCCTGAGCCTCTTCAAAGAATGTCTCGGTGAGACATCTGGTCTGAGCAAACGATTAGTCTACGATTCTAAACACAGAACAATAGTCTCAAGAAAATGAACTTGATTGTCATAAGACAAGGTATGCACTCACTAACTGCTGTGCAATTGCGGCTCTCTTTGAAAATGCAACGGTGACTTCAAATGAAGATAGTTCGCCATGAGCAAGTTTTGTCAAAAGGGTCCCCACATCGTATTTTGTTGTAATTTCCAACTCTTTAGGCCTGAGAATCCCAGAGCGAGACGGGATATCTAGCTCGATAAGATTATTCCTGGAGGTTTCAAGTGGCCTGTTGAGACTGCCTACTAGAGCTGAATCAAGTCTCCATGCCGGAGGAATTTTAGTAGCACAATCAATCTGCTTTTCTGCCACCTTGGATCGCCAGTCTCCTGTGGTATCGCTGATAGAGCCTTTCATTTCGACGCTAGCTAAAGTCTGTGCTGCAACCACAGGAGTCGACATCGTTGCGTATGGGAAGAATCGGATGTTAAAATGGAAGAGTCAATGTATTCAGAATACAAAACCTGAAAAGATATTCACGGCGTAATATTTTCCACAGCACAGAGGGTTCTTGGGATTAGGTCTTCGATTATTTTAGTGGTTGGTTCGATGAATCTTATGGCGCGTTTAGTTCTCAGATGCAGGGTTCAAAACCGTCCGGTTAACTGGCCGGCCCGTTTCCTATCTCCCGAAGACGCGTGCAAATTCTCCTCAATATTGCCGTCTGCTTTCCTATACATTTCTCGGAAATAATTTCTGAAAGCCCAATGAACCTTGGTAATGACGTTATCTTGACTACAACCCCTCACGATAGCGTGCGGGGTTCCAAGACACTGGCCGGAACATTGACCGGCGTATTTGGTAACCGGATTTTGGGCTGTTCCAGAGGCTTACCATGCCAGCCGAAATTGGTTGCCAAGCCGCAAGGGCCGGAAGTGCATAAAAGTTGGCAATCGGGTCTTTTCTGGGATGCTAAAGTAGTGCAATATTTTGACACTGAAGCCGAGATGTCACGACGCAGGTAACGGTTCGTTTTCCAACAACAAAGGCAAAGTTCATTATGGTCAAAGTTTAGGTAATTCCACAACTATTTAATATTATATAAGTGGTGATAAGACAGTGCTCATATTATACCACGATATTGTTAACAAGGCATCTCTAGCTGTCCAGAATGATGATATTAGACAGCGGATGTAATCTGAATAGGATGGTGAGTAGCCAATTAGATGAGGGATTCTCGAATACCATATTTCTCGATCATCCCCTCGGATCTCAAAACAAGCCGCAAGTACAGGCAGCACCATGCATATTACGGTTTTTTGGGTTATGCAATGTGTCGTTTCTAACTGTGCCAGGATGCACATGGCTAATGCTTCTGCTGGTTCATCCTTCGTGCCAAAGGGGAACCTCAAGCGATGAATAACTAATAGGGCTGCTAAGCGCATCACTTGTACCTGACAGAGCATGTGAGCTACTTCGCACGAGGTAAAGCGGGAGCTGAAATCTTTGGGCGCTGTGGGCTGCCATGCTTTGACAGCTGCCTCGATCGGGTTCAAAGCTTCAAGGATCACATGTAGATCTTCATTGTCGGCAACGGCCAGTGCATTGCTGAGTTCACAAATATCGTGAAAATGCGGCAGAATCGTAGTACAGAGGCCGATGTAACGGTCTACGTATGTTTCCGATCCTTCCGGAAGTTGAAATCTTAACGTCGGTACCGTGCCATGCAGCAAGCTATCCAGCAGCTCCGGGATGACCAAACAACTCATAAAAACGAGGTCTTCGGGATCAAGCTTGTTTTTTCGTAATTCATATGCATCTTTAATGAGACTGAGCGCTTGGGTAGAAATGGCAGCTGCATCGGCGACTCTAGAGCAATAGGCGAAAGTCAGAACTATGCCTCCCAGGACCAAGCATTCCGAAATACCATTGCCGCTTTCGATTTTGAATTCGCGAAGTTCTTTTAATGCGGTTGATGCATGTCGGTAGCACAAGGCAGGGTCAATTGTAGCTTCAAGGCCTTGTGCAATTGAGTAGTTGGGAGACAAGGCAATCGCCAGCAGTGCATTCTTGATGCTGTTTCCGGGGAGAAAGAAATTGGAGACAAGAAGACGTCGGTGCTTTTCCCAAAAGCTTGGACCAATCAGAAAGTTATTTAGCACGTCGTCGGCGAACATCATTTTTTGAACGTGATGCTGGTCGCTCGGTGACAAGTCATCGAATTGGGACAAGGCTCGAGATATCGTTGAGGTGCAAAATACAGTGGGCATGTCGGATGCATCAGCGTCTGAGATGGACGACTCAGTATTGCCTGGCGATTTGGACGGCAGCCGCTGGGGACTTAGCCGGGGACGGCGACCGGCTTTCTTCAGTGGGCGTCTGCTTTCGCACGCAAAGCCGAGGCGACGACAGCGAAGACATTCTTTCTGGTTGTGTTCCCATTCGCAGCGCTCTTTCAGCGAATAGCATCGGTCGCATGCGCGAGACTTGGTAGCTGGCATATTTGGCAATGAGATTGTGAAGCCTGTTGCTTATCTACAATGTCTGGAGAAGCTTAGCATCATGCCGAGCGAGCCAGGGTTCCTTAAACCCCGCATTATCGCAGCATCATCTCGGGCGACCTAAGCCCACCCTTGTTCGCTCACGTGCCGCCAGAGGCCTTCGCTCCGTTCAGGCAGATGGGTTGTAAGTGTGAATAAATATCAGGAGCACAGGATTATACAAGCTGCTCTTCGTTGCAATGCCGCGACTTCATCTAAAGATATGGGCACCCACACCGAGGCAAGTTTGCATTGTAGGGTAGCGGACTCAAGACCCGCGGGTTTAGTGAAATTCTGAGCTTCAACTTTTGGAGTTTGGTCTGCTTCCTTGGCGTGGTTGCGCATGAGAGGAACTTGATCTTACACTCCCTAGGATGACCGCGATGCCGGACTTTGAAACCAGAACTAGACAGGCCGAGAGTCGGCTTGCCGAGTTGACTCACGTAATCTGTGTTAAAGCACGCAACAATCTACATGATCTGGAAGCGCAAATTCGAGCACGTATCGCCGGTGGCTTCCACAGCAAGCAGCTAGCTTTCCTCGAGCTGTCTAATGATAGGAACACAGAATATACAGTACATTAGTAGTTGAGACTTATGCTGTCGCAGGTTCGGATTGCGACGGGCTCCTAAAACTGTTTTATAGCCTGCCGCCGGCGCTGGCGTTGGCGGGCTCGAACCTAAGGGAGAATAGGGTTGACATTGACGCGCATGTGGAGATTTTCAATAAATCTTAGAACGAGCTGGTAGGCGCTTGTAATACATCGACCCACTGACGCTTAGACTATAATCATGGAAGTGTTACAATGAACTATGTATATTACTTTATTCAAAGAGATTGAGTGTTAGAACTTTAATAATAATATACCGAAAAAAAAAAAAAAGGAACACCCACAGCGAGTTGGTTGATAAGGGTGCCGCCCTAATACTGCTTTGAAAATGTACAAATATGCCACAGTTCAATCCCTCGCATTGGTCAGTGATTAGTCAATATACCGGCACATGCATCTCTGCCCATGCAGCCTTGTTTGCCTTGGGCATAGATGACGTGGCTTGGCTTGAGCTCGCTTACGGCTGCGGGGAAATAAATTTTTAAGTGGCAAGAAAATTCAACAGATACCTAGCTCATCCCGGTTTATGATTGCTATTTGCCCTATATACACTGGGAAAATGCTCTTATTTGTGGTGATAAGATAAGATAAGAGGTTTAGCGACTAACATTTCAACCCGGTCTTGATGCGGTCGGCCCATCCCCGACTCTAGTGTGCCGGCTTATTCGGATACCTTCCTTGATCGCATTCGTGGGCATTTTTATTCAATCCAACCTAATACTAGCACCGTGTACATAATTCTTCCCCATCTGCTAGCTTCTACGGAGGTGCGCGTCGTCAGCAAAGTAATTTGTCAGCCGCGTGCCATGATGCGCTATTAACGAACCCTGCGCAGAATCCAAGAAAGAAGTCCTAAAAAAAGATTGAATTGAAGCTAAGGCCAACTAATCCATATGAAAAGATGCGTCTCAATGATTGTCAACTCGGAGATGCGTACCAAGACGAAAAGCGAATCCAAGTTATAGAGCTACTTGGCGAAGGTTACTGGAAAGAGTAAGTTTTCACGACTACGAGAAGCAAGGCCCTGGTGACGAGCGACGCATAGCCAAAAAGGAGATTATCTATCATATGTAAAGTATCTGACGCCCAGATGGCCGCAACTTGAGCTGCTCTCCGATTTCATGGAAGTCGGAACCGTCCCGACGAGATGGTGCTTATTTCCGGGCGAGGAAAAGGATAAGAGCAAGTTCTCGAGATATGTGTACCCAACTCCATTAGATGGTTTGTTTGAGTATTACTCCCACTGTTGAGGGTAGCTAACTTGATACAGAGAGAAAGAACGAACAAGATCGCCGAGCGCAAAGGGTGAATGTGGCTCTGATTCAATACAAAACAACCGGAAAGCCTGAGGTGACTCGGTTTCAATCTAGGCACATCAAATCGGGATCAGCGACTGCCAACCTCATGGAGGCCGTATCAGAAGCTAATACCATCAACGAAGATGTCAAATTCAGTCTTTTTGTTGTCGAGGACCTCTCGCGAGATGTGATAGAGACGCTTGGTGCCGGATTTGCCATTGACCCACACTTCTTTCGGGCTCATATCGCAGAATATGTATGGAATAATATCCGAGACCGGTGGCGGGAGCAACCTCAGCTCGATATTATTGCGCGTCGGCGAGATTGGTTTCAGCTCCGTCTTATCCGCTCTCGATACTTTCGCAACCAAAACGAGCTTCAAAAAGCAAAGGATGAGATGAATAGGTTCAATATCTCGCGTCGAATGGACGCAGACAGCAATCAGATATTTTGGGATAAGGATCCAGACGTCAGTATTAAATATGGATTGGAAGAGCCGATACAATCACACGAAGAGCGCGTCGATGCGAAAGTTGGGCACACACGGAGCCGCGCCACTTTCTGGCTGCGCGACGGTAATGACAACCAGTCGGCTGTTGGTGAGTTTGTTAGCGGCCATACACTATAAATCTTCAAATCACTAATCAAAAAATTTTCAACGACCAAGGCGTTCTTTTGCTTGAACCTACACCAAAAGCGGGATTCCCACTATGGCGTGGATATGCCAACTGGGATCACCTCCCCAAGTTCGACCCGATGACGACATACGACATCAGCCCGTCAAGAAATACTCCCGATATTCCTCCCTCGAAGCGAGCAGGCGCGAGCAAGGAACCTCCGAGCTGGTTTGAAGATTACATATTCTGGACTCAAAAGAATGAATGCTTTTCGGTATCATCAGATATTCCACTCCTGCAGTCACTCGCACCACCCATCCAAGCTTTGCTGCACCTTACTTGTGCGGAGTGGCTTAATTTTGCCGACTATCTCAACTCTCGCCTTAACCAGATTGACTGGGGAATTGCAAAGCCATCATTCTGGCCGGATAACGACAATCGCAAACAGAGCCTAGAAAAACTTCATTTTTGGCGCCGATGGGTCCCTCAAGCTCGCGACATGTTAGGAGGGACCATACGTCAAGCCTTTCAACTCCAGCATCCTATTCCCAGGCTGCATTCGATATTCAATCCGTATAGGCAAGACTACAACATTATCAAAGAGCGCCTGGATGATTATGAATCGCGCATTGACCGCCTCAGCACCGTTGTGAATTCTGCCATTGGTCTTGATGATGCTAAAAACTCCCACAACTTGACAATCTTGGCATCGGTGTTTATCCCCCCGAGTTTGATTGCGGCACTGTTCTCCATGACTACGGATCCGTTGAAGGATCTTAATATTGCACTGGAGTGGTGGGCTGGTAGTTCTGCCATGGCCTTGCTTATACTTTTTGGAATGTATCATGTCGCAAGTAGAGATGGCCGAGACGTAGCGAAACAGTTCAGGAAAAAGCTACGTTTTTTGCAGTTTGGAGTGAAATTATGGAATTTTTTGGGTTTTATGATCGTCACCACTATGACACTCGGTTCAAAAAAGAAAAAGAATGAGAGGATCGACTCCTCGCCTGTCTAAGTTGACCCAAGCCTTTGTATCCGAGCTGTCAGGTGGAATTCGAAACAAGCTAATGAGCATGCAATAATGGAATTTACGCTACCCTTTTACGAAACTGTCAAGGTCAAAGAGACCAAACTGATTAGGTTAGGATCCGTGCCAATGTAACCTCCTGATACTGTTATGTTTTCCCTTCTCGGCCCTCACCCGATTCGTCACAACAACAAAATCACTCTTTATTTACATAAGATGTCTCTTTTCTCCTTCCTAATGAGCTGGGGCTTTAAGCTCTTATTGGCTGTGACGCAAAGTACCTCGTTTCTATAATGCATTTGGTTTAACCTTTAGCGGGCTCGGTCTTGGCGTCAGCAAAATCTGAGTCGGCCATCGAGGGGTCTTCGGGGAACTTGTGATGCATGGACTTGGCCCCAAACTACCCCGTTAATTACAAAACGGCACATCCTTGACATTCCGTAATTCTGCCCCAGTTCCCGAGGGCAGGCAAGATAAACATTCCGGGGGATCGGCCTCTAAAATCTTCCCGTTGTTCTCGTGTGCGCGCATAACTTCCACTAAAGCCTACACACTCACATCAGGGCTTCGGCCGCTCGGCTGGTCAAGCCCCACGCGACCCCTCACTTTCTCCAATGGATTCTCGGCTGGTTTCCTCAAAGGATCACTTCAAGCCGAAACATCTACCCCAGACAAACGCAGGTACGGTCTGGGCTTAAAGTTTCGCTAATAACGAATTAGGACATATGTCACCGGCGCCTTTTACGCCATGACTACTCCATTGGCTTAAGCGCCGCATATCGCACGCCAATACAACTCGCCAGAGTCCTTGGCTTGCATCATTTCCTCGTGTAACCCGGGTCATGCCCAATCAAATACGGATAAATCTTCAACTCAGTTATGCCGAAACTTTCGTTGTTTCCATATCGGCCGAGATCTATGGACTATAGACCTAAGTCCGAATTGATCTGCTTCATCACAAGACCGTTGATGAGTCTGCATTTGATGACAAGTTGTTGCCTACCTTGGCATTAACGGATTCTTCAATCTATTTCTATGAATAATTACTATAACCTAGGTGGATACTATAAGTAGATCTTGTGAATATATATACATCATCAAGGATCTCCAGCTCGAATCAACAAATTCTTCTCAATTAAGAACTATCTGACATTCTTTCTTCTCTCAAACATCTTTAATTTAAACATGGCTGCTTTCATCATTCCAGAGCAACAGCAAGCTGCTGTCCGTCAAGGAAGTGGGTCTACGTCCACTGCGCCCATCCAAAATATTCCAGTTTCCAAACCCGGTCGCGGCGAACTGCTCGTGAAAATCAATTGGACCGGGCTCTGTGGTAGCGACAAGTCGTTACTACATGGTGATTGGAATGCCATGGGGATTGACATGGCGCCCGAAACCCTTGGAATCGCCGGTCACGAGGGTGCTGGCGTTGTTGTAGCTGTGGGCGAGGGGATGGAGTCAAAGTGGAAACTTGGTGACAGAGCGGGCGTCAAGTGGATTGCGAGCACATGTGGAGAGTGCGAATTTTGTTTGAGCGGTGTCGAGGATATGCACTGCATCAACCAGAAAATCAGTGCACTTACAGTTCCCGGAACATTTCAGCAGTACGTCATCGCAGACGGCCGTTATACCACGAGGATACCCGACGGTGTCTCAGATGAGGAGGCCGGTCCGATCATGTGTGGCGGTTTAACATCTTACGTCGCATGCAAAAGGTGAGTTGTACAAAGTTATCTATGAATGGAACGATTGCTGACAGAAGGAACAGGTCCAATGTAAAAGCTGGTCAATGGATTGTTATACCTGGAGCTGGGGGTGGCTTGGGACACCTTGCTGTCCAATATGCCCGAGCAATGGGCATGAGAGTAATCGCCATCGACGGCGGCGATGCAAAGCGTGAGCTTTGCCAAAAACTTGGAGCTGAAGTATTCATCGACTTCAAGACCACAGCCAATCTCACTAGCGAAATTATGAAGGTGACAACCTACGGTGCACATGGTGTGCTTGTGACAGCCGCTACCAAGATAGCCTACGATACCGCGCCAACATTCCTCAGACCAGGCGGTACACTTGTGGCTGTTGGCATTCCTGCTGATGGCTCCGTCATCGCCGGAGCCCCTCCTGGGCTGCTCATTCAGAAGCGCCTCAATGTTGTGGGAAGCATAACCGGGACCCAGAAGGACGTCGAGGAGGCCCTTGACTTTACGGCGCGAGGCGTTGTTCACGTGAGTTCGCTTCTTGTTACTTCGAACATGAATCATTGGATTTTCTAATAAAAACATAGCCAATTCTCCAAAAGGGCAAGCTGGGGGAGCTGGACTCGTGGATGGATAAGTTGGCCAAGGGACAGGTGGCGGGTAGAGTTGCGTTGCAAGTTTCTGCGTAAATTTCTCATTTCTATAAATCGCACCAATACAATTAAAAATTTCAATCCACAGTCGAGCCATTTGCATGACTCTACGGATAGGACGGATCTATATTTATTTATACTCATACGTCACTTGTGGTCGCATCCGATCGGATCCTCTTCGGCACTTCGGCCAGGTCACTCCACCGGCCCACAGTGACCTTCCAATGACTTCCCCTCTCGGGCGGCCCTCGGCATACTCAGTCAAGATCCTGGAACTGAATGCAACGAACGACAGATTCCTTTTGAGGCATTTTCGCATGTTCTTTTTTGTATTTTTGTGAAACTTTACTGCAGCCCTACAGCTTCACACAAGGTCAATCATCCCGACTTATCCCAGCTTCCCGTCAAACCTTCTTCATTTCATCACGTCATTCTGCCAAGAGTCCCTTCAATATGTTCTATAAGCCAGGCGAGACAGATCATGGACTGCCATACAACCCCTTCAAGGTTTGTGCTAATCTCTTGGAATGATTGGCTCTTTATTAATGACTCCTGTAGGCGTGTGTGGTTCCGCGCCCAATTGGCTGGATCAGCACCGTGTCCCCAACTTTGCCTGGTCAAGAGCCGATATACAATCTTGCTCCATACTCGCAATTCAACAACTTGACCTTTGACCCCCCATATGTCATGTTCTGTACGTTTTTTAATCATTCTTTAGATAAGAGGCTAGTTCTAACTTGCTCTCAGCTTCAAACCAAACACCATGTGATCCATCCGCGACTTCCACTACCGGTCAGCGCTCGGGTGGCTTTGAACGCAAGGACACTGTCCACAACGCAGAGTCCACGGGCTACTTTTGCTGGCAACTAGCTACCTACCCGCTGCGTGAGGCAGTCAACATTTCCGCAAAGACCGTCCCCTACACTGTCGATGAATTTGAGGAATGCTCCCTCGAGAAGGAGTGGTCAACAAGTTTGCCCATCAAAATCCCCATGGTTCGCGAAAGCCCTGTAAAGTTCGAATGCAAGTATTACACTACGCTGCGGCTTCCTGGAAATCCTCCAATGGGTTCAGTCGACGTTGTTATTGGTCAAGTCGTCGGTATCCATATTAATGAGAAATATCTCAACAAGGATGGAAAGCTGGACCCCGAGTTGACGCAGCCCATTGCAAGGCTTGGCTATTTCGACTACTGCGTCGTCAAAGATACATTCCAAATGATTATTCCATCTGTCGGCGACTCAAATGATGTCATGTACGGACTAGAAGGACGATCCGAGAACAACAGGGAGCACCACAACAAAATGCAAGGGCGCTTTATTGAGGGCAAGGATAAAGATCCTGTTGAGGAAAGCGAGAAATAAGATTCAGGAATATCAGGTAGACTACGTAGGTGATTTTCGGTCCCACTTTCGGATCTTCGGTGTAACATTCACGGACCGCAAGGAACTTTAGCATTAGCACTATCAATTAGAAACTAATTAGAAATACTATTGCTCCAATACACATAAACCACACTAATCATTTCTTATCTTGATCCGAGATGTATTTGCAATTTCCAGAGTAAGAGTCTGACCTTGATCTGATCGCCGCACTATTTCCTTTTCGGGATAGCAAGAGATGAGTTGCCGACCTCTACTACCGACCTTCACCACCAAACATACGCTAATGAATGCGGGGATGGCAAACCCCGCGCGCTTCTAGGAGAAAATTCCGGTCTATCCTGCCATGGTTTCTCGCTAGTTGCGGCGGCGCATTTTTCTTTGGTGCGAGCACGTGTCTCGGTCTTTCATTATTCTATGCCAAGGATCGACAGAGTCTAATGGTCGCTTATACGCTAAGGCCAGTGCAATCTCGTATAGTAATCTCGTCGAGTCAAGTCATTCAGGGGCGATATAGTCAATATGTAGAACAAGGAAAATGCAATTGAACAATGACTAGCGTCGGCAAGCTATCGCCTGGACACTCTCTACCATATGTCATATCCCATCCCATAACGCCAAAAGAAAAGACGGTCATTAGCCATCTATCACCAGGATACCTCCATCTTGTGTACCTAAGTCTGTATAACTGTATAAAACATGTGACGTATTGTCTAGTTCCAATGCCATGCGTGTATCAAACATTTTTGTTGTGCAACGAGAAGATAAAAGGAAAATGAGGTGAGGGAAGGTAATGGATAAGATAAAAAAAATAAGGAAACCATGTCCATCAGAATGCAACGCCTAGTGGTCCTCGACATCCTCGTCCTTGCCGGGATGCATAATGTCGCTGACAACAACTGCCCGTACGTTGAAGAACAAGACCACAATGTAAATCATAACGACCAGGATGGTCATTCCTGTACCAAACCAGAGAATTCCGGAATTCTTCAACGCGTTACCGATAGAGATAGTGGCCAGTGTGAAGCCCACGTTGGGGAACACGGCGGCCCAGCAACCAAGATGAAAGTACTCGGGGGGCGATGCGATGATGGCGACCACAGCAATCAGGAACCACCAGAGACTCAAAGCCCAAAGGAAAATAGCACAGAGCAGAGCCATGCCCCGAATTGTATCGGCATGAATTAGGAATTGACCAGATTCCTGAAGGTCCCCGGGCAGACGGTTGGCCATTCCGATAAGTGCAAGAGCAGTGAAGGCCGGGGGACCAACACACATGAAGAGCGCAGGACGATGTTCCCTGTGGGGAAGACCCGTCTGCATCAGACGTCCAATCATGTGAGCGTACATCATAATAGCAATCCAAAATCCCAGTCCCTGGCAGGTCAGACCAGCTACAATAATGGGCATGGCGTTAAGGTGAATCTGCATATCCAAGATGACTGTAGCGATGGTACCAGTAAGCATCACGGGGAAAATTGGCAGAATCCAACTGGGCATCATAGTTTGCAGGCCAAAGCTGTGAGACGCAAAGACATATGCGTACTGGCACACGGATAGACACAGTGTGACGATTAGATAGATCCAAAAGACTGCGGATACCGCACCGACCACTCGCGGATTGTCCTCAGGAATAGCGTACCGAGAGGTACTTGTGATGATTGTAGCAATGGCCAGGAAGAATGTGGGTAGGAAGAAGCCCTCTCGGGGGTGGCGGATGGACTTCAGAAAGTCCCCGCGGTGGAAAGTGAAGCGGCAGATGAGAGCCAAGCAAATGGAAGAGAAGATGGCCAGGTTGATGCCATATACAATCTTTCCAATGGTTCTCAAGCCTTCAAATTGGTACGGCTGGGCATAGATGAGGAGTGAAATGCCTCCAGTGCTCATTGGAAATGTGAACCAAGCCCATGTGAAGTGGTGTAGTCTGTCTCGAAGTGATAGTTTGCCCTTGGCCCCATCCTTACGGCGCATGTTCTTTTCGGAGTCGAAATCGTCCCGCTCCGGTAGCATGGCTGGTGTTGTGGCGTGATGGCTCAGAGGTGCAGTGTCTTCGTGAAGAGTGTGGGCGTAGGATTGGTTTGATGCGGAGGTTTGAGGTGGTGATGCGATAACCTCAAGCAACTCAATCGAATTGCGCCGGGTGGGCGTGTTGGAATCGCCCCACGGGGCATCAAGCTCGTGTCGGTTCATATTTTAATGAAAGGGTCTAAGGATGCTGAATGAAAGACAGAAGAATAGGTAGTGGAGAAGAAGCTCGAAGCCGAGATCAGGAATGAGGGTCGATGGTTGCGAATGCCATGAGGATCGGGGTGGCGTTTGAGATGGAAACGGTGCTCCTTTATATCATCTCACTTCCGCAAAAAGAAAACTTTTTTATTTTTTTGTGGTTATCTATAGAGTCATTGTGCACTCACCTCATCCGTGACAATAATCTAGTGATTCTCCCTGCGCGCAGATCATGATACGCCAAGAAATCTCACGACGGAAGATGCGTAACCAGGAGACTGCGCCGCGACAGCTTGGCGAAATAAGGACCCAGACAGGGTCTCAGCCAATGGCGGGCTGGAATGGACGACATATTGACGGGCGCCCAATCATCTTGGCAGGCCGTGCAACAAATACCGTTGTTTTGAGGCTCAACCGGGCCTGTCGATAGCAAGGCACCCCCCGGCTAGCATGCAAGATCCCATGCTGCCCGTCTTGGACACCCCCAGAAGGAGAAGGTGATGGTCGCCTTACCGAGAGGCCGTCATTGTGCACTAACGTGGTCGGACCCGGTCGCGGCAGTCTTCCGGCCCACCGCCCCCCGGTTGAAAGACAGGGATGCCAAGATAAGACCGAGTGCTGGGGAGCCTCAACTGAGACCCAACAGTAGGGGGGGCTGTGCCCTCAGAGTCGACCCAGTAAAGTGGCAAAAAAACTGGGTGAATGAAAAGCATTGAATAACTCACTGTTCCAAGTTGCAACAAAGTTATAGTGGTTGCGAAGCGGATATACGAATGCAGACTGGCTCAACCATCAATCATGTCAAAGCTTGGATGACAGACATGCCGCAGCCTCCTATTTTCCTTAGCTCAAGCCCCCTTACAAGCCACACACAGGCCCTGAAAAAAATCCCATCTTGGAACCACATGCCACTTTGACATTGTCCGATTCGAAGGTTCTGACTACTCTTGTTGGCCCCCCTTGGCCACACACGCACGGCAACTCCGTCTGTCGCCCTAACAGCGATGCCCAACCGCCAAAACCTCAGGGGATTCGTTATCTACGGTCCTCTTGGCAATTAATTGCCGGTGCCATGGTGGACCCCGTCTCCACCAGGGGGCGCTTTTTGCAGCTCTTTGGGACTCGGCGCCCTTGGTGAAGGGGCCGTCTCTCTTGGCGATCGCGCCCAAACGCCATGTTGCGGAAACAATCATTGTCCCGATGGAATAGGAAAAGAAAAATTCCGCCAGAACGCCCCAAAACGCAGAATAGTGAACTATCATGTTTCTCAAACCAGTCGGTGACGCACTGAATGACGACGACTGGCGGCTGAGGGTCGCATCACGGAGCCACACCAGCAAATCAATGCCGTGCATTCGCTATCTCCAGCCGCCCACGCATAGCTGCTCCTGTCGCTTTCATGCCCAACCTTAATCTGGACAAGCAAATAAGCATACCTGCTGTTCATCTATGCAAGGAATCGGCGACCGGGAGCCACCCGTTGCCCGCCCGCCCCTCCTATTCGCACCCACTCATCTCGCAGCTTGGCCGTGGCGATGAAGGCAGATCATCCCAATTTGAGAACTGCGTTTCGTATAGCGCACACGCATTCCGATGACGAAGCGTCTCTTGGTGGTCGCACCTCTACCCTGTTGAGAAAAAGTCGCCAATGGAAAATCGTCATTTTTGTTGTTTTTGACACCCCAGTTAAAAGGGGGGGTTTCAGTGATAAGCGTCACTCAGGGATGTGAACCAACCCCCGGGTGAAACAAAACCCACACTGGGGACCCGTTTTCGACTTATAAAACGCCCATCACCTCTCACATTGACATCATATGTGTTGAGAGCATCCGCTTCACAAGTCTCAGCGCCTCTCCCGTGTCTTGTGCAATCGATTCTCGATCTCAAGATGGTATAGTTGCAGGCCTTGGCACTGGTTAAAGCCGCCAGCTCATACCACATGGGCCTCACGAGGTGTTCGTTGTGGGCTGCGATTCTTGGCAAAAAACAAAAGTGCTTCTGATAGTCGTCGCTTCCCCATATCGGTGAAAGGACTTGGCACATAAGTGTCTATCTAGGTGCAGAACGACAGCTTCAGAATTTGCTCGTAGCCATCTCATTGATGTCCGTGATGTTAGGTTTTCGAGTCAGGAATAGAGAAAGTGGTAAAATTGCCGAGCTATTAGCTTTCCAAAAGTTCCTAGGTGCCAAGGACAATAGTCAAGGCGTTTCCCTTAGTGTTTCGGAAATAGATGCTCGGAGCGGACAAGAGAAATTTTGCTCCGACCCTTCTCAGGGTCCAAAACGAATGCGGTGAGCCAGAATCCGTGAACTCAATCGCAGGAGAATGGGACAATCCTTCCCGCCAATTGTTCACAATATTCAATAAAGTTTCCGATTGCCTCCTGAAGATCAAACCATACACCATAATGTTCCCCTCCAAGATCTGTTGGATGTTTCCAAAAGTGGCTTATTATACGACAATGTGGCAGTCAATGAAGATCTTGCAATGGTTGATCCAGATCTCGATTTGATCCTCACATACGAGAGGATCGTCACCACCAAGATCGCAAGCCAGGCCCAAATGGTTAATGTGGGCTTTTTCGATAAAGCATTGTTGATTCTACCTTTAAGGGAAATGCCATGACAATGATGCAATTGCTTTTGTTGGTATCAATAATGCCCACAAATTTGTGGATATCCAGAAGCACCTACCCAAAACGCAAGACGTGAAGGAATCACAGTCATGACCCAAGATGTAGGTATTTTGAATTTTCCTCCAAATTCTAGAGGCCTCACCAGCAATTGAAGCTGCCTATGGTTTGTTGCATTAATACACTCCCTCACTTGCACAAAAAATCTACCTCTTGCCGATCACTATAACTTGTGCCGCGTAGTCCTTCAGCCACATCTTGATAGATGTCAAATTTTTGTTTGTCCGAAAATAGAATGCCAAGAAAGCACTGTTCTGGATTTGATAAGCCATAATAGCGGGAACGAGCATCGCCACTGTTAGTGGCAAGGTCAGAACTTAAACAATCCGCAGCCAGTAGGAAGGGCAAACACGGACGGAAGAGGTAACATGCTTGTTTCTCCGAGGTGTATCAAAGAAAATACCCAACGGAGATCCCATCATGCATTCCCATGTCTGTTATTTTTATTTTTTTTCTTCAATTCTGAGGACTTGACACTGAATGGGTCCCTTACTTTGCCCTTCATCTAAGCGCCAGGGGTGCAGGTGGCACTGAAACCCCCACGGACCACCGTCCGATTGCGAATGGGGTTTTGTCTTCAGACAGCGTGGCCAAGCGCTTGAAACGCATGGCCAGATCTGCAAGAGGAAAAAGGGCAATCGCGACGAGTCAGTTTCATACAGGCACTGCTCTTACGCGACTAGTTATTCGCTAATGAGAGCGCCAAGAGCGCCCATAAGACCAATGTTTTATCATGAAAAGAACAGATACCAAAAGATGATTGGAGTCTGGGGCTGAGGGTCTCCTTATCAAGCATGAGCATAATCTCTTTCAAGGGACCGACCCTGGAAAATCAAAACTGAATAGAATCCATCGATATGGAACATTCGATGCGACATGACAAGACAACTTAATCGGCTGTTCCGTCCCTCGGCGGGAGATCCGATTAGCACGCTATCTCGGGACCATCCTGAAGCCTATTTCCAAATTCCCGGGTCTGTAGGGTGTGGCGTGGGTCGTCTGGGTTTTGTGTAACAATGGCGCGATAATGTTGAGATTAACTTTCGGGGAGATTATACGCGAAGGGCATCCCGCGTGAGGTGACATCGATGGTGTGAAGGGATGTAAAATGGGGCAATATTACAGTATGATTGATTATTGAGGAACCATGTATGGATTTGGTCTTTGCAGTTTTGTAGATGATGATTTTGTACTGCAATCTTGGTGCAAAGTAGAGTGCTCTAGGGTAGGGCAGGGTAGGGTAAGAATTGCCCCATATAATTAGAATCATGGTATCCTGACGTCACAATAAACTAGTGGCTTCGTGGTCTAGTGGTATGATTCGTGCTTTGGGATTTCTCAGCTGCACGAGGCCCCGGGTTCAAACCCCGGCGGAGCCCTTCTTTTTGCACTTTTTCGTGGTTTCTATTATCTCAGAACAACAATCATTGGGTTCAGTGAGGTCCATTAAATTCTTTTTCTCTTCTTCTTTTTTTTTTTTTTTTTTTTTTTTACAGAAAGAAAAACAGCAGGGAACAAAGTCTCCTTCCAGCATAACAAAAGTTCAATGTTCCCAAGACAATCACCACCCACAAATTTGATATCTCATTTCTCCTATCTAAATGTACTTACTATAATGTTCGTACTATTCTCAAATATTAGCAACACAACCAGCACGCCTGAACAAATTGTTTCCTTTCCACGTTCCATTATCACCTCATTCTCAGGAGATCACTCGAAGATCGGCCAAGTGTGATTTTCCTAATCCTGGCACAAGCTGTATTCAAATTGCAATTCAGGATGGACATAACATAAAATTCACAAAAGAGCACATATCAAAATATTAAAAAGGTAAGCACATATATTCAAATTCAGCGTAACTAAATGCCTCGAGTATATCCATGTCATAGATTCCTCGAGGGGGTATCCTGAGCAGTATGAATCTTTAGGTATCAATAGCGGTATTAGAGCCGTTCGTATACTGGCATTCGTGGACCTTGCCCTGACTTAACAGGGCCCCCAACTGATCAAGATCTTCGCACCATTTACTGGGGAGGGTAAGACATGTCGTCGTTGGTCTTGTAACCCTCAGCGTTGGGACCCTGGGCCTCGCGGTGGGCAGTCTCCTTCTCCTGCTGGACGAGATCGCAGAGACCACAGCAGCAGGCGGTGGCAAGATCGACGAGGCAGCTTCCCTGGAGGTTGTACTTCTCACGGATGTTGGCACGCTGGAGAGCCATGGGGATCCAGTGAAGACCAACGCAGGTGGAACCGAAGAAGAGCAGGCACTGTTGGTGGCATGTTAGTGAATAATCCTTGCGCAGAATATCTCGAGCCTGGACATACAGAAGTGTTGATGGGCTCATAGCCCTCGAGGTTGCCGTTCTTGCGGAGACGGTGGTGGGTCTTGCCAAAGGTAACGCAGGGAAGGCACCAGGTGATCAAGCAGGTGTCGATGGGGTTGCAGCAGCCGAAGAAGGCGTTGTGCCAGGGCTGGGAAGTCTCGGGAGACTTGGAGTTGACGTGCTCGCTGGGGCGGGCGAGGACATCGTTGAAGCGGCCCTTCCACTCGTTGAGGTCATCGTGGTCGATGGGACCGTTGTTGTGCTGCTGGGTAGGGGCGGCCATTGTGAAGGTTGGTTGTGGTTGGTGGGAAAGGAATGTGTGAAGGAGTGACTAGGAAGACGAGCTGGGTCGCTTGTGTAAGAGAAGGACTGAATGAGAGACTGTGGTTGAGAGTGTGTGAGGAACAAGAGACTTCTGGGACTGGACGCCGGCTCAAACTTATACGAAAACTTCAACAAGGCCCTATACGATGGCTAGTTAGCCCAGCGCGGCTTGGCTCAGGATAAGCTTGCATTCACGTTCATCCGGCTCGTCGCAGAGACTGGCGAATTGGTCGCAACGGGATCTGAGGGTCCAGGCTACGGGGGATTCTTTCAGCCCTGTGGCTCCCCTGGCCCTCTGTGATTCGGCGTCGCGGAACGCAATCGCTGGGACATGGGGAAATTTCCGTCGACAGCTGAAGCGCCACCAAATTGCATTTGGTGGTGATGGGGGAGCAGGTGAAATTAGAGCCACAGCAGTTTTCGACGCCACTCGTCGAAGCCGCCTGCGCCGCTGCAATCAGCCGCACGTCGGGCACTCTCAAGGCGTTCCTGATGCGGCCTGGCTCGATGCTGGTCTTGAGGCCGGGCGTTTCATCAAGACGATTCTCCCTTGAAAGTCTTTGTTTTTCTCGTACGATAGGAGGTGGTCAACCACGTCTGGCAAAGTCTCAGGAATTTCCCATTGCCTTGGTGCAGCCATCGCTTAGAGAGCGGTTGAACCTTGTGCTGCCCCTAAGCGTAACGGCCAGGTTTCGACGGTGCAAAAGACTGTCCGTCTCACTATCACTATCATGGTCCCTCCCCCCCCTCCTCCTCCATCACACAAGCACACACGCACCAAGATCTTCACGGCAAGCGTGCGTCCCAACGGCTCCTCAAGCGTAGGTCAAAGCTTTGAACAAACAAAACAACTGGGGATAGTCGATTGGACTGCAACGCGGTAAAATGAAGGCAAGCTACCCTTGTGGGGCTCTGTGGCGCGCCAGCTGAAGGCGCTAGACGGCTTTTGATCTGGGTGAATGCTGGATGGATCTCAGTCTGCCTCGAGACTTGCCTGGGCTAGCTCCGCGCTGATCCTTCTCATTCAAACCCAAGATTCAAGCTTGATCCAGGCTCGTCGTCTACGCAGAATGGACCCATTCCCACTCCAGCTCAATGCAGGGGCCACAGTAGATAGGACCCTGTGCTTTCTCGTCCAGCTCGACCTCAATGCCTTCCTGTCACGATTGACTCGTCTAGTCTGCCTTTCATCCGGTGACTGGTCATTTTCGCATCACCACGCATTGCCTTGGAGGGGCCCAATCTACGCGTGCTGTGACTCCCCTGCATAAGCGCGAAACCCTGCAAATGAGGCAAACGGCACGCTCAGCAATGCAGAGGCGATGACGACAACTTGACAACTGGGCGAGCCCCCCGGATCTTCTTGCTTCCGGTCGTTCCCCTCCTCTCATCGGTTAGATAAACGCAGGCGTTATCGGCCTGATCTGATGCTCGGCAGTCGTCGCTTAGTTTACAAGCCGTGTGGCAGCCTAGCTTTGAGCCCGGCCAAGCCCGACCACCATAGATTTTTCCCTAGAGGCAAGGCAAGTCGTTTTATTGCTCACGGCCCGAAGGACGCGTTCCTGCCTGATCGACTGGCTCTGCGTATGTCACTAATCCCTGCTGCACGTTTTTTCACGCTTCTCGTGTAATCTCCCCATCCGCGCCATGCTGCCTGGATCGGCGGGATCTAGATCAATTAGCCTAGTGGTCTTTCCTCAAGTGACCTGGTGTCATGTGGATTTTGGGTTCTCACCGCTGGCAAGATATGGCTGGTTCACGGACCAACGCATTGGCTCCCAGAGCGTGTAGCCGGCGTCGCTTGCCCTCTTTAGGACTTCTTCTAGAATAGGAGCACGTCCTGGAAACAATCGACTAGATCTACGGAGTATCCGAGGAAACGATGGGCGGCAGGTGAGCTGGCAATCCAGGGCGCGACTAGTTGGCGCCCTGCCAAGAGCCCTGTCACATCGCCCACCAATAGACAGTCTGCCTTGGCATCCCTTTCAGGTCGCGTTTCATGGCAAGGACCATTCAGTCACCGTTGCGCTTTTGGGATTCAAACTACGTAGAAGATTGATTCACGAAGGAGCGTTTGCTTTAGGTAATTGCCTATGTCTTTGCTTCTTCGAGGCGCGCCCAACGGTTTCCCCGCTGTGTGCAGATTGTGGAGACAAGGAGTCCCTGGACAAGTCTCTGCCAGCGAATCGCTTCTGACTCTAGGAGGCAAAAAAAAAAAAAAGCCAGTGACGTAATAATTTATCCTGTGGTTGACTCTAGATTTCTTTCGCCAAACTGATGGCTAATCTTATTATGAACCCACGTGTTGGTAGACTGCATCCATACAGTTCTACATTTCTGAAGGGCTACCGTGGAAGAAAAAAAAAGTTATAATTCTCATATATCGGCCCTGTCATTGAGTGTCTTATTTCCCCTCTTGTTCTGTAGTCTGAAAACGCGAGTAAAGCCTTGACGCATAATGTGGCGCTGATGTCAGAATTTAGGCAATGCTAGCGATTACAAGCATAATCACGAGAAAAGAAAAAAACCGTTGATAGGACATCCTCTTTCACGTCTGCTATTTTTTTCATCGTAAACTTTTATTCAACAGATAAAATTTATCGCTGCTTCGATGCTGTTTCCATTTTGATGTTTGAAATTGTGACTACTACCCTATAGTCATGTACGGCCGAGTTTTAGATTTAGACGCGATAATGACAGAAGTATGAAATTAGGCGAATGGAAACAATCCTAAAACATTAGAACCATAGGTTTGTAAAATATTGCGCGTAAATATTATCGTGTTTCGAGTTGAAGGCGCGTTAGTTGAGAACAAACTGGCCGATTTTGTGTACGATTGATAAACAACCAACACTCACTTTTTAGGGGAGCTTCTGGAAGGGATTAGACGGCAAGACCCACATTGGTAATGAACCAACATATAGGTAGACTAAAAATAGAGAAATTGAAAGCTGAATCTGTCAAGGACCATTCAATATTAAAATGTCAAGTGCGGTCTTATCATCACGTCGAATCGAAAACAGGTCTCGAATCAAATACCCGGGTGCTGCAAAAACGGGCGCAAGTAATGTGATGGAAAATGAAAACACTTGCTTCCTTTTTCAAGAATGACATTAGTATATCATGTGATAATTTCGAACGCTTAGCACCTGTTGCGTGTTTTGTAGGACGCAAGAATTTGTGATCGAAGCTCTACGATCATCGAAAGCGAAGCATAGCATATTAATATACCTTCGATATATGACCTAGCGATAATCCGACTTTGTGGCGTGAAAGGGAAGCAAAGCGGGAGGTGATACCGTATATAATATGGATAAAGACATGACTACCTTCTTGCTCCCAAAGGGGATGCCAAGACTCATCCTACGACAAGATTACTCGCGTTAGATATGATGGGATGGGCTTAACGCCGCCCTTATTAATATCCGCCGTCATACTGATCAGAGATTTGCTCCGTTATTGGATCCGATTCATCCGGCTCGAGTGGATACGGGCCGATGTTGCTTGACGCCGGCGGCGAACCGTCCCGGTCGAATCGCCCCGCCGCCGGCCAATTGGCTCCACATGGCCGGCAACACTTTCCGGGCATGACTGGCGAACTCGGCGTCCTCAAACTCCGTCTCGGCGAACCTGGAAGGAACTAGGGGGAATATCTCACAGGTTTACGCTAGCCTTGTTGCTATTGGGCTGAGCGTATAGGTGCGCAAAGCGATCAAGTCATCTCGGATTGGAATGCGACAGTCTACCAGTCGGCGATAAGACGTCGTCACACATGTATCATTCTTGGAGAATTCCTTCCGGATCGAAACCGTGAAAGGATATTGATCTGCTGGAAGAAAGTCTTACGCTCAAAGCTTCTGGCGAAAACCGGGGGATGCGTGTAACCCAAATGTCCTCGCGTCCCCGAAGAGTTGGACGATGTGGTAATGGAAATGTTACCCCATGGGACACTTGCTTGGCACCGTGCTCGTCTAGTGGAGCCTAAGCCTCCAGGGCAGTCGTGAGAGGCCACCACCGCGTGGACTCGTGAAACCCCGTTGGAGAATTCTCCACATGAGCCGTCAGCCTGGGTTTCATTATCGGGGGTCGAGACTCCTGCTTGCTATCCGACCGAGGATGCCTCGTCAGCAGGCGCATTTACTCCAACGAGGCTGCAACGGCACGTCGCAGTTGGGGCTCTGCGCTGCCGACGTCCTGTGTTTCGGGGGCCTCGACAAGACGGGTTAGGTTGTGCATTAAGCTCTTAAGGTTTCGCAGGCGATGGAGGTCACCTGGAGCCTAATTCCACGCGGAAGACCTGCCAAACCATGGCCGTCTTTGCAGGTATTTTCACAGTTGGGTAAGTGATTTACCAGATAGTTTTAGAACCATCCCCTATCAATCATGGCCCATGCCAAGTGGTTCGAGTTCCCCAAGGCTAGCGGCACAGACCATCACATCCTCCGAAGTTGGCCGACAACATGAGTCGCCTGTCCCGGCGGCGGCGGCGGCGACGAGCCCCTTAGCGGCCGAAGTCAAAGAGGGCAAAAAGTCCGCTTCACGCTTCCGTGCCCGCCGGTGTTCGCAGCCTGAATAGCGCCGCCGGTTGCACCATCGCAGAAACCCCCCCCCCCCCAAAGGACTGATGCTACCGTTCGTGATTACCCCGTCGTGCGGGGTAATTTCCATTACTCAACTCGACTGGGGTGAGAGATAGTCGACCCCAGTTCCCCAAATGGACCCATTTCGTGGTGGCTAGGGGCGATTTTATTGTCAGCGTTGATAAAGACATTGTCGCCCGTCCTGTTTTCCCCTCCCCTTTCTTGGTTCGCTGGAAGACTTCGTCGGACAAGCTGATTGAACCGACGCCGCCAATATGACAAGTTCGAGGGCCGGGGAGCAGGTCCTCCCTAAGCAGGACGATGACGCCAAGAGGGATGACTTCAACGCTTCGGTATCTAAACCGCTATCTCACGAAGAGATTCAGATCAACGCCTCAGGCCACGTCCAGGAGCTTCAGCAAAACTTCAACCTTCTCGCCCTTGCCGGAGTCGGTCTCGTCGTCGGAAATGTCTGGCCAGCCATTGGCGGATCCATCCTGGTCGCCATCTTCAACGGAGGACCCCCTGGTGTTTTGTACGAATTCATTGTCGTGTCCGCCTTCTACTGGACCGTCGCCGCCAGCATCGCGGAGCTTTCTAGCGCCATCCCTTCGTCTGCCGGCGTATATCACTGGGCCTCTGTGACACCGGGCCGGAGATGGGGTCGATCGATTGGTTTCTTTGCTGGATGGTGGAACTATCTCGCCTGGGTCCTTGGGTGCGCCAGCATGTCATCCATCTTGGGTAACACGCTTGTGCAAATGTACGCCCTGAACCACCCCGGATTCGAAGCAGAGGCATGGCATGTCTTTATCGCTTATATCGCCACTACCTGGATCGCCTGCGCTGTCGTATGTCTTTTCAACAGCGCCATGCCCAGCCTGAACAAGTTCGGCGTGTTTGCCGTCCTGGCTGGCTTCATCATCACTGTCCTCGTTGTGGCCATTATGCCTGGCCGGGGCGGTCGACCACCGCATGCGAGCTCGTCGTTTGTGTGGAAGGAGTGGCAGGCAGATATCGGGTACCCGGACGGCTTCGTTTTTGTTGCTGGTATGCTCAACGGAGCGTTTAGTGTTGGACCCGTAGACGCAACTACTCATCTCGCCGAGGAGATTCCAGACCCGCAGCGAAACGTGCCGATAGCATTGTTCCTGCAAGTGCTGACCGGCTTCTTCACCGGTTTCATCTACTTGATTGCCATCATGTACGCCATCAACGACTACGACGCTCTGTTTTCATCCGCCTACCCCATCGCCGAGATCTATCGCCAGGCTACCGGATCAGCAGCCGGCGCGACCGGGCTGCTGTCATTGGTTCTCATCTGTATTGCACTAACGGTGATCGGATTGTATATTACTTGCGGCCGAACGCTATGGGCTCTCGCCCGAGACGGGGCCACTCCGTTCCCGCAGGTGCTCGGGGCGGTCCACCCGAAACTCGATATGCCTCTCTGGTCGACGCTTATTACAGCGGCCCTGGTTACCATTCTGGGTGCCATTTATGTGGGTAGCACGACTGCATTCAATGCATTCGTTGGCAGTTTCATTCTCCTGTCGAGCAGCTCCTTTCTCGCGTGCATCCTGCCCAACCTTTTGACTGGGCGCAAGAATATTACTTATGGGCCCTTCTGCATGAAGGGTTGGATCGGATTTGCCATGAATGGCATTGCGTGTGCATATATGCTGTGCTGGGCAGTGATTTACAGTTTTCCCACGTCTCTGCCTGTGACTGCGGAAAATATGAACTACGCCTGTCTCATCTGGGGTGGTTTCACTATATTTGTGGCCGCGTGGTGGTTTGGCAGTGCGCGAAAGGGATACCAAGGCCCGACGGCAACCGGGTCCGTGGTGCCCGGAATGGACATCGACCCGGCGTAAAAGATGACGCGTGGAATTTTTTGTTTATCAGAGCGGCTTCGATCGAGTGTATTATAGGCTCTTTGTGTAGAACAATGAATGAAACATGATGAAACTTTGCATAATGGGGGATTGCGCATGTTGAACCACAGTGACCTCATTGTCTCACGTTCCCTCCATCTCGCGACCTGTCAGGATTTGCGGGGTTGATGAAGAAGATGCGGCCAGGGTTAAAGTTGGCAGTAATAAAAAAGATGAAAAAAAAAGCCGCCGGCAGCCAACAGGGACGTCACGGTCATGGTTGCTGCTGGGATGCTGGCTTCTCCCCCGCACGCTCGCTCCCAATCCGTACCTGGAGAATCCTGGCCCTGGACATTTTTTGTCTGCTACGACGTCTTCTTCTCGGCGAGAAGCACAGGGCAGGGGATGCTACCCGGAGAGGTGAAAGCCTCTACCCGTCACCGCCAGGGCGCGCGATAGGAGTTTGGTTGGCTGCGATTCGCCCGGGGCCTCGCCCGACGTGTTCTGATAGGCTTCCTTGGGAAAGCTGCTGCTGCACTCACAGCCAAAGGTTACGCGAGGCACGACACGTTATTAGCGCCGCATCTCGCGGTGCGTTTTGCGGAGCATTCCACATTGACTGGCAGCTTCTGACGTCGTTCACCGCTGCTATTTCCGAGCAGGTGACAGGACAGCACCCAACCCAAGGCCCTTGAGCTCTGGGGCTTGAGCTCTGGGGCTAGCGCCGTGGGTTCAGCGAGGTTTCAGCACAGATCAGGTTGCCGGGTCGCATCTTTTACCCTGTAAAGATCGGTTGCGACCTAACCCCTGCGTCGAGCATCGATGTACTGTGTGTATCTCTCGGTCCGTATCGAATTGATCATAATTATACGTCAATTAGCACACAAATCACATGCGGAGGGTGGGGTGGCTTTGTGAAAGCGAGAACACGAGACGAAAAAGGCATTGAGTGCATGGGCTTGCAGTAGATGGACAGATGTGATCTACTATGTACACGAGATTATGTACATGGTGCTGAGCTAGTGCACCGGAGGAACGTTTTGACGCATGCGCGCTGTCTGTCGATGTGTACACGGCAGTTATCGAGGGAGGCGGGGGGGGGGGGGGGGGGGAGGGGGGGGGGGGGGGGGGGGGGGGGGGGGGGGGGGGGGGGGGGGCGAAATCAAGGCATGGTAAGTTGGCAAGGAAAGATGACTCGAATTCTGGAAACGCAAATTTTTTTTCTTTAAAAAAACTCTTTCTGATGAATTGGCACAACAAATGCCCCCCATCTACGTATCAGGACGGGCGGCGTCGAAAATTTTTTTCTCTGAAAGTGATTTGTTGTCACTGTCTTCCCCGTTGTAATTCGGAGAGTGATTCGTTCGCTTGTTTACCCTACAGCCTGCCGCTGTGATGTCTCACATAGCACAAAGGCGCGTGTCCATACAAACAAAAACAGGGCGGGATGAGTAATAAAACAGGCTTGGGGGAGGGAGGGCTGCAGGAAGGGCCACGTAACTCGCTGAGAAGCATGGAAAAAGGCAGAGAAGCAGTCATGGCCGTCAGCGAAGGCGTGTGAGGAGGCATTGGGGGATCGCCGTGGTCCAAACGCGCTTGAGCGGCCCTAAAATAAAAGCAATTCCAGAGTTTCCAGAATAAGCCAGCCAGTCAGGCACGCAATGGGAGCGAGGGAGGCAGCCCGCAATGCCAATTCAGCCAGCCAGCATAGCAACAACCCATGGTAAGAGTCACAGACGCAGCACAGCTTTCATCAGATATACGACGGCGCTGCGGTGCAACCGGGCACATGGCGTCAAGCCCTCTCTTTTAATAAAATTTCACCGTTGCTCGCGGGCAGAGCGTCTCTGGCGATCGGGGCCGTTGGGCGAATGGCACCCGTCCACATCGCCTTGCAGCCCAACTCGGTCCCACGCCTGACCTGGCCTCAAAGCCGCCGGTCTGGGCTGCGGCGCCATGAGTGGCCGCCCTGGGATGCGTGACTGAAAATGGCTCGTCCTGGGCCATACAGGCATGCTCCACGTACAGGAAACTGGGCCGCCTGCACACGACACGCCCGCGGTCCACTCGCGAGAGCCAGGCCCGTCCACATGGCCGTGTTGCCACCCTTGGCCGCGAGCGAAGTATGGACTACTATGGACTACTATGGACTGTGACTGTGAGACTTATGACGCCTGACGCACAAGCTCGCGGGTGGGCTCGCTGTGGGCGCAGCGCCCATCACACTGCAAGTGCCTGGGATCTCCCCTGATGGCTGCCAATGGGCCGGGTGCTGCTGTCCTCCGGGCCCAATCGCCGCGTGCCCGGGGCCCCCGGAACCATCTGGAATTGGGTCGAGCTGGTCAACAACAACCTTCTCCGCGCCGGGAAGGCAGGTAGATGCAAGGAGTAGGAGCAGCAGCAGCAGCAGTGACAGTGCCGCTTGGCTTGCACGCACACACCACACACCACTGCGCTTGCACTACGCTTGCACCACGCTTGCACCGCACCGCACCGCAGCCGCAGCCGTCATCCCTTGTCTCTTTTCCTGTCTCGTCGCCGCCCGCTGTCTTTCCTGTCCTGTCCTATCCTGGCTTGGCCTGACCTGGCCCGTCCGGGGCCGTGCCCCTTGGGACCTTGGCTTTTGGACGCCATGCCGTACCCGATGGTTGGTCCAGTTGTCACGGCCCAATGTACGGTTGGGCGGTGGATCTCGAACGACGTTGGGGCCACACGCAGGGTTGCTCGAGTAGAATTGGGCTGCTAGGGCTCTCGCACGACTTGGAATATAGGTAATGCCTCTGCCGCCGTATCAGCAAAATTCCCCTTCTTCCTGTTTTTTAATCCTGAATATACAAACATGCGACGATCAAACCTGCATCTAACTCAGAAGACATCATTAGAAACCACACACGCACACGCACCACGAGCATTCGTCTTTTCCCGCCACCACCGCACCTGAACCACCCACGCCAACACCCACCAGCAATAAAACGTTTCGGCGCCCTGAAGTACTAGAATTGCAACTAGAACTTAGACCCCTACACCACCCCTCCCGGGATTTCATACTACCTCTAAATTGACGACACCGCACCACACATATACATATACATACACACACATACATACATACATCACAACACACACACAAAGATGCCCGCCCTCACCATTAGGGGTTTCCCCCCCAAGAACAAAAACTCGACTGCCGAGGACAAGAACAACAGCAGCAGCAGCAACAACAACAACAAGAATGGCTCAAGCAGCAAGAATAACACTAGCAGCAGCAGCAACCTCCTCAACAACCTCCTCAACTCCTCCAACGACAACACAAACAACATGGCCATGACCCGCCTAAGAGCGCCCGCTCCCGCGCCTTCACGGCCGTCACGGAAGCCAGAGGCCGATATGCTGTCTACCGTCTCCGAAGTCTCCACCACAACCTCCGTCACCGACTCTGACATTTCCACCTCCACCGCATCCCAGAGCCCCCCGCCACGGGCAAGAGGGCCCAAGCCAACCATCCCTCCCAAGCCCCAGCTCCCCGCAAAGCCTCTTCGCTTCAGGCCACCAACCCTCAAATTCCGCCGCGAGGAGGCTCCACCTCCACGGCAGAGGACCCCGGAGCCACTTACACCCCGCGGCCTGTACACCTCTGATGACAACCGCTATGATTCCGAGTCGGACTTCAGGTGGAACTCCGAGGCTGCCTCTGTTACCACTGGCATGAGCAGCGTTGACTCTGAGACGGACTGCGAGAGCAAGGTCGGCTATGAGACCCATGTTCGTTCCCGCTCCGTCACTCGCCTCCAGAGTGTGAGCATCTCGCAGACACAGCAGACAACTCGCGAGACCCGGGACTCTCGAGACTCTCGTGATTCTCGAGATGCTGAGAAGGAGAACAGGACCCGATCAAAGAGCCGTGGTCGCACATTCCACATCCACATTGAGCCAACAGCCCAGCAGCCTGCCCCGCAGACACAGGCTCCCGCCATCGCTCCGGTCTCCCAGCCTTTGGCCCTTCCTCCTGCTCAGCAGCCTCTTCTCCCGGCTCCTCACCAGTCCATGCTTTCGCAGCAGTCTGCACCCATGTACGCCCAGGCCGGTCCTCTTGTCCCTCAGCAGCCCGTGCAATACCAGGCCCCTGCTCAGCCTGCCCAGCTTACCTACCCTCCTCAGCACGCCCCCTACATCCCCCAGCAGGCTCCCGCACCCTTGGTTAACCAGTCCGCTCCTATCATCACTCAGCACCGAACCGAGGTTACCCGCACCGAGACCACTCGGCACCGCGAGCAGTCGAGGCACGATCCCGACAGGGCATTGCTCCGCGAAGTCGAGGAGCTGAAGAAGGAGGTTGAGCGACTTAAGAAGCACCAGTCATCCGCAGACAGGGAGCTGGATGACACACGCTCCGAGTTGTCATCTACTCGGAGGGACAAGGATGACCTCCGCCAGGAGCGCAACAAGGCAAGGGACACTCAGGACAAGCTCAACAAGGAGCTTGAGTCTCAGACCCGCGCTCTGGAGAGGACCAAGAACAAGCTCGAGGACCAGAAGCGACAGTTCGACAAGTACGAAAAGGAACACGACGCTACCGTCAGCAAGCTCAAGAAGGAGCGTGACTACACTATTGACAGCGCCAAGAAGGACCAGGCTGCTGCTGTCGAGAAGGCAAAGAAGGAGCAGGAGCGCCAGTTTGAGAAGTACAAGAAGGACCAGCAGGCCACCTATGATAGAATCAAGAAGGACCGTGACGTGGCCATTGATAGGCTCAAGAAGGAGCATGGCGAAGCCTATGAGAGGCTCAGGATGGAGCGCGATGCCCTGGTTCTGACTGAGCGTGCTTTCGACGGCAAAGTCAAGGAGCTCGAGGACCACGTCGCCCGATACAAGGAGTTCAAGGACATTCTTGAGCAGAAGTGCGAGGCCCTCGAGAAGGAGTCCCAGACCAAGATCGACACCTCCTCGAGATACGAGGCTAAGGCCATTAACCTGGAGCGAGAGCTGGATGACATCAGAGTCATTGGCAAGACTCGTGAGACCGCCTTCACCGCCCAGATTGCTGGTCTCGAGATCTCCAAGGAGTCTCTGGAGTTCCGCGTTGAGGGCCTTGAGAGCGATCTCATGCAGAAGTCCACCGAACTCGGCGAGCTCACCGCCGAGCGAAACAAGCTCGACCAGCAGTCCAAGGACCGCCTGAAGGCATTGGAGGATATCGGCAAGGAGAAGGCCGCCCTTGAGGGAGAGAAGGGCGCTCTCCAGGCACGCAACACAGATCTCGAGGCTCAATTGAAGGCTCTCCAGGACCGATTCGATGCCCTGGACGCCGAGAAGAAGGCCCTCCAGGCCCAGCTCGATGCTATCAATGAGGACAAGAAGAAGCTCGAGGAGCAGGCTGCTTCCCTTCAGAACAACATTGACGACCTCAAGAAGGACGGCGAAACCAAGGACGCCAAGCTTGCCGATCTTGCAAAGGATGCCGAAATCAAGGACGCCCTGCTTGGTGATGCCGACAAAGAGAACGCCGAGCTGAAGGAGCGCATCGAAGCCCTCCAGAAGGAGAAGGACGAGGTTCTGGACGAGATAGATGAGATTGAGGCCAAGCGCAAGAAGCTCAGGAAGCGCGCTGAGCAGCTGACTGAAGAGAACGATGGCCTGCGCGACCAGGTTCGGGAGCTCCTCAGAGAACAGGACGATGCATCATCACGAGTGCTGAGACTTGCCGTGGAGAACAACAACCTGCGGGATGAGAACTGCACTCTTCGTACTCTGTCTGAGGTTGGCAGCATGGCTGGCAGCGTTGTCGGCTCCTCTGTCACCGGATCTTCTGTTGTTAGCGATGCCCGATCTGATACTACCGAAAGAGCCCCCGAGCCCCCAGCCGAGCCGGCTCCCGAGCCTAGCCCTGAGCCAGCTGGAGACGATGCCGCTCCCGAGGCTGAGCCCGCACCGGCCCCAGCTGAGGAGCCTGCGCCGGCACCACCTGCTGAGGAAGCCGGCGCTGCCTTGCTTGCACAGGTAGATGAGCTCAAGAGCCAGAATGCTGCCCTCGTCGACAAGGCCGCAGCTCTTGACATCCTGGCAACCAAGAACGAAGAGATCAACCAGAAGCTCGCCGGCCTCGAGGATGAGGCTACCAAGCTCAGAGAGACAGCCGCCACCGTTGACAGCGTCACTGCCGAGCGTGATGAGATTGCAGGAAAACTCACCGCCGCAGAGGAGGAAGCTGCCAAGCTTAAGGAGTCGTTTGCTTCCGTCGAGGCACTCACCGCAGAGCGGGATGAGATTGCCGACAAGCTTGCGGCTGCCGAGAAGGAGCTGCCCGAGTTGCGCGTGGAGAACGGTGCCCTTGTTGCCCAGCTAGAAGAAGCTCAGAAGCAGCTCGACGAGGCGCAAAGGGCACACCAGGCGGCGCTCGACGATGTGGCCACTCTCCAGGGCCAGGTCGCAGCGCTCGTTGTTCAGCTCGGTGCCAACGGCATCAACGGCAACAGCTCCTCGAGAACACGCAGCGGACGATCAAAGAAGGAGAGCAAACGCAAGGACGAGATCGTGGTTGTCCGCGAATCCCGCGAGAAGGGCGGCGCAATGTGAGTACTTTAATCCCCCCAAATATCCCCCCTACTTTTTATCCCACACCCGAATACTAATAATGGAAGACTAACATTCCGTCGATAGTCACATTGTGCGCCGCAAGAACCTTCACCTCGCTCGATCATCCTCGCAATCCGAGGGGTCCGAGAAGGACACTTAAAGAAGAAGAACGAATAACAGATTGAAAGTTTACGTGTAATGAACACCATGTACAGTGTAAAATTTCTTACTGTGCTAGTACGATTGGGACATGCTAGAAGGGTTATTTTCTTTTTTTGGGTTACACAGCGGATCAGAGCATGGCGCAAGCGTGCATGGTTTTTCTCTTTTTGTCTCCTTTGGATTCAGCCTGTTTTTTTCATACCATATTTCTTTTCTTTTCTTTTTCTTATATTACCCAGCATATATTGGATCTCGAGCTGGATGAACCGACAAACCCACTACGATTCACTCATTTGAATACTCTTTTCCTTTGTCACAAAAACGGTTTCCTTTATTGTTACTATGGAGGTTATTACACTGTGTTTTTAAAATATTCTTGTTATGCTTGATGGAGATACGGAGATATGGAGATATGATGGGACGAAACGAGGATCCCATAGAACGATTAATGAGGTAGTTTGATAAATACGAGGATAAATGATAAAAAGAAAAAGGGCTCCGCGCCATTCTAAACATTGACAACGTGACAAAATATGCGCTCGAATTCGAACATCATGTCCCCTTCCCAGATTTGGGGGCATCGATTTGATCCTGATACAAATTTCATTCGACTGAAGGAGGGCACACTGCCTGACTGCCCATGCCAAGAACTGGCCCATTATTCAGAGACGATCTTGGCATTGCCACCACAACTTCTCCTGCAATCGGCTCCTTCACGATATCTGGCTGCACATCACCTTCCCAGACCCATGTCCTCACTAATGTCGAGTTATCCTTCTTCCGAGAAATGTGCATGCGTTTCTCACCCATCCAAGAAGCGAAGCGGAGAAGGGGGTGCGCGCGCGCTGTGCCACCACGGGGCGAGATTATCCGTGAAGCGAGGACAAGGGATCATCGGACCAGTGGAGGCCCGGAATCAACATGGATGCCAAAAGAGACCGACGATGGATTGGGATCCCCTGGATATGTGGAATCACCTGGGCCAAAGGCCTGGGCGGTCTGTGGGATGGGGGGGTTATCATTAGCGGCATGCTAACGTCGAGCGAAGGCCACCGCCCCCCCAGAACGGTCGGTAAAAAAACAAGTGGTTCAAAGTCACCGCCTTTGACAGACAACCTGTCATATTTCTGATGGAGACCCTGCATGCTTCTACTGTATGCTGCTGTGGGGTGGGATGCATGGGGACCACACGCACCGTGGATTCGGACTTGGGCGTACGTGTTGCAGAGAAGCCTAGTGGAGGAACCAATATGACAATTCGCCTCTGGCGGTAAAAAGCTGACTTAGCTGCAGCGATAGTCTTCCGACTAGTTTCACGCCTCTCCATATTTCGAGACAATAACAATCCAGGGCGGACTTGCTCGCCATTGGATGGATCGCCTGGCGGGCGGCCCCGGACACATCCAAGTTGACTCGTCTGCTCGCCACGTCGCAACAACATGATGTGTAAACTAGACCCGACCGAAGCCGTCTTGCATGCTAAATGTACATGACTCTTTTCGTTCTCTCTCTCTCTCTCTTTTTTTTAGGTTCACCTAGATGGGGAGGGGATGCTCAATACGACGATGGTGGTTCGATGTCAGATGATGAGGGGGCGAGTCGGTGAGGGCGGATAAGTCACAATGAGGGAACGAACGCGCGGTAGTCTAACAAAGATTGCAGCATGCACGCAGATGCTTAGTTCACGAAATGGATCTTAAACTAGGGGTCTAGCTTCTTCAACCTCCAATGCGGGGAGCAGGCCGATCTTCTCCATGTCCGAGAGAGCTTCAAAGGCTGCCTCAATCGTATCGACGTACCCCGTCCACCCCAACCTCCTGGCTTTGTTCATGCTCACCGTCCCCGAAATCAAGAACAGGTACTCACCGATTCCCAGCGAGTCCTCAACCTTGTCGAAAGGGTTGACTTGGATTTTGTTTTGGGACTGCTTCTGTATGCTCTCCCAAGCTTCTATGTTCTCGGGCTGCCTGGCCCACTCGAGGAAGCTGAAACTTTGACTTATGTATGTGCTTGGCCCGTAGCCAAGAGGGCTTGTCTCTCCTCCTTTGATCTCAACCTTGAGAAGGTCTGGCTTGTCACTTGGTCCTACAACACCATTCTTGATGCCGTACCATCGACACAGCTCATGGAAGAAGCGATCCCAACTGATGAGGGTCCCATCCTCAGCGTTAAACGCTTGGTTCCCACAGCTTTCTTCCAAAACAGCCCATTCTGTGAGATAGCCAGTGAGACGCGCCGTCGAGACCGGAAATGGAGCGTGCCAAGTGTCCCATCCGCCTGGGAAAATTAGCGGAGCCTGTTTCTCTCGCTGAACTGCCGCGTAAACCCCAAGGGCGTACATAGAGCTCATCTGGGTGCTTTCTGTTGAGCCAAGAACTGCAAAGGGCCGGATCACGTTCCAATTGGTTCCTGGGTTGGCCTCACAGTAGGCGAATAGGGCATCTTCCTGTGGATAGTAGAAGTTTGGCCCCAGGTGCTTGGGCTGCGGGTCAGATTCGACGCACGGCTGTCGCATTCGACCATAATGGACACCGTAGTTCTTGCCTCCCGTTTGCAGCATGATGCGCTGAGGGTGAATGCCGGCAAGGGGGAGTGCCTCGAGGAAGTTTGAAAATAGCTTGGTATTGACCCGGACTAGCTCCTCAGCGTTTGACCAGATGTCCACCTCTTGGCTGGCCTTTGGTTGAACATAGGCATAAAAGAACACGTGACTCGCGGTCACATTTGCGGATTTAAATGTCTCAGCGATGTCTGCTCCCGAACTGAGAAGGTCAACGGGGACATGGCAGAGCCGCTCCCGCTGGCCAGGTTCTAGGAGGCTGAGGAGATTCTCTGATGGTGGCGTTCGCGAAAGGGCGTAGACCTTGTGCCATCTTGATGGTGACTCCAATAGGCACCGGATAGTGTTGAAGCCTGAAATACCAGTAGCCCCGGCGACTATTGCCGTTAGTCCAGTCACTGAAGGGTCGAAGTTGGGTAGGTTGCGGTAGATGCCGCTCTCCCGGAGTGGGAATTCCTTTGAAGATCGCATAGTTGAGGATAAAATGGTCACAATAATGTGTGGCGTACTAAACTTGGAATAACTGGAGGAATGCGAGAAGCGAAAAATCACATTTATCTATGACGGCGGGATGGATCAGGAACTACCTGCCGGCGGCAGAATGGTGGGCATAATGAGTGGGGAGCGAGCCTGTTGGCCATGACAAACGAATAGGAAATAGAACCTATCTGTGGCCCAATTATGCAATTGTTAGGAGACATGAAACCAAAGGCTGTATTATGTGGGCCACTATACCTGGTCCCTGAGAGTTGTGCAAAAAAAAAAGCTCTCTTCTAGCCAATGAGATTGAAGGACTTTTTAGACTTTGTTACACATTTATTTATCTGCGCTCGCTTAACCTGGGAGTCGGACGACTTGGAAGATAAGAATTTCGATACGCCGCAATTGCACGCGAAACTTGACGCAAAATGTCGCCATTTTATCACTCGGAAACTTAACTTTAATTATCCCCTGATCGCGCTCGGGTTTTCGGAATAACCGACTCTTAACTGAGTGAGTGGATCTGGGTACTTTTGTGCTCAATAAGTAGATAAGTTGATTCTTTGTAGAATAGGGTAGGTGCTATTGTACAGTGTCTCTATTGTAGTACACGTCTGATGCACTAGAGAGTAAGGTTGATTGGTTTATTCTACCCGAAGTTATACTTAGGTCGAAGATGGAACGGTGTTACTGCATAGTGATATCTTTGATTTTTCCCTTTTCTTGTTGCGTTCTTTTCAGAAAATGAATGATGAATCCACGAACAGCCCAGGAACATGCCACCATTATTAAATATCTTAATAAAATGCTGGGAGATGATGATGAATATTCTTGATTGGCGTATTGATCCATTGGCTGTGCCAGACAGCCGGATCTACGTATGGGTAACAAGAAAATGATGGTAAGCATAGTACCAATCAAAACTGCAGCAATGTTGAGACGGGGAGAGAGTCTGGAAGGAACTGAGTATGGATTTATCTAGGCACTGCTCGTGCCCTTGAAGGGGACAAGCCTGAGTATTGGAATCTGCGTTTCTATTTCGCCTAATGGTGGCCCAGTTTCTTACACCTTGCGGCTCTCTAAATATAGAATATTTAAGCTTGTTAATAATGTATTTAGCCTCATTACGAACGGAATTGCCCCATGTCGTGACTGTGAGAGGGATTAATTACCGCTCGGCAAAGATTCCGTGCGGGATCCTGATCACGTGGGCTTTACTCGATCTGTTCGAAACCCAGATGAATGCTCAAAATGACTTTAATACCTTCACAAAACAAAGAAATTGTCTGATCTTTTAGCAAATAAAAAGTTTTCAACGGAGGATAACTAAGTCTTATTGTAGGCTAGGCTTAAATTTTGGCAAGGGAAACAGGGAATAATTTTGTGACCAGAGGACACCAACGCTGATGCCATAGTCGGTCCAACAGTCAATAGTCCACTATCGCTGCTTGATCAAGCATGAGATTGCGCTTGAGATAGATTTTCAGTAATGCAGTAGCCTCACGTAAGAAGTTGACCATAGCAATATGACTGCCAAGACTATCGCGACATGATT
This sequence comes from Calonectria hongkongensis, assembly GCA_017140755.1. Classification (NCBI taxonomy): domain Eukaryota; kingdom Fungi; phylum Ascomycota; class Sordariomycetes; order Hypocreales; family Nectriaceae; genus Calonectria; species Calonectria hongkongensis. The sequence goes on from JAACJA010000018.1 coordinate 797,708, forward strand.
TTATTGCCCCGCGTTCGAACACGAATTGACAGGTATCAGATCCTTCCAAGCGCTTCCAGTGCTGAACTTAGGTGCGCCTAGATTAACTAGCAGCCAGAGGTGTGTAGGGACTTGTGACGTTCCTTTCTACTTCTTTCAGATCAATTCTCGTATTTCGGATTGTCGTGGTGGATTCGCTCAAGGTTAGATTTCCCCATTCTAGCATCCCCACTTTCATCCTCGTACTACTGAACCTACCATTGATTATTTGCCGCAACGGTTAACCTTATTCTTACTGAGATGTTGGCGTGCCCGAGTCGATTGAAGATTCACAGCTAAAGTTGTTTCATGGTCAGAAATGACACTAAATTAATCCCAAAATGCAGGCTAGAGTTTATTTTAATCGTTGGAATCTCAGCTAACGCCCATTACTCATACTCAACGATCATATCCTGTTCATAGCAGTCATAGCAACGGCAACCGTAATACTCCAACAAGTATAAGTATCTTGCGCTTCGTTCGTAATGTTCTTTTGAATCGACATCACACTATCGAATATTCTACAAACAAACAAACAATATCATTTGTTTAAAAGTTTACAACTCTACCTCCAACCCATCAAAATGAAGGCCACTATTTTTACCACTATCATCATGGCCATGTCGGCTATTGCCGCCCCTGTTGTTCAAGACACCCCCACCGACGTTGAGAAGTGTGAACCTCAGAAGATTTGCGCCCAGGTCGGAACCATTTGGACCAACCCCTGCCTAAGGGAACAGTGGGAGCAGAGGAAGCAGGCGTTGGGCCAGTAATGCCCTGCGGAGATATTGAGAAGCATTTCGGCAATGCAACCAAATTCGACAAGATACGCCACACTAGTGGAAAGACCATTGTACATTTAATTCTGATTTAATTTCTGAAGTTGTTGCCAATTTGGCATTGACATCTTTACTTTCAATACAACTTGATTATATTGATTTGAAATGAACCTGTGACTAAATTTAAGGCCTTTGATAATTATGTGCACTTTCCCGAATTGCTTAAATGACTTATGGTCAGATTAGATGCTGTTCGTCATGGATACAATAACACGTCGAGGGCCTTTATTCTTCCACGAAGAGAATTGAAACCAATCTTAAGTCTCTCAAATTAATCTAACTATCAAGACCCTCAATCACTCAAACGTAGCGGATGTTGGGTGTAGGAGGCTGCGTCATGTCTTGACCAAGAAAATAGTCTACATGATGAGACTGAATATAGCCCTTCAATGTCATGGCGTTGCGATATGCAGGATTATGCGCCAGCGTGTAGAGCCGGATATCCGTTGGCTTATCCGTCGTGAGGATGATGAGCTCGTCGTAGTCTGCATTGGTGAGAATTACCTCCTCACGCCAGTCTCCGAGGATATCACCAATAAAGCCAGGGTTTCTTCCAGTCGGGTTGATGGCGCCATAATCAGAAGCTTTGAGGAGCCGGGGGAGCTTGTTCGACGCAGTAGGATTTTCCCAGTCCCACTTCTCGATGCGACCGTCATTCCACAGCTCCATGAGTACATCTCCATCCCACCAGAGTCCTAGCTGAGGCCAAGGTGCCAACTCGGTATCATTTTGAGTGAGATCATTTGACTGTGCGTTATAGACACCTGAAAAGGACCAAACTTCCATTCCCGGATACCGTGGGTCAATATCGCCTGCCATGCCGCGTCCGACGTCACCGACACTGTCCCCATAGTGTTCCCAGATAATGGTACCGTCAGTTGCGTCGTAATAGTACTCATAAAGCAGGCTTGGGTTATCCTGTTGTATGCCGTAACCTTGCAAACCTGTACGGTCTGGGTCCATCTTTGCAATATGATAACGGTCGCCGTGCACAATGCCTTCTGGGCCTAGAAGATATCGGACGCTACCATCACCATTGAGCATGAAGCCAATCTCGCTGATTTCGTCTTTCCCATCACCATCAACATCAATGATACGAGTGTTATGTCCATCAGGTGCGTCTTGATCCCCGCGCAGCCACTTCCACTCCATGGTAACATCGGTTCCATCAAATGTCCAGGCAGCCATGATGAGATTGAAATCGCCAGAGTCTTGGCGGTTCTTCATGTAGGTGACCAGGTGCGGTCGCTCGCCATCCAAGTAACCGACACCAAACCGGGCCGCCAAGGGACCGTCAGAGATGTAGTCAGTTGGAACTTGGGCGCTCGCTCGGAGTGCTCCAGTCTTGCCGTCGAGAATTGCAATAAACTGCTCATCATCACCGTCGCCTCCATCAAATGTTTCTCCGTCGCCAAATACCACACCATTGGCGATGCGAACAGCAACCTCGGCAAGCCCATCGCTGTCAAAATCGTAAACGGTAGCGCCATCCCAGTGCCCAACGTCGAGTGTTGAAGATCCTGGCTCAATGTTGTTCTGGTTCTCGCTGTTTGGACCCATGTTGATTTCCCACAAGAATGTGCCATCACTGCTGTAAGCCTCCAGTATCTGAGGGGATGTTTGCCGATCAATCAAAAAGTCGTAGTTACCGTCTCCATCCAGATCACCAACCCAAACGAATTTGATTTGGCCACCCGATTTGATCGGGATTCGAACAATTGGCTCCTCTGCACTATTGGCAGCAAGTGTGAATTTATTGCTGGCACTGCCCTCTTTGCCATCTACCACAGCGCGAACATGGTAAGTGTTAGACTCTTCCAGATTGGCACTTGAGTCGACAAAATTAGTCCCACCAGTCAAGACGTCGTCGTTGAGGCGATCTGAACCACGGTAGACATTGAAACCAATATCATCCGAATCAAGACCAAGTAGGCGCCAGCTGACTAGAACAGCAGTCTCATTTGAGCGTACTGCGACAACGCCGCGGCTGAGCGTCTCCATTGGTCGCGCCGCAGCTCGAACCAGTGGTGCCATGAAAATCATGGTCACTGGAGCCACGGCTCTGAGTACAGAGAGGAACAACATCGTTGCCGCCGGCGTAGAGAATGCTAATTTTTGCAAGTGTAAATAAGTGAGACGATTTGTTGGGGGCTTTAATTCTCGAAAAATTTCCACTGTTTCTCAAGCTAGGCGTTGCTGCGCATGCCCTAGTCGCTTGTCACCATGCAAATTTATTCACAACGGCGTATTGTTATATATTATCCAAACAGATTGCCTTCTTCGATTCGGATTTATGTTTTCGGGATATCGTCTTCGGGATAATGGTCTCGGGCGCTCACTAAGTTCTCCGAGAAAGGTTGTAGGCGGGAATAGGCTTTTTGCTATTGGAGGGAAAATGCCCACTTTTGGAGAATGACCTATCATCCCTGTCTCAAGACCCCTGTAGGAATCCCAATCTTTCCATGATTTACACGTCAAATTAGCCATCTCGTCAAAGTAAGGACCGAGAGAATGTCTCATATATACAACATGTGGAGAAGATTGATAAAAAAGCCGTATGATTGAGGGTTTCGGCCTAATAGTATACAGTTCAGTTTATCACTAGCATAAAACGGCTCTGAGAACTAGACACTTAGAAAAAGAACATTTGTTTATTAACCCTTTTTATCAACTCAAATCCTAGAAACTCTTCAGGCGAGGGTCATATCACGTTTACGAGGCCCGATTTATTCGAAACCCTTGCCCCAGGAGTTGTATAACCTCGAGCCTCCGTCGCTGCGGAAAATCTCAATGTAAGGTTCCTCGCTGGACAAGATCAACTTTGCACCAGGGTTTCCCTCTGTGCCTAAGCCCCACAGGGAGCTACCGTTCGTGCTGTACGATACAAGGTTGCCATCCTCCTGGAAGCTCAAGTTGCGGCCAGTAGCCGGATTTTTCTGGGCGACATAAAATAAACGAACCGCGCCACTCTGGCCATTCTTGTATACAGCAAGGTTTCCATCTGGGTGATAGACAAAGTACACGCCATTGTCGAAGCGCAGAAAGTTGTCATGAGTAGCCGGGACATTGAAAGAACCGCCTTTGAAGGTGACAGAGTATCCTGAATTTTGTTAGTCGCGTCATGCAACTGGTTCACAAGACTAAACTTACTTGATGAAGCCGCTTTAAATAAACCAATTTGAAGTTCAGGTTTAGGCTCAATTAACACCTGTTGATCTGTGAGGGAGCATAATTGCTCTTGAGGTGCTACAGCACCCCTGACTGCACTGGTGTTAGAAGTCTTGTAGAAAACAACGCCCGTTTTGACGACACCAGTCCAAGGATCCTGGCCTATTGTCTGGTCGTTGAGAGCGACGCGACGGGAAGGTATCTGGTTCTGAGTTGCCTCGTAGTCCAGCTTAATCTGTTGATCGACATATAGAAGTTTGGCTTCCTCATTGAAAACCTTGCCTCCATAGACGACAGTAATTATGGACCATGATTCTTTAGTCCATGGCCGAGTTTTGACCATGGTATGATTCGATGTCTCGGTAACCTGAATGGAATCTGTAGCCTGCTTGTCATAATTGGCGGAACACACTCGCATAGGTCCGTCACCGTACTGGTAGATGAAGGACAGATTCTTAATGAAATTGCCCTTGATGTTTTTGTAAACAGCGCTGCTTGCGAGTGCATCAATCTCGTTGCGAGGAAGATTCAATGTTGTATCATCTTTGACACGGCCCTGCAGTGTCTCCGTCACGTCCTGAAGACCGCAGATAGCAGAAAGAATCTTGAGCTTCTTGGGACCCTTAGCAAGCAAGTCAAGGTTATCATTAGTAGGTGCAATGGGGATTGCTGCCGTGCCCGACTTTGCGACAGAGGCATCTTCTTGATCACTTGCTAGAGGACTAGTTCTGATGGGTAAAAGTTCTCCCCATACCTCTGGTGCAATAAGCGCGCTCAGATCAATTTTTATGCCGTCTGTTTCATCTTCAGAGGGAGCTGATGCTTTTGTCTCTTCAGTCTTTGCGATGGTTCCTGAAGTTGCAGGCTTAGTTGAAGTGGTCGTGTCGTAAATGACCTTGGATTCTGGGCCTTCTGCGATAGCATCGTCCATAATCTGTCGGACCAATTCATTTCTAGAAATAACCTTAAAGCTGTTTTTCTGAGAAAGGAGCTCAGGATTTTTCGATAACACATTGACCTAGTAGCTAGTTAGCCTAGTTTGAATTTAATCGATGAATCGAACTTACAACAGCGACAATTTTGTTCATCTCATTCCGCAAGGCGGTTCGAACAGCTACAAGAGTGCCTATATGGACAGGAATAGACTTGGACTTGGTTCCCTTGGCTGTTCTGGGTCAGCAATGACAAAAGTGGCTAAGGGATTGGCGCTGCATACTGTATTGGTCACCATTGCTAATAATGTCTTGGACCTTCTTCAAGAGCTGCTTGTACTCCATAAAATTGTTGAAAAGCTCAGCTGTGTAGGATGCAATGGCGTCGTACTCGAGTGTTTTCGAGTTATACTTGACAACAGCCTCGTTGAAGCTCCGGTTTGCCTTATACTTGGTCAATATGGCCCTGGAGTAGTCAGCGGAAATATTCTATATTTGCGATCGTGGTTGTGTACCATGTCTTCTGTGGAGTCTTTGCTACATTTGCGGGAAATGCAGCTGCAGCTTGATAGACTGAATCAATGTCCCAAGTGGTCCTGGCATCCTTGACCTGGCCACCGCCCATCCAGTTCACCGAGATGGTGACCTCGGACTCCTTAACTGCATTAGAACTAGAGAGACCATTCGAGTTGTACGAATCTAGCGAAAAGTCATCAGACTCGGATGTCTTAGTCATCTTCTTGATCCTGTAAGGGTTAGTGAAGTCCATATCTCAATCGTTTTTGCACTCACGATCGGACCACGCTATTTGTCTTGCTTCGATCAAGACTGCGCATCGAGATGATACTGCTGAAATCACCACCCTCAATGAATCCTAAACCAGGTTAACAACGACCTAATAAAATAGTTGGTAAGACATGGTCATACCTGAAATGTAGCAATCTCCAAAAGCGTCATTAAAGGCGGCGGTTCCAGGAACAACATCTTTCATTTCCACGAATTTGGCAGTGTCCTTGACAGTCGTGGTCTGATTGATGACTTGGACAGACACAATAAGATTGATATCGGATGACTTGATCTTGTCCTCGTCGATGGAGTTTCCATTTCCAGCTACCTCAATAGTACCTTTCTGAATGGCAGAGCTGTATGAAATGTTCATCGAACTGACAATATCGGAAAGACGCTCGACAAATTTGGACGAATAAGTAACGACTTGAGAAGGGTTGTCTGTCTTGACCTTGTCCTGGTCCTTAACCTCAACAGCACCATCAATGCACATGGTCTGAGTGTAGGAGTTGAAGCCCATGCCCTAATTCTGGTTAGTGTCTGTTTTTTGACAGGTCCTGGAGGATGATTACCAGACGCATGGAGTCATTGTAAGGTGCTAATAGGAGCGACATTGTCACGGCTCTACCCTATCGGATAATGAATATTGTGATGGAGATTCAGACCGATGAAGGATGAGGGAATGAAGAATTGCAGCTACTCTTCTTGATATTTCTCCAAAGCTAGAAATACGTAGGTCTTGTTATTTTTAGTCAGTCAGCGCGCTTATTGGCTAACATTTTTACGAGGTCAATATTTGCCCTAGTGACCAGCCATCGTCCTGATTCAGAAAGTTACGGGTCGCCAAAAGCAATATCACAGTGGGCCTTACCGCATGCCGCTTCTCAGCCGTCTCCGGGGCTTACTCCTTTTCAACCTGGCATTGAAAATGACAAGGTGGATGGTTGTGATTCGTGATGTTTCTCGGCAAGTTGCGGGGTTAGGTTGACTATCGAAAAAGCCTATGCAAGCTCGGATGGATAGTAAGCTTACAAAGAAGGCGGTCCGAGCCTTTCCGTTGTCTAGACCTGGCTGGTTGAAGGCCAAGATTAATAGTCTATCTGTGAAATGGGTTCCGTTCAGCTGGCCTGCCGCGATGGTCGCCAGGTTGAGGCCTCTGGTCCTCTCGGCTAATATCAACTGCATGACCAGCCGCGGGAGTGCCGGGGTTTAGTGGACCCGAGGCCATTTTCATAGGCTGCGATGCAGCGTTTGCTGGCAGTCTTTGGCGCTATTGAAATTTAGTTCACCCACTCAATAAGCAAGCCCCGCTCCGTGTCTGTGATATGCGACATTCGTATCGATCAGCTGGTGTCATTTATTGACAACAATGCTGCGAATAGACATTGTGGCGTTCCAAAAGGCCTTGAAAATAAGAGCTGAAATGTCATCGAATCCACATGAACATAAGGCGGAATCGAAAGGACCCGAGGCACGATTTACTAGGACTTCGGTGCACAGTTTGAAGGCATTTCATTCATTCATTGTCCACTCCCATTTCTCTCGACTAGCCTTGCAATATCACAACCTTAGCAACCATAGATCTCCCCTTGTCCAAAATGGCAGAATTTGAAGGAGGGCCTGCTGGAAAAGATACGACGCACGACATTGGCAAGCACTCGACACCGCAGCAACCAACGACCAAACAATCAGATCAAGACGCTAGCATGCAACCTAAACCTGGAAATACTCAGGTTGGGCAAATCAAGGGCGACCAACAAGATGTTCAACCTGAAGAAGATCCCAAAAAGGGCAAAACAGAGCCAGTTACAGAAACAAAGCAGACACCGGCCACTCCTACTAGCATTCTCAAAAACCGACCATTCATCATCAAAGGTGTTAAGTACAATGACGGCGAAAACGGTGGTGATGTCACCGGAAGTATCTTGTCTCAGAGTCTGGACAAGATGTCCAAGCCTCCTGGTCGTGCCGACGCTACCTTGTTGACCTTGGCCGGTCTACGCAAACTTGTACCTGGAATGTCTCGCTTTGCTGCCATAGAGAAGTTTTGCACTCCTTCAGGCACACTGATCGACGACGAAAGCATTTTATTTGTGGAATATCTTGAGCTGGAGGGATTTGAGGAGCCAACTGGATTTGGCGTCCCCAGCATCAAAGTCTTCTTCCGTGGGACAGACATCGGTGAATCTTCTGGTGAACCTGCCGCCGAAGCTGAATCTTCTGAAGCAAACGATGCTGACGAGAGTTCACCTGCTGATGAAGAGTCCTCAGCGCAATCAGAGGGCGCTAAAACTCTTGAGCTTCTCAAAAAGTCAAAAACTGAGCTCACTGAGCTCATCAAGGACTATAAAGTCGAAAAGAATGACAACCATGATACTGCTGGTGTCCTCAATGAAAATGAGTGGGCCGTTGTTCTCCGCAACTGCGCGGTGTTTTATGGCTGGATCATCGAGCCCCATACCAAACGCATCGTGCGGGCTCCCAAACCTGCATTTCGACTCCGATCCAAAGTTGATCAACAGGCAGTCTCAAAGATACCGGATTTTGCCGAAAAGCCCAAGGTGTTGAAAGACAGTACTTCTGAAGAAAAAGCTGGCAGCTCGGGCGCCGATGCAGGAACTGACGACGATTCCAGTGGCAATGTTGAAGCCATCGTTCCAAAGTCTGACCGTGGTATTCCCAATTTCCGCGTCAATGACGACTCCCGCATTGAAATTACAGCCCACGAAGACGAGCTCACTGTCTCCATGGCCCGCAGTGATTTTAGCGAGAAGTCAACTGAGGCCTCTGTCAGCGCCAGCTATTGGGGTATTTCGGCCAGCATGAGCGCCTCGCATTCTACAAGTAAATCTAGCACATCCAAGAGCATGAACAACACCATGACTCGAACTCTTATTGGACGGTATATGTTCCCGCGTTGCGATTTGATTCTGTGGCCCGACGAGATGGAGCCTACGCCAGACTTGGCTGAACTCATCGACGAGATCCGTCGCACCAAGAGTATCAAGGCACTTCGGAAACTCCAGGCCGAATATGGTCATCTTTTCTGTCAGAACTTAACTCTGGGTGGTCGTCTTCTTTCGACTAAAATTGTCACCACATCGGAACACCAGCAGCTTGAGGAACGCAAGCAGTCGTTCAAGACAAGTATCGGGGCCTCTATTTCCGGAGGTTTTGCTGGTTTCTCGGCTAGCGCTAGCTTCAAGAACACAAACGCCGGAGGGAGCGAGAGCGTCAACGAAACTTCCAGTCGATCCCAGGATGAGACCAATGTGTTTGAGGCTGTTGGAGGAGATACTATCCTGGCTACTAATCCAGTGGGCTGGAGTGGAACTGTCGGAGATCACACTCTTTGGCGTGTCATTAATGTAGGTTACACCATTCTTCGTTTGCTTTCGGTCGCTAACCTTATTTCAGCGCGATGGCCTTACTTCGCTTATAGAGATACTCTCGGATATGCCCGGCTACGAAGCAGTCCAGTCTTGGTTTGTTCAGGCTGTACCAGCCCTGAGCCGCTATATGGTCCTCGACGAATCTCATCAGTGCAAAGCTCGGCTTCGCGTCACATCTCCCACCAATGCATTGAGTATTTTTAATGCCGGTAATAATGTGTCATATTACCTCGGCCATGACGCAGATGGTCCAGCAGGTGATCAATTCAGCGGGTGTGTTACGCCGCGTCTTAACTTGGTCAATACCTCAACTCAGTATTACTGGCTTCGTATCGATGCAGAGAAAGACATTAGCATCTTTCATCCAGCTACCTACCGTGCTCCGGCGATTTTTGGATATGAAAACTTTCAAGTTGGAAACAACAAATTTGGTTCACAGTATGACAAGGAGTTTGTGAAGACTGAATGGGATATTATCGCACCATTTGACGAAGAAGTAAGTTCTGGAACCGTTTGATCCCGCATACCAGGAGGTACTGATAAATTCGCTAGCTCAAACACGGTACTAGAGTTATCCTCCGCTCTTGCAGATATTCCCAAGACCCATCACCAGGTGAAGAGGCCACTACGCTTAACAAAAGTCACATGATCGTTTTCCGAAATGCCGAGGGCGAGTTTTTACCAGCCATGTCTGACTCAGACGAATACCAATATTGGCGTATCCTGAAAACAGACCCATCAGGAGGGAAGCATATTAAGCCCGGTGATAGCATACGCCTGTGCTGGGACTTTAGTGACCAAACCACCGGCTGGCGTGACTTTACGGAGGATACATTTGGTCGACGGCAAGTTGGGGCGCCCCCCAACGCCTCTGGCCCACTGTTTCTCAAGGTCCCCTGGCCCAGGTTTGAAAGGAAAGGTACTCCAACTGCGATGATCATGTCACCTGAAGGCGGTACCGAGCCGTTTAAAACGGCTGTAAACATCGACCGAGAGGGTACTCTTACGAGCGTCGAGTATTGTCTACAGGACCTTCAACTCCGCATAGACAATGTCACTAATGATGGTCGCGGTGATTCTGAAGAATACTTGCTGCACGGTGTGAAGCAGAAGGAAGGAGCACAGTATTACATCAATATCAGAAATATGGGCACTCCAATGCAAATGCGTCGGTCCATGTTTTGGTTTGGATTACAACATTAAGCTTGACCGGTACACTAAATATACAAAGGCCTTACCCTGAGTAAGAAGGCATATTCAGTATCAATGAAAATATGTATTTCTCGATAAATCTTGGTGCGATGAAATTAATTTCTGGTTTTAGAGGTGCAGACGTGAAAGACTGCAATACAATGACATGCGCTACCCTTGACGAAATGACATAAATGCTAATAAATGTCAACCTTGTAATAAAAGTGCCAAGACCACTCCTAGTTCTCTAAAATAGAACAGCCACAGCTTATAGTTTCCTTTTCTGGAGTTCCCATAATTAATGTGATTGAAGCCATATCTTTAAGCCCACAGTTTGATTGTCTCGCTATCACAAAACTGGCAGACTAAAAAAACGTTTCTCCCAACGACCCGGGGCCTCCTTACTACATTATTTTCTTTGCAGATTCCGCACGTCCATGCGAATCGGAATTCATTTTCATTCTGCGATTGAGTGCCTTGGGCGCCCATTGTTGACTGGCTGATGTACTCTTCGTGCCGGGTGAAAAAGGGACCCAGTGGTTGATCTATGATGATGGGCACCCATGGAATCTCCTCGCCTGTATCAAAGTTTTCTTGTGTTGGGGCCTCTTTACCTCCGAAGTCGGGAGAGTGCGCAGACAATCCAACACGGTCCGATGCAAAATTATGTTTGATTTGAGAGAGAACATTTCGGAGTGGAACAGTCAAAGCATGGCCCAACGGGTTACTTCCTACAACATGGCCATAAATCTCGTTCGTTTCTTGGTCAACAACAACTGAGCCACATTCTCCTCGTTCGAGTTCTTCCAAAGAAATTAGCCTTAATTGACTTACTACTAGCATTGTGGACCATTACTACCTTTGTGGTCATCCAGTATGGTTGTTAGAACCTCACAATCTTCTTGTTCGGCTGGAGAACCTAAGAAACTTGTGTTGTACCGCATCCGACCAGAAAGCACCCCACGGACAGCAGAAACCATTTTGACTGGCGTCAAATGCTTTGGCGGCTTGTCTCTTATGGAGTCAAGAATGGTTGGCGCGGCGTCTTTGCCATCAAGAAAGAAGAGGTTTGTTGGTTTTGCTTCCCATATAGTATGAGGTAATTCGGTAACTGGCCGAGTTAGACACCAGTCTAGATAAGAGTCTGATGGATTTGATTCGATTGGAGGCACAAGCCTCTCCCAATCTTCCACATTTTTGGCCGTGTTCGTAAGTGAAATCAAAGTCCCGGTGGCTTGTGTGGAGTAATTTAAATCGTCGTCTGATTGATCTGTGAATTCGTATTCATCGTCATCATTCTCCGAAGGATAATTAGAATCCTCCCCACAAAATATATCCGACGAAGCTTCACTGTGAATTTCTAGGCTTTTGAAAGGAACCGTAATATTGATTCCAGCTTTAGAGGCGACATTTGAATCAAAGATATGATTGACAGTCATATATGCATATATTTCACCAATGTGAATCAGTACGCCTAATGTGGCAAATGAGCCTTCATGCTCAACTAGCCCGCCGCAGTAAGTCTCTGCAGTTTCAAAGTAGGCGAGTATTTGATCATCCGATGCCCTTCTGCTCACTGGATTACTCTTTGTCTGAAAGTAAACCAATTTGAAGGACGGTATGTGAGAGTCTTCGTCAGCGCATGAATTTGTGGCATTGCAACGTAGCTTTTCCTTTGCCCTTTTCTTAAAAATAGACTGAAGTGAGTTGATTTCCTTGCAGCTACAATGACAATAGATCACAATACTAGGGATTGCATTATCTGGACACGTGCCTACCATATATGTATCGAATTTAATCCGCGGTGAAATGATTGGGAGACTTTTATTCGCTTGGTTTCTTAATTCCCCTTGAACGAATCGAAATCGCGCATCATATTCTTCTTCATTCCAGCGGCCCAGACGTACCGGAGCATTTGGGTAGATATAGTTCTTCTCTTTGCTACCGGGGACAGCTACGGGGTTACCAAACAAATCTTCTTTATTTGGTGTATTGCTGGAAGAAGGAACGCTGGAACGTGTTCGTTGATCGGCCGATTCTAGAATATTGTCCTTTACTGTTACAAGCTGGATACGCGGAGTAGCCGACCCTGCTGATTCTTCTTGGGATTCCAGCGTCCTGTTTGTATCGCTGATGGATTCGTCCGGGTTATCACAGCCAGTTCCTGATTTTCGGCTTGATGGGTCTGAAGCGTACAGATGTGAGTTATTAACGAGTAAATGAGAAAGGCAAGAACATATTATACAGAGCAGGGAGATGAAAGTACTGGAAACCGAACCTTGGTGCTGTTTCCCTTGTAAGGGCCCTGGATCACTCGAAGGCTTTTTCGAAATCGGCGCTTGCACTTTCGCCATGGCATCCGTCAACAGGATATCGTATTTGGATGAAGAGATGTAATTGAGGACAGGATAGTAACTAAAAGACTTAAATTTCACTGGATAGGAATGGAGCTTCTTGCGAGCTCTTTCGTTGCAGTCTAACAGCGCCAGTCGTACTTTGGCGTTAGCTGATGACTCGGAAGCATTGCATGATGCGATTACGACCTGAGATAAAATTGGATGAAGTTATTTTTCACGTGATATTACGACACCTAACCGTTCTGATTGGAAAGAAAATAGTTGCTGTCGTCAGCCGCACTTGGGCGTACTCCAAGCCGGCTGAATATTCAGCCCCGCTTTTGCACTTTCAGGGATTAGGCAACTCTCTCATGATCAGTTTTTTGTCCTTTGAAACCATCAAAAGAATCTACTTTTTACATGAAAGTTTGACGCACGCAAGTTTTAATGTTTAAACGTTTGCTTTAGTTTCCGACTATATTTTGTAGGATGAGCACCAGCATTGAAGACAGAGCGTACATCGCTGCTGAATTTCTTGGCCCAAAACGACGGAAATTCGATTCATACTTTGAGGTATACGATGAGTTAATTGACAGCAACACCCATTTTATACAAATCGATCAACAAAGAAGCGGTGACCCCGCCCCTTTAGACCATCATGACGTACTTCTAGCAGCACAAGTCATAAAACGCGACCCGGGAACTACCCTCAAGAGTATGATTGAAGAGTTCCAAAAAGAATCAAAAAAGAAATTCACGCAAGGAAGTGCCAGGATTGGTCTTCTTATTGCTACTCGCGCGATGTTTATGCTTGAGCCTGCGGTAAATGATAGCCCTAGGGGAAAATATCAGCATCTTTCATGGCAACCAAACGAGTCACTTTACGAATTTGTTTCGAGATGCTTCCCCAAGACTCAGGATGCATCGGAAAGGGCTGTTGAGGTTTTAGAAAACAAACGTCTATTGAAGGCTTGGAAATTGCAATCCAGGCTCCGAGTAAACTTTGCAAAAACAGACGATCTTACTCAACATTTAGTATTCGACCCCGAGAACAACATCTTGTATCTTTTTCACCATACTTCGTACTTGAAAGCACAACTGGATCGCCTATTGTCTTGCAATATGGAAAAGGACACGCAGCTATTGACTTGTCTTCAAAGGTTTGTGGCAGCAATAAATCTTGGTGTCGATGGACAGAACATTTACATGTTTCAGCGGTTCGCTTCCTCCCCAATTACTCGCTGAGACACTACACTCACTGCAAGAAATATTATTTCATTGGGGTGATGAGAGATCTGAAAAGATTTTACATCGCCTCATTAGCAGGGAAGGATTTGACGTAGACTGTACCGAACCGGAGGGGCTCAAAATGTTCGATACCAACAACTTGGAATATATTTACTGGGGTGAAAGGCTAGCTATTTTGCATGATCTGATTAGAGATCGACCGCCGCGGACTAAATTCGAGAGATGGATAAAGTGGCAAACCTCTGAGAGTAATGCATTTGCGGTCGCTCTCATAGCATTATTGATATCAATTATTGTTGGGGTTCTTTCTCTTGGGCTCTCCGCGCTGCAGGTGTGGATCTCTTGGAAAGCTTGGAAAGCTTCACTCGAATAGACAAGACCCCCAGAAACTTGATAATGGGGTTCTTGATCACTATTTAGAACGTACCACCAAGTCTTAGGATATCATATGTCGACTTATAAAGAATCATCTTTTAATAAATTCTTTTTTAGTTGATATTTAGCTCAATGAAGACTAAATCGAAGCAGACTTAACTACAAAAAAAGGAAACAGAACAAAAGAAGGATAAAAGAGAAGGTGGGAGACAAGAGGAGAATAAGGAGATGATGAATGAAACCTAAGATGGTTGCATACAGCGAGTGAGTGGAGGCTAGAATGAATTTGACCAAATTCAAGTCAAGGGTTTAAGTACAAAGCTAGCTATAATACTCCATCCATTCATTCTCCTCGAACCATGGCAGAAGGTCAACCCCTACCAGACAAGACATAAAGGCAGAAGGTGGCAATAGTGCATGTACTGAGTATTTTGTTCGCCATTTCAGGATCTTCATTCGAGAGATTTGAGGCCCTCCTGAAAGCGGCCATCAAGCTTGACAACGAGTTTCTGTGCCTGATCTCGGATTTCAGGACTCGCCAAACCGATCAGTCCTACTGCAACTCTAGAGCTGACGTTGCTTAGAGTATTAACAATGAGAACAGCGACTTGTGTGCCTGTGTCGGGAAGCGACCCTATGATAGGAAGGTTTGACATGAATTGTCCAGCGACGGGGAATTTGTCGAGAATAGTTCCCACTAAAGGAACATTATTGGCGAGAGAAATTGAATCCATTTTGGGTTTGAGATTGACCACAACCTGAATTGTTTTATCGATCTCATCCACGACAGTTTCGCCCGCATGAAGCGTTTCTTTTTCCATTTGTAGAGTCCGGGTCTTGACATCGCTGGGAAGGATCTGGCAGGAGGACCCTGTAGCTAGAGAATAGACAGTTTGTACTTTTCGGAGAACTGGGACGCAAGTTGTAATCCCGCCATTCCAATTAGAAAGTTCGACACGTAAATCAACGACAGCTCCCTGAACCTTTGTCAAACAGTCAATATCTTTTTGAGTGGCAATGACAGCCACCATAAGGGCCATCAGAGGAAGAAAAGTAAAACGCATAATGAATGAAGTGTAAAAGGCCCAGCTATACGCGATATAGTGAACCAAATTAGATCACGCCACAATGGTGTGGTTTGTAACGACAGAAGCCAAATGGAATATTAGCTTGGTATTTATGTTACAGAGTGGAGATGTATTAAGAAACCTACTAATTTTGAGAGTGTCATGTGGATTGGTCCGGCATGCACCGAGGACTATCCATTTGATAGACATGGTTCCCAAACTCGCCTAATGCATACTACCGCCTCTAATTCGCGACACGGAGGTACGAGAGTGTTCAGATATTTCCATGTGATGCTGTTAACTTAGAAATACGGGATCTATCAGACGGCATGGCCGCTAAGTTAGATATAGGTAGAATGCAATACATAGAATTTCCTGTTTGGGTTAAATGGGACAGAATCCAGGAGGTGACGCCGAGGGTTTCGAGAAAAATTCGGTGCGAGCTCTGTGGATCGACCGGCTATCGGTCGATGCGGGAATTATCTCATTTGCTAGTTGGATCAACCTTACCGCGGATGAATTTGGGCTTGCTATTCGACCGAGACACGGCACCAAACACGTATCACACGGCAGGAGTTATGCGTCGCTTGGCAGAAAATCTCACATTAGCCGTTGTCAAGAGCGCCAAACTAAATGTCATTAGTCATATTGAACCCCGATTTGGATAGTACACACAGGAGTGGCGATTCATTTAGATCAACATGACAGCACGGCCTCGCATAACTAAAACACGGCTCGCTAGTCTTGACGCCACGGGAATATCCGTGCAAGAATATCAGATTCTTTTCTTTTTGAATCCAGCGATGTCGTAATTTTATGTGAACACGCTAGTTTCCTCTCTCGAGGGAATGGTCCTCATTAAGATTAAAACTACTTGTCCTTAAACATCCCACACATCGACGTCGGACTTTCTGGAGACATCGGTTGCTTCCTACCTACTTGTCAATATCTGCGTCAGATACAAAGAATCATGCCTTCAAACACAAGCTCACAAGCACCAATTGCCGTCATAGGCATGGGATTGAGGCTGCCAGGCGGCGTGTCAACATCCGAGGAATTTTGGGACTTACTTATTAGCAAGAGGGACGGTAAATGTCGTGTCCCTGCTAACCGATATAACGTGGGCGCCTTTCATGGAGACATGGTACATTGCCAAAAGGTCGCTACGGAATATGGATACTTTCTCGAGGATGTCAATATCAAATCTTTCGATGCTTCTTTCTTCTCAGCCAAGCGTATAGAAGTGGAATCATGCGATCCCCAACAACGCCTCCTCCTCGAGGTTGTTTGGGAGTGCATGGAGAATGCGGGCCAAATAAACTTACGTGGGGCTGATACGGGTGTATTTGTTGGGGTGTTTGGCGAAGATTGGCACAATGTGCTTCACATGGATCCTCAAAAGTCCAACCCTTACCGTGCGTTTTCTGCCGCCGACTACGCCATCTCTAACCGACTATCCTACGAATACGATTTTAGAGGTCCCAGGTATGCCTTTTTTATTTTGAACCGTGATGACTATTTCTCTAAAATTTGGCGATAGCATGACAATTCGGACTGCATGTTCCTCTTCTATGTATAGCCTGCACCTTGCTTGTCAAGCATTGCGCAATGGTGACTGCTCCACTGCCATAGTGGCGGGTACAAGCCTTATCCTGGAGCCTTCCATGACAATGGATATGTCGAGACAGGGGGTTATATCCCCAACAGGGTCTAGTAAGACTTTCGATGCATCTGCAGATGGATTCGCAAGAGGCGAGGCGGTAAATGCCATTTTGATCAAACCGTTGGAGGATGCGATCCGAGATGGTGACCCAATTCGAGCGGTAATCAGAGGATTATCCGTTAATTCAGATGGGAGAACATCTACATTTGGCTCACCTAGCACTGAGGCTCAGATAAACCTAATTCGCCAAGCGTATGAGGCAGCAGGGATAAAGGATGTAGCCCAAACACCTTTTGTTGAATGCCATGGCACAGGAACCCCAGTGGGCGACCCTCTTGAAGCAGCAGCTGTAGGGGCAGTGTTTAGTGGTATCGACACATACATTGGATCTGTAAGCTCACGCGGGAAAAATAAGATTTGTGGAAACATTTTCTAATATCAGCAGGTCAAACCTAACATAGGCCACACTGAAGGAGCCTCAGGTTTGAATAGTGTGATCAAAGCGATTCTTGCTTTGGAACACGAGACCATTCCTCCTAACATCAAATTTTCAGATCCAAACCCAAAGAGTGAGTCCTTAAAATTCCTCAGATGATTTATTTTATTTGATTGACACCTCCACAGTTGCCTTTGAAGATCAAATGCTACACGTCCCTGTGGAACCAATTCCATGGCCCGAGAATCGTCCACTTCGAATAAGTGTTAACTGTTTTGGTATCGGGGGTGCTAACGCCCATGTGGGTACTGTCTCTGGAAAGTCATATTACCGAATACTGATTTAGCCTTTAAAAATAGGTAATACTCGACTCGGCAGCCTCATTTGGAATTTTAAAGCCTGTACTTCATCAGCAGCACCGCAAGCTTGAGAATTCAACAGATGATGAAACCCCCGCTTTGTCTACTGATATATGCAATGATGCTGATAGAGTAGATGCATCCTCTATTGAAGGTTCAGACGATTCTATTGACAGGGCATCTAGTCCTAGCAATTCTCTTGATAGGAGTGACGAGAAGATTTATGATGAAGCTAGACAGAAAGTCAAACCAAAGCCGTATGCCGATGAGAACACTTCTAGGCAAGGTGATATTCAAAAGGGAGCAACGACGGGGCTTCCGAAGCTAATTCTTGTCACTGCTGGCAACGAAGCTTCACTCACAAAGCGAGTGGATAACTTACGTCGGTATATTGAATGCCGACCAACATCCAAGAATGATGTTGCATACACTTTTGGTCTGCACAGAATCCATCTTCCCTGTCGAACCTTCTGCACTGTAAAAGACGATATGGAGACAAAATTGGAATTCAGCACCTTCCAAAAAGTCCTCAACCCGTTCAAAACAAAAGTGAAACTTGCTTTCGTCTTTACTGGCCAGGGTGCGCAATGGGCTGGTATGGGAAAAGCCCTTCTTTTCGCCAGCCCATCTTTCCTTGATGATATAAGAAGCATGGATCTGATTCTGCAGACGCTGCAAAATCCACCAAAATGGAAAATTGAAGGTTTGAACCCGATGTCCTCTGATTGTATTGTGCTAACGTCATATGACAGAACTTTTGTGCTCCGAGGAAGATAGTCTGAACGATTGTCTTGCCAAAGCAGAATTTTCCCAGCCTCTTTGCACAGCTATTCAGCTTGCGTTGGTAAACTTCCTCCAAAGTTGTGGCGTTGAGCCTAGTGTGGTTATTGGCCACTCAAGCGGCGAAATAGCTGCTGCCTATTCTGCTCGAGGAATGACAATGGAGGAAGCCATTGTATGTGCATATCTTCGAGGAGTTGCCACTATGCATCAACATCGGGCAGGCAGTATGGCGGCCATTGGCATGTCTCGCGATGAGACCCTGGCTTACCTTACAAAAGGTGCCGAGATTGCCTGTGACAATAGTCCCAAGAGTGTCACAATATCTGGTGATACTGGGGCTGTTCAAGAAACACTGGACAAAATTGAGGCAGATGGAATTGAAGTCTTTACCCGAAAGCTGAACGTCAACATGGCTTATCACTCTGGTATGAACTTTCATGACTTAAATCATTGCTATTGAGCTAACCTAGATTGAACTTTTAGAGCACATGAAAGACGCTGGAAGCTTCTATGAGGAAACACTTGGATCTCACCTTTCTGGGGGAGCGGCCCAAAAGCCCTTCTACTCGACCATTAGTGGCAAAGCCGCCTCGAACGAAACATGCTTTGACGCAAGTTACTGGAGAAATAATATAGAATCTCCTGTCCTTTTCAACGGCGCAATGCAATCGCTTCTGCATGATATCCCGGGCTTGACCAATATTCTTGAAATTGGTCCACATGCGGCGCTGCGAGGTCCTATTCGTCAGATACTACAGGCCTCCGCCATGAACAAGCCCCCAACATACGTTTGCACTCTTTTAAGAAACGAAGATTGCGCCTTGTCAATTGTGAATGCTCTTGGATGCCTATGGTCATCTGGCGCAGAAATAAATTATTCCTTTCTCTATCCAAAAGGGTCTATCTTAACGGATGTGCCAAACTATCCTTGGGACCATAGACAAGAATTTTGGGAAGAAGGACGAATATCCAAAGCATGGAGATTTAGAAAGTATCCTCATCATGAGCTTCTCGGGTCCCGATGCCTAGAATCTAACGACTCGGAGCCGATCTGGAGAAATGTGCTCCATCATTCCGATACTACATGGCTTAGTGATCATGTGGTAGGAAGTGATGCCGTTTTCCCTTGTGCGGCGTACATTGCAATGATGGGTGAGGCTATCAGACAGACCCTGAACTCAGATAAGTACATGCTGCGAAACCTGATGGTGAAATCTGCTCTCGTCATAGCAGATGAGGCGGTTGAAATCATGACAAGCATGCGCCCCTTCCGCTTGACTGGCCTTACAAATTCTTCCTGGTTTGAGATATCCATATCTACATTTAATGGAGCCCAGTGGGTAGAAAAGTGCATTGCTCAGGGCAAGGCTGGTGAAGAGAGCCAGAAGAAGTTGGGCCGGCCGCTCACGTCGTGCCAGCGTCGAGTGCCCAAGAGTTATTTTTATGAACGAATACAACGCCTGGGCTTACGGTACGGGCAGCGCTTTCAAGCCTTGGAAGAGATATCAGTGCATACTGAAGAAAAGTCCGCAACTGCGACTATTCGGAATAGTGGAAATCAAAATGAGAGTATTTACGCTATTCATCCAACGGTTATTGATTCGCGTCTTCAATTATGCGCTGTGGCAGGAAGCAATGGTGTTTCTCGTCACCTCAACACACTCGAACTTCCTTTTGACATTCGTCATATCACTGTAAGCCCCTGCGGTACCGATCTTGTCGCAGAGGCTTCCTTGGATCACCAAAGTCAAAATGGCAAAATATTAGCTGTTTCCAAAGAAAATAACGACATGGTACTTATATTACACAATGGCAGAAGTATACAATTTGACACAGGAGATGATGTGGACCATGGAAAATTCTTCCATACAGCTCGACTAGAATGGCGCCCCGATATCAACCTTCTTGATACAGGCGGTCTAGTCAAGCGTGTGCCGAGGGGACGGGAACATATCTGTGTTCTAGAAAAGCTTGCGGTGGCTTGTATGCTGCAAACAACAGACCTGATACAGTCCTCCGATCTACCGATCCCGTATAAACTATCCAAGTATGTCGATTGGCTGAATCAACAGCAGCATGATATATCTCAAGCGAAAAGCGACGACGTGTTAGTGCCAGAAGCACGAGAATGGGCCCTAATGGACATTCAAGCTCGTCAAACGATGATAGACTCGCTCTACGAAAATATCATGGTTATGGAACATGATGACGTATCATCTTACGCAAAAGTATTAATTGAGATGTCGAAATCCAAGGTCGTTGAAAGTCTTTTAACGGAAAAGACCCAGGCAACGGAGATTCTTTTCTCAGATAGTAATAGCCTGGGCGCTATGTATCGACTTTCCGTAGAGGGACTCGACCTCAACGAACTTTTTAGTCTCTCCGGTCATTCCAAGCCATCCATGAAGTTATTAGAGATTGGGGGTGGAACGGGTGGCATTACAACTGAAATTCTCAATTGCTTGAGATCCAGATATGGAGTCCGGATGTTTTCACAGTACACGTTTACGGACATATCCACCGGATTCCTTGTTTCGGCAAAAGAGAAGTTCAAGGATTGGAGCGGAATTGAATACAAAGTGCTAGACATTTGTAAGGACCCATCAGAACAAGGCTTCGAGTGCGGATCATTTGATCTGGTTGTGGCATCCAACGTAAGTAATTCCCATGTCGCTATCAAGAATTTGAGAGAAGCTGAGCCGCGTATACACCAGGTTTTACATGCCACACCTTCACTCCACAATACCCTTCGGAATGTTCACACTCTGCTTCGACCAGGTGGGAGGCTGTTTCTACATGAACTCAATTCACGTAAGATCATTGTTCATTCAGGCAATACTTTTCAGTAAATCTAACTCTATTTATAGCTTTGCTTTGGAAACAAACTGACTACATTATGGCATGTCTTTTGACTTCTTTAACTCCCTTATTTAAATTAATAGAACTAACAGAATTTAGGGAATTCTACCTGGATGGTGGAGTGGTGAGGATGACAATCGCCTTGATACACCATATGTCTCTGTAGAAAGATGGGACAAGGAGCTCCGTGACGCCGGCTTCTCTGGTACAGAATCAGTGACTCTGGACGACGAGCCACCATACACATATTGTGTAGGAATGATAAGTACAGCTCTTGAACCAAGCCATAAACCACAAAGGAAGCCCATAGTCTTCTTATTTCTTGAAGAAAAGCCCGAATTTGGACTGCAGCTCGCTGATGCCATTGAACAAGCTGGAGTTTCTGTGGAATGGAGAGAATTCCGCGAAAATAATCTCAGGCTTAGAGATTGCGATGTTATCTCAACTATTGACCTTGAATATCCATTTTTAGGAGATATTTCCGAGGAAGACTATCTGATATTTAGAAATTTCCTTGTCGATGTCGACCGAGGTATGCTGTGGCTGACTCGCTCGGCACAACTCGACTGCAGCGATCCCAATTTTGGCCTCGCTCCTGGATTTTTCAGGACAATCCGGACGGAACTGTCAGTCGATATATGGACAGTAGAAATTCATTGTCTGGATTTCAGTGCCGTTAAAGCTGTTGCTGCCATCTGCCAGAAGTTTGGGGACCAGCCTCAAGAGGATATTGCATCTGACACTGAGTATTATATTCGTGATGGCATAGTTCATGTTGGTCGATATCACTGGACAAACATGGAAACTGAATTGGAGGCCAAGCTGTCCAAGGATGACCCAAAACTTCTGACGATTGGCCAATATGGTCTCATAGACTCATTACAATGGGTCCAGCACGAGCCTATTGCACTACAGCCCGGCGACGTGGAAATCCAAATTAATTGTGTCGGATTAAATTTCAAGGTATCACTTTCAATTTCAGAATTTCATTAAGAACATGCTGATTAAATTTATAGGATGTTATGGTTACAATGGGCCTAGTGAATGGCGGAAAAGATGAAATTGGTATAGAAGCGGCTGGTATCATTACTCGAGTTGGAGACGCTGTTGAGAACCTCAATATAGGAGATCGAGTAATCGTCATGGGTCTTGGGCTATTTGCCACACGTAAAGTGGTGCCTTCTCAAGATGTGACTCGCATTCCAGAAAGGTTCACTTTGCAAGAGGCTGTCACCTTACCAGTTGTTTACATGACGGTCATGCACAGCATTATGTCTGTTGGGAACCTCGAAAAAGTACAGGTAAGATAAACAATGGTAGAAACCGAAGCAAGCTAATGCAGTCTGCAAAAGTCGATTTTGATTCATTCCGCCTGCGGTGGCGTTGGTCAAGCCGCAATTAGACTATGCCAGGAGCTTGGTGCCGAGGTGGGTTTTCTCATCCAAACTACGGAGACAAAAGTCCCTGCTGACAATAGAATGAAGATATACGTGACAGTAGGCAATGAAGAGAAAGTTCAGTACTTGATCGAGCATCACAACATACCTCGAGAAAGGATTTTTGATTCCCACAGCCCGTCCTTCTTGGATGGCATTATGGAAATAACTGCTGGCCGAGGTGTGGACTTGGTCCTAAATTCGCTGTCTGGAGACTTACTGCATGCTTCTTGGAAGTGTGTAGCAAAGTGTGGCAAAATGCTAGAAATCGGAAAACGAGACATTCTTGAATACGGCAATTTGGGAATGGACATGTTCCAGCACAACCGAAGTTTTCATGGGATCGACCTTGATGGGCTAACTCGCGACTTCCCAGAATCTAAAACAAGGTAAGAGTCAAATTTTTGTCACCTTGGATTGAATGAGCTGTAATTATTAACGGGACGACAATTCTTAGGCTTTCCAATCAATTTTCACAGATGGCAACTGAAGATTGGGTGCAGCCAATTCGACCCATCCATACATTTCCAGTGGATAAAGTATCAGATGCCTTTCGTTTTATGAAGAAGGGCCAGCACATCGGTAAAATTGTTATTACAATGCCGGAAAGTAACGAAACCATATTGGCTAAAAAGCCTACAATATCGACCATTTTCTCAGAAACCTCCACTTATCTTCTGATTGGAGGGCTAGGCGGCCTTGGTCGAGCGGTGACAACATGGATGGTGGAGAAAGGAGCCAAGAATTTCATTTTTCTCTCAAGATCCGCCGGGAAGTCGGAACAAGACCAAACCTTTTTGCAAGAGCTTAAATCTCAAGGTTGCGATGTGACAGCTCTAGCTGGAAGCGTGGCTGAAATGACAGATGTAGAGAAAGCCATCAAAGCCGCACCAACTCCAATCGCAGGCGTCTTACAGATGTCCATGGTGCTGCAAGTAAGTATAACCGAACGCGAGACAAATATTGCAGCAAATTGCTAATCTGTTATTTATTAGGACCGTGCTTTCAGGGAAATGAATTACAATGATTGGAAAGCCGCGCTAGATCCAAAGGTGAAGGGCACTTGGAATCTTCATAACGCGCTTGGGAACGAACTTGAATTTTTCATTTTAATCTCCTCGTTAACAGGTTCTATGGGCCACCCTGGTCAAGTCAACTACTCTTCCGCAAATAGCTTTCTTGACTCTTTTTCGCAGTATCGACGCAGTCTTGGTATGCCTTGTTCTGTCATAGACCTTGGCGCCATGGAGAATATTGGGTTCCTCAGTACAGATGCTCAGAAATTGGGCCTCTATCGTGTACATGGCGGCTTCATTCTTCAAGAAAATGATCTCATCGATGCTATTCAAATAAGCATACAGCATTCTCAGCCAGTTGACAATGCTGAATCAAGAAAATCACAGAGCCCGTTGGTCAATATGGCCCAACTTGCTGTTGGCTTGGGATCCATCAAGTCATTATCCGATCCTACCAATCGGATATTATTTAAAGGCGACAGACGCATATCTTTGTACAACAATATAGGGGTGGCAAAGTCAACTGACTCTTCTGTGGACGAGCAAGGGCTCAAGCATATGCTGCAACAATTTGAGACCAACCCGGAGTTGCTTCATGAGCCTGAAGCCGTGGAACGCGGGGCGTGGGAAATCGGGCGCACACTTTTCCAATATCTAGTTCTACCACAAGAAGACTTGGATCTTGATCTAACGCTTCAATCAATTGGCATTGATTCCCTGGCAGCCATTGAGATCCGCAACTGGTGGCGGAAGAGTCTGGGCATGGACGTAACTGTCCTCGAGATTATGAACTGTGGAACCATTAGAGGGCTGGGGAAATTGACAGTTTCAAGACTACAGGTAAAGTACGGAGTCAAGAGAGACGGCAAGAATGATACGGAAGGAGAAGTTGAAGGTTCTGCTGCTAAGTCGGACGAAGAACCAACTTTGTCCCTTAATAAATAGTAGAAGCTAAGTAGATACGATCACACATGCTGCAGCTTCAGGTAAAAGAAAAGAACGGCCTTGTGGCAATAATAAAATATGCACGTCAGAGTTATCTTTCAAGAACCGGTTAAGCTATTCCGCTGCCGTCCTAATATGGGGTCCGGTGATCCTAATGGCGTCTCCATCCCGGTGTATCACGGCCTTTGCAAAAGCTCTCGCCGGGATATTCCTCTCAGCAAATAAAATATCCAATTCTTCATAAGTACGACCACGAGTCTCGGGAAGTCTGAAATATGCCCACACTAACGAAAGTACCGTGAGGCCACCTGTGAGGAGGCCAGTTCTCCCCTTCCAATTTGCCCATTCCGGATTCAGGATGTATGGGGCCACAACGCTATTGATTATGTTGCCAATCAAGTAAGTACCACGTGCAATGGCTATGGTCTTGGAGCGTAGTCTAGTTGACGACACTTCACCATTTATGATGTACGGAAGTGGCCCAATGGTGAGGCACCAGACTCCAAACCATACTAAGTACACAGCGGATGTAGCGTATCCGAAAGCGGTTGTCTGATGAGGGAGTGCCAAGAATCCAATAAGGAACATTAACAATGCCAAGACCACGCAGCCCCAAAGGAACAAGGTTCTTCGGCCATAGTTTCCACTCAATGCGGCTGACCCCAGGTTGCAGATCAGATGAATGGCGCCTATGCCAAGCGTCATTTTGAATGAATCGTCTGAACTCAAGCCAGCTTGTTGGAAGAAATAGGTTGCATATCCCTGAATGACGAAGCCAGTTGTGATTTGAATACCCCATGAGATAGCAGCGACCTCTGTGCGTCGTAGGTCGACTCCTTTGAAACAAGCGATATAAGATGTGTCCCTACTGATTTCTTGTTCTAGATTGTTCGTCTGAATCATGAGCGACACGGCTTGTTTTGCTTGTTCGTGGAGAAGTTCTTCGCTTGGGGCTGAGGTAAGCCTCCTGACAGATTTCTCGGCTTGTTCATATTTGCCCTTTCGTACGAGCCACCAAGGGGACTCTGGGCAAAAGGCCGCGAGAGGAGATATCAGGACGGGCCATATAAGCTGAACAGCGAAGGGGATACGGTATGCCCATTGGCTGTCCCAATCGTTGAGACTGAACAGGACTGCATAAGAAAAGAACTGACCAATCTGTTCCGTGTTAGCTAGGTTCATTACTCCAAGTTGGCAGAAAATAATACACTTACCCCCCAGCAGGCTACAATCCAAGTCTCTAGATACGATCTTAAAACAGTGGGAGCTACCTCGGATGCAAATCCAGGGGCCATGACAGTGAACAACCCCCAGGGCACTCCACAAAGTAGTTGTCCAACAAATAGGACTTGTACATTTGGAGCACAAAATTGGATGAAGATTAGGCCGGTGAGTAGTAACAAACCTGCCTGGAGGATGGGCTTATGTCCGATACGGTCTGTAAGATACCCATTCAGGATGATACCAAAGACATTCCCGACAGGTGAACCCATGCCTAGGGCCATCTGCCATGGAGCACTTAAAGTATATTTCCCGGAGCCATCATTGAGCGGGTGTCCATACTTTTTCTGGAATGCCGGAAAGGCAAAGAGGCCACCCATCAACGCCGTATCATACCCGTCCATAATAATACACAGGCTAACGACTGCTGACCAAGCTACTGCCTTTGGATAGCGCCTTACGGCTTGAAGAAATGTTGTGTTATGCTCATCTTCCGTTGCTAGGTTGGCATTCTCCTTCAACTCCCTCCAATCTTTGACGGGCTCGTCGCCGAGGCTTTCTACATTTCGACGGCTCTCTTCGAAGTGTTGGGTTCCCTGTTTGTTGTCATGCGATGATCTAGCTGACATTTCGACGTTTCTTTAATGCCGAAGACGAATAATTGAGTCGTGATTAGAGAAGTTATCCCTATGTTCAGATGATAGTGTAAATAGGGATGGTAGACAAAAGCCGAGACGACAGACAAAAAGGTCAATTCTGTTCAGTGCCAACTAATAGGGTGTTATATCCTCATCTGACGCTGGCCAGCAAAATGCCACAATCAAACCAACGAGTCGGCCCTACTCGGGAATGAGAGCCAACCAGACACTCTCACTCTACCCACCAGTCCGGGTTGTGGAGGGTGATGATCCCGATGTTATTGATGACATCAATACAACCCCGAGCTCTCAAATGCAGCGCGTTGATTGGCTTGTTGGGTCACAAGGCTTGAAAACGCGGGGAAGGTCAGCCGACGACGTGGTCTAATGGTACGTTTGTGCGACTAGCACGGGCAGCCTATTGGAGGCAAGTGGGTTGAGCCAGAATCAAGATTTAGGGTAAATGAAGAGCCAATGATTAAGTGACGGTTCAATGGTGAGACATTGGGAGCATTTCGTACCCATGGCTTATACGAGTCCTGTGGGTGTCTCTCGATCGCTGTCCAAATAAGCTCTAAACCAATTTCGGATTCGGTTTTGTAACGTTGACTTTAAAAGAAGGTTAACGGGGGTTACTTCCATTAATTCGGCTCAAAAACAAGCCGGTACGGTTTTCGCACCGGTCAAGTGTGCAAGAATACTCGAGCAGGTTAATATGGAGCCAGCGCCCAAAGCTATACATCTGAGCAAGCTCCCAAATTTCACAAGGGGGGCCGCCTTGATCCGTATACACCACACAAGGTAGTAGGGAGCATCGGGACTTTCCCCGCAGCACCAATTCTTACTGCTTTTAAATCGGTTGGGAGGTTGCCGGATGTAGTCTTGGTGTGGTAATGCGGGGATAGTGATCGCTCGCCGAGGAGGCGGTTCCACCTCGAGCATTCATTGATCTGCAGAGTAGACTCAATACTCACAATTGGGTCAGCAATTATGGAGAAGAAACATTTTTGACCTTATCAGCCGATTTTTATTTGACGATACTCTCATGATAGGGTAGCACGGAAGGAGCGAGTTTGGGAGCACTATTAGACCTTGCTACCCGATATCGCTGGCAGCCAAGTATAAAGAGCCAGATATTGCCAAGATTAATTTTTGTTTTGCGATCAGTACCAAGCACATTCATTCCCAGTTTTCTTCAAGAATTGCCGTTTATTTCTCTGTTTTTCTACAATGGCTGCAACTCAAGTAAAACGCTACGCTATGGTCGGCATGGGTCTCCGATCTGCTTTTTACTATCGGGGCATAATCCAAGATTTCCATGACGTTGCCCAGCTCGTCGGAATTTGTGATACCAATCAAACTCGCATGAATGCCTGCAATGACCATATAGAAGAGCTCGGCGGCCAGCGCTTACCTACCTACAAGGCTGAAAATTTTGATGATATGATCAATGAACAGAAGCCTGATACAGTCATTGTTGTTACCGTGGACAAGTTTCATCATACGTATTGCATTAGGGCTATGGATATGGGATGCGATGCCATCGTGGAGAAACCCATGACAATTGATGAAGAAAAGCTTCAGGAAATAATTGAAGCCGAGAAGAGGACCGGAAAACGGGTTCGAGTTTCTTTCAATTACCGATATGCTCCACATCACACCAAAGTACGTGAGCTTATCCAGGGTGGTGTTATCGGAGACGTGACCACAGTTCACATGGATTGGATCTTAGATTGCAACCACGGCTCGGATTTTATGCGCCGCTGGCACCGACACAAAGAGTTGAGTGGCGGGATTCAGATTAGCAAGTCGACCCACCACTTCGACCTGGTCCAATTCTGGTTGGACACTGAGCCAGAAATTGTCTACGCCATGGGAGATCTACGGTTTTATGGCAAAGAGAATGCCCAGAAAAATGGGATGGCCAACCCAGGGGAACGATACCATAACAATGAAGGGGCCAAGAATGACCCTTTCGCTATTGATATCGAGAGGCCTCTTCTAAAGAAGCTGTATTTGGATGCCGAACACGAAGATGGCTATATCCGAGATCGCACTTGCTTTGGTGACGATATCACAATCGAGGATACTCTCTCTTTGATGGTCAAGTTCAAGAACCGCGCCATCCTAACTTACAACACGTACACATACGCACCATGGGAAGGCTACCGCTGTGTGCTCAACGGAACCAAAGGTCGAATTGAGATAAATCTGGTAGAAGGTGACTACTCGGCTAGTCTTGAACCTATCAAGAAGGCTGCAGACGGTGACAAAACGTATGTGCAGGGAGGGGTTGAAAAGTCGCAGATTGTGGTCTATCCTTTATTTGGAGAGCCTTACGAAGTACCCACCGTGAGGGGTGAAGGTGGCCATGGTGGCGGCGACCGGCTTCTTTTGAAGGATATCCTTGTCGGCTCTGATGACGAATTTAAACGCGCCGCTTTTACACGCGATGGTGGAAATGCCATCATGGTTGGAGTAGGTGCAAACCATTCCATGAAGTCTGGGTTGCCTGTCAACATACAAGAACTAGTTCGCTGGTAGAAGGAGGTTCCCGAGTTTTTGTCTCAGATCTCAGAGAGCTGAGTAAGAGTAATGAAGTTTTATAAACCCACTGGGAATAATTGCCTGCTTCAGAGACTCTAAAGCTTGTGCAGACTGTGACTCCGCAGCCAATTAAATTATCATTTTTCCAGGCTTCCAAATAGTTTCTTTGTCACCGCTAGCGCGTCTTGTACACCCTGGGAACTAGGAAAGGTAATGGTACACAAAGCTTGTGCTAATTGAAACGGACACCATGAAAGCCCCTTCAAAGGTATAAGATTATTTTCCCGGGCACAATTCATTAACGTATAGATGCCCGCAAGCTGATCGCTGTCCCAAATTCCTTCCTTTCGCTTAAGTGAGCACAGCAACTCAACCCCTTCTCTTTGAATCTTCCTGTCTTGAGCCGAGTAGCACACTATATGAAGGGCAGGGATGATACTTGAATCAAAGCAGAAGGTGGAAATATCATTAACCCCCTGTATATCAATAAGATCTTTAGCTTTTTGTATAATCCCTTTACAGATCTCTGTTGTAAAAGGGCATTCGACTGAACCAACTTGAAAGAGCGGTGTAAATATCATTTGCCATAGTGATAAGCTCTCAAGCTGATACTTTTGTGATTTTGAGAGGTCTCTATGGTCCATTTGATGCTTAAAAATATTGAATCTGGAACCCCAGATTTCGAAAGTCAACCTGAGGTCGAAGGTATAGTTTTGGAGACAATGAAGACCGAGGAGCGGGATGGCTTGCGTGGAATACCCGTTGCGTGTTTCATGCATTGATTCTTGTCGAAAGCGTGCGAATCTGAGATTGAAGTCGACTTGAATAGCACGAAGCTCCTTGGCTGCGATGGTGATTGATTCAAATGGTGCCACTCTATCTCTTGATATCATGCTTGATGGGTAGAGTAAATGTAATTCAGGCATCGCATCAGCGCCCACAAAGCTTGAAATATCATAAGCAAGACTCATGAGTGTAACCTTGATGTTCTGGATGAATTCAAAATTACTCTTGATGTCGTGGTTGGATGAGTCTCGGACGCCAAGCAACGAAAAGGCGGCTCGCAAGTGATATACTGACTGATTGAGGCGCCCAAAGAGATTTTCAATGCAGACAAAAATGATACAGCATATAATAATCACCTCTTTATTTGTCTCTGCTTCTTTTGGCGAGTAAGAGTTAATCTGGCTAATAGCCTCATTATATTTGCAGATCGCAATTTCTTCCAAAGTGGTGACGTATAGTGAATTCGTTTGTAGGTGTGATCGTTTGGTCTTGTATAGCCTGTGTGCGGTCGCGAGAGCACAAAGAGCAGTCTTGATTAACTTGATGCCATGGCCCATTGGCAGAGCATAGAGGAACCAAAAAGCCGTTGGTGTGACAGCCAAGACAAAGTCTTGAACAACGCATGTTCGCATATATTGGAATATGGCTGGCTCGTGTGTAAATCTCTGCAGCTCCGGAACGGAGAGCTCGATGAATGTTTGAGAAGACAATGCTCTGGCTTGTATCAAGCCTTGAGATGTATGATTATTTCGTTCCTTCTTGGTGGAATTTCTCTTGCGCCTCCTCGGAATAGGTGGGTAGCCTTCGCATCCATATCCCCCTCGAACGCATCTTTCACAATGAGGCTTTCGTTCGTCGCATTTGAGATGTCGAGTTCTAATTATTAGTTAGCTATGGTCCGGGATATTTGATGCTATTGACGCACTTGCTATAGGAGCCGGTTAGCTAGAAACATGAATGAGCAATTCACAACATACCAGGTGATGCAGCCAGTTCTGACTTTGGGTGCACAAGTACGGGACAGCCTTCCCCTTGGCCTATCAAGAGAGACATCCATCATTAATGACTCCAAGTGACTTGCACGCGGTCTATCTGTCAAATTGTGTTTACTTGGAAGGAATCGGAACTGGCGAGTAAAAGCCGGGAGGGAGGCCTCATACTTATTTTCTCGCCACTTTCATAGATGCGCCAAGACCTATATTGTGGCTTCTGTGATCTTACACCGGCGCTCGGATATTTAATGAATCGGCTTTACTATGCTGCACCTCTCTTGCACAAGATCTCTCGATCTCAAAATTGGTGCGGCTCCTTTAATCAACTTGTGGGTATGTTGGCACCCTCGAAGGCGACAGGCGACAGGGTGCGATGTTATTTTCGTTTGAGCGCTCATTTTATCTGGTATGAGATATTGGCTAGTGCGTCATCAAAATCCTGCGCCATGGTAACAAATTTCATGGTTCTTGTTGTACCTAGCCACATTTGGGCAAGACGCAACCCGCGGGTTCCGAGTTCCTTCAAGATGGCGTCGCCACCAGATCGAGCCGACGCCAAATTTAACGCTCATACATGCATCCTTAATGCTAATCCAGTCACCCAAAATGATATCCGCACTCGGCCCAAAAAGAAAAAACCGATTTTCAAGTTGGATACTGACATTGAACTACGATGACTATTGTCGTGTGATTTATGTTCTGAACCCTGGGAGAAGAAAATATTCATTTCACTACCATACCCAATAGCAGCTTTTCTTTATGTTATTCATGCATAAAAAGAAAATCTGCAGTAACAGACTATTATGGCCATGATTGACATCTAAATCTCATGGCCAGGTCAACTGATTACCAACAGGTTGGTAATCAGGGAAGGCAACAAGCTTTAGATTGACGATATGCTTATTTTGGATAAATTAAATTCACATGTACACACTACTAGGATCAGCCTGCTTCGTGATCCATTCATTATGCCTTACCACATCCATCCAGTCAGCAGCCGGTACAGCGACTGGACTTGACCACTTGTTCGAGTTAGTAAGAGAGTCGCAAAACGAACTTTAATGTAAGAACTCGTCTTTCTTTTCAAAACTTTAGATATGATCAACATTAAACCCGTCCTGAATCAAACCCTCAAGTGGCAAAATCTCGTCTCAGGACCACCCCGACTTAAGCTAGGGGCGGCATTAGCACTAGCGCCAGCGGCGCTAAGAGTCCATCGTTTGATGCGCGGACACCAAGACATATAACAAGGGATAATATAGAAAAACAACACAAAGGCAGTACGCATATCCTATATATCCGGTACAGTACCTGACACTCGTGGTTGATGATGCGCTTCGATAAGATCTAGCCTGCTCGTGCATATACAAGAATTTGTCTGCTCCTAGGCGAAAATTTCCCGATCCGCCATATCATTTCAGTTCTTTACTGGATGCAATACCCCAGCATTAAGCACGTTACATTCCGCGACAGCCGGACCAAATAATCTCGGGACCTACCCTGAGACTGTCGATCACAGCAGACACGTAGTGTCTTAATGACGATCAGCCAAATCACCAGTCATCTAGTCATGTTTCCGTAGATTTCCGTGTAAATTTTAACTAGAAGCAATTTCTATTCCTGCTTTCCCAAATTCTTTTTCTTCGTGTAAAATCCGGAACACGAGGTGCCCCGACTCATCATCAAGCTTGACTTTCACAGTCAGGGTGAGTTGGTACCACCGGACACCATCTTCATCGACGATGGACCTAGCCTTTGAGACATCAAGATAGCTCAAGGAGTATTTCAAGTTGCCGACTGTTTCAATCCCTATGAAGATGTTTTAAGAAAGAGTCAATATACAATGAGGGTCACTGAATTACATACGCTCGTTTTCAATCGTTTCCGGACCATCGTCCAGGCTGCAAGAATAAAGAGTGAGATGGAAGGGTTCGTCAGATCTTTCGAATTGCAGCATGTGATTGGACTCTATTTCGGAAGTGGAGTCGATCGTATCACCCTAAGTTGGTCGTGTTTGTGTTTAGCATTAGTCTTTCCCAAATTATCGGCATAGATAAATTTCACCTTTCCAACTTGCCAGTCCATAAATCCAGAGAGTATTTCTTCTTTCGTCCACTTTTCAAGCCAGACATATCGCTTAGTTTTGTCATAGTCTTTGTGGACTGTTGGCACGTATGTGTGGCCTAATGCGTAGCCGTAGTGCCTACGGCTTTTCTTTTCCCGCACAATGGATCCTTCAAGTCCACGTATTACAGCACCACAAACAATCGCAGACCATCTAAAAGTCGTCAGACATTGAGCTATGAAGAAATTCAACAATAAGAAAAGAATAATAATACTTACGCGCCTGTGATCGGAGTCGTCAATCGGATGTTTTCAGTTTTGCACCACTCGTCTAATTTTCTCTTCAGATATGGCGAAGAGCCAAATCCGCCGACAAGTACAATGGTTTCAATTGGAGGTTCATCTCCATTCTTAACTTGAGCTACTTGCTCTTTAACAAGGTCAAGAACCCTGTCCACGACTGGATCAAACAGCAGCTTGTAGTCAGCTTGTGTCAGCAAGACTGATCCAGTCCGGGTTTCGTAGAACTTTTTGATTTCAGGGGTTAATTTTAATGATGGCATACTGAGCGGCAGTCGGTGCGGCCGCTTGCTTGGATTCTTCATCCCAAAATCTTTTTTGAAATTTTCAAATCGGTCCATGAAAACACTTGACGGTCCAATGTCTTCCATGTCCAATGAGGTAAAAGCATTGCCAAAGCGTTCTGCCATTAGTTTGAACAGATTTCTATCCACGAAGGTTCCTCCGCATTTGCCGGCTATTCTTTTGTTAGTAAACTGAATCTTATCATCCATCAAATGTGTCTTCGAAGGACACCTACCAACGCCGACTGCAATCTCCTTAAGTTTCAAAGACGGCTTGGTTTTCTCCACTTTATAGCTGGTTATGTCCTAATAATTGTTAAATATATTTTCAGGTAGAGCAGTAGAAGTATGACAAACCACTGTGCCCCCACCACAGTCACAAATCATTACTCCGGATCCTGGCTACAGCATTGTTAGATTAAGTCGGCCACAAGGGTACTGGTGTCGCATTCGCATGTTCTACTAACCTTTACGAAGTCTTCTAGGCTGTGGAGACTGGATTTTAACGCCATGTGAGCCGCAGCCTCCGGCTCTGGAATAAGCATCAGCCTGTCCATTGGCTTAGATGCAAATCCAGCATCGATCGCAGCCGCTTTTGTAAGTAACTTTGCTGTTTCACTCCAAGTAGCAGGAACTGTCAGCCAACAGTCGATGGGCAGCCCATTAAAGGTTGCCTTGCCCATTCTTTCGATGGCAGCCTCTTTGAACATGTTATACAATCCTTTGAAATATTCAGTAGCGACGTCTTTGGCACTCTTTCCCTGAGGCAAAGTCATCAGTTCTGTGCCATTGGTCTGATATAAATCGGGGTCATCATAATCAGCGTGAAGGGAGCATTTGTCAAGGAGTAGTTTTGTCCACGCATAAGCCTTCATATTGGGCTCAACCTGATAGCCCCAGGCATTCTCATCCAGATCGTCTTTATTCTCACAAGCGTAGGCAACCCTTGTAGGAGCTTTCACGCAGTGTTCAGCATCGTGACTTGACGCGCCCGGGTACTTTGTCCAGGGCTTGATGTCATTGAAGTCTGCCGCATTGCTGAGAGCAAAGCTTAGCCCTACAACAAAATAATTACTACTGACGAAATCTTTAATGTTCTCCAGATACTCACCCGAGTATGTAGTGCCATAGTCAACTCCGACGATAAGTCTGATTTGTGACATGGTCACTTTTACATTCAATATCTATGCAGTAAAGCACCGCTTTCAAATGGACAATTTGTTTGATCAAAAACATCGATCGGCGGTCACTTAGAAAAACACTCACTATTTATCGGTAGGGCAAAGAAAATTTAAGAAATTGTGGCACGGAGCCCAGCGTTGGCGCCTAATGGGCTGCCTGGGTCTCATCCAAAAAGGACGGGCCTCATTTTCTGCCTGCATGAGCTGTGACTGTCTTATTGGGCCAAAAGATAAAGAGCAGCCAATGCCTTTTTGCATTTGCGCGCCCATAGCGAGGCAGGTTGCGACACGTGTGTATGGTTTGCTAGATTTGGTCATTTCGGAAACAAAAAGTTGAACACATGGTGTTGTATTGGGCTGTCTTTTTGTGGTTGGAGCCTGTCCCACACTTGCTGTTGTATTTGTACCGTCGGGTTCCTGCGATCATCACGCAAAATCTCCAGTTCCTCGCTTAGTCTCGGATACATTTATTAAATTTAAAGAAAAAGCGGTATATTCAAGAATCTATGAAGGCTGAATCGGACGTGGTCTAACGTTTCTGTACAGGCTCATACATACTGTCGCCAAACCAGTGCAGTGCGTCTCGTCATCCCAACACAGATGGCGCTCAAGATAACGCGAGAAAAACGAAGTGAGACCGAGGTAAGTGAATTAATCCTCGCAGTATGAATTCAAGGCTCCTCGTGACGAGCATCTGTCAAAGCAAAGGTTCTAACAATGAGTAGCACAAACTTTGGTCTTCAGGATCGTCAAAGCCAATCTCACTCTCTCCAGAGCAGCAAAGCCCTGCAGGTCCTATAGGTCATGCAAATCAAAGTGGGATCTATCATCCAAAGAATGGCCCTGAGAATGTGAGGGACGAGGTTCCCAATTCAGAGGATGATGCAGATTATTCTATGCAGCCCGATTTTAATCAGCATTTAACGTCAGAAGAGTATCAGACTCCTGAATCAGTATCCCCAACATCTTCTCATAATCGCATGAAATCATCTTTTCCATGGCCCTTTAGAACTTCGAAAAGTAAAGAGACCATGTCCAATACTCAGAAAGAAAAGGAACGCTGGCGAAAGGAAGCCCAGAACTTGAAAAATCGACTTCAAGAGGTTTTAACGCAGAAGGATCAACTCTCAAAGCTAGAAAAGAATCAGCAGCAGAAGCTCAGAGAGAAAGACCGATTGATTCACCACCTTTCCAATAGGTCTACGCATCTAGAAAATTTGTTAGGCCAAAAAAAGGAAGAGATTAAGAAGGCCAACGACAAAATTGAGGAAAAAGAAGTACTCATCAGCAAAGCACAGATGACACTTGTTTCTACGCTGGCCAACGATGTCTCTTGCGAATTTCCTGACGATATGGTGAAAAGGGAACTTCAAACTTTCTTCCAGGGCAACTTCCTTTCCTGGTGCGCCGACTTGTGCGTGGAGCGCATCCTTGACGCAGACCAGGTAGAGAAGCGTCTGCGTGAGACAGGCTTCATAAATAAAAGTACGAGCTACGATGACACACCGAAACAGCTCAAGTTGGATATGGGCCTAGAGGACGGGGTTGCAGCGTTGGCTTTGCTGCAGGCGGTCCTCTCACATACGCTCTGCGACTTATACTTGAGGAATCCATACTTTCTTGTTGCTGAAAACAGAGAAGCTTCTCTCACAAGTTCTTCCGATATGCAGATGCAATTCTTGACAGAATTGAACATGTCATTCTCTCAAGGTTCGCGATCGCCAAAATGATTGAACGCCATCCACGCGAGTGCTGCACCACTAACAATCACACAGTTCAGCCGGGTGCTGCTATTGACTGGAGACTCAAAACCCTTGGGTTGCTCGAGACGACTAGGCCTTTGACCAAGGAGTTGGTAAGGGGTTCAGCGGCAAAATTTGTAGAGGAGTACGGATTCCTAGTCGAGCAAGATGAAGAGGCATTTGAGGATCTTGTCAGCCTCTTTGAGAAT
Source organism: Calonectria hongkongensis (assembly GCA_017140755.1). NCBI lineage: Eukaryota > Fungi > Ascomycota > Sordariomycetes > Hypocreales > Nectriaceae > Calonectria > Calonectria hongkongensis. The sequence goes on from JAACJA010000018.1 coordinate 834,521, forward strand.
TTTGCCATGATCGCTCTAAAGTTATGGAAACGCAGGGTTAATATCCAGTTGTTCTCAAAACCCGAACATTTTGCAACAACTGGGTTCCAGTGGAGATCGGACAAAATGGAGAGCGAAGCTGATTCTCTTCCCTCGTTGGGTCAGCAGCTTCAGGGTCATCCCATCGGCGTCCTGACCAGGCCACTGATTATCGCCGAACCAATCACCAGTCGAGGAGCTGAAAAAGATCAGATAGTTTGGATGAAGGCTGTTTCTTGGGTGTCAACTGCACAGTGAGGCATGAGAATGCATAGACCGGGTATATTCAATATAGTAATTGTTGATTGTAGCTCCTTCAAGACTACCCTAACATTACGGCCTCCCAGAAGCGCGTGAGCACCACCAACTCCGATACGAACTCTTGCATTATTATTAGATTTGGATCATGTGCCCTCAGTTAAATTATTTAGAGCATCGCGATGACCTTTTTGGCAGCAGCCTCGACTGAACCGTCCATTCCATACCAAAAGTGTTGAGGGGAGAGCATCCATCTTTGAAGGTGGCCGTCTTCAATATCTCTTGCCAGAGTGAGGACCTGACCAGACGTCTGTAGGGTCAGCTTTACGAGAAGATCACCCACAGCTTTCTGTTGGGCATCATTTAGCTTGACCTCCCCGCTTCCAATTGACTGTATGACACCCTGGAGAATATCAATGACTCCAGGAACTGTTGAAGGCCAGTTGGCCTCCTTGGCGCCGCATATCGGGTCAGTCGGATCTTGCCTGCAGATGCTCAGGTGTGTAAGTCCAGAAGGCACCTCTGGGAAAGTAAAACTATCTTTGAAGAGTGGGTATGGATCGGCAAAGGCAACGAAAGCTATCACGTTGGCTAGGGCAGCCTTCTTGATTGCGCTAAAACTTTTGCGACCGCATAATGATCCTTGGCTACAATGCAATGTTAGCTTGACAAGGCGGCACCAAGGTGATTTTAGAACCACAAACCTCCAACCAGAGACGACAATCTTGGCATCAGGGCAAGTAGAAGCGTAAGTGTTGACAGCAGCGCCTAGCGCGGTTCCGCAGCTATCAGATCCGCCATCATTCAAATATTCGTTCAGGTTGGCAGCATAGGAATTGGAATCGACGCCTTGGAACGAAACATTGCTATACTTGGCGGCCAAAGCATCGCGAAAGGGTGCTCCAACCCAGGCACCGATATTTCTGTCAGAAGAAGTGTTAGTTAGCTGAGATGTAGGAGCATATTTGGGAGCCAAGATAGACACAAACGTACCCAGAGTCGAAGGTGCCTCGGGCCCAAATGACGGCCAGGTCAGCGCAGCCACTCGAGTCGCCCTGGAGGACCGTGCTCCAGCCGTTCTCTGTGTCGGATGAGGCACCGCGAACGCTCAGCGACTGGGCAGACGCGACGAAAGCGAACACGGTAGCGAGGGCAATAATTGATATCATTGTGGATGAAAAATCTGGCGAGAGAAACCAAGAACCAAGCCAAGCAAGCGAGCAGCGGCCTTTATTATATTTTTATGAATAATTATCCTCCCTAGCTGGCACGTCACGTCGCAAAATCAGAAGGGATCGACGCCTGAGCGCAGTAGTGCTAATTTCCAGCCGCTAACCCGGACCGCACGTCAGAAACCTCGGAATCGGCCCGTGCGAGACATGTATCTCGTCCGCGTCGAGTCATGGTGCTGTTCCTTGAGTTGAGTGCGCGGGGAGAAGGGCTGATACACTGGTGATGAGCTTATATAGATGTATGGATAGGGGTGCTGGACCATCAGGGCTTCCATTGGCTGGGTTGATAAACCAGACGAGGGAGCTCCTTATCCAAAACTTTGGGTGCCGGCTGCTGTAGATCCCACACACGCTAATTTAACGCCGCCCTTGAACTGGAAACAATTAAAATACGACCGGGCCCCGCCAGAGCATGGAGGAGAAACGCTTATCCCGCCTGTTCGAGAAGATGAGCTTGAGCACAGCAGTCGCCGCTTTTACTCAGGGCCGCCCAGGCAAAACCAAAACCACCCATCCTCCATAGCTTCTGGCATGGGCTTTGCTTTTCTGCGAATTAAAGAGCTTTAATAAAAATAGCAGATGAAAATATTTATCTGCTGTGCAAGGGTACTCACGGCAGCATAGATCAGGATCGAGTGTGGCGGTCTGGTCTAGTTTAACAAGCCAAGCCGGTGGTTTTATATTGACGGAACACATCAGGAGTGCTGGGTCTGAGCAAAACACACAAAGTAACAATCGCATTCCCAGGGGACTTAGTGATATGCATCCAGGTGAAGGCAGTGCTGCGCCGCGGATTGCATGCCGCCAGCCCGTCGTGACGCAGTTTTTATGGAGATGGGGGGCAGAGATTGCCTTCAACTACCTAAAGGGATCAGCGCTACTACAGACCGTAGATGGCGGATCTTCCAGATCAATCTTTGTCGTGACTGCAATAGTTCCGCCATATTAATATTTCGAAGACTGCAATTTTGGCTTAGACGAGGTTCCTTCCACAACACTCTTAACATGCAACCATTTGCCCGCTCTGCGAATGATACCTGACCACATCCTTGACATCTCGATTACTTTTATGCCAACTCCATTCATGCTTTAGCAATTGTAATTCAAATTGTTCAATAGTATCACACCTGTGCCTGATGAGCCAATCAGCCGCATAAATCTTGGCAGATGCAGAAGTCTCAATATCGGTCCGGGATGATCCTCAACTAAGCATTTTAGTGAGGATGTAGCCAAAGTAACACTGTGGCTATGACCTCCTGCAACCTGTCGGAGAATATGGACTAGTCCGTCATTGCCATGTGACAACTCTCCGGAGGCGTCTGCGTTTGTGATTTGTGAATCAGATCTTCGGTTCGTACATTCCGTCACGATCTAAACATTTGCCAATGCTTATTTGGTTTTGATTTCGGGAAAAGGCAAGAATTGGAAGTATACTCATTATTCTATCACCTCTAGTCGTGGGCCGGGAGGAAAATTGAACCGGGCGAATACAACATCCAGTTCAAACAACATATCCTAAAACCAAAGCAACGGCTGAAATTCTAGAATTCGCAATACTCTACCGGACAGCCGGTCGTGCCGACACAACCTTAAAATGGGCCAGATTCAGCCACAAAGTAAAAGATGCTCTTTATCACATCTGGCTGAATTTCTCCAATGGGATGGAGTTTAAATGTGTGATAGGCGATCCCGTGTGGGGGCCCTTAGTTGTCCGTTTAATCCCAGAATGCTTATTCTACATTCCAAGGGAAGAACCCCTGCACATGGCCAGAATACGAAAGCATGGCAATACGCCTAGCCGTTTGCTATCCTTTCTGTCCATACCACGGGCATGGCGTTTATGGCGAGACCTTGCCTCGTCTTCATCAGCCACAGCCGAGTCCAACCCTCGGTTTTCTCTCTCTGTAGTTCTAAATCTATTGGAATGCTACGGCCCGATGCACATGCTCTCTGCATGACGCGAAAAAAAGTATCCTTCCAGAAGTGCTCTACCTGGCGGCAATGGAGTTGAGAACGCAAACGCCGCGGCAAGGGCGCCGGGTACACGGGTTGGTTTTATATGGGAACGAGTGATTTATTAGGCAGTTGGTAAGGACAAAAAGCCAAGCCGGTGCCAACCTTATCAGGCACGATAAGCTACCAAAGTGTTATGCGATAAGCCCACTCACTGCGGATGTCGATTTGACTTTAGACGGTGTTGAACTGGGACGTCGCAAACTATCCACTAACAAGTCTAGACCTGGCGAAATTCGCTGAGTAAGCGGAATGTGCTCACCTGCTTCCCTCCGTCATTCCACGTTCCTGGGTTGCTGTGATGGTAAATTTAACGGCTTCCCATGAAATTACTTTCTAGTTCCTCTAGAATTCAGAGTCGAACGCAATCCAGAATCTCCTCTTCATCTTTAAAATTAAACCCAGAATATCTGGTAATCTTTCAACAAAGGGAAAACCTGCTGTGGCCTGGTGTCGACTCAAGGATGGTTAGGGGTATAGCAGGAGATGCCCTCGTTGTATGCATCTATGACCTCCCTGCAAATACGAACGGTTTAGCTGACTAAAGTCTTAGGGTATCGAGTGGCTATTGATTGGCATTGCATTTGTTCTTATACTTGCACGACTAAATTTACGACTATTTCATCTCAACCGAGGACTAGTCATCAGCGACTATTTCATCTTCGGAGCGTTCGCTTCTGCCATCGGACTTGGTGTTGGAGACATCATACTTAATCAACACAGAGTCTACCAACCGAATATTGATTTTCGAATGACAGCATATGTTCCCAAGTCAGACGCCGAACTAGTCTATGTATTCAAGGTATGTTTTTGTAGAATATTGCAACCAGCTTATTCAAAATCGCCGGTTAACATCTCAATATTGCAGATATTCTACATCTTGTATTATCCATTCTACTTGGAGCAATACTTCAACAAAGCCACGCTTATAGCTCTCTACTGGGAAATATTTTCAGACGGCTCCAAGAAATTGAGATGGGCGCTTTACTTCCTGGCTGCCTACGTCGGGGTTTGTTTTGTCGTCACGATGCTCTTAATCATTTTCCATTGCAAGATGGGGTGTTACTGGTGGGTGACTTTCCTCTTTCTCATTTCTCAACACTAAACATTCAATTTAGGTCGTTGACGGAAGTGTGTCCTCGTAGTTGCATGCGCATTAATGACAACATTTGTTGGGCGCTGCACTTTTCTAGCGACATACTCAGTACGCATCCATCCCACTGCACTGGATTAATTTCTAACTTCTATGCCAGTCTTTATCTTTCCACTCATCTGCATCAGCCGATTAAACATGACGAAAGCGCAAAAGATCAGTGCTAGTGTCACATTTTGTATCGGTCTCATCAATATTTCCGTTACAATCGCAAGGTGGTTTGTTGTTCAAGCTGTGTTTACGCCAGTTCCAGCTCTGACCACAGGCGGTATGCACATTCCCCGATCCTGACATGTTTACAAACTCACAATAAACCACAGAAGCACTTGCAGTCGCAGATGGACATACTGGACTTATCGTCGCCGTACTGCCGTCATTACGGCCGTATTTGCGGATTTGGCAGCCCCGCCTCGCAGACTTGCGCGCCAAACTCACGCCGAATAATACTCATGAAGCATCTGAAAAGGGACACTTTACATACGAAGATACGAGCCCACTTAGAGCCAACGAATAATCTCATAATATTGGTGTGGTTTCCGGGGTAAATCAAACCCGGGGGAAAATCATGGAAAAAAAATACAATGAGGAAAATGAAGGATGAAAAAGCGAAATGTATCGCATTGTAGACAAACCATGGTTTTGTCAATCGAGGGATGGATGGGGCCCATAATTTGCATTATACCAGAGCGATAAATAAATTATCTAAGGTTTTTGTATTACCTGTTTTTTGTACTACATGAAGTGTTGGAAAGTACAGTTGTCAATGGGTTCTGCATTAACTCAACTGTAATGCCCATTCAAAGTTATTCATAGGACAAGCTCTAGACGCGATTGATGCTCAGCACACCAGCAAAACATCGACCTTAGCAAATTCCAATATGCATAAACATAGTCTATAGTTTCAAGTTGCCAAGCGAGATTCTAGAGTATGCCGAAATCGCTGGGCGTATTCTCCACCAAGCTATCACTGCGGGCCGGCCTCGTGACTGATCAAATAAACGAAAGTAGCAATCGAGCCGAGGTGGGTGGCGCAGGTCCAACTGGCAAATGGGCACCATGCCCCGCAGACCTCGTGGAGGAGAAGAAGCAGCACACGGCGTGACACGGCGCGACGCGGCGCAACACGGCCCTCTGACAACTGGCCAATTTGTTGAACCACGTCCCTTTGCCTTCGGTGGCATTTCAACCGAACTGCATCGCGCTTGCGTGCGAGTTGCGGACTCGGGGTGGGCTTTGAAGCGGGGAAGATGGCCACATGATTGGGCTAAGCATTAGCTTCAACTCAGGGAAGTATCCAATCATGGCGACTACTCTCGCAACTGTGGCCATCCTGGTCCCTCGTCCATTCGTCCATCAGCTTCGCCCTGTGGAAGCTGGTCGTCCAGCCAAGATCTCTCTCGATCCCGGAGAGCAGCTCCAGCACGGCATTCTGCTCCAGCGACTCGTGGAAAACCTGCCCGGCCACGAAGAGGGCCTGGACGGAATTGATGCGCACGGGATCTGTTGGGTTCGCAAGGCTGATGCCGCAGACCTCTCGTGCGTGTCGAAGAACTTCGGCCTGCGTATACCGATACGACTTGAGGCGGGCCGACACTGTGGACCGGATTGCTGTGGATTCCTGCGGGCGGTTGACAAGTAATAATATGCTCGCCATGTGATAGCTCTGCATAGTGGCAGCGCAGAGTGGTAAATCATACCAAATCTGGTCAAAAATATCTCCCCCGCCAGCACCTTGTTTTCCTAGCTGGTTATTCGCCTTTGTGCGAGCAGTGGCTTGAAACGTTGGTGGCAGGCTTGCATGCCACTTTTGTAGTTCGTTTACCATCAAGGTCCACCGTTCAAGCAGCTGCTCCTGCGTGATTCCAATAATCGGTCTTTGGCCAGGTGGCAGTGCATAGTCTTCGGGATAGAGCGCATCCCCAGATGTGAGATGGTTTGCGAGTTTCCCGAGTAGCCATATCAACTCGTTGCTTTTTGTGTCTTCTTCCACATCTGCCGATGGGCGCACATCGATAGAGTTGGGTGGGCTAAAGGGCTGCAGAAAGCCGTCTTCGTCAGTAGCAAGGCCTGCATTCTGCCATAATCTCATGTCTTTGAGATCAAGGCGGGTCAGTGTCTCACTAATGACTAGTGAATTTAGCAACTGTTCAAGAGGGGCAAGCTTGAGACACTTACAAGCACATAATAAATCTTGCCTAGCAAGACTCCAGAAAATGGGTCCCTTGATGGCTGTTCTAGGTATTATAACGGGCGAGCATGCAACCGATATGAGGCTTGCTTCGGGGCTAAAGAGAGGCAAAGCACTAAGATGAGCCCTCCAGGCCGTTCCCGGGGCAGTCATCAGCTCATAGGTGCAAAGTATAGCCACAGCTGCAAACACCTCTTCTTTTTCTGAAATATCTTCGTCAAACTTCTGCAGGTTGATCGCCTCTTTCAAGTGCCCAATGGCTTGATCATAATATGTGGCAGATTGATAGTGCCAGTCCACATGATAATCGCCTAAGGGACCTCTATTGGTAGGTCGATTTGAATACAATTGATTATCAGGGAATTTGGAATCAACATGTTGCAAATGTTTGGCGGCAAGTGCACATGCAGCAGATTTAAGCAGTGGTCGGGTCGCCGCTTTCACTGGAACTTTTGAAGAGAAGTATGCGCCAGTATCAAAAAGGTCCATCCTAAGCAATGGTTAGAAATAGTAGGATGTTACTTGTTTGTTATACTAACCATTGACCTGGACCTTCTTTGAAATGTCTCACCAAGTGTAGAGAGATAATATTTGGGTCAATTGGAGTCTCGATTTTATCTGCTGCGGGTGGAGATGAGTAGCCAGACTCATTAGGGTTTGGATTGAGTCCAAATTCAAGATCGGTCGGTAGTTCAACAATAGGTTGGTCAATGTCGATAGAAGAGAGTTGGTGTAAAATAGGGTCGCCTTGCTCAATGCTCGCTAGATCAGAGAGACCTTCCAAGTTTTCCGGGTCTTCATGAGAGTAAGGGTCCTCGATTTGAATAAATGTAACTGGCGCAGTTGGTTAGCTCGAATCAAAGAGTCATGCCCATGGGAACAAACGTTGGGACGGGACTTCCAGCCACACATGGTCGCTGTCAAAGTTCGAAACCACCTCGGACGCAAAGGTGCTTGTGGCTTTGCTTTTGCGTCTCGACTGCGAGCGAAGCTCAAAATTTCGAAAGATGGATCGCTCCGAGTAAGTGCAATCTCGAAATCCTTTGGCGCAATGACCACATATGGGTTTGACTTCATCACACTTCAGTTTGCGACATCTACACGTCAGGCTGTGGACCAGGGTTAAAAGCGGTGCAACCAAGAGGAGCCGGTTCACTAACCACCCAGAATAGGAACGCATTCCTCACAGAAAGACTGCGTATAAATGAAAGCCGATGAGCCTGGAAGGACTATGCAATGCAGTATTCAGTTGAAATCCCTGTTGGGGAGTGTCTCGGGATATGGGAAGAAAAGCGAACCAGAGACGAACTCCCTGGCTGAATTCGGAAGGCGAGCCGAGAGATTGGAGCCAGAAAAATCTGAATACGGGCATCGAGGCGAGTGCGGGGTTAGTACACGTCGAACAGTGGGGGCTGCGGGCGCTTGTAGGCAACCGAATTAATTATTAATTCCTTGTCGCCAGGATTTATGTATATCAAGACATCTGTCGCCATACCCTGTGGCTTTTGTTAATTATAGTGTCATTAATCTCTCAACCAGGGATTGTTTCAGTCACTGAACAGACAATGGCTCCTTTCTCCGTCTCTGGCAAGACTGCCATCGTCACCGGAGCCGGTTCCGGTAAGTGGACGACGCTAGCCAAACGGGCCTAATTGCGGCGGGAGTCAATAACCGTTCTGTTTAGGAATAAATCTGGAATTTGCCCGCATTCTCCTATCAAAAGGCTGCAATGTTGTCTTTGCGGACTTGTCGCTTCGCCCAGAGGCTCAGGCCCTCATGGACCAGTATCAGGCAACCCCACGAGCCGTGTTTGTGAAAACAAATGTGACTTTGTGGCCAGACCTATCGCAGATGTTCAAAACTGCTCTCACAGAATTCGGTGGATTCGATGTGCTCTGCCCTGGAGCAGGAGTCTATGAGCCGCATTGGTCCAGCTTCTGGCACCCTCCCGGGTCACCGGAAAGCAAAGATGACGTCGATGGAGGACATTATGCGCTCATTGATATCAATCTGACGCACCCCATTCGCGCAACCCAGATGGCTATCTCCCACTGGTTATATCCAAAGGCTGCCCCTGGTTCGTCGAAGCCGGCTCAGGAGAAGGCATCAGTCACAAATCCCAAGCGAATCGTTCACATTGCCTCGGTGGCCGGGTACTATCCCGTCTACAGAGCTCCCATCTACGGCGCTACCAAGTTTGGAATTACAGGGTTTGTCCGAAGTCTGGAGCCAATCGAGGCCAGCGACGGTATTCGCATTACTGCCGTTGCGCCAGGCGTGGTCAAAACTCCTCTGTGGACGGAGCACCCAGAAAAGCTTGCCAATGTCGACGAAACGAAGGATGGTTGGGTAACACCTCAAGAGGTTGCTGAAGCCATGTTTGCATGCGTTGAGAGCGATGAGCATCCCGGCGGAACCATCCTTGAGGTTGGCAAGGATAACACTCGTCATGTGTCCACATTCAACGACCCTGGCCCAGATATGAGACCTGAGGCGGGTTTCATCACAAGCAATGCGGATCATGGAGACCAGCTGGCCAGGGATTGTTTGAGCTCGGAGGAGATTTGGGGTTCGAAATTTTAAAGTATCAGAGGGCATTAATTGATGACAATCTAATGAATGAATAAAAAGAATTATGAAACTAGGATATGTTTTTAAACTGCTAATAAAGTCACATCCGGTCTTTGTCAATGCTTGTAGTCGTGACGTTCAGTCCAATGAAGGTATTACCAGTTACCCAGGTCGGTGTTGGAGTTTTCAATGCGAGTGTAGCAACATGGAACAATTCAACTAGTTAACCACTCTGCACGGACGAGGCTTAATTCCGAGGTCCACCAGCACATCAACTTCGAATGCGAGAATTCTCAATCGGCCTGCACCCTAGAAGGAAATCATCCCCATATTTCCTTGCTTTTTATTTTTAGTGTTAGGAGAGAAGGTGGGACAGGGAGGGGCACGCGTGTTCGTTAAGGCCTTTTGGTGCAGATTCGACCGGGATAAACTACGCCGTATTTTCATTACACACGTTTATGCTTGACGCGATTCATCATCTAAAAGAAAAGTCAGAAACGGCCCACTTAGGTTACTTTGATGGTAATAATTTACCGACGCGTTGTGGAGCATGTATCAGGTACTTGTTATCAAGCTGTCGGCGCACGTCCCGCCTCGAACTGCTACCCTACACCAAGCTCAAAGCTACATTACATCACACCATGATCACTGTCTCGCAGTTTGGGTGGCAGCTTGTGACTAGTTTAGTCTTGGAGGTGGCCCCGTTCTATTGTAGTTCCCGCTGCGTGTTTGCCATGTGGGAAACAATCTCCTTGCAGTAATTCACATGGGTCTCCGATCGAGAAGATTAAACCAACCACCACGCAATGAAACGGTAGCACCCAACAAAAACGCATCACACCAACAGCGAATAACATCAAAGTCAACAATACGTTTGAAAAAATAAGCAAACATAGACCGATAATGCAACAATGGTCAATTTTCATCCGATGTTTTATTCATTTTGATGTTTCTCGCAGCGCGATGTGAAGCGAAATTTGCTTCAGGTGGCTGATTTCTCGTCACATTCCATGATCGCCTCAGTCATGGAGATACGCTCACGCAGCAAAGATCAGAAAATTAATTGGGTCAAAATAGTGTATTCACTCTTTTTCGTTGCTATTTTGCTAGCTAGTCCCCATCATCAAACTCATAGCCAAATCATTAAAAAAAGCGCCTGTTTCGTAAACAATTCCCAAAACCCCAGATGCAAGTGTTTAGACACGGCAATGCATTAGCGCTTCACTCTTTCCTCGAAATAAAGCGCCGGTTCTTCGTAAAACAATGTTCCCCTCCAAAAAACCCCAGATGCAAGTGTTTAGACACGGCAGTGCATTTCGCTTCTTTTAAATTTCCCAAAATCCCAGATGCAAGTGTTTAGACACGGCAATGCATTTTTTCGCTCTTGTAACAAAGAAAAAAAATAGTCAAATCAAAAAAAAAAAAAGAGGAAGAAGAAAAAAAAGAGAAAACTGTACAAAAAATGATATCAAGTTTACAGCTTGGCAGGAGCTGGGGGTGCAGCGCAGCAGGAAGCGGCTGGCTTCTCCTCCTTGTTGCTAAAGGCATTGGCGGATGCGGTGTCGACGCAGACGGCCGAGGGGGGAACCCACAGACCGGGGTTCTTCTGGAAGAAGTTGGAGGCGCGCAGCATGACGCTGACGGGCTCGGCGGGCATGACGGGGAAGTCCTCGCATCGGGGGAAGTGGGTGAGGCCGAACTGGATGTAGCACACAATGTCGGTGTTGTCAATGGGCTCGTCGCGGTCGACCCAGTCGACAATGGTTGAGTTGTAAGGGTGCTTCTCCTCGCCGGTGGACTGGCACACGTAGTCTCCAGCAGGGAACAGCTCGTAGTCCTTGTAGGGAGTCACCCACAGGCTGTGGCGGGCAAAGGCAGCGCGCTTGTAGACCATGCTGCCGGGCTTGGCGAGCAGGCCGGGGCAGCTGCTGTTGAGGATCTTGTAGGCGACCGGCTTCTTGCAGGCAGGGTTGATGCTGTTGGGGTTCGTGATGTCCCAGGAGCGGCTGGTCTCGAACTTGTAGTCGGCCACGGCCTCCTTGGCGGTCTTGTAGGGAGTCTTCTTGCAGTAAAAGCCGTTGCCGTACAGGTTGCCGGGCGAGCCAACGGGGTCGTCGGCGGGGACGGCATCGTTCTGCACAACGGTGTTGTTGGGGCCGTCGACCTCGGGGTCGACGCGCAGAGAGAAGATGTGCTGGTGGTTGTGGGCGTTGATGCGGTGGGCGACCTCAGTGCCGAAGGGGGCGGCGACCTCGGTGGGGTGCATGCAGTAGGTGTTGAGCATGCCGGTGAGCTTCATCTCGAGCTTGTAGGTGCCGTCGAGGGTGAAGGTGTGGTAGAAGCCGTACTCGTAGTTGGCGGCGGTGATGATTTGCGAGATGATGAGCTTGCGGTCGCGGGCAGAGATGACGGTGCCGTCGCGGTAGTCGGTGTGCTTGTAGAGGAGACCGTTGTCCTCCTCGTGAATGCAGATGGCATTCTTGATGACGGCGGGCTCGCCGCTGCCAGTGGCCATGACGGCGTCAAGGTAGTGGATGGCGCCCTTGCAGTCGCATCCGAGCTTGAGCGAGTTGGTCATGAAACCGGTGCCGTACTCACCGACGTCGAAGGCGTGCTTCTTCTGGTGAGGAGGCTCGGGGTTGCCGTAGGGGACAACCATCTCGACAACGCTGATGCGGTTGAAGAGAGTGCGCTCGCGGTGCTCGTGCTGGTCCTCCATGCGGACATCAGACAGCACGATACCCTCGCGGTAGTTGAAGCCAATGTGCATCTTGTAGCCGGCCCACTGGATCTCGTTGCCGCGCATGCGGAACGAGACGCCCTCGGGCTGGGTGATGTTGATGGGCTTGAGCACGCCGTCGACGTAGTTCTCGCCAATGAACTCGGGCATGTAGTTGTGCTCCTCAACGGGGATCTTGGTGCGCTCGCCGTTGACGCGGCGCACGTCGACGGCGAGGACCTCCTCGGTCTCGGTGTCGACAACGACGGAAAAGTCCAGAGGGTGGGCGTACTGGTTGTCGTTCTCAGAGTTGCGGTAGTAGGCCAATCCCTGCTGGAGGCGGCGCTCGAAGCCCCAGCGGTGGTCGAAACCGATGGCCCAGGCGTCGAGGTAGACCTTGGACATGTCCGTGATGCCGATTTCGCGGCACACCTCAATGACCTGGGGGTCAACCCGGCAGACACGCTCGCACACGTCGAGGTCCTCGAGGGTGAGCGTGGGGCCGACATCGTAGATGGGCTTCCAGTCCTCGATCTTGGAGGTGGTCAAGTTGGCGACGACCTCGGCGATCTGGCAGCTGGGCTTCTCAATCACAATGGCAAAGGCCCGTCGGTCAGGGCGGGGGCCCTTGCGGGCGCGGAAAGCAGCATACTCGTGCTTCTTGGGCTCGCGCAGGGTGAGGCAGTTGAACTTGAGCTGCTTGGGGCTGGCGTGGTCAATGATGAGCTTGCGGGCAGCCCGGATCTCATCAATGGATAGCTGATCTGCAGGACGAACCCCTGTTAGCGTGACGAACTGGTAGAGGGGACGGACAGGGCAGGGAGAGGCTGCAGGCGACTGCGAGGCAGGCCACCGCCGCAACAAAACAAAACTTACCCAGGGGATGGACGGTGTGCAGCTTAGACAGATCTGGAGCGGCATCGCTGGGCTCTTCCCGGTACACGGTGTAACCGGCGATAGCTGAGGTGTCTGCAATCATGGTGTGGGTTTTCTGGACTTAGAGAATGTGCCATACGATAGTGGGTGTAAGAACCAACAACGACCAAAGGTTGTCGATGATGAGGAAAGCTGGTAGAGAGGGAGAGAGAGAGGAAAGCGGGTTGCTTTGGAGATTTTGTATTGGACTGATGATTGTCTGTGTCTCTTGGACCTGAACCTTGACCAAGCATCAAAGGAGGATACGGCTTCTTATAGACGCGACAAGAGAACGGGCACTCTCGTCATCGGACGCTGCCGTAGCCGCCTCATGTTGGGGATTCCCCACCGTGGCCCGGCCGCTGTGACGGTGCAAAAGCCATTGTCGACTGCCGGCGGAGACCGGCCGGTAAGCGGCATCGCCATGATTGCGGTGCAGCGGCAGCGCAGCAGATTATGCGGCCGAGCTGCCGTGTCAAGTCAGGCGTCGAAACTCGAGATAGACTCGCCAATTGCGGCCCACTTGTTGCAGCCGGGCTTGGTCAGATGATGAGGCGGGATTGGAGCGGAGCGGGATTGGGCGGAGGAGAATTGCTTCTGTCCAACAGACAAACGTGCACTAACGTCGGCGGTTGCATGGATGCCATCGTCAACGCATGCACATGAATAGCTACTTTGGGCGAAGCTGCGGGCTAGCTACCAACAGCAAACAAGTCAGACAGGCAGCGTGGTGAACGGCAGCACGAAGCACGAGCCAGTCACCACTATCACGCGCTTTCCCCCTTGCGGCAGTTCGCGCTCATGTCGAGGGCGGCGAACTGGCAGCTTAGGGCGGATATGTAACCATTCCCAAACGGGGCAATAGATTGCATTGGGCCGGGTCCCCTGCGGCGAATGACGCTGCTGGTCCTTGTCGATAACGAGGAGCCCGCCCACTGAGCCCTGCAGCCCCTCGCCCACTCGTCGCTGGTGCTTTGCGTTTACGTACAAAGAAGGAAAGTTTTTGGGCTTCCAGGCGTCGCATCATCGATCCGGTCCCGGGCTGCCCGTGCCATGCCACTTCCACTTCCACGGGTGCAACGCCTCGCATGTACCCCGTGGGGAAGAGCCATGGCGTAACTGATGCTGTACCCAAGACCTTGCGAGCCTCTTGTGAGCTATCACGTAATGGCATCTGGGCGTCGTCGATTCCCCGTGGGGATGGGGCCGCTGTCCCCTGTAGGCTCTGGGCATCGCTGCTGCTATATGACCTATGTCGACAGCTTCATCATCGCGGGGCAGGCTGTGTGAGAGCCAAGCGCCTTGAAGAAAAGCTTCTGTCGCAGGCGTGCAGGCTGCTGCTCGCGTGTGCCAGGTCATACCCGTGGCCAGAGCTCCCCCTCTGCGCCAGGCCAATGTACAGAGTACTCGTCCAGTACCCAAAAAATCGCCGGGGTCATAGATAACGGCGCCCAAGCAGCGTACTCTGTACGGATAAGCAAATCAATTGTGTCCACACATCCCCCTCCCCTATCCCTCTTTGGTACCTGTATCCAACCCTCACACGATGCCCTGGGGCGCTGTAGAAAAAATCCCCGTGTGGCCTGTCCTGACATATGTTGGCCCGAACGCACCCTGAGCAGAGAAGTGAGCAGCCCAGCCTGTATAATTAAGCCCGCAACTCCCCCTTCGCCGTGCCAAGGTTTTTTTTTTTTTTTTTGCCAGTCAGGACAACCACACTCTGTTGCGAATGACAGGCAAATCATCCCCATTGCCCATTTCCTGCAAGAAACCGCCGCCGGACCCGACTGAACATGGCCGTGGACCCGGAAACGAACGAGTCACCTAAGCACGCCGTGCCTGACGACCAGGCTCTTCAAGATGCCGACGACCTGGCCGAGTTTGGCCACTCCGAGGCCCTGACAAGAAAGTTCAGCATTTGGAGCATGCTGTCGCTCGCCTTTTGCGTCCTGGGCACGTGGTCAACCTTCGCCCAGGGTCTCTCCAGCGGCCTTACAAATGGAGGCCCCGTTGCCATTCTCTGGGGTCTTTGCCTGGTGACGGCGTGCAATCTGTGCGTTGCGCTCTCCATGGGCGAGCTGGTGAGCAGCATGCCCACGGCCCTGGGCCAGGCGTACTGGATCTCGCGGCTGTGGCCCACTGCGGGTGGTCGCTTCTCCTCATACCTGTGCGCATGGATCAACACGTTTGGCTGGTGGACGCTGTCTGCCTCTCAAATTGCATTCATGACCGAGTTTATGCTTGGTATGAAGGTTCTCTTCACACCTGATTGGACGGGTGCAAGCAAGGGATGGGTTCTGTTCCTTCTCTATGTTGGCACTACCATTACCATGACGCTCTTCAACATTGTTTCTTGTAGGAGGGATATTATCCTGCCTGCGTTTAACAACTTTGTTGGTATCTGCTTCGTGGGGCTCTTCTTCATCATCAGCTTGGCTCTGCTCATCTCCGTTGGAACCAAGTCTGGTTTGGAGTTCCAATCCGGTCACTTTGTCTTCAGGACATGGATTAATCAGACTGGCTGGCCAGATGGTGTTACTTGGTTCATGGGACTTATCCAGGCTGCCTATGGTCTGACTGCCTTTGACTCCGCTATCCACATGGTTGAGGAAATTCCCTCGCCCCGAACCAATGTTCCTCGAGTTATTTGGCTCTCGGTTGCCATGGGTGCCGTGACTGGCTTCATCTTCATGCTAGTCTGTCTATTTTCCATCCAGGATCTTGATGCTATCCTTGCTGCGGACCTCCCGTTCATGGATCTTCTCAAGGAAACTGTGGGTCTCAAGGGTGCAACTGTCCTGCTTTCCCTGTTCATTATGAACGGTGTTGGTCAGGGCATCAGCATCGTCACCACTGCCTCCCGTATGACCTGGGGTTTTGCCCGAGACGGTGGCATTCCCTGGAGCAACTACTTTACAAAGGTCGATGAGACCTGGAAAGTTCCAGTCCGAGCTTTGTGGCTTCAGGGTGCCATTATGTCTTTGGTTGGCATCCTCTATACTTTTGCATCCACTGTCCTTGACGCTATTCTAAGCGTCAGTACTATTGCTCTTACCATCTCTTACATGATGCCCATTGTGGTGCTTCTCTTCCGCGGCCGTGACAAGCTGCCGCCTGGAAAGTTCTCCCTTGGCTGGTTTGGCCCCATTGCCAACTGGGTTTCCGTCTTTTACTGTGGTATTACCACGGTCTTCTTCTTCTTCCCTGGCTCCCCCAACCCCTCTGGCAGCGATATGAACTACGCTATTGCTGTCTTCGGAGTTATGATGGTGGTGACCCTTGGCTTCTGGGTCATCAAGGGCAGAGTCACGTATCTGCAATCAGAGGAGTCGGAGGGGCGCGTCGTCATGGATGCGGATGACGGAGAAATGACCTCGACTACGGTTGTGGGGGAGAAGCAGGCTGAGATGGATGCAAAGGATAAGCAGTGAGACAGATAGTGAATATTTCTTGCACATATTTGGAATTACTTTCGCGAGTTTGAAATCAATCGATCTCAGTGTATTTTATTTGTCATTAGAATTATATTAGCTTCTTGTCGTGAATAATAAGTTGTTCTAATTCAACTGTGCGTTACATTGGAGTGCGTGTACCTGAACATGGGAGCGTTGCATGGGACAAATTGTGCATATCCGGTGCACGTAGCGCGTGTTGTAGCGCTGACAACTGAGTGGAGGGACACCCCCGGCTGACAAGGCCCTGGACAACTGTGACTAAAGATTGCAACACTGTAACCACTTTGGGAACTTGTTGGCGACACGCGCTGCGGCTGCACAAAAGCTGCCCTTTACGTATGCCGAGCCGTGGTCCGCGAAGCGATTCATCCTGGACACGGCCGAAACCGGTGAGATTGCATCGGCAATCACAAATGACAACACGGATGCTACGCAATCTGGCATTTCTCCGCATACAGATTGCACTCTAACTTCCGCATCAAGACAAGCATCAAAGTCCTGCGCTACGTGCCGTGTGGCTTATCTGGTCGGCCGGCCCGGCTTGTCAATCCGCTGCAGCTCTCGAGATCCCGCCCCGCCGAGCGGTGTGGGCTAGGCGTATCTTTCAGTCCAATGAGTGGCTGGAGGCTGAAACATACCTTGAGCTTCCCCGCACATGTAGCATAGTGCCCAGATCGGGTTGGTCCCATGTCTATCGCGCCCAAGCATATTAACTAGCTGGTGCGGGTCGAGATCCAGATCCCGGACTCTCTGCGTTTCTGAACCCGCGATTGATTCCTTTCAATCCTGCAAACCAAAATAAAATAAAAAAAATCTTACAAAAAATGAATTTGGATATCCAGCTGACTGCTCCCAACGGGCGCTCCTATGCCCAGCCCACCGGCCTCTTCATCAACAATGAGTGGGTGAAGTCGTCCGACGGCGGCAAGATCACCTCCATCAACCCCACGTACGTCATCGAAGCTGTGCCTTGAAAAACAATTGAGACAAGCTCTAACATTAGGACAGAAACGAGCAGGAAATCGTTTCTGTCTACGCCGCCACCTCCGAAGATGTCGACAAGGCTGTCCGAGCCGCCCGCAATGCCCTGCGCAACCCGACCTGGCGAGATCTGCCTGCCAGCGACCGAGGAAAGCTCATGAGCCGCCTGGCCGACTTGGTCGAGGAGAACCGCGAGGTCCTGGCCACCATTGAGACTTGGGACAACGGCAAGCCCTACCAGGTCGCCCTCAACGAGGACTGCACCGAGGTCGCTGAGACGCTGCGATACTATGCTGGCTTCGCCGACAAGGTGTTTGGCCAGGTCATTGAGACCACTGGCGACAAGTTCGCCTACACCGTCCGAGAACCTGTCGGCGTGTGCGGCCAGATCATTCCGTGAGTTCCATTCCGTTCAATTAACATAAATGAAATGCATCGCTAACGCGGGCATGTTTAGCTGGAATTATCCCCTGGCCATGGCCGCCTGGAAGCTTGGCCCTGCCCTCGCTTGCGGCAACGCCGTCGTCCTGAAGCCCGCCGAACAAACCCCCCTCTCCATCCTCTACCTCGCCAACCTGATTGTCAAGGCCGGTTTCCCTCCCGGAGTCGTCAACATCGTCAACGGATTGGGTGCTGTCACCGGCAACGCCCTTTCTTCTCACACTGACGTTGACAAGATTGCCTTTACTGGATCAACAGCGACTGCCAAGCACATCATGAAGAGCGCTGCCATTAACCTCAAGAACATCACTCTTGAGACTGGTGGAAAGAGCCCTCTGATCGTCTTTGATGATGCCGATCTCGACCTCGCTGCCTTCTGGGCCCATGCCGGTATCATGTCCAACCAGGGCCAGATTTGCACCGCCACTTCGCGTATTCTGGTCCAGGATACAGTATATGACAAATTCTTGACCGCTTTCAAGGCACAAGTCAAGGAAATCTCCAAGCTCGGTGATCCCTTCGACGAGAACACTTTCCAAGGACCCCAGGTCACAAAGAGCCAGTTTGAGCGTATCCAGTCCTACGTCGATATTGGCAAGAAGGAGGGTGCCAAGCTCGAGTTTGGCGGCGAGCCCTCTAACGCTGGCCCCGACGGCAAGGGATTCTTCTTCAAACCCACAGTCTTTACTGGCGTCTCCCCTCACATGCGCGTGTTCCAGGAGGAAGTCTTCGGCCCATTCGTGGTCATTGCCAAGTTCAGCACCCAAGAGGAGGCCATCAACCTGGCCAACAACACACAGTACGGTCTCGGAAGCGCCATCTTCACCACCAACCTGACCAGGGCTCACCGTGTGGCCAAGAGAATCGAGGCCGGCATGGTGTGGATTAACTCCAGCAACGACAGCGACTGGCGTATTCCCTTTGGTGGTGTGAAGCAGAGCGGTATTGGACGAGAGCTAGGCGAAGCTGGCCTAGCTGCTTACTCCAACATTAAGGCAGTTCACGTGAACATTGCTGCCAAATTGTAAAATTAGCGATAGTAAAAATTATTAGATACCAGACAGACATGAAGTCGAAATAACAAGAATGACAATTTTAGCCTATTACTATTCACGGCCGTCGCAGATCACAATCAAACTAATGGGTTTTGGTTTAAGGACTAGGCATTCGATAGTGGGGACTCGGATCTGGAGCACATCTATAATCATCCTGTGGATACCTTGCACTATAAATTATTCTAAATCGACAAATAATGTTCTGCAACCGCGTTCATCTTCCTATTCCCTACGAAAATAACAGGAGAATGCAGATTTAACTCCCCCTTGGTGGTCTATGCTCACAGAACCGACCGTGATGCCTTAGATATCGCACAACTTGGGCAAGGAAGGGTAAGAAAAGGTAAGCAAGGGTAATGTTATGGTTTAAAGAGATTGCCTAAGCTAAGTACCATAACTATACTTAGAATAGGTTTTTTATTTAAATTCTTTAAATAATTACCCTACTAGCTGAGCCTGTCCTTTATTCTTACAAGCGGATAGCAGAGAGTAGACGCCCGCAAGACGGAAAGGGAAAACCCACACATATTGCAGCTATGCCCAGTTAGGCAGTATTCCACTGGCAGCCACTGGCCCCCATGCATAGGCAAATGTAACTATTCCCATGATTGGCTGGTTGGTGCTGCATTCAGCTCGGCTATCATTTTTGTATGCGTTGTCACTGAGGAGTTATTTTCAGCTGTGCAACATGTTTGTCGGCTTTTTCACGCAACGCTCAATCTGTGTCGCAAAGGAAGATTTTGGCATCGGCCTGATACTCCTCCTGCCACCGTTATTTGACAACATTATTAGGCCTCTACGCCGTGGTTTGCATAGCTAGAGAATATGAATGACGACGAATTTTGGCAGTCAGCTCGACTGTCGCCCGTTCCGGACGAGGAGCATGACGACTCTGATTTGCGCAACCCTAACCGTTCGACCGTCAGCGCCGAGCGGAATCCCCACAGCATCACATGGAACCTCTATGCCATTCTCCACGGCTTGCTGTCCGCCGGCAGCGACACCCCTGCGTCTCTCATTATGATGGACATACGGGCATCTGGCCAGGGAATTCGCGACATGCAGTTCCATATGGAATTCGAGTCATGTGAGCCTAATGAACCGGACCCGGAAATCGTCGATATCATGCCTTCTGAGGTGTGGAGGCTCCCTCACGACTCCAGCTCCACGGATAGTTCTCGACATGATGTTTCCGACGCCCTACAAATCGTCGGCTTCATAAATGGCATAGGTAGAGGCCACGGGCGGCCTAACACCGTCAGCTGGCGGACTAATGGAGATGCGATTCTACGATTCCTTCAGCCTGCTGTGCTTCTCCGCAGGCGAGGCCATGGCATATTCCAATGCGTTGTTAAGATCCGGGCAAGCACCAAGCATGGAATTAAAACACTACTTCTATCGGCGGGGACCCCAGCCGATGACCCATTATTGTTCAATCCCTCGCTCCCTCCATCGGGCGACTGGCCCGTTGCCCTTGCCCTTGATAACCTTCAGGATTTCACTCAAGATCGGTATTCTGTCGCTGACTTTACTTGCTTGCACGTGATGTTGACGAGTTGCGATTATTAGACTTATTAGACCTCAAGAAGGCCGGTCAGACTTCGGCAGCTGCCCTGATGAAGATGGATGATGCGAGCAGGCGGTTATTTGCGACGCTCTATACTTCCGCGCAGCAGTTGTACTACGTGTCGAGTCTTGAGGACAAGCTTCTTCGAGGCACCAATAAGTGGATCCTAGAAGACCGGAATTTCAAATCTTGGTTGGCAGCCCAGGATGGCGGGAGGGCTCTCTGGATACACGGACGGGCTGGGGTCGGAAAATCAATGTTGGCGACTTTCTTGGTAAAACATCTACGCCAACTTGTCAGCATCCACGACGCAAATCCTACTAGCCTTGTTGCTTACTACTTCTTCGTTCCTAAAGCAACTCACGGAAAGATGGCCGCCGAGTTTCTTCGATCCCTCCTTCATCAACTCATTCTACAACAGCCCAGCATGATGAAGCACCTGACTCAGCGATATGCAGAACCAGATGTCGGAGATAAACTGTTATCGGATTCTTCTATGCTCTAGGATATCCTTGGACAAATCGCTGCTAACCCTGCTATCAAAGTTGTATATCTTGTCGTTGACGGCCTTGAGCAATGCGATACAGGGTTCTTAGACCTTCTCCAGGGCTTACGACCCAGCTCGAGCTCTCCGGACAGAAATTCGCCGGTCAGGGTCATCCAAGGCATCGATCAGCACGCCTCGAAAATCCAGGAAAATGTAAGTAAGAGTAAGACAAATCCCTGCAACCACCCTCACAATGTTTGCAACTAGACGAGACGTTATTGACGAGGAAAAAAGCTCCTTCACATTTTAGACCTCAAGCAGAAACAGACAAATGCCGAAGAGGCACTTTTTCTCAACCAGCAGAATATCGAATCGTCGAAGCAGGGACAAGCAATTATGACTTTCACCATCGTCACCATTGTATTCGTATGCGTCGCCTCTTTCACGATCAGATGTTCACCCTATATTAAACGTATCACAGGCACCTCTGTCATTCTTGACGTCCTTCTTCGCTCTGCAGATTTTAGAGTTCCCGACGATGACAATAGGTTGGGTACTCGAGATCCTCCGTGAGTAGTACCACTGTAGATCGTTCCTGTGCGCAAGCTCACCAAGAATAAGTCCCCACGACAGCAGGTGTAGTGATTGTCTGTGTTATCGTTGCCTTTTTTAACATTATTAAGGAGTGGTGGAATAAGCCACGAGGAAACAAAGGGGAGAAGGACAAAGTGACTTATCAAAACTAATAGTCCCCGACAATACTTAGTGGTACCAGTCCCGATGCTATATCAAAATTCCTTTCGGTGCTAAACCTTTCAGTCTTTTTGGTAGCTTGGACCAAGGCAGAGTAGGAGAGACAGAATATTTCTTAAATATTATATAAAATAATGTTCTGCTTAGAGTCCTCCTAATATTAATTCTGACCGCTAATAAGCTTCATGAATACCTAGCTCACCCAGCTCACTCAAGGTCACCCAACTTGTGGGATTGGCCGAGGCGGGTGAGCAAAATCCGCATTCGTCTGTTATTCACGACAAGCCTTTTGTCACGAACTCAAATTGCGTAGAGGTCTGTTGATAAAGTGCCGAGACCCACCACTCGCATTATCCTTCAAGGGAAAACAAAAGTCCATTTACAAGGCCATTTAACGTGATGCTTATAAGCACTGCTCAATTGTCGCCTCAACTTCTAAACACATGATACGGTTCTCTGAATCGATTTGACTCTGGTGGTTTTCCTCTATTCCTTATCGCCCAGGTTATCTGGTGCACGAGCAGAGTGGTCGGGAACAAGATCAAAAAAGCCCAAACCAGCCCTGAGCCAACAACGGTCATCAATGAGAATGTCCAGAATGCTCTAGACACATACTTGGAGCTTTGATTACTCATAGAAGACAGCGACAAGTCGTCTATCGAGACTGATAACATGACTTGCATTGATGACAATACCAGAGATAGGCTTGCAAAAACAAAGAGCAAGATACTAAATGAGCCCCGGAGAAGTTTGCTGATCGACCAATGTTGTCTCAGATAGTTCCAGGCTCTCGCAGAACGTGGTCGCATCAAAGCCACCGCCCAATTTAGTCGATTAAGACGAATTTGTCCAAATTCGTATCTCTTCGAGACTTGACTGTCATCAAGAGAATGGAATGGCGCGATGAATTTAGCCCACTGAATCCAGTCCACCTCTAAACCCTCAGGGATCAAATGGGTTTCTTTCGCAATGCTGAGATCAAGAGGGGATCTTATGAGAAATGCGTAGGATCGAACAAACCCCAGAGCAATTTTTGGATCAAATATTGTTGATGGTATTGTAGCGAAGTTGCATTCTTCTTGCTGAAGAAATATCTCCCAAACTGCATGATTTAGCAAGCATATCGGCATTGTCTTGACATAAATCTTGTCATTGGTCCATACGAGATGTAATTTGGCTTCCTCAGTTGGCATAATCTGCCGTCCCTTGATCCGTTGGCGGTGGAGAGGATCAATATTTCCCCCAGACTTGATACTAACGAGCCACAACATGTTGTGCAATTCGTCTAGTATAGGTGTGCCCAATTCACCATTAAGGAACCTATGGACTTGAACCGTATCCAGATGAATTGGGGGATATCCTGGTAGGTAATCAATTGCCTGGTCTTTTTCAGATTGTTGGGTCGAAGGCGCTTCCTGCGATTCATGTTTGGATAGAGAGTCTAGGTTGGGGTATATACTCAATCTCGATTTCTCAATGGCCGAATCAGGCCAAAACGGAGCCCTGGACATTACCGCTTTAGACATCTTACCCAACAGACATCTCGGAAGCAGCCAGGAATTATGCAGGCCTCAGCAAATGGGGTATTGGGGTAAGACGTGCCAGCGAATGTCTCAGCTGTCTGACTGCATGGCATAAACTTGGAGATAGCGGGGTAATCTCGTTGGAGGTCTACTGCGTCGTTGTTGTACGATCCCATGTGGGGAAGGATCATTCGCTATTGGGCCCGACAGTAGAAACCGATTCTTCTTCGTTTTGGATGCTATGCGTTATTTGTGAATCTTACGATCATCCAACAAATAACTCACTGCTATTGGACGACAAGGTGGATCAGAATGGAGATTCATGGTAGGATTGGGGAAGAGGGGCCAGGGTATCTTTTGGTGGTGCGGCGGCCGAGGCATTATGGATGGAGATGGGAAGTACGGCAAATATGGCACGGCAAATGTGGCCCGATAGTTAAATTTTATTTGTCCAATGAAATAATTACCACAGTTCCAGGTCACTTTAACCGACGACTATATCAGTCCCTAGGCCCAGGCTCAATTCAAGCCCCTACGTTAGTAACCGCTTCTACACCGCTGACACTTACAAGGCCTCAACAAGTCGTTATAAAAAACGGTCGCCACAATGATTACAATACCGTCAGATCTTGCCTTGTGGGTGAAATAATCCCTGACCAAAAATTTCGGGGTCGCGGCACATCAATCCACTTCTCCCAACGGATGTCGTCTGCGTCATTGGCTGACCGCCACAACGGGTCATTTCAAGACGATCGGAGGCTTCGGAATGATATCAAGTGCACATCACTTCTCCACTTCGCGAGAAATCAAGACCGAAAGGCGTGTCTCATCTAGAATATTGAGTTGAATTTCACACTGGGGACCCCACATCTTCCCCAGAGTCCCCCGCGTTTCGTGCTATTGATGCCCCGACCAAGAGTGAAGCCCATATTGTTCGGGCCAAGGCCGCCGATTTCTTGATTTCCTTTGAGTTTTTCTATGGTATTTATAACTAGGTAGTGGCTGCGCCTATCGTAAAAATGAGTTTCGTAAAAGGTTCGAGGCCTTATCACAATACAGTTCCAGCAAAAACACCAAGCTGCGACACCAACCATGCCTCTCTGGAAGCACAATTTTCGGGGCAACGCCCTAGTCGCTGCAGTGACCATGGCTTCCTGCCAGGCCTTCCTGCTGCTTGGATTTGACCAAGGAGTCATGTCAGGAATTATTGGGGCCGAGAACCGATTCGGCAGGGATTTCAACAACCCCGATGCGGACATGCAGGGCAACATCACAGCCTTATACGATATCGGGTGTGTCTTGGGCTCGATAGTTTGCTACTTTGTTGGTGAGCGGTACGGCCGAAGAACAATGCTAATGTTCGGCGGCTCAATCATGATTGTCGGTGCCGCGATTCTTGCCTCATCAACCACTGTGGCCCAACTCATCGTGGGCCGAATCGTGACTGGCGTTGGCAACGGCATGAACTCTTCAACCGCTCCAGTTTATTTAGCCGAATGCTCGCCTTCATCAATCAGAGGAGCCCTGTTGACGCTCCAGGGTACAGTCACCATCCTTGGAGTCGTCATTGCATATTGGTTAGTTTGCCTTTCTAGCTAAAGAAGTCCAAGCGTTAATTATTTCTACTCGCAGGATGGACTACGGTACAAGCTTTACTGAAAGCTCGCTGCAATGGCGTTTCCCGCTTGCGTTCCAGGCAGTCTTCGCCATCTGTCTCGTTTTCCAGGTTGTCGGCCTGCCGGAAACACCCCGCTGGCTCGTCAGCAATGACCGGCACGAGGAGGCTCGAGATGTGATCGCCGCCTTGGGAGGCAGGCCCAACGATGACGAAGATGTCACTCGAACGATATTGGATATTCAGAGCGGGCTCGAGGAAGAGCAGCGGGGTGGTCCGTTTCGCTTCAAGGAGCTCTTCACTGGGGGTGAGACTCAAAACTTCCGCCGTTTGCTCATCATCATCTCGATTCAATTGGGCCAGCAATTCACTGGATCCAACATGATCAACTACTACGCACCAACTATTTTCCAAGAGAATATGCAGGTTAGCCGTAATATGTCGTTGATTCTGGGTGGCGCAGCCCAATGCACCTATTTGGTTGGGTCGGCTATTCCAGTTTTTCTCATGGATAGGTTTGGGAGACGGTCGCTCCTCATGGTCTGCTCCGCCGGCCTCTGTTTTTGTTTTGTCATGGTTTCTATCCTACTGTCCATTGGCACAAAAAGCGCTGCCTATGGTGCGACGGCCTTCATCTTCATATTCCAGCTATTTTACGGAGTGGGCTGGCTCCCAGTGCCCTGGTTCTACCCATCGGAGATTAATACCACGCGCATTCGAACCCGTATGCAGGCTATTGCTTCAGGTTGGAACTGGATGGCGGTTTTTGCAGTAGTCAAGATCACACCAATCTCTTTCGGTAAGCGTGCTGCTTCTAGTTGGACCCCAAGGCAACTAACACTAGCGACAGAAAACATCGGCTGGCGTACCTTCATCATCTACGCCGTCTTGAACGCCGTCTTTATTCCCATGGTCTATTGTTTCTACCCGGAGACCAAGGGGATCGAGCTGGAGGATATCCCGCTGCTGTTCTCCAAAGGTGGCATTACTGGGGGTGTCTTTAGTTCCAAGGGTGGGCGAACCGTGCAGCCGCACCAGCATGCACAAGAAATGCACCTTAATGACAAAGTGGAGGGCATAGAGGCAAGAGAAGTTGAAGACGCCACATAGAATCGATCTGCAGTGCAGATGACATGAAAAAAAAACACAATGCAACACTTGGGGAGGGATCTGTTGGCGATGGGGAACTGAGTTGTGGCAACCAACTTTGGCCCAACAATGTATCTAGTCTTCGCCGAAACAAAAATTGAACGCACCCATCTTCAAGCCTTGGCAAATCCCAAGCCAAAGGTTCCGTTGCGCCGAATGCCAAGAGATCTAAAGCACTTGGTCAACCTGTTGGTTGTGAACGACTATCTACTGGAGCACGTAGTAAAGCGACCGACCTCCTTACCAGCCAACTCGATTCAGTCGACAGCGAGCGCTGACTAAATCGGACCCGGCGGGAAGAAGAGCGGAACCGCCGGGAATAGCAGAATGCCTGTCTAGTTCGACAAGGTAAACGCGCTTCCGCAATTTTGGGCAGGGTAGTAGGGCTTAGCAACCATTCCAGCAGCAGCGACAGCGCCGATCACGCCAACGCGAACCAACGCCAACGATGATGACGGGCCCCTTGGCCAATTCGGTTCGCCTCAACTAAGGAACAAGCCAAGGATTTAGATTCATCAGATTCATCAGTCGACCCAGATCCAATCCAGCTCGCGTCGTATGCAGGATTCGACGGAACGTTTCTCCCGATCGATAGCTCATCCATCGTTTCTTCAAACTTAATCTCCCATTCCCATGTCCACCGTGGCTTGGTGGCGTTCCTCCTCGCGAACGGACTGATTTTCTCTACCGCGAACAGCTAGTGTTGCCACTAGGAGAGGAGTGCCAGGGTCCTCTGCCGCCCCCTGCGTGCGGAAAACTCGTTAGTGCTGCAAGCAGACGTTGTCCGACGCGGCCAAGTAGTTTGCCGTGAACCATTTCCCCAGTGTCCTTGGAGCTGCATCACCGTGGGTCTCTGTGGAGAGAGGTGCAGTTGAGTAATTATGTTTCTTTATTTGCTTCAATTAAATCATAATCATATCGTGCTGTAATCTAAAGATATTACCGATATATGGGTATTTTTTTAAACGTTGAATCCATTGCCGCTTGTATCCCTTTGCTCCATATGCTCCGTGTGTTCCTCATGTTCGTTTCCTGAACATGCACTTCCCTGGGGTATCTCGTATTATACTGACGCTTTGGAAGTCGACACACTAAAGACGACTTCCTTTTTGATTCCGTAGCTACTGGGGATAATCTCATCTGAGCTCGCTTCACCAGCGTGGATGAATATATCATTTTGTGTTTGTGTCGGCTCGTTGCGGATAACGGATTTGACAGAGTTCATTTGCCGACTGTGCCAAGTTGTTCGGTCGGACCGGTCGTTTAGCATGATACTACCGGGCTCAGGTCCTTGCTTGTATTTTTGGCCGCTAGATGAGAGCAGCGATCCCAGGTAAGGCTTGAGCTTCTGGCGCAGCCACCCCCATGTCATGGGAAGGTTGGATGTCGCGACGGCGACAAACGATTCTCGGCATGCCCAAGAGGCTCCCTCGGAAGGTCCAGTGACAGGGTTCTGAAAAAAAGAAAAGAGTCAGCCACATGTGAAGAGGTTGGAGGGGCTAGGCATGTTATGCTTACCTTAAGAATGAGAACACATCGAAGTAGGCCAGCCACCATGACGAAGATACCGCCGGAAAAGAGCACCACTAGGCCGATCTTCTTGACCTTGGCGATCTTGGCACCCCAGAGCATCGGAATCGGAATCAACAGGAGGAAGGCATCGGAAACAATGTTGAGGATGACGACCATGAAAATGTAGACCTTTGATGCGGCGGGCTGGCACACATCTTCACAAAACTGTTAATGTAATTCATAAACTGTTATCGGTATAACTCACTGCCAGGATCGGGGTAGATCTGCCAAAACTTATTGAACGGCTGGCAGCTGAATAGCAGGGAGCAGACAACAGCGATGTATGTGCAGCTGATCAAGCCAATGCCCAGATAGATTCTCGTCTTGTATGAAGCAAGTCCTTGCTGGAAAGGAGATGAGCGACGCAAATAAGAGTCGGGGTCGAAATAAACCTACTGTAAGACGAAAGTAGAATGCGCACATGGAGCCCTTGATGACCCAGAGAACTGTAGCATACATGGTCCAGCCTGCAACTTGGACCTTGGATCCTCCAACCCTACGTTGTCATTTGTCAGTCAAGAGTATTCCGCTGCATGCATGCATTCTGTACAAACCTCAAAGCCCACTCCTCGCTGTCGGGTGATAATGCCTTGCGCTCTGCATCTGTCATGCCGCTGTTGGTGAGGCCACCGTACTTTGCGCCCACAATGTGGGCAAGCGATGTTTCGATCGAGTAGGGCACGATGACCAGCAGCATCAAGTAGTCATCCACCTCGAAGTTTCGTAGGCCGACTTGTCGGTAGCGGGCGTAGGTGCGGACCATGATAATCAAGATGCTGACAGCCAGGAGGGTGAAAGCCTCGGTGGAGAATCTCGTGACGGCATCGGACGCCATATTGATGATGTCTTCCCAGCAACAAAGCTGGACCGGGTCGTGCGATTTGGAAGGGACAAACAGGAATCACACAAAATCCAACTGGTCAGCTTGGTGGGTTGGACCCTTTGCTTTATGAAACGCAGGCACTTGACTGACATGTCGGGTGTGTCCCCTGCAGGCCAAAGTAGCTGGTCTGGGCTCCGTGGCATACGGCATTAGGGCTGTTGGCTCAACTCACAGTTAAGCCCGATGCTGGAGGATCCCTCCCCGCGTCTACGAAGACTGGTGCCGGGTGGTTGAGGGCGGGAGCAACAGGAAGCGACTGTTCTCACCGTTAGCACTCAAAGCCATGTGGACATAACTGGGTCTCACAGGCATTAGTGCCGCAAGCCCTGGACGACCGGATCGCCAACCAGCCGTCGACCTGGGCGTTAGCTTGACAATGGAGCACACGGCGAAACCGCCCCTGAGGCTAGAAGGTCTGCTCCCGGCTAGCCTGGGAGTAGCGCCACCAGCTGGCCGGGGGCGAGTCATGGCGCCGTGCCGCAGCCACGATTGCCACGAGCGAGCTCCAGTGTGACAGCAGCGCGGAGTGCTGCAATGGAGATTACATGGGAGCAACTAGCCCTCCCGAGTGCTGCTAACTTGTTAAACCCATAACCTGGCAGCTTCACTACTACCCAGGCATACGTGATACCGTGCAGGGCTCTAGCTCAAGCCTCCTCTTGATGAAGCTTGTGCCAAGGTTGTTGTTGGATACAGCGATGGCCCCTGATGCACACCATGCTGCAGAATGCAAGTGGCAAGGCACTTGCTTGTGTGTGCCAGTCTTGCATTCGTCTGATGCCAATCCTTTTCTCATCCTGCATAAAACCACGTCTACACACCTTGTCCACGTCATGCACTGACTCGATCATCAGCGCCAGCACAGGCCCGAAAAAGGCTCTGCCCGCTCAAGGCTCCGTCTTCTGCCGGCAGTGGCGTATGTGTGCGCGTGTGTGTCTGTATGCGCGCGTGTGTGGCAGCTCTGCAACTTGTCGGGCTGGTGGTTTGCCCTCATCGACTGGAACTTTCTTTTTCCTCCATCTTGGCCATCTTCAGCTCACCAACCTCATTCTAGAAGTTAATGCGGGTCCCCCTCCAGGGGCAGTAATCCATATGCAAGCCGGCACAGCGCACCCCCAGCAGTTGGTTGCGCAACCGTCCCCACCGTTGCGTGTACGAGGATCCCCGATGTCGAGAGCTGAAGGGGGAAAAAAAGCAAATCTCACCACACCCCTGCCGCTCGTAGATCATCGCCACAGCACGCGGTCATGGGCAGGAGCCCTGTCTTCCGGCTTCCGAGATGGTTGGGTTGGTCCAATGGCTTGGCTGCCCGTCCAGCCCGCGAACCGTCTTTTCTTCTTCCAGCTCGTCGTCATTCACATGTCCCACCCGCCGAGGCCCCAGCGGAGGGATGAGGGCATTTGCCAAGGGACAGACTGGAGATGCTCCAAAAAACTTTGGCGCCAGTAGCGTTGGGCAACGAACATCTAGCTGCCGTTTGGGGAATTCCGATGCAAAATGTTTCACATCGGGGAATTTGGCTGTCCTAACCTGACTCCCTCCTGCACTCCGAGGGATATTCATTACCACTCTATCTGAGCTGAATCGACACTCAGCTGTCGGCCAAATAACCTGGTCCCTTGCGGCGCTCATACCTCCGCACATACAACCAACAAAAAAAGTCAAGTTAATAAAGGAACAATAGTAATAATACCAACAATAGTAATAACAACTAAAACAAAATTAATAATCCTAAAGCAAAGTTATGTTTCAAGTGCAAAGTGAGCTATGAAATTAATTTCATGCGATTTTCTCTCATTAAAAAAAAAATCGCAATGACCATGGCCATAGGGTAGCCGTAGCGCGAACGCAGACGTCAGGGAAAAAAATCTAACGGGAAAGGGTCGAGTATAGGCGCAGCTAACCGATACTAGACTAATTCGACGGTCCATTTTAGTCCCCATTCTTGCATGACTAGATTAAAATCATTGCGCTTTGGGCGACATTTTTTTTATAGCCGGGGGACCGCGGTTAGCTTTCGGCAGTCAGAATGCAGGCAGCTCGGTAAGGGTCCCTTCCCGCGTGACTGAGTGCATCTTCTCATCTCGATCGCGTTCGCGATGGTACGAGACATTGATTTAAAAATGCATCCGAGCGTCTCTGGCGGACAAAGGGTGTATGCAGCTGTTGAAACATGCTAGGGAATCCACTTTGAATATCATAATTACGCTATGTACTTGTCATTGAGGGTCGGATGCTAACCGATTGAGCATTATGTACACTAAATTCTGCCTTCTATTAAACTGCTCCACAGGCATGTCATTCATAACTTCTCATACCCCGGATTCGAACCACACCGTAGAAGCTGCGAACCAGAGTCAGGCAAGACAGATGGACGTCATAACCTCTGCTGCTCGCCACACACATCCCCTGATAATCATGAGGACCCCTTGATGCTGAATTCGTATCTTGCTTGCAGAACATAGGGATCACCGCCGGGCTCAAAAATCTGCTTCCGGTCGCGGAACCATTCGGGATGGTTGATTCCGTCGATCCAATCTTGCACCTCCATGACTGCACACCCGTACCGAGGGATCACGCGCGGGAACTCTGGGTTGTCGAACAGTCCCTGGGTCTTTTTGAGCGCCATGGTTCCGTCCTGCTGGGTGCAGCTGTAGAACTGGAACGCGTCCTGGTCAGAGTACACATCGACGTGGATACCCGACCAATCCGAGGACAGACTGGCGATGGGACCCTCAGTTCGCCAGTCATAGGGCTGAAGCTGGTCACGGTTGACGAGATAGCATGTGTCTGATAGTTTTTTATTAGCCGCGATGTATAGGAAGTAATGGGAGTTCAGTGCTTACCGTAACCAGTGCAATTGAATCCACAGTTGTTGACTAGCCCTGGGTCGCCGTTGGCAGCTCCGACCTGCTTGGGCTTGCTCCAGAAGTCATTGACGGAGCCCTTGGTGTTGGCCAAGATTTCGCCAGTAGGGATAAGAATATTGTCGACACCAACGCGCTGTCCACTGTATGGTAGGTGCAGCGTGTGGTTGTAGATTTTATTAGTTTCATTGTTGGCGAAGCCGTCAAGATTCCAGTATGTGTGGCTACTGAGCATGATGGGAGTCTTTTTGGTTGTGGCTAGGGCTACCATCTTGAGGTCCCAGACCTTGCCGGTCAGGGTGTACGTGATGTATGAAACCACTTCACCGGGGAAGCCTTCCTTTCCATCGGGATCCGTGATGGTGAATGTGATGCTGCTGTTGGTGTAGGCAGTAACGTTGAAATTGCGATAATCCCAGCCGTCGGGGCCTCCATGCAGGGTATCTGCACCCTTTGGCGACTGCTTTGTTGGGTTATCGTTTGGTGTTACATGATATGTCTCGCCGTCAATGACAAACGAGCTGTTCTTGATGCGATTGGCATAGCGGCCTGGCACCCCGCCAAAGTGCGGGTGCTGGGTGTCCTTCGCATAGTAGCTCGCATTGTCAAAGCCTCCTACGACATCGCGCTTAATACCGTACTGATCCTCGACCAGCAGGTTGGAGATGGAGGCACCGTATGGAATGAAGGACGCCTCGATGCCATCACCATAAAGCCAGTATTTGCCATCCTTGTCTGGACCCGAGGCGGCAGCGACCCACGGGACGGCCGCAAGGGCAAAAGCAACCAGCGGGCTCCACATTCTCCGCACAGTTCCTGAGGGGGCGATGTTGCTTTTGCGGGTGATTTGCAGCCCTGTGCGTCACAAAAAGAAAAGGCCAAGAAAATGGGGGAGCTGTCTTGGGATCTGGAAGCAGCAGCAATGCCGTGCAAGCCAAGGCGGGCAGATCTCGCAGATAAATAAGCAACCACAGACTGTTGCATGGTTCTTGTTCCCAATTGACTGCTCACCTCAACTTAGCCGAACCATGTTTCTGTCAAGGTCTACCCTAGCAAATCAACAAAGTTCTCTGTCCCATGCCTGTCAGGCCTTCGCAAAACCCACGCTGGTGAATGGCGCGTTTGTCAAAACTCTGTTCAAAACATCACGCTCGGTTCTGGTGACCCCGGGTTTTTTGCCTATTGTGTATTAAGCCGTGAATCCCCCGCTGCCCGGGGGCTGCCGATCACCCGGGCATAGATTGTTAGCAGCGCGCTATTGCAACCTGCCCCTCAGGCGCAGCAACTTCATTGGCGCGCGTGGGCGCGACGAAGCTGGTAAGCTTAGGGTCGCGATGTCTATGCTGGAGAGAGCAGGTTTGCTGTGCGGGGTCTTTACCGCCATCTGCTGATGCCCCGTTCTGGCCATCTGCTGCTGATCAACCGCGTCACTGCAAACCTTGCTCTGTGTGATCTCAGTGCGCAGGGTGCTTGGTCCTATGATGTAACGTAGCTGGCATCATGATCCTCGCCCCCGCCATTTGCTCGGAAACGAAACAAAATGCGGGGGGATCCTACTCGCTCGGCTATCTCCAACCTGGGCATACATTGAGAATCCTGGTATATACAAGCTTTGGCGACAGCTGTCTAACGCTGCGTTGGGATATATCGCCTTTCAAGGATGTGATACCGGACGCATGGGCTTGACCGAACGATACCATTGGAATGGTCCGAGAACCATGCCTCGGCAGGCTTCAACCCGGCCCTTGTAAGAAATAATACCAGCGACACATCGATTTTTAATACGGAGCTAAGGTTTTTTCCCCTCATGATTGATTTCACGCCATATTTCTATCCTTGACTAGTTGTCGCGTCATCATCCGATAGGGTCCTTCCGAGGTGTGATGGTGGAAATGGATTTACATGTGGTGAATATCGGGAAGACTATGCGAATCGCTCAAAGAAACATCAATACCATAACACAGAAACATTTGGAATTTATTTCCTATATTTTTTTTTTCTAATGCCCTGCTCCATGAGCAGCGAATGCACAATCATCCAAACACGTCAAAGCGATGCCTTCATTATCGACCCTTTAATCCCATCAACCTTTATGCTTAATGATCCACGTTGCACTGTCCTAAAAGCTATAAAACTATATGTACGCGTGATAGTATAGATAGCGCTACCTGGATTTTGTATGAATGACCTGATAGGGCGAAAAATGTACTTCGATTGTTCCGACGAATACCGAATCTCAGGTTGCACTAAGCCTTATCCAGTCGAATCGCGATGGTCAAGCTATGAGAATCTGAAATAACCGGCCCGCAAACCGAATTTGTCTCAATCGAGGCCAAATCTAATAATCGGATAAAAAGGTAGAAGTTTCCCTTGACCTTGTCCGGTTTAGTACCGCTACCTTTCAGAAGGTCCAATAACTCGTTGCGAGTAAGTGTAATCTCAAGCCCTGCGGGGGAACCGGTGTAGGAATTGCCAAAGAGGCGACGCTGCGTAAGGACGCCGTTGCTCACAATGACACGCCATTTCTGCTGTATATCCGAAACATCAATATCAATCTCAAAAGAATCTTTGGCCGCACGCGCTCCGTCAATCTGCACAGACAGCACGTCAAACCATTGGTCCACGGACAGGTTCAACCCAAGCGGCGTTTTGCCACCGGAAATATTGCCTGGCTTCTTTCCTGTTCTTAATTCTTGAGCCCCAGTGAGATAGAAATTTCGCCAGGTCGCATTTTCAGCACCGTAGCCAAGATTCTCATAGGCTAATGCAAGCAGGCCTTTGGCTTTGGAGTCGTTGTCATCTGGGTAAGCGGCAACGGCATGGGACAAGAGCGTCGCAGCAAAGCGGCTATCGCCCTCATTAATAAATTCTTGCGCTTTACGACATAATTCGTCTACACCTCCCATAGCCCGTACGTATCTTTCACCTTCAAGAGCGGCGGGGTACTGCCACAGGTGTGCTGGATGGCCGTCAAACCAAGTCATATATTTTTGATAGATTCCCTGTCACGAATTCTGCGTTAGTAGAAGCCAATAGTTCATTTTTCTACCTACTGACCTTGACATTGTGGTTTAGCGAGCCATAGAAGCCTCGGCAGTGCCACGCCCTCGAGATTGCGGGGGGTAGTTGAATTGTCTCAGCTATCTCCAAGCCCGTCATTCCTGTCCAGTTAGTAGAGGTCTCACAGGCGGTCCATATCACCTACCAAGATTCATCATGCGAACCGTTTGATCATGGAGATAACCGTATAAGTCCCTTTGCTCAGATAATCGCTTGATAAGTGCTTTTTGGCCCCAAGTCGGCCAATGGTGGCTTCCAAATACGACATCAGATTCGTTTCCGAATAGCGCGATTGCTTGGTCAAGATATCCAGACCAAGCTTTTGCGTCTCTCACTTGTGCTCCGCGCAAAGTTACCTTACCGCATTATCCAGTCAGTATGATGAGATTTCTTTTAAAGATGAAACGTATCAACTTTGAACGTACAATATTATGCATGGAATTCGTCAAAGTTTCTGGAATACATAACGCTCGCAGGTCAGGGAAGTGAATATTGACCTCGGCGGGAGCTTCAGTCCCCGGTATCATCTGAAAGACAATGCGCACTCCATCAATGACGTGCTCCTCGCCTGTCCTTTTTATAAGTAGATTTGGAAGAATCAAGGAAGTTGAGCCCTTGCTAGATCCGAGTCCCAAACCAACACCGATATGACCTGTCGGGCCGCTGGGAAGATCACTTCCATACATAAACGCTCCACGCCGACGCATTGATGGACCTGCCAAAATGCTCTCGGACAATACAGCTTGGATAAAGCCTTCTGGGGCAATGATGGGAATCTTTTGGTCAGACTTGATGATTCCTCTGGCACCCATGTAATGGTCGCCATGGGAGTGAGAGTAAATCACGCCCGTGATTTCTCTGTCTGATCCTCGATGATCGCGGTAAAGTTGAAGAGCAGCAGCTGCACACTCGCATGAGATGAGGGGATCAATTACAATGATGCCCTTGTCTCCCTCAACAATTGTCATGTTGGAAAGATCAAGACCTCGAACCTGGTAAATTCTTGGTCGGATTTCATATAGGCCTTGCTTTGCACATAGTTGACCCTGCCTCCAAAGATAAGGGTGAGCTGTGGGCGGGCATTCTTGGTCCAGGAAGCTGTATTTATCGACATCCCAGACGACCTTTCCATCGGCATCTTTAATGACGCCCGGGTTCAAAGCAGCAATGAAACCTCTTTCAGCATCTTCATAATCTTGACGGTCATCGAGGGAAGGCTCGGTCGACATTGTTTTCTTTTCCTCTCTTCCTCTTGATCGAATATGAAGTCTATGTCGATGAAAAGGATAAATATGATTGGACAATAAATTTTGGGCTGCAAATCATACCAACACACAAGAGAGGAAACATAGTTTTCAGTTGGAGAAAACCAATGCTCCGGCCTAGACAAGTTATTTTGCGGTTGGAAAAGACGCGCCATGCTACTAGCACGTAAGTGGACCCTTGCAATGTCGTGATCGGGTAATGCCTCATTTAGAACGGCAAAGATAAGACATAGTACTAACACACGATATTTGGCATTGGAATTATTGAAAAGCAGATGCTCTAAGGGCATTCGCTTACAAGGAACGGAAAATAATAAAATATCGAATAAACGGTCAGTTTATTTTACAGCCAGTCAGGAGAAGGTACTGCATCTAATAGGCTTGAAGGTTGAACGACCTGACAGGACTTGGAGCACTTTTCAGAAAATATACTCTGGCTCGTAGTATACTCATTTCATCAACATTGTAAGAATATTATACGGTGAGTTGCAACAAGTCATGAACGAAGCCGATGGCTCTCTTAACAAAGACGGAAGTTGTAGAGGAGCCCAAAGAAATACAAAACACGAAGGCCTGATGGCCGTTATAATATTTCACGTCGTTATTTGAGTAAATATAACCAGAAAAGATTGAAAGTCAGAACTATGCATTTGTTCGGGTGGAGAAGAAAAAATCATGTAACAATGCGATACAATCGAACACGAAAATCATCGGAACAGTATTTCCGATATGCACAGCGCTGAGAATAGAAGGCTGTAGCTGCATATTTATCTCATATATTGAATATTAAAAATGAAGTAAGTAGAGAGATTTTCACTACGAAGGTATTGGAAGCTTAGAAGCGAAATGGCAATGACGGTTGTGAACCTGGTAAAGCAGAAAGGTATGGCTGGAGCCTGAGGAATTTGCCAATTGGTTTATGGCACAGGTTGTGGGTACGCCATCCACCCAAGCGACCGTGGATTAAGTGCACAATACGTGTTTTGTGCAAAAAGAAGTCTACAGCTGCTCTTGATGCCATTTTTATCACGACAAAAAAAAAAAACTTTGCGTCGTACGGAACTCGAATCCGTGCCTCAACTTATCACAATGGAAGAGTTGAATCCTAACCCCTAGACCAACAACGCTTTTGGATGCTAGTTAGGACAGAAAATTTGGTTATGTGGGAACACCGGCATTCCCCACCCTGTGACGACGCGACGCGACTGGCCCACTCAAGATGTGTCTACACATGCTTCAATTTTGTTGCTGTGACTGAACTTGTTGTCCAATCCGACTTTGATAGCGTTGCATTGTAAATTTTTTCATAATTTATGTTTTGAAAGTCTCTTTCGGTTGCTTTGTATTCTTTTTCGCATCGGCCCGTCTCGTCAATCGTTACCCACCCTAAACTCACATTGATGGTATCTCGCAGTTTTTATTTTTCGAAC
This sequence comes from Calonectria hongkongensis, assembly GCA_017140755.1. Classification (NCBI taxonomy): domain Eukaryota; kingdom Fungi; phylum Ascomycota; class Sordariomycetes; order Hypocreales; family Nectriaceae; genus Calonectria; species Calonectria hongkongensis. The sequence continues at coordinate 871,691 of JAACJA010000018.1, forward strand.
TGTCTAGACGAAAAATCCTACAATTTTGGGCTACCTTGATATTCATTGATTGCAATGTGACTGTGCTTGAAAGTCCTCTCCGTGTGACTCAGCCGGGAACTTTTGTCACCACCGTGGCAGTAGATTCTGATCTAGACACATGTTAGGTCACTTGGCAAACATATACGCGTATATTGGCCTTTTGCACTGCCACCCTTTTAATTGCTGCCTACTGTGCCCCTGAGTTCTAATGATAAGACTGGTCCGGACCCCTCGACATTTGCGTATTAACTTGTGACACCAAACCATTACTATATTAAAGTTAGTGCCGGCATAGCGGCTGCGGAGAGGCATCGGCCTATGTTACCCGTGCCAAGAGCGAATAATAGTCGCCGAACCGTAGTTTCGGATTCTTAAGCCTCGAGCCGAGCTACATATCGTACCCATCAGCGTCACATTAGATAGGGTTCGACTTGTGTGGACGCGTGGATGATGAGACATCAGCGGTCGGCCAGCCTTTTTAGGCCAGCTGAGTGAGGCGAAGATGGAACTTAGCCCGTGAACTTATTAGCACACGGTTATTAGAATATGGCGATTCGAAGCAATAAAACAATGCGCAGTGTCTTTAAGCTTTCTTCTATTCACTAGCCACATTTGGTTATGGAACTTCGGACTTGTTGAGTTGCGCTGTGCCGCAATTCTAGTCAAGAGCCATCCACGATGACCCCGGAAAATATCGTAGCATCGTATGAATGGTTCTTTTTTTAAACTAGGAAGCATGCTTCATTTTAATCATAATAAATTTTGCATCTCTTTGGGCGAGCATATAAAGTTAGACACTACGGTCGATTTCATGCACTGCCTACGACTAGCCTGCTTTGGCCTGTGCTGCTGGCACCAACTACGAATCCGGCGTGCCGGCTCAGGTGAGCATTTGTTAGACGGCTAAAGAAAACTGATAGGATGTTCCAACACATCAAGACGCCGAGTTTGTGGTCAGATCTTGACCTAGATAGTGGGCCACTGTTCGTAGAATGTCACCGAACCCCCCTGTCACGGCTGCTGGAGGCGCTTATCCACAACAATCTAGACCAAGCCGAGGCTCCAATCATGTTCCTGCCCAGTCTATAGGGCTTGGGAACGCGTAATGGAACTTGAAACAAGGCAGCAGAGATATCTGAATCTCGTGCCGATTCGAAAATAGATGCTGCTTCGGAGCGGAGCGAGCGAATCGGGGCATTCGCCTGCCATCTCTTGAGACACACGGGCCCCTGAAGCAATCCCCGCAATCCGGCTGCGCCACCTTATTCCGCTTCCGACTCGCTGCCGATTGGTCTGTTCGTAGTTCACCGGAGACAAGGTGGTGGAACGCCAGGCTAGCACCTTAAGAGATTTATCGCAGTAGCGGGTGGCGCGGCGGGCTATAAAGGTATCAGCGGGTGTTGAAGAGACATCACTCAGCAAGAGATACGCGGTTGCAGCCATGTCAGAACAGCCCAAGAAGTGGAAGAGGGCCAGCGCCCCAAAGGTCAGAACCGGATGCCTGACGTGGTATGTGAATTAGCCAAGGGACTTTTTTCTCTCGCAGCTGAGATATTGACTCGTCTGTAGCAAGTCAGTGGGCCCGTCCGCCGTGCGTCACCAGTGCGTGCTAACTGGTGCTTAGAATCCGACATCTCAAGTGTGACGAGCGTAAGCCGACCTGTCAGAGATGCGAGAAGGATCGCGTCAAGTGCGATGGCTACCCAGCCAAGCCGCCGCCTCGCCCCAAGAAGGAGGCTAAAGAGCCCCCGCGATGCAAGGCTTTATCGGCGCCGGTCAAGGCGAGAACCCGGCCGCTGATACTGAGCACAGAGCTGGGGGGAGATGTTTCAACGCTGTCAATCCAAATCGACCTTTTCCACCACTTCCGCACATCAACCCTTCATGATCTCATGACGGCGTCGGGCGCACCAAACGACTTTTGGCATGTTCACGCTCTCCCGCTTGGCCATGCCGTCGAGCCTGTAAAATATGCCCTGTGCGCCCTCGGGGGCGTGCATCGATATTTCAAGACCCAGCACGGAAATCCGGGCGCAATGGCCGAGTGGCGTGAGGTCAACAAGATCGTTATCCAGCAGTACAACCAGGCCATTCACCACATAAAGTCGCTCATGTCATCCTCGTCAGAATCCAATCTTGAGGTGGTTCTCACATGTTGCGTCATCTTCATCTGCATAGAGAACCTCCAAGGGCGATACAAGGAAGCTCTCCAGCACATTAGAGCAGGGTCGGCGTTGCTGAATGCACTGCGCCAATCCTACATGGATTCGGATTCATCTTCGGAAGGGGGATCACCGCCGATTGTAGGCAAGCGACTGCCAAAATTTGTCGAGGACATCTCCAACATGTTATTTAACCTTGGCCAAGACGTGTCATTTTATGTTGGCAGTGAAATAATTCCAGCTCTAACGTGTCGGGACATTAGTACGATTCCAGAGCAGTATTCCGAAGCCGTTCGGTTCCCATCAGCGCCATTTAATTCATTCGACGCCGTGGGTTCATCATTACGCGCTGTCGAAGTAATGGACAACACGATTCGATATCATCTTTTTGAAGAAAATCCACCTCCTTGTGGTGCAGACAAACAGGGGTGGATCGAAGCTTCGAGGGAGCCCGATGCGTATGAAATGATGCTGTGGGAGGTTTTCGAGCAGACGATGCAAGATTGGATTGGCCGCTTTGATTCATTTCAGAATCAAGCCGACAAGACGAACATGTCAGAGCGAGAACTGTACAACCTGCGAAGTCTTGCACTGTCGCGATCAGTTTGGGCAGCATTTCTGAAACATGAAGGCCCTGAGGACGAAATGCCGAGGGAAGAGGCCGAGGAAATATTAGGCCAAGTTGAACTGCTCATGGGCCCCACCAAACCAGACCAAGCGCCAGTGTTCACTTTCCACGCAGAGATTGTTCCAGCAGCTGCCCTGGTTTGCATGTCATGCACTCAGAAAGACATCCAGGACAGATGCATCAGGATGCTCCGTACTATGAAACGAAAGGAGGGAATGTGGGATAGTGAAGAGATGGCCAATATCCTTGAGGCCATGATAAATGCGACAAAGAAAGGCTTGATGGAATATCGAAACATTCCATGTGATATTCCCGAGTTGACAAGAGTCCTTTCATCTCTTGACATATCTGGGGCACCGCTTTCGAGAGAAATAATTAGTTTAGAAGATGAATGAAGATTAATATTAGACATGGACCACACTACAGAACGCTTTTTCCAATGGGTTCAACACACCAAAGAGACAAGATCAGGTTTTCTTTTTTTAACAATTGCACTGGAAGGATCGGATTTCTAAATCAATAATCGAACCTGGCTGGTTAAAAGCAGTCAATACAAGGAAATGCCCAAATTAACCAAAAAGACATGAGAGATAAAACCCAAAGCCATAGAACTCAACTGCAACCAAACGCCCATAACGCCTAACAGAAAAAAGCATTTCAAGTTCTTCCACCAATAAGAAAGACAGTTCGTGGCCTATCTCCTCGAGAACAAGGTACTGTTTTCTTTCTTAATTGTGATATCCTGCGAAGCGAGCACGAACGGTAGACCATGCTTCTTTGCCTCGCCCGTCCATGCGAGCATATCCATACTGGGCATGGCAGTCCAGGTTTCATTTGCGGCGACAGCCTTCCGGGTTGTGTCAACATCGAAACGTGCAGTGGCGTTGTATTCCTTTGTCAACTCCGCCGGCCCTGCCTCTTGTCCTTCAATAATCACACGACGAACTTCTCTAACCAATGGGTCCGTATCAAACATGTCAATGTAGCCCGAGAAACTGTCGAATGATGGTCTCAAGCCTACTAGCTCAGTGCTGGAGAGGAATGCATCCATAATTGATGGATCGGTGGACGGCGGCGTGCTGGCTGGCAGGCCAATTGGAGTGTGTACAGTGAGGGGTAGACCGAATCGTCGGCTAGCTTCACGGAGAAGGGTCTCTGCTGCCCACTTACTGGACAGGTACGCGTCGCTTCCGTCCACAGGGGGTGGCTGAGTTGCCGTGTACTTGCGTGCAGCCCCTGAAGAGAAGAAGTGCAGGGGGACTCGCCTCTGCAGAGCCATGCGTGCTAATTCCTTGGTGGCGTTTACATTGACATGCCTCAGCACCTCGTAACTATCCCAGAAGGCTCGGTTCGCGGCAAGGTGAACGATGGCATCGGCAGTTTCAGCTAGCTCCATAAACGAAGCTGGCGTCAGTCCTAAATTGGAGGCGTCTAGGTCGCACTCCACAGTTGTGATTTTGTCACTGACTGGAACATGGCCTGCATCACGAACAAGGCAGATTATCTTTGCGATTTTGGGATCCTCAGAAAGATAAGGCAGCAGATGGCTACCAATGTAGCCTGTTGCGCCGGTCATGACAATAGTTAGGTTGTCCTTTTTGAGTTCTTGGTTGGTGGAAATCTCCGCGATTGAAGCCCATGTCTCTGGAATAGCCGTTTCGGCCTTCCAATCTATTCCAGGAGTATTTGAGATGGCAGTGCTCTCGACAACCTTGGCCATTTCCCGCAAGACACTAGCGTTCATAATGTCAATAATTCGCGGCGCAGCATTCAGCTCCAGCTTGATAAGCCGCTGCAGCTTGACCAATAGCATCGAGTTTCCGCCTGTCCGGAAAAAGTCCGAGTTGGAATCTAGCTGCTGGTTGACCAGCAGAGGGAGAATGCTTATCCATAAGTTGGCGAGGCGCTTTTCTGTCTCTGTGCCAAAGTCGGAGGCATTTGATGTGGTGACTGCTCGGCCAGGTACGGGGACACTGTTTTTGAGAGCCTTTCTGTCAGTCTTTCCATGGGAGTTAATTGGAATGCTGTTCACTGGAAGGAAGATGGATGGACGCATGAACTGTGGGAGCGGGAGGGCTGCCCGAATATAATCGAGGAATTTGTCGCGGGCCTCAGCGTCTTCGTTGGGGTTCGCCATAACAACGTAGGCCACCAAGAACTTTTCAGTTGCCTCTCCATGTTGAGCGACGATCACTTGGTTGATGGCACCCCTGGATGTCGCCATGATGGCGCTCTCAATCTCGCCGAGCTCGGTGCGCACGCCGAGAATTTTGACTTGCGCCTCACCATCCATGCGGCCTTCGTAAAATAGTTGGCCTTGCTCATTAACCCGACCACGGTCACCAGTGCGGTATAGGCGATTCCAGCCATGGGAAGCAGCATATTTGTCCTGGGCTAGAAAGGGATTCTCAATGAACTTTTCAGCAGTCAATTCCTCGAGTCCAAGATAGCCGCCGGCTACGGCAGGACCACCGACGACAATCTCGCCAGGAATTCCAATCGGAAGAGGATGCAACTTCTCATCGAGGATGTATACTGTGTAATTGGGAAGAATCTGGCCCGTCGGGATTGCCTTGTCTGGCTTGAGAGTCGCTGGGCTGCGGTAAGCTATTTCACCTTTTGTAATTGCGATTGTCGCTTCGATTGGCCCGTAAAAGTCATAGAGCTTGGGGCCGGCTCGGCCCAGGGTTGAAAAGTCCCTCACAGTAGATTTGAGCAAGGCTTCACCACCTGAGAGGGCCCATTGCCATGAAATGCACTGAGCTAAGTCTTCATACCCAGCCTGGAACCACATGCTATACTCGGTCGGCGTTGCAAGAGTGTGGGTAACCCCTTCATCAAGGATTATTTTTGTGATCTCAGCTGGCTTTCCACGCTTTTCCGACGGAACAATCACAAGGGTTCCTCCGTTGGCCAACGCAGTAAATATTTGGTGCAGCGAGAAGTCAAAGCTCAGTGTGATTTGCTGCAGTACGATATTTGATCCAACGTTCCAGGCGCGCTCAACTCCCTCTGCGTTGGCTGATAGGCACGAGTGAGGCAAAGAAATGCCCTTAGGCTTTCCAGTAGAACCGCTAGTAAATAGAATGGCGGCATTCAAGTCGGGCCTGGCCTGGTTTGGCGTGCGGTCGCAGCCGACCAGGGTCTCGATGTCGCTCACATTAATTGCAATTGAGCTATTGGCTTCGAGAGACTGGAGTGCATCTTTAGTCCATTTGTCAAAGAGAATGGCATCTGGATGAGCCACAGAGACTGAGCCGATAAGTCTCTCAATACCGTTTTTGCGGTCCAGTGGTACGTAGGTGGCACCCAACCGGAGGATGGCGAGCATGGAGCACATCCAATCTGACCCAGGCTCTTGGAAGACAGCGACAACGTTGCCTGCAGAGATTCCTTGATCGGAAATTTTCTTTTCAATAGTGTTAACACGATCTCCCATGTTGGAATACGTCAGAGAGTTCCCATGACCATCTTTGAGCGCCAGATCCTCAGCGTGGATATCGATCATTTCGTCGACCCTTTGGGAGAGTGTGGGTGCCCACTCTAATTCCATTCTAGGGCCTCGAGAGATTTCAAAAGCATGCTCTACATCTTGCTTGGACCACAGGGATGGTGAGCCAAGAAGCACATCGCCAGTCGGGCTTCGAAGGAACTGCTCGACTACGTTGACGTACGTGCGAAGCAACAGCCCAGCGTGTTTCTGCTCATACAATGAGTCTTGCACCTTCATTACGACCAGAGACTCAGCGTTCGTGTCGATCACCTCAAGGACAAGATCGTAACCATTCTCAGTCATGAGCCATTGGATATCGCTGTCGCATCCTTGAATAGGCGCTTTGGACTGATCTCCTTGACGATAGTCCATATAAACTTGGAATATCGGACTGTGTTCGACCGAGCGAGCAATCTGGAGCTCGTCTATAAGAACATCGAATGGGACTTTGGAGTGTTCGATTGCGCCATAGACCTTGTTTCTGGTAGCTTTGATTGCTTCAGAGAGCTTATTCGACTCGGAACGGCTGAATTTGATGGGTAACAGATTGACTAGGCAACCAACTGTGTCGGTGAAGCGGCTGTTGACACGGTTGGAGTCTGCGATGCCGATAAAAAAGTCATCTGTATCAGGAAGGATGCGGAAGATCATAGCTTGGAGGATAGATAGATACACGTGGAAACTGGTGCAGCCAAGTCTACGGGCGAGCTGCTTGACCTTCATTGCGGAAGAAGCACTGAGGTTGGTTGCTGCACGATTCAGTCTGAAATTATGGTCAGTGCCTACGACTAAAATATCTGGATTGGAAAGGTGGTCGTACCTGTATTGTTCTACAGCACTGCGTTGAGGTACCTTTGAGAATGGGAATAGCTCAATAGCCCCAGTTTCACTTGGGATAGACTCGCGGAAGAAGTCGATATCTGCTTTCATGTGCCCAGATTCTAGTTCATCTCTCTGGAAGGCTGAGAAAGCGCGGTACTGAGAGTGTTCGAGAAGTGGCTCAATGGGCTGGCCAGTCGAGCTTAAAGCAATATCCCTGATCAGGATGATGATACTTTGACCGTCCAGAGCAATGTGATGAGAGCCAATTAAGAAGAAGTGGACAGTATCTGATAATGTCAGTAGCTGCATGCAAACACCGCCGAGGTTCTCCAGATCATAGACGTGGTTCTGCAAAGCCTGTAGACACGCTTCTGCCTCTTCCTCAGATGAGATATCCTTCTTCTCGAGAACGAGTCGCGGCTGGCTCGGAATTCCTTGCATTGGGATTCCTGTGTCACCCTCTGACCAGAAATAGCGTGTATGTAATGCCTCGTGTCGACGAGTTATCGAATCAACGGTATGTTCAAATGCAGCAACATCAAGTGGGCCAGTGAGGCGAATTGATGAGGATGAATTGAATGGAGTCTTATCCTTGAGGAATTGATGCAAAAACCAGAAACGGGCTTGTCCAAAAGACATCTGCTCCACAATCTCTGTATTGGCGAGATCCGACGAATTAAATGCACCAATAGCAGGGAATGGGAATTTGCCTTCCTCTGCAGATGCAAGAGGAGGGGTTCCTGTAGCTGGTGTGCTGAGAGCGTCGTCGGGACTAGGCGTGAAGACGGGTGAGCCAGAAGAGTTTGATGAGGAACCGGCATCGGTAGTTATGTTGCGGCTGAGCAAAGGAGGGCGGGCTTTAGGTGCTGGCACTGCATCTGCCTTCTTGGGCGCAGCGGACTTGTCTCCATCAGATAAATCAAGGATACTAGAGGGTGCCATATCGAGAGCAGAATTAAGAAGATCCTCAATGCTACTGCCGCCGAGGACTTTGAGGACGGGGATTTCGACCTCGAGCTCACGGACAAACCAAGTGCGAACGTCAACCGCCACGAGAGAGTCCACGCCTTGTTCGACCAACGGTGATGTTTCTTGAAGCGTCTCTTCTTCGCCCAATTGGAGGATTTTCTTTAATTTGACGATGAAATATTCTGGCAATATCTGTTAATTCTATGAAACTTAATAATATTTTGCAACTTACCTCGCGTGACTTCATAGGCTTCCTCTCGGCTCTTGACGCTCTGTAGCTGGGTTCTGAGAAGCACCTTTGCTGTGCTACCCGAAGAACTTGTACCAGAACCTTCATTGAGGACAAAGTGGCTAAATTTGATATCTCGCAGATAGGTATCCTTGACCTGGAAGTTGGGTGGAACGTAATTGACACCTACTACAACCTCCAGGTTCTCCGAAGAGTCGGTTCGACCGGAAATTATGGCTTCGGCAAATTGAACCTCAAAGGCATGCTCTGACATGTTGAAATAGCCACAAGATTCGAAGAAATCAAAGTCAAAGTTATTGCCCTGCGCCGCGTAACCAATGCCAACGACAGCGGCGATGTCCATTGCTGAGCCAGCGACGCCACGCTTGCGTCGCTGATTCATGGTTGAGACCATAAAAGTGTTTGCAGCGGAGTAATTACTCTGGCCTGCCTGACCGACAATTGACGTGATAGATGATGCGCAAATAAAGAAGTCGAGGGGGGTGTCATAAAAGACCTCGTCCAGGTTCTTCGTGCCCTCTACCTTGGTCCGGACAACTTTGGTGAACTGCTCATGCGTCATATTGGCAAAGAGGCCATCGTCAAGAACCATGGCGCCATTTAGAACACCGGCGATGGCAGGCATAGAGCTGTGAACCTGCTCAAAGCAATCAAATATTGACTCCTTGCTCGTTACATCCCTGTATTTGGTGAGTAAATTTCTCATGAAAAAAGTGACAGGAAATGAATGGACGAATCACAATAAGGGAGCGGAAAGAAAAGCAAGGGAAAATATTCACTTACAATGGAAGAGCTCGGACTGTTGCACCCAACTTAGCCATTTCTGAAATAAACCGGGTGCTGATTTTGGGAGTGCGACTTGTAAGCACGAGATATCTCGCACCATGCTCAACCATCCAATGGCAAAGCGCCTGGCCGAGCTCCCCAGACATTCCCGCAAAGAAATATGTGCGGTCAGGTCTGAAGATGATGTCTGCATCAATGGATTGAACCATGACGCTGACTGACTCGGCGGTCCAGTCCAAGACGCCAAGGGACTCACCGATAGCTGAGTGTTGATAGACATCGCCGAGAGGAATGACAAGTGTAGGTTCTACAGGAATGGCCAAGCTAGCCTGGTGAGTACTCTGGAGGAGGTTAGAAATTTTGCCGCCATTAAGCTCGGTCACTGCCTGGACTTGAGACCCGACGATGCTCAACTCGTGCATTCGGACGCATTGTGGTGGCAGACATTTGGCGACCATGTCTTGCACAGTGTCTGATACCGAACCTCTCGAAAATTGCACAAAAAGGGAAGGGCTTTTGGGAAGAAGTGATTTCAGATTGTGTTGCGAGAATTTGGGGTGCAGGAAAACCCAACCGCTTCCCTTCCGGAGTTGAGTTGTTGTGAAAACGACTTTGATTCCCCGCTCGCTGGCTTTTATGCTGATGGCCTCTTTGACTAGATCATCGGGCTCACTGACAATCACAGTGTTTCCATTCGAGGCCAATCGTAGAATCTGCTCAGCGATGAGGAGAGCGCCAACCGACTGGAGAGTGGATGGACTGGGTGAGCTGTCAAGAACAATACAATAGGCGATTGGTACAACAGCTGGCGACTCAGAAGAAGCACAAAGAGCGAGAACTATCTCGCTAGTGACGATATCGACACCAGTACAGAGCCGAAGGAATCCAGCATCACTAACCGCTAACGATTGAAGTAGAGAATGAGAGATGCGAATTGTACGAGATGTAACTGGAGGTGGAGGGGCTACACGAAGTGGCGAAATTTCGTGAAGTTCGAGAGACCCCGACTCACTGACAAGTCGTAGAGTCTCAGCTGCAGGTTTAATCTCCCGTCGGATAGTTCGCCGAAGAGAATTGAGGCGATCGTTCTTGGCATGATTCGGCAGCAGTCGGGGAACGTATGGATTGCCATCCTGCATAAAGATCTCTGGCTCGGCGGACCAAAGCCTATTGGTCTGTTCGCCAGACCATGCATGTAGCAGATGGTGACGGACTAGTGTGTCAGCCACGGTGCGAGGTGTGTCATCGTTGATGCTGTCGACATCAAACAGTTGCATGTTCAAGTTTGGATGCTCTCGAACCACGATGCGACCAATTCCGATCAACATGTACGAATATGGTTCATCTGCGCGAGAGCCCTTGCTAACCCAGACCAGCGTTCCAGCCGTGTTCCACAGTGCCTGCATACTACTGAACTTTTCAGGTGTGAGGTTCTTCATGTAGGGCTCGTCGAGATCAGTGAGGACTAGCACGTTCATGCGGGGCCCCTGTTCTACTTCTACCGCTTGCTCCGAAGCTGCAAAATCTTCCAAGGTCTTGAAAGTAAAGACGGTGGAAAAGTTACCAGAGACTAGTCCCTTGATACTTTCGCCAAGATCAGAGATTTGCTGCGTGATTCCGCCCACAATTGATAAGCTTCCCATATCCGTAGACTGGAGGGGGTTGCGGAGCAACGTGGTGCGATCATCGACTGCTTGGGAGAGGAGGACCGTCATCGGGAAATTGTCATAGTCGTGAGGCGTCATGGTGTCAATTCCAGAGAAGCCGGTGTTGTGCAAGACTTCGTTCCACTGATCCGTTGTCAAACCAGGACACCAAGGGCGTCCAGTCTCGGCATTAGACCACCAACCAGGAAGGGTGCCGACAGTCATACCAGGAATCATGACATGAGGGGCGTACATAATTTCGAGAATGAGGATGTAGCCGCCCGGCTTGAGCAAGCGGCGCACATTGGCCATGGACTTTTCTAACTGCCCAGAAACGTGCAGCACGTTTGCAGCCACAACAACATCATACTGGCCCTCGGTAAACCCTTGGTCAGAGGGGAGCTTGTCCATGTCGAAAATCTTGTAGATCATACGGTTCGACTGTTCCTTGAAGAAATCTTCGGCTTCGGGGAAGAAACCGGCGGAGATATCTGTGAAGGTGTATGTCGAGAATGCAGAACCTACGCTACTCAGGATCTCAATCGTTGTCGCACCGGTTCCTGCTCCGATCTCCAGGATGTTGATCTGAGGATATCGGTGTGAAATTTGACCAACAATACGGCCAAGCCAGCGGTTGAGTGGACCACAGCTGAGACCATCAGAGTAGAATGAGCGCATAAGATCTCCCTGGTTCATAAACTCGAGCATGCTGAGTCCTCCTTGAATAACCTCGACGACGTGCTCGCCAACGTGTTGCAAGAAGCGCACATCATTTCGGTCTCTGTAGCAGTCCATGATGCGCTCGATATCTTCTTTAGCATCGTCAAGATGCTCTGGTTTCACCTTTGGATGAACCCCCTGAGTAACCTCATCGACCATTTTATCGCACCACCGTAGGTAATACCTGAAGTGCTGAAGCACATTGTCCCTTGATACACCAGTAGGGAATGCCTCGGCTGCCTGCTTGACATAAAAGAATGCAACGCGCTCAACTTCCGTATACATCTTAATCTCATAATCAGTCAATCCCTCGCCCCAAGTTGCCAACTGGCCATCAGGCTCAGCGACCTTGTAATGGAAGCTTGAGAATAGAGGCGTGTCGTTAGCAGCAGTGGCTGGTGAGAAGGGAATTAGTGAGCCGCCTTCAATCTGTACGAATGCACTGGTGCCCTCTTCATTGTAAACATGAATATCAGCAATGAGATTAGACGGGCGCATGTCTCGGACGAATGACTCAAATTTGAGAGTAGTCTGCTTGCCGATACCAAGAGGGCTGAAGTAAGGGTTGATGGTGATTGAAGAAAAGTGCGTTGGAACGTGCAAAGACCAGAGCTCACCATCTCCAGGAGAGGAACAGGCTGCAAAAGCACTTTGAAGTGCTGTGTCGAGCATTCCTGGGTGAACCACAAGCTGATCGTCCCAAGCAGATCCCGATTGATCAGTGATTAGCCCCGTCGAGAAACCAGGCTTGCGCTTTATCGAGGTGACACCTTGGAACGGGCTGGTGTACCCATACCCAAACTTGCCCAGTTTGGCGTAAAATCTCGCAACGTCGACATCGGCCAGATTAAATGGATCTGAAGCGATCATGGGGAGAGTGTCGGCTTCTGGAATAGATAGCTGAGCAATGGCACGTCCCTTTGCGTTGAGAGAGCCACCCGTCTCATCGTCAGTGACTGAATAGCAAGCGAATTCCGCCGTGATAACATCCTCGCTACTCTCAATAGAGCTGACGTTGAAGAGGGTTTCGATACCACTGCTTTCGTCGTCAAATGCAATGGCTCGACCGATGCTAAGGTCTTCAACCCTAAAGCAGCTGATCTGAGATTTGCCTGCGAGCACCTTGAGAGCCTCCACGGCTAATGACACATAGCCAGTGGCAGGAAAAATGATTTGCCCTTGGAGTTTGTGACCATTTAACCACGATATTTCGTTGGGTCGCAGGATGTTACGCCACTGCAATTCCCGAGATGTTCTTGACTCGAGGCAAATGGTGCCTAGAATGGGGTGAGGGTTGACATCTCTGTACTTGTAGTGATTGGCAACACGTGATTGAAGCCAAAAGGACTTTTGATGGTCAAAGGGATAGGATGGAAGGTCTACAACCACGGCTCTGGGACTGTTGTCTCCTGTGAGGAGCTTCTCGACAGCCGCAAAGTCGATGTGACCAGATCCAAATCGTGTCCAAGCGAAGCCTAGCGCACTAGCGATCTCTTCCAAGTCATTCTTTCCTCGAGCTAAGACTCCGGTATAGGGGACTGGAGAACCCAGCTCTTCAATATTAGCGGTCGCTGGTCCCTTTAGTGCCGGGTGTGGCCCAAATTCGATGGCCAGGTCAAATGGGCCGTATTCAGTCACCGCGTTGTACAGTGCACCAGAGAAGCGGACAGCACTGCACATATTATCAACCCAATACTGGTCCGTGACATCCTCCTTTGCCATTCGTGCTCCTTCATTGACACTGGAGAACCACACCGGGCCAGCTGCCTCTGTCTCGTCAGTGGGACACTCTCGCAAAGAATCGAGGTACGGCTTCGCGCAAGGCAGCATGTGAGCTGAGTGATATGCGGTGTCCACTCGGAGCTTGCGTGCGAAGCGGCTTTGTTCTTTGAATACGAGAACTGCTTCATCAATCGCATCCTCATCTCCGGACAGGGTCACGCTATAGGCAGAATTGACAGCGGCGACTTGAATGCGACCGCGGAATTGCTCGCCTTCGCAAAACTCAACAGCCTCCTCGTGAGAGGTTCCGATTGCCATCATAGCACCTTTAGCACCATTAGGAGATGAGGCCTTCTTGGCATGAATTCCTCGGAAGTAGGCAATGCGAATTGCATCACGGGCGGACAGCAGGCCAGCCGCGTAAGCAGCGCCAATCTCTCCAGATGAGTGGCCCACCACCGCCTCAAACTTGATGCCCGCAGTGCGCATAATGTCAACAAGAAGAACCTGCACAGCTGTGCAAAGAGGTTGCGAAAGAGCAGCCTCAGCCATCCGAGATGTTTCCTTGCCTGCAAGCAATTGATCCTTGATGGTCCATGTCGGACGGGACTCGACAGCTAAACTCTGCAGAGCATGGTCGAGATCAGCAATTCGCTTTTCAGCGAATGGCGATGACTCAATTAGCTGTGCACCCATGCGAGGCCACTGAGCACCTTGGCCAGTGAAAATTCCCAGAACCTTTGGCTGGCGCTGCAAGTTTGAGTAGCGCGTGCTTAGATCCTCCTGTTTCTCGCCATTGACTTCGGCATCTAGCTGCCGTATGACTTCATCCAGATTAGAGCCAGATATAGCTTTTCTGAATGAAAGTGTAGATCGGCGTTCCTGGAGTGTCCAAGCAAGATTATGGAGGTTCACATTTTGTTGCTGTTGGAGATAGTCAAGGTGTTGACTTAGCACGGCTCGAAGCGACTTTTCTGTTGCGGCTGAGAAGGTCAGTGGGGTGAAGAGCGAACCCTCCGGTGCTGCAGTTTTTAAGTCGCTAGGAGGGTTGTAGGTCTCCAAAATAGCATGCGAATTGGTGCCTCCAAAACCTGAGCGGGTTAGCATAATTTCTCACTGGTTCTGGAAGACCGACTCACCAAAACTGTTCACACTAGCTCTCCTGACTTGCCCAGCTGCTACTTCTGGCCAAGGTTGGGGAGCTACGGGGATCTGCAAGTGTTCGTAGAATGGTGCAACCTTGGGGCTCAACTGGTTAAAATGCAAGTTGGGAGGAATGATACCATTGCGCATCGCCAACGAAGTGGCAATTAAGCTTGCAACGCCGGCTGTACCTTCTGTATGGCCAATTACAGTCTTGACGGAACCGACAAACAATTTGTTCTCGTCAATATCACCATTAGGGAATAGAGACGTTGAGATCGCCTCAGCCTCCTGGGGGTCACCGGCCTGTGTTCCAGTACCGTGAGCGTGGAAGAATTGGGGCCGGTCAGATGGCTTATTGATGTCTAAACCAGCACGCTTATACGCCTCCCTGATTGGGGTTGCCTGGGCCACATTGCTGGGCATGGTCAAGCCTGAGGTGCGACCGTCTTGGTTGACACCAGTTTCTCTAATGATGCATTGAATGGGATCGCCGTCAGCAATGGCCTGTTTCAGTGTTTTGAGAAGCACAGCGGCCACTCCTTCACCTCGAGCATAACCGTCGGCATCAACGTCCCACATGGCGCTTCGACCATGAGGCGAAAGCATACGAAGTTTGCTTTCGGAAATAAACATGCCTTTTTTATGTATGTTAGTGACAATGTAAAAAGTAAATGTTGTGAAGTGCATTCAAACGTACAAGGAACAAAGATCAAATTAGTACCTGCAGCAACGGCTACTTGGGATTCGCCGCTGCGCAGACTTTGAACAGCCTGGTGGACCGCAACTAGACTGGAAGAACAGGCCGTATCGATTGTCATCGAAGGGCCATGCCAATCGAAAAAGTAAGAAATACGATTAGAAACAATACTGCGAGCCATGCCTGTGGCGGCGTAAGTGGGCATCGTCTCCCAGTCTCTAAGCATCATGGTCGACCAGTCATCGCACATTTGTCCGATGTAGATGGCAGTGTCAGATCCCTGAAGCCTTTCCATAGGGATACCAGCACAAGCCAATGAATCGTATACCACTTCCATAAGGAAGCGTTGCTGGGGATCGATGGCATCAGCCTCCATGGGCTGAATGTTGAAAAATCCATTATCAAAGCGAGAGATGTCATCTTCAAGAAAGTATGCATTAGGGGCGTTTGTGGTACCGTGATGTGTGGCTTCAGGATGATAGAAGGTGTCAACATCAAATCGATCGGTCGGTACTTTTTTGGACAGGTTCTGAGGGTCTTTGAGAAGCTCCCAAAACTTTGAAGGGGTATCGGAGCCGCCGGGAAAGCGACAGGCGCTTCCTATCACAGCGATGGGCTCATTCATTGTTTTGGGTATCTCAGTTGATGGGAAGCAGTAAGGTGCAAGGCTAGTTGAAAGAAGCCTTGCTAAACTCGAGTATTTAGAATATATTCACTAAAGGTGGCAATAAGTAACCATTGGCCTGGAGGTGCCAGCTTTAATATTTCTAAGTTCCAGCAAGTGCCATTCCAATCAATATAACTTTGCAGCAGCATGTATCGATCTTGAGATGATGCCGAAAATCCCCTCCGAAAGTCAGTAAAACGTTCCGAACTCCTTCAGCAAAGGGCTATCAGCCAACTCGGCGAAGCAGTTAACAGGTAGAATGGACTGGTGTAAAGTCCCGAACGAGGGGTTTGAGACCCTGGACAGCACGTGGATAGCCCTGCAGTAAGCATGAGCTATTGGCGGCAAAGGTTACACATACTTTGGCCAATGTGGAATGATGTAGCACGCAACGATACAAGACCCATGTCGGATGTAGGGGTCTCCGATCTAGAATAGAGCCATATGGTAATGCAGCAGGCCTTCAAAACCTCTTTCTTAGCTTTGCCGAAGTGGCGTCACCAAAGCCTGAGGCGTGTGACCTTTTAGTCGATAAAAGTCCTAGAAAAACATGCCATAGCAGCAGATGCAGTTTGCATAGAATAGAGTCCAGGAATATTGGCATTCCAATGGTCTGATGTACGACAAATAACCTGAAAATCTCCTCATTCCTAGACTTCAGAATTCCGTTTGTCCACTGAAATATGCGATTTAAAATGAAGGTCGATCTGTTAAATGTATGCAGCTCTACTGTGTCCCTCCATAGTTGTTTGGATGCGTCATGTTTCAAACATGGTGCTGCCGTTGCGCACACGACAGTAAGCCAAATTGTAGACCCTTGATGCATAAGAAGAACTCGCATTGCATCGTGAACCCTCCCTCCTGCCGCACAAAGTTATCCGTTTAGTCGGGCTTACTCCGATAACAGCGAACGAGCCATCAATGTGATGCCCATATCTGCCAGGGGACGGCGCCATGATCTACCCCACGTGTATGCCTGACCCTGGGATTTGCAATCACACAGTGCTTGGGCCAGTGTCACCCTGAGAAACAAAATGTGCCGCATGAGTGCTTAGAGGGTTCTTGGCATCAAAATGGCGCTAGGCAGAACCGTGTCGAGACCGGCCTCAACCCTTCCCATTTTATCTGATCACATCAAAAGAAACGGGCCTGGTAGGATTCACAGATGACGATTTGTTCGCTCGTCCCATCTGAGAAATCCGTACCCATCGGGTCTATATTTACACTGATTTGTCACTAATTGGCTAATTAGGTTCCGCTGTTCCACGACATTTATTGGGGTGGAGATAAGCAATCCCGAAAAACAAGGGCTGTGTGCTCAAGCCAACCCAAAATTTGTATCGAGGTAAACCACGCAAAGAGATGAACTCTTCCAAGGATAGTCATTTGCATAGACCTATGGTCACACCCATGAATAAGAGATTTAATCATGATACAACAAGATAAACTTTAGTCGCTATTTTGTAAATAATCATGGCAACATTCATTAATCCAGGATAGGCTGCCATCGAATTCGATTCGTAGGCTCTAGGGAGGATTGAGGAACTGACGTGCTCTGTTGTTTCTGGGGGCTTTGACAAGGTGGGCTGAAGGGATAATCCACAGTGGGACTCAACGCGTGGATATATGGCGGCACGAGCCGGTGTATGGTCAATGCATCCACGAAATAGAAAAGGCTGAGCAAGCTGGAGTATCGTCAGATCTCTTGACAGTGTTGGGATGAGTTGTGGGGACGATGTGCTGCCACCGGCTTAGCATTTCCAGGGTCAACAAGCAGGGGATACTCTCTGGCAATATGCACTTCAAGCCCGGAGCCATCCTAGTCATGTCAAGAAGTTACCCGGTTCGCTATGAATGGGAAAAAGGCTGGCCTGGACCACTCGTTTCACTTTCACTGGACGATATGGAATGCCTAGCCTTGGCATAGTTTATGGAAGTTGGTGGGCTGAAAAAGTTGGCTAGGCAATACGACAATGTGCATTTCGACTTCCAGATTGATCAAATTCATAAGATCCTTGTAGAACCGGTCCAAGCAGGACCTCACACCACGTGGCGATGACGGCACGCCTTCTGGGGACAGAATAAGCCGGTGCCGTATCTACCCGGACGACAGTAATCCTTTTCAAGGCCACCGTTACTCCCATGTCGGTAGGATCTAGAGGCAGGTATATCGTATTGATGGCAACAACTGTGATATGAGAATGGTAATTGTTCCTGGTGTTGTTTCAAGGTCAAGCATGCTGGCTAGCCCCCGGAACATGGCAAGCAGGCTGTGCCTCTGGTAGAAGGAATAAGCAAGACAGGGGTATGGGTCGCAGAAGAACACTGCAGAGACGAAGCTCCGATTAAGATTCTTGGAACCCGTTTTTGACAACCCAGTCGACCGCATACAGCTACTAAAGTTAATTCGGGACACTCAGGACAGGGTTCTATTTTGCCATAGCCATCCCGACATTATGACGACGGGCCGCCCAGTGCGAGTGATCCAGAGATCGAACTGTCCGATGATCGTCTGACTGGGACTGAAGGATTCTCCGATCAGCTGACAGCTATCCCCAAAACGGACCCCGCGGCTCCCATAGGTTGGTGAATTTCACATACTCAGCCGCGTTACCGGCCGCTCTGATGATTGAAGTTGGCAGCAGCCGTTTAGCAACTAGCCCCTATAACCCTAGTCCACTCCAAACAATACTATCGTTTTTGGTTGGGAACGGATAACGCCATTAACACGGAAAAGACGGCGCTGAAGAGTTCAGAAGAGAAAGCGCGTATTATCAAATCTGACGCTAGATCATCTATAGACGCTACATCGCTTAACATTGGTATGTACACGCTGTATCCCTGCGATGCACTTTGTGTAGTTTTATTCGTCATCTTCTGCAGTGAGTTGTGTTTATGTACCATATATGCAAAGAACTCTAAACTTTCATCAAAGATACCAGGGCAAATATCTTTACTGGACATGATAGCTTGGTAGTCACGCTTGGCATTTGCTTCTATGCGACGTCGCGTCCGGCCTCCAACCACCTACTACTTGTCCAATATGTTACGAGTGGAAGAGGCTATTTTTTAAACAAATTTATTCATTTTCACAATGGGCAATAAATTTAGTTTCTTGCGAGGCTGGACTTAGATGGTAATGCAAATTATACACAGAGGTAACGATTGCTCTGAACATTGGAGAATGCTCTTCCGGAATTAACGCAGCCTCGGATTGAACTATTCCTGCCAAAGTCTATGCACATCCATATAATGGCAGAGCCCACACCAAGATGCCAGGCAATCCCAGTCCTGCCACAACTCAACAAATGGACGGCAAAGCAGGGGTGGGTCGTACGGGTGAGCGTTCCACCAGCCCGAGTTTTCGGCACTACAAATGGGGAGAACCACGTGTAAGCAAGGCCAGGGTGTTGCCAGTTAGTGGCTTGCTCCCTGTTTTTAACCCATCATCTTCCCACTTTAGCCTGCCAAAGGAATCCTTCAATTCCACGGCCACATTGCTTACCGAGCGGCACCATTTGGAGCCATCCCCTGCCCGGAGGTCGCCGCCAGTCATGACAAGACGCAAAGGTACAAGCTTTTTGGTGGGGCAATATTGCTCCCTCCATGTCATCATCTCCACACTGCATCATGTTCAAGTCATGACGACGCCAAATGAGTTCCATGGGTGGGAACAGATCCTTTGACGCAAGTATGCCCTGCCAAAGCATATCGCCATATTCCCAGCAGGTGGGGGTCGGCAGATCATCAACTTGGCATTTGAGGCCGCCAACGAACACAGAACCACCCGGTGACACGGTGCTTTAGCTTGCGAAATAGATTGTACAGTATTCACTAAATCATGCATCTCATTTGAATCGGTCAACGAACGTTGGGAGCCCGAACCTCTATCTCACTAAGCACCTTAAGAGTCATGAGCCGAGTAGCCCTTTGAGAAGCTCACTCACATCTTCCATCTTGACTTTTAGCTCCCTAGTCTGCTCACGCAAGCCCCCCTGCATGCCATCGACATTGACCACGGTCCTGTCCTGCCCCTCTATCACAACCACGAGATAATTCTCTTGCCCCACCCCCGGCTCCGTTCTAGAAGAGAACCCGCCACCACCGACCCCTGAAGGGCCAAGGGTACTGCTGCAGGGAACTTCAGGTGAGAGCCTGATAAGCCTCTCAGCTTCAGCGAGCGATGACGCCAAGACACTCACAGCGCTTCGAGTGCGCGCGCATGCGGCCCAGTTCGTCGGCAGCAGCTCGCCTAAACGCAGCCCGCGGCGCAGTGACCACGCCTCAGTAGACGAGGACGATGTTGCCAATCCTGGCAGCTGAGTTAAATGCATCTTCAGGTGATCGCATATGATGTTGAGAGTCCGAATCAAGGTGAAGTAGCAGGAAAGTCCGAGGACTGTTGTCGACTTGTCCAGTGGGCTGTCAGCTTCGTCGCCAAGACTGCTGTCGGATGGTGAGGACCCCTCAACTAGGGTGGCTGCAGGAGAGCAGAGTGTGTGAGATGTGCGACGAGCTGGCCACGTTGAGAGAAGGCTGCAAAGCTGCTGGGAGAGGAAGAGAGCATCACCCATCGGGTAGTCGTCGAGTTCATGAACAATCTCCTGGGCTCCTCCACAAAATTTGTATTGCTTCAAGGATTCCAAATAGGTATTCATTTCGACAAGCAAAGTTGACAAATCCAGAGTGCAACTAGGTTTCGATTATGCGTTTGTGTTTTCCTGTAGCCAGCATCCTGGTGTAAATGAAAGCCCGGTCGTCGCGTTGAAGTAATCCGCTTGGCCGGTTGGCCTGAAGATGGGCTCTCCAAGTGGCGTTACAGTGATTTCGGGCAAAGTGGAATCTGAACTAACTAGACCAAAGCTTGGAGAGAACGGGATAGTTTGTGGGGTGTTTGTTAACCAGTTGTTGTATGTTTCTGGTCTTGGAATACACCAAGCGTCTTCCATCATGACCCCCTGCGTCGCGTGGATGTCGGCCGATACATAGTTGACATCGCGGTAATTGTCAAGAGTCGAGACAGCATCATGAATTCCATCCTCAATACGGAGTGCTGGATTTTGAGGCGCCGCAGGCAAATTTATTTCTCCCACGGTAGCGTTTGTTGCGGCGGGGAGCTCTTCAGGAGTGTCTGGGCTAGTGGCCGAAGGTGTTGGGACGGAATTCTGCCGATATTTGGTGGGATGTCGTCCGACTCGACCCCTTGGGCTAAAGACGCAGATAGATTTGGCACGAAAACATCGTTGGCAGGATTCATTTGAGCTGGAAGGAGAAGAGGGGGTGCAGCGTAGCTTTTGAAGGCGGCAGCGATCACATGAAGATCGGAGCGAAGTTGACGGCTTGGGGGTAGACATGGCGATTGCCTCGGTCTCAGATGAGATATGCGAGTTGAAGAGGGTCATAGGTTTCAATTAAACGGGGAAAGATGAGCGCTCCATTCCACCAGGTCCCTGTTCCTGGCGTGTTAGGCAGCCCGCGGTCCCTTGTTGCCGCAGCGAAGGGTTACTAGACAGGGATGCGAGGAATTCGTAAGGGACTCCACCGACCAGGCCACAAATATACTACCTGGGACGTTCCAATACCACGCTTAGGGTCAATTTAGAGGACTAATCAGTAATCCTACTATCATTTGTTTACCTTTTGCCCAGCGCTGAGTTCCGATAATGGTGGCAACCAGCATCTTTCTGAGATGACGTAACCACCATCGAGTATTGACTTGTACTCAACGTCCATGTTGGAATTCGATATGTTTGGAGGAGTGTGTTAATGTCATTTCGGCAAAATACAGACCACAATGCTGATGTCGCTCGATGGGTGGGCTACTTTGACCATCATATCAGCTGTAAAACCAGGAATCATAATATTTTGAATGCGCAATGAGCCCTTAATAAATTGCTCAAAGCTGTAAAGAACTGCAGAATTATTCATCCATCGATTTCTGGATTCGAACAATGACTATATACGATCTGAAACCACGAAACATAATATTGTGGTGCGTCACATCGAACTTTTAATGTGAACATAAATATACTGCAAAGGCAAAGTACACTAGTTGTTGGAAGTAAATGAAAATTCGAAAAGGAATGTTATATAATAATATAACATTTAAATTTATTAATCGAAAAATAAAAATATCTTTCAAATCCAAATTGATAAAAAGACTGTATATTGCATAGCCTTTGGGCAGTACATGGAAATTCAAGATTATATTTTGGAAGGACCGAAATCACGTGGTGTGAAAAGCTTCATTTGAATCCTGATTATAGATCCATAGAGTTTACATCGTTAGATCATTTATGCAACGGCAAAGGTTTTGGCATAGCCAACCTTAGAACAATACCATTCCCCAGTAGGGCGAAAAGCTTCCTCAACCTTAGGGGCCCGCAACACAGCACCCTGGGCGGTGGTCCCAAGGGAACACAGAAGTATCCATATCTTCGAGGCAAGAATCCTAAGGAAACTCTCCAAAGAAGCAACCTCTGCATGAATGATAAGATAGTTCTTGCCGGCCATTTGGTAAAAGTAGAATCTACCATGGCTTCGCCAAGTCTAGCCGATGGTATTCGAAGCATTACAAAATTTATTCAATATGCTAAACTCATAATTGATAAGGCTCATGTGATTTTATAATACTGACGTGAAAAAAAAGGGACCCCACCGCCAAAGCTTGATCCGTCAGTCGATCATCATTCATCTTCCACTTATCATCCATCCATACTCCCTCCATCTATCAACCAGAGTATAAGAAGATGGAATTTCGAGACCAAATTCCATTGAACGATCCAAAAAGACGTGAAGGAGTAGGTGATCAGTATGTTTACGCGACTGAGACAAGCTATGCACCTCAAATACCCAGTCAAAGCGGTGGCGTGTACAGTCAAGACAATTATTATTATGAGGCCACAACAAACCGCGAAACAAAACGACCTTACGACGATAGGATGGTTAGCTATGACCACATGAGCCTTCTGCAGTTGTTGGTTTTCACAGCTGCTTCTTGACTTGGTTGTGCCGCAATTCAGACCAATGATGAGTGGGTTGCCAATGCCATGTTGCGAATCAGCTTGATGATGGCAAGTTTCCTTCTGATAAAGGGGTTTATATTGGTGCAGTCGGTCAACCACAAAGTAAGGACTAATAAAAACATGAAAAAGGTCTTTCACGTTATTAATAGTTCATATAGTCTGGAGAAAACGACATGATGGCATTGGTGAATATGAGTACTCCATCAGTCCATTTGCAATCGCCAATGTCACTGTTCTCTGGATTTTGATAGCCTCATTTCAGAGGGATGACCTTGATTATTCCGGTAATGTTTGGATGCGACTTTTTTTTATGACTTTGGTCGTTATCCCTTTCCTCGTAGTCGTATGGATGGATGAAGCGAACGTTCAGATACGGAAAGGTAAGGATCCATGGGAGCAAGTAAGTGATTGCAATGCTGATATTTGACCCAGACTTGTACGAAATGGAAACAAAAAAGTACAGAAGAAAAGCATATGCAGAGATGGTCAGACGGAAGGCAATTAGGGATGCGACATCTTTTCGGACTGATACGCAAGGCAAGCCAGACACCGCCGGATCAGAACAGGAAATTCTATTTGTATGACGGCCAAAGGTGTCTTGTGTCCTGATTAAAATCATACGATTCATTTGTGCACCGCTTTTCTATTGTCAAGCTTGATGGATATAAAATGAGTAATCCTATTCGTACACATCAACTTTGCTATTTGTACACATCAAATATATAATTTTATTATTTATATAAATAGTAAAAGAATCTAAATAAATTATTTATAATAAATAATTTATTTATAGTAATTTAAAAAATATTATTTATTTTTTAAAGGAAAGGTCCTTAGATAGATCCTAGCTAGATGCTTTGTGTGTGCAAATAGCAAAATGTATGTGTACGAATAGAAATACTCTATAGAATTCGGTTTGTTAAAATTGTTAGGAGTCTAGGTGTGTATGCAACCCGATGGGGCAGTCATGGAAAAGGTACGGAATGGAGAGACCAGATTCCGAAACCAGAGCAGCGACATCTTTGATTACTCTTGCCGGAGATGCATCCTCAGACATCTTCCCACATGAAACCCCGCTTTCACCATTCGCCATTCTGAACCCTCATTCATCACTTGCCATTCATCGATTCTCTGAAACGCCGACGCGCATTCATCACTTGACATTCGCCGATTCTCTGAAACCTCGACGCGCATTCGCCACTTTCCAGTGTTCTGTGAGAAACTTCAACGCATACCATACCAATTTCCAGTGTTCCCATCTTCAGATCCTGGTGAGTTTGGATTATCAGTGCACCCGACATGAGGACTCATCATAACTGACATGAACCTTCATCAGTCGATCCATCATGTCGAACGATGCCCACTCGTCGAGTCGCTCATCCAGCAATGCCATCGGCCAACATGAAATCAGGCGCCGTCATTCCGAGCACCCGACGCGCACATCTTCACCCAACATTCTTTCGCCCAACATGCCTCCGGCCATCCACTCGAGCAACGTTGATCAGTATGGTTGGGTACTCCTTCAGGTCAGCATGGGGATATCTGTGATGCGGTTTTAGTGCCAACACACCCTAGAGCACTAGCCCCCAAATAAGATCCTACATAGGACCCTAGTAGGGTAGACAGATAATAGAAGAATAGCCATACTACTGCATATCATTTGACCTCCTAGTAACTGACCCTACCGTATAAGTCTGGATTGATTTTTTTTTTTGACGCCATCAGTGTCCTGCTCGCACAACTAAAACATTCGCTCACTGCAGGAATGTGCCAGATTGAGGATGGTCAAATTTTGAAGCTGTTAGAGCGCACGGATAATAAATAAATTATGATTGAATAAATTATCTAACATAATATTGTTTAATCCTTATAAATATTTTATTTATTTTTGTTCGTCTGACATTGATATCAAGACTTCATCAAATGAATACAAGGGGTTGCGTCAACCCAGGAAACATTGATATTAAACAAATTGTGGGTCATTTTGTATATCAATCTGGTAGCCAGTATCTATCTAGTACTGCATCTTCCTAGCAGGATATTGGGTGCATTTGCTGCATTTCTGTCGCGTATTTGTCATTTAGGGTAAGGCCATTTGGAGGATTTGACGCACCTCGTGAAGGAATTGATCCTTACGACGTAACTAACAAGGCAACCGCCGACGTGGTAATTACAAAATAACAGAAAGAAAAATGGAAAAAGAAAGATCCTTACATAATGCCAAGGATAACCTGTGTCAGACATGGTCATGGCAGTATTCTTCACCGCAGCTTCACCTTCTTGTCTTAGGTGACGATTTTAGGCAACGCGTAGACCGAAATACTTTACCACTGCGTATCATGTCGCACCATATGGAGTATGGATTGACAGAGGTGGTAAAAATAGGTCTTTAGTTTTGGGCAGCAGTTGGAATTTAGGTGCACTCGCGCAGAAGGTTGCCAAAGCTGGTTATGCACTCCGCCACAGTTTCAGAACAGTGCAAACTGTTCAGTTCAAGGTGCGCTAGGAGCAGCTTCTGAAGGCGCAATGAATCGATTTTTCCGCAATGCGACCGAAGGATCTGCGCCAACTCCCCCGTTCTAGTCTTGGGACTCGGGCGGCAGCGCCTAAAGACCGTTGAAATGCCCAGTAGCTGCACCTCGCGTTGGCCCCGCCATGCTCTCCCCACTTTGTATGGGCTGAGCACCTACAGCTGAAGTTCTTTGAAGGATCCGTCATCATCACTCAATTGGACAGCTGGCCAATCACATGATGGGTGTCTGCGGCAGCCGGTGCTGTGAGGGTGCATTCCGTCTGGGAACGGCCCCCAAAGACACATGTGCAATATGAGTGAATTCCGCCGTCAGCCAGGGGCCCGGCATGTAAAGTCAGTGGCGCTGTACCTGGCAATGGAGGAATGGTGCGCAGCGGGATTGGCGTCAATTCCGGGTACGGGGATCTCGCACTGCGGTCGATGCAAAACACAAAAGCAAAAAGAAGACAAGCACTATTTTTCATGGGGCAAGTTTAATTCAATAGCTGGAGACTATATTCATGGGACTCTTTCTATTCGTTTTGGTGGATTGAATTGACTTAAACTTACCACGGCGCTGACTGTATTCAGTTAAAATCCTAGTTAATATGACTACCGTTGCATCCCGGCCCGACCCCGGGATATGACCATATGCGTAGCTTATATCAGCCCTGTGCCGCCTATTAAATGTCGTGAGAACCTCACAGGTCTTGGCCGTGTCTCATCTCGTATCTTGGTTGGATTGCTTTGCCTTGTGCTGAGTGTTGGCGGTGTTGGTTTACCTGGGAGGGCTGTGCTGTGCCTGGATCTGGGCGGGGCGGGCTTCGCCAATATCCACAATGATGCAAAGTGATGCTGCATTGCTGACATGCAGGAGGCAGTCCATATAAGCTCCAAGAGGAATAAACATGCGAATGCGTTTTTCGATTATGTTCTAGTATTTAGTTGATTTGCTTCTTATCGAGATTTTGTGTTACCACACCTGTAGCACCATTTGGCCGCATCTTTTTCAACAAAATGGCCCAGGAAGAATTGACCATGATCACTGATCGCAACCAAAAGAAGCGATTGCAGAACAGGGTTGCCCAAAGATCATACCGTACGTTTTTTGTAGCCCATCCTTCCTGTACCTTTGAATTGTATTTTGTGTTGACTGATATAGGCAATCGCATCAAACAGCGACTAGAAGAGCTGGAGAAAGAAGTCAGCGAATACAAGCGGCGTGCACAGGAACAGCAGAATTCAACCACTGCACCAAGAGAATCTCCTCCAAGAGACAGTCTCTCTGGGGGAACCGGAAACAGCGGCCATGGCACTTCGTCATCATCTGGTTCTGCATCATCCACTGGTAGCAACGGCGAAATGGGTGAAGATCACGGCATGTTGAGGAATAGCGACGGAAGCGACGAAGACAACCTTGATAGCTTGGTTATGGATATAGATGATACCACGGGGCTAGCATGTGGAAGCCATCGCGAGCCGGCGAACCCGATCAACCCTCCAGTATTAACCGTCCAAAGAGATTCTGCTAGCGAGCCACCACAACAGCATGTTGACCCACAGCTCATGTTTGCACAGTTTGCAGCACTTACTTCGCCCGTTACAACAGCGCAAGCTTATAATATGAGCAACGAATGGCCTTGGGAAAGCACCACTGCCCCCGCATTCCGCCAACAGCCAGCTGCAGGTGATGACCTTTCCAACACAAAAAAGCCGGCAGGCTCTATCCATCATCAAACCTTTCATGTGTCACCGGAAGACGCTTTCTTATTACCACCTGACAGCCAGACTCGTGCGCGGGGGACACATTCACCAGAACCTCGCGCTCACTCCCGAGCACCTTCTTCTGAGCGATGCTCTAGCAGTTCTCGAAGCTCCAATGTCAGCACATCGACCGACACTGGTGCCTCCTTTGTGCCAACAGTCAAATTGGGCAACAGGCCGATGACCAAGGAACCGCAGTATGCGTCTCAGTCACAGATAAATTCATCTTCAAGCAACAGTAGTCAAACGGAAGGGTTATCACAGAGCGAGCGGCTCGAAGACAGATTCGAATTCATTCGACAAGGTGTGTCACAGGCTGGATTCAACACCTTTGACGCTGCCATCAGCGATTACTACACGGCAGATTTTAACCACGAGTCCATCGTCTCGAGGGAGCAGAGGGACAGCCGGCGAACACAGCTTCCGCAATTGCTCGCCACACTGCGTGATGAGGCCGAGACATGGACACACTGGGAGGCCCACGGCTACCAATGCGAGACAATCAAATCGGCAGAGCGCGTGATCCGGAGTGAGCGAGAAGAGCTACAAGATTTGCAAGGTGTTTATTCCAACATGCTCTCCGAGTTGGACGGGATTCCCGAGCAGAATACGGAAGCTCTATGCAGCGCTTTTCGGCCACTGATGAAAATGTTTCTTGACGCGGTAAGAAATTTGTGCCTAGCCAGCCCCAGAGTGGCTCCAGCCATGTCCTGGCCAACCCTTGCTAATTTTAGAGATAGCTGCCGAAACAGTGGGCCTTGATCGAGTCACTCGTTGGCGCTGACGATGTGATAGACCACAGGCAAAGGTCATACATATCGATGGCCATAATGTTACTACTATGCTGCAAAAGCAGCTCACAAAAAGACCACATTGTAGCACTAGCGATACGTTGTTTGAATTTGGGGAGCTCAAGGTAGACGGTCAGGAATTGGAACACGGGGACCTAGGGATTGGAGTGCATGCATGGTGTGGAGTTTGATATCATACGACATGGATCCTGTATGGTTTATTTTAATGGTATTTTTAGAGGGAAAAATATAATTTTTTTTGGCGCGTGCTTCGCCTCAAGGCATTCTCTCGCCTCCCGCGTGTTGGTGGATTAAACTATGAATGCTGTCAATCCACATATGTAGTGCAAGGCCTGCTCCGCCGTTAGTGCAAGATCTCTCTGCGCTGAAGCTTGACTGCCGCTAAATTGCTTCGCACTAGAGATCATCCTTCTTTTTAGCCCGTTTCGAATGCCGGCTGATTCCTTTAGCCCGCTATCCACAATGCCGTGCGAATGCCACATGGCAGGGGGGCTGGCGGGATGCTGCGCCTACTTCGCGGAACCGAAAAACGGACTTCTGCAGAATGACAGCCGCGAGTGTCTCGCAAAAAAGAAAGAAAAAAAGGAAGGCCAGGTGTACGAGAAAGGATCATGCAAACCGCAGTGTTCGTAGCGCCAACTGGGGTCTCACAAATCCTTCGCAATGTGTCATCCGTGGGTCATGTCGCAGTGTCTTTCCCGTAGCAAGGCGGAGAGAAGTAAGACAAGATGGAATCGGAACGATCTACATCTTGGCTCTTTCGGCCTATCCAATCATGACCTCTTTTTCGACCACTTGGATTTGGCTAAGCCCGATTACTGTGGGGAGACCCATGCTACTTCTTCAATACGGAGGATATTCTCCATGTGGTTATTGTTGGCGCGATCTAACCCTAGGCAATAAAGAAAGTGTATCACCGGGTGTTTCCTTTTCGTACGGCAAACTCCACCTCGTAGTTTTGCTGTGCAGGGTTTTCATCCGTGCATTCATCGGGTATGAGGGGTGGATATCCGGATTTACAGTCTCATACAATTAACTCGTGTGGGTCCAGTCTACTTACTGACTTAGTTAGGGTGAAGCCAAGTCGCCGATTGAATTTTAAGGATCTCATTAATGCCCTTGCAGCTTGCAATGATAGTATGCCTTGCAAAGCTCGCTACTAGGACAAGGCTAGTATCAGGACCTTGCCAGGTTCGATTATTTGTCTATTTCGAGAATGTAGCAACGCGTGTTAGAATTTGAAAATAGTAATTGAAGGGGTTACAGAAATAGAAAAGAATGCAAAAAAAAAGGTTCCTAAAATGGAATTCTATTAAGACTATGCTACTTGTTGATCATAATTATCGCAACATGTGGAGCTATCTCTCTCATTCCAAAAGTGATTGGATAAAGAAACTCGAAACTGGTTTTTCCCCAAGCATTTATGAACAACTGATAAAATACAATGAATTGTGGCGGGGAACATGGGCACATGGAAGGCAAATGGCTATCACGAATACGCTCGAAACGAACGCATCTCGAAAGCAAAGTCGTTCAACAGTGATTCAATGACCGATTAGTTGACTCATGTGCCTTCAAAAAAAAATCTATCTCATGACTAACTATGGGGCAGTCAGGTTCATGCATGTCAGGTAATTTTGTTACTAATGCGTCTTGTTGCGTGTTTAGTAAGCACCTTGCGAACTGCTTATTGTGCTACTAATGCGATCATGACAAACGCATGGTACGGGAAAAACTAGTATCGAAGAAGGTAAAAAAAGAATTTTAGAATATTCTCAAGCCAATTTAATCCTAATATGATAACTCATGTATCTGCTTTTCTACCAGAGAAGGACCTGTTAACAGTCTCTAGCGACAGGGCTAACCAGACAACAGGCCAAACAAAGAAGGAAGGGAACGTGGATATTTATTTGATGCGTAAGATTAAAATAAAGTGGAAATCAATAGTTCAATAAAGCAGAAGCCCGCAAGTTCATCTTTCCTCATGAAAGTTGACTAGATTTGATAGACACGCAACAGATTCTTGGCGAGCAACTGAACCCGTTAGCGAAAGAAGAGAGACAAGGAAGATAAGAGCCCAGAAAGAAGCTTCAGGATAGTCTAGGGGACAGCATGCTTTAATAAATAGTAAGGGGATAAGCTATGAATGCACATGTGCATTTAATTTGAGGCTGTAAACGAACCACAGAATTGGAACAATTGCCCGTAGAAACGCGACGATGCGCTGGACGCCAAGTTTTCTTCTACCGCACATTAATAATAAGTTATCTAAATACATTACACAATCTACTAAAGAATGAAATTTGTGCGCCCGGTTAGTTATTCGTTGTTATTTATACTCTAACGCTACGTCGGTTCAAATATTGTCTCTAGGTAGCTACGAGCCAACAGATGTTAATGCGCAAGATTTTGAAGGGGAATGATTTATGAAGGAGGGAAAGGGGCGCCTGGTTGGTAATGCTGTTGGTTCAAGTAAGATGTTGGCTCGTTAAGATGACTGGTCCGGCCCACTTTCTCCTATTGGAATCGTATTATTTGAGTGGCACTTTCACAGCCACAAATCTTGGTAGGCCTTTTGCAGCATGGCTGATACACGGCCCCCGCAGGTGATACAATACAAGAGAGAACCCAGGCCGCGCCCACCCGGACCCGGCTGCATGATTTCTTCACGTCTCACGTCTTCGCATAGCAACCAGTATGAGCATGGCCACTGAACAGCCGCCAGTGGCTTGTCAAGACGACACATTTTGGCCTTGGGCAGGCCCGCTCTGCCGTGGTGGTTTTGATTTTACTCTATTGTTTGAAGAGAGTGTCTTGAGCATTCTGCTCTCCTCTCTGTTTATTTGCCTCGCACCATTGCGTATGCTACAGCTATTCAGGGAAACAAAAAAGGTCAAGCCCAGCCTAGGTGACTTGTGTAAGAAGGTAGGTTCTTGATTGAAATAAAGAAAAGAAGCATCAAACCATCGCCGATTTAATTAACAGCTCTTAGGTGGCATCCATATGTCTCGTCGTACTAAGCGCCTGTCTTATCACCCTTTGGCCAACTGAACGCAATGCATCAGTTGCAGACACCCGAACTCGGGCTACTCTACCAAGCGCGACGTTAGTATTAGTTGCTTCGCTCCTTCTTGCGTTGCTTTCTGCGTTAGAGCATCGATCTGCACTCCGACCGTCGTTTCTGATTTCCATCTATCTCGGTCTTTCCATCCTTCTCGATGCGGCGCGAACTCGCACCCTCTGGTTAATCGACCGAGAAAGTTCTGGCGCAATTGCTCCTGTGTTTACAGCTTCTCTAGCCTTGCGAGTCTTGATGCTTTTGCTTGAGAGCACTGAAAAGAGGTCTATCCTGCTACCACCGCATCGTGATCTGCCAGCCGAGACCTTGAGCGGACCATATAATAGGGGCATATTCTACTGGCTAAATTCTCTTTTCTTAACCGGATATCGAAAGATCTTGGAGATGCAAGATGTTTACAAGTTGGATCAGGATCTCAAGTCGGAGCGAACTTCAAAGATAATGATTGAAGCATGGGCAAAAGGTTCGTCATAGCTATTCCATACTGTTCATGTGAATTTGCAAAGGACTAACAATCCTTAAACAAAAAGTAAAAAGCCCAAAAGCACCGGCCGCTCTTTTCAATACCTGGTTCAACGCATTTTTAGGGCCATTGATGATGCCTGTAATTCCAAAGATCTTTCAAATTGGCTTCACATACGCCCAGCCATTCTTGGTCACAGCTGCCATTAGCCTCGCTGCCACTCCTCAGCAACAGCCATACGATAACCTCGGCTACGGTCTGATTGCAGCATACATTCTTGTATATGCCGGATTTGCGGTAGGTGTTGAATCAATATTGCATACCGTATCCTGTTCCGTATTACCGAGTATACTAACCGGTAAATTCTCAAACAGGTCTCGGTAGGCCAGTATGAATGGCGTAATTTTCGGGCGGCATCAATAATGCGAGGGGCTATAATCTCATTGATATATGAAAAGGCTTTAGTGATCGATTTTGCTAGTACTGCTGAAGAGAGCTCCACTGCTGCCCTCACGTTGGTGAGCACAGACATCGAGGTTATTGTCCAAGGTGTCACGCAGCTGCACGAGTCTTGGAGTAACCTTGTCGAGATTGGTATCGCCATCTACTTGCTGGAAAGACAACTCGGAGTCGCCTGTGTAATGAGCGTTGGGTTTTCACTTGGTAAGAATTCAACCGTCGCTGCTCAGTAACGTGACTTAAGCTAATATGAAAACAGTTGTGCTGTTAGGTACCGGCATAATGGCAATTCCTACTGGCAAACGACAGGCTATGTGGAATGCAGCCTCGCAAAACCGGGTCAGTAGTACATCTCAACTACTGGGAAATATTAAATGGATCAAAATCTCCGGTCTTACGAGGGAGGCTTTCTCCACAATTCGAAAGCTTCGAGCCGATGAGCTAGCAGTTTCCAAGAGGTACCGTTTGCTTCTTGGAATTATTCTCTTTCTCTGTACGTCATTCCGTGCCCGAAATTTCGCCCTTATTCAATTTATTTTCCTATTGCGCGAAAGCAACCTTAAACGGACATATGCTAATATTACAGAAATGCAGCTCTTTCCACGCCAATTCTGGGCCCATTGCTCACCTTTGCCGTCGCAGCTGGGGTGTCTCAGAAAAGCGACTCAACGCTCAATATTTCAAAAGTGTTCACATCCTTTTCTATCATGGTATTGATCAATAGTCCTCTGACAAAAATCGTATTGGCCCTCCCTCATATTGCTGGTGCGATTACATCGTTCCAAAGAATACAAGATTATCTCAACGAGGAAGAAAGACACGATCAACGCGTTCAGCCTACTCGAGCAATCTTAGTAGGGGAGAGTAATACCCACGATTCCGTAAGCACAGGTCTGGAGACTTTGAATGAGGATGGCAGCTGGAAACGGGCGTCTGAGATTAGTGCGGAGTCTGATATCATCGCTTCTATTTCTGGAAGCTTTTCGTGGGAACGGAAGCGGCTGAGTTCCGACACGGATGAGGTAGCACTCCGTGGAACCGATGCACTAAACGAAAAGGCATCAGTTCCGACTATCGATATACACCCCTGTTTGAATATTCCGCGCTCATCTTTAACATTGCTTCTCGGCCCTGTAGGCTGCGGTAAATCTACCCTCTTGAAAGCATTTCTTGGAGAACTTTCCAATTTGTCAGGGAGGTTAATTATTGGCCACATGGGTGCTATAGCCTTGTGTGAGCAGAATCCATGGTTGCCGAACGAGACAGTGAGGCAGCTGATAACTGGAAAAGAGGCTCCCGAGAACGATGAGACGATTGAGGAATCCGATGAGGATGCTTGGTATCAAGCTGTGGTAAAGGCGTGTGAGCTAGAGCGAGACATGTCATTGTGGCCTCGTGGTGACAGAACTCTTGTTGGGTCAAAAGGCGTGACTATGAGTGGTGGACAGAGGCAGCGATTGGTAAGTCTTACTCCCACACCTCCCAATTCTGATACATTTGGCATTGACACTGGATCGCAATAAAGTCCATCGCCAGGGCTCTCTATGCACGCAGAGAGTTCCTCATCATGGATGACCCATTCAGTGGTCTTGATGCCAACACAGAGGACTTGGTATTTCAAAATCTCCTTGGAGAGAATGGACTTCTCCGCAGGGCGAACATGACTGTGCTCTTAGCATCATCTCGATGTGAGTATATTTTTCAGACTCCCTTGGCTTACATATCGATGAATGTTTGTACTAATACTTTATTCAGCCCACAGAGCGCGCTACGCGGACAAGATTGTTTTACTAAACCAAGACGGTCAAATTCAACACCAGGGAAGCTTTCCCGAAATACAAAAAAGGCTGCCGCATATTGAACGGTTTTTGAACCAGGGAGATGATGAATATGATGACATTATTTTAGCTGACAGCGAACGTGAACTGGGCCAGCGCCCGAATATTGAAGCGAAAAGCCCCGCACCAGCACCGGAGCCAGCATCAGCTCAAGCCCTGAAAATGACCACAGAAGAGCAAGCAGATGGCGCGCGCCATACCGGGGATGCTGCAGTTTACAAATACTACGCTAGCTCAGCTGGAACTACCACCTTGCTGATTTTCATTGCATCCATGGCAGTCTTTGCATTCTGTGATGCTTTTCCGAGTAAGTTCTGTCTCTGATGAATTTTTATCAGTCATTATCTCTATCCCTCCCCTGAAAAGAAAATTCCTGATATTGAGATCCAACAAGGTATTTGGCTCAAGTGGTGGGCTGAAGCAAATGAGAAAAATCCAAACTCCAATCTCGGAAAATGGCTCGGGGTATATGCAGCACTCTCCGCGGGGGCCATGATTTCATGCTTCACTGGCATGTGGTGAGTTTTATCCATCAAGTCTTTTCGTATTCATCGTCCACTTATCAATCATTATTAAGGCAACTTTTTATCATTGCTATTAACCGCTCTGGTAAATATTTTCACGATCGCTTAGTCGACACCGTCTCAAAGTAAGTGAACAAAATCATGGAAAAACTGATCGATCGGAATTCCAAAGATACTAACACTAGGAAGGGCACCAATGTCTTTCCACACCGCCACAGATGGCGGCACTATTATCAATAGATTCAGTCAAGACCTGATGCTTATTGATATGGAGCTACCACCGGCAGTCTTGGGAGTTGCAATGTGTAAGTAGCTCATAGGGATAAGATGAATACCCCTATCGGCTTGATTACAGCCTACTAACTCAAAATTAGCAATGGCCTTCGGTGTCGCCCAGTTTATCTTAGTTTGTGTGTCCTCTCGGTATATGGGGGCTCTTCTTCCTTTCTTGATATTAGCCTTTATCCTTGTTGGAAAATTTTACCTTCGCACAGCAAGACAACTTCGTTTGCTTGATATTGAACACAAAGCTCCACTTTACTCACAACTCATAGAAACCATAAGCGGTATCGCCTCTATTCGCGCCTTTCGGTGGGAGTCCCGAGCAAGAGAAAAGCATTTAAAAATCCTGGACATCTCTCAGCGTCCCAGTTACCTTTTATATTGCGCGCAGCGATGGTTGACGTTTGCTGTCAACATCATCATCATGCTTCTCGCCGTCACTCTTATAATTTTCACAACGACTCTAAGGGAGAAAATCGGACCAGGTTATGTTGGTATTGCGCTTAGTAATATCCTCGCATTCAGCTTTACAGTACAAGCTGTCATCACGAGCTTTGTACAGCTGGAGGTCTCCTTGGGCGCTGTAGCAAGAGTCCGAAGCTTTTCTATGGAATTAAAGAGTGAGGATGAGGAAGCCATCGAGCGTTTGGTGGCGATAAACGGCGAAAGAAAAACGCTTTCGGACCCTCCAGCTCCACAGAATGGGGAAAGGACATGGCCATTCGAAGGTCATGTTGAAATTAGAGGCGTCTGTGCCTCATACCCGTAGGTATTTTGTGCCCTATTATTGAAAAGTATTTCAATTAACCTTTGCGTACTGCAGGTCCTCAGGTAAAGTCTTGGATAATATTAATTTGTCCATTCAACCGGGTGAGAAAGTTGGTATTTGCGGACGAACGGGCAGGTACGTTTCTCATGGCATCAACAATATATTTTTCTGGTATTTGTTTGCTAATGAAATATTTGGCCAATCAGTGGCAAGTCTTCATTCTTCCTGAGTCTTCTGGGACTTGTAAAACTAGATTCTGGCTCTATTACCATTGATGGCGTGGATTTGGCTACCTTGCCTCGGGAGACTATTCGTTCAGCCCTTATTGCTGTTCCGCAAGAGCCATACATTCTTCCTGGCACCGTCCGAGAAAACCTTGATCCATATTTCAGCGACGAGCCGTCTGATGATAATCGCCAGTCGCTCCCTCGTGACGAAGAGATTTTGCAGGCGCTTGAAAAGGTTGGTCTAGGTGACAAGATCAAGGCGCGTGGTGGTCTTGACACAATTGTGGATGGCAAATTTTTGTCACAGGGCCAAATGCAGCTTATGATGGTTGCCCGCGCAATGCTTCGAAGAGGCAAAGGCCGCGGAATTCTTCTATTAGACGAAGCGACAAGCAGGTAAATCCATCCACTCCTTTCCTTACGATTTAACCCTCCTGTCTTGATTCTTTTTTATTTGAGCCAATCCCTCGCTAACTACGCCAACTTTTACAAATAGCTTGGACGACACTACAAGCTCAACTATGGATCGCGTTGTGCGGACAGAATTTAAGGGCTGGACTGTGCTTGCGATCGCGCACAAGTTGGATGCGATACTGGACTTTGACAAGGTCGCGGTGTTGGATGGTGGCAAATTGGTTGAGTATGATCGTCCCCGAGCACTGCTTGGTCAGAACGATTCCATGTTCAAGAAGCTGTACAATGCAAACCGCTCATAGTAGCGAGTACACCATGTCATTCCATGCTCCAATGCAGGGATTTTTTTAATCTGTTTATGTAAAAAATAAAACCAAACCCCCTCCATAGATCAAGTGGAAATGGCCTTCTAACCAGGGTTCGACTGAGCCCCCAGAACGCCATGCGCATTCTCGTTCTCTAGGCGCTAAAATTGCAGTGAAGGCGAGGCTCTGGAGCGTGTTGCCATATTATTGGCGCTTCAATTTGAAATTTCAATATGGGGCACAGCGCGATTTTATTGGATGAACAGAAAGTTAGCGTAATTCAGGGCTATATTTAGAATTTCAGGGGGAGTATAGCATTGGCGCCCTTGGCGGCAAAATTGGGCGGCCCATTAGAAAAAATGAGAGGGTTGACATAAATCTTTAATCAGTTCTGGTGGAGATCAAATGTTAGTTTGTCCTAACTTATTCTGTCCTTGATACTTCACTGTCCCTTCTGGTGTCCCATTTTTTCTGGTAACCAGTTGATGGAGCAAACCCAACTCAGTGATGCTGAGTCTGGTTAGGAGGCAAAGGAACAACTATATTTGGTACTCAAGGATAAAAAGAAATACCCAAAATTTATATATTTTTATGTCCGATATTTCTCAGTAATACTTGTTCTCACCGCCCTGATTCTGGTTTAGAATCCAGACTAAACTAAGACTTCCCTCCCTTCAATTCCTGCCTCAGCTACCCTATATCAAAATCTGGCCTCGAGCAGTACGAATCATACAGCGATGCCCTGCATCCTCTCTCCTCGTGCTTTACACCAGCTTCTCATTCCTATCACTCCGAGACATCTACCCCCTCGGGCCGCGCCAGTAACATCTACATCACGGCCATCCAACATTGCGAGATCGACCATGGCGCGACCAAGTTCCCTAGAGTCGCCTATCATCGAGGACAGACCTAGAATCTTGTAAATGGGAAGACCAACATAATTACTCCACTTCTTCACAAGAGTCAAGGGTGCGAGCCATGGTTTGACTTCGTTGTGCTTGGAATAGTCAATCAGCATTGGACGTATGCAGTATAGGTTGAGCGATGGAAGTGGCTCCTCCGAGGGCACTGGGGCTAGGCTATCTTCCGGGGGTGGTATCCGCTTGCGTTTGTCATGGTGCAATTGAAATAATTTCTGTTCGGCTTGCGCCTTCACATCAATACAGAAAATAACGCGCGACTTGGGATTGTCGCAGTCATCATCTATTGGTAAGGGTGTTAACTCAGGGAACATGGCGAGGCTCAAGGATCATCAGGTACGACTCACGCGAAACATATACGAAATTGAAGCGATCATTTAGCATCGCAAACACTTTTGCGGCTGCAACTGGCAGATCAATGTGGGCGTACTTGTATTCTCTATGCGGAGTTAGTGTTGGAAAAATGTTTGGTAATTGAATGGCCTCACTCTCGTGTGACGCTGCTCAGCGGTGGCCCTACAGTCCAAATGCATGCTGTGGCGCCCTTGAGTTTGGCGAGGGTTTCGTCGCTATAGTTCGCCAGATCCTTTTGTATAATTACAACGACCTTTGCGTGGCCCTCGGCTTGCGGCACAGGCTTGCGACTGATAATGGTGATCTTGTCCACAGACTTTTCTTTTAGTAGAGTGTCTAGAGCAATAGCCCCGACAAGGCCAGTGCCTGTTAGGATAATGTGCATGGTGTTACTGGAGCGAAAATTACGCTGCAATTTTAGAGAGGTAGAATATGGAAATGGCTGGTTTGGACTGCTCGGTGACTATCGATTGTGCCTTATTGCCCGTTTTTATTTACTGTGTATAGGATTTGTCTGCTTTACTACGGCGTTGAATCCGGACCTGTGCACCACTTACTGCATTGCTCCAATTGAGCGCTGAGCACCCGGCCTTTTCGCGGCAGAATATTTGCACAGTCTTTTTAGTTTTTGGTGGAATAACCGTCTCCGTCGTGAGTAAGGTGTGTGTTTCAGCTTTTGCAGACGCTTAGGCATGCTATCTGATCGACCTTAGTAAGGTTGGCGCAGCAGTGCATGTGTGACCCCACTTACTCATTGACTGACTACAGTACTCGGCATGACAACTGAAAAATAAAAAAAAAATAAATAGCTGATTCATTACTCATGCAACAACAAAAGTCTTTTTGCAAAGTGGTGTACAAAAGAAACTGTAAAGATAATTCATGAGAAACACAATGCGATGAATCATGCGTATTTGATTAATTCAATTTGTAGTGCAGCGTGACGTTCAACTTGTCAAACGTGAAGGAACTGACACATGGCAACTGAATTTGCAATGTAGAAGTTAGTAAGTTGTTACATACATGCATAAGAAGACGCAGAGTTTGAGAATCTATAGTTGGGGCGAGACAGAAGCACATATATCACGAGTCTCTTGGTTACGTAGTCTGATGAACATTCGAACCTTGGAATCGTATACAGATGTCGATGATTGCATAAAATGCACGAATATAGAACCATCATACTGCTGAAGTTGAATATTGACGTAGGCAATATTATTTATAGCATGTTGGTGCCTTGACATCGATTGTGATTTTCAGATTTGGCAGCATTGGACTTCAATGCGAACTCGCAGTAGAGGAGAAATCTAAACATCATATGCACATAGCTTCAATTAATGGAAGTTTAGATTCTGAAATTCTCCTATTTAAAAGACACATTGCTTATGATTGAAGATACAAAATTTACATTTATTCTATGTACTTGATGAAAAATTGACGCATAGCTCCTTCGAAACCCAAGGAGAACGGCGACTCAACTGGGTTCACCATTCTGCAATAAATAAGTGAGAGTCAAATGAGTTCGAGTTGTCCTTGAGGTTTATATAGATATAATTCCAATTATCCACTCTTGAAATTGAGTTTCATGGAGCATGTTCCTGTCGATAAACTTGATGGTTCATCGCTTTGGCCAAAGACCTCTTAATTGCCATGTGGTGACGCAAGGGGCGCCTACCTAGGCCAATTTTGATTCAAATATCGATCATCATGAATAATAATAGTAGACACTGGTAGTCATGTTTCGTGCACTGAAGCTCTTCGGTGGCAGTGCTTGATTACCTGCAGATTCGAGCAGCGCAGCCACTGTGTTGGTGGATAAGTCATTCCAGGCGCTTGTTAGTGGCGGTTCAGTGGGCCCGGCCCAGTAATGGATGCTAAGGCGCAACACGATGGATTAGACTACAGCGCTCCACAGCGGGCAGTGGGTGCTGATCTCCGCTGCGGCTGAGACGCACACAAGACAGGAAGAACACGAGTTAATTGAATGCATGCGACCTACCATAATGCGCCTTGGTAATCTGAGGTATAAGTGGCCAGAAGCTGGATCAGCAGGGTTTATTGTACGAACTGCGCCCTGAATAGCAATAGCCGCTTTAAGACTGTTTATACCCCCTTGGCTCGCTACTTTGCAAGTTCTTTCTCGGACATCTTCGATCCGTAGTACACTGCAGCGGTAGAAGTGTTGTTTTGTTAATCGACGCTCACTGAATCATTTTCCCATTCATTCTATACCCAACATCAACATTCAGCTTCTCCGACTCCTCAAAGGTCTTTTCTCTTGCTCTTTACGAAGGCAAAAGACAATTCCAAATTCCACTTCTCAATTACCAACCCCAACATCTTTCCCTATCAATCTCACCACCACCATAATGTCGGATACTGCTGTCGTCATCGAAAACGCATTGGCCGCCCACCAACTGGTGAGGCAGGTCAAGTGCATCACGAGGGAGGATGGCCAGTTGGTGATAGCGCTCTCGCTGCACGACCATGCCACAACATCCCCGCCGAACCATCGGCAGATTCTCTCTCAGCTTCGTAGGAGCCTTCGAGA
Source organism: Calonectria hongkongensis (assembly GCA_017140755.1). Classification (NCBI taxonomy): domain Eukaryota; kingdom Fungi; phylum Ascomycota; class Sordariomycetes; order Hypocreales; family Nectriaceae; genus Calonectria; species Calonectria hongkongensis. The sequence goes on from JAACJA010000018.1 coordinate 911,718, forward strand.
ATCCACTGATATCCAATTGCTCCCAAAGCAATGGGTAATTTTACCCCAACTTCCCACTAAAACCATCGAAATCATCGATGAGGATAATTTGAGAGAGTTGCTGGGAAATGCCATCTCGTCATCTACTAAGCCACCCACGGGCCTTGAACTTCTTCGCGCGAGTTTCGCCAAGGTTCACAAGATGAAGCCCGATGAAGTTGACATGAACAAGAGCTTCGTCAAGCTGGGCGGAGACTCCATGAGCGCCATCCGAGTCGCAGCAGCGCTTCTTGAGCGAGGAGTTGAAGTGACGGTGGGCAATTTGATGAGTAGCCCACGACTTGCAGAGGTAGCTCTACAAATGAATATCGCTACATCCAACACCCGGCAGCCAGAATCCAGCCAATCCATTCCATTTAATACCCACTTCCCTCTCCTTGCACTGGATGAAGACCAGGCTCCGTCTTTTTCCCAAAGCTCGGTTTCCTACGCGAACTTGACGAACGTCAATGCCATCGAGACCATTTACCCATGCTCTTCTGTCCAGGAAGGTATCTTGCTTGCTATTGTCAAGAAACCCGACAGCTACCGTGTTGAATGCATTGTTGAAGTTGAGAGAACCTCGCACTCCACATCAGTAGACATCAACAAACTTCGCGGCGCGTGGAACAAGGTTGTTCAAAGGCACAGAGCTCTGCGAACGATTTTTGTACCTAGTGTACGCGACAACACTCTCTATGAACAGCTTGTTCTGAAGAATGTCGAGTCCGGAATTGAATACATTGAGTGCGCTACAAATGACGCTGTAGAGACTCTCAGATTTAGCCAGGCTGCAGTCTTCGCATCAGTCAAGCCTGGACACCAACTCTCAATATGCGTGGATAACGAAGACCGAGTCTTCTGCAAGTTTGAGTTCAGTCACACGATTATCGATGGAATGTCCTTGCCCATCATCTTGCGCGACATGGTCAACTTTTACCAAGGCCGCCTGCCAGAGGAACCGATCATGAGAATTGAGGAGTATCTCTCATACACTGGTAGTCAGAATGTGTCCGTCGACTACTGGAAGGGCTACATTGGATCCGACGAATTCACCAACTTTCCAATCCTGAACTCCCAGATTCCTAGCGAGCCAACGCCTAGGTCACTTCTTGTGGAGGTCGGCGACGCCCAGGCCGTCCATATGGCATCGAGAGAAATGGGTGTCACTGTCGCCATTCTGGTCAAGGCAGCCTGGGCCATGGTCTTACGATACTACACCCAGTCTGATGCAGTTTGCTTTGGTTACATGACCTCTGGCCGAGACGCCCCAATTACGGGATTAACGGACACTGTCGGCGCCTTTATTCGCATGTTGACTCGTCGTGTTCAGTTCCGGGATTCAATGCCTGTTTCCGAATTGCTACAAATCCTGCAAAGAGAGCTTGCAGAGAGCTTAGAACACCAATACTGCTCCCTTGCAGATGTTCAAAGCGCGTGTGCCGGGAACCGACCGTCTCTATTCAATACGGCAATGTCATTTATGCAGCTTGAAGAGGACGCGGAAAACCCCGAAGCAAGCTGCGGCGATCAGATTAAGATTTCTCGCGTGGATGAGCGCAGTCCTACCGAGTATCCATTGGCTGTTTTGGCTGTCAGCACACCTAAAGATTTGCGCATCCACCTGTCCTATGATATTGGATTGCTGTCTGACGCACAGGCTAGCGCATTGGCAGACTCCTTTGGAAAAGCGATCAGATGGATAACTTCAAATCCGGATACACCCGCAACGGATTGCACACTATTTAGCGAACGTGACGCCAATTTGCTGCGCACCTGGCACGCTGATATTCCTAGCTTTGAGGATGAATGCATCCATCAAATTATTTCTGCTCAAGCAGCCGCTAACCCAGACGCTATTGCCCTGGAAGCCCCAGAAGGTAGCTTCACTTATGCGCAGGTTGAAGAGCTTTCGACGCTACTTGCAGCGCATTTGCAACGAAGCTACGGTGTAGGGCCTGAGGTGCCGGTTATCTGTTGCTTCCCTAAGTCAGTCTGGGCGACCATATCAACACTGGCTGTACTCAAGGCCGGAGGTGCATACGTCAATGTCGAGCCAAGTCATCCACGCAGCCGTATCCAAACCATCGCAGCAGAATGTGATTCGTCTATTGCGCTCACAGTCGATGATTGTGTTGATGTGTTTTCCGGAGCCGTTCCCGATGTTATTAGCATCAGCCAGGGATTCCTGGACCAACTTCACATGAACTTTACTTCACCCATAACTCTTGAACAGTCTGTTTCTCCTTTCAATACTGCATTTATTGTGTTTACTTCCGGAAGCACAGGTGTTCCAAAAGGTATCGTAATGGAGCATGCTGCTGTCTGTAACGCTAGATCGCCAACTAGCCGGGCCGGTTTGTCTCCTACGGCTCGTGTTCTCCAGTTTGCAGCGCACACCTTCGACGCCTTTGCGCTCGAAGTCTTCCATACCTTGTCGTTTGGAGGCTGTGTCTGTATTCCGACAGAGCATGAGCGTGTTAACGACCTCGCCGGAGCCATTAGCCGAATGTCTGTAACCCTAGTCTTATTGACGCCGTCGATGGCGAGCACTCTTGAGCCTAGTGACGTTCTTTCATTGAAGAGACTGGTGCTCATCGGCGAAGCAATCTCACAGAACATTATCGATAAATGGGATTCTATCAGCCTTCACGGAGGATATGGCCCCGCCGAGAATTGTTTCTGTAGTGCCTGGAACACGCGATTGGGTCGAAATGGTGCACCTAATAACCTAGGAACTCATGCAGACAGCGCCCTCTGGGTGGTTGACCCCGCGAATCACAACGTGTTGCTTCCCTTGGGATGCACTGGTGAGCTAATGGTTCAAGGAAGGCTGTTGGCGCGAGGCTACCTGAACCGACCCGACAGCGATGCTTGGATCAACGATACAAATTGGCTTCCTCTGATGGAAAATCACGGTATGCGGGCTTATAAGACGGGTGATCTTGTTCGTTACAACGCAGATGGCACGCTTGACTTCATTGGACGCAAAGATAGCCAAGTCAAGTATCATGGTCAGCGTATTGAGCTAGGTGATATTGAGGTTCACGTATCAAAGGTACTCCCTGCGGACGTGAGTGGTGCTGTCGAACTGGTCAAGAATGGACCTGAAGCCAAGCAGCTTCTTGTCTTGATGATCTGGTTCACAAAACAATCTGGGGACTCAGAAAAGCCCGCTTCCCCAATGGAGACATTAACAAAACCCTTGCGGGAGATGATGTCCGATGTCATGATTGCTCTCCAATCTAGACTTCCGGCCTATATGATCCCGACAGTCATTATTCCCCTGTCCGGAACACCTTTGAGAACGGTTTCTGGCAAGACAGACCGCAAAGCACTCCGGGCCATGGCAAGCGACATCACCACTCAGCAGCTTGCTGTTTATTCCGCCCTGGAAGAAGCAGGACCTATCAGTGAGAGGGAGCGTTTTACCTGCACCGAGGTTGCGTTGAGTGAGCTTTGGCAATCTGTATTAGGTGTTGACGGTGATCTGATTTCTCGTTCTCACCACTTCTTCCGCCTTGGTGGGGACTCCATTGCCGCCACTAAGCTAGTGACAAGGGCCGCTAAGAAAGGCTTCGGACTCAGCGTCGCTGCTGTGTTTGCGAACCCTAAATTTGCGGACATGGCCAAGACATTAAAGCCAAGGCTGGCAACCAATACCTATCCTGTGATGCCATTCGAGCTCTTGGACGACAGCACAGATTTGGTTTCGTTCAAGAATAGAGTTTCCTCCCTCTGCAACGTTTCTGACGGCAAGATCCTGGATGCATACCCATGCACCCCGTTGCAAGCAGGATTGTTGGCCCTGTCTTTGAAGCACCCGAAGGCTTACGTGTTTGTTGTTGCATATGAACTACCCCACGATATTGACTCCGATCGCTTTAGATCGGCATGGGAGTCTGTGGTTCAGAGACACGCACTACTTCGAACCAGGTTCATTGAAACTGAAAATGCAGGCCTTGTACAGGTTGTTCTGGATGAGCAGGTGCAATGGGAAGCAGCACCTAATCTGAATGAATATCTTGAACAGGACCACAGTTCCGTCATGGGACTGAACAAGCCACTAACCCGATGGGCGCTTGTTGAGGAAGCCAATGGAAAGAGATTCTTTGCCTGGGCAGTGCATCATTCTTTGTATGATGCCATCAGCTTGGGCGCAATTATCGATGACCTCCAAACCTTCTATTCAAATGGCACACCATCAGACAGTCCATCATTTGCCTCGTTTGTAAAATATCTCCATCAATTAGGAAACGGTAAGGAAGCTATGGAGAAATTCTGGCTGAAAGAATTTGATGGCTCAAGCGAGTTCACATTCCCTCGACCATCGCGGGCCATCTCTAACGGTGAGGTAACGGCTTCTGCAACCCATATGGACTTCACTATTCCAGTTCCCACAAACGGTAAGTCTGAGTTTACTACTTCTAACATTCTCAGAGCAGCATGGGCCATGGTATTGGCCAGATATTCGGGCATCAACGATGTTATTTTCGGAGCGACCGTATCTGGAAGGAATGCGCCCGTAACAGATATTGCCAAACTTCTCGGTCCTACCCTTGCGACGGTCCCTCTCAGGGTTCGCATCTCGAGAGACGAGGCAATGTCTAAGTTCCTTGGCCGCTTGCAGAAGCAAATGACAGACATGATTCCACATGAACAAGCTGGCATCCAGAATATTTCGCGGATGGGTGGTGACACGAACAATGCCTCATCATTTGAGACGCTGCTCGTTGTTCAACCTCGAAACAGCCCGGAAGATGCCATGGCTCTGTTTGGCACCAAACCAGTAACCAACGCTGAGATTGGCCGCTTCAACTATGGCATAATTGTGGTTTGTAATCCCACAGAGGACGGTGGCCTTGAAGTCCGCTTCGTCTATGACAGCATGCGACTATCCAAGCAACATGTTGTTTGCATCAAAGATGCTTTTTGCCATATTGTTGGACAGTTGACTTCGGTCCCCGAGGATGCAACTATTCGCGATATCGATACTGCAACAGCAGGGGATATCCGAGTTATTTCCAATCTGAACAAAAATTATCCAAGCCCCATTCAAATGAGCATTCAGGATTATCTCAAGAAATGCAATGCAGCCAAGCCTGATGCGCTCGCTGTTGATGGTTGGGATGCAAGATTTACCTACCGAGATTTAGACGACGCGAGTGAACGGCTTGCTGTCCGTTTGAAGAAGTCTATCACTAAATCGAATGCACTCATCCCATTTTCATTTGAGAAATCGGCCTGGGCAATCGTGGCTATGATAGCAATCCTCAAAACAGGAGCTGCTTTCGTACCTCTCGACCCCTCACACCCTCCCGAGCGCTGGAATGCAATCCTCGACCAGCTAGACGCAGAGATACTCGTCACTTCGCCTCATTTGAAGTCCAAATTTGAGGGCTTGGTCCCCCATGTCGTAGATGTTTCGGAATCAACCATCCAAAGTTTGCCTGAGAGTTTGGAGCCCTTGCCAACTGTTCAACCTAACCAGCTGGCGTACGTCCTCTTCACTTCTGGTACAACGGGTACACCAAAGGGTGTGCTGATTGAACATCGTGCTGTCTGCACAAGTCTCCATGGAATGGGTGACTTCTTCAAGCTCAATGGTACTTCACGAGTCTTGCAGCACTCCGCATACGTGTTTGATGCAAGTACCTTTGAGATATTCGCGACTCTATTTTTTGGAGGTTGCGTGTGTGTCCCGACTTACCATGCCTGCCAGAACAACTTGGGAGGCGCCATCAGAGATTTTGATGTCAACTTCATAATCACAACACCATCTGTCGCCAGGCTATTCCGGCCAGAGGAGGTCCCAAGCCTTAAGGCGCTAGCGGTTGGTGGAGAAGCCAATACATCCGACATGCTCACTACTTGGATTGGGACCGTCGACTTTATGGGTGCCTACGGGCCTACAGAAACTTGTGTTGGAGTTACTATTCATAGGTTTGGCTCTGCGGATGAATCACCTGCTTTGATTGGCCAGGGAGTCAACAGCGTGATGTGGATTGTCGACCCCCAAGATCACAACCAATTGACACCATTTGGTGCTGTTGGCGAGCTCGCGATTCAAGGTCCAACCCTTGCTCGTGGATATCTCAATGACAGTGTCAAGACGGACAAGGTCTTCAAAGAGATTCCCGATTGGATGAGAAAGATTTCTGGGCAACCTGGTCGAATTTATCTTACCGGAGATTTGGTTCGCTACAACATGGATGGCGCAATCGAGTTTCAAGGCCGCAAGGATAATCAAGTGAAGCTCAATGGACAGCGCATTGAGCTACATGAGATTGAGAGTCATGCTGCGGCCTTGTGTTCTGGAGTAGACTTTTTGGCAGAGATCGGCAATCCTCTGGATGGTCGCTCTTCATCTGCTCTTGTTCTGTTCTTCAACTCGAGCGATGGCACTACCACCGAAGATGGGTGTCAGGACCTCGTGCTAAACCTTGACGAAAGGAATCAGGGATTGGTGAGAGAACTTCGTACGTCGCTGGCGTCGAGACTCCCGCGCTATATGGTTCCAACGCTCTTCGTGCCGTTGAGAATGCTGCCACGTACCATCACTGGCAAGGCTGATCGACGAGCACTGAAGCAAATAATTCACGATTTCACATCCGCCAACTTGGCAGAGTATTCCCTTCAGACCGGAGAGAAGAGAGCGGCTGAAACTAAGATGGAATTGGAACTGCAGCAACTTTGGGCTGCCGTGTTGCACCACCAACCGGAATCAATTGGTGCCGGCGACAGTTTCTTCGGCCTTGGAGGTGACTCGATTGCCGCCATGAAGTTGACTGCAGCTGCACGCAGGTGCGGATTTGTCTTAACAGTTCCGCTGATCTTCTCCAACCCTATTTTGAGCGACATGAGCCAAGTCATGACCAAAGAAAGCCAAGAGGACAGCGACACTGAATATCAAGCCTTTGATTTGGTGCCTCGAATCAATGAATCTGATCTCTTGGAAACTATGAGCACTCTGTGCGGGGTTGGTGCAAGCTCAATTGAGGATGTTTATCCTGCTACGGCCCTGCAGGAAGGCCTCATCTCGCTTAGTACCAAAAATCCGGGATCCTATGTTGCACGACACATATTCCGTCTTCCAGATGATATCGACCTAGCCCGTTTGAAGGCGGCCTGGCAAGTTGTGTGTGATTCTTGCTCGGTATTGCGAACAAGAATCGTGCACGTATCTGAATCCACCTTCCAGGCTGTAATCAACGAGGATATCGAATGGGAAACCGTGGAAGCTTCCTATTCGGACCTTGAGCAATACCTGGAAGCAACTGCAAAGCCTTTGATGTCATATGGAACTAGGTTGTCTGAGTTCGCCATGGTTCAGACTTCGCAAGGACAGTACCTCTTGTGGAATTCCCACCACGCGACTATGGATGGTTGGTCTATGGGACAGATTTTTGCTTTAGTCAAGAAGGCATATAAGGGAGAAGCCATCGAAAAGCCTTTGCCTTTCGCAAAATTTGTCCAGTACTCTGCATCGCTGAGCATCGAAGATTCTAAATCTTTTTGGGCGAAGGAACTGGCCGGCGCAGAGATGGCACAGTTCCCACCTCTCCCTACAAATCAACAAAAGCACCTCACATTGACCCAAACTCATGCCTACAAAATTACTCACCCAGAAATCGGAAACATTGGCGTCACAATGCCCACCATGATCCGAGCGGCGTGGGCAATGGTATTGTCTTCTCACTGTCAGAGCAAAGAAATTATCTACGGTAGTGTGGTCTCAGGCCGAAGTGCTGAGATGACAGGGGTCGAGACCATAGTGGGCCCAACCGTTTCGACAGTTCCAGTTCGCGTCCAAGTGGACCAAGGCGTCACAATCGGGGAATTCCTTGGTCAAATGCAAGACCAAGTTCTACGAACCTCTTCGTACGAGCAGTTTGGACTTCAAAACATTGCTAAGCTGAATGCGAATACCCGAGAGGCTTGTAGCTTCCGAAACCTTCTCGTCATCCAGCCCAGGAAGCTAATTGATTCTGGCGATTTCATGGGAGTGGAGTCGGTTAGTCATGACCAGGATGCAGTCGGCTTCATGACGTACCCACTTGTCCTTGAGTGCGCGATCGAAGACAACAACATAATTAATCTAGGATTTATTCATGATTCAAGCCTTCTTTCTGCCGCCGATATTGACAGGATTGCCGGACAGTTCGAGTTTGTATTGAGTCAACTATGCCTTCATGAGAACGACTCTGTACTATCCTCCATCTCTCTTTGCAGTAATGGTCATCTCGCGGCAATGAAGGCCTGGAACGATGAGCAAACTGTCCTTCAAGACATTTGCATGCACGACTCATTCTCTGCACAGGCTTCGCGATCTTCATTCGGAATGGCCGTTCATGCATGGGACAGAATCTTGACTTTCAAAGACCTTGACAAGGCCTCTGACAAACTAGCCAGCGAACTTACACGACTGGCTGTTGGATCAGGTGATATTATCCCCTTTTGCTTCGAGAAGTCAGCATGGGCCATCGTGTCCATGCTAGGAATCATGAAGGCTGGCGCAGCATTTACGCCAATCAATCCAAGCGACCCGATTGATCGAAAGCTGGCTATAGTTAAACAGATTGAGCCAAAGATCATTCTTGCCTCAGCGCAGCTGTCTTCGACTTGCGCAGGACTTGCTCCTATTGTAGTGGAAGTGTCTGAAACAGCTATGCTGAACCTTGCACCGGCCATCCCTGGTCGCAACTTCATCTCCACCAAAGACGTTGCCTATGTCCTATTTACATCTGGTAGTACCGGTGTACCCAAGGGTGTGGCTATGGAACATAGGGCCTTTTCTACTAGCGTTTTTGGCATTGCCAAGAGAATGGCTGTCAGCCCAGCCAGCCGGGTGTTACAATACTCATCCTTTGTTTTTGACGTATCTCTCGGTGAGATTTTCGCAACTCTCGTCTCAGGAGCCTGCGTTTGCATTCCTTCGGAAAGTATGAGAGTGGACAACTTGGAGCAAGCTATCCAAGATCTTGATGTCAACCACGCCTGCTTGACCCCATCTGTTGCACGACTCATCACCCCAAGTCAAGTCCCTTCACTGAAGACCTTGGTTCTTGCTGGTGAAGCTGCAGCAGAAAGGGACCTCGAAACGTGGTTTGGAGCTGTCCGCTTGGTCAATGCTTATGGCCCCACGGAGACTTGCATTTATAGTGCCAGTTACGAATGGCAAGCCGCAAACGAGAGCCCTAGGATTATTGGGAAAGGCTTAAACTGCACATGTTGGATTGTTGAGTCCGACGACCATGACCGTCTGGCTGGATTGGGATGCCCTGGAGAGCTAGTCATCGAAGGACCAACACAGGCACGTGAATATCTGAACAGCCCCGAAAAGACGGATTTGGCATTTATCAGCAACCCAACATGGGCTATCAACGCCGGTCTTTCTTCCGATACCAGATTGTATAAGACAGGAGATCTAGTTCGATTCCTTGAGGACGGCCGTATCGAATATATCGGTCGAAAAGACACCCAAATCAAGATCCATGGTCAGCGCGTTGAAGCCGCAGAAATTGAACATCACCTGCGACAGCGGCTCTCCCTGGTGCAGGATATCATTGTTTCCTCTTCGAAGACCTCTGGAGCAAAGACTGGAGAAACCCTGGTGGCCTTCCTCCGTACAAAGGTTGCGGACATTCCGGACCAGGCTAACGCAGGCGGAATCTTCGTACCATCGACTGAGTTGAGGTGTGAACTCGAACAAGCTGTTTCTGCGTTGCGTACTACTTTGCCTAGGTACATGATACCAACAGCTTTCTTCTCCATAGCCTTTGTGCCTACAAACTCTGCGGGCAAAGCCGACCGAAAGGTGCTGGAGAGTTGGATGCATGCGATCGACGGCGATGTGCTAGCTGAATGCACACTCCAAGAACGGTCAGAAGAGAAGGTTACTCCTCGAACATCAATGGAGAAGACTCTACAGCAGCTGTGGGCTGACCTGCTTGAAGTTGACACAGCAAGTATCTCATGTCATGACAATTTCCTTCTTCTCGGAGGTGATTCAATTCTCGCAATCCGTTTGGTGCAGCGATTGAGAGAGATCTCACTTACGCTTAGCGTCCAACAAATATTCGACGCGCCTGTGCTTTCAGAAATGGCGCTGGCCATCAGCACTGGAGATGCATCCTCTACAGTCGCTGAAATTGAGCCGTTCAGCCTCCTCACCGAGGAAGAAGATGCGGATACCACTATCCTTGAAGAAATTGCGGAGAGCTGTGGAGTTCGCGCCAACGCGATCCAAGATGCCTACCCTTGTACCGCGCTCCAGGAGGGCATGATGGCACTGTCAAATAAGCAGCAAGGAACGTATATGGCACAAATTATATTTTCCTTGGCCCCAGGAACAGACTCGCAAAGACTCAAGTCAGCCTGGGAGAAGTTGGTTGCACAGACCGACATTTTGCGAACCCAGATTGTGAGCCTTAAGAATGGCAAATTTATGCAGGCAGTTCTCGCATCGCCTCAACTCGATTGGACAGAGCATAACAATCTGGATACATACCTCAAACTAGATTTACAATCACCTATCGGATTTGCTACTGATCTGTCCCGATACGGTTTAGTCCGCGAGGATGATGCACAATACTTCGTTTGGACCATCCATCATGCTGCCTATGATGGCTGGTCTCAGCGCCTAATGCTAGAGAACTTGCAGAGGATCTACCACGACTTGACAGTTCCTCCTTCAGTGCCATTTTTGCAAGCCATCAAATACTTGTCGGGACATAACCATGAAGAGGCGGCTGGATTCTGGAAGAGTGAACTGGTTGATTCTCCGGCACCAGCCTTCCCTCGGTTGCCTAGTGTCAATTATACACCAAAGGTTGGTGGCGCGTTGAGCCATTCATTCACAGTTTCCAAGGAAGGCCGCTCCGAAATCACGCTGCCTTCTGTATTGAAGGCAGCCTGGGCATTACTTCTATCAAAATACTCAGATTCAAATGATGTGGTGTTTGGGCTCACATCGTCGGGTCGCAACATGCCAACCGCAGGTGTAGAGTCAATCATCGGACCATTGGTCGCCACTATTCCTGTTAGGGTGCGCATTCCCAAGACTGACACAATGGCCATGTTCGTGGAAAACATACAAAAGCAGTCAACACGGATGATACCGTATGAACAGATGGGATTACAGAACATCAGCAAACTTGATGACCATACACGACAGGCTTGCAACTTCCGAACTCTCATGGTTGTTCAGCCGTACAGGGAAGATGATGATTCCATTGGCAATAGCGTCATGGTTCCTGTGCAAGCAGACCGCAAGTTTGAAACCTTCCATACATATGCAATTGTTATGGAATGCGCCATAATGGAAGGCGGTGTGGTCCGAATAGGCGTTGCTTTTGACCCTGTTGTGATTGAAGAGGTCGAGGTGCAGGCACTCTGCGAGAGATTCGAGCTCATCGCTCACCAGCTTCTTCGTGCCCACATTGATGCAAAGCAAGTGAAAGACGTATCAATGATCACAGAAAACGACAAGGAACGCCTTTCAACCTGGAATTCATCATTGCCCGACCCCAAAGAGACGTGTCTTCATTACTTGATCGAGGAGCTAGCAGCCAGCCAACCTAATGCCCCCGCTATTTCTGCACATGATGCTGCATTTTCTTATGCTGAACTTGATAAAGCAGCCGATGCCCTAGCACAATATCTTGTGGATCACCTAGGACAAACAACCGATACGTACATACCGTTCTGTTTTGAGCCTTCGGCAATGGCCTTGGTATCAATGCTGGCCATCATGAAAACCGGCGCTGCATTCGTGCCATTCGATCCTTCACACCCAGATGACCGCCAAAGGAGCATTATGAAGCAGATAAATGCAAACATAATACTAGGTTCAGCATCTACGGTTGATAAATGCAACAGATTAGCCAAGCAAGTTGTTGAAGTCAGCCCTGAATTCCTCCAGACATGCTGCGCACAGAAAGTTTCGGGCCATCGAGTAAAGCTTGACAAGCAACCAACCCATCGAAGTGCAGCCTACGTGTTATTTACCTCTGGTTCAACCGGTGTACCTAAAGGTCTCATTATGGAACACGTTGGAGCCTGCACTGCCATGAGCGACATCATCCAGATGCTAGATCTGACTTCCGACTCTCGCTGTCTGCACAATGCATCATATGTATTCGATATGAGTATTGGTGAGATCTTCTTAGGCTTTTTAGCTGGTGGATGTATCTGTGTGCCATCGAAGCATGACAAGCTGAATGATATGGCCGGTTTCATCTGCCGTGAACGAGTCGACTACGCTTTCCTGACGCCAACCTTCGCTCGCCTCTTGTCTCCGTCTAAAGTCCCCGGTCTTAAGAACCTGCTTTTACTCGGAGAGAGTGTTGGCAAGGAGCTTGTGGAAATGTGGGCAGGCCAACCGAATTTGAATTTGTGGAACGGATGGGGTCCGAGTGAGTGCTGCTTTGCAAGCACGTTCCACAAGTACCAGTCAACCAGTGATTCACCTTCAAACATTGGCCTAAATGTTGGAGGGGTTTGCTGGATAGTGGAGCCTAACGACCATAACAAACTTATTCCTTTAGGATCTGTTGGTGAGATAGTGATTCAGGGAGCTACAATCTCCCGTGAGTATCTGGCGAGCCCGGAGCTCACGGCTGCCACTTACATCAACCAACCTCCGCCATGGCTTCCGAATACCAATTCGGCATATTTCTCCCGCATTTATAAGACAGGTGATCTCGGACGGTACAACTCAGACGGCACTATCGAATTCATTGGACGCAAAGATACCCAGGTTAAGATTCGAGGTTTCCGAATCGAGCTTGAAGAGATTGAGCATCACATCATGACCAGCCTCCAGGGTGTGGAACAAGTCGCAGTTGATGTGATTCGATCCATTGAAGATCAGGGTGCTGATGTGCTAGCTGCATACTTTTGCCTTTCGCCATACGCGAAAGATGATAATGGACACAACGGTAGTAGCGAACTGAGTGACCTGTTGCGACCAATGAACAATAATCTGAAGGACGAGCTTCTGTCGCTAACAGGATTCCTGGAGACTGTCCTTCCTCCATACATGGTACCGGATGTTTTTATTCCGTTAGCTGTGATGCCGACCAGTGCCACTTCTACCAAACTTGACCGAACCCGACTTCGACGCTTTGGAGCCACTTTGACGAAGCAGCAGCTCATCACTTATTCACTTGCTGAAACGACCAAACGTGAGCAAGATACCGATGCTGAAAAGTTCCTGGCTTCGGTTTGGTCCACCATTCTCAACATCCCAGCTGCTTCGATCGGTAAGGACGACAGCTTCTTAAAATTGGGAGGTGATTCAATCGCGGCCATTCGATTGGCCTCAGCGGTGAGAAATGAAGGACATGTCCTCACAGTCGAGCAGATTTTTGCCGACCCGCGACTTTCGCCAATGAGTCATGCCCTGACCAAGACTAAGATCAGTAATTCACAGAGCACATATGAACCTTTTAGCCTTGTTCCAGAGAATTTGAAACGGGATGGCTTTGTCGACGCTGTGGCAAGCCTATGCCATGTTCAGCCCAGCCTTGTGGAAGATGTCTACCCTTGCACGTCTCTGCAAGAGGGAATGTTTTCTCTAACACTGAAGCAAGCAGGCACTTATATCCATCGCCATGTCTTCCAACTCCCTTCTCACTTGCACTTGAAGCGCTTCGAACGCGCGTGGGAAATCGCTGTGCTTGCATGCTCAAGTCTTCGTACGCGCATCGTGCAGATGGCGGGTATCAGCATGCAAGTAGTCCTTCGAGACGAGTTCGATTGGCAAACTGTCAAATGCCAAAAGATGACAGAATACCTGCGAAACACACCGAAACCGCATTTGCCTCATGGACATCGTCTATCACAGTTTACTCTAGTCGAGGATCAGGCAGGGCGATACCATCTCGTTTGGGTGTGCCACCATGCCCTAACCGATGGTTGGTCCCTTTCGAGGATCGTGGACTTGGTTCAGACTATCTATGAGTACGGCGCGAACGATGTTTCCGAGACGGCAATTGAGAGCATGCAAAGCAAGAGGTCGTTCAGCAGATTCATTGAGTACATTGAAAGCTGCGATGACCAAGACTCTGCAAACTTTTGGCAAGCGGAATTCCCGGCTGAAGACGAGAGGTCGCCAATTCATTTCCCCCCTCCCCAAAAGTTCGCTGAGCAAGCCTCCGACGTGCTAGTCCAGGGAACCGTAGTACACGTCATTGCAGCAGGACACGGAACCAGGTCAGACTTCACCATTTCAACAATCTTGAAGGCATCTTGGGGCCTAGTACTTTCGCGATGGACCGAGTCCCGTAACGTCATTTTTGGTTCCGTACTGACCGGTCGCAACTCGCCAGTTGTCGGAATTGACGAGGTTGTCGGACCCACCATAGCTAGTGTGCCGATTCGCATGAGCATTTCACCTCAAAGTCTCGCCGTAGATTATCTTTCACAGATCCAGGATCATGCGACTTCTATGATTCCGTACGAGCATTTTGGACTCCAAAACATCGCGCGATTGGGTGCCGGAGCCCGCGCAGCTTGCGATTTCAGAAATCTTCTGGTTGTGCAGCCATCGCCGGAACAGGATAACAAGCTTGGCATCAAAATGGTACATGGGGAGGCCCATGGTAACTTTTTGGACTACCCATTGGTCATGGAATGTGTCTTGGGCAGAAATGGCGAAATCACTCTTCGAGCAACTTTCAACACACGCATCTTGAGTAGATTCCAGGTGCAAGCATTGTGCAGCCAGCTCCAGTTTGCTGTTGAACAATTGATTACAGCGGAAGACTCTGTTCTTGTTAGCGAGATCTCCCTTTTAGGGCCTTCGGATGAAGCCCAAGTGTTTGCATGGAACAAGGAAACCATACCAGAATTCCTCCCTCTGCAAAAGACGGTCGTACAAACTCTCAGCGAGGTGTTCTTGGCTAATGCCGGCATGGATGCGCTGCAGCTACCAGCTGATGAGAAGAAACAGACTTGGTCTTATGCAGAGCTGGATGCTTCGACCCTGCGCCTTGCACGATACCTCGTAGGAGCCGTCGGTGTAGGCTCTGGGACTATCGTCCCACTATGCTTCGAGCATTCAGTCTGGTACACAATTTCAGTTTTGGCAGTTCTCAGAGCTGGTGCTGCATTTGTGCCATTGGATCCTGAGCACCCGCGAGACCGACGTCAGGAAATCATCAATCAAATAGGTGCACGAATTCTTCTTGGTTCCGCTGAGGGTGTTCGGGTATCAGAGGGAATGACGGATGCTGCCTTGGAGATTTCACATCACCTAGACCAGGATCTCGCCCAGAATAGAGCATTTAACAACATTAGACTACCAACTGCCGGACCAGACGATTTGGCATATGTTCTATTCACATCCGGAAGTACTGGAAAGCCCAAGGGTGTCATGATCAGCAACAAAGCTCTCGGCCTTGCCCTTCGAAGCCACCAGGGACCCTTCGGTTTTGTTCCTGCTAGATCAGAGAGGCTGAAGACGCTCCAATTTGCCTCCCATGTTTTCGATGCCAGCATATCTGAGATCATTGGCACATTGACGTATGGTGGTACAGTGTGCATTCCATCAGAAGCACAGCGCATGGATCCTAGTCGCCTGATTGATTTCATGACAAACTCTGGAGTGACATTTGCCTTCTTGACGCCTGTTGTCTCTCAATTAATCTCACATGCCATAATTCCTTCTTTGGAGACTTTGGTTTGCGGTGGAGAAGCACTCACACCCCAGGTCATAGCCCCGTGGTTGGCTGCCGGAGTCCGATTCATTCAGGCATATGGACCAACTGAAACAACTATTTTCATGACAGCCGAGCCTATGAAATCGCACGAAATTCCATCCATCATCGGAGTGGGAGCAGGGTACCACTCATGGATTGTGGACCCTAATGACTACACGAAACTCACGCCGATTGGCTGCGTCGGAGAGCTGATTGCCCAGGGTCCTAGTCTGGCTCGTGGTTATCTTAACAATGAAGAGAAAACAAAAGAAGTTTTTCTTCCGGCGCCTGCATGGGCAGCAAATTTCGCGCCTGGTTCCGGAAATAGAGTCTACCTGACTGGAGATTTGGTCAGATACAGTGGCCAGGCAGGCGAGCTAGAATTCATTGGCCGTAAAGACACACAAATCAAGCTTCACGGGCAACGAATCGAGCTTGGCGACATCGAGCAGCATCTGCACTCCGAACTTCCAGGAATTCAACACATTCTAGCAGAGGTCGTCAACCCCAGGAACGAAGACGATAGTATCTCGAGCGAAGCCTTGTTGGTTGCTTTCATTTGTGTCAATAACGATGCTAACTCCACTTCTACGGAGGACATGTCAATGTTCCGAGAAATCTCTGACGTAGAGAGGAAGCAACTTGCATCTGCTAGAAATCGTCTCGAAACCACCTTGCCTTCCTACATGATCCCTTCCATCTTTATTCCTCTTAACTTCCTGCCAACTACTACAAGCACCAAGGCTGATCGCAAGGGACTCAAAGGCGCAGCCTCAGAGCTAGGTACCTCGCTTCTCCGCAAGACTTACTCATTGGAAGATGATTCGGCTGCTATAGAAGCTCCTGTAACAGAGATGCAGCAACTACTGCATAGTCTCTGGGCCAACACTCTCAAGATATCCAACGCAACTATTGGTTTGGATAGCAATTTTATTAGACTTGGAGGTGATTCTATTGCTGCAATCCGCCTTGTTACCGCAGCGAGAGAGGCAAACATCGAGCTGGATGTCGCAACTATCTACGCACACCTTAGCCTTAGGGACATGGCAGAGGCATGTGAAGCGTTGAACAACAACACTGTCATAAATAAGGCGAATGCCAAGGATCATGCCTCATTTTCGCTGTTGGATGGAGTTGGTACTGACCTGGAAGCAGTCAAGGCAGCTCTTCTCTTCAGCATGCAAGAGAATGGTGAGGATGTTACAGAAGTTGACATCGAAGATGCCTACCCATGCACTGCGCTTCAAGAAGGAATGATGGCCTTGACTGAAAAAGACGCCGGAACCTACATTGTCCGCATGCCTTTCAGAGTTGGCCAAGGTATTGACATTGCGCGGTTTAAGGCCGCTTGGGAACGAGTCGTTTCCGAGACTCCTATCTTACGAACAATCATCGTTTCCCTTCCCAGCGGTCAATCTATCCAAGCTGTTATCCGCAACCGTGGTTCAATGTGGGATGAGGTTCCCGGCGAATCTACTGTGGATCTGCTGCTTGAGCGCCATGTCACGCCAATTATGCGATACGGCACGTATTTGTCGCGTCACAGTCTCGTAACAGCTGAGAAAACAAAGGATACACTTTTCATTTGGACCGCGCATCACGCTGTTTACGACGGATGGACATTGCAGCTCCTCCAGCACAGACTTGCTACGGCATACTATGCGTCTAACCTTGAGGCACCACTCCTCACAGTGACACCCTTCGTTCGTCTAATTGAGTACGCATCCAGCGTTCGCGAGGAAGGAACCAAGTACTGGGAATCAGCTCTGCAAGGTGCTAGACAAACGGATTTCCCTCGATTGAATGCACAAACTGGCGGTAACAATGACAAGCATCGCACAGACTCGACCTTCCAGGGCTCGTTTGCATTTCCTAAGTCATTTAGTGAGGTGACACAAGCGA
Organism: Calonectria hongkongensis; assembly: GCA_017140755.1. Lineage (NCBI taxonomy): Eukaryota > Fungi > Ascomycota > Sordariomycetes > Hypocreales > Nectriaceae > Calonectria > Calonectria hongkongensis. Next base: position 929,342 of record JAACJA010000018.1, read on the forward strand.
CAGTGATGCGTGCCGCTTGGGCTCTTGTTCTAGCTACGCATGCTAGAACAGACGGTTCCGGAATTGAGGACGAGGTTATCTTCGGCACAACAGTGTCAGGACGCAACGCTCCTGTGCCTGGTATCGAAGGCATGCTAGGTCCAGCTGTCACCACAATGCCACTCAGAGTGCGACTGGATTCTCATTCCTCAGCTGCAAAATATCTTCACAGCATTCAGAATCAGAGCCACGAGATTGTTCCATATGAGCAATTGGGACTGCAACACATTTCTAAAGTCAGTCAAGATGCAAAGGCTGCTTGTGATTTCCGCACTTTGCTCGTGATTCAGCCTGCAAAGCTTGCACCTGTCAACAATCAGGAAGTAGACAACAGTTCTTTGCTTCTTCCAATTAGCACCGATGAAGATGAAAAGAGTGGGTCCGATGACTTTTTTACCTACCCTCTAGTCTTCCAGTGCTATTTGAGCGACGGCGAAACAGAAGAGGTCGGCATCACGGCAACGTACGACTCCTCGGTGGTTTCTACTCAGAAGATTGAGAAGATTTTTGGACACTTCAGACAGGCTGTTTGGCAACTAATTGAGCAGTCTACACAATCCGTCCAACCGCAGGATGGCCTGGGACTTCTCAAGGACATTGATCTTGTTGGAACTGAGGATATTGAAACATTCAATGTCTCAAACGATGATAAACCCGAGATCCAGAGGACGACTTTCCATGCCATGGTTGAAAAGCAAGCTCGCTTGCGACCATATTTCCCTGCCATCGACGCATGGGATGGAATGCTGACGTACAAGGAGCTCGATGAGGCGGCCAACAGGCTGGCCTGGCTTCTTCACTACGTCTACAACGTCGGCCCCGAGCAACTTGTCCATGTTTGCTTCGAAAAATCCGTTTGGCATTTTGTTGCAATCCTGGCCATTAACAAAGCAGGAGGTGCCTGGGTTCCGCTGGATCCCACACACCCAACCACTCGCCACCGACAAATCATTGAACAAACCGAGGCCAAGGTGGCCCTTGTATCCCCAGAGAACCGCAGCCTTCTCGATGGAATGGTAGACTCAGTCATTGAAGTCAGCCAAGACTTGGATTTGCAGCTTATCGCTGAGCAGGGACGAGAGGCGCTGATTAACAGTCAGCTTCCCCCACCCAGCCACGTCAAACCCAACAATGCCGCCTATGTTCTTTTCACATCTGGAAGTACGGGAGTTCCTAAGGGTTTCATTATGGAACATGTTTCAGCGTGTACCAGCCAAATTGCCATCGCAAAGAGGCTTGGATTGACCTCAGACCACAGAGTGCTTCAATTTGCGGCGCTAGTATTCGACTTCTCTATTGGTGAGGTCATCGGTGCCCTCATTAATGGAGCATGTTTGTGTATCCCTTCGGAAGAAATGAGAATGAACTCATTACCCAGCTTCATTCGACAAAAGCAAGTTAGCTGGACATATCAGACCCCGGCTTTCGCTAGAACCTTGTCACCAGAGCAAGTGCCCTCTCTTCGCGTTCTAGCACTTGGCGGAGAGACTACCAGCCGCGACTTGCTCGAGACATGGTTCGGCAAGGCACGAGTCATCAACGTCTGGGGTCCTGCCGAGACCTGCTGCCTTTCCACTATCCACGAATGGAAATCCCTTTCTGAGTCAACATCAACAATCGGTAAGCCAGTGGCATGCCGTTGCTGGATCATCGACAGCGAAAACCCTCAACGAAGACTCCCTGCAGGATGCATTGGTGAGGTTGTTATCCAGGGTCCCACAATTATTCGAGAGTATCTCAAGAACCCTACTCAAACAAGAGCAGCCATCATAAGTGGAGATGAACTGCCAAGCTGGGCAACAGTGACAGGTTCGGAGAATGGAAACTGGAGCAAATTCTACAGAACTGGCGATCTTGCATACTACAACGCAGATGGCTCAATGGAGTTCATTGGACGCAAGGATAGCCAAGTTAAGGTCCGCGGTCTTCGAATTGAGCTTGAGGAAATCGAGCACGCGATTCGCAGCGGAATGGAAGAGGCGCAGCAGGTCGTCGCTCTTACCTGCAACGGCCAAGCCCATGGCGACAAGCCTGCAACAACAAAGCTCGTCGCACTATTCTGTGCCAGCAATGCATCCAAGACGGCACACGTGGACCTGGCTTCAGATCTCGACTCGATAGCCGAGGATATGCTGCTACCAATGACTGCAGAGCTTCAGGGCCGTGTCGCTGCGTTGACGGGTCAACTGAGAGTTGCCTTGCCGCACTACATGGTGCCATCGGTATTTGTACCGTGCGCTTACATGCCATTCAGCACATCCACCAAAGTGGACCGAAAGAAGTTGAAGGAAGTGATGACACAAATGTCACAAGAGCGCATGATGCAGTATTCTTCCGTCGATAGTCTGAAGCGGGCACCCGAAACGCCTCAAGAGATGACAATCCAAGCATTATGGTCCAAGATTCTTGAGCTGCCGGTGGAGAAGATTGGCCGAGACGATAGCTTCATCGCCCTGGGTGGTGATTCCATCGCGGCCATCAGTCTCGTTGCGGCAGCCAGGGAGAAGGGCGTCATTTTAACTGTTGCTAAGATATTCGAGGACCCTAGACTTCTCAAGGTGGCTGAAATTGCCCGTTTCATGGATCAAAACGATACTGCTTTGCTTGGTCAGCTGCATGAGCTAGCTCCGCCGGCCCCTTGGAGTTTGGTGCCATCTACTTTGTCACATGTCGATCTCGAGACGATGGTCATGGAAAAATGCAACCTGTCAGCTGATTGTACAATTGAAGATGTCTACCCATGCACTAGACTCCAGGAAGGCTTGATGATGCTTTCGGTCAAGTATCCCGGCTCATACGTGGGCCGTTTTATTTTCCGCCTCAGCCCCATGGTCGACTTGGATCGCTTCAGAGAAGCTTGGGAAACAGTTGTTAGCATTTGCGAAAATCTACGCACTGTCATCATTCACCATCCCAACGGCGCAGCCTTTCAAGCTGTGGTCCAAGGCACTTCGTGCTGGCAGCCCACTGATGGAATGGATCTTGCTACCTATATCGAGTTTGCTGACCAATTGAAGATGAAGACAACCTACGGTTCATCGCTAAGCCGACATGCTATCATTGATCCCACTGGAGACTCAAACGGCGGCAGATATTTCGTCTGGGATATCCACCACGCCGCCTACGACGGTTGGAGCTTGAATCTGATGACAAATGCATTGCGTCTTGCATACACACAACCGGAAGTATCGGCGGAGGAGTTGCGCGAACGCATCGCCATGGTGCCATACTCCAAGTTCGTCCGCCACATGACAACCCTTGACGAGACTGCAACTGCTGCTTTTTGGACTCGGGAACTGAAGGGGGCCACAGAGGCTACATTCCCTTCGCCTCAAACTTCCCAAATGGGAACCATGGGAACAAAGTCTGTTTCGCATGTAATTGAACTTCCCAATATCCATGGATCCAACATCGTCCCAGCAACGATCATCCGTGGTGCCTGGGCTCTTGTTCTTGCAGCTCACTCAGAAAACACCTCCGATATTTGTTTTGGTGCCACTGTTTCAGGCCGTCAGGCACCTGTTGCAGGGGTGGAAAAGATGAATGGCCTTCTTCTTGCTACTGTACCAGTTCGTGTTCAAATCAATCGCGAGAGAAGCGTTTTGCAGTATCTTGAGGCCCTTCAGGAACAATCTACGGAAATGATAGAGCACGAGCAATACGGTCTCCAGAAGATTGCGCGCCTGAGCCCCGAAGCTAAGGCAGCCACAGACTTCACTTCTCTTCTCATCATTCAGCCCAAGAGCTTTGCTGCAGCTAACTCTGATGGGGATGAGGTCAACCAAATTTTGCAGATGGTTACTGAGGACGAGACTGAAGATGGCCTGTCCGTGCCGTCAAACTACTACACTTACCCGCTTATTCTGCAGTGCCAGATGCTGGAAAAGAAGGTAGAAATGAACTTGATCTATGATGCTGCATGCTTGAGCGAGTCAACTATAGCTATCCTTTCGGAGCAATTAGCAACTACACTTAACCAATTGATGGACTCGACAAACAACAGCAATCCGCTTGGTGACATCTCCATAGCTGGTGAAAGAGACCTCCAGCGGGCAATCGCTTGGAATCAAACTGAGTCTACATCAATGTTGGAGGGCACTCTTTCCGATAAAGATCTCCGTTTGTATGACGGAGTCTCCCGCTGGGCTCGCAATTCACCCCAAGCCCTTGCCCTCGTCTCAACAATCGGTGGCAGCTTCACATACGCAGATCTGGACCAAATTTCAACCCGACTAGCTCGCTACCTTGTCACTCACAAGAATGTTAGGGTCGAGCAGAAAATTCCAGTTCTCATGGAAAAATCGGCATTCGCTATCATCGCTATGCTGGCTATTATGAAGTCGGGCGCGACATACGTACCTTTGGAACCCTCGCATCCAAAGAGCCGCCATATATCCATTCTGAAGCAATTATATGATGCACCTTTTATGATTGCATCTCCGGCCACTAAGGAGCGCTGCCTCGACTTGAACACGGAGTTGGTTATTGTAGATGCCAACTCGCACATATTTACTTCAGGCATCGATAACGAAGCTGCAATGCTACCAGAAGTGTCGCCCGAAACTGCTGCCTACGTACTATTTACGTCTGGTTCAACCGGTACACCAAAGGGTTTCATTGTCGATCATGGATCTGCATGCACCAGCATCCGCGGTTCCGCAGGCCAACGAGGCTATGCTCTGAACAACAACAGCCGAATCCTACAGTTTTCCAGCTTTGTATTTGATGTCAGCATCGCCGAAATCTTCGGATCTTTGATGTATGGTGGAATTCTTTACATGCCGTCAGACTCTGAGCGTGTGGCAGAGATTCAGAACTTCGTCAACTCGCACAATGTCAACACCGCCATGCTGACGCCTTCGTTTGCGAGAACACTAAGCCCATCCGATTTCCCAACAATCAGCACACTTGTTCTTGTTGGCGAAGCTCCTACGCGGGAAACACTCAGTCACTGGTTTGACAATGTAGAACGACTTGTTAACGCATATGGTCCTTCTGAAACCGTCATGTTCTGTTCCACTCATGTCTTTACCTCTTCGGATGAAACCGCAGCAATCATCGGTCGCGGAGCGCCTGAAGTCGATATCACTTGTTGGATTGCCGATCCAGACAATCACGAGCGACCAGCACCTCTGGGTAGCATTGGAGAGATCATCGTTCGTTCCAACTCTTTAGCTCGAGGCTACTTGGACGCCAAATCCCGAAACAGCGATGCCTTCCTCTACGATATCAACTGGCTTGCCTCAACCCCATCTACAGAGAAGCCCAAATTCTACCGAACTGGAGATATGGGGCGGTATGACCTCCAAACAGGTTTGATTCAATACTTGGGTCGCCGAGATACTCAGGTAAAGCTTCGTGGACAAAGACTTGATACAGCTGAAATCGAGTATCATACCAAGAAGCTTGTTCCAGGTATTACGGAGGTTGCTGCCGATGTAATGAAGCGAGGTCCGACACAGATCTTGTACGCTTTCATCCATCTTTCCGACAGAGCAGAGGACCATGATGCCAGTGAAGATCCTTGTCTACGCCCTACAACTCCGGATTTCCATGAAGTCGTAAGAAAGGTTACAAAGGAATTGAAGGAGGTGTTGCCTTCTTTCATGATCCCTTCGCTCTTCCTCCCATTGACTAAGATGCCATTCAACAACTCCTTGAAGCTCGACCGCCAAAAGCTTTCTGCATTGGCTGGTTCTATCTCTGATGAGGATCTTGCCATGTACTTCTTGGACAACGGCAAGTCGGGCGCAAGGGTCATAATTGAACCGGAAACGCCCATCGAAATCCAATTGCGCGACATCTGGGCTCGCGTTCTCGGCATTCAGCCCGAGACCATCTCTACAGATGATAACTTCTTTGAGATTGGTGGAGACTCCCTCAGCATTATTCAGCTTGTCGCAGCGGCACGAGAGGAAAACATCTTTGTGACCGCAGTTGAAGCCTTTGCAAACCCTCTGTTCTCAAATATGGCTCAATGCGTTCAATCTGATGATGAACAAGATTTGCAAGTATCGAGCGCTGAACCATACAGCCTTCTTCCATCAGGAACCTCTATTGAAACAGCAATCATCGCTGTCGCTAAGGAGTGTGAAATTTCACCTTCCGATGTGGAGGATATCTTCCCTTGCACGCCTATGCAGGAAGGCCTGATCGCGCTAGCAGAACGGGGAACTGGTTCATACATGGCTACATATGCCTTTGACCTGCCGCCCCAGATCGATATCAATCGCCTTAAAAACGCAGTCTTCAATACATATGAACTATGTGCTAATCTACGCACCCGAATCGTCTATTTTGATGGTCGCATGGTGCAAGTTGTGTTGAAGGATAAAGCCCGGTGGGTCGATTTGGAAAGCACAGCCTCTTCAATCCAAGATGCCCAGTTGCAGCACAAGGATGCACTCATTTTGGATACTGGCTTGGGCAAGCCTCTTGCTTACTTCACAATGATCAAGTACGGCTCCAACGGCCATCGCTTCCTCTGGCACCTCCACCACTCAATCTACGATGGTTGGTCATTGGGTCTCATGATGGAGACTTTGCGAAAGGCATACATTAGCGGCGGAAGCACCAAGGAAGCAGGTCTGCTATCCTATGCCAACTTTGTGCGATACGTGGTCGATACTTCTGAAGATATTCAAGAAGCCAAGTCTTATTGGAATTCTCAACTTTCCAATGATACATCCGACATCATTCCGCACTTCCCGACGCCACTCAAGGCAATCGAAAATGCCAGCTCAGACAGCCAGGAAACTGGCGGCGCTGTTACTATGCGCCACAATCTGAACTTGCCATTTGATCGCTCAAGGATGTCCGAAATAACTATGCCGACGATACTACGATCGGCTTGGGCAATTGTCTTGTCGGCCTATACCGATTCAAGTGCAGTCACCTTTGGAAGCACGTTGTCTGGTCGTGGCGCTCCTGTCGAGGGAATTACGAAAATTGCAGGACCAACCATTGCAACGTTGCCAATCCGGGCTCACGTTCCCCGAGGCCCTGCCGATGAAGATAGCCACAAGACCTCCGTAAAGGGCTTTGTCGCATCTATGCAGCACCAGGCAAACGAAATGATGGCTTTCGAACATGTTGGATTGCAAACGATTGCAGAGTGGGGTGATGACTTGAAAGAAGCTTGCAAGTTCCAGAATTTGTTTGTCGTTCAGCCCAGCATCCGATCAAAACGCTCAGCCAATTCCAGCTCGAATCTATTCGATTCGATTGACATTCAAGACCTGACATACAGTTCCGAGAGCAGGGGAAACCAATTCCACGCTTATCCCCTAGTCTTCCAGTGCATCCTGGATGAATCACGAGACTCGGTTGAAGTTCTTGCAACTTATGATACCCTTCACATCACCGCAATGCAGATGGAGGCAATCTGCCATCATTTCTCCACTGTTGTGTCAGAATTAGTCTCAGCTTTGAGAAGCCCAGCAGACGTGCCATTGTCGGCAATCAACATCGCCTCTAACTGGGATAAGACAAAACTCATGTCATGGTCCAACATTACCGCATATCCTTTGCAGAGTCGATTTGAGTGCATTCACGATGTTATCGGCCGACAAGCAGAGCGTATGGCGACTGACAAGCAAGCTATTTGTGCTTGGGACGGAACTCTAACCTGGGCTGAATTAATGGCACTCTCCAGCCACTTGGCAAACCAGCTGGCTGATCTTGGAGTGGGCCCAGAAACATTTGTTCCTCTGTGCTTTGAGAAGAGTATGTGGACTATCGTGGCCATGATTGGAGTAATGAAGGCTGGAGGTGCCTTCGTTGCTCTAGACCCCGCCCAGCCTATCAACCGCCTGCAATCCCTTCTCGGGGACATTGGCGCCTCCAAGGTAGTCGTCTGTTCTGGTCCCACGATGACTCAGGCCCAGAATCTGGGCGAAATTGTTGTCAATCTCTCAACAGAGTACTTCTCTGGAATGACAATGAATGAGATTGACAGAACAACAAAAGCCGATCCAACAAACGCAGCCTACGTCATTTTCACTTCCGGTTCCACTGGTAAGCCCAAGTGCGTAGTAGCCGAGCATCACGCACTTAGCTCCAGCACGCTCGGCCATGGACGGGATATGGGACTCGATGCAAACTCTCGAGTCCTACAATTTTCCAACTACGTCTTCGACATGAGTCTTGGAGAGATTCTCACAACACTCATGTGCGGTGGAACAGTCTGTGTTCCTTCTGAGAGCGATCGCTTTGGCAGCGGCCTCGTTCAATTCATGAATGCGAGCAAGGTCAATACTGCTTTACTCACACCCTCTGTAGTAAACACTTTGGCTCCTGAGGATGTCCCAGGTCTTCATACATTAGTCCTCGGAGGCGAAGCACCAACTCGAGAGAACCTAGAGATCTGGTACGACCGGGTCAAATTGATCAACGGATATGGACCCACGGAGACTTGCATCTACTGCAGCATATCAGAGTACAGGAGCTCAAAGGACTCCCCAACAATGATGTCACGAGGCGCAAACGCCAGTCTTCTTATTGCTAACATCAATGACCCTTCACGCCTCGCTCCCTTAGGTTGTGTAGGAGAGTTGCTGATTGAGAGCCCCGGCCTTGCCAGAGGCTATCGTCACAACGACGAGGCAACTAACAAGGTCTTTATTGAGCTTGAAACATGCGACTTCCCAGTCATGTTCCCGGCATCTAACCGATCAAGCCGAAGATTTTACAAGACGGGCGATATGGCTCGATATCACTTGGATGGAAGAATCGAGTACCTCGGTCGCAAGGACACTCAGGTGAAGCTTCGCGGACAAAGAATCGAGCTTGGAGAGATTGAGCATCAAGTCAAGTCGGCAGCTTCTGTTCCAGAGACAGTCAAGCATGCTGTTGTGGATCTCCTTCAAGTCAATTCCCGCGATGCATTGGTCGCTGTGCTAAGCTTCCAGGAGTCCCAAGAAGCTGGCAGTAACTTCATGATGCTTATGATGACGGAACACTTGAGAGGCGTGTTCTCAAAGGTATCTCACGAGCTGGAAAGTGTTTTACCGTCCCACATGGTTCCTCAGTACTTCATCCTCATCACATCTATGCCTAAGAGCGTTGCCGGAAAGATTAACCGAAAAGCCCTGCGTGAGCAACTCTTCCTTCTCTCTGCATCAGACCTCCGAAACTACTTTGTTACTTCTTCCGTCTCGGAGGAGAACTTCAGCTCCAATGCAAGTGAGGCTACAACGGTTCGAGAACCTACAACAACTACTGAAGCCGATGTCCGTGACATCTGGGCCGAAGTACTCAAGCTCTCGGCAGACTCTATTGGAATTGACGAGAACTTTTTCCACCTTGGTGGTACTTCGATTGACATTATTACCATGTCAAAGAAAATTGAGCACAAGTTTGGCATCAAGCTGGGCTTGAAAGATCTGACTGCTGTGCGAACCACGATTGCTAGCATCGCAGAGACACTAACAAAATCCCAACCACAAAGCGATTCTGGGTCCTCAACCCCACCTTTGGACAAGCTGATCGATGTCGAGATCTCCAAGGAGATTGAACTGCTAGACCGCAAAGTAGCGTCCTTTAATTGGGCAGAGCAGCAGCCCCTCGTGTCTCTTTCTCAAGGTGCTTCAATCTTCCTTACCGGCGCAACCGGCTTCCTCGGCACAGAGCTTTTACGCCAGCTCCTAACATCACCACAAGTCGCACGCGTCTTTGCCCTTGTCCGAGGAAAGTCGACGGAAAACGCGCTGGGCCGTGTTCGAACGACGGCTCAGAGAATGGGATGGTGGTCTACAGTAAGCGAGGCCGAAAAGGCCAAGTTGGAGATCTGGACGGGAGATTTATCTCTTCCACGTCTCGGTCTTTGCAAGGAGCACTGGTACACGCTGCGTGGAGCCGACGACAGCATGAGAATCGACGCGATCGTGCACAACGGCGCTGTAGTCAATTGGCATGCAGACTTTGAGACTCTACGCGCCGCAAATATCTCTTCGGTGGTGGACTTGCTCAGCTCCGCTGTTCTCTCCAACAAAAACAGCCAGACCAAGTTCGTGTTCGTGTCTGGTGGTGTCAAAATGGTGGATACACAGGCGAACCAGGCCATGGTCGCAGCAGAGCTCTCCAGGGGTGGCACAGGCTACCTGCAAACCAAATTCGTCGCTGAGAGCGTGGTCTACAATGCAGCAACATCAGATATCTGGAAAAATTCCACTACACACGAGCAGGCACTTCAAAACAGAATTTCAGTCGTCAAACCCGGAGCTATCATCGGGTCCGGGTCACAGAGCGCCGCCAACACAGATGACTTCCTGTGGCGCGTCGTAGCCACCGCTGCAGCCATCGGTGCATACCCCGCCGAGTCAGAGGAGAACTGGATCTCTGTTGACGACAGCCAGAACGTGGCCAAGAAGGTCCTTGATCAACTCGGCCTTGATGAGGGAAATCGACCCGCCTCTGCGGTCAACCCTTTTGTGGACATCCAGAGCGGGCTCTCAATGCCAGACTTCTGGAAGCAAATTAGCGATGAGCTAGTGACCCTTGTTCCTGGCAGTGCACCCCTGCAAGCTAAAAGTTGGGAGGACTGGACTGTCGAGGCACTGGAGCACATGGAGGCTGTTGGCGAGAAGCACCCACTCTGGCCAGTGCAGCATTTCCTTGGCCGCCTTGGAACGGGAAACAAGCCTACAATCTCAGAGCTGGGGGTAAATGAGAAGGAGATTGGAGAAGAATCGGAGCGCATTCGTTTAGCTGTTAGGAGGAACGTCGCCTATCTTTACCAGGCGGGCTTCATCACCGTCCCAGGAGAAGTGGAGGATTCGATGACCAAAGCGATGGAGTTTACGCCAAAGTCCGAATTATTCGGACGCTCTAACATCAGGACTGCCCGAGTTACAGAGCGAGGTGTTTAGGATAGTGGATGATCATGGTCTCGATGGTTTCATTTGTTTCTTAGAAATGGTTTTTGTTCTCTAGTTTTGTCGTTTTAACGGGCTTTTCTTGTTTCCAATCGCTCTTAAGATATTTCCTTTTGGCAATTTCGAGATTTTTTTTAATTCGCATATTTTATCACAATTGGTCCATTCATCGTGAAACCATCGGTGTGAAGTTTCATGAACAGACCTTGATTCACTCTCGCCAAAGGGACCACAACTTCTGATCGTGGCGTGCTGTGGCTGGAAAGTATGACTAATGTGACACAGAATTGTGGGTCCTTCGGTCACATTAGGCATAGCTACCAGGTATAATGTGAGTAAGATCAATTTGACAGTGAATTTCAAGATGAGATCTGAAGGTGCGAGTAGACGTGTGTTTTGTCCACTTTGTTGGAACCTAAAAACCTCAAGTTGACCTAAAATTGAAGATTCATGTATATTATTTACAAGTCATTTATATGTTCAACTCCAAGGGATAAAATTTACGTTAGATTAATTGCAAAATCGAAAATTTGGTGTTGGGTCCCGGGTAGGAGAAGCGTGGGGTATTCGCGTCATAGAAAAATGACCCATAGGAGTTGTAGGCAAAAATGAAGCAAGAGAAAAGTTAAGATCTGGCTACAAACATAAGTTTTTAGAGGGGCTTATCTAGGATATAACAAAGAAAAACATGGTGTTGCGACAAACCCTCATCCCAAGTAGAAACTCGCTTCGTCCGGGATTCATTCAGAGAACGCGTTGCTCAGCTTCGTTCGCCCGCGCCCCACAATACGTTGCCCTGTAATCTAGCTCGCAGCTCTGTAATCAAGCGGATTTAGTATCCTCTTCCTTTCCTCCGTACCACCTATAGGCAGCCTTGATCCACACCCAAGTCTCAATGGTGCCGAAAATGCCTACGACGACGTAGATGAGCGTCTTCATGTTCTTGCTTAGACCGAGCCCTTCGAGGCTGAAGGCCGGTAGTTCGGGATTATTGTTGGCAGCCGAGCCTGGCTGCTTCTGCTGTTGGAGGAGCGCAGAGCGTGTCGAGAAATGCCTTGGCGCGAGAAGCACTCGTGCAGCAGCGCATGATGTCTGGTTGCTGGTTGGTGTGCGGAGAAATTGGGCGTGGGCAACTACATTGGCGGTCGCAGCAGCGCGGCGCAAAATAGTTGCTGATTGGAGCGACATTGTAGGTCTGTCTTGCAAAAATAATAATAATTTTTTGGCTTGTTGAAAAACGAAGACCTGTCCTGACGGCTGGCTCTTTTACTGAAACCAACAACACAAGAAGGATGTGGCCGTGTAGTTAGTTATGTGTTTATTAGGCCCCACCCGATTTTGTTTTCGGTGTTAAGCAAGGTTCCCAGTGGTCATGGCCAAACAGCACTGCAATTTTAGCCCTTATGGTAACCACTTGGTGGATGTTATGGACCCACTCCGGCCACAAGAGCCTCCTCAAGCATCTAAGCCACTAAAGGTGTATAATGTGCGCATTACTAACGCCTGTTTCTGTGCACAAAACATGAATCAGCCACATTACTACTGCTGCGGAACGGAGAATTACTCCTACTCCCTTTCCCAATGGCTTTTGCGTCTTACCTTGGAACGTGAAATCTATACAGATTTTGATTCTTGTCTTATTTGGCGTTTTCTAACCCCAGATGTAGACGCCCGCCACACCTCTTCAGTCATCTTGGCATAGCCGCTTTTTCCTAAAACACATGAGCCGATGACTAAGTTGTTGTGCTACGAGCAATACAGTCGTAAATGATAGTCCACATGATTTCGGATTTGTAAAATGTAAAATAATATTCTTTCTTGACTTTTGAAAGCCCTACTCCTTGCGAAGAAAAAAATTAAAATTCGCCCGATGTCTAAAATCCAGCAATTCACCATGGAGTCAACGTTTTCCTTGGCAGAGGCCACGCCTAAATTGACACTGAGAAATCCCGAAGCCTGTCCGGCACCCCCCGAGGCTGCTGATAAACCTCACCATAAAAAAGGTGTTAAAGGCTTTGTCAATCCTTGGCCCAGTTGCCGCGAAGTAGACCAAGCGGCACTCAAGGCCCATGTGAAAGAGTGAGTCTCGTAAAGAAAAAGAAAAATGGAAAAAGCAAATTTTACCTTGCATTGCGAAACTGACGCGAAATCAACAGGCGCGACTGGTTGAGTACTTGGACCCAGTGAGTAGTCACGAAAGAAAAACAGAATATCACATTCCAGTGTTGACAAAGTGCTTTTCTCAGTCCTTCAGTAGCAGAAGCAAGAGTACTGCCCCGAAAAGATTAATCCAATATTCGTGAGCGCTAACATCTACGCAGTTTCCCGTAAAGAAGCCTCAATTCTCCAAAGAGCGCTTGCATGGGAACGGCCAAGATTTGCGGGCAACCTGGATGGGACATGCCTGCTATTATATCGAGTTTCCAAACGGACTGCGCGCTCTGTTTGATCCAGTTTTGACGGACAGGTGTTCTCCCATGAGATGGGTTGGGCCACGCCGGTTTACGGCTGCCCCGTGTCAAATTAGTGAACTGCCCATTGTGGATATCGTTATTATCTCACACAATCATTATGATCATGTAAGTTGAAGTCTCAAGCTTAGACTTGAAATCCTGCTTTTCTGACCTACAAATAGTTGAGTCACCCGACCGTCATGGAAATCCGCAAATCTCATCCCAAAGCTCACTTTTTCGTGCCGCTTGGTAACGCGTCGTGGTTCAAATCTTGTGGCATTGGAAGTGTTACTGAGCTTGACTGGTGGGAAGGTGCGGATATAACCATCAATGAGGCAGTGAAAGCTCGGGTAACTTGCCTCCCTGCTCAGCACACCACTGGCCGCGGCGCTTTTGATACAGACAAGACACTCTGGGCTTCTTGGTCTGTAAAGGAGCTCTTAGAAGGACCCCAGCAACAACAGATCACTGAAAGCGAGAAGGAGTCCCTTGAATCGCGAGCCGCTTCAGTTTATTTTGCCGGAGACACTGGCTACAGAGGCGTGCCATGGCTTCATGAGAAACAGCATCAAGATTGGGGACCAGAGTTTTCTGATCTCCCTGTTTGCCCCGCCTTTTCTCAAATAGGCGAATTGTATGGCCCTTTTACGCTGGGTTTATTGCCTATAGGCGCCTACGAGCCCCGGCAGCTCATGTCATCGATCCACGCTAGCCCAAGAGATGCGGTGGCAATTTTTCAAGATACCAAATGCCAGCGAGCGCTGGCTATGCACTGGGGAACCTGGGTATTGGGTGATGAAGATGTTCGGGATCCGCCCTTGAAACTAACCTATGCACTCGCATCGGTAAATCTTCCTGAGAAGGGTGTTTTTGATGCTTGCGAAGTTGGAGAGACTGTCTACGTGCCTGTTTGATCAAGTTTTGTTTTTAGAGTATTTTTGTACCGTTTAGTCAGTAGGAGTGAACACGTATTACATCCAATTTTCTTTTTAGACTACAATAAACCTTTGTATGAAACAATAAACTGCTCTAATAAGGGATGTGAGAATGAAGAGTTCATTGAGTAACGTATGTAAGATGTGCTGCTAGTAATAGCGTGACGAGATATGGAACTGTATTTTCTTGATGCTTTAATCACTGTTGCCAGCGTGACCAAATCATAAACTCTATGGAAAGAGTACTTTGGACTGTGTGCCAGCATGTTGGTACGGCAGCAAAAAGGCGGGCAACTCAGTTCGTTAAGAAGTAGAAGAAAAAAAGAGTCTATTCTAGATATGATAAATGAAAATACAATCTTAGTCAACAGTGATTCCCAGTAGCTCAGCGACAGCATCCTTGGCCTCCCTCATCTGTCTCTCCTCGGCCACCTTTAGCTCCTCTTCGAAGCCACATCCATAACCCAGGTACTGACGAAGCCTGCTCCACCAGAATGCCCAGTCGAGAGTTAGCAAAGCAATTCTCGTTCTGATTCCTTGGGTAAGAGTGCTTCGGTCATCCCCGTGCTCTCGAACTGCCCTCACTGCACATAGACCGAACAGCTTGATGCGGTTCACAGGAGAACCAAGGAACCTGTTGTTGCCTTGGATAATGGCAATGGTTCTTTCAAGGAGGAAAAGCTCCTGGGGGAACACGTCTTCATCTCCAAACAAAGCCTTTGTTTCCTGGAGCAGTCGCTGTTGGCGCTCTTCAGGTGTCTCCTCGGTCCGTTTCCACGCCTCTTCTTGGGAGCTGGCCTGCTCTTTATAAGGGCGCATGAGTGATGCATCGGCCCAGGCGTCTGGGTTATCAACACCCCATTCCTGAGTGACTTCTTTGAGTGAGGAATCATCGCTTGTGACAAGAGCCTTCCAGAATCGAGCGTACTGACGACGGAATTGGGGAGACAGCTCCGCACACAGGCCATGATCCAGCAAGACAACTTGAGGCTTACCCGAGCCATCTGGATGCCTTCGGACAAGGATATTTCCAGGATGCGGGTCACAGTGCACAAAACCCCAGCTGAACATTTGCTTGCCGAAAAGCTCAATCAGAGTTTCCATGACCTGGTTCAATTGAAGGCCGAGACCCTTTGAGCTGCCTGACTTGCCCGCGTAAGGCGCCGTGATCGAGGCTTTGTTCCATAGCTGCACTCCATCTTCCCAATCGGTCGTTAGGACTCGCTTTGATGACAGGTCTCTGTGGACCTTGGGAACGCGGACCCTATCCCTTAAAGCGGGGTCCGAGTCGATGAAGGCAGCTAGCTTCTCGGTATTACTGGCTTCGTGCTCGAAATCCGTTTCTTGCATCATGCGGTCGGCGATGAAGGGGCCGATACTGGCCACGGGAAGACCCGTAGACCATGCCGTGTAGTCGAACAACAGCTTGATGGCATATAGGTCCCAAGCCATTTGCTTCGCGATTTCGCGCCTCTGTACCTTGACAGCCACAGGCCGCCCATCTGCTAAGCGAGCGAAATGCACCTGTGCCATGGAGGCTGCAGCACGAGGCTCTATCTCAAACATGGCTAGGTCACTGCCTTGCCCGAATAATTCCTCGATGCTTTGGCCGCCGAAATCCTCCTTAATGACTTTTTGTACGTCGGACCAGGAGCTTCGTGGGGCCTCGTCGAACATCTCACCAAAGAGTTTTTGGTATGCCTCTGGAAGAACAGCGCCCTGCATGGCAAGAGCCTGGCCACCCTTGAGGTACACGCCACCATTACGCTTGAGCATTGCACACATTCGCTCAGCATTGCGGAGGTGTATGTCCTCGTCACGGTGCCGCCCTAGCCAGCAGTTGCGGCCGAAATGAAGCTTGTAATCCAGGCCAATACGCATGAGAGTTGCGTAAGCAATGATGGAGCGAGACCCAGAGCCTCCGAACACATACTTGTCAACCAGGTAGTCTCCAAGAGCAAGCTCTGCCGCGATAATTAAGAGCTTCCAGTACCATCGCATGCCCTTGATGGCAGCTTTGAGCTTCTCTCCCCCTGTTAATTCGGGGGCTGCTTGGAATGGCTGCTGGCTTGGACCCGTTTGGAGCCCTGAGCTTGCTGCGACCGTTGCGCTGTGGCGCGGAGCTGTTGTGCTGAAGGCCAGACGCGACGGCGAGCTGCTGCTAAAGCTGCGCAGGAGTATAGCGGCAGTGGCAGAGCCGCGGAGGCACCTTTGAGAAACCAAGCTAGCGCCCGTTTTGACATTTTGAGGGTAGATGTAAGAGGATCGACGGGTAGCAGTTTGGATCCTCAGTGACTTTCTGCAGAGCGACTGGATAGCGGACATTGCAGGGAATAACTAAGACAGAAAGAAGACAGGGCGCTGACAAAAGAGAACGTACACTATGGGAAAGAAAATGAATTAACAGGAAATCTATTGCATGAATTTTCCGGAGATATTAACTCTAAAAATCCAATCAAGCCCTTACGAATTTGTTGCTAGTGCTGCATTTGAATCCTGTTGAATGTGCTGCATGCGAAACGCTGACAGTCGCTGGGCTGGCTGGGCTGTGAGCACTGACTAATGTGATTATTCGCGGCCACAACACTACCATCTGTCATGAAGGCTGACCCGACGCCTGGGATTGTGGGGCACTAAGGGCTGTAGTGAGAGCTGATATGCATCTTCCAATTTTATGCAGCGGCCTCTAATGCACCCTTTCATTATCTTAGAGCACTTTTACTCCTTATATTGTCTCATGAAGCCCATCGTTTAATCGTTCATTAAACGTAAAAAATTTTGCAAGATGCCTTTTGAAGCCCCACCTACAGTTCCCAAGCTCCCGTTCGAGCCTCCGGAATCAATTCCCATTCACGAGTTCCTCTTTGGCCCCAATAGCAGTCAATATGGACGCCGTCCTAAGGAACACTCAAAACATCCTTTCACGTGTGGAATTACTGGTAGATCGCACAGCGTGGACGCAGTGATTGGCCGATATGAGTGCTTGGCCCGGGCTCTCGGTGCAGAGTTAGGGTGGAGTGTAAACACAGAAGATGAGATGAGCAGAATAATTGCCATATTCGCCCTCAACACGGTAGGTTATTATCACGAATTATCTTTGCAGATATTTACTTAGCGAAGAGTACTGACGATGTATCGTGAATAGATTGATACTCTGACTGTTTCATGGGCCGCACATCGCGTATCTGGCGTTGTATGCCCCATTAGTCCAACCTATACACCCAAGCAGCTCACTGAGCAGCTAAGGTTTGCAAACTGCAAGGCTATATTTACATCAGCTCCACTTATCGCGACGGCATTGGAGGCAGCAGCCGCCGCGGGAATCCCAGAGAAGAATGTCTTTATTTTTGAAGTGCCGGAGGTTGTGGCCAAAGGAGAGCAACCGCCTGAGCACCTTAAAACTGTCGACCAGCTAATTGATGCTGGGTCAAAAATGGAGCCACTACCAAAGCTCAATTGGACTGAAGGCCAAGGGCGTCTCAAAACAGCATTTTTATGCAGCTCCAGTGGCACATCGGGTCTGCCCGTAAGTGTTTTGGACCCAATATAATTAGTTTCGAGTGGTTGCAGCTAACAAAAGTTGTGTTGATATAGAAATGGGTAAAGCTTACACATGCCGGCGTTATTGCCAACACCTTACAATTTAATACAGCATTTGAAGGAACAGCAGCGACGAAGGAGCCTGAGATGGTTCTTGGCGTGCTTCCACAGAGTCATGCTGTCTCTCTAATTGGAATTTGCACCATGAGTCTCCATGCGGGGCACGGTGTGGTTGTGATGCCTGGCTTTGATCTCCATGCCATGCTGTGTTCTATTCAAGACTACAAAATTTCTAGATTATGGATGGTGAGTTATTATTTTATGAAGATTTGGATAACGACGAAGCTCACACCTTTATTTTCTGAAATGACAGGTACCTTCACTTCTTATGGGTTTAATAAATGCCCCTGCAATTGTGGAGAAATTCGATTTAAGTTGTGTCAAGACAGCGATTGTTGGGGCAGCAGCATTAAGCGAAGAAACACTGACACGACTCCATCCACTAATTCCAAATGCGATTTTTATCCAAGGCTATGGTCTAACAGAGGCCACATGTAACGTCGCGGCTACAAGCCCAGATGATGTTATGCTGGGGTCATGTGGCTATCTACTTCCTGGGTACCAGGGCCGTCTTATTGACGAGAACGGAAACGAGGTTCACGATTTGGGGAGACGTGGCGAGCTTGTTGTGTGTGGCCCCAGCATCTCTCCAGGATACTTTAAAAACGACGAGGCACTGAAGGAGATGCTTACTCCAGATGGCTGGCTGCGCACTGGAGATTTGGTTGAGCTGAGGAAAGGTCCTAAGGGCCACAATCACATCTTCATCGTGGATCGAATCAAAGAGCTCATCAAAGTTCATGTAGGTCCCTTTTATCCTCGTTTTATTTTGATCAGAGCGAAATGAATTACTTGCGACTAACATTTATATGATACAGGCAATGCAAGTCGCACCTGCAGAACTGGAAGCCTTTCTACTGCAGCATCCTCTGATCGCAGAAGTTTCTGTAGTTCCTATCCCTGATGAGCACGCAGGAGAACTACCGAGGGCATATGTGGTAAGATCGGGAGCAGCCAAGGGGGAGTGGGAAGGGTTAGTCAGGGATGCGATTCATGAATGTGTTGATGCGTATTTCCCCGCACACAAGCGGCTGGCTGGTGGAATCGAGTTCCTGCAGGCACTGCCCAAAACAGGAAGCGGAAAGATTCAGCGAAACATTCTGAAAGAAAAAGCCAGGGCGACTGCTGAAGCAAGTAAGAAGATTCAACTCAAAGGCGCTGGCGAGAAAATCTTGATGACGGAAATATTTGTCTATGAGATTGACACAGATGAGGAGGACTTTCTGTGAGATATAGATAGGAAATAGATAAGTATATTAGTTGTTCAATTTGAGATTCTAGTGTATCTGAATTAATTAGAAAATGGACTAGCTATTTAACCCTGGCATCGAGTTCCTTTTAGCATGCCTTTTATCGAAAGCTATGAAGCATAATTTGTAATCCAACCGAAAGATGGAGATCACTATTATTGAACACGGTTGAGTCTGTTATTCATTCCTTCTTCAAGGAATAATAACCAATTGAATTCGACACCTTACTGCATTCCAACGGCCTTTGCAGGAGACGATTCTACGAGGACTCATAGCGTGTTTACTCCGTAAAGAATTTTCTATCTCTGAAATACCTTTTTGTGGCCTTCTAGAGTGGGATAAAGCAAACTGCACGTTTTATTTGACTCCCTTCGGGTTCGTTTTACTCGTCTATTTGCTTTAGCCATGGAACTAAAGCCATCTGCCTTTGCTTTTCTTCGCAGGACGCTCAGGTCATCTGATTGAATGCGATCAGTCCACGGAGTTTTTACTTCTATTTCAAATTACTGTATATACTACTTCTGTTATCACAAAATTTGGTGGCCCATCAAGACCCGAATCCATGTTAGGGGCTGACTGATTTCTGTCTTGGGACGATTCATTCGAAGTCATAGTCGCTTCTTTTACCTTGATGAATCATATCTTGTTTTAGAGAATAAACTATACTTTTGAGATTACATAGAAGCAAATTACTATCCAAATCTAAACCTTTTGTTCGATGGCTGGCTCGACTAAGTCGAAGTCATCCAAATTGAACGGTACTCTTGATGAGTTTGCCTTTGTAATTAATGAGATGCTGAATAAACCTGCAATTTACCCCCCTGTTTTCTTTTCTTTCTATTTGCAAAGTAATTAGTAAATGAGTGAGTAATGCAGTTGTGTTGGAGGAACTTATCCCTCATGTTTGAGCGAGGTCCACTTACTCATGCGACAGCCACATTAGTCATTATTGTTTAAAGGATGATGAGTCACACAAACACCAATCAAACATGACAGACAACAACAGTAGTTGCATCCGTCAAGATATTGACAGGTTTCCGATCATATGTCATGTAGAAAAAGCGTCCGTAATTAATTTCTTTCAGATGAGTTTTGACAATGTCGGGTAGAATGAGTCGGAGGTCTAATTTTGCATTGGACCTCTGGGATAGGTAGTAGTCTAAGCTCAATTGAAGGAAAACAACGACTTGCAAATTTTTTTTTTAAAAAAAAAATCATGAAAGTATAATTAAAAGTATGGTTAATAATTTTTAACCTTTCTAAATAGACAACTTCACTGTAGAACTGAGGACGATTTTAGGAGATTGTAGGAAAGATGTTAGCCCTGTATCAAGCCCGTAGGACTGCGTAGCTCTTTTTAGCCTTCACAGCGAGGCTGGAATTTTCAGGAATATCTGCAGGTTGATAATGCTACAGAAAATACACGAAGGCAATTGAAATTCTAGTTCAGTATGTTTCGTCCAGTTTAAAACAATTTGCATTTCGAGCTAAAGGGTGAATCTATCTATATTTCGCCTCAAAATGAGGATCAAACATTCAATTTCTCAGAGTAACTAGTCGCGTGACAAGAGTACAACTCGACGAACAGCATTGACAGCCTGGTTCACGACATCCTTAGAGCTGGAACCTGAGCCGGACCCAGGTACTTCGTGACCGCCAGGATGCTGAAAGACCGAGCACAGTTCAGGGCTGCAAATGCCGACGAAATCGCGAGCAGCTGGTGCATACGGGTCCTCAAGACCGTAGATATGGGCAGTTGGCAAGTCAAGCAACCCGCCAACCTTTTCAGCTGGGAGAGGCACCATGCTGCCCTCAAGGAGCACATCGGGGTCCAAAGCAGTTGCAGCGCCCGAGAGAAAGATTCCACATCGCACGCCGTCGAGGTTGCGTCGCTGGCGGTGAACGAGCCATGTGCCAGCAAGAACGACACCCTGACTAAATGCAATGATTCCATCATAAGGTCCATGGGCGTTTACGTGGGCATCAAGGTCATGGAGAGCTGCCAGTGCTGAGGCGGGAGTTTCCTCATCAAAGTAGGAAAAACCCTCTTCGGGACCAGCCAATAGATCTTTGACACCTATCATCGTAATCAGTAACAGGCGCTATGTGCAAGAAAAAGAGATCTAGGCTAACCGGAATCAATATCTGAAGGCAAGGTCCCTTCAACAAAGTCGTAAGTGTGGCTGTCGCCAAGATCATATCGGATGGCAGCTGAGCACCCAACAAGTAGATCGTGTCAGTTTCCAAACTTCCCGTCGCATTTTAGCAGGAACTATCCTCACCTGTCTGCATCTCGAAAATCTATGGCAGGTCTGTCAGAATAGGGAAGTGCACACACGAGGAGAGAATTCTTACCCGAGAGTTGGTGCCACGGCCGTGAAGACTGTGTATCTTGTTAACACACATGAATTCGATGACCATTGTTGTCTTTCTTGATACTCACCAGAGGAAGCGCATTTTGGATGAACTGGACTAGTGAGAAGTGAAGCACAAAAAGGATCAAGTAGACTCTAAGGAACCCGAACTTTGGTCCGATTGTTAGGATTCAGAAGAAGGAAAGTGATGGGCTGAAGGCACTTCTGGGGTTCTAGTATGGGCAGTGATGGGAGATTTACTCTGGGTGTAAATGAGCAGGATTTCAAATTTGCCAGGATCTTGTAAGCAACTTCCAAAAAGTGATTTGTATGCTTACAGAGGACATTAGCGATGTCAAGACGAGAAAATAATTGGCATGATGAATTTTGGAGGTGTTGCACCATGTCATGGTCCTCGTGTTTGTGTCACTTGAAGCATAAGCTAAGCTCCAAGGTGGCTGAGCACCACACAAAAAACGTGTGCTGACTACGAGCAACTAGATTTAATCCGTTTGACTGTGTTACTAATTGCTAGCTGATATTAGCTACCAACCAACCAACACAGCCTCGAATTAGACCATTGGTTGGTATGCTTAATTGATGGGTTCCTTTTAATGCCGCGACGGAACCTTCGGGATCAATTAGCAGATCAAGCAGCAAACCACATCAAAGCGCTCGTTTTCCTCTAGCCCACCATCTTTTTCTTGTCAATTCGTTCAAAGATACCCACAATGGCGCCTATGATTGGTTCTGATGCTGGCAGCTTGCCCCCCTTGGCCGTCATTGGCATGTCTTTCCGCTTCCCTCAGGATGCAACCAACGCCGCTCAATTCTGGAAAATGATGGCGGAGAAGCGCTGCGCCTCGACTGACACTCCTCCTAATAGATTCAATGTCGATGCGCACTATCATCCAGACAGGAGCAGGTTGGAGACTACCTCGGTTCGTGGTGGTCACTACTTGGACGGCGATGTGGGTGCTTGGGATGCACCCTTCTTTAACATCACGGCCAGTGAGGCCGAAGCAATGGATCCTGCACAGCGTTTGACGCTCGAGACAGCCTTTAGAGCACTAGAGAATGCTGGTCTGCCACTTGAGAGTGTTGCAGGTACCAAAACCTCCGTATAGTATGTGCCCGACATTGAACAACTGTTGTGTGATTTTTTGCTAATAGAACCAGCTCTGCCACTTTCATGCGTGATTATGATCACATGCAAAGCAACGAGCCCGATTTGCAGCCAAAGTATCGTGGAATCGGTACAATCCCGAACATGTTGTCCAACCGAGTCAGCTGGTTCTTTGATCTGAGGGGCCCAAGTGGTAGTGTTGACACAGCCTGTTCAAGTAGTTTGCTGGCCCTCGACCTTGTCTGCCAGTCTATCTGGAGTGGAGATGCGGAAATGGGCCTTGCTTGTGGAAACAATATTATACTAACACCGTACACGACAGTATCTCTGGATAATCTAGGTCTTCTAGGGAAGGATGGACGTTGTTTTAGTTTTGACCACCGGGCTAACGGCTATGCACGTGGAGAAGGCGTTGGAGTCGTAGTTATCAAGCCTCTCAGCACTGCACTTAGAGACGGAGATACCATTCGCGCTATCATTAGGTCTTCTTGCTCCAACCAGGACGGGAAAACACCGGCAATTTCGCAACCTAGCCGCGAGGCCCAGGAGAAGTTGATCCGCGATACTTACGCTAAAGCCGGTCTAGACTTGGGCGTGACCCGATATTTCGAAGCCCACGGCACCGGTTCGTAAAGTTTAGAAACGAGAAAATTTGATGGAAATGGCTGACAACGACTAGGAACTCCCGTTGGCGATCCCATCGAAACAGGCTCGATTGGAGCTGCCTTTCGCAAATATAGATCGCCCAAAGATCCGCTTTATGTGTAAGTGTAGCTCTTGCATGAGGCTTGCTGTGTAACTTTTACTGATTGTAATTTTTAGTGGCTCTGTCAAATCTAACATCGGCCATTTAGAGGGTGCAGCCGGCGTTGCAGGCGTCATCAAGGCTGTCCTCGCGCTGGAAGCAGGTCTAATTCCTCCCCAGACCAACTTTGAGAAACTTAACTCTGCCATTGATACCGAGTTTCTCAACATCAAGGTTCGTATACGACATGAAATTTAATAATAATGTTGCTTATGTTATCGTTGATAGATTCCGACGGATTCGACTCCGTGGCCAACAGATGGACTTCGTCGAGCTTCCATTCAATCTTTTGGCATTGGTGGTTCCAACAGCCATGTCGTGCTTGACGATGCTTACAACTTTCTCCGCCAGCACGGGCTTGTGGGCCATCACAACACAGTGCCCGTCCCCCCCAAAGAATCTCACGATCTCAAAGAGATCATTGCCGACAGTACCTTTTGCAACTCTCTCCAAAATACCACTAATGGCCTGCATCACCACGGGTCATTAACCAATGACACGCACACTAACGGTGTAGTGAAAGGTGAAGGTCTGAGCGACGATTCTCAAGCCCAGGTTCTAGTTTGGTCCACTGCCGATGAAGGTGGAGTTAACCGTGTCGTGGAAATCTGGAAAGACTTTCTCGCAAACCTCAAGATGCCACCCCATGAAACAGCTGATTACATACAGAGCTTGGCGCACACTCTAGCAGCTCGACGCACTCACTTCCCCTACAGAGCATTTGCAGTGACCCAAGACCCAAGCGATATTGGTGGACTTGCAGGCCGAATTTCGAAACACATGCGTGCGAGTGATGCACCCAAATTAGGCTTTGTATTTTCCGGCGTAAGTAATAAAGGAAATCGTCTAGACCTCTACGTTGCCAGATATAAAGAGATCGAATCTGACCACTCAAATTACAGCAAGGAAGCCAGTGGTTCGCCATGGGTCGTGAGCTTTATTCTAGGTACCCCGTGTATCGAAGGAGCCTTCTGGATGCGGCGTTGTTCCTTCGAGGACTGGGTTGTGCCTGGGATGCAGTTGGTGAGTGAACTTTACAGAAAGTTCTTTTAAAGAGGAAACATTTCTAACTATCTTGCAGAGGAGCTCACTCGAAATGAGCTTGACAGCAATGTAAATGATTCCGAGTACAGCCAGCCTCTTTGTACCATTGTGCAGGTTGCGCTTGTTGAGCTGTTAGATAGCTTTGGCCTTCGTCCTGCGACCGTGGTTGGTCATTCGTCTGGCGAAATTGCAGCTGCGTAAGTAATAAAACAATTTTATTATTTGCATTTATTTGAGGATATTTATTAACACATCATTTTCCTTTTTGCCAGGTACTGTGCAGGTGCCCTCACCAAGTATGCGGCTTGGAAGATTGCATACTTCCGTGGCATAGTGGCATCGCGGCTCACAAACGGCACCGCCATGCAGAGCAAGACCAAAGGAGCCATGATGGCAGTCGGACTCTCTGCTACAGATGCACAGGTGTATATTAAGCAAGTTGCGGAAGAATTGGGCAGTAAAAAGCTTGTAGTGGCTTGCGTGAACAGCCCCGTCAATGTCACCATTTCTGGCGAGGCGGCTCATGTCCAGTATCTCAAAACTGTGCTGGATGCGGCACCCGGGGGCATCTTCTCGAGGGTACTCAAAGTCAGCGTTGCCTACCACTCGTTCCAAATGCTCGAAGTAGCCGACGAGTATCTGGCGAGAATTGGCCAGCTCTCCCTGCCACCAACTCCCGCGCCTGGAAGTGGCCACTATCCGGCCATGGTTTCCTCCGTCACGGGTGCGTGGATCGATCGATCTGAGTTGGTGAAACCTGAGTACTGGGTTCGCAATCTCGTCTCACCCGTCTTGTTCTCTGACGCCCTCGCTACCATGTGCGCGGCAGCCAACTCCAAATCGACCACCAAGATCGACGGCAGCCATGCGCGAAGCGTCGCCATTAGCGAGCTCGTCGAAATTGGCCCACATTCGGTCATGAAAGGCCCTTCGCGGGAGATTCTGAGCGGCATAGGCAAGGAAAAGGCTGTACGTTACCTTTCAGCGCTGGTACGAAAGCAGTCTGCTGTCAGCACCGTGCTTGACCTTGTCGGTCGCCTTCACTGTCTGGGCCACTCAGTTGCACTGGAGCAGGTCAACAAGACTACCGGATCAGCCTCATCTCAATCTCGCAAGGCACTGACCATGCTGCCTGAGTACCCCTTCAACCATGCCAAGTCCTATTGGGTTGAAAGTAGGCTAAGTAAAGCATTCCGTTTCCGTCAATTCAACCGCCATGACCTTCTGGGAGCTCAGTCTTTTGACTGGAATCCTCTCGAAGCCAAGTGGAGGCATTTCATCCGGACGTCTGATATGCCATGGGTAGAGCATCATAAGATCAATGGTGCAACACTCTACCCTGCCGCTGGCATGCTTGTGATGGCAATTGAAGCCAGTAGACAGCTAGCCGACCCCTCCAAAACGCTCGCTGGTTTCGTCTTCCGCGATGTGGCTTTCCATTCAGCGCTGCAAATCCCCGATGGATCAGACGGAATTGAAGTTAACCTTCATATGCGGCCACGAAATGACAGCGGCGAAAAGGATGCAAGCTGGTATGAGTTTAGGCTGTACAAGTACGAGGCGACTGGTGGTCTGGGTGATTGGCATGAGAACTGCAATGGCTCTATTCAAATTGTCTATGACAATAACGCCAAAGGCGATGTTGACCATGACGAGATGGGCGCCAGAAAAGAGGAACAAGCATGGAAATATTCACGTCTCTCCCGTGTTTCAGAAGTCAAAAGCGCATGCATTCATAGTGCTGAGCCAAGACAGTTATATCATCAACTCGCTGCAAGTGGCTACAACTATGGCCCTAGCTTCCAAGCCATCACTGACATTGTCCACGACGGCGCCGACTCGTCCGTCTCGACAGTCCGCACTTACCAGTGGGCACGCCACTTCTCAGGCGCAGACCCAGGCGCCGAGCACATTGTGCACCCGACTACACTTGACAGCATCCTACACACGATGGTGGCCGTGTACACACGCGGTGGAACCCAGAAGATTGCCACCACCATCCCGACCTTTGTTGACCGGATGTGGATCTCGGCTCGCGGCGGTCTCAGCGCACCCGGAGCAGATGCTGTGACTGTATGCACTGCCGGCCAACGTACGGGACTGCGCGAGTCTGAATCCTCTCTCGTTGTAACAGATGCCAGTGGTCAAAATGTTCTAATCGACGTTGAAAAGTTCCAGACCACAGCTGTGGCGGGAGATGGCGAAACAAAGGATGGCGCGGAAGACGTAGCAAAACCATGCCACACCGTGGACTGGAAGCCGGATACCAGTCTTCTGTCCACTTCTCAGCTCCAGACCTTCTGCGACGAAAGCATTGCTAATCCAGGGCCCGAGCCGCGGGAGTGGTGTACTGAACTCGATCTCTTCCTCACAGCCACTGTCCAACGCACACTAAAGTCCTTGCAAGGCAAGGAGCCACAGGACGGCTACAGGCGCAAGTACTACGATTGGATGCAGTACCGCCTGAGCCATCTGGAAAAGCTTGATGCCGAAATCCGTGCTAAGATAGAGGATGACGCTTTTGTTGCTAGTCTAGCTGACAAACTTGCTGCAGGTAACAAGCAGGCCCAGTTCTATGCTGCCGTGGCACAGGACCACGCCGCATTGCTAGATGATGACAAGCGTGCCCTGGATCTCCTCTTCACAGGAGATCTTGTTAGAGAATACTATGGTGAAGCGGTGAGTCGCAAGCACTACTTCCACGTAACGTGATATGCTAACAAGAGGGTTCCTATAGATCCAAGCGCCGTGTATCACCCGCCTATGTACACTCGTTGATACCATGGTACACAAGAACCCCAACCTTCGCTTCCTCGAGCTCGGAGCTGGCACTGGATCCATGACAGACCAGCTCATGCGGACGCTCACGACACGTGGAGATGGCACTGATCTGACTGCCACGCCTCGTTTTGACCGTTACGATTACACCGACTTGTCGCCTTTCTTCTTCTCTGCTGCCAAGGATAAATATCAAAGCCAGGGATCACGTGTACAGTTTGGAACACTCAATATCGAGAACGACCCTGAGGAGCAGGGGTTCGAATGTGGCAGTTATGATGTGGTGGTAGCCTCTGGTGTAAGTGAAAACCTGTTCTCTTTTTTCTACCTCGGATCGAATGGCGTAGCTGGGTAAAGATTCCAAGCTCCATGACAATTGCTAACTTGCTGGGCTCGCCCTCTAGATTCTCCATGCTACTACTGATCTAGTTTCTACCCTGAAGCACAGCCGCAAGCTACTAAAGCCGTAAGTTTTAACGATACAATTGGGTTGCATTGTCGTTTATTGGATTTGGACTAATGGGATTAATTACCTAGAGGTGGTAAACTCATTATCCTCGAACCTACGATGGGAAGTGAAGGCTTGCGCATGAACTTTGCTTTTGGTCTACTTGAAGGCTGGTGGTTAAGTGCGTCTCACCTTTTTGTTCCACGCTCTCATCATTATTTACGCAGTTGTTGACTCTTTTATACAGGTTCGGAGGAATTCCGCAAGCTTGGCCCGCTAGTGGATGAACAAGAGTGGAACCGACTATTTATTGAATCTGGATTCACAGGCAACGACGTATGCTTGCGTGATTACCAGGATCCTGAATGCCACGAATTCAGTATCATCGTCACCACTGCAGCAGAGGATTCACCCCCTGCTGTTACTGCGACGCTAACTAACTGCACAAACCCTGGACCACAGCTCACCATCATACACAATGACGATACACCACAGCTTGCCTTGGCACAGAGGCTACAAGCCCAATTCAACCAAAACCAAGACGGCAATGATTTTTCAAATATCAATACGATACCTATTTCTAAAGCCTTGGACATATCTCTTGAAGATAGCACATTACTCGTCTCGATTCTTGAGTTGGGCTCTCCAGTGTGGGAGACAATTGAAGGACCAATCTTTGAGAAATTGCAGAAGCTGCTCACCACCAACGTGGACATAAAGATGCTCTGGGTTTGCCAGGAGGGCTCAGAACATCTTGATGCTCACTGCGCATCACCGCCCTCATACCGCTTAATCGACGGTGTATCACGAGTGCTAAACTCAGAGGTTGACGGCGCCGCTTTGTCGGTGCTAACTCTGCAGACCAGAAACAGCGTCAGCGATGCACAGCTAGATCACATCGCCGAGATAGTTAAAAGAATGCATAGCTCTCCTGATGAATTCCCTGACACAGAGTTTGCAGAGCAGAACGGTCGGTTGTGCATCCCAAGACTGGTCCAATCAGCAGCTTTAAGCAATGCAGTAACCAAGGGCGCGGCTGCGAGACAGACGGTTCATCGAAAATGGCATGAAGGTGACGACTCCAGCAGAAGCCAGCCCCTCAAACTTACTGTCGGTACTCCTGGTCTTTTGAACACCTTGCATTTTGTCCAAGACAACGAACATGATGCCAAGCCACTTGGGCCAGGCGATGTCGAAATCAAAATCCAGGCCGTCGGCCTCAATTACCGAGACGTGCTTATAGCTCTGGGCAAGCTTCAAGGTAACAACATTGGGTATGAGTGTGCTGGTTTCGTTACGCAGGTCGGACCCGAGGTGAATGGCATTGCACTGGGAGACCGTATTGCAGCGCTGGCGCCTTCTGGCTGCTACCGTACGTTCCTCCGCGTCGACCACAGACTCGCAGCTCGAATCCCTGAATCCATGTCCTTTTCGACAGCTGCAGCCATGCTTGTCAACCATCTCACTGCCTGGACCGCATTTAACAATCTCAGCCACATTGCACCAGGCGAGACTGTTCTGATCCACAATGCCGCCGGTGGCAATGGGCAAGCAGCTGTACAGGTAGCCAAGCATCTTGGCGCTGAGATTATTGCTACCACAAGCACGCCAGAAAAGAAGTCACTGCTGGCCGATAAATATGGTATCTCACCAGATAATGTCTTCAGCAGCAGAAATCCAGTCGCGTTCGCCCGCGGTGTACAGCGCGCTACAGGCGGCCGAGGCGTTGACGCAGTCCTCAGCTCCATGGGTGGCGAAGGTCTGAGAGCTTCGTGGGATATTGTCGCGCCATGTGGTCGGTTCGTTGACATTGGAAAGGATACACATGCACGCAAAACGCTTTCCATGGCCAGATTCGAGCAAAACGCGTCGTTCCATTCGTTTGATGTAGACGTTACCTGCCAAGCTCAACCGCACACAATCCGACCAACGTTGGAAAAGCTATTTAGCTTGGTTAAGAGTGGTGCTCTATTCCCTTCGTACCCTCTCCAGACATATGGCGTGTCAGAGTTGGAGACTGCTTTCAAGACTCTGCAAGGCGGCGAGACAACAGGCAAGATAGTGGTTGAAATGCGCCCCGACGATGAGGTCACAGCGGTGGTAGATACCCAGCCAAATACGGTTCTGAAATCCGATGCAACGTATCTTATTGCCGGCGGCCTCGGCGGCCTGGGAAGAAGCATGGCCAGCTGGCTCGTCGACAGGGGCGCCCGCCACCTAATGCTTCTCTCACGATCTGGCCCACGAACTCAAGAGGCAAAGGATTTCGTTGAGAGTCTTCAACAAAAGGGCATTAATGTTGTTACCCCACTATGTGACATTAGCGACAATGCTCGATTCAGAGAGGTTCTGAACGAATATAGTCACATGCCCTCTATCCGGGGTGCAATCCAGGCCACCATGGTTCTGCGCGACGCTGCCTTCTCAGGCATGACTTATGAGACATGGAAGGCTGCTACAGAGCCCAAGGTCCAAGGATCGTGGAACATGCACCAATTGCTCCCGGCGGACATGGACTTTTTTATTGGCCTGTCCTCGGCAGCGGGTGTCGCTGGTGGGCGTGGTCAGGCCAATTACGCTGCCGGAAATACCTACATTGATGCTCTGATGAAGTACCGTGTTGCGCGAGGCCAGGCCGGTGCCACGCTTGACTTTGGTGTCTTCTTCGAGGTGGGCTTCATGACGCAGAGCACTGACCTGCAAGCGCGCTGGGAGGGCCGTGAGCACCTCGCCGTGACTGAAGCTGATCTCTTTGCTCTGCTTGACTGCTACTGCTCGCAGGACAAGGCTCAAGTCCCATTCCAAGCGGCATTTGGCATTGCCGGCTTTGTAGGAGACAAGTCGTCCGAGTACTATTTCCGCAAGCCGATGTTGCGCCCGCTGTTGCTCGAGAACGACGCGGCTAGCGATAGCGGCTCTGCAAGCCAGCAGACATCGCAGCGCGTTGATTTTGCGTCAGTTTTTGCGCGCTGCAGCACGATTGCGGAGGCTGCGGCAGCCGTCAATGAGGCCATGCTACGCAAACTAGCCTCCACGCTCTCACTGTCGCGGGAGGAACTCGACGCTGACACGCCGCTCCATGCTTACGGAGTCGACTCTCTCGTAGCTGTGGAATTGCGCAACTGGTTTTCCAAGGAGGTGAAGGCTGACCTGGCCATTTTTGACATCCTGGGTGGAGCTACAACGACCACAACGAGTACTTTGGCAGCAGCAAAGACAAAGCTCAAGAAGGGTGGCTGGGGAGAGGCGACCGCGTAGGGCGGTGACTAGAATGAAATTGCCATGTATTTGTAGAGTAAATTGTATGTATTAGTTTCCTTTGTACTTGATAGATGAGATAGATTTCTTTTTTACTTATTTTCAACATGTTCCTCTACGTACTGCCCAACTGTGAGAAAGAGTTGAAAAGAAGCTTCTTCACTACCATCAGCCCAAGCGCCGATCAGTGCAAGGGTATGACTCTGTACTAGAGCCAACTAAACATGTCCAGACCACATCTGTCCAGTAAACTGACTTACAATATCCCACTCCACCAACGTGCCCCGTAATTCCCCAAGGAACGTCATCCTTGTACGAGTCCCCGTAGGGCTGTGTCTACCGGTCTGAAACGTCCCCCACAACGTCTTTTCAGCTTTGCGGGTTGTCTTTGCGCTGCGCCTTGTTCACAGCCATTGAAGCTGCTTAATAAGCCAGTGTGTGATATATCCTAATTTTCCCGACGCCCGTTTTCCCCAATTGATGACGCTTTCCAACTTCTCCGTACCGCATCTGTCCCGCCATGTCGCTACGGCTGCTTCCACTCCGGCCTGCTTTGCGCCACTACGGATACTCGCAGCGCCCACTAGCATACCGCACCCTTGCAACCTTCACAAATGACAAGGAGAACCAAAAGCTCAAGCTACCAGATGGCCGCACTCTAGGCTTTGCCGAGTACGGTGCGGCAGACGGCCACCCTGTCCTGTGTTTTCATGGCTATCCCTTCTCGAGACTCGAGATGCAACCCGTTGACACGATAGCGCAACGCAACAACATCCGCATCCTGTCCCTTGATCGACCTGGCTACGGTCTCTCTTCGTTTCAACCAGGTCGCCGCATCATTGATTACCCCGAGGATGTGAAGGCCTTTGCTAAAGGCGTTGGTCTCGACAAATTTGCTGTCATGGGGCTCTCGGGCGGCGGGCCATACGCTATGGCCTGCGCATATGCGCTACCAAGTGACATGCTCACCGGCGTAGGCCTCTTTGCCAGCGCAACTCCCTGGATAAACGGCGCCCACCACATGACGCGCTGGCGACGAATCTTCCGATTTTTCGCAAATTACTGGCCTGCAGGCCTGAATGCAAGCATGGCCGGCGTTGTGTGGACAATGAGAACCATGGCAAACTCCAGCATGGGGGCCAAGTTCATGGACTCAATGCTGGATAGGATGGAGGAGGCCTTGGCTGGCAACGAACCACCAGGGCCAAAGCTGACAAACGACGAACGGAGAAAAGAATTCATGAAACTGTTTTTTGAAGAGCCATTTGCCCAAGGCCCTGCCGGTGCAACCTGGGATGGCAAGCTTCTGCTGGCCGACACCTGGGGATTCGACTTTGAGAAAATCAATTTCAGACCTATATGGATCTGGCACGCCGCCGAAGATGTCAATGCCCCCATTGCCATGATGCAATACGTGGTTGATCGACTCCCCCACTGCAATTTCCGAAAATTCAACGACGATACCCACTACACCATGTTCCCACATGTCGAAGGCGCACTACAAGAGCTTGTGTATGGCCAAAAGACTGAAATTTCAACTGAGCAAAAGTAGATGCGCTTCTGAATTTTGGCTTTACTTTTCTCATCAAAGGACTTCTTTTATGTTAATCAGTTAATTACATGGGCAAAGTAACATGGTGCGTCGAACTTTCTGACGGAGTTTAGAAGCAAGATGGAGCATGGCAAACAAGGAGTAAGCTTCGCTGCCATATCAATTAACTAGAGTATTGAATTATCATTATAGTTAATAAATTTATTTACTATTACTAACATTTCAAGTTGTCTCCCACTTTCCAATTGAGTGTTTCTATTCGTACACATATATTGTGCTACTTGCACACACAAAATCACCCAATTAGAAGATTTCTAAGGCAACTTTTATCAAAGATCGATAAATAATCTTTCAAAGTTATTTATTATATTATAAATTATTTGATATAAAGAATATTTATTTATTTTATTCTTTATATAAATAATAACATTATGTATATTACATGTACAAATAGCAAAATCGATGTGTAGGAATAGGAATACTCTTTTAATTAAGTTATCAATGCCCTTTCTAACTAATTGCAATCAACTCAATAAGTAAGTTGTTAAGTCTTAGTGCTCCTTTTGGGCTTGATGCGCTCTCCTGCGCCCGATTCATATTGAAACATCTATTTAGATGCGGGGATCTCCATAGCGCACTTTGTGCTCTTTGCTTTAATCGGTGTTCCCTTTTCATCTCCTCATCAATTCATTTATTGGTCATTTCTGAAAGTGATGAATGGTTCGAGAATCAAATACTGCCAAAACGCGGATAGATGCAGATGGCAAGGTTCAGTTCATGGACAGAGCTATTACATGAAGGATCTATGGTCGTCCCTTACGGGAGCGAAGGATACGATATCTGTTTAGTCTTCGTATATAATTTTCCTTGTCCTGAAACCTTCTCACAACGATAATTGTAAATATCGGAGGACAGTTCACAGTGCGTTGAAGGAGCCAGCGATTTCAGATACTGGCAAAATATTGTTGCGCCCATTGGAGTGAATTGGATCGGCGAGGTACATTCAAAGTCTATTTTCCTTTTCGTTGTACATAAATCGAACTATCCAACAATGTGAAGTCGATATATCAAATAAGTTAGATACAGGGTTGTATAAAGAACCATGAGCTAGAACTTTTTCGTACACTTGGTTTCGAACACAGCTTGTAAAGGCCATTTCACACTTATTGGACTGCGATTGAATGTCACGCAGTATCCTTCTCGCTGATGGACATTGGACCAAGAACTCGAACAAGCTGTTTCAATGCCTCAGGCACTGCTCACGCACTGCTGATCCCAACCTTCAGTCGTCTTCAGCACAACTTCACCAGCCTTTCTCTCCATACAATTCCAAAATGTCTCGATTTCTATGCTGCGGAATCATCTGTCCAAGTCGGAGTGACGATGGTACGAAACAATCAGACAGTCGTCCTGAACAGAAACCGGTCCCCAAGGCCCCACCAGGTACGATCAAGGCACAGATTGAAAGTCTTGAAATTGACATAGCATTGCGATAGAACCGACATTTCCCAGCTCTACGAAGCAAACTGGGACACCATTACCACCTACCCACCCGAACCCTTGCGAGATACAGCCTGTCACTTCGATCACCAACCAGCAGGCCCCTGCGAAAAAAACCCATCATGGATCGATAGTGGCTCCCGATCTCGAAAGCACAAGTAACGAGCTGGGCTCAACATATGTCCGCCGAGCTTCAATAAAACTCGCAACGATCCCTAATGAAACACTTTCGAGGCGTAACACGTGGGATATCGCTCTGGATAAACTTACAAAGAACGAGAAGAAGTGGATTAGCGATGCTCGAACTACTCCAAAGACTGACATGGCCGACGAACTGATTCACCTTGTCCGAAAAAGCCAGAAAGAGTGTCAAAGGAAGTCCTGGAAAGAAATCTCCATTTGCGGCTACCCATTTGACTTCCAAAAATTGGCCGGCAAATCCATCGTATGGCTCAATAAGTTCAAAGCCATTGGCGACATCGTTGTTTCATTTGATCCAGTACACGCGGCCCTTCCGTGGGCAGCAGCAAGATTCATTCTTCAGACTGCAGTTGCATATAGCGATCATATGGCTGCCTCTCTTATCATCATTGAGCGCACCACAAGAATCGTCCATAGATGTCAGGTCTTTGAACAATCCTACTTGACCGATGACTTGAAAGCTGAAGACACCGAGCAACTTCATTCTGCACTGGTAGATCTCTATGTAAGGCTTCTAGAGGGTCTCGTGCAAGTTGGAAAGTTCCTCTCCAAGAATACTCTAGGTCGATCCATTGATTCGATCTTTGGTACGACCGAGAGTACCGGCCTGCTCTCAGATCTTGAGCTTCGCGAAAGCGA
Source organism: Calonectria hongkongensis (assembly GCA_017140755.1). Classification (NCBI taxonomy): domain Eukaryota; kingdom Fungi; phylum Ascomycota; class Sordariomycetes; order Hypocreales; family Nectriaceae; genus Calonectria; species Calonectria hongkongensis. The sequence continues at coordinate 964,258 of JAACJA010000018.1, forward strand.
AGTCTCGAAAGAAATCTCAGTTTGTGGAAAGAAATATCGCTCTGTCGTGGATAAGAGTTTACTACAAAACATGGACGGTCTGTTAAAGTTAGAGCAGCCTCTCGTTCGCGTTGACGAAAACGTTACCAATATTCTTGCTAAATTGGAGCATCAAGAATTGATAAATATTCTCCAATGGATATCTAATATCCAGTACAATTTACATCACCAAAGAGTCTGTGAAAATAGAACGGAGGAGACTTGTTAATTAATAAAGGAGCAGATATCAATATGATGCTTCAAGCAGGAGGGTCTGGAAGTGCTCTAGCAGCGGCGGCAGCAGCAGCAGCATTTGGAAGTGGCAAGGGTCTTGAATTGCTAATTTATAAGGGAGCAGATGTCAATATGATGCTTCAAGCTGGCGAGTTTGGAAGTGCTTTGGCGGCGGCGGCTGTGGCCGCTTCGGCGGCGTCGGCGGTGTCGGCGGTGCCAGCGGTGCCAGCGGTGGCGGAGTTGACAACAATAGCCGATGCTGTTGATATACTCATTCATGATGGAGCGGATATAAACATGGTGCTTCAAGCTGGACATTACGGGAACGCTCTGACAGCAGCAGCAGCATATGGAGGGGTTGGTATCGTTCGTCAACTTATTAGGAATGGAGCAGACGTCAACATGGTACTTCAGGCTGGTGAATATGGAAGTGCATTGGCTGCTGCAGCTTATCATGGACATTTTCAAGTTGCAGAAGCTTTGGTTGAGGCTAACGCAGATATAAACCAAACGCTGCATATAGGGACATTTGGCAACGCCATTTCAGCCGCACAAACAACGTACATTCAAAAGGAGCAACTTTTTGAAGAGGAAAGGGAAATGGAGGAAATCAAGAGAAATAAAATGCAAATTGCACAGTTCTTACAGCAGTGCATAGCTACAGACTAATTAATGTAACACTATGTAGATTGTATTCCAAGAAACACGAATCTAGCCTACTCGACTTTATCTGAGTTGACAATCAGGGAGGTTGTCCATCTGGCAACCTCGCACAAATCCCAGAGTTAACAGCGGAATGATAATGAACCACTGTCGACTTATTGCACAATGCAATCGACGCAATCCGTACCATCAGTGTTGCTGGTGGGATAGCCAAATTTCTTCTGGCAAGTCAGAGACCAGTAATATTCTTGTGCCATCCAGCGGTACGAATCAGCATTCAAAAGTGCCTCGTCCTTCGATGCCAATTTCCGAGTGTTGAGGGGCCCGTATGCGTAATCCACTATGTCAGCACCGACGGCATGTGTGGCAAGTGGTGAGTAATGCCTAAACCCAATAGTCAGTAACTGGCAAGAAAAAACCAAGATTTCTTTTTTTGGGGAGGGGGACTCACATGAGTTCATGAAGAATGATGCCCGCCAGGCTATTCATGTGCCAGCTGACCTTGTTTCCCAAGTTTCCGCAGGTCATACCAGCAAGAGAGTGAGCCTTCCAGCCTTCGTCACAAATTCTCAGAACAGCAGTTCCTTGACCATGAATATTGTCAACAAAGGCGAGGGGATTGCCTTTCCCGGTGTTCTTGCAGCCGTAATCCGTGTCCTTGTGGTTAGTAAAGACAATCTTCTTCAGGATATCTTCGCCTTTGCCGTCGCCCGGGTCCTTTTCGTTCTTGGCTCCCATGTACAACTGCCAAACCCTTCGCACTCTTTCATCATCCTTGTCCGGGAAGTAGTGCGGTCGAATGGAATTGTACAGGTTAGGGTCTGGCCTAGTATGCAGCATCTTCAACATCAAAATGACGTCAGGCCACTCTTTGAGAAATCTGTCCGATTGCTCCTTGGCATTGGGTCGTTTATAGTCCATATAGATTTCTGGAATTTCACGGCTCTCCCTGTTATTTTAAGTGGTTAAAATTGGATACGGAAAACCAAGGCACAGAGAAATGTAAGACAGTAGTCATATCAGTGGGGTCAACGCTCACAATTGGTGTCCTGCAGAAACGTCCGGAGTTGGAGTCGAGTTTGCGAGGCCAAGAAGGCCAAGGCAAGAAAGCATGAGGGTTGATGTCAGTCTCATTTTAAAGAGGTTCAATGTAATGGAAAAGTGTTATAGTATGTTGAGTTGAGGTCCGATACAAATCTCTCATCGGAACCCTTCTCTATTTAACATCAGGATCCTCTCTCACAATTCCATTATGAGATGGCAAAATCTGTTGGTGGCTAGAAGATATCTCACATTGCGTTGGTCCATCGCGACCATATGCAAAGGCGCCTGCAAGCCATGTTTGATCCTCAGAGCCCTTCGCAATGTAAAATGACTAACATTATGTCTGTGCGAATTTAATATTTATAGATTTTGAGGAGAATCCGTCCAAGAGCCAACTTGTTGGGCAAGAGAGTGTGATTTCTTTTCGTCCCCTTTTCCTTAACTCAGCGACAGTACACAGCCAGTCCTGATATTGAATTCTGGACTGACCTAATAGCTCGATCAATTGACTAGAAATCCAAGGTTTATCATCCATGTATATGTATTTTTTTCATCCACAAAAAAGAAAAAAAAGGCAACAATGCAGTTCCGTTTGATGACGATAATATTCAAGAATCGGTTAATCGGCATCACATGGTCAGTGCTGCTCAACAGAAACGAAGCAGTCACAGCCACCGTCCTGGTGCTGATGCCTGCATTACAAGCTAGGGACCAACACGCTTCGCTGCGCCTCATATTCTCGCCCCATATGAATTGTCCACGTGCAGGCAGCTATTTATCGTTTCATTTATATCATAGTACAGCACCAAAATGTCACAGCCAAAAATTCAACTCTAACTAATCGACTACTCCACTCTTTAATCTTCTACACAGATCAAAAAAAATTCCAGTACACTCAAACCATGCCGTCCATCAATGCATTCATCTCTGCATCTTCGCCCGTTTTGGATTTGACATCAAGGAATTCCTTGTCCATTACTGTTGAGTTAGTCCTTGATCACACTCATCCGATTACATTCCCGACCGCATCGTGTGATCTTTTTGACGATCTACTTATCATGAGAAAGTACGGCCTGTCCTTCAAGGACGTTGCGACAGGCGAATATGTACCTCGTAATTCATTGCACATCTGTACTTTTCTGGACGTTTCCAGTTTGGAAATAAAAAACCAAGTTGCGTTCACGACACTGTACCCCGGCAAGAGTGTTACTGTCCAAGGCAAAATCCAGGGGTCTGAGGGGGTACCTTTCTTTCCTCCTGATTCATCATCAGTGTCACTCAAGGAGTGGCTTGAAAGTCGCGATTCGATGCCATCTTCTTGGGCATGGGAACATGCAGAGTTTCTGGAGGATGGAAAAACTTATGAAATTGGGATCCATAGTGCATCATTGGAAAGGGGGTGGCTGGAAGGGGAGAAGGCAGATATCTTGGCCAAGCCAGCTGCAGAACGCGAATTTAATCGTACAAAGGTGAAGGAAGTTCCCATACATGTTTTGAAGACAGTCAATTTCTTAGTCAAGAGATCAGATCAAGGTTGACGCCGCAGCTGGCGATAGATGGAGCTTTGGTGGCTGCCAACAGAAAGCAAGAGCTTAGGCAGTAAGACCAACAGAAGCGACTTCGGTTTGCAATGAATCCAATTTATTTTCCAATGTCCTATTGTTGGTCGAATTGATCTCGGGTACACGGCACGTAATGTTACGACTTGTTGGTTGCGGGAGATGCACAGATGAAACAAGATATTGGCAGCGGTAACAGATGGAGGTCATTCATTACCCATGCTCGCAGTAATTCTTTTCGCGGTCAGACATTTAGCACATCCCAGGTTGTTAATTATCGTTGAAATGATACTTGGTATACATTTATGAGCACTACAAGCAGGCGTTTCTTCTTGTTGGAAAGCGATGAGCCGTTGCAATTCTGAAGGCGCTACACGGTCCGCCACCAGTGGCTTAACCGTTGTCGGATCGGAAAAGTATAATCCGCCAAAAATGGAAATGGGATCCCAGCATGGTCCGCCAACCACGAGACAAACCATCACGGCAGCGAGCCAAAAGAAAAGAGAAAGAAAAAGGGGAAAAGACAAAATAATTGGAAAAATAGGTCTGGAGTCCAGAATTCATCGACAGGTCAGATATTCCCGGGAAGAGAGCAAAGGTCTTAGATCTTCTGGGGGTTTCGTGAATGGGCCAGTGGAGACGCGTTGTGGATGAGGCTCCCACCACTTGGTCTTTGCAGTCAAATGGCAAAACCCCCGGAGAAATTGGTGTGTTGCACATGAATGTCAACGTGTTGCACTTAACGGTTGCATGCCTTTCTGTGCTATTGGTCAATTAATGGGTGGTTACACGGCCCATGCTGACACCCTCTAAGCAATCCAAGCGCGCATTCAGCAGCCATCGCTGGAGCAGAGCCTTGCCCGTGAGTTTGGTATTGGGATACCGCAAGCAAGAATAGCACAAGGGTACACAGAGAGGTGAGATGGATGTCAATAAACTGGTAGTGCCCATTTCAGGAATTTGTGCTTGATTTCTTTCTTTTCTTTCTTCTCCCTGCGGTGAGGAGGTGCCACTGGCTGTGTGCGTACAGCCGCATCCCGTTAGGCCGTGCTATGATCCTTTACCCGAAGCTTCCCACGACAAAGAATTAGACCTCTCTATGCATGTTTCTATTGATTGACAGGATACAAGGTGCTGCCCTTGCCACCGCTTTTTGCACCGCTCTTTTATTGGGCCCATGGCCAGTGTGCTCTCGTTCTTTGACGTCTCACACATGCCATCATTTTCGCTACAGGGTGGGTGAGGCTGACCACAAACGCGCTCAGCCGCCCTCTGTTCCATTGCGTGACAAACTCTCTTTGTAGCACGCAAGCATAGGGGAAAGTGCAGAGCCGGGATTTCTCGATACATTAGAATGGCTTGAACGGAAACAAGTCATCCCATCCTAGATGCGTGTGTCATTAGACCTTTCAAAATTCACCACTCAGTTGAGGAAGGGAGAAACATGTCCTTACGAGACAACTACGGATTTGCAAGCCCCACCACACCAAATCTACCCACCCGCCATCTCCTAGCGCCACTTCCTTTTTATTGTTATTTTTTTTCTTCTCTTCCTTCAATTCTTCCTATCCTTTTTTTTTTCTTTAACCGATTTTCGGTGTTGCTGGATGCCTGTATTTCTAGCGGGGAATTCGCGAGAGATTTTCGCAGGGACGGTTTTCCTTCCAATCGCTGCCACCGTCCATATCCCGGGTCCACTTGCAGCGGGTCCTATGCGTATGATTGATATTCCTCTCCGACGGCTGGAAAGCCACACGGCTTGTGCATGCGGTGGCGCTCTGCTGCTGGCAACTCATGACCTCGTCATTTTCACCTTCTGTTAGATTCACTGAATGAATGCACTGCTCAACAAGTGTCCAATTTCGTGCCGCCGATTAGGGCTTATTTTCTATTGTGTGCTGATTCATTGTGCACGTCTATTCTATGCATGTGTACCGTTTTTGTCACTGTCATCAGGGATGCATAATTACCCCCATGTACCTAGTCAAGGAGTTTCTGACAACGCAACTCAATGAAAGAAAACCCCCCGCCATATCCCTGCTTCCGTGTGCTGTATCCCTACCCCCCCCCCAATGCACCCGCTTCGCCGATTGGTCTTTTGAGTTAGACCCTGGTGGCTGTTTTCGTTTTTTATTGTTGTCTTGGCCGTTGTTGGTTGAAAAGATGTTGGCAAGTCGTTCAGATCGTCGAGGACCTCTCGGAACAGGCCGGTACCGCTGGCCTGGGGGTAACTTTTGCAGAACTCTCCCCGAGAGATGGTGCTCGTACGTAGTACAATGTTCCGTTTGTTCCCCTACACTGCCACCAGAGGTTTAAGGGGTAGGTGTGACTGCGACTTGTGATTTGGCGATGGTGAGGGTTCGTGCTTATCATCACAAAGGCCCAAATGGCCAGGTTGGTGGTCAGCTTACCTGCTCCTTCTTCCTACCATGAAATCGCCTTGTACTCAACTCTCCATTTAGTTTTCTTGTTTTCCCCTTCTGCGAACGTTCTTTGAACAAGAACTTCTCGTTGGGTGATAATAATGCTATAGCGAACGTTGTCGGTGGCGCACTATGTCAATAGTTGCCTGAAAAGCCACAGCCAGTATACACTTTCAGTGTCCAACGAGGTGTTGAAACTTGCCGAGGACTTTGAGTCACCTCAAATAATCGTCTTACATTCATTCTCCCGAATGAAAACATGCCAGTCAGGAATGATACACGCACCCTTGGCTTTGTCCGGCCGCGAGAACCGTTCCCCATTGTGTATGATGGAGATACCAGGCCGTTTAAGTCCTAGCCTGATTTGGGTCTGCCTCGCACCCACTTTGACAGGCTCACGATAGACCTGTCTGTTCCACTTCGACACGAGATCGTTCACTTGGGACTCAAAATTCACCTCCATTGGTGTACCAGCTAGGTTGGCGTAAATTCGACGTTGAGCGCAGACAAGATCAGGCACTATAGGACAATCAAACAGATCTCCATACGCTGCTCGGATATTTTTGTAGGTGAAATCTTGCCATTTTGGGATTTTATTCGGGGAAAGCTTCTCGTAGTCTGGGCTTTTCGTGCATGTGCTGCTGTGTCTGCGTGGATATCGTATATTAATGGGAGGATTCTCGGCAATCAAGCAATCGATTAGCCTGGCCATGGTGATGGCTTTTCGAAATGATTGATATGGAAAGCTGGTAGGAAAAGTGTGGCCATCGCGCTGGGGATATCCGTCATTTTATTCCCCTTGTTATTTGTTCCTGATGGATCATGTCGTGCCGTGCCTTGTTTTGTTGCTGCGGATTGTTATGCTGGGCAAAGAAGTTGCTGTGCTGTGGCCGGTCACGCAGATGCAGTTTGTTCACAACAAAACTCGTATATATCTTTTTTTTTTTGAACCAAACGGCTTGAGACAAATGCGGCTACATTTCCACATTGCATTCGCGGATGATTATACAGCAGAATCACGTGTGTTGGACAAGAGTGCCACCAGCTTGACCTTCCGATTGGAAATAGATCGTCACCTACGAAACAAAGACGTTCCACCTGGTCATGTGTAAAAATTGCGGACAAAAAAGATTTTTGATTTTATTTAAAACGTTCGACTTATCCACAGTGCAGGCTCGACGCCATTCCTCAACAACAAACATCACCTGCTTCATTGAGCTAGGCTCGGCTACAGATCCCAATGGCACCTCGACAACCACTCCCAAATTGCAAAGGCCCCAACTTTCTCCTTTCAAGATCAAAAAGCCTACAAAGCTTGATATCACATTTCACGAAGTACTGAGTAGCGAGTGTGATGCCGTGGTTTGGCGGGTGACCATGGAAGGCACCGTCTATGCACTGAAGATTGTACGGACCCTCATATCGGATTTGTAATTTTCCTGTTCGATTTGTTTTAACAAAACTGATCCCTTAGTTTACCTATGTCGACCCTGAAGAGTTGGATAACTATGACGACAGTTCCCTCACTCCCGAAGAGATCGCTAACTACAAGGACCCATTCAACTGCGAATGCAGGGTTTATGGCCGGCTCAAGGAGACTGATAGTGAGCATCTCGCAGCCAGGTGTTTTGGGTATCTCTTTCTCGAGGAATTAGGCCCCCATGACTTTGTTCTAAGAGATTCCGACGATCGCCTTAGGTGCCTCGTGAAAGAGTACGTTGAAGATCCGGAGCCTTTCACCTTTGAGATGCTGCCTCGAATGATGAGGGATGTCCGCTCCCTCAATAAACTGGGCATTGCGGTTTGGGATATACGAAAGGACAGCTATCGCGGTGGCCTGCTGGTGGTGGATTTCAGCGAGGCATTTACTGTCCCGCATTTTCAATTGGATCCTGGTAACCCGGTTTACTGTGAGAGTACCGCAAAAGAAATATGCAATGGAGACCTTGAATCTATGGATGAAATGTCCCGGGAGTGGAACATTGAACACCCAGAGCGTCTGTTTTGGAGATTCTTTCAACCAGGCTGGTCTTATGGGTAACGACTACGAAATCATTCTCGTTTTGATCAACTGCCCTACGATCAGGAGGGCGCAAGTTCAGCTGTCATGAATTACGAATGGGAAAAGAAGCCCGCGACTCGAGGCCGCAAGCGTGGACAACGCACGACCAACACACGCACTTCGTCTGCCGCTAAAGCTCAACGACGGGTAGCGCCGAAGAGAAACAAGAAAACGAAGAAGGGAGGAAAGGTTGCGCAGCGTCGAAGAAACTGAGCATGCTTTGTCAAGTGGGATGCAATCCCGCATTGCACTGTGCCTTAGCGGCGTATCGTTCCATTTTCCGCCCAAATCATCGACAAGGCATGCTGATTCTTGGGTTTACGTTTGCAGATGGGTGCTGGAACTTATTGCTGTGATATTTGGTTATCTGCAATTATTCGCGCAGACTTGCATTTGTTGTTGCAGTTAGAAGTAGTGTCAAGGTAGTGAATAAGCTGTGAGTTCATTTTTGTTCACCAGCATGGTCGAATTCAGGTCATTATTCGTCGTGATCACGGGCAATAAGTTGTATAAAAGAGAATGAGTAACTTTTGTGAAAAGTGAAGGTTTATCATTGTGGTATAAAATTATTCAGGACTTGACATTCATCAGAATACTCTTGACGGCAAGGTACTCGTCAATCCCATGTCGTCCGCCTTCGCGCCCATATCCTGACTCTTTAACGCCTGTGAAAAACGATCAGCTGGTGGATTTTGGATGCTAAAAACGACTAGCAGAAAAGAAGGGAAAAGCGATTCGATGTTGGACTCGTGAGGATTAACGGGCCGCAAGCACAACTCACCTCCAAAAGGACTCTCACAAGCACTCAACATTCCGACGTTGACTCCGACCATGCCAACCTCGAGACCTTCTGCAACTCTCCACATGCGAGACAGAGATTCTGTCATTACAAAACTTCCCAAACCAACATCGCAATCGTTGGCTCTCTGGATGACTTCCTCTTCCGTATCAAAGGGGTAGAGTGCCACGACTGGTGCGAACGTTTCTTCACTGGAGGTTAGGGACTCTGAAGACATTTTACTCAGGATTGTGGGTTGCAAAAAGAACCCGGGAAGGTTGTTTGGTTGGAATGACGATCCTCCGAGTAGCACAGAGGCGCCTCGCGATTTGGCATCTGAAGGAAATTTGGCTGTCAGCATCAAGTGTTTGTCAAGTAGTAAGGGGCAACGGCAAAAGTGTCTTATGCCGTGTCACTCGAAGAAAATGCATCCGTACCGTTTATATGATTCATGGCTTTTTCAACAGCTCGCTCATGTGTCAGGGGACCAATAACAGTACCTCCATCAGTGCCATTTCCCACCTTCATTCCCTTGACACGTTCTACCAACGCAGTCGCAAACTTGTCGTATATGCCCTGCTGGACAAAAATCCTGTTTGCTGTCACGCACGTCTGGCCGGCGTTTCTGAATTTGGCGAGGATGCATGATTCCACAGCTGTTTCCAGCTTGGCATCATCGAAAACGATAAATGGGCTGTTTCCACCAAGCTCGAGGGATAGTTTTGTTAGGGTGCTGCTGCATTTGCGAGCAAGGAGCTTGCCAACTCGCGTGGAGCCCGTGAAGCTCAATTTTCGGATCATTTTGGAGGCACATAGAGCGTCTCCCACCTCAGAAACATTCTTTAAAGTGGTAATTACGTTGATAGAGCCAGTTGGAAATCCCGCTTCCTGAGCCAAAACTGCCTGAGCGAGAGCGCTAAGTGGTGTCTCTCCAGCAGGTTTCCACACAGTCGTGCACCCGGCTGCCAAAGCAGCACCCACTTTGCGGGTGATCATTGCGATGGGGAAGTTCCAAGGTGTTAGGCACGCCGCTACTCCAATGGGTTCCTTGACATTGAGAATACGTTGGTCAAGATTCGCGGATGGAACCACTTCCCCATGAATTCTCTCTGCTTCCCCGGAGAACCACTCGAGGAAGGATGCAGCGTAGATGACTTCAGCCTTGGCCTCTGAGAGAGGCTTTCCATTTTCTAGCGTGAGAATTAGAGCTAAGTCGTCTGCATTCTCGATGCAAAGTTCGTTCCATCGTCGAAGCCAGCGAGCGCGCTGTCTTGCTGGTGTCTTTTTGTACGTTTTGAAAGTCTCATGCGCGACAGACACAGCCTTTTCAACATCTTCCCCGTTCATCTCAGGAAGGGTAGCAATCGTTTCGAGCGTGGCTGGGTTCTGCACATCAAAAGTAGTGCCGCTTGAAGACTGAACCCATGATCCACCTATGTATCCTCCTTCCTGGAAGAGGTCCTTCCGTTTGAGGTCTGAAAGGGCGATAGGAGACATTTCGAGTAAAATAGAAGCAGGGATATGCTTGTAAAGATGTGATGAGCACGGCTTGGAATGACCTCTCGTGTGCAGCTTTAAGAGGTTGATAATGGTTTGCGTGCCCAGGAAGCGACGCACAAATACGCAATGCACAAGTGGGGCACCGAGTTTAAATGCCGTCTCAGTTATGAATGACGTGAATAATGCAAATAGCCTATATGATTGTGATCGGCTCTGTTGTTCCTCGGATATGCCGGGCTGCAAACAGATGATGCTGATGGTGGGGGGAGCTTCTCCGCTCCAACGCTGCATGCAGGTGCAAGGGCGGATCCGATCCCACCAGATGCTCTCCACATGACAGATGCCAGACGCGGACATAAAAGGTCTAAAGTACCATTGACACCCTGGACTTTACGCTATAGCCGTATTGGTGCCATTCAGTTTCTTCTCGACAGTCATCTATTGTATTACACATTGTCAAAAATGGCAGCAATTCAGAGTCAGCTGGATCGAGGGGCCGTGCCCAACGCAGTATCCAACGTTTGCCCTCAGGGGACGAAATTCCATGTTCTCGAGGTTGGATGGCTTGAATGTGATGAAGGCTATGTGGTTCGCGGCGGCAACGGGACCCTCAAGAGCAACGAAGGAAACTCATTTGTCAACAAGCGACGAGAGCTGCCCATGTATTGCATCCTGATTGAGCATCCCCACGAAGGCTTAATCCTTTGGGAGACTGGTTGTGGAAAAGACTACCCAGAAGTTTGGGGTCCCGTGGTGGCAGATGTCTTTGCTCGCGTTAAATACGAGCCTCGTCACGAACTTCGCGCCGCTGTTGAGGCAACGGGCAACAAGATTGAAGACATCAAGAAGATCATCATCGGACACTTGCATTTGGATCATGCTGGAGGGCTGGATGAGTTCATTGACAGGAAGGATGTCGAGGTTTGGGTCCACGACAAGGAACTGATATCGGCATTCTGGTCCGCAGCCACTGGAGCTGATCCAGCCGTTTACTTGGAACACTACTTGAAGCTCTCCTTGTACGCATTTTCCACATTCAAGAGTTCAAAGCTAACATGAAACAGCAATTGGAAAACATTTAGTGACCAGACCTTCGACTTTTGTCAAGGAATCACTCTGCATCACCTGCCAGGTCATACAGATGGTCTTATTGGCATGCAGATCAATATGCCCGATACGGGAACATTCTTTTTCATCAGCGACCACTGTCATGTAATTGAAAACGTAAGAGATGCCTTTCATATATTTTATTACGTACCTAACGTTTTGGGCAGTGGCGAGATGGTATTCCTCAAGGCTGGCTGGCTCGGGATCACCCTGCATGGTTCCGAAGCACGCAGCGACTCAAGCAACTCGAAAGAATCACCAAGGGACAGATAATTCCTGGGCACGATAAGGAGACGTTTTTGAATCTCCAAAAGCAGGCAAAGGTGTTTACCTGATAGTGGGGGCTGGGTGAGCTGGTCAGTCTCTTCCGGGGCACACACAATCAATCCTGCAGGGAGGCCTGGTCATTGCGGGGGTTGAATTACACGTATTTTCAATTGTATTTAGCCTTTCAACTTCATTTCTTAGCTCGAACCCGGAGATTTCCCCCCTGTACGCATTTTCGCTAGTGCTCTCTTGTGACCCATCACGTAGCGGATCAATCTCCACAAATGCAGCCAAATATTCTAAACCTGTGAGGCGATGAACTCAATCATGTCTTGACTACCCACGGGTGTGTGGCAACATCGTAGAACCTCAGATAACTATGGCGTGAGTGGTGGAATCCGGTCGAAAGGGAGTTCTTCCATCCCATATCAACCCCGCAATCAGGAGCTACTCGATGACGCAGGGCCTTTTCCAGATTTGGATCGCTATGCTACCCAAAGTCGGGGTCCTGCTGATGGAGCTGAAAAGCTACCCCGCAATCTCAACGGAAACTTGTTTCGACTGTAGCTGTCTCGTGATAGCGAGTGCCGTTGGCAGTCGATGCGGTTCCGCAGATTCCTATTCGGTTATTCTTTGCATATTGCCGACTTCATGCAGAAGGGGGGCCGAGGTAGCTAAAAAGATTGCGGGTAGCGCGACAATTTGTAGTCGTATTGAAAAGGAGAAAATGGCAATACGGGCGTTCTCAGCTTGAACCTTTCCGTCTCCAGTAATTTGGATCTTCATCACAATCGTCATCCAAAGTTTTTCTGTCATCATCACGAATCCTATCTGCAACAATGCCTCCCAGCACTATGCGAGCCGTGGTCTTTAATGGGCCTTATGAAGTATGATTATGCACCGTCATTCGTTTGAAAGAAATAGGAAAATTGATCCGAGCCCTCACTTAGGTATCGGTGGAGGATAGGCCGTATCCTAAAATCCAACATCCTACTGATGCGATATTAAAAGTGGAAGCATCGGCATTATGCGTAAGATATAGTTTAAAAATATCTTCAAACTTGAATCTCACATCAGAAACAGGGCTCTGATTTGCACTTTTATCGTGGACATTTAAAGTGCCCGCCTAACTTCATCTGCGGTCACGAGTTTGTCGGCACAATCGCTGAAAAAGGAGATGCAGTGAAAGATTTTGAAGTTGGAGATGAAGTTGTGGTGCCATTTTACACTTCTTGCCAGGAATGTTACTATTGCGTCCGCGGCCAGGCGAGTAGGTGCGCAAAGGGAGAATTGTTTGGAAACTCGGCACCCGCAAATACCATCGATGGTGGCCAGGCAGAGTACGTCCGAGTGCCGCTTGCGAACACTACGCTCGTGAGAACTCCTAAAGGTCAGTATTAGTCCTCATCATCCATTCAATGAACCAAATTTGACGCGGGTACTTACCGAATCAAGATGTCCCCGAGGAAATGCTCGTTCTCATGGCGGACATTTTCCCCACGGGATACTTTGCGGCCTCACGCTTCCTCAAAGATTTACCACAACGTGATCGAGACGAGTTCACCACAGTGGTTATTGGTTGTGGGCCAGTCGGCTTGTGCACGATTGCCTGCGCTCTTACCATGGTAAAAACCGTCTACGCGATTGACTCAGTTCCCGAGCGACTTGAAGAGGCTGAGAAATTGGGTGCGATCCCTATCAACTTGCATGACAATCCAGTAGAAAAGATAAAGGCAGCGTCCGAAGGCCGGGGCGCCGATGTGGTGATGGAAGTCGTAGGCCATGCGGATGCCTTTATGCTTGCCTTTGATATGGCCAGGCCTTGGGGCCAAATTAGCTCAATTGGTGTCCATACGGAGCAAATCCCTCTTAACGGTCTGATGTGCTATGGCAAAAACATCACCATGGCATTTGGTCGCTGCCCTGTGCGCAGTGTATTTGACGACGCTCTGGAGCTATTCCGGAAGGAACATAAAAAGCTTATCTTCTTGAGTGGCAAGACGATGTCTCTTGAAGAGGCCCCTCAAGCGTACAAAGACTTTGAGGCCCGGAAAACCCACAAGGTCATTTTCAAGATGCATTCCTAACATTTCAACAAACCAAGAGGTCGTGTTAAGTGAGGGGACTCACTTTGATTATATAGTATAGTAAATGTACTATAACGAAATTGATAATGAAAACTGTGCTTTGTGAATCTTGTTAATTTGATCCCTGTATATAGTGTATGGTGAGATACACTATAGACGTCGCGTTGAGGTTTCAGTACAGAACAGATCATGAACGGTGACTACCTCGGGCCCTTCCCCGCATCAATAATGGAGGGCTTAGGTTTGGGGTTTGGAGCCCTGCACCCTTGACCAGTTGGTTGTGTTGGTTGCAGGAACTGGAGTTCATAGGTTCAGGCGTCAGCCTAGCGAGTTGTCACTGCATTAGCCAAATGCAGCCATGCAACCTTCAGGCTGATGAATGAGGCGAAGAATTTTTGCCTTGAACAAGAGATGGTATTTTTTTGGTAAAGATTTATCAACTTTTCTCGCCATGAGAAATTTACAGGTTCGACGTATAATCAGATAACAGATGAGGCATCGCTGCTGTTAGGCGGACTCTGGCTTAAATCCGGGTTCTGTTCGACTGAAGCATCATGTACAAATACTGTTTTCCGATTCTCAATTAAAACGAAATAAAAGGGGCTTGAGAAAATAGGCTGCTAAAAGAATATAAAGAGGAAGGGAGGGAAAAGATAAAAGGTGACGCTTCCAGTTAATAGTTCGTTCGTGTTGTACTACTCTTGCCTGGCATAGTCGGCTGGCTAGCTGAGCGAGATGGCCTGTTCTAATTGTGCGGCGATAAAATTAGTTGCCCCGTTCTAGCGGCGTAAACGTGACATCAGACCCGGTCAAACGTGGCATCAGACTGCATGATAACAAGGGTTGCGAACTATTCGCCCCGCTTCTTTCGTCCTGGTCAATCCTGCGAGGTTTTTCTTCTGCCGTCACCGCAAATTCCGGCCACCTCGTGTCGTATCTGAAACCTAATCAACCGGATTTGCAGATTCAACCATCGACATGTCGAGTGAGGAGCTTGCAAATAGTCAGCGATGCGCCAGAAGGGCTAACCCGACCTGACAGCTACTCCACCCAAGGCTGCTTCTCCACCTGTGGAGGAGCCCGCGCAGCCTGCTCAATCACCGCCCAAGTCACAATCGCCCCCTAAATCGCAGTCACCTCCTGCTCTGGCCGGCGATAACGAGAATGAGGACAGCAATGATGCGCTTAACATGCACACAGCTGAGCACTGGGCTCAGTTGGCAGAGGTTAGTCATTAAATCATTTCGATCAGCCCCATTCGGGCTGCTGACTATCGTCACAGGATGAACCTCCTCAGGACGATAATGATTCCACCCTAGGTGACGATGCTGCTAGCTCAACAGCATCAATTACATCAAGCATTCTTCGATACAGGACCATCAACGGTAGAACCTACCACTCGGAACGAGGCAACGCGCAGTACTGGTACTAATCACGCAAACTTCCATCCAATAAATTCAAAACGCTCATCATGTGTTTGTAGGACACCAAACGACGAACACCACAATGAATCCATGGACATCAAGTAGGTATGCATTTCATGTTGACATCATCCCGATGCTAACAAACTAGCCACCATCTTTTATCGCTTTCCCTGGAAGGAAAAATGTTCCTCGCACCATTAGAGAAAGAGAAAATCAAGGTTCGTCTTTTCATTGGTAAGGTAATATTCACTGCTTACCATAGGAATAGAAAGTCTTGGACATTGGAACCGGAACAGGTCAGTGGAATTTATTCGGTTATAAACTTACTTAATTACTGATATTTTTGTTACTAGGAATCTGGGCAATGTAAGACTCACCTCACTATCGAGCAAGATGATGCTAAGTGATTCTAATTTAGTGACTTTGCCGATGAGTTCCCCAATGCTGAGGTTGTGGGCACGGACTTGTCTCCTATCCAGCCTACCTGGGTACCACCCAACGTGACTTTGTAAGGGTCCCCATCTGCTCCTCTAGCTGACAATCTAACATGGCCAGTGAAATTGATGACTGCATGGAGGAATGGACCTTTAAACCTAACTCTGTTGACTATGTCCACATGAGATATCTGTATGGAAGCATCGCCGATTGGTACGCTCTGATCAAGCAAGCATACAGGGTTTGCGCTCCTGGTGGTTGGGTAGAAAGCTACGAAGCATCCCCCAGGATGGAGAGTGACGACGGCAGTGTGACCGAGACCTGCGCTATCAACGAATGGGGCAAGTTCTTCATCGAAGGTGGCAAGAAGCTGAACCGCACTTTTACTATTCTGGACGAGGATCTGCAGCGCAAGGCTATGGAGGAGGCTGGCTTCGTTGACATTCAAGTCTGGGACTTCAAGGTGAGATAATGCGACCTTTTTCATAGACAAGTTGGGAAATACTAACATTGCTCAATTTAGGCACCTATTGGTGGCTGGGCTAAGGAGCCCCGTCTCAAGGAGATTGGTCAATTTGCCCAGGCAGCCCTTGAGCAGGACTATGAAGGTTATGTCATGTTCATGGCTAACATGATTCTGGGGTGGTCAAAGGAGGAGGTGTCTCTCTACTGCGCCCAACTTCGACGCGAGATTCGCTCTGGAAAATTCCATCCTTTCTACCGACAGCGTGTTGTGTATGGCCGTAAGCCCGAATAAGGGTTGATTTCACATATCTGAGACTGTAAAACCAGTCAAAGCGGCAAGATATTCATGTCAGGCATTAATCAAATACTATATTCTTGATTTCTATCTCTTACGCCAATGTCGCCTCGACCATTGGGATAAGCGACTGCTGAACGTAGTCCGAGTTTCTCCAGGTAGACCAATCATGGCTAAGCACGCCCCATGTCTCGTCAAAATCCTGGGTTCCCTGTCTCGTGTAGTAGCTACCAACTTGCACCCAGATCATCCATCCAGCGCTTCCTGTTGGGAGGAACTGTGCCAAGCATGAGGTGTAAGTCTTCTGCCAGGTGCTGTCGGTCATGAGGAAACCCCACTCCGTCATCAAGACGGGGAAGACGTTCTTGGCGGCGGGGTCTGTAGTGTTCATGGCCTGGAATCCCTTTTGGTAAATGTCGGAAACTAGGCCGCTGCAGCTCGTGGCTGAGTTGGAGTAGTTGTGAAGCTCCAAGACAAGCTTGTCTCCGTATCCGGAAAAGTCGTTGCGGTTAAACACTGCAGTTCCAGGAGTAAGGGCTGTTCCTTGCACAACGGGAGCGAGGGTTGTGTCGTAGTTCAAGCCAGAGAGGAAAATGAGAGTGTCTGAGTTGGCATTGTTGATGGCATTTGCAGCCTGCTTGATGTATGTGTACCATGTCTGCCAGTTGTATGGCTCGGTCGTGGCAGTACCGGTAGGCTCTCGCAGCTCGTTGCGCAGCGACATGGACATAAGGTTGGACCAGGATTTTCCCTGTAAGGTCAGTACATGACGGATAAGATATTTTTCATTTTTCTTACATGAGTTGCCATATATGCGAGTCCTCTCACCCAGTTCTCAACGTCGAAGTAGGTGTCACCAAACCAAGCGTTACCATCAGCTCCACCACAGCACCACTCGCCCCGGGAAATATGGTTATCGAGATGAACGTAGATCTGCTCCTTTGCCAATGCGGCGGCCACTGCATCGTAGACCTTTTTTTTATTAGTTACCTCTTTAACAAATGTACACTAGAATTTGGATCTCTCAAGCTTACCTCGAGTCTGGTGGTGGATGCTGTGAACGAAGGGTTGTTTGCCAACACTTGATTCAGAACCTTTGTTCCATTGGCCGTGCCAAGCCCTGCGGTAAAGGCTTCCTCTAAAGAAATATCTACCCCATTGTTGTCGTAGATTTGGTCAACCATTTCGATGGCGTAGGTGAGGCGCACGACGTTCATGCCCAGGCTTTTAATGTCGGAGACGATTTTGCTAATCGATTGGAACTGAAGACCCTCGGGAACCATGACTTCTCCATGGCCTGGCCAGTTTGTGCCGGCATATTTGACATTGTTTCCGGAGTTGTCAACAATTTGGTTGCCTTTGCTGAAGAATGGGCCATTGGGCCACTGAGCCTGCCTGGGAGTAGGCGAAGCAGTGACCAACGACAGGGCACTGATGGCCAGTGAGAAATAGGAAAGAATCTTGGTCATCTTTTCAGTGCTGAGTGATACCAACTCAGAGGGAAACTCTGCCCACAATTCGTGAATACGGTGCGTATCCTATCATGGGTTTTATATGCCAGGGCACCCGATTCACACGTGAATGCAGACGTCACCTATGCAGGTCCGACACGAGCCATCGGATCGAATACACCCGAAGGGAGGGGAAGAGAGAACGCTTGGGGCGCGGCCTAGAGATGCGGAATGACACTCTCCGCAAGGTACCAGGCCCAAGGAGACCGAGGTTTACTCAATCGCTATTAAGAACCAGGATGTTTTGCGCGGCCCCATTGGTGCGCCTTTTTGGAGAATGTCGATCCGTGGTCTTCGCCCAGTCACCCCCGCATTTTGCACCCCTGGATACTCCGCAGAAAGCGGGAGACCGTACGACACATGATCTAGAAACTCTCTTCGCCAGCAACCCAGTCTCGGACCGCATCGGGCCGCAGGTCATGCGCCATGAGAAATAGCTGTACGGCTCCAACGCGAGTGGAGTCGAGTTGTCCCACGCCAAGCCCTAAACTCAAATCACTGCGAGCATGAGCTGATAAATGATGTCGCTCATCGCTAAATTTCGCTCTCTGCAGTTGAGAAGGGTGTTGTTGTCGTAGTTGTTGCTTGGCGCTCCGATTAATGCATTCGCTCCACAACCAAGTTATACCTTATTCTAGATGAGCATATTTTATAGAGCTAATGTGCGATCAAATATCAGGATGGAGACAGTGATCTTCTAAACTGGGACACATACCGTGGTGTGATGACAGATTGGCACTGCGTAAAAGCCATGGCCATCGATAGCACATATTGAATCTGCTCTTGCGGATCAAATCAAGATACATGGAACGAGCTATACTTCAGAGATCGTACCCAAGCTTAAAACTTGGAGAAGAATGGCTAGTGTAAGAAGGGCCACATAGGAGTTAAAGCCATTGGTAACAAGCTACAAGATCTGAATTTCGACCCTTTACACCCTTGAGAGCCCATAGTCATTGTGAGAGTAACAACATATAGTATTCTGATGCCGGGCCCGGTGCGGTGTAGTATACCACGTGCTAAGCTTTTTCCCAGCCTGTTCCAATTAACCGTAACACTGAGACATTCACAGCTTCGAGAATGGTATAAGTTTAAATGATTACGACACATGCTCCCTAAAGACGCTTTTTAAAGTCGTTGTGATCGTAAGTATATCTATAGTTAGCATATACATTCACGCGCTGTTGAGTTATGGTGACTACTGCTGTGATATGAATTGGCGAGTAATTCTTCTTCACACGCTCATTATGCAAACACTAGAATAAACTCGGTATCCAACAAAAGAAACTATGATTCCAAGTTGTTTCATGAATGATGGTTTGCATACACATACGCTGCTTCTAGTTCCTTGCAAATTAAGCCCAAGCTGGCCGTCTTGAAAGCGTCAAAATGAACTTAAAAATGAAGACATGTAATCATCTTGAAATGTTTGCTGTGTCCTACTTCATTACTTTCAGTGAGGCAATCAAAATAATCATATATGGGTACGGGGATATACCAGAACACACAGAAAAATTGGACGGACTGCGCGGCTTGTCAAATAATTATTATGGGCGGCTGCAGTGAGATGAGGTATACGAACGTGATGAAAAAAAAATAGTAATCAAAAAGAATACCGGCTGTATCGAGCAATTCTGTTTTTTGAAATATTTGGGCGGCTTAAATTGCATGCATTATGATGAATTTTAAGGCTAGCTACCAGGTAAAGAGTACTGCTTGTTCAATCACGAAACATTTCAAAAGGACATTGCCTCATTAATACATCGCCACAGTAGATAGTTTTACAGCTCATAGTTGCACCTAAAACCTATGATTCAATCTGTCTCGCTTCCCGCTGCTGGGGATCAAGGGAAAATAACATGATCTAATGTCACAGACGACCCTTGATAACGCTATCAAAGCGAAGAAATGACGGTGAGACTTTCTATTGCACTTCCTGCCTTAATTTCCATTTAGTTTTATCACAAGACTTGTCTTCGCCAGCCCCCTCTGTGCGCCACGTTGACCACACTCGTCAGACCGTGCTGACTCTACGCCGTCATCAACACTTTCCCCGCCTTTCACAAGCCCAATGCACTGGCGTGTCCCCCATCTTGTCACCCGCCCGCTGGCATCTCGACCAATGTAAGCTTCGCATGCAGTCTGCACTTTATCGCAATGACGTATGTTGAAACGAGGGGAAATTTGGTAGGGCTCCCGCATGAAGCGTCAATTTTGTCACTTGCGTGGCCAGCATTTGATTTAAACATTGACCGGAGCCTTGACCCCAGCTGAGTGTATCAAAGAGTTCCAGGTCTTACTGTAAGAGCGAAACATATCCGCTGCTTTTCATCAGTCAATGCACACCTATTCATTTACTTCCCTATCTAAAATCCTCATTGCCAGAGTCTACGACAGGGTTACCAATTTTAGCCAAGCTATGAATCCATCGCGAACTTCCCGTGTCCCCGTACCTCTGGAACCGGGCAAGCAGGATCAGCTGATCAGTCTTTGCATCTTGTTTGGGGCAATAAATGAGGCTTGCAAGGTCAAAAACCGCGTTTCTTACTCCTCTGGTCGCAGCGATTACGATTCACGCCTTACTGAGTACCCGAGGTTTGTATGCAAACTCGCACAAGTCTGTGACATCCAGAAGGGCGGAGACACTGTGACCGCATTGACCATTCTGCATGAGTCTGATGGACCGAATTACCTTTTCACCTCAAACAATAGGAAGGAAATGGAGCTTGGCGAGGTGAAAGACTTTTTGTTTGGCTTACTTGACATGGTTGGGAACAATCCCGACAAATTAAATGAAAAGCCACTTAGAAAGCAAGTATTATGGCGCATCCTGGAATTCAATTTTCCAAGAGTGGATAAATACTTGGAAGATCTCCTTGCTGCTCTTAGAGAATGCATTCAAGATTGCGAGAGCCGAGACCCCTCCAGTTAGTACTGTCAGGCCATAACGTCCTCCGGAACAATCGTTGACCTCTCCAGACTATGAAAACATAATGAAACTTAAGAGTCTTGAAGAGAAGGCACAGTTTTCCCGAGACATGACATCTTCTAAGAATGCAAAGCCAAAATGTAAGTCTTTTCTGCCAGCCCGTCCTGTTGGCAAATAAGTACTGACAATGGGGCAACGCCGAGTTCTCTCCGATTGTGAGACTTTGATCAAGGCTATACATGAAATCAAGACGGATGATATTGATCAGACGATTGAGAGTCGTGTCAGTGAGCAAAATCCTGATCTGTCTCGTCCCTGGTGTGAACTCCGACACTACCTTGGCCGCCTCCAGTCATATCGCCGGGCTTCCGAGATCATATCCGACGCTCCCAGCCTGTGGCCTGAACTCTTCCAAAATTTCAAGGTCACCTATCTCTCCTCACCCCGCCTACGTCGCACTTCTCTGCCTAAATTGTGCACCAAATCAGCCGAAGTAGTTCGCTGCGCCTTTCCTGACCTGGACGAGTCAGAATATCAATCCTACATGAACGATTTACAACGTTATCGTTTAGATGAATTGATTCAAGAACAGTTATCACCGAGGAGTTTCAATTCCAGAATTCATTGTGAAGTTCATTTGCATTCCACTCTGTTCCAGCAAGGCAAAACACAATCCGACAACTTCTGGGCCAGTTCCAAATTCATAGGTACCAGCAAACCAACATGCTGCCTCTGTCACTATTATTTTCAAGACCCAAACAACAGTGACTTTCAAGTCCAGGCTCCTCACATGAATCTGTACATGAAATGGCAGCTGCCAAACGTCTACAAGGATGAAGGTGATGAAGCCGTGCAACGCCGTGAGGAAGTGGTGGATGGTATTATTGACCAGCTGATGGATGATACTTTGAAAATTCTGAAGAATCAGTTTCCCAGATGGAAAACAAATGATTCAAGAACAGACTCTCGTACTGATCGAGGCCATATTCTGAGTGGTTCTGGATACGGGCCCAGAATGGAGAGGCCAGATCTTAACAACACAGAATCTGAGATGCACAGAGATCCTTTATCGTCTAATGACCGGGAAGACATGCGTGATTGGGATGACTTTGGGGTACCGCTGGATGAAAATGACATTGACAGAGGATCAATAATTCCGACGACAGGTATCGCAATGTAAAGTCAGTGAGAACGAAGACGGTAGCTCAAATTCAATTTTCGTCTTAGAAGGTACTATATCACATTACATACGACTTAGCCCTGACTTGGTCGGTAGCTCGTGCATCTTGATTGACAAAGATTTAGAAAAGCTTTCTTTTGGTATTATTGTATTCTTTCTAGCATAATATAAACTTGATTTATCCGCAGGGTCTATAATTTTCCCTCAATAGAATTGTCGTGACATGACATTACATTAAACTACATAGAGCCTACAGATTTAGAGCTTTTATTCTCAATCACTTGTAATTCAACCAAGTTTTCTTCATCAATCTCTCTCCATGAGCTTGAAAAAAGTCTGCTTTGACGACCATGCCCTTCTTCGCGGTGCCGGTCGATGCTCATCGGCGCGCCTTTTCTCGATTTTCGGCTCTTGCTTTGTGCATCCGTGCTCATATTGCTTTGGTCTCCAGTCTGTGGTATTGTGCCAAATACACTGGCAAATAGATGTGCGAGGAGCGATCGAATCGCTGGCATGCATGCACAAATAATTCCTATGTTGACTTCAAGTGAGGACCACAGAGTGATGTTCACGTAGTCCCACGTCGGGTTTTCGCTTTTGGATCCAAATTCTAACATGGCATGGAATCGCAATATGCTCATTACGGTGACGCTAAATAATACGTTAGGTCCATTCAGAATTCTTGGTAGGGCGGCAAGGACTTACAAGGTGCCAACAGCGAACATTAATCCGATTCCAATCTTTTTCTTCCAGTCCATTTTTAGAGACTTAAGTTGCCATAACGGAATCAATAACATCCAGACATCTGTTACGATGTTTATAACCGCATTTGACACGCCGATTGCATTGGAATCGGCACATTTTCCCTCATGCTCGCCATCCCACTGCGTCCAAAAGTAGCTGAAGGGGCGGCACATAAAGATTGTTGCAAACATATAAGCAAGGACCAACAGGCCGTTAAAAGCGATCGTCCCCCAGAGTATGTAACGGATTGATGTAGTTGGGAAGATTCGCAAATAGAAAAATAGGAGCGAGACTTTAAGTAGTGTGACTTGAGTGAAATAGAGGATTGCTGAAATTTGGAAGTATCGCAAAAATGTCGTAATTTGCTTGGGCGTTAGGGTATAAATGTCGCGTCCAAATCCGTTGATACCGAGGCCGTAGAGAGTAATAACTGTGTTGGCAATAACGTTGAGGATAGTGAGAATGATGGTCCAGTCGTCGAGTCCCAGCCCTATTTTTATCCAATGTTTCAATATGATTCGCTGTAGAACACAAACGATGGATATGACAAGGAGAGCTATCGCTGTTGCTTCGTAGGAACCGAATTTGTTTCGAACGGGCGCATCGCATAGTGACATGGTCAAGTTTTGAGTGACTGTATGCAAGGGTTAGTATTGAGTTGTTGAGTTTGATACAGGTAAAATATACAGAGGGCCTGCTTGACGGTACAGGCGCCCTTCACGCAGGCTCCTACCTGCGCCGTCAAGGACTCATCGCTGCACAGGCAAGCGTCATCTGTCACCAAACAGGATGACTCGGGGATTGCAGCTGATAGGCATGATAACTGGAAATGTTGTTAGCGACGGGCGTGGCTTGAAACGCGAACACTTACAGAACAGTTAGGATATTGGGAGAGCGCGTTCAGTAGCTTCCCATCTGCAGCCACAAATACAGATGACAGCGGCAGGAGACCAGCCAGCCACAAAAATCCCAGCCATGCCTTCATCTTGAACGCGGCTGAAAACCGCCGCAGCTCAGACGGGGGAATGCACAACGACGAAATGCAAACGGAGCAAACGAAAGTGGACAAAATGCTAGGGAGAACATGGTAGATATTTAACGACCCCGTCTCGTCTCGTCGAGACCCACCATTAGAAACCGAATCGTTTGTACCTGAGTAAACAGGGCTAAAAACTGTGTTCAGCAATGACTCGGCCGACTAACGGGCCTCGGTAACTACGGGATTACCACACTAGTAGGGTGATCAGCTGAAGGGAAATAAATGGCAGGGGAAGTGTATCCTCGATGGCCCCGCGTCTGATCGCAGCTTACTGCGAATAACAGTGACATCGGGTAGCCCGATGAAGATATTGCCCAGGACTAGTGCAGTGTCGCTTCGGCTTGCTGGGGCATTAAACTTTTGACTATGAGTTAGTTGGCGGATCCCTAGAGTCGGGCACGGACCGGTGCATGGGTTTCGATAGGGGGAAACCAACAAAGGCGAGACGCCGATCTTTCAATAAAGGCCTCTGCTTCCCGTCATCTCAACCTTTTTTAGTGGCCGCTTGTGCATGTTAGGTTGGAGACGAATGAAAGCGACATGCTAGCCACTCAGTGTTGGTTAGCCTGGTAGCGGACTGCACAGTTGATAGACGAGGCCCAGGAACGTTCTAACCTAATGAGTTCTAGACCACGGCCTAAAATCCACAACCCCCCTGCACTGATCATACGGTTTCGTGTCTTCAAATTAGAGTGGCGTACAATGGCGTCTTGTCGGGTCCTGTCATGTTCATTCATAAGGCGGTTCGTTTCGAACTCTCGCTTGGCTGACGATAACAAAGAAGTTGATGAAAAAAAGAGGAACAGCGGTAGTCTACAAATGACACACGTCAATAGAAAAAAGGCACCGAATTGGCATCAGTTCCTAACAGTCTAGAAAATACACGCAGAGATCACGCTCGACGTTGGTCCGAATTGTCCGAATTGTCCGAGTACAGCGTGCTCAGACACCAATGCAGAAGGATGGAGGAATCTGGGGATTCCAAAGACTGGGACTCGGCCCGATCCACTCGCGTATGCGCCCGCCCGATCTACCATCAGGGACAGGGAACTGGAAGTCTACTTGGCTGGTGATATTTCTCGGTGTGTATGCTCATGCAATGTTGTCGAATGCTTGTACCAAAAACACCGCATCTGAAACAGCCTGAAGAATCACTAAAGTTTTACAGCTCAAATTGCCATCGGGATTATTTCTGCTTAATTACATTCGATTGCAGCTGGCATTAGCAGTCAGGTATTTCACAAATCGGTGATTCATAACATTGAAATGGGTCAAGAAAAGAAACCCGAGACAAGAACATTGATCCAGGCCTCGATTACGAAGTACGGTTCACCCCTTGGAATATGGCGAATCGAGCAGTTGAAGGAATTATTTTTTTAATTTGTATTTTTCATGCTGTTTGTTTCCTTTCACGTTGATTTGTCCGACATAGTTCCTCGTATGTCATTTCAACGAATCTTTCAACACCTTACATTACTCTTTTACTCTTCTCGATTAGCTCAAATGAGACTCTAATAAACCTCATACCCAAACTTTCCAGCGACAATCGAAATATTTACACGGGTCCCCGCAAAACTTCCCCCAAGAGCAGCCATTCTAGCCTTGGCATCCCTTAATTCTGTATCGTTCAGGCGTGACTCAGATGCCTTGAAGGTGCGCACCTCAATTTGTTTTAAGCTCAGGAACCTTCCAACTAAGACTTGTCTTGCCAATTCTTCCAAATGGCTGCAGGAGCTATTATCCAGAGAAACGTTGAGCACAAGTGTCTTGACCCGAGGTGGCAAGATATTCGTCAAACATGTGCAAAGTGGCTCGCAAGGTGACTCAGAGTCATAGAAATGTTGACAAAATGATTCATTTCCAAGTTTCAAATTCTCCAGGTTAACAAATTGTGGGAGAATATGGCATGTGGCAAAGGTATGTCCATGTTGGAAGCCAAAATCGATCCAAAGGTCCACAAAATCAAGCTCTAGACTTTTAAGGGTATGCAGGTGTGCCACCAATACCTGGAGGACCTGAGGAGCAGGCGACACACGTTCGATGTTGTCACTCGTTTAGGAAAGCGCGTGATGAAGTCGAAAATGTTCCAATTTCTCACAACCATTCAGAATTTAGCGCAGGAGTGGCAAACACCGATCGTTGTTCTTGAACATAGAATGGTCGAATTCCAGAGACTGAAGGCGAGCAAAACGGGGAATCATAGCCTGAAGGTCGAGATCCTCCAAAGCGGCTTCAGAGGGGCCTCTGATGCCATGGAGGACTAGCTCTTCTAGGTTCGGACATGGGTTAAGGAGAAAAGTGACTGCAGGGGAAGGTATGAAAAAGCCCTCAGTATGGCATGCCATTATTGTAAGGCAACGTATGCTTGGAAGAAGACCTGGGTTCTCTATCTCTCTAAAGTGAGATGGCAGGTACGCGCAAGAAGAATCAGTATCCTCCAAGACAAAGTCAGTGTGTGCAAATTCGGAAGCAAGGCCATTGCGATTTGGTTGCAAAGTATTTCTAAGCGTGGCGATCGTTGTTTTGCGATTTGAAAATTGATGTCAGTCGAGTCATTCATTTGAAGCTCTCGAGCCATGTCGACGACCTTTTCAAACTGGCCATTAAACTCGGCAATTGACCGAGCCCACCCCCGATGTGGATAGTTCGGTTGGATGTAGTGCTTCACGCAGTTGGCAAGATCTCGGCGATGGTACAGCGTGCGGACCATGTGGTAAGTTCGAGGGCGGCAAATGAAGTGATGAAAAACTTGCTGTGCTATGCGGCAAATGGATTTCGAGGTTAGGCACAAAGCCTTGAGTGCACTCCGGTTAGCTGATTCATGGCCACTTGTCGTAGGCGTGCAGTGAGGGCACAGTTGAGCACAAATCAACCCGAGTATTTCAACGGGAAGCTCTGTGAGGGAACGCTTTTCGGTACTAGCTTCGGCCATCTCACAGGTTTGTTTCGTTGACGGTAGACTGGGAGTTGTAGTGATGAAAATGCTGAAGAGAGGAAGTTTGCCTTGCAGGCAAAAACAACAAGGGCACACACGTGACCAAGATTGTTTGCTAAGTGTTGGCAGCTGTCAATCGCTGGTGGATTCTATGCGTGCCTGGTAGAATAAATGCTCACGAGAGTACTGATGGATCTGGGAGTAGCCGAGAATTAATGTTGGTCATGCTGGCAACACTGCAAATCTGGATTCCGATGTTTGAGAATCACCATTGCATTTTTGCCAGTAGGAATTGATCCAGGGAACTCGCTTAGTGCGATAGTTTAAGGCGCCTTTCCTCCACAGTGAGAGTGGTACATGTTCAGCAAGTCTGTCATACAAAGGACGAGGTGTGGTGAACACAATGCACGCTCGGCTAATGCCACCAAAGGTGTTGCGAGGATCCACCCGCAGGGCGCTGAGGCGATGACAAGAGTCAGTCCTAGATATCTTCCCTAAATTTCATGAAAATGGAGAGTAATCCGTCTAAAGAAAAAATGAACTTGCACAGGCCAAATGGTGAGTGCATTTGCATCTCTTTGAGACTTGAGCCCAACTTACGAGATTCGTCACCACGTTCGGTTGCACTCATCCATTGATTTACCGACGTCATCCTGAAAATCACAATCCTCAACAGAACAGAGTAAAACAGAACGCCGTGTTCATTATTGTTCAAATAAGAACATATCCACCACCCGCCAGAGGTGAAGCTGGCAATGATGACAAACTTGAATCGCACCTAAGGAGTCGGATTCGGCCCCGCTCGTATAGCTCAATAGCCAATCCTATGCCACAGATTCCCAGCATAAATCCCAATACGAATCCGATGGGCGTCGCATCTCACAGAATCCGACGCGTAAAGTCAAAGTGATAGCCGATGTCCACTTGACCATGCCTCCTTAGGCTAGCGTGCGTGTCCTTTTCTGGGATGCGAGCCAGGATTTATAATCTTCCGGCTCCTCTTAAGGATGCGATACCCAGATGCACGTTTGTTCTTGCACTGCCTTTCATCTCCTTTCTTCACGAACCTCAACATGGCTGGTGAAGCGGATTCTTTGGCTGCCAGAAAGCGGCTTCTGCCCAATCCATTCTTGGCTCTTTTTCTCATAATCGAGGTGCGCGAGCTTACAAAATCAATCACCATGACACAGCAACTGGAACTAACTCGCGTCAGCCCGGCATTATATGGTTGTCGCTCGTCGCCATCTGGGCATCTCCATCAAACCACTTCGACTCATTGGCTCCGGAAAATAGTTCCGGATGCTGGTTTGAGGCTAATGCCGTCGGCCCAATATGTGGGTTTGAGCAGTACTGGCGAACACCTCACCTGAGAGTGCTTCTCTACCAGTTCATGTCTGCCCTTGCATTCAGCGCGGTCATTGAGCCACTTCTCATCTACACGGCCATTTTCCGAATGAAGAGTGTGCGTGATTCCCGCTTAGTTGTGACCGCAGTCCTCACCTCGTTTGCGATTTTCGATGTCTTTCACACCGTTGCAACTTTGACCGTGGTGGGTTTCGATACTGTCCTTCCCCGTGGAACCGACTTTTCTGGTGTGGATACGGTGGCTGCCGTTAATGTCTGGCTACCAATGGTTTGGCTTGTTACGAGAACGTATTGGTATATCTCAATTGGGTCGAAGGAGGTTAAGGATAAGACGAATTGAAATCGTTGCGGCGAGATCTAGTTCACAAGCGAGAGGGTGGGCCCTAGTTCCGGTCGGACGTATCAAATTCTCAGACTATTGGGCTTTTTACGACACATATGGAAATCTGAAAGGTCGGAATAACGAAATTAGCGATTAAAATATGCATGCATATCCTAGGTCATCCCAGGTCGACGTAAATAAATTTCCCCAGATCATAATCTGTCGTGCTGTGTTGCCTTTAGGGTAGGTTCGACTCAAGGAAATCTCACTCGTCGTAAGCACTTCATCCATAAAGAACACATAATCACACGTAAAAATAAGAAACCAGATCCGAACCATACTCCCAAGGCTGAACTAATAGCCTCTCTTGTATAACCATTTGCTACCCTGTAAACGTCCAATTATTTTTTGCGCGGCTGCTTTGTAGCTCTCCATCAACAACGTTGCCTCTCCCTTTGAGATGCATGTGATATCAAACACGAAAAAGAGCTCGACACTGCCCTTGAGCATGGTAGCTTGGAGTACCAATGGAAATGATGCGTATGTGCTTGTAATCTCTTCCTCAGTCTGGTGTGGTGTTGATTGAATGATTAAGAGACACTGGGGTTGACAGTGTTCATGGTTGTCCTGGCCCTCGTTTGAAGCATTTTGAGAACTAAAACTCTTGCGGATAGCTGGCCGTGATGCTTTGTTCTGCACCTGATGCAAGAATGTTGAGATGGGAAGCTGCTCGTTTGGATAAACTTGCATTGGAACCGTGGTAGTGACTGGGGGAGCCAGTTTATTGGACCATGGCAAATCGTGGCTGGTCACGCTGCTGGCGACGCTGAAGCAAGCGTGGTCAGTGTTGAAGAATTCACAAACAACCAAAGCCCAAGCAGTGTGGAGGATTGTGGCCCTTGTAATTGTGGGCTGCGCTGGCTGTGGAAGGTCGATTTTCATTGACACAGATCGATTGATGGTCGGTGATTTGCATGGCGCGTCTATTTCCGAAGGGCTTAAGCTATCGGAGTTGCATTCTGTCGTCAAGGCACTGTCGGAATCGAGATAAATGGAAATCTCTTCGCTGGAATTGTCGTCCTGGACAGCACCCCCACTCACGGCCAGCCTTAGTTGCGCATCATCGATGGACCCATCCTCGTCTAGTGGAAAATCGTCGATGAGAACCCAAGTATCCGGTAACACTATCTCTTCCTCCGAAAGCTTTATCGCGGCTGTCAGTCGTTCTCGGAGGCTGTTGACAAGGTCTGATGATGACACCTGTTTGGTGTTGGAAAATGCGAGGCTAACCGCAACAGCCCATTGCGCTTCCTTGTCTGCTGAGAGATTGAAGACGCGCCCTTGTACAACGATGGGATCTGTTAGGAGCATGAGCTCCAGTTTGTGGTGGGGGTCAAATGGCTGCAGATCCATGGCCAACTACGATATTGCCGACGTCTGAAAGGGTAATTGCGAAAACCGTCAAAAGAATAAATGGGAAAAGAACGCTATGAAGAAGGAAATATATCCTCTAGAACCTGGAACCATAATCGTAACCATTCCGCTCTTAATATTATCAGGCGAGATCGGCTCGTAATGCAGAAAAAAGCCTAAGCAGGGGTGCGGTTGTATTTGACGCAGGTTGTGATGAAGATTAGTTCGGGTGTCGCTGAAAGCTCAAATCAGCCTTGGCACAAGCTTTATTTCCCTAGCCACCCCATACAACCTTTTTGATCCGCCAATTTGTCACTTGGTGTTGAAACACGGGCTGCTGATTGGGGCCGGCCAGGTTGGAGAGAAAATTCGATTTGGTATTCCCATGAACTTTATTTGGCAAGGGGCCCGTGTGTGCAATTTAACTTGGCCTTCTCTGAGACTTCCATGTACCCGTTTGCGCCTAGTTTGGAATCCTAGACGAAGAAATGGGAAACAAGTCGCCAATACCCTGGCCTGGATCCGGGTAGTATGGCACCACGATCAAGGTTGGCGCCAATCTGAAACGCGTTGATCACTGGTAATTACGAGAGAGAAGGGCATGTCAGAAGCGGCGAGTCAGAGAAATCATCTGAGGGTGTTCAGAATTATTTGATGAATTGTACTTTTGGCAAAGCGTTGCTGTCAAAATTAAAATTGGTTGAAAGCAATGCATGCCAGACCTCATCTTGAGCTAATGCAACCGGACTCTACTTGTATGCAGGAGTGCGGCAACAGCAGCAACGTAAATAGGCAACGAAATGAGAGAAAGCCAAATGCCATATTATGTTTTGTCAGTGCCCTGGCTTGCGGGAGATTTCTTAGTCCGCGGATACAACTTTGTTCATTCTAGCATGGAACGAAACATTTCGCTTTCTGTTTCGGCGGCCAACGCTAAAGTCCGCCCCCCTAAACAAAGCTCGAATCACACAACGGCGCTCAGTATTCACCTGCTCCACAGTGGCCCGTGCAGCTCCTCTGGCGCCTGTGATGGTGATGAACTCTAACAATGCAACAGGGTTGAGGCGGATGGATCGGGGCGGGAGCAACGGGCGTAGGCACGGACTTTTAAGGAGACATTTGGAATTCGAGGCACGTGTGGAGTCCAACCGTGTAGCCTCGTGGATGCGAAGCAAAATGACATTGTTTCTTCGCTAACGCTGCCATGTGTTTCGCTGTCGATCCGATGTCCAGCATTCGGCTGGCTGGCCCACAAGGAGTGCTACTACCACTAGACCAGACAAGAAGAAGAAGAAGCGAAATGGGCATCTCATGATCGAACTACCGAGCCAAACATCCTTCGGCATTTTTTTTTTAAATTTGCCGCTGTGCAAATACGCTGTCCCGAATTCTTGCCCGGCACCACCCTCTCCCCCACAATCCGGCCGCTGAGTCAATTGAGGCCGCAACTTTGCATTATTTAGCATTCGCGACTAAGCGACAAGGATCCTGCTCCGTTTAATTCCAGTGGCGGAGCCAGAACCTTATGAGCCACGTGCTTGGGCCGAGCCAGGTATTGATTCAATCGCGCAAAGATTCATTCACAACCTCCTCGTCGAAGCCTCGCTGCGCAGGATAGGGACGTTACACAACTCGTCAGGTTGCTAACGAAGCCCAACCCACGAGATGCGCCACGCAGTCCCGCCAGCGCCATCGCGCCAGAGGGTGCTGGAGCGCATGAACTTGGCCTATGGCGATTGGGCACATTGTCAGCATCAACCCTGCGCGCATAACAAACGCTCAGCCTCTAATATCCACTAACAAGAGACAGTCATGCAATGCCACTTCATCGTGTTTCTTTTCTTGTTTTGATATTTTGAATTGCCTCAAAACAATCACCATCACCTTTTTGACCGCCCATCCCCATCATGAATGACACGTACTGGATAATTGCGCACATTGTGTGCATCAGCGCATTGTTTGGCTTCACGGTCGCTACACTGTTTGCCTTTGACAACCGGGCTACTGCAGTGGTGCGTACACGCTGCAAATCACCAACCTAACGCAAACCCAGCTCACAATCCTCTAGGCTGCCTTTTCTTTGCTCGTAAATTCCACGCTGCTCCTGTTGCTGCTCTCGCTGGACTCGCGCAGTGGCCTCGCCCCTGCCGAAAACCGCCGCTCGAGCAAGAAAACTGCCATCATCGCTGGCGCCTGCATCAACTTCATCCTGATGCTGGCTTCTTTTGCTCTTGCAGCGAGCACATCCCGGCGGGTCGGCGAGCATGTATCGTTAGCAATCCAATGCGGGTCTGCAATAATTGCCGGGTATGGCCATTCAAATAAACCCTTGCAGGTTGCCGAGCTAACAGTGTCAGCTGCTCAATTCTCACAACGATCGGCATAGACCTATACACGCTGTGCCAGTTCTGGTCCGACGAGAAGGAAATGTTTGGGGTAGATCATGATTTGCGGCCAGAATCATGGGAAAGGTCTAGCCTTTTCGCTGCATGAGTGTCGGCAAAATGCTAAAGAGATGGAAACAACCTCAATGACCTCACGATGTATTACGTTAGGGAATTATGATGCCTCAGGGTTAACGAATGTGAAATTATGGGACGGCCGAATTGATATTTTGTTTTTGGGAAACGATACAGCGATAGTTTATGTAGTATGAGCAACCTTGTTTTCGCAAAAGTCTAAACGCCCAGTGATGAAGCTCCTCGTTCACTAATAGATCATGCCAATCGTCCCACGGACACTGTCTTGCAGTTTGGCGGCCGAGTATCCCACACCAGCCTTGAATATCGTCTCGACATTTCGAATTGCCTTAATGTCAGTTGCTGGATTTCCATCCAAGACAATCAGATCTGCCCGCTGGCCTACTGCAATTGTCCCTCGATCATCTAGTTCAAGTGCCCTTGCTCCATTGAGCGTTGCAATCTTGATTACCTCCAGAGGAGGGATTCCAGCTTCCACGAGCAATTCTAAACTCTCGAGGTTGGTCAAACCAGGCACAGCTCCAGCCAGTGAAACAGCGTCGGAACCAAGAACGAGATTGCCGCCGGCTTTCCAGAATTTGTAATCCAATTCCATCAGCTTTTTCAGAAACCAAGTCAAATCGCCAGATCTCCCGTGGATCCTTCCAGTCTCCTCTTCCCATTGAGCTAGTCTCTGGGGCGAATAAAAGGACTTTTGGCTCTCGGAGAGCGGGGGTACAATGGTGTTAGCCATGAGACGAGCCAAGCCCCCAAGCGTTGAGTCTACAACCGCACTTTTTTTGATGATCCTGTCCATAACGTGCTGTACCTCTGGCGAATCGACTTGCAATTCGCTCATAATCGGGCCAAATAGAACATCAAAGCGACAATTACGATCTCCCTGGTTGAAATCGATGTCTGCCATCGTATACGATTGCTCGTTTGGTAGCGGCACCGCTTCTGTCCAGTTGGATTGAAACGTCTCATCATGGCCCTTTCGTAGTCTTAGGACGTCCATTGCGATGGACTGAAACCCGTGCTCAAACTCATCAATCCCCGCATCCAAAGCCTCTAGGATCGACATGGAACACAGGTGCGCGCTAATATTCTTTCCGACATTATGCGCAGCAGTCACCGCTGCCTTCATCTCTGATCGTGAAATGTCAACATATGTTTTGAAGTTATGAAACCCGCGCTCCGACCAATACTCGACTTCTCTGGCAGCGGCTTGGGAGGAATCTATCTCCGGCATGAGCTGAAAGTATTTTGGGTCGCCCTGGATAAAGGGAGCTGTGAGAAATAGATCTGGGCCAAGTAGGACATTTTTGTCTATGCCTTCCTTGAGCTTGAGGTCGTCGAACGGATGATATGTGCCAATAGTTCTGGCTGAAGTCACACCCACAGATATAAGCGTGGTATTGTAATCATTGACGGCGCCGCAAGATATGCCATTCCAGTGACTGGCGACAGAGAATGTTGATACAAATGCTCATGATGCATAACGTATCCAGGTATTATTGTTTTCTCCTCCAGAGACACGACCACCGCATCCGATTTGACCGAGCCGGAAGCGGTTATCTCAGTGATGATACCGTCGTTGATCACAATTGCCTGATTCTCTTGTGGCTCCTTTCCTGTCCCATCAATAATCCGAACGCCATCCAAAACAAGCTCAGAATTTCCGTACGATATAAATTTGTCATTGTAGTTGGCCGTCGCAGGATCAAAAGCAAATGGACTAGACTCCTCGAAATCAGCATGGGCATAGCCCGATCGCACCATGAATACGAGAAACAAGTTGAATAACATATTTGCAACTTGTGTCCATTTGGACAATAAACCCAAGTGTAACCGAACCTAGCGATGGGTCTAGGGCTTGTTTAATACCTCCGCAGTTCCGGACATTGTTTTCGGAGTCCGGTCCCGAGGTTTAGTCATAGAAACATGGCCTTGTGACGGGGCATGAGCTCGGCAAAAGTCCCGTGTGCTCCGTAGGTCCAAGCATCTGCAGATCATAAACAAATTTTATTCAGGTCCGAATTTCCGGACCTTTCAATCTCAAACAATATCAATTATGGCGAAAACCTCTTTTATGGCGAATACGAGAATCGCAAAATTTGTATTATTACTGCCCACGATGAATTGACGACGTCTATCTCTACCAAATAGGATCGGTGGATGATGCTACTAATCCAGCAGGATGATGCCAATGTTGAGCTGTCAAGAGGCAGAAATTGACACTGCATCACCGAGAATTTGAGTGTAGCCTCGCATCTGCGCTAGGACAACGTCGTCATGAGTAACCAATAAAAGGGTATGCAACCGTGCTAAACGTGCACAGCACTCGCAAAAGTTTCCAGCTCTGTCATTCGGCAATGCGTATCTTGAGGAAAAGTCGGCAAGGAATTTTCCAATCCGCTACCCAGTCTTGTCACAGCCTGCTTTCCACATTCCCCATGACTCCACACAGCGATAACTCATTGATCCGAGATGGATAGTAACCCTACCTGAACAGAAAGGCTGTCTTTGTTTGAGGGACTTCCTGAGGTTTCCACCCTGTTTTGACTTTCGGGCCCTTGTTTGAGAAGTTTGGGCACGGTGTTAGACTCTGGTGGCATTCGGGAAACATGGAATGGTCTGACGCAATTGTAAGCATGAGGTAACTAGCCATGGGGCCTTGTCACAAACCTGGCAACACCGTCAGAGTAAGGCGTGATGGAAAGACCTATGCCTTCATCATTGAGAAGTTTATCAATTGTGGAATCAGATACATTCAGTATGATCTTGACCAGGCTCACTGCAGATTCATTCACTCTCTCTGTATCGTCTGTATTCTCATGGGTCATCATCCATTCGACCAAGCGGCGAGGTAAAGATGAACAAAAACAGATCTCTTGCGTTTCTTTCCCGGCTGCAACATAGAAATCCACCGAATCGGTAGACTCTTCGATGTGCAAATCACTAGTAGTATGAACCTGAATGGAGTCATCTGTCTCTAAGGTGATCTTTGAGAAAATTCCGGATGTTTCATAGTAACGAGCTTGGCTGAGCTTTTTACTGAGCACCTGACGGCTAGCAAGCCCTTTGGCTCGGGGGCTACCGAAATGACTCCCAATACTTTCAATTAAAGTTAATAAACCTTTTCCACAGAGAAACCAAAGCGTTTGTAATACGTACCGCACAATGCCAGAGACTTGAGCTTTTGTCAAGCTTCTTCTCAATAGTTTGGGGTCAGCGCCCTTCAGGTAGCTTTCCATTTTGACATTCCAGGACAAATATCGGCCCTCCAAGTCAGCCCAAATTAAAAGTTCTTCCAATTGTCGAACCTCATAGGCATTAAAATCGAGCATCGGGACTTGACCCAAGAATTGTTCATGAAGCATTGTTTTGTCAGCGATATAGAATTCGTCATCTCCCGAACAAAAGTCGATACCGCCATGCGTATTTAGGACTGGAAATACTTTGTTTGAAAGAAGAGGCTCTGGGTCAACCAAGTCACCGTACTCTAGGATACCTGTGTTCAGTGAGAAAAATTGTTCTTTCAATTCGGTGTATGTGCAACTCTGAGACGGAGCCGTGAACTTTTCGTAGGCCGTGCCAAATTTGAGATTCTCCACTTGAAAAAAGGTGGTAAAAAGCTGTTCCTTGGTTGGGTAGTGATTAAACAGGTTAATCTTGCCCGGAATTTCGAACTCAGGGCACCATACACATTCGCTTGGCCGGTACCATACGAGTGAGCCCTGGGAGATAATGCAGATATAAGGCTTTTCATCAAAGAGCTCTCTAGATATCCATTAGTTTAGCAAGTTGATATTTAAAGAGTTGTGTACCTCATATTGGTTGGCTCGATGCGACCTGGTGCGCAGACGAGGGACGCAAGAGTTGCGTAGTAGCCGCTAAGAAGGGTATCCCAGAGGAACGAAGGCTGACTTTCAAGATTTCCCAGAAGTTTGAGAATGTCATGGTATGACTTAGCATAGCTAATATCAAGAGTCTGATTGCAAAACCTGCCCAAGTCTATGCATTCTCCTTCACTAGCTCTCCAAGATACGAGCGACGGGAAAGTTTTGAGAGCCGTATCGGTAGCTTCCGTAGGCAGCAAAAGGAAACTACTAGGCTTCACCCACCCTAACTCAGATAAGAGATAAGAGTTAGCTTCAAAGGCATCCCTAGGTTATAATAGTAAGTATCCCGTGGTTTCTTGGTCAAACCGGTTCGATGTTGATTCCATACCTGACTTTTTTATTGTTGGCATTGTGGTCCTGTGACCATTTGCAAGCTTCATGTATGCGGATATAAAGCTGAAAGACTCTGCGAGGATATTCTATTCGACCTTCTGGATTATTCTGGCGAATCGATGCGAGAATTCCAAGATAGAATTCAACGTCATCCTTTGCCCCGACGCCAAAGTCAGACACAAGGAACTTCCATTGTGCCAGCGCTTCACCCTGAGATTTTTCTTTGATGTCAAGGAACGGGAACCTTTCATCGCCAACTAGATATTGCTGTTGAATAATGACAAGTGTTGGGTCAGGAAGGTAAGTAGCCGACAATGGCAACTGCTTCCCGTTTTGGCACGCGACTGGTATGGCCTTCAAAGCCTCCGTTATATATTTGCTGCTGGAAGCCCAAGGACCATCCTTGGCCCATTCAACCCTGAGATACTCTAGGAAATCTTCAGGATCTTTTTTCGCGTAATCGATGTATTTTTGTGGCAGCGGTGGCGCATCCATGCTGGTGTTTTGATATATCATAATCTTCCCAGACGACACGTTGAGTTAAACTTTCTGCAGCTCTGATTGCCGAATCCTCGCTCAAAAAATGAGATGAATGAGGGATTTATCGTCTTGCCTGATTTTTTACTCGCTTAGAATTTGTTGGCTGCGTCAACCAACACGACCAACAATGATTTCATGCTGGATTTGGTTACCCATGGCCGGCTGTGGATCCAAATATGGTAAACGGCCCGGTTAGCCCATGACAGCAGGGTGCACAACCAATAAAACAGAACTATTTTACAACTTTTACAAAAATATATTTATAGTGCTTAATCTGTAATATAAT
Organism: Calonectria hongkongensis; assembly: GCA_017140755.1. Classification (NCBI taxonomy): domain Eukaryota; kingdom Fungi; phylum Ascomycota; class Sordariomycetes; order Hypocreales; family Nectriaceae; genus Calonectria; species Calonectria hongkongensis. Next base: position 1,001,580 of record JAACJA010000018.1, read on the forward strand.
CTAGGTTTTAACTCTTTCTAATTGATTGTAAAATAGGTTGTTTTATTCCACTCTGTATTGTTTAGAAGTAGGTTTAAATAGAAGAAGAATGCTAATGTTACGACCTGATCCACCGTATCCGGCTCTGTCTGAACTGACCACTTGGTACAGTGGCTCTTAGACGCTGTTACGTGCTGCAACAAATGTCGCAATAGTAATTATTGATCAATCTTTTGCCCCATGGTACAGCGGTCAACAGCACAGCCGTTACAGCTTCTGCCTCCGGCGGTTGCCTCCATCGCACGCCTTCATGGCGATGTACCTCTACAGCGCAAGACGTCCAAAAAAAGGTCCAGATTTTCTAAAAGATATCTCAAAAGATACGTACCTCGGTATATGCTAGCAAATAAGCTCAACCAATAGCTGGGCGAGGAGCACTTTTTGGACTAGTGGCTCAACGAGAATTTTTAGCGTAAACCTCCGTGGCCTGATTTTAATCAATGGTAAGACAAGGCTGGAGCGAGACCATTCCAGACTTCATTGTGGCTGGCTAACATTCCAATTATCATATCAATAGTTTTCTTAAGCGTATGCAGGGCAGGGGGATGCACACGAACCAGCTAATGAGATTGCCTACTCGCTTTTGAGATAAAGCATATTCTTCAGGCTAGTAGTCCCTCGTATAGCGGCCATTGAGATGAGTGACACAACCGAGTCTTTCCCCAACTTCAGTGCCTAAACCGGTAAAGACGCGGGCCGGCCCCTGTCCGTCGTTCCCGCCCGTGAATCGCAATGGAATTCAGTGGCGCCAATAGCTACTTCTGGCGTTTTTTTGAGCAGCCAACTAACTGATCGAAATGTAAACACGGATCTTCCAGTTGGTCAAATGAGCCGAGTGGCTGAGATCCCTTGTCGCTACAGAACTTCGGGTCTGGATACGGTATATATCCTTCAGCCAGATTTAAGGCATGCCCACTGAATCCCCCCTTCTTTTATCCTCCTCTTTCTTCATGAGCTGCTCAGCTGAAGGGGACCATATCCGACTCTCAGAAAATCATGAAGTCACCTGTTCTTTTGGCAGCCATTCTCGCTGCGCTTAGTCATTCAGCACCCACCGTTGACGAGACATATCCTTATCTTGGACCTGAAGTACCCATCGGCGATTGGGTAGACCCCACCATTAATGGCAATGGCGAAGGATTTCATCGTCTTGTCGAACCCCCGGCCGTAAAGCCTGCGTCTGCAAATCCCACCAACAACATCAATGTCATTTCACTGTCATATATACCTGCCCAGCAGGGAGGGGCCACTGTCGGCATGAATATCCATTACCAAACGCCTTTTGGTCTAGGTGTCCCGCCCTCTGTTCAATGGGGAATCAGTCGTTCCGCCTTGATCAATTCAGCTACCGGCTCAACTGTGACATATGACCGCACTCCTCCATGTTCTCTCGTCAATGTTACTACCCAATGCAGTCAATTCTTTCACAACATTCAGATTGAAGGCCTTCAGACTGGTACAAGGTATTTCTATCAAATCGATGCTGCTAATGGCACCACAAAGTCTCCTATTCTAAATTTTACTACCGCCCAAGCTAAAGGCAACCCATCTAAATTCAGTATTGCAATCAACAATGATATGGGGTATACTAATGCGAATGGAACTTATTACTATATCAACCAAGCCATGAATCATGATGAGGATAGCTTGGCATTTGTCTGGCATGGTGGAGATCTCAGCTATGCAGATGACTGGTACTCTGGCATCGTACGGTGTAACAACACTCAGTGGCCTGTTTGTTTTAACGGCAACTCAAGTCATCTTCCTAACAATGATACAAATCCCGATTATTTCAACACGAGTCTCCCAGCAGGCGAAATTCCAAACCAAGGTAGCCCGCGTGGTGGCGATGCAGGAGTCCTCTACGAATCTAACTGGGACCTTTGGCAACAGTGGATGAACAATATCACTATGAAAATCCCTTACATTGTTCTTCCAGGTAACCATGAAGCCACTTGCGCGGATCATGATAATCCTCCATATGTACTCTCTGCATATCTCAATGAGAATAAACCGAACACCACTCTATCCGACTCTGACCCTAACGTCAATCTGACATATTATTCATGTCCGCCTTCCCAACGAAATTTCACAGCTTTCCAGAACCGCTTCTTCATGGCTGGCGAGAAGTCTGGTGGCGTCGGCAATTTTTGGCATTCATTCGATTATGGCTTGGTACATTTTGTTTCCATTGACACAGAAACGGATTATGCTAACAGCCCCGACAAAACCTTTGTGGAGGATCTCGAGAAGGCAAAGGAGCAAGAAGATTGCGAAGGCAAGAATAAAAATTTGCCCAAGTGTAAGGGGAAGAATAACGACAAGGATGAATGCCCGAAAGGTGACCCAGACTGCTATGTTTGTAATGCGATTGACCTGGATGATGAGGCAGAGCATATGACGGAAGAGGCATATCTTTTGTCTGACAATACTCCTCTTTTGCCCAACATGACGCACATTACAGATGCTGGTCCTTTTGGATATATCAAAAACGGTTCTATCACGGATAACAAGGCATATGAGCAATACCAGTGGTTAAAAACAGACCTCAATCAGGTCGATCGGTGCAAAACACCCTGGGTTATTATCATGGGCCACCGTCCCATGTATAGCTCCAAGGGCGGAAACTATCAGCTGCACCTTCGCAAAGCCTTCGAGAAGTTGTTTTTGAAGCATAAGGTTGATCTCTACATTACTGGGTGAGCTGACATTTCAAACTTATCAAGAACGCAAGACTAACTGCATACAGCCACGTTCACTGGTATGAGCGCCTTAAGCCTATAATAAACTGTCAAGTCCACAGTCCCTCCATCATTAACAACAATACCTACAAGGTGAACCCTGGTCAATCGTTGGTTCATCTCATCAATGGAGCTGCTGGAAACATCGAAAGCCACGCTACCACCAACAAAACGACGCTGCCTAATATAACCGCCTTCCGTGATATCGACAACTTTGGGTTTTCAAAGTTGACCGTCTATAATGCAACAACCCTTTCTTGGCAATTCGTCAAAGGCGCTGATGGTCTGACGGGCGATTCGCTCACTGTACTGAAGGATCCATCTTTGACCTGCCCGGGTTACAGTTCATCCAGCTCGTCTAGCCTGTCTTCGTCATCTTGCTCTTCTGACTGCTCTGGCTCCGGCTTCCTTTCCTGGCTCTACTGCAATATATATTGCTCTAGCTTCTGGCAACCCCTTAAGAATTAAGCTTCTTGCCCATGGACTACGTTTTACCCAATAGCAGCGAGAGGATATAGCTATAGGACTTGAATCAAGGGATTACATTCAATAAATTATTTTACTCTTCAAGAAACACTGAGATTTCTCTAGATGTTGCATGAGATGTGTTTCTCCAACCCGGCCAACTATGAGATCAAATAGCATATACTTGCCACACGCACCATCTATTTACATCAGTAGTCTACGTTTTTGAAGTTGTTGATACCACCCAAAGCCTTTTTTCTATCGTACATAGCATTATAAGCGAATATTGACGCCATATGCCCTGCTTTTTGAGGTTGGCCTGATGGCTACGTGCAAATGACCTAGCAGAAATGAGACTCCACCGAGGCGTGTTCGTTGAAGGCCAGCATGTTTACGTGGATATCGTTCGCCGCATTTGGGGTTTACTACAACGACTCCGGAAAGTCGTCGTTCTTGATAGTCTGTCTCTATAACCAGGACAGGCACATATTCTTCAGTGATGTGGTTAAGCACCTTATTGACCTCTCAATTATTCTTGTTGGCAGCACAGATGACGGCGCTGTTTGAAAGGCTTCCGAGATAAAGTCAGAATAAAAAGTGTCATATTAGAAATTAAATGTATATGCTAAAGATGCGAGTACTGAATGTCGGCAAAGGATTTGAGGATCCGCTGTCCGGCTTGGCTTCCGACCGTACATCGTGAGGTGACACTTGTGGTTGTCCGATTTTCGGGACCAGCACAACTATGACAAAAGCCTAATATAGAAACAAATGCCTTAAGATCATGCACAAATGAAGGTGCTAAAATTAAAATCTGATCACAATTGAACCCTTTATCCAAACGCGAAAGGAAGAATAGAATTGGTGGTGGGCATTTTGTGTCAGTCAAGTGTTCATCTGGACCAATATAAAACACGTTCGATAGTGGCAGCTTCAGGCTGTCAAAGGCTGAAAAGTGGCTACCTGAAGATAGTCCCTTTCAACACCCTCATGCTCTACATTATTACCGTCTGTGAATTGGCCAATTCCATATCGTTTACCTTCCTTTTCAAGTGTTCCAGCGGCCTGATCTCCAGAAACTCCATCAAGATCTTCCAGGAGACCCTGTGAGTAATATATGTATGTGATCATGATCGCAGTGTTGTCAGGTGGTACTTTTAAAAAAGCAGGTTTATTCCAGACAAAGTAATATCCAATAAATAGATTAACCGCAAGAACGTAAGAAATAAGTAACGTGCATGCCGTTGCTGCCGCGAGGTCACTCTCAAATGTAGTTGACCCATAGGACGATGAAGAGAGCTGTAAGGAGCCTAAGAAAATAGTAAAAATAGTCGTCGCCAAAGAGGCAAGCATGGAGTTGCAAACGAGATAATGTCCGTTTTTCCAAGCACTAAAAATGTCCCAAAACGGAATACTGGCAGTGTAATCGACCCAAAGCACGCTAGGAGGTTGGCATCCCTGCGAAAGTGCATAGAATGGAGCTAGGGTGCGGATTTCGTTGTCCATTAGATCCACGATTGACTGATTGTTGTGGTTAGTCATGATCTAAGCAAAAGGATAAGAAGAGAAATGGTGCACAATGTTACCTGAATAAAAATACCGATGACAAGGTAAACGTCAGGTTGGATGGGAATGGGCAAGTTCCACATCTCGGTTTTAGAGTTTTTATTGAGGCTTGCCGTTATCCATCCCAACCCAAGCATCAAAAAGAATAATCCAAGAAGCCAAGCACTGAATATCCATGGTCTAAAGGGGAAGAACTTGCCAGGCGGGGCAATGAGGTCCTTGACTTTCAAACCAATAGAGTTCTTGAGCTTTGAAACAATGTGATGTCGATGTACACGGCTCCTAGTTTTATATAGCCAGCGGAAAACACAAGATAAGGTGGGATTGTGACTTTCATTATGTTCTGCATGTTTAAGAGTGAACTCATCGTTGTTTTTCTTGTCAAGACTGAGTTCTATATCCGAAAAGTAATTCTGTCTCGTTTGATAAGACTCGTCTTTAAAGCTTCTTGGGAATTTGAACCCGGTACCCGTCATCCTTTTGATTAGGCGCCTTAAGCCGACAATGCCTCTGATTTCGTACCGAGGTGTTTTCTGGTATCGCAGCAGATAGTGAAGAATGAAACCACAAATGCCACTTGCAGTTAATACGCCAGTCAGGCTATTGGTCCAATGAGAGTCGACAAGAGCAACCTGCCAAGAGTAACTGGTTGACCAGGATGTTACCGCTCCGCTGTATACTTCCCAAGAAAACACATAATTTGCAACTATTGGTGTTATAATTGTGGCTAGAACCATCCCCAGGCTAGAGATCATGACAGACCAATGACCGTATTTCCAAGCTTGAATAATACTCAAGGGTGCCCAAAACGTATGGTAGTTGAGAAGAAGGGTTTGGGCCGCGGTTGGCTTTGGTGGAGCCTGGGCTGCAGGATCTAGTGAAGGGACCAGCAATCGATGATAGGGATCAAGACGCTTAACCTCGTCATCAAGAGATTTCCACATTCGACCGTATAAAACTGCCACGAGCATAGGAAGAAACGTAAACGTCCAGTACACGCCGCGACCAACTCGTGTGGTTGTATTCTTTTGATTGAACACCCCCTCGCTGCCAGAATCATAATAGTGTGACAGGATACCCTGTGGGGTTCGTTCGTATGCTGGAGCCCTAATGAATGTTGATTCGAATGGAATACCTGTCCATGTGCCACTCGAGGTTGGCCCACCAGACCAGTCTGTATAGTTAGTGTTGTAAAAAAAAATGCAATCGGTTTAGTGGAAATACTACTTACGCTCAAAGAGCGGATCTGGTAGAGAGCTTCTCCATTGAAGGAAGTTGACCAAGCCAATGAGACAAATTGTGGTGGCGTGAATAAAACAGAAATAAGTGTCAGTAAACGCCCAAGAGCCCCTCCAAGCAGTTGAATAGTAATTGGATCTACGGTTCAGTGTATTTGTTAATGGTCTGAAGAGACAAAGCGCCAAAGACTGGACGTACGAAGTCAGGTCAATAATAAAAGAGGCAATCTTTTGACTGATAGAAGTCCAACAATCGCTTAAACCCTTCATCGGTGGAGCATCCTGGATCGATCTGATTAGACTTCGCAATGGTTTGACGATGAAAGATTTTAGGCTAACAAGACAAGGTTTTATGGGCTCGGTGATAAAATTCCAAAATCTTCTCCAAGGAATTGAAGGAATCTTTTTCGGTCTCCATGTGATTGAATCTGTCAAAGGTTTGAAGGGGCAAACTGCGAAAGGTATAAGACAGAGATATGGTGCCACTAAAAGAGAGGTTACAAGAATTAAAACGCATTTCTCATAGAAGAATGGGCCATGCAACAAAATCCCGCGGGGTGGTGTGAATAGGTCCTGAAGGAGCGGATGAGAGAAGTTGGTGAACTTGGGCTGAGAGGAATCGGAAAGCCCACTCCCACTGGAATAGGTGAGCTGCATATTCTTATGTATCCTCCAGAAATACTCACTTGCCACCAATTATCTCCGATACGAGATCCGGAACGAGATATCCTACTTTTCCGTTGTCATAAGGCGCCCTCAATAATAGAGATGTATCATAGTTGAAAGGCCCGGTAGAAAAGTTCATACATGCTGTTTTAGTAGGTGTAAATAGCAAGCAACCACCATCCATAAACAAGAACTTTGAATTCAAGAGCAGGCAGCTGCTTTCCGTAGTTGGAAAATTTGGGAAAAAGTCTGGATCGTTATGAGCTCTCCTCCAGATCGCGCTAAAGCGGCCAAATCAGTCAGCAAACCTTGGCCACGAATGGAAAACCAGTCAGTAGTATACCTCGGAAGACTCAAGACCCACGCATCTGCGATGGCTGTGATTTCATTTTGGCCACCGAGCAAATGAATGTTGTGCGAAGTCTTATCCTGAGAAGACCCTACTGCTGCACAGGATGACATTCTGCGTGAGGGAAAGCTGTCAGAATTGTTCCAGGCGTCTCCGTCAGCTTGATGAACAGGCTCAATGTGATTTCCGAGCGAGTTAGTGACAGGCTGAGACATCCATTCCTGAGATTCAATATCGAATATGTGTATCGACGACATATTGGCCTGTTCAGCGTCAATGGACAGTTTCCGTCATAGGCCCTGCAAAAATTGTTACCAGCGTAAGCATTCCGTTGCTTTCAACATAACCTCCTAAGGCAACCAGTGCGCCGCTACGCGTCGCCGTGTTCAAATACACGAGGCTCTGATTGATGATGGGGACGAAATCTGGGACAGGGATGGTCGACAGGGTCTCGTTTTGCATGTCGAATATTGTGAGCTGATGTAGGTAAGGCCAAGTAGTGTCGCTCCCAGCCTGGGTCAGCCCTCCCAAGTAGTATCCTTTTTGAAGGTCGGGAACATTGCAGCCAGCACCATTAATCGGGCGATCATTGATTGTACTGTGGTTCACGGCTAGCCGTGTCCACTTGAGGCCATCATCGTTTGTCTCAAACCGCCAGATATCATTCTGTAATATCTGATCATGGAGTGATTTCCCGCCAAATAGCCATGCGCGATCAATGAGATTTGACCACATAAAGCCATTTGAAACCAGGGGTACATTTGGTGGCCGTGGGGATGCTATTAGATTGGGCCCAGGCGGGCTCGAGAATGGTACGGACAAATTTGCCCACAGGGTTTGAGGTTCTGTTCGCCAGGTGAGTTCATATTTACTATTGATCAATGAAATCATTACCTTCGTCTATTACGGCGGCATTCTCATCTACGTATCGTCCCCCATCAATCCACAACGTATCCATTAGGCGAAAACCTGTGCGTAGAGTCGAATCAGCCTGGGCACTATGAGTGATTAAATGCATACTTACTCTGGGAACCCACTCTCCGTCCCCCAGAGTTGGCGTTTGGATTCATTATTGATTGCATATTGTTGTTTATTGCTTGCAAAAAAGTCTTGCAAAATGATGAGTGTGTGATCCGGTGAAGACTCTATAGGGAGTAGTCTGGGTCATACGCAAAAGACATCACCAATTGTTAGCCAAAAATGTGCAAGAAAACGCGTCATCTACGGGGCGCATGTTCTCTAACACCTGCCAAAAAAACCTGCTTGTTATTTAAGCAGGCACCTGTCGCCCAAAATGGAACAAAGTGCATTGGTGAGTGTCTTGCGCAACGACAATTGGTCATTCTTCGCCGCCAAACTAAGGCTGTGCATTTGTATTTTGCAATTTGCCAAGCCTAGATACCTTGGATGACAGCTTATCATCGGCAAAACGGCACGCACAGCCTTAGAGAAAGTCCATGGCTGCAAGCATCATTCGTCAGTCCTTAAATGAGGCTGAAGGGGTTGACTTTGTCCATCCACTAAAATCACCAGGCAGTCTTATCGATATCGCAGTGGCGCACGCTAACATTTGTGAACTCTTTGATCCATCACATGTTGAGAACAGGCTTAAGGAAAGGCTTCTTTTGTGTTGCTTGCTTGAATTTTCTCGGAGTTGCTTCATTGTCACAAAATAGACAGAAAACTGTCAGTTATTCAACAAAATATTGTGCATGCTAAAGGAATCCTCAAAATATCTCAATTCAAGCATGCTTCCAACTGCTAAATCCGCCGCATCTTTACTTGGGTCAGTCCCGAGCCAGAATCATTTCTCGTTGAGCTCACAGCGATCTCAAACTTGGTGTCCGCCCCTGCCGCAGCCGCAATGTCGACTGTCCTGGTTCTGCTCTCCGTATTCCACGTCGTTGTGCCGACCTTCCTAATACTCCACTCAATGCCTGGTTCGGCATCCAAGGCAACGCGCATTTTCTGGCCAGCCTTGATTGGGAACACATTAGTGCTTCCCTTCCATGCATTAATGGCCACAGTCTTGGTATAGAGATTTCCAACCTGCGCAACGTTGACAACAGCATGGACCCTCTCCGGGGGACCTGGCAGTGAAAAGACAATCTTCTGCCCATTGGGATACTTGATCGTCTTATCTTTGCAAGCCAGGATGAAACGGTGGAACACAGCAGGGGTGATCTTCGTATCAGTGGACAACGATGCACGCTCCTGGTCGTAGGTAGCCTTGTTAGCGTGCGACTTCATCCAGTTGTGCACTTCCAGAGGGCTCCAGCCAATGACGCTGTTGGCAAAGTGAAAAAAGAGAGCAGCAGCATCACTGTTCTGGTAGAATGGAATGCCGTGCTGATACTCCTCTGGGTACAAGCCTCGAGTCAGAATCGAACTCGATGCAGGATACTCGAAGCCGTCGAAAAATCGAGCCACGCCGCGGCGCCACCACTCGTTACCATCGGTCCAAGTCGTAACAGTGGGACGGTGATATTGTTCAACACATTGGTACATGCCCTTGATGATATCCTTCTGAATAACGACAAGCGGGTAATCGATATGAGCAGGAGGAAAGTCGACAAAGATGTAACAAGGAGTTTTGGTGCCGGAATTGTCGTCGTCAACCTGTACAAGGTCGCCAAGTACTCCTGACACAAAGCCGATATTGATAGTCAGAGGACCGGTGTATGTACCAAAACGGCTGAGCCCCTTCTTGATTGCATCGGCTGCACCATTGACAATCTCGTTATAACGTGGTTGCTGCTGCCATGCGCCAGGAACCTGGTAAAGTCGAGCTGTGATGCTTCCTTGGGTGAAGGTCTTGGTCTGGGCATTGCTGCAGGTGCTGCCTGCAAGGTCTTGGGCGCTGTCGGGGAGGGGTCCTTTCCAAAGAGGACAGGCGAATGCCTGGTAGTCCCATCAGTCAGCAGAATTCAATCGAAGTCAAGCAAGACACTGACGGTAACGCTCGTCGTCAGGGACGCAAGAGTGGCCAGCTTGCTGTAGAGCATTTTTGCCTGTGTGAGCCGTTTCAGGCAACGAAGGTAGAAGAATCGGATGCAAGAAAAACGGTTTGCTTTGAGATTCAGAAATTAGGGAAGATAAAGTCTCTTTAGCTCAGCTCTGGGCATCAGATATTTATTTAACCTGGCACAGACAGCCTAAAAGAAAACCTGGCGTCGATCAGAAACAGCCACAGAACCCTTCAACCTTAGGGAGCACAACCTCGACCCCTTCAGTGGCTCGGCAGTTTCCAGCTAACTTGTAGACAAAAATATGCTTGTTTTGTGGAACAACACCGCCTCGCAAGTTCATTGGTCAAAGGAAATAGCGTGGCGCGGTAGATTCAACTACCGTGGTCTTGGCTCACCCTGGTTGGACGCCATCACCAGCTCAGCCCCCTTGCCTGGCTTGGGGCTGAAATTTAGGGGGTATTGAGCAGCAAATGGTGGGAATCGAAATGCAGCTGAATCCAGGCAGCAAAAAGAGGGCATCGTATTTTAGACTCAGGAATCTAATAATGGAAATTCCTATTATATCATATCGCCTGAGCTTCTTAGCAATTGACACCACATTCATGGCTGACGGCAGATGACCGCTGTGGTCATCCACAAGGAGCGCATCAATAGAGGGCTGAGTAAATTGATACGGCCATTTTATCAATGAATTCTAAAACAAGCAAAATGGCCCAAGCTCAAACACCCCAATTGAGGCATTAGATAAACGGCTATCCGAAACTATCAATATCGCCCGCTAGGTCCACTCGATAGCCTCGGAAATTTCCATTCAAAAGTTTATCCAATAATCTAGAAAATTCCTTACCTATGCAATGCCACTTAAAGGGCCTGTTCAATTAGAAGGACCATCCGAGAACCCAGAAAATTCTTCGCCGAGGAAATCTCGCCTCTGTTTCGACAATGTCAATTGGATAATTAGTTGATTTTACCTCTAGGTTCATTTCTAGCCCATAACTTACGTCATTAAAACTTTCATTATTTTATCTAGAGCAAATCGAATCATGTAAATGATTCATTCTATAAATACTATTGTACACGTATACTAAATTCCCCACCACCAAAACGGTTCCTTGTCGCGTGTCGGCGCAGGGCCTCGATTGTATCTGGACTCTATTAGTAAATTGCCGAAGTATATCGTTTTCAAATTTTCATCTGATTCTGCCTTGTTTACTCGGTTAGTTGCCTTTTGGGCTGCCTTACTGCCTAGCTACTAGGTTGTCTTATTTCAGTTTGACGAATCAGCTGGTCCGGAGCCGTTGCATGCATGCATCATAAGATGGCCGCCGACTGCTTCTGCTCTGTAGCCGAGTTTTTGCTATCGTTTAAATTGAAAACATATTGTTCGGTATCATGGCGGAAGTCGTTGGGTTTATCGCCGCGGTCCCGGCTTTTATTCAACTCACAAAGTATTGCGGTAAATTAGCTTGTGAATTATACAATTATTCTGAAGAGAAACAGCAAAATTCGAAATCGAAAATTATGGAAACCAAGCAAAATGCTCTTCGAGTACAATCAGAACCAGCCATGCGAATTTAGAGCGATATCATCAAAGGTGTCCAGGATCGATGGTCTTATCTGAACTGAGTAAAGAGGGCACCCTCACAGCTACTATAGCAATGTCGAAAAATACCTCTAACAGACTTAAATCGGTAATCGGCGATTTGATTAACCAGAACAACACACATTATGCGGCAGTAAAACATATAAAATGGCGGCTACGAAAGAAAGGTGTACTTGAAATCCTCCTACAATTGGACAGAGTCCAAAGCAACATGCAACTCATTATCAACATGCTGAGTGTCGAGGCTTGGGAATTAGAAATTAGGAGGCTTACTACGATGACTGAAATAATGGTTAACAAAAGGATGGGCAAGGGGATCAAGAAACACATGTGCGTTCCAAGGTCGACACCGACTAATATTGTAAGATGAGTTCAGTATGATACTAATCAATAAATTTCAGACAAGAGCAAGGGAAAGTTATAAAGGATCAACTGGATATTATTTCCCGAATGGAGGAACAAGCAAGGCGGTATGTTATTGATCAAGAAGAAATTTTCCACGGCCAAAGGGCTCTCCATAAAATAGGAAATTTGATTATCACGACTGGGACGGCTTCCTTACGTGCCAGGCGAGATTCTCGCCGAAGAAACCTCAGTATGTCCACGATTTCGAGCTCTAGCAGCTCATCAACTTCATTTTGCAGAGTTCCTAGAACTCCGCGCCATCCAGGTGGTCCTAGTGGGCCTGGAGGGGCAATACCAACAATTGAGGTAAGTTTTGATGTCCCTTTTCGCTTGAATTCAGAGTCTCATTTCACAGTCATCTGCAACGTCCTCGACTGATTTGTTGGATCTCTTTGCACATCCGGCACCGGACGATAATAAAACACATCGTGAAGATTCACCCATAGTATATCAGTCAAAGAAATTTAAAAGTTCCAGAAAGGATTCAAATCATCAAAAATCAAAGTCTCTTTCACAATTCGCTGATGAGATGACAGTGGATAGCTCCTTATCCTCAAATGAGTTTCTGGACCCCGGTAACAGCACCCACAGGGCCTCAGAGATGGCCACGAGAAAGGCTACGCAGAATGAATGGGCACAGAAATGGTTCACCAAATCACAAAAAGATCTGGAACAAGAAACAGTGCAGGAGGGACAGGTGGGCCTAGGGAAACAAGAGCGTGAAAGACTGCGGGAAGAACGAGAGGAGGAACAACGAGAGGACCAGGAACGAGAACGCCAGGAACGAGAGCGTCAAGAACGACAGCGCCAGGAACGAGAGGACCAGGAACGAGAGGACCAGGAACGAGAGTGGGGAATACAGTGGGGAAAGAAACGGGAAGAACGAGACCGTGAGCTGGTCTATGCATATAAAAGCAGTTGAGAAAGGAGTCAAAAATGTTAAATGATGTTTTTTGTCTTGGGAGACCCAACCGTGCTCCTAGGTAGAGTGGGGTTGTCCGTTTGGGTGGGGCTTGATGTGCCGCAGCCTAGTTCACATCTCAATGGCTTAGGTCTTGATGGGACACCAGAGCCATGTTATCTAGGCGTGACGAGTAACTGGCGTACTGTATCTGAAGTCATAAATCCACTAAACAGCTCTTGTTATCAATATCTATTATGCGTAATAAGAAGGGGCTGCAGAGTCTCATAAGTGTCTAGATCCTTGTTCGATACATGGTTGCAATAGTAGAGTACAAAACAGAGAATTGCATTGACGCATTCCTGGTTAGGAATTAGCGAGATATTTTAGGCCTCAACCATATTAGGAATAGATATGCCGAGCTTGAATATAGAAAATCCTGAAAAAGAAAATCCCAGCCATGGCCCAGAACGGGGCATGGGTCCCGGATTAGGAACTCTCATAAGGCTTTGTGGTCCCAACAGCAGGCCAGCCAGTCAGTTCGCTCAGCTATAGAAATGCAAATAGGTTTCAGTACATTTGAGTTACGTCTCAACGTATAATGGGAAAAGCTTAGTTAGGGTCCCATCCCAGCTAGGTCTTCAAAATATTTATCATTTCAGTCCCTTCATCAAGCCACCCTCCTTCAACTCAAGGCAAATCATCATTGTGAGGATAGTATTGTGGGTAGATAGGCAGCGGCCATTCTGGTGACTTCCATTCACACTTAAACACATGAGTACCTGAACCGACCTTGATTATTTCATTCTTCTCATCATCGTTAGAAGGTAGTCTAATTTCGGCTTCGCTATTTGGCGGCACCTGAACAGTCACAGACAGTTGTGTTCCTTCAATGGCCCACTTCACAGAGATTAAGCCATAAGGGCTCAAAAATTGAGCGCTTGCGTGCACCAAATCGCCCCCAGGAATTGGAGCCACGAGGAACTTGCGCCATCCGGGAGTTAGTGGTGCTAGACCTGCAATATTTCGGTGCATCCAGTCTGCCACCGCTCCGAGAGCATAATGATTAAAACTTGTCATCTCTCCCGGGTTTATACTGCCGTCGGGGAGCTTGCTATCCCAACGCTCCCACATGGTCGTCGCACCCATGGACACCTGGTACAACCAGCTGGGCGGTTTTCGATGATAGAGCATTCGGTAAAAGAGTTGAGCTTCTCCAACTCTAGACAAAGCATGTCCAATTATGGGTGTACCGGCAAACCCGGTTGCAATCTTGAACCTCGAATTGCGCAGGATGAGATGCTTGAGTCGTGCTGCAGCAGTTTGAGTCTGACTCTCCTTCTCAAAAAGTTGGAAGTGGATGGCCAGTGCAAGAGCAGTTTGGCTGTCACCAACAACACGGCCTTCAGGTGAAATATATCGCTTTTGAAATGCAGCCCGGACGCGGGAAAACGAGGCAGCATAGGACTCTGCAAGATCTTTGAATCCCAGTACAAGGCATATTTCGCTCATCAGCTGAGTAATATGCACCAAATAGGCATTTGCCACAATTTGAGGGTCAGTAATGGAATTACCAGGATCGTCTGGAGGGGCAAGAGGGTCGAGCCAATCTCCAAATTGATACGAGTCCTCTTGCCAGAGGCCCGTAGACTGGTCGCGTGGAATACCCTCATCCATCCACTTCTGCATGCTTTGGAATTGCTCGTTGAGGATCCCGCCGTCAGCGTAGGATGTGTAAAGAGCCCAAGGTAATCCAACCAAGGCATCGCCCCAGATTGCTGTCGGATACCTGGGATCATCGAGAAAAACATTGGGGCAGAAAAATGGAGGGACACTGCCATGGTCTACCATTTGTTCTGCGGCAAGATCTTTTAGCCAGCTTTGTAGCATGCCGGAAGTGTCATAAAGATAGTTTGCCGTTGGGCTGAATACATGGATGTCGCCTGTCCAGCCAAGACGCTCGTCGCGCTGAGGACAATCTGTGGGGATGCTGAAGAAATTCCCTCTCATTCCCCACCGAATATTCTCTGTTCCATATCAGCATAGTTTCAATAATTTAATGGAATAGCCTTCCGTCCAAGCGGCGATGACTTACTGTGTAACTGGTTCAGTAAAGGATTGGAGCATTCGAACCAACCTATTTGCTCCATATCTGTGTGGGCAACAACAGCTGTGATAGATGCGAGGTCTAAATCGCTCGCCTGTGCAACATATCCATCTATTTGCACGTAGCGGAAGCCGTGAAAGGTAAATTTCGGCTCCCAAATTTGATCTTCCCCCGAGAGAAAGATTGTGTCGGTAGCCTTGCAGTCGCGTAGTGGACGAGTGGCTACCTCTCCATTTTCAAGCTCCTCGGTGAATTGAAGCTTTACTTCTTGACCTTTGGGGCCTTTCAGTTGGATCCTCGCCCATCCCACAATGTTTTGTCCAAAGTCAACTACAATCTTGCCTTTAGGTGTGGTCAGAGCAGACTTCGCAGGCAATGTTTCGATGACTCGCACAGGAGGTCCATCAGGAGTAACCAGAGCGTGGTTCGGTAGACTTTCCGACTTGACTTTGGCCCAAGAATCGTCATTGAACCCGGGTGTTTTCCAACCCTTTGGCTCCAGCGAAAGATCGGAGACTTCGCCGTCGTAGATTTCTGAGGTAATGATGCTTCCAGTGCTGGATTTCCATTCCGAGTCCGAATTTATCACAACCTTTGAGCCATCAACCATCTCGATTACTAGCATCGCCATGAGTCCGATTTGGTCACCCCAGATATTCCTGACTCCTCCGAGGAACCCCAGACGACCACAGAACCATCCCTCACCAACCTCGGCAGTGAGTGCATTTTGACCGCTCTGTAATACATGAGTGACGTCAAAGGTTTGATAAGAGAGACGATGCTTGTAAGAAGTCCAGCCAGGCTCTAAAACGTGGTCTCCAATGCGGCAACCGTTTATATGAGCCTCATATACTCCATGGGCTGTGATGTATAATCTAGCCTTTCTAGGGCTCTGACTCAAGGAAAAGGATTTTCGAAACAGTACTGGCTGCCTGGGAAGCGAGATGTCTACCGGTTGTGCGCTTGTGATAAGAGAACACGTCCAGTCGCTGCGTTCTAACAGACCTGCTTCGACTGCGACCACATCTGACCATGCAGAAAATCTGTCATGGGATGCGCAACCCGCGACTCGCACACGGACGAGCGCTGATGACCCGGATTCCAGTGGTTCACCTGGCCAAGGGACAAGAACGGATTCGCTGGATTGAACAGAAAAGACTTCAGGTGATGAAGCCCCTGGACGATTGATCTCAATTTGATAAGATTGTTGTGTCCAGTCTGTGACACTGTCACCAGAGAATCTCCAGGATACTCGGGGTTTGCCCTCGCCGATACCTAATGCATCGCGGTGGTGCTCAAATTGCAATCTGTCGATGCGAACAGTCATCTTGAGTATAGGGTAGGTCGTTCAATAAAATTGTTGTGAGGGGAAATATCAATGCGGAGTCATTAGTTTGTGATACAATTGCATTGAATAAAAGAATATGTGTGCCTTGATAATGTCGAGAATCAGATATTGCGGAGCGGGAATGAGGTGGGTTGAAACCCAGACAAAAAACAAATTGATACGATAGCAGAACTATGAGTTGGTGTCTGCTTATTCTCGAAGAAGGCTAGAAATATGAAAACACCTTGCTCGGGAAGAAGATGCCCCGAGCATACCTGATATTCCTCATCGGACTCCAGAGTGGAGACAAAGTAAGAGCGATTACATTCAAGACCTCCTCTGATGCGTCTTTGTGGGAAAATGAAGGCGATGATGGGAGTGCTCGATACGAACCGAGATACTCCACCAGGTGGTTAGTGTGCTTGGGTCTCCACATTGATTTTAGTTTTGGGCTTAGCTCATTGCCATGACGCGTAGCGATTGGATGCTCCCCGCACTAACGGACTCTCGGATGAGCCGAGAAATTTGGGGCCATGAAGGGGTTCATCGGGGGAGGGCCGAGCAAGACTCTTGATTCGCCCTGCTGGGTCCGCTCACATGAAGCGACCAGGACTTTGGTTTTCAACATGGCCTTCGGGGCCTTCCCGATCACTGCTGTCTGCAACCTTTTCCCTACCTATCCAATATTGACCTTTTCAGCGGTGTGCTGCAGCTAGAAGAAAAAAGATTTGACCATGAATAATGGCCATTTATCCGGGCTGCCAGGACAGGGGCTACGCACCGCCATCGCGTGTCGTGCGTGTCGCGAGCGGAAGACCCGCTGTAGCGGACACCAACCAGCTTGTTCGTATTGCGTGAAAGCCAATGTGCGATGTGAGTACGCAGCAAATCTGGTTACTCAACCTCCTTCAAATGCGTAAGTAACTTTGCATCCCGTTTTTTATTCCGATTCATCAAGCATAATGTCTGGAAGGAAGCTACTTTGCGATGCTGGACAAGAGGCACTCCATAGGCCCAGTAAAATTTACACATAGCATGTGCTAACATGCCCTCACATTTAGGGCGCCATCCTTTGATGAATGGGGTGAAAAAATCTTGAATGCCATCGGCACTCTGGGGAATCAACTCGATTCGCAAGTTCATCGGCGTGGCGTCAATGCAACAAACCTGAATAATGGTAGCTCGAGGGATTTCGTATCCGACGAGAATCGCGGTGAGACGCCAAAACCCTCAGAAAAAGAGAAGCCAAACTGTATTCCTATAGAAGGACCAAGCGCTGTCACGAGCGTCCCATCAATTCTTGCGTGGAATGTTTTTTCTACTCACAGTGATGCGCTAGCGCATTTTTCTCGGTTGCTTTCTGAAAATGCAGGACAGCCATCTGCATCTAAAACCTCGGGGAAAGAGAGCGCTAGCTGTGCTACACCAGACTTGCATGCATTGGCGAGCATATTTGAAGCTCAGTTCCTTCCTGCCTTGTCGATTTTGGATATGGTAGAAGTCCGTCGTTACATCACCAATATGGATGAATTCGGGGACTTGTGGAATACAGAGTCGTGCCTAGTTTTATTGGTGGCTGCTTTGGCAAGCATGTACTCACCTGGTCACCATTCTCCATTGATGGGACATTGGGATTATTTGCAACCTAGGAATGGAGCCATTGTGTCTCCTAGCATCACACCTGGTGCGCTTAGGTACTGGAACATGGCTAAAAAGCGTCTGGCTTGGGCCCTAGAGGATTCTGGACTATTGGCAGCGCAGTGTCAATTTTTGGCAGGGCAAGTAAAGGGATTTCTAGCTGTGTTTGATCAATATAGCAGCTGCTAACACAAACGTACAGAATTTGGCATTTATATGCCTCAGAGCCTTTGGCAGCCTGGAAAATGTTTAATGGATCGGTATTAGCTCTCGATAGTGTCGCTCCTCGATATGAATCAAGAATGGCAAGCACGCAACACAGAAGTGAAGAAGCACTAAAGGAGAATACTCGCTGGGTTTGCATAGATTTGATATGGTAAGACCCACTGCAACTTTGACGACACCTTTTCGTGCTGGATGAGAGCTAAGGAAAGGAAAACTTCATTTTAGCCGACTACGTTGCGAGGAGACGTTCTCCATTGCCCCTTCCACTCACAAACTGTCTGATAGAAATATCGAAGCACAGTCTTTGGCGCATAGTGGAGATGTATCGCTGCTGCAAATTCGCCAAAACACCATCGCCGAATTTAGAGCATTGCATGCGGGTATGTCCGTCGACGAGATCGGCGCTCTGCATAGCAGAATACAAGCAGTAGAACAGGAACTGAATAGTTGGTATGCCAGACTGCCGATACATATGAAATTTCTGGAAAACAGTGATTCAGACACTCAAAGCACTGGAATAACTCATTACCGAAACTTGCTTCAGTATCGCTACTTTGAAACAAAGGAACTGATTTGCCGCTCATCACTGTACTTGCTACTACATGCACGATGTCTTCAACAGCAGACAAGTGGACATGACACTGGCTCGCTCCAGGAAGTGTTATCAAAATATTACGCGGGTGAACTCAGGAACAGAGTGCTACAACACCGTGATTTGGTGCTTCACCGTTTGACCATGTATCTCAATCCTCATCTCGAACAACCGGCAATAGACGCAGTGTGGCTGAAGACACAAACTTGCTTCACTCTCGCGTTATTGCTACTGGCCACGGACTATTGCATTGACAGGGGTATATTGGAAGATGTACATGAATTACATGGAAATTCATTGTCTGTATTGGATGCTGTTGAAGACTTCCTGCAGCGTAATTCTGAAATTGGTAGGGGGGAAATATATGCTGGGCTTTTACATGAGTTGCGTAACAATAAATGAGAAATTTTAACTGGAAAATATGGTTGGTATCTAATTATTAATTCTCTATTATGACTTCATATTTATATAGCTGCTATTTCAAGCTCCGAAATCTGGTTGTAGGCTATAGAGTATTTCTAAATTCGTTGAACAGTCCTTTGACTCGGCTGACCAGTACTTCAAACCTTTTACCAACGCGCGCGCCCCATCTCGACGAGTCTCATCGTCTGGAACGCACAGTCCCTCAAGACCAGACCGATTCTGGCATTGGAGTCTTTTTGCAGCAATGAGAATCAGTGCACTTCTCACAGCCTTTCTTAGCCCGAGCCATGTATTGTGATGCCTGTGAGTTGTCACTGTGGTTTTTAAGAAGATGACGTCCAGACGTAAACATTCGTTAGTCAGCGTGACTAAGTCATTGACTAATGCACGAGACCATCCTGAGACATCGTTGTGAACCAGGATATATAAGGCTGGTAGACATATGTCATGCTTAACGCTGTAGAAGCGCCACCGGAGATGATGTCGAAGCTCGTCTTCACAGGGGCCGAGATCCTCCAACGGAAAGCTCATTACGGGAGGCAAGGACTCGTAGTATGATGATGATTGGTATCGGAATTCTTTCAGTGCGTCAATGAGACTATGGAAGAAAGTTTCTGGAGAGCCGCTAGGCGAGCGATATGCTTCCCTCCTCTTGTCCTGGAAGTAGTTGTCGATGCGCATTTCGAGCTTCCGAAGCATGATTTCTGTCAGGAAGAAATACCACGACTGATCTTCATAGGCTTCGTGGGGATTTGGCTGCGATCTGATACTCCCGGGGCTAGCGCTAGAGCCTCCGGTCGGTGATGCCATATTTATATCGGACGCGTAACCATTTGGTGGCGTGGGCAAGGAAGTTGAGTACGCGATGCGATTTAACCCAGAAGTCTCCATCCCAAACTCGCAGGCCACCTCACTTCAGAAATTGGGTTAGTCATTTCGTAAATGTTAATCAGAATCAAGGACAGTTACCGCTCAGCTTTGAAGCAACTCCAAAAAAGTCGTTGTTCGGCACTGTGAGAATGCTGAACAGGTTTGCCTCTGCCCTCTCGTGCTATTCTCTTGGAGATGTAGGTGCGACACGCTATAGATGCGATATTCATCAAGCGCCAGCCTGCAACTGTTTTCTGTCGGTACATGAAGAACGTGCCAGCCATGAATATGCATTGGGCTGCGGTTAATGTAGTTCTCGTGCATAGAGCACCGAGGCGCTTTTGGCCCGCGATAAAGTAATCTCGCGCCATAGAGTATCTTTCGGCAGATGGTTTCCTGTGGTCGTATTGGTCCAAGTCTGAAATATCCCAAGGTGAAGATATTGCACCCAGTGCGCACGCCAATAACTGTTGCGTTCCCATGGTAAGCATTTGATCGAGGCCAATTGGCAAGATGACTCACAACTTGACATGTATCTTCGTCCCACCCCAGTCCATTCTCTATAATATTGGCTGCTTTCGCGCGTAGCCCGCTCGGCTTTAATATTGGAAACTTGGTATGCACATTTCTTAAAAAGCTCTCGATGAGATCTGGGACTATGGTACCGTCGTCTAGGCCATTACGGCCACTCGTCGGGATAAATAACCTCCGCTTCTTTGGGGTGGAGTGGGGATGGGGATGGGTTTGGCTGTTAAAATCTTCATCGGAATCGGATTCAGAGTCATCAAAGATCACATCTAAACCGCTGTTGAGACTTCCTCTGTAGTCTAATATCGGCCACTGGAGAGTTTCTTCAACAGTGTATGTCCACCATGTACCAAAAGGCGGGTTTTCAGGTCGAGATAAATCTCTTCTGAGTGTCAGAGACTCCATGACATCTGCGTGAGTCTGGTGGTACTGGTCACCGAATATAGGGGTGCTTGTATTTGGGGAGGTGGCATTTGATTGGTTGTGCGCCTTGGTGTTGCCATGCATAGCGGGTGCAAGAAGCGATCTCATTGCCGCAATGTCCGCACTGGCATGGCTGTCACGACGCATGGAACGGTTAATACCCACATGTTGTTCTAGATCGGATAGTCTCATCAAAATAGAACCAATTTGATCATGAGCAGCATCTGAAGACGTGTATGACGACTGTTCTGTTGGCTCCACTGTACCACCATGTCGGGTTCTGCATTGTGATGTCAATACAGGCTCTGAGACATTGTGGGAGATCTACCTCGGCCATGCATACCCTAGATAAGATGAGGAATGGATTGGCGGGCTGCCGGAGGTTCCAAACCGCTGGCCTGGACTTCCGGTGCCAGTCATGATGCGAACTCTCGGCCCTGCTGGGATAATTGAGGGGCCCACTGATGGGAGATGGAGCCTATCAGATGAACAGTGTTGATGATTTAGCGGGTCAATCGAGAGTTGGCAATGGTTATCGTCAATAATGTATCAAGCAGTTCGACCTAACTCAAGGATAAATTACCGGTCTCTGTGGCAGAGAATCGCAGCAAGCATGCTCCACCGCTAGCATCGGGGGCTTCCCCCGACGCGCCTGTTGTTCCCCTCACCCTAGTACTTTCTGGGTCTCGGGAGGGCCGACGACACGCCATCTCCACCCCGCAAATTGGTTACCCCAGGTCAACACAACGACGGTGTGGGGAGGTCAATGCAGAGCATGGAGCCCCGTGGAGCCCCATGTCCCCGATGCATTGGTTTTGAGAAAAGCCTGCTTCACAGCTCGCTCATCAAACAGCGGCATCATAACTTCAATCATGTCAATAATTTGAGCCGAATCTAACTCAGTCTCGGCTGCAAATAGACCGACGCCTCACATGATGTTGTGCATCGACGAATCCTTGTTCCATTAATAAGTCAACTGTCTCCGCACATTCAGGAACCATCAGGGCGGTCTTCATTTAGAGACTACCGTTGACATTTTGTTCGTGTCCACAATACCTCGCCAACAGTTCACCATCGACCACAATGTCACCTGCTTTGGACCAAGACATGGTCCACGATGCCATACGACGGGCTCGACCATGGTACCAGACTCCCAGTTTGGTTCGACTGTACCTGCTCCTGATCGCTCCTCTTCTTACTTCAGCCGCATGGGGTTTCGACTTGAGCATGACCAACGGATTACAATCAGTTTCCGTCTTTATGGATAACTTCGGCAACCCGA
Organism: Calonectria hongkongensis; assembly: GCA_017140755.1. Classification (NCBI taxonomy): domain Eukaryota; kingdom Fungi; phylum Ascomycota; class Sordariomycetes; order Hypocreales; family Nectriaceae; genus Calonectria; species Calonectria hongkongensis. The sequence continues at coordinate 1,023,937 of JAACJA010000018.1, forward strand.
CTGGCTCGACCCTTGGATTTTACGGCGCGTCCATGTCCGTTGGTGGTCTCATTGCCTGCATAATTGGTGGTCCTCTAAATGATAGATTCGGACGACGCGCGCTTGTATTCGCTGGTGGAGTTTTGGTTGCTAGCATGATCATCATGGAAACGTTTTCGACGTCGTTTCAGATGTTCTCCGGCGCAAAGCTGCTTCTTGGGTTTGGCAGCAACTTGCAGCAATTGGCAGCACCGGTTCTCGTGACCGAACTGGCCCATCCAAAACAACGTGAAGCTCTTACCTCGATTTACAATACCTGTATTTTTATCGGCCTGATTATTGGATCCTGGGTCACCTTTGTCACCTTCAGCATGGAGTCGCAGTGGGCATGGAAGCTTCCATGTATCCTCCAAATTATACTCCCAACCTATCAGATCTTCACCATCTGGTTTTGTCCCGAGAGCCCTCGATGGTTAGTTTCTAAAGGCCGAACCGAAGAAGCACGGGAGCTTCTCATCAAATATCATGGAAACGGTGTCGAAGACGAGGTCGTCAAGGCAGAGCTGCAAGAAATTCTTGCCGGCCTAGAAGCCGACAAGACAAGCCTCAAGTTTAACGTGGCCGACATCAAAACTCTCCTTGGATCAAAAGGCAATCGACACCGTCTGTGGTTGGGATTTTGGACGGCTCTCGGATCTCAGTGCCTGGGAAGCAACTTTGTTTCCTCTTATTTGCCTCTTATTCTTGATCAAATCGGAATGACTAGTTCCAAGGACAAGACCATGATCAATGGCATTATCAATATTTGGCAATGGGTTTGTGCGGTTGCTGCAGCTTTCGTTATTCCTCGGGTCAGTCGACGCAGCATTTTCTTAACTTCGACCATCGGAATGACTGCTACATTCATTGTTTGGACAGCCTTGACCGCAACGTATCTCCAGGATCCGAAAAATGCATACGGTATCGGAACTATCGTCGTAATTTTCATTTTTAGCTTTTTCAACGCTACATGCTGGATCCCACTCGTCGTCACATACCCTCTTGAGGTCGTTACAACGAAGCAGAGGGGTATTTTCTTCTCCTGGACAATGTTCTGTATTAATGCATCTTCATTCATCGCAAGCTACCTGAACCCGGTTGCTCTGGAGAATATCGAATGGCGGTATTACATCGTTCAATGTGTATTCAACGCCTTAGTTGTTGTCATCATCTATTTTACGTACGTTGAAACTCGTGGTCTAACACTGGAAGAAATTGCCGTTATTTTTGACGGCAGGGAGAATTTTGACAATGCCAATGAAATGGTCCGTGTGGGCCTTGAGAAAGATGTGGACATGGTTGAAGTCATGCATGAGGACATGGTGAAGGTTAAGACATCAAGCCAGAAGGAGGTATAAGAGGATTTCATACCGTTTGGTATTGGGATCGCTGCAATGTAGCCTAGTTGTTTCTAAAACAAACATTTTCCAGTTTCATTATTCGTTATAACGTGGAAGAACATGCACATTCTACGGCCGCGGAGATGTACCATCCTCAAGAGCCCAAAAGGCCTAGACTGATCAGAAAAAAGTACTTAATGGATATTTCTTATATCAAGTTTTGTTTATTCTCACGAGCAGCCGAGTATGTTGGCAAAAAACCAATGTCTTCTTGATTTCTCGCAAAATAAAAGACCTAAATTACACCCATGCTCCCGGTGATGCGTGTTCGTAAAAAACAAACCATAACTTCGTTCCACGTTAGGAAAATCATTATCGGGACCAATCCATCGCACCTGATTTTATCCTTGCATGTAGAAAACATATCCACTTGTAGCTAATCACAAAAGACACAAAACCTGATCCCATTTCGCCAGAACCCCAGCCACATTAAAGCCGATCCAAGGCGTCGCTGGTGTCGGAGAAGGTCGCGATGGAGGTGCGAAATGGGCAAACGCACTTGAACGATGCAAATGCCCAAAGTATGTTGTCGATATCAAAACGTTGTCTACGACTTGTTACCGCCCCTCTGCGCCCGGAAAGCGTTGACACCCTGGTACTGGGTCGGTTTGGAGAGGGTTTCGCGGCGCTTGCGCCTTTCCTGAGTCTCAATGTTGTTGGCGGGCACCGGGCGCGTCATGGGTGCTGGCAAAAATCGAGGAACGCTGCGAGGGTTCCGAGAAGTGGAGAGCCGGGTGATGGCATGCGGCTTGGTGACGTTTCTGGACCCGAAGCTTGCGAGGCGGCCCTGGAGCTGAGCCGATCGAAGAATGGCCTTGCGAAGCAACCGATCCTCGTATTTTCTAGCCTTCCCCTCGCCGCTGTCGTCGCAGATTTGAAACGAGACTCTTCGAATGATGTGACGGGCGCTTTCCCAGGTCGAGCCCATGGCCTTGTGGGCCATTTTCGCAATGCGCCATCTTAAAAAGTCCCAAGGGTCCATGGAAAGCTCTCCGCGGTCGTGGAGAACACGCAGGTCGGAAATCTTGCACGCCAGCCTGTACATGATTTCCTTCTCGCAGAGGCCAGTCGGCGGGAGGTGGTGTTTGGTCATCAGCTGGTTTGGGTGGTAAGGCGTACCGGGCCCAAATATTTCACGGATCTTCCGGTGCTTGCTGACGTTGTCCTGGTGTCGCTTGTAGGTGTCTTTGAGGTGCTTGTTCTTCGGATCCAGAGCCAGTCGATCACGGTACTCCTTTTTGGCAGCTTCTTCAACCGGCTCGTGTGCAATGAACTTATCGAGAGACAACCATGAATGTTCGTAATAGTCGTCTGATTCGGTAAGCTTGGCGACAGGAACACCGCTGAGAGAGTGAGGCGAGATGTATGCTGTGCCGCTCTTGTTGATGGAGTACACGCTGTCCCAGGGCGTCTTGAGCATGGTGACGACCTGCTGTTCCATCTCATCTCTCGTGTGATCGTCCAGTGAATCAGCGACGGCGCCAGTGCGGTTGGCCTAAGGAACGCGTTAGCAAAAGCTGCTGCAGGCACCTAAAGAGAAACTCACTTCAGCGGGAAGCTGGTCATTCGTGTCGGCCTCCATGATGAGGTGAGTCGTTGATTCTTTGGTTTCTCCAAGGCCCGGGCTTCCGGGTGGTTGAGCAATGCAAGAGATTTCGAGTGAGGCAGGGGAATCTCGGATGCAGCGTACTGCAGCACCTGGTTGTGTGGGGGAGAAGCAAATAAAGCAGGTGAGGGACCACCGGTCGACCGAGAATGTTGTGCAGGGGAAATAAACGGAAAACTATCGCAGAGAAAATGACTTTCAGCTGCAAGAGAGACCAGGAGCAAGGGCGTTGGTGTGAGATGCTGGTTGAAACTGCGACCGGGTACCGGAGAGGTTCGTTGAAGCTGGTGAGATGCAGAGCTATTTGTTGGTCTTGTTTGCTCTACGCCCTCAAGGTGGAAGTATACCAATCTTGTCACGAGACTGAAAAAGAATCACTCATGCGTAGGTAGGTAACTGTGGGCCAGTTGGCAGCTGGAGGTGGTCTGGCACGTGTACTTTGCTTGTGCAAACGCTAAGAGGACCTTTTTTGAGGAAGAGGACATGTGAGACGCAGGTTTCAGGAATTAACAATCGCCAAAATCTTATTCGCAAAAAAATGAACCGTTCAAAGGAAGCAAACCGCGTTCGTACTGATGTGTGCGCGAGGCCGAAGATGACCTCATTATGTTTGCCAACATAGTCTCTGTTGGACTGGACATCAATAAAGCGATCAACAAAAAGAGATTCCATTTTGAGCCTGCTAAATGGATTTCGTGGATCTTTTGCAGAGTGCATGAAGCATATTAAATTTGTCAAGCGATTAGGCTATGCGGTCACCATATGGAGGGTTGGAATTGCTCTTTCTCACTCACTGATTGAATTTGTCGTGACAAAAGAGGAAATATCCCGGTGGAAATCGTGTGTTCGAAAGGAACAATGTCTCTCCGAAGGATTTCGCTTATTTCATCTGATAACAAACGGTGCAGGCTAATTTCACAAGTGCTTACTTGATCATTGCCTCTACAACGTCTTTCTCTAACCTCACTTTTTTTTGGGCTGTCCGTTTGAGCACTCTGCAGGTCGTGTACTTACGTGAAGTAACATGAAACTAGTCGTCGCCGGTGCAACTGGCTATTTGGGCACCGAGGTCATTCGCCAGGTGCTCTCCAACGATGCCGTCACGTCCGTCATAGCCCTTGCGCGCCGAGATACTGCGGTTCCACAGAATCTGCTTCCCGGGTCCAACACGGCCAAATTTAGGTCGGTTAAATGCGATGACTTTGTTAATTACCCTGATAGTGTCAAAGACGCCCTCGTGGACGTCGATGGGTGCATCTGGTTCGTTTGATCTCCGCCCAATCCATCTAAGGATGAGGAGCTCCATCACCTGCGTCCAAACTAACACCAGTCCCAGGGTCATCGCGGTAACGCCGATGCGATCAAAATTATTACCCTGGCCAGAAGTTCGCAAGATCTGCCTGGAGTATACCGTCACCGGCATTGAGACCATGTCGAGGCTACACCAAAGCGAAAAGTCGGAGCCATTCCGTTTCATCTACACAAGCGGCATCGGCGCGGTGCAGGACCCAGCCAAGAAGCCATGGGTCCATGGAGATTATTCTGTCATGAGGGTACGTCAATGCATGGAATATCTGAAAAATTATTATTGCAAGTCAGCTAACTGAAACCCGCATTTTTAAGGGGGAAGCGGAGTCTGCTGTCCTGGATTTTGCGAAAAACTCTGGTGGCCGAGTCCAGGCATGTGTAGCCAAGCCTGGATTAATCAAACAGACAAACGGCCCAAGTATTCTATCAAGAGCATTGACTTCAATCGGATCCACCATCGGTGTCCCTTATGTTGGACTGGACGCTATGGCAGCTGCCTTGATTGACCAGGTAGTTAAAGGTTTTGAGAAAGATACACTTCTTCACCATGACCTAAATCGGGTCGGGAATTCTGCTCTGTCAAAGGTGCAGAATCAATAGTGAGCTTTGAGCTTCCCTATGCCCCAAGTCCCTCAAAAGGAGTTCAGTTAAAGATATATATCAAGGATTTTATTACGAGATGCTATGAATCCTTCCGAGAACCCCCCATCAATGAACAAAACGCTTGACGGCGCATTTTATGCCTTTTAATAGTACTCCTTCTCCTTTATCAATGGCGATAACTTTGAGTCTTTTCTATTCTCGACCAGATCCATCTCAACCCGCGATGATCCGGCTCCAACAACGACGCTCTTTCTCCACAATCTCTTGTCCGTAACTCTAAGCGCCTGATGTTCCAATTCGGCGGCAGCAGGCGAATTCCACGCCAAGCTAATGATATCTTGCATGTCTCCAAACGCAAGAATAGTATCGGCTCGGAAGTATATTGTGCCTAGGCAGTATGCCAGCACAAGTATGATGCACATGATGTTGACGACAATGGCAAAGATCATAGCAAGCCCTGTGTTTCCGTAGCCATATCCAAAGCGTTGAACATCGAAATTCATTGGAGTTCGATTTTTTGACCACTCAGCCAACGCACGTTTCGGTGATAAACCGTCATTGGATACCGATCCGTTCGAATTTCGAACCGTGCCGTTCGAAAAGAATTCATATTGCTTCTTGTCGGCCCCCTTTCGACTTCCCAGGTTCACTGCCACAATTCCTTCTGGATCTCCCTCAATAGGCTGCGCAATATATGGGTTTTCTCTCGTTGCGGTTCTTGCGATGGCATCAGTGACGATTGCTCCCGTCACTTTTTCCATCGTTGTACGTGCCACACTGTCAGATTCTGATTCTGGTAAGGAGTTTCCAGGACCGAAGTACGAAACGTTCTTGTATTCGTACGTTAAAGCACTCAGTAGGTAATAAATGTTATTGGTAGCGCCTCCATCGTTCTCCTTATCTTCGTCGCTTTTGGATTTGGACAGATCAAGATAGTCCAGCCATGACCGCCGGATACGTATAGTTGGACCGACCATGGCTGCCGGATCGGCTTTGAAGCTAGTCTCGTTGGAAAACACATTTAGATCCGTGATATTGCTCTCAATTGATTTGTACATGGATGGGTCCAATATAGGTGTAGAAGGAATCCAATGAGCGATATAAGTGCAAGCAAAAATACGCATACGGGACTGGTTGTGTTGGAGATATGGCATTGCGCTCATAAAGGTTGTAATTGAAGTGCTGTTAGTTGAGTCACTCTCGTCAACCCAGACAGAAAACCTATACTTTAGTTTCTCGAATGACCAGTATCTCTCAGGAACCCGTAGACTCTTAGCATAGTCTCGCATCCGATGGCATAAATCGTTGGTATCATCGCTATAACAATTCAATTCCGTAGACGGAAAATATGCCTCTGGAACTTTTGATACGTTGGTGTCTGCGTCGCGCGTCCATGTATTGCATTTTGCATTGACAAGTGGTTGATAATTGACTGACGAGGAATCGAGCTTTAGTTTATAAGTCTCGGTAGTATGTATGTCTCCGACATTGTTTTCGGTAAAGTACGCTTGTAATTTTCCAATCGATCTTGTGGTCAAAGATGTGAGGCTAGTAAGAACAGTGACTGCAGAGTCGTTTGATGAACTCGGTGAAGCCATATGTAGCCTACGGCTGGTTGATGTAGAGGGATCTTCAAAAGTAATATTTGTGGATAATTCGGAGACCTCCCAACCATTAATCCATGTGTAAAGGTGGGCAAAGCCACCCGCAGGACAAAGGTCATTGAAATTGCCACCCCTTCCAAGGCAATAATCCTTGTCGTTACCGAAAATACTATCACTCAAATTTGTTGGCCATAACGTGTTATCTGGTGGTAGGTACATTGGCATATAGATCTCTGAAAAGGCGTTTGGAAGATTGAACCACCCCAATTTTGGTACAATAAGAATAGATGATGCCGGACCAATCAAGGTACAAAGCAACACACATGCCAGAAGTAAAAGAGCCATCTTTAGATTGCCAGGTGCAGCAGACCAGAATCTTTTGCTGACAATATATTGTATGTCCGAGATACGATAAGCACCTGTCAAAAGGCCAAAAGGAATGCCATCATGAACTAGGCTGCGTTTAAATATGGCCAGGGCGATGAATCCAAGCGAAGTAACGACCAGGATCTCATATACCTTGGCGGCCACATAAAGGATATTGATGACGTTGTTTGCCGACAGGTTGGCTATTCCGCTCAAAGGAAACCAATACAACCGAGAAAAGTTGACGTATAAAATCACGATGGCAAGCGTAAGAGGTATGAGATGAAATATGCACCTGAGCCATGTCTGGAAGTTGCCTCGAATGACTTTTGTGGGGTTCGAAACATGCGAATAGTTCTTGTCCGTGTCCATGATGCTCGTTCCTGAACAATCGATAAAGGGGTGGAGACATTGCGCAAAGGGAAAAGGCAGATCAAACAAGACTTTTAAGCCCGGTGCAACTTCAAACTGCCGCCTACGCTATGACGCGGAGCCAAGCAGTGGCTTGCTCCATCTCTCCATTCATATGAGACTGGATGTATGATGATGTAGTTTTGCGCCTTTTGTGGTCAGTCTTTTTCATGTGATTGGTAGCCTCGTGGCTGCTTTTTCGGTCGTGTTGTTAGCATGCAAGGGAGCATCCAATGGCCCATCGCGAGGTGGACTTTGACGGCTGAATTTACCGCCGACCGCTCATTAGCGGCGTAAGCACTTGGCGCGCTACTGACGCCCAGCCAAGCCTCTGTCTTGGATTGCATTCAGCTAATGGCCTTGAGAGGGTATTGAAGTGACAGTCGCTCTGGCCTCAAAACAAAAGCCACGGGGCCATCGCAATTTCTAGATAGAATGCATGAGGTGGATGACTAAAGAGATATGCTGCAGTAGGAATTACTAGAGAATGTGCCAAAAACCAACCTCCTCCCCTTGACTCCCGCTGCTGGATATGCCATTTTAAGTGATGCTGCTTGCCAACTATCAGTCCACGTCTATCCGTAAAAGAACAAATTAAATGCTTCACCCAAAAAAAGAACTTGAACCGTTCGGAAATTCGAAAGGATGTCCGCCTTTTTTGCTAAGAAACTGCCAAAAGCACCTAAGCTTAATACGCAACATCAAGATCGACAGCCTGAGAACGCCACGGAGCGCGTAACACCTGACGCGGCAAGGCGGTCAAATTCATTAGTCATCAGTCCAAAGAATTAAGCATAACCACTTAAGCATACCTTCGCAAAATTTATCTCATGATGTTATTAATGCATCTGGAGACGAAACTCAAGTTGATCAAGGCCGGGGGGTTTTTTTATTCTTTTTTTATAAATGATGGTTAGAATTTGGACGTTGAAAACGGTGAACTTCGACAACAATGAGAGGCCTTGCCACAGCCTCTGTGTGCTAGAATTCGCCACTATTTGAATTTGCGCGTGGCTCATTAGTGGATGGACCACTTCTCTAGATGTCGCACATGTGCAAAATACAGCAAGGCTTCCGTATTGATTTACTGTGCAGTGGGCTGCAGAATATTTTCACGATTCCAATGATACTCATACCCCATAATGACAAAATTTCAAGAGAGAATAGTACTCCAGCAACTACGGTTGTATTTCTCCTCAGTGTCAAATGCAATAAATTAGCCCCGGTGGTTCTCTTGAATAGTTTCTTGGGGCTTACCTGGATCTAGAACCCGACCTAGTACGATTCCACATCCGTTTTGCATGATGACGCTGTTATGGGAGCGTGAATATTACTACAGTAGGTATCCTAGTAAGTGCAACACCAGTATGTGCAAAAACGCGTCTAAGTGCAATAAAATTCTTGCTTGGCGATTTTTACTATGGATAACTGCAAAACTGCAAACTGCAACGCGATTTTCAAAGCAGGGGAGTTACAAGGGTTAAAACCAGGGTATTTTTTAGCGCGAAAAGATGGTGAGAAAAGGAAATGCTGAGGCCTTCATCTGAGAGAAGAAGTGGGCCCTTTGGCAAGGAAGGCAGATGACTAATGCAGCAGCCAATCAGAGCTATGCCCGAATGTGTGGCCAAAGCAATGGGAACTCCGGGCAGCGCCCCGGATATTGCAAAAGTGCGGCCAACTGCAACACGCCGACCTGTCGAGTTCGTTGCACTTACTAGGATTCCTACTGTACATCGGGGTGGGTCACTTCGACCCAAATTATGCACGTAACAAACAAGGCACATACACCGGCGCGTGACGCCCGGGACCCTGAGCACCCGGTGATTGTGGGTAGGGAATCAGTGCTGACTTCAAGTTAATTCCGAAGAGGAGCAGGGGCTGTTGAGCAAGATTTATTCCCAAGCTTATCCTTCTACTTCTTTCCTTTCCCTATGTGTTTTTTTTTTACCATTCTTAGGAGGGTGGCATAGTACCACAAGAAAAATCTCAACTGATTTATCTAACCTACAGCACACCTACTCAAAGACACGATTGTGCAACATTTTTATTTGAACTATCATTATCGTGTACAAGATGTCGTTGTTATGTTGGAAAAGGCAAGAACCTTGATGCCGAGGTCAGTGGTAAATTTAAGTACCGCGCGGGCCGCGCCGCGCCAAGTCTGTACGCGTCTCTGGTGCGATATCACGGCCATCTCCTCTTTCACTGGAGGACTAAAGTACTCGTATGTACAGCCACCTTCGCCGTCTCTGCCTACATCGGATTAGCCACCACAGACGCAAGCCAGCTATCCTGGGCTGCGAATCGGCGAGTGCGCGCATAAGCTGGGTTAGTTGGTTCCACACCAACCAACAATCTGCGGCTTCGCGCTGTCTTCTCCCCGCTCTGCCTCACGGCGCTTACACACCGAATCATTTGACGATTTGTTCAACGTGGCTGGCGCGATCATGTTGGCCCTCCTTTCTTTCTGTTGCGATCCGCACAATTATTTCCCATGCGCTACTTGATTGTTTGATGCTCAACGCGAGTTTACCAAGCCGACGCCAACGACTGGCTGGATCTCGCGACGTGGCATCGCCAACGGTAGCGAGCCTTGCACCTCGATGAAGGGTCATCTCCGTCGTTGGCTGATTTCTTATTCCCAGCCAATCCCTCTCTTGTCGTGATCTCAACAAACAGATACCGTGCGCGACATCAGTGCTCGATCCCTTGCACCGTGCCGATTTCGGCTGTCAACAGCCATGCTGCAAACCAGCGTCATTTATCTTCACCTGCTCCCTGTGGCTTGCTTGGTGGCAACAGCAAAGGCAGATGAGTGGGACGATTTCGCCAACAACTTGGCCACAGACCTCGCGCCACTGCTTGCCCTGTTCGGCGAACAGACTACAAAACAGTTCCTGAGTGAATCGACCACCACGTGGGATAACTTTATTTTCGCCATGGCACCTCTAGGTATCCTTACTACAGTTGTGTCTACAATTCGCGTGTGCGGTGGGCCATCCCTACGCGCCTTCATTGGTCGAGCGCAAGAGGGAGGAGGAATTGCTGAGGCGGAGTTGTGCTCGTCTACGAGCCGGGACGTCTGCGAACTCTACCACAACGGTGCCATTGTCCGAGTGTTTGGCCGCCCTAAGATACTCGAGATGATTTACGATCGCGAGGCAGCCTATCCGGTCGATGGTGATGGCAAATATGGCATTTATTCCTTTCAAGAATACATCAAAACGGAATCGGCCAAGAAGGCGAGGTGGGAAGAACTTGGTGAGGCGGGGTGGAAGGAAGGAACTCTGGAAGCATCCTCGGTCCGACCCTGAAGCCGCAGATCGGCAGAAGGGACTGACCTCTGACGACGAGGACGGTGAATTTGCCCCAAACCCCAATCTCTCCCTCAACATAGGCATACAAGAGCATGATAGATGCGTAATTTGGTTGGCCGCTGCTGCTGGATTCCTCCTGCAGGCTTCCGTTGTCGTGTTTGGTTTTCTTGTCACGTACAAGTGGCGCTGGACAAAGGAAGAACGTCTCCCCCAAGCCTGGGCCTTTCTTTTGATGATGTTCGGAACCCTGCTTCTGGGTGGCGGCATGTTTCACTGCGCATTCCTGGTGGAACAAAGCACCAAGGAGAGAATGTTTCAGAGACCAGTCGATGAGAGTGGACAAGGTCCGACCCTCCATGTGGTACAGCCAGGAAACCAGATCGTTGGTGATCAAACCTTCGACTCATTTTCGTTCACTGATGCTTCACGCCCGCTAAACACATACACGACGTCATGGAAGGTATACCAAGAGACCGAAGTTGGAGTTTGGCTTGCCACAGGCACCACCATGTCCGGCTTCGTTCTTCAGTGCGTTGGCCTGAGAGCCATGCATCTACAGCGTGGGACGACAGTCTAGTACATGTGCGGCAGCAAGCTCGGCAGCTAAAGAAAGCAATTGAGGCAAGTGCTGATGTTCTCTTCGCTCACGGGAAGATAAAGTCGGACTGGAAGCTCGGTCAGCCCATCCTTTGCACCATTCATGTGACAGAATACAACCAGCCCGGTCCCACTCCGAAGGAAACTTCCGAAATCTATCTTTCCCTGCGCAGGTCGAAGGATATCAAGGAGTCTTCGGCATGGGAAGTAAGTCAGGAAAGCCTCGAGGCTGTGGTAGGTCTCTGGGCTTGGTCAATAATTTCAGATTCTCAAACGGAGCAGGCCGACAAATTCAACAAACATCTCCTGGTGTCAAAGGCATCAGAAGTACCGATGTCCAGGATTATGGCTGTTGGTGACGCTCAAGAGGACATAGAACGCGCGAGAACGGACTTGAAGCTCTGGACCGAAGACTTTCCCTTGTCGACGTCAACAAAGAAATGGACGACAAGGCTAGACTCCAGGGAAAAGACCCGCGGCGGTTTCTTGGAGACGCCAGTCGACGGGATTGACCACGACCTTACCGCAACAACAAGCTCACATCGTCCTAGCCCGGATCCCATGGAAAGTGGCCCTTGCACTTTGTGGAAGCGAGTCGACGAGACAGTCTGCGACTTGACCCCAACGAACCCGCCTCATCGTCGCCCGGTTCAATCACTGCTACGAATTTTTGGGTGGCAAGTTGCCTCTCAGCATTCACCGGCTGGGATGCTGGCCTTGACCACCACTATTAGCAATTCCATCTCTTCCACATGCGCCCATGGCATATATCAGTTTTTTCTTTGCGCAATCACGGAAGCGTTTGACTCTATCGGAGGGCAAACAAAACCCTTGCGAGGAAGAAAAGGCTTTTACTTTGAGAATGAAGTGGTGTCCCGCCTTGTGCAATGCTTTAGGGAGAGCGGCCTTGGCTCCACCCAACATGCATACTCGGTTATTATCCCGGCTTTAAGATGTCAATCAAAGTTGCCTTTGCCAAGAGACTCTCTTCCGGCTGTTCATATCCTTGCTGAAGATCGAAGGAAAGAAGGAGACTATAAGGAGGCAGAGGCCATCCTCAAGTGAGCTTGGCAAACCGCGCTAGACACGCATGATGGACAAGACAATGGTATGTTGGATGCAACCATGTTAGAGTTGGGTGAGCTCTACTGGTATACTCTTTTCAAAGGCGAATCTCAAATAGAGTTTGGTCGCAACGGAATTTCCTGGATGGAGAAAGCGACGAAACCGCTACACATCGAATCGGTCACCATCATCTCGGGTCGTTACGCCGACCTGGCGCAAATGACGGCGGATCATTCTCGGCCCAAACCAAACACCCACGATGTTATCGCCGCAATATCCAGAGACGATCGAACAGGGAACCTTTGGCGGATTAGCCAGGTTGACGAAGTTTTACCTGCCGACGCTAATGGCCGCACGGTTCTTTCCTGGGCGGCCCAGCGAGGCTGGCCGGAAATAGTCAAAGCAACTCTGGACATCTCCGCGATGGACTCGGGAGATGAATTAGGACGAACCCCGCTAAGCTATGCTGCCAAGCATGGACATGCTGACATTGTGGAAATATTGATGAAGTGCGGGGCTTTCCCCATCACAGAGGATCGGTCCCGTCGAACACCTCTATCATACGCTGCTGCCGGTGGCTGTACTGCTGTAATGGATGCCTTGTTGAACGATCGTCGTGTAACCACATTCACAAAGGACGAGAATCTAAGCTCGCCACTACACTGGGCAGCGAAAAATGGACAAGACGGCGCAATTGAATGGCTGTTGCAGCACGGGGCCGAAGAGACACTAGACGATCCCGATGGGCGGGATCATACGCCCTTGATTGTTGCGCTCTTGAACGGTCAGACAACTACTGCGGAATTTCTCATAAAGAAAGGAGCAAAGTTCGACATTCTCATAAAGCAGACTGAGGCATGGTGCTGGGCAATTGAGAATTGTGAATGGGCATGTGCTGTATTCCTACTGAGATATTTGAATCATGAATGCACAGAAATAAATGCAGCTGTTCTGAGGATAATCCCGTGGGGTTCTTGGGATCCCAATGGCTCGGTATCAGAGGAGGCTATGCCAGAAAGTGAAATCACTGTGCATACAATTGCTGAGAATGGCACACGGACGGCTATCACAATGAAAACAGTACGAGAAGTCGCAGCTAACCGATACAATGTAGAAGCATGAGTTTGCGAGCAAAGAGACGGGAGTCTGCGGTGGAAAAGACTTGACCTCAATGGCAAAGAGAGTTGGAAAATCATTGACTTAGTGCTGGACCAGCTGGGAAAGGAAGCCAGGGTCACAGAAGGGGTCGTCCAGGCAGCTGCAGAGAATACAAAGCTTGGGGTGGAGATACTAAAGCTGCTGCTAGATGAGCGAGGTCCAGAGATCAAGGTCACGGAAGGGCTCGTCCAGGCAGCTGTAGGGAATTCACTGCTTGGGGCGGAGATGCTAAAGCTACTGCTAGATGAGCGAGGCCTAGAGGTCAAAATTACGGAAGGGGTTCTTCAAAAGGCAGCGGGCAATTGGTCCTCCGCGAATGAGGTGATTAAGCTGCTGCTGAATGAGCGAGTCTCAGAGGTCAAGGTCACGGAAGGGGTCATCGAGGCAGCTGCAACTAATTGGTCGCTTGGGAACCAGGTGATGAATCTACTGCTAAATGGAAGGGCAGAAGTCATGATTACAAATGAGCTAGTAAGGGATATTGCCAGCAGATATAAGAGAAGACAATAAAGCTGCCCCCGGTTGCTGAGCGCGTCCAGCAAACAGGGACCAAACACAGGGACTTTGATCACAAAAGATGGTAGGCCGGCAACTTCACAAGGGACGGATTAAGTGCCCAAAAAATGGGAGCTAGGTTCCACATTCGACCAAAAGGCTGATGAAAGGGTGAGCCGAAATTGAGCCAGCAAGTTGAGTAGCTATAAAGAGTAGATCCACTCCGTGCAGTCCGAATCCCAGTTCTAGGCGCAAATAAAACAAGAGACGTCAGCGCAGGTTGGCATCGGCTAACGATCCGATAATAGGCGTCCTTTTCACGTACGCCCTGGCATCGTGGTTCTCATCAAAATTGCCTAAACCGGGATAGCGTCGCGGAATGGGTGGAAGATTGTGCGGGGTCACATGGTGACGAGGCACAAGTCTGTTATCTCTTGGTCAGCCAGCGTGGCAGCAACATTTGTGATCAGTTGGCCATCTAGTTAGTAGGCGAAATCTCTTTGAGGTGAGACATGATGCCCGGCTGATATGGCCATGGCATCGTACGTTCAACATGGCTCGTAGAAAGCGACCCTATGTCCCCAAGATCAAAGGTGCGTCCAATGAGACCCGGCGGATTCCCATGTCCAGCGCCAAATCAGCCCCAACCCTTGCAGTAATCCGGATTCAGCATGCTTATTGCCGGAACAGGATGCTACGAGTGCTCTCAGCGACGCATCAACTGCGACGGAACTCAACCAAGCTGCCAGAAATGTGCTGCCAAAGGCATACCCTGTACCGGGTTTGGTGTCGTCTATCGGTTTCGACAAGGGCTCCCCCAAAAGCCCCCGGCCTCCAGAAAAGGCAGAAATAATAATTTAGGTGCCTTGAAAAATCCATGTTCCGTGCTTGATCCAAGCCTAGCGGGTGATGCGCCCATTACTCCATTTCACTTTGCAGCCGACGAAGCCGAACAACAACAGGCCGACCCCTCGCTGGCAACACAAGACATCGATGTGCATCTAAATTGGGACACCATTCCAGAATTAATTACCCACTTTGAAGATGAAAGTGCCATTGATAACGGCCAAACATCCGCTGGTGACCCAGGAAAACATCAAGATCTGAGTCCACCTGAGCTAGAGGTTCAAGGCCAGATTTCTTGCAGGAATTCACCCACACCTAGTCTCATCCTGCTAGAGCCATGGCAGGAATTCCTGCTGACATACTGTAAGGCCTTACCTTTCATATTTATCGTCAGTTCTAATTTCTAATTTGTCTACTAGTCTCGAATCACATTGCCCCAGAAATGGTTGTACTCGACGACTGCCACAATGGCTGGCGCAACTTAATTCTGCCCATGGCCTGGACGGATGAGCTCATCATGAACTCTGTGCTTTCCGCCTCGGCTTTCCATTTGACCACCAGGAGTGGTGACCAAACTGTAGCAAATGCACAAAAAGTCTACGGTCAAGCCATCCGTGAACTTCAACGACGCCGAAACCTTGTCGATTGCGACTACCAAACAAAACAAGCTGTAGTATTGTCAATCATGATACTACTTGTATCTGTCATGGTAAATGGATGCTCCGATTTTCCAATCATGTTTGGAATGCTGGAATCAGCTTTGGATGCAGTGGGCGGTGAAGGAGGGTTTCTCAATGGCGAGGTTGGCGAATTCTTTGTGCGTCAGATACGCAAGTAAGCGCTGGCAAATTTTCTTCTACACTGAACCCCTACTAACGTGTAAAGGATGCGAGTTTATGCAGCGCCATTATTAAGCCAAGATGCTGGGTTGCATGCCATGATGCACCACGCCCATACCAGCTTTGATTGCCTCCGATTCTACGGCAAGCTGCACCCAGCACAATCGGTTAAGCTCAAATTTCTCGGCGACATGAGACAACAGGCCTACGAGATATACTTGGACCGCGTCTTGTCTAACGGCACGAGAACTTTGGCAAGACATATGATTGATCATTTTGTGACAGCGGTGCAATCAGTGTCAGTCGGATCGCCTGGAGCCCATGTGCTAGTCTGGCCAGTATTCATTGTGGCATCGGAGAGCTGCAAAGAAGAGCACCAAGCTATTTTTGAAAATTTCCTCCAGCAGCAATATAATCGCAACGGGTTTGTCAATATTCTGAGAGCGTTGGAGTTTTTAAGGAAGATTTGGGCTCGCAAGTCCAACGCCGACTGGCCAGCGCTGCTACCCGAGCCCCAAGTGTTTGTCATGTAAAAGTTTTGTATATTTGCAATTTCATGCCTGTCTAGAATGGTCTCTTAGTTTAAAATATTACGAATAATCATTTCACGATCTGTTCAGCTGCATATTTGGCGATAGTGAAATGCGGCCACATAATTGCCAATCAGGTCCCTTGGTTCTTACGTTGCAAATCTGGCATTCTACGGTCGGTTTGGGCCATGACCTCTGAATCTTTCACATGAGTTCGGTGGTGATGACTACGGACCGAATTGCGAGAGAGCGGCTCGACTCACGGAGGCCGCAGCCAATGATTTTACCATGTTTGCTGACGATGCATTATCAGGCTCCACCACTGTCGACCAGCGGTGGAGTATTAGCGCAGGATGCGCCAAGAAAGTTGGAGCGGGGGAATATTAATAGCTCTGGGTTGCTGCATCTTGCACAGAAATGCTGGGTCGACTGCTGAGGAAAATAATATCTAGTCTCGACTGTAGTTAGTCTAAAATGACTGCTTCACAGCCACTACAATCACCCCTTGCAGGCGGGACGACCCGTATGGAGATGGCCGAGGCCCAAGAAGATTCCCTCCCACATCCATCCGCGCCAATCGACATTGAGCGGCGGTTCTCGGCATGGTTATGTGTGTTAGGGTCATTCTTATTCTTGATAACCTCCTTTGGTTAGTAATCCAACAGCCTCAAATCATCCGGCAGGTTAAGAAGGAAATACTGACATCATTGCAACAGGTATGATGAATTCCATTGGAGTTTTACAGTCCTACCTTGAATTAAACGAATTAAAAAATCATACCACGAGTGAAGTGGGATGGATCACAGGAATGTACATGTTTCTCGGTCTCTTCCTTTCTATCCAAGTGGGGCCATTACTCGATCGCTACGGACCAATTCTACTCAGCATCGTCGGAACCGTCTCTACTGTCGCGACGTACTTGATACTTGCCGAATGCAAGGATTACTGGCAATTTATGCTCTGTTTTGGGGTTCTTGGAGGCCTCGGCAGCGCCATTTCTGGTGTGGTTGCTGTTGCCATAGTCGGAAAGCTCTTTGTTCGTCTCAGAGGACTAGCTATGAGCGTCGCGTTATCGGGCTCATCTACAGGATCCATCATAATCACCATGATGCTGAGGTCGTTGCTTGCAGACAAAGGGTGGAAGTGGTCGATGAGAATTCTAGCTCTATTTTTCGCTGGGATTCTAATTCCTGGTACTCTCTGCTTCCTCCCGTTCCGTCATTTCGCAAAAATGCTTTTCCCAGATGAGCCAACAAGGCTACGAAGCTCAGCCGTCCTAAATTTTGCCGCCTTCAAGAAACCCGAATTCTTGTTGGTTACCGGTGGGCTTTTTACCCTCGAATTCGTCTTATTCGGCGTTGGCGGTTTGCTGCCCATCATTTCAACAGGCGCGGGTTTTAAACCGGAAGATGGATACATCTTACTAGCTATCATAGGCGCATGCTCGATCCCTGGCCGCATATTTCCTGGGATGATTGGAGACAAGGTTGGGCACTTCAATGTTCTTCTGTTGACAATTCTTGCGACAGTGATCCTGTTGGGTGCTCTATTTCTTCCCTTTGGCACCTCGAATGGCCGTGTTCTCTATGCCTTCTCAGCTCTTTGGGGAATTTGTTCCGGGTCATTCTTGTCTCTTACCCCGGGTAAGTACATGGCATAACCCTCTTAAAAGTAGAAGGTCTAACGATATGCAGTATGTTTGGGAAAGACGTGCGAGGCAAAACAGTTTGGAACATACTATGGTAAGTAACGCGGATACTCACGAAGCGCCGCTCTTTAAATAACCATGGAATAGGAACTATGAATTTCATCGTCAGCTTTGCTTTGTTACTATCTATACCGCTGAGTGGTCTAATGATTGAGAATATGGGCGCAAAAGCTTTAGTGGGCCTATTTATTGCCATTGTCTCACTTGGAGGTGGACTTCTTTGCGCTGCGCGAGCATTACTAATCGGCCAATGGTTTTCATTGAAGCAAAATATTTGAACTCAAGAATCTAGAAATAGAAGGTTCTATATGGCATAAGACTATTCACAAGTTTACTCTCCAACCCCTCTTTTCTACTTCCTCAATGCAAAGCCCTGCGTCTGTGCGTTTGATTTCGCTAAATATTTAAGCGTGTTCAGCACGCCGATCAAGCATTCCACGTTGGCTACCATGTGCAGATACGAGGCAGAATTGGGCAAGCTGCGCCCCAGTTTCGGATCAAACGGCAACTTAGCTCTACCTCAACGGAGATACCAAACCCTGTCCTAAACCCGGCCTAAACTACTTGCCTTTTTGACTAATCATGTTGCAAGAAGTCAGAATTATTGGTGAGTGCGGAATTCGGCTTTCCGCGCACCCCATTCGGGGAAGGGATTCGTGCTGTGAGTGCCTGAATAAGACTCGAGAGCTAATAAAGCCACGTTCAGCTGCACAAAAGACGACAGTTTCGCCCTTTCAAACATCAGAATAGACACAAAAAAACTCATCATGGCGTCGCAGCCGCCGTACTATAACCCGGCGAGCCCATATGGCGGGCAGAATCAGTTTTACCCATCGCAACAACCCCAGGCACAGCAGCCTTATGGAGCTGCACCCACACCCTCGTCATATGGGACACCATCTCCGTTGCCGCCAGGAGGACCCCATAGTCAGCCGACATATTCCCATTATCCTCCCCCACCTCAATCGAACCCGCAACCTGGATATCCACCTCACGGAACATATCAATCACCGGTGAATGCTTATCATCAAGTGCCTCCGGCAAATCCATCTTACCAACAATATGCACCACCTCCGCCAGCAGCCAACTATCAATATCCAACTTCAAATATTCCAAACCAGCCATATCCACCTACACAGTATCAGCCTCCACCACCACCTGCAGCACCAGAAAGGAAACCCGTCTCAACTGCTTATGCCCAGCCTAGTTATGGAGCTGCTCACCAGGTCCCGCCACTTCCACCGAGAAATCCCGACGCGGTAACAGATAATAGGACATACACCGTTCCAGCTCAAGTCGCTCAGTATCCAAGTCAACCTGTACAACCCCCACCTCAGCAATATCCGGGGTCTGTCAGTTCAAATGGGCCAGGGAGCACTTCTGCGTACACTGGCAGCGCTTATTCGGACACAAGACCGCCACCTGTGCCGCCCCGTCCAGCTGGATTTGAGACGAACCAGGCGCCAAGAGGACCGGTTTCTCAAACTCCACAGAACCAGCCAAGTCAGAACGTTTCTGGACGCGCCACAACGACCAACCCTGTTGAGCAGCTCACAACACAACTAGGCAGCCTAAATGTTCACGCTCCCTCTCAACACTCAATTCGAGTTCCGCAAGATGAGGAAATTGAATTCCCGAGGATCAGCTTGGCTCAGCCCAGGCCAAACGGCGAGCCTAAT
Organism: Calonectria hongkongensis; assembly: GCA_017140755.1. Classification (NCBI taxonomy): domain Eukaryota; kingdom Fungi; phylum Ascomycota; class Sordariomycetes; order Hypocreales; family Nectriaceae; genus Calonectria; species Calonectria hongkongensis. Next base: position 1,043,487 of record JAACJA010000018.1, read on the forward strand.
CTTATCCAACAAGAGTGTCCAACTTTACGTAAGATAGATTACGAAATGAACTGGTACCGCCTGCCAAAAGCCCCAGGATCTCTTATTTGCATGAACTGCTACAGCAAACACATTGAGCCTACATCCCTCCGACACGCTTTTGAAAGAGTTGGGCCTTCAACTGGATCATGCAGATTCAACATTTATAGGATCCATTTGCATTTGTGGCCAGAGGCACAGAGGACTGGAAATTTGGACCCTCTCGCGGACTTTCTGAACCGAAGGCTCAAGGTGCCAGACTGCAAAGGCGCGCAAGGTGTCAAGCATGGCGAGGGAATCAGATTTTTTTCCGCAAAGACAGAGACTCTAAAAGACTTTGTCGTATGTGAGGCTTGCTACGAGGACGATATCTTGGGCTCGCCCTTTGCCGAAAGCTTCATGCCGACTACACAAGCCATGGGCCCCAAGGACACTTGGGGTTGTGACTTTGCAGGGGCATTTGTAGGCCGCGCATTGAGAAAATACAGCAAGCAGCAGTATGGCTGGAATCAATGGGCCCAAGAAGCTAACAAACGCATCCACCTCCCTGCTTGTGATGGGAAACCCTGTGTTGCAACGAGTCGAAAATGGTTCAAGATCCGCGGCGGCCCGGAAACCTTTGTGTCATGTGAAGCCTGCTTCCTTGATAAAGCAGCACTTACGCCCTTGGCGAACTATTTTGAACCCTACAGTGCTATGATCGTACCCGGGGTGCAATTTGGCTGCGACATGAAATTGATCCCCATGCAAGTAGCCATGCACATGGCCCAATCAATGCGCGATTTCGGAATATTCTGGCGGTCAGCTAATGCTGTATCAACATATGGCGCCTGTTCGCCGCAAGGTGCCAAGGGAGGATCATGGTATTATCTAAGGGGATCATCGGCCGACTTTTGCCTTTGTCCAACCTGTTACACGGGACTCATCGAGCCAATGAAGGCAGGTAGCTACTTTGAGATAAGGACTATTGACAAGGACCATGCCGTGATGTGCGACTTCACTCCAGGAGCGCCGCGTGCGGTTGAATACATGATGCAACTTGGACAAGCCTTGGACACTGGCGTATGGTCACGATTCCGCGATTACGTCGAAAAGTGGGCTTCCATTCCTACTTGCTCGCAGGACAAAGTAAATATCGGCGTGTTCTATGGCTTTGCTGAAGGGTTTCCCGATATCGCTGCGTGCAAGAATTGCTATGAAGCAGTCATTAAACATTCCAAATTCGACCCAATGATTGTTCGACGCGAACAGACCGAGTTCAAAGGAGAACCGCTCAAAGCCATGTGTAGCTTCTTCTCGCCGAACATGCGAACAAGGTGGAAGAATGCTTGTGACACTGGTGATTTTGCAGGCTTCATGGGTTACGCAAAAGCAAGAGTCAAGATATGGTGCGAGACGGTGCCGATATGGGAGACGCTGCTGGCAAGACAGAAAATAGCCCAACAGCAAGCCATGACTGCCGCACTGGCGGGTGTGGCTTACCAGGGAATGGAAAATGTGGTCATGGCTTCCAGCGCTCACGGCAGTGGTCATTTATACGGCAATAGTTCGATAGGGTGGCACGACACGCAGTACGGCGCAACTTCAGCAAAGTATAACCAAGAAATGATATCTGGGTTCTCACAAGCTGCAAACGGGAATGTATGGATGACAATGGCCGAACTCGAAAAGCGTTGGAGGTCTGTCATGTAGGAAATAAGGGTAACCAACCGTTGCAAAACTACGAATATATATACTTGAAGATCATGAACAAGGTCTCCTATTTCCAGACATTTGATCAGGTGTATTGTTCTCCGTATCTAGTATTGCCCTTGAACGACTTCTTCCAAGCGATCCATTTGTTTTTGGTCATGTGAGGCGCGGAATATTCGATATTTATCCCAGTGGGAGTAAATTCTTCGTTCAATTTGTCCACCCGATCCCAGGGATAGCCTTCGCTTTTACGGCTAGGCTCGGAAACGCGGAAGGAAATGTAGAATAAACATTCGGGCGATTTTCTCTGGGCAGCAGCCGCTGCAAAGTTTCGGATCCATTGCTCTGCCCCTGTGAAATCTCTCCATTCTCCCCTTCCCATATCGTCCTGAAAGTTCCATTGAAAGCGTTTGAGATTCGGGGCTACATATTGATGAGCACTGCGCGGGTTCGAACAGGTGTGGCTCCTCATCAGCATAAGCTCCTGCAAGGCTGTGAAGTCAGTCACGTCAAACATTTCTGGATGTACCAGTATCGCCAGCAAGCCAACTTCCAGCTTCTCTAGCGTATTTTTGTGTTTAAGCATGGGGCGTAGCTTAGCAAGGTTGAACCTTTCCAAAGTCCCTCCCACATAGCCTAATCGGAACTTCCTTAAATTTTGAACCCATGTCAGAATCTTGACAGGTGCTTCATACGATTCCCTCCACTCATCCAACGCAAGTTCGGAAATGTGAGCACTCGCGAAATCCTAGAAATTTCCATAAGTTATACTGCAAGGCAGAGACGAAAAGGCCAGGTAAAACACAAGACGATTACCTGATCCCAAGAGTTTCCCTCCCACATGTCAATATGGGATAGCGTCAGGCATTGCAAAGTACGTCCGCTCAGTACTTGCATAACTTCTGGAAGGTCGAGTCCGGATTTTTCCTGCCCGCTCAAAGATAGATGACGGAGGAATTTCATGCTCGCAAGACAAGTTCGGACTAAGCTCCATTTTAGCCCACCCTCATATGCCGTTTCATCCTCGAAAATTCCAACAGAGACAACATTTGTCAGATATTGAGTAAGTTGAGTGATTAGAAGGAAATCGCGCCCACTGTAATCGCTACAGAAAAGCTCTAAAGTGTGAAAACCAAGACCGAGGGATGGGTTCTCCTGAAGAGTTCTGTGTAGCAATTTGGTCTTCCCTGTTGTCTTTGGGGCTGTGACTTTCTTATAAACAAAAGGTAATAGGAGTCTATGGAAGCTCTTGCAAGTGCGGGAAATTCGTGGAATAAATCTTGGGAAAGTGTCATTGTGAGCACGTTCAAGAATGTCAGCCAAAAGCTCATCAGGTAGATTACCAATGAAGCTACGGCCGCTTTTTGCAAGCGGATACAGAGAATCCAGTTCGGGAATAGGAACGCCGATCCGGCTGTAGAAAGCTGCATCACTGATAAGAGCAAAGCCGGGGCTTGTTCTGCTTTTGTATGCATAATTCGCAGCACGGAAAATGAATTTCGATAATCGGCCTCGGCGGTAACGAGGTGAGACTCCCTGGTAGCAACAGTTCCAGTGCTTTTCCCGCGTCCCCAGAGGCAGTTGCAGGATCCAGGACTCTACATAGTGTGTCTTCCCTTCCTCAGTTTCAAGTTGGATGTCGAGTTCGACGGCTGACAGAAAATCCTCTTTGACTAAGGGAGGTAGCTGATTGAAATAATCCAAATTCGGGTGAAAACTGCGGAGATCCGATACCAGACCTATTGCGACAGAATGAAGGAAGTAAAGAAGAAAATAAGATGCAAAACTTGTGGTGAATCCTATTGTGGCTGCATATCACCTTTGACAGGAACCACGATACGACTATGTTTTGCCAAATCCAGCGTTGGCGATTGAACAAGGGGTTTATTCTACCCCTCCCTTCAACAATTAGCACCAACCCCGGTGACGGTCGTAATTGTCCCGTCAACCCACGGACGGTAACCTAGTCTCCGAAAGTTTGGGGGGTCATCGATAGTTCTTGAGCAGCTTCTAAACAAAATCCTTCAAAGCGAAAGTTGCAAAAAGACAGTGACAGGCTGAGGTCAACCAGCTAGCAAGGACGCATATTTTTCGCTCTCCCCTGTGATGCCGTCAAATTGTGGATCACAGCCAATCGGAAATCACAAGGAAAGTGCAAAGAAGGAGAGAAAAAAGAAGACAAGTCACAATAACACTCCCGGTCGGAAGAGAAAGAAAAAACCAGTGTCAGGGATGAAACAAATCACAGGAAATAACCTAGTCCGGGGACATAAATCGAGTTCAAATCAGCGATGATACCTATAACCATGACTCCATATTTCGGCTATCCTCCACGCTCACAAGAATTCTGCAAGTAAATTTACCATCCTAAGCACTGTTTCTATTTTTAGTTTTCTATTATCTCTGCAATAGGACTGGATCTCAAATTTTTACATTGGTGATGACGATAAATGTAGATAGCGGCAACGATCACGACGCTCTAACTATATGCATTCTGGCTCAAGAGACAACCGCTCTGATCTACCTGATAAGATCCAAATCTCACAATGTCTTATCCAAGACCATGAGGAGAATTCGATGATTATCACAATTCATCATCATCATCATCGTCATCATCCTCCTCACCATCCTCCTCATCACCAGCTGACCAATCCGGACAAGCATCCCCCTCGAATGACCTGGTCCATTCCTGCCATAGTTCTTTGGTCATATTAGGCTCATTATATACAATCAAGATTCCTCTTAGGCTGAATTCCGTCTTCAACTTATCCATCCTATCCCAAGGATAGCCGTCGCTTTTCTTGAGAGGTTCACTAGGAAAAAACGTAATATCAATTTCACATTCGGGCGAGCTTCTCCGAGCGGCAGCAGTTGCGAACGCTCGCACCCACTGCTCTTGCGCTTCTCCAAATTCTGACCAGTCTGGCTGACGTGTTTGGAGACCATAGATCCAATTCAAACGCTTGAGCTGGGGAGCAACGAGGAGATGGGCGTTTCCGGGGTTCGATCCCGCTTGTGGCTCTAATAGTGTCAATTCTTGTAATGCTTCGAAGTCGGTCAAGTCGAAAGCAGTTCCCACGTCTCTAGCGGCCAAATCGCCAATATGTAGCTTCACGAGTGTATGCCTGTGTATTAGGAGCATTGGGCGTAGCATCGGCAGATTCAGATCTTGACAACAATCTCTTGAACCGGAAGTGACAAGTCGGAAACTTGTCAGGTCTTCAACCCACTCTAGGAGCTTAGCCAAAGCTACAGGCGATTCACGCCAACAACTCAAATTGAGTTCTAAAATGCTCACTTCCCCGAATTCCTATCAAGCAGTCATTTAGTATACTTGGTGGTGAAACTGGACGCAAGGAACGACGTTAGACACATACGGCAGCCTCATCCCAGGAAGTAGTTTCATCCGCACTCTGCACAGCGTATAGCGTCAGGCTCTGCAAGGTAACCGAATGCATCGTATCCATGAGTGCCCGAAGGCTAGTTCCCTCATCGTCCATGCCTAGCCGACTTCGAGTCCGTCCATTGAAGGAAATATGACGAAGAGAGGCCATGTTATCCACACAGCTCCCAACAAAATCCCACTTGCTGGTTTCGTCTCCCAAGGTGAAATCATTGAAGATTTCGAGACAGGTAACATTGGAGAAATGTGGAGTCATATCTTCCAGGGTCATAAATTCAATATTACCGTACTCCTCTTCGTAATTAACTTTCAACGTTTGGCAACAAAGCCCGAGAGACGGATTGCTTAGAATCGCTCTATGTAACAGCAGGAGTCTTCTCGATTCCTGTGGTGCCAAAATCATATTATACATAATAGGCGTGAGAATGCTACGGAAGAGCTTGCAGGTGCGCGCAATTCGTGGAATAAATTTTGGAAAAGTGTTGTCGTATGCGAGTTGAAGAATGGCGGTCAGAAGCTCGTTGGGTAGATTCAAAATACAGGCCGAGGCATTGGTTTCGGCGCCAGGATGAGAAATTGAGGGAGGATCGAAAATCTTCAAGTCGGCGAAAGCTTCCTCCAATTTACTGTTGTATATAAAATCGGGACTTGATCTGCTTTTATGTGCATCCTTTGAAATCCTTGATAGAGCATCCGACGCGTATTCAGAACCACAGGACACGTAAAAAATAGTCCAATAATTCTCCCGTTTGTCGATAGGGATGCGTTGGATGAAATACTGCATGAGAATTGGAGGCATCCGCATACGCTCTATCAAGAGGTCACCGGCAAAAGCTGTTTTAAAGGCCTGCTCAACCTCTGCAGGCAAGGTCTCGACCAAATCAAGGTCCAAATCCACCTCTTCCAGTAGAGACGGAGCTAGACGCTGCACCAGACGCTGAACTGAACTCAGATCGAAATTAGGATCCATTCTGAGTTTAAAACAAAAATTACAATGGGTGTGGTTGCGAGTTTCAATATTTGGAATCGAAGCCCCCTTGAGCAGGATGAAGATGTTTTGTAAATTCAATAGCTTATGAAATTTCCATCACCTCGATTATTTTAGCGGGACTTAATTCAGAGCCCCACAATCACCGACTCGCTGTCCAATCGATTGACTACGACCTTGAGGGGGCAGGCTACACCTTCTGTTGTTGTACAAATCAGGAAGCAAATCCTATCGGTGATCTTGACAAGGAATATGATCGATTTAGCATCAACCATGATGCCATACTAGCTAACCAATGTTATACCCGTAACTGAATGTTTCCATTCGTGTCACCGGGCCTATACCATGATCCACCATGTTCTCGTGTGTGCCAGGCGTTCCCTATGCCACTACAAAGAATAGTGTAGATCGAAAGAATCGGGCCTTAATTGGCTCTTTAACTAATTCCAGGCTGCTTCAGAACATGCTATCGTTTTAATTTTAATGGAGACTCTCTTCCAACCAACGGCTAATACCCCGGCAGCGAAAGATTAGCTAGGCTCTGCCGATCCGGTCCCGATGCGGGGTTTGCTTTCGCCATATCAAACCTCAAACTCGCCCGCCCCTCTTTGGATCAATGAGCATTCATTATTAGCCTTTCAGAATGGCGAGCTTATCCCTTCTCGCGTGCATTCATTCAATAGCTGTAACGAGAAATAGTCAAAGTCCGAAACCAGGGCCTTAAGTCCGAGTATCGGTTAGCGAAAATGTGCTTAGATTGGTGCTGACATGGGCGCATAAATGTCGTGATACAACCAAGACCGACACAAGACGCGTACTTCAAATCACAATCCCAAATTCAAATTCATCCTCCGACCGAATCAGATTTCTTGATCCCAGCATCTTGAATCCTTTAAAATGAATGAGGCTTGCTGCGCGCTCGCACCGGTCTCGGCCGATTACCAGACCAAGGGCCGATGGGAGGTCATCGCAGGCGTAAACACATGTGAGCTACTTTGAGCATCAATCAATCAGACATGAAAGCATCGTTCTGATAGTCTGCCAGACATCGTTGGGTCCGAAACAGCTTCGCGTGCCATCTTTGACATCTATGACGTCTTCGGCGCCTCCCCACAGGCGCTACAGGGAGCCGACCGCTTGGCCAACTTAACATCGGCGTTGGTCCTGATGCCGGACTTGTTTGATGGCAAGCCCATAGATCCGACGGCAATTCCAACCGACACTGAAGAGAAGAAGAAGAAGCTTGCAGACTTCAGAGCCACCACTGCAAACTATGATACAAACCTAGCCAGGCTTTACAAGCTGCGCGAGGAAGTGGGATCTCGTTGGCCTGCGGTTGAGGATCACATTGGCATTTTTGGCCTCTGCTGGGGTGTAAGATTTCTTTGCTTTTTTTCTTTCTCTGTTATTCTTTAGATGCTGACAATACGCAAGGGTAAAATCGGCATCCTTGCCTGCGGCGAGAGCAACACCGGCAAGGGAAGAAAATTCACTGTTAGCGGGACAGCCCATCCTGGGTAAGCACTGCTTCAATAGCCAATCCTACACTGTCTAAGACACGCCAAAGCTGACATTATCAAACAGTGCCCTAGAGGTCAAGGATGCGGAGGCTACAAATGTACCACATATTCTGCTTGCCTCTCCTGGCGAGCCTGCAGATGTGGTTGCCGAAATCAAGGAAGTGCTGTCCAAACCCGGTAAAATCGGTGAGGTTGAAACGTATTCGACCATGTTCCACGGCTGGATGGGCGCCAGGGCAGATTTGAAGGACGAGGCGAACATCAAGGAGTATGAGCGAGGATACAGCCAAGCAGCACAATTCTTTTCGAAGCATCTGTAGTCAATAACAATCCTCTAATGACTGCGGTAGCGTTCTTTAGGCTGGGCTATGTAATCAAATTTCATAGCAAGGATAAATTCGGAATTCTATCAAACCTATTTTATAAACCTATTCAATTCTCTCAATCGCGACCATACCAATACACTCTTGAATATCTCAGCTCTTCAAAATCATTCAAAACAGCTGATCGTATGTCGCATGGAACAATCCTGCTGCGCCTTCTCTGGCCTGCATTTTGGAGAGTGTCCATCAAGATGAAGACAAGAACCTTGCACATGCCCATCGTTGATTGAGACCTTGTGTTTCGAGAACCGTTGTTGGAACGCGCAGCGATGAATTCCCGAATCTTCGCTTCGCAATGATGCCCATCTAACCCGTCCGGGTAAGGTCTGTCAATGTCTGGTCTTTCCTCTGGAAATAGGCTTCTTGCCACTTCGGCAAGACTTTCGCTGGATAGCCTTGGAATAACAGTGTGCTCTAGATAGGCCAGCACAAGTTCGTTCAAAAGATCCACCACATGTTCCTTCCAAGTTTCAGCGAGCGGTGGCGCTGTATAGCCAAAATGCTTCTTCTCCAGGAGCCGGCAAACATCGAGCCGCAGACACTCAATATCCTGCTCACGGAATATGTGCTCCTGTGAGTCATATGGTCCGCAACACTCCGAATCATCAGGTGGCTGGTCAAAGATGCTGTTTTTCAGCATCTGGATGCCCGAGAAATCATAGGCTTCTCTGAGTCTGCGGTCAAATCGTTCCTCCTCAGTCTCATCAAGTCGCAGGGTGTCTTGAAGACCAGCTAGTTTGGTGTGGGGGAAAGATGTGTTTGTGGTGAAGAACAGGAACGAGCGAGCAAAGGTTCGCTCATCGTTGAACCCAAACCGGCCAAACATGTACTCGCCATCGGGAATCCTCATCCAAACTCCATGGTCTGCTTTCCCTCTCTTCTTTGGCTTTTGCCTCTTCCATCGCTGAACTTGAGCTTTTGCGTGGCTATAGTCCACAAGACCGGCCTGCTCACAATACTCCGCATCTTCGTTTTCGTCGTCCTCGTCATCCTGTTGGTTGATTTCTTGGGATCGTTTATCATAGTATCCCCAGTCATATCTGTTAATAACGAAAACCCCCTCTGCTTTTGTTTCCTCATTATTCACACTGCTCCCGCTGTCTTGTTCATAAGGGGAACCCGATACGCGAAGAATCTTGTCAATCTCTTGGATTGGGTCTGTGTCTGAATGGCATACCAGCCACCCACACGCACTTCGTGACCTAGTTTCCATGAGCTTGAATGCTATCCATGTTCCACTGAGGGCTGGAATATTGTATTCCATCTGGTGAACAATGACAGTGCCTGAAGTCTCTGGAGCAGTGTCGGGGAAGCCTTCTGTTGGAGGAGCTGCTGCTCCGGTCCATATATTGTGCATGGCCCCAAAGCAGAGAGAACCTGAGCTCACAGTGAAACTACTGAAACTTGATGGCGTGGACGACATGTTAGCGATTATGATGAAGTTGATGATGTTTTTTTTTCACATGAAGCTCAGTTGCTTTTTATAGGCGGGTTGATGATGCGCTAGGCCACCCGGAGCTAAAATAGCGCCGCTTCAGGGTAAGGCTGCAGTGGTTGCCTGCCGCCAAAGTATGATCGTTGTTCCTTGTGTACTTCTTGTGTTTTACTATATTTTAGCTAAAAGAAAATCGTACTGGTATTTTGCCTTTCTAATTTATTGTAGATATAGAATTCAGCATGTTGTCTTGCTCAACGTGAGTGTGATATCTCATTTATGTGCATGGAGCTGGGATTACAAAAAGAACCTCGATTGGGAAAACCTGTGGACAAAGTAACCTCGAAACCTCCACGAGTTGGCATTAGCTAGACATATATTGATTAAAATAATATAAACAGGAATTCTTCTTGTATTTTACTTGATTTCTCTCAACAGAGTGCACCAGCACCAGCCGTTTACTCTCTAGACTACACCCTCCCGACAGTGCTCTTGGCTACCACCAACTCGGGAATGTCTGCAATAGGCACACCCATGATGTCAAATACAGATACCATGGCGGAGAAATCTCTGACTATCCAATTTCTCAAATCAACAGACATGAGCGAGTCGACACCATAGGCCGACAGTGGCTTCCTTGGTTCAACATCGTCGGGTGAGATGGACATGGCGCGCGCTAATTTGCCAGCTAATGCACGGAGCACAATCTGGGCGCGTTCTGCCGCGTCTGTTGCCTGGCGGAAGCGGGCTCCAGCTTCAGCGACATAATCGACCTGGCCTTTGCTGCCGCTGGAGCCTTCAGCCGCAGCAGCAGCTCTGGAGTCTGGGAGGAATGAAAAGGCGGCGAAAAGCGGCCGATCGAAGAGCACTGCAGGAGCTTTGCCCTGACGCAAGTTATCGACAGGGGTACGCAACCCAAGCAAGATCTGGGCCCGGTCTCGAGTTGCCCAAGGCGTTGTGAGCGTGGCATCGCAGCACAGCGTCAGCAGCCCCAGCAGCTCTGTATCCTCCACCGGGTGCATGTCGTCGGCCGTGTCTCGCTGGCGCTGATAGGCAGTGTTTTCTGCAATGATGCCAATATTGCGCATCCATCCAATGTCAATTGAGAGCGCCGTCTGGCCCTGCGAAAGCCGGTACCTGGCAATTTCGTCCTGCACTGAGCACCCTGCCGCGTAATTAGCGCTAGCCATCTGACCCGTAATGCCAGCCAGGGAAGACAGGAGGAAGAAGAAGTCGAGCTTCTGTGGTAAAAGTCGGTGCAGGTTCCATGAAGTCTGAACCTTGGATCGCATCGTCGTATCCCACTGCGAAAATGTCATGCTATCCTTGAAGATGGCGTCTTGCAGGACCATGGCGGCGTTGATGCAGCCTTTGATGGGTGGCATTTTTTCGGCGCACGCCTTCAGCATTTCGGCGACGCTTTCTTCTGACGATACATCGCATTTGGGAGCTATGAGGTCAACTCCGCCGGACGTTAGTTCTTCCACCATCTCAGTTGCAGCCTTAGAAACAGCGCCAGACCGAGATGGAAGTATCAAGTGTTTTGCGCCTCGTTGAGCCATCCATCTTGCAATGGCGCGACCGAGTCCGCCGGATCCACCAACAATCAAGTAACAAGCATTTTCATCAAAACTCCATTCGCGACGTTCTTGAATAAATTGCTGGTAAAAAAAAATTAGTGAGTGCAAATTCTTCTATGCAGTCTTCAATAATTACGTGACTTACCAGAACAATATCTTCAGGCTTTGGCGTGATGACAACACGCCCAGCACTGCTCTCGTCTTCAAGTTGCCGAAAGGCTTCGCGCATATTGGACGCGCTAAAAATCTGGCGAGGTCCTGGGGGTGTGACCTGGGTCTCCTCCGCAAACTGCATGACATTTTTGAGTAGTTTGGCCGTCTCCTTGGGCCTCAAATATGCAATGTTCACGGTAGAAAAAGTCATGTTCTTCCTGTTGAGAATGGAGGATGGAATGCTGACATCGTCGCTGAAATCTGTAGGTTCAACTTGGATTAAGCGACCACCCTGTGCGAGACATTCGCAAGACGCTCTCAAGCTGTCGTCGCCAGGAAGTGGGTGAAGCACGACGTCAACGCCACGTCCGTTTGTCGCTCGAATGATGCTCTGAGCAAAGAAATTACTGCCATTAAGGAAAATATTCTGTTCCGGAATATTGAACTTTTTGGCAAGGAATTTCTTCTCTTTGTGCGACGAGACAGTGGCCAAGATTGCAGCCGCATGATGCTGGGCTACTTTTATGGCTGCCTGACCGACGCTGCTCCCAGCGGAATGAATCAGAACCACGTCGTCTTCGGTAAATCGGCTAATGTTTACCAGAGAATGATAAGCAATCATAGTGGGGGCAATGAAAGAAGTGGCAGCTTCCATGGATAACCCATCGGGAAGTTTACAGACAGCTGCCTCATGGGCACGGGGATGTTGGCGCGCGCAGCCTCGGGCGACCATGTAGACTCGATCGCCTGGCTGGATGTTTGAGCTGCATTTGTGGCCAACATGAGTCACTACTCCAGCGCAGTCGTCCCCAAATAATTGAAGGTTCTCGTCATACTGGCCCCGGGCAATTTGAAGGTCGACATTGGACAGGCCCCAAGCGGCAGCGTGGATTTCAATCTGGGTCGGCGCAACATCAGCGTGAAATTCAGCATCCTGGATAAATCGCAGGGAATCGAGATTTCCTGTCTGGTCAATGGACAGCTGCAGGTCCGGACCATTGGCCCACATCGTTTCCCGGAGCTGGGGAGACAGCAACGACTCAAGCATGTTGTTTCCAGTGACATCGTCCACAGCTCTTCCTATCAAGACCAAGCCGTCGCGAACGATGTATTCGATATCTCTAGATGATTCCGTATCCAGAGCCTTTTCAAAGACAGTGCTGATGAAATGGGAGCACCGGGCCACATCCGTCTCTCCTTCGATCGACAGGGAAATAATTCTGTTGTCCGGTTGTTCCGCTCTGATGGAGCGCAAAAAGCCTTGAGCGGCCCCGTACTTGGGGAGCTCATCATCTTCAGTTGCGACCGCTGTAACCCACAACAAATTGGGCGCCAACTTGATCAATTCTTGAAATGATGCGAACTCGGTCTCCGATAGATTTGTGAGCAGAGGCTTGTTGAGAGCCTCGACAAGGCAAATGACCTTGTCATCAGTTTTCAAGCTCGTTAAATGGCCTTGAATCTCATCTCTTTCGAAGGCGCAAATGGACACCGACCATTTTCCGTTTGTGCTCAAGAGACTTTGCACCATCGTCGCGAGCTCCAATTGATGTGGGGATCCCATGTCGCAGACAAGAACAACTTGATCGCTCCTCTGTGTCATTTCAACCGATGACTGCGGATCTTCGACGGCAGTGGTGAGAATAATACTCATGGTATGGCAATCCGGAATTTCGTAGTCCAGTATCACGAGGTCGTTTCCAGAGAAACCGTTACGCTTTAAACACGAATCCCAAAGATTTTCTGGTATGGCAGCCGAGTGAGGTCGCCATTCCTCACGAGCAACCCACCAGCCAGGTACAAGACCAGCCATAAAATTAGTCGCAATGTCATTTGGATTGATGGCTTCGAGAAGCATCAGGTAGCCGCCTGGCTTCAAAGCATTGCGAACATTCCGAATCGTGGCTTCGAGATCGGGTGTAGCATGAAGGACACTGGCAGCAACCACTAGATCATATGATCCCGGCTCAAAACCTTGACTTTCGATCGGCTGATCTAGGTTCAATGTCTTGAAAGTCATGCGACCTTGTTGATTGAGCTCAGGCCAGCGCTGCCCGGCTTTCTCGAAAAAGGCCGGTGAAATGTCAGTGTAGGCGTACTCTGCAAAACTGGGTGCTCCGATACGCTTCTCGCGGTCTAATAACGATTCAATGAGATGGCCGGTCATTCCACCCGTGCCCGCGCCGACTTCCAAAATGCGCAAGGTAGGATTTTCATGGGAGAGTAGGTCAAGCATGTCCGTCAACTGGCCATTCGCCCACATCCTTTTGAACAGATCTGCGTAGAAAACGGCAGCTTGGTTAGATTGGAACACGACCTGCAGAGGGTCAACTTTGCCAGCCAAAATCTCTGGCAGTTCCCTTGCGCAGGTTGTATAGACTTTCCAAGTGGGGAGCAAACCATCTAGTTCAGAAAGTTGGGTTTCAACATCTTCAGCACTCATGGAATATGCCTCCTGGCTCAATGCGGGCGTCATATGATTGACATGAACTTCCATCCACTCAACGTGGCGCCGAAGGCTTCTTGGGACCTTTTCGAAATCGAGGGCTCTTAACGTGCGAGCGGCTACAATGCTTAGCAAAGAGCACATCTTCTTATGGGTTTTTAGGATGCTGCCGTCATCCGTGGCTGGGGGTTTACCTTGAAGGGCGCGGACGAGTTGTCTTGAATCGAGAAATCCGAGAGAAGGCTTCCATTCCAGCCCATAGAGCAACTTTTTCTCTTCCTGAGCTGCTGCTTTCGACACTGTTGCGGTCACCGCCATCCCGATACTGCAAAGAATTGAACCATCGTCGGCCAAGGCGTACATGGATCCACGCTCATCGCTTGAGCCCATGATTTTGTTTGAAGGAGCCATGCTGGAAACGGCTAACCAATGGATAGAGTTCGTATATGGATGCTGCCAGCCGGAGGACGAAAACCAAGCGTCTTTCATCCTGACGGGAACATTGGCAACTTGTTGCTCGCCTGCGCTGACTCTGAGGACATGAAAAGCTTGATCTAATATCGCCGGGTGAACTAAGCTGCTCGTGTGATATTTTGCGTTGGAAACCTCAATACGGGATACGGCCTGGCCACAACCATCCCATTGGATGTCTTGCAACATCTGGAACGAATTTCCGTACTGCAATCCGATCTCGGCAGCTTGTCGATAGAAAATGCGCGGATCAATAGGTCTCTTGCAGATTTCATTGGCCTTTTCGTAGCAACTCATAATGTCTCGGTCGATGAGGTGCCGCTCGTCGACAGTTTCCTTCTCTGTGGAATCCTGGTAGTCGACATGAATTTCAGCACGGAAACATTCGACCCACTCATTGTGTGAATATGTAAAAATGGCCACCTCAAACTTCCTTGATATGCCATCCTTGTCATGGCCTTGTATACGTCTGAGGTGCAAAGATGTCTCGATTCTCTCTTCCCAAGTATTTTTAACCCGAATTGGACTAAGGAAGTCAGCTTTCTTGACAAGATAGCCGGCGACTTCACGATCTGCCTCCACTTGTTGAACAGCTTCAATAGCCATTACAAGCATCCCCGCAGCTGGATAGAGCACTGTATCAGTAATCTAATAAAAAAATTAGCAAAAACGCAGTTGATCAAGGCTTCTCATTTACCATATGATCCTTGATCCATGGAGTCGACTCGATACTCAAAAAATTTCTCCATCGAGGCTCCGATGAGTTCCAATCGGCGACTCGCATCCCGAGGGTCTCTCCACGGACTCTTCTTCTGGACTTGAAGTCTCGAGTAATACGGGGCTCATTCCAATAGATGTTAGATCTGTCAAAAGGATACTCGGGGCAATCAACAAGGAAGCCAGGAGAGTCACTAGCACCCTGCTGGTTCGCAGCCGAGATGCTGACAGCATGTCCACGACAGAAAAGCTGCCCCACAAGCTGTAATATTGACTGGACAGCTGGCTCGTTGCGATTGAGCGTAGCAAAGTAATGGAAACTCTTACTCGAGTCGCTAAGTTGGCCCAGAGTATCCTTTATCGGTCGACGCAGGGCTGGATGCGGTCCAATCTCAATAAAGTCAGATATTTCACTTCCGGGTGTTGGCGATTTCTTTCCCAAAACTTGTAATGCGTCAGAAAATAGAACTGGTGAAGTCATGTTATCGGCCCAATATTGACCAGTGGCTAATTTAGCAGGCCTGACAACTTGCGCGGACACAGACGACACCATAGGAACGAGACTTGAAGTTTTGGGATTCGATGCTTCAGAGGCCTCTAGATTTCCCATCAAAGAAATGTAACGATCAACGATATTACGCATTGTAGGTGAATGGTATGCGACACCAGTCTTTAGCTTCTGGGCAAATATGCCGTCGATGTCTGCTTGTACCTTGATTGAATCAATAGCCATTTCAGGACCTGCCAAGGTGCAATTTAGCGGACTGTTAATGCACGCAGTATGTACTGCCGCTCTAATATCCTCGTGGATCTTAGTCTTGAGATAGTCGGGGATCTCATCTTTTGACAGGTTAATTGAAAGCATAGCGCCCGGGGAGGAGATCATTTCAGCCCTCAGTGTTCCTGCTAGGTATCCGCGATAGTAAGAAACTTTGCAAGCTGATAGTAGAGATAGAGCACCTATGGCGTATCTGTTTAAGTAAAAGTGTGTTAGGCGAGATTGGAAAGATGTGAAGCCTTGGTTGATTCACTTACGCAGCGGCGATCTCTCCCGATGAATGACCGACGACAGCCACAGGTGAGATACCAAAGCTCTTCAACAATTCCACCAATGCAATCTGAACGGCTGTGGATAAAGGTTGGCTATACTGCGGCTTATGGATGTTTTCTTCATTATGAAGTTGGTCTGAAAGAATAAAACATCATGTTAACAACTGTTTCGCCGCCTTAGCCTATGAAGCTGTGCGCCCACTGACCAAAAATTGACCAGTCGCATGATAGACTGCGATAAATATCGTCGATCTGGTGTAATATCTTAGAAAATACTGGGTATAGCATTAAATCGCGAGCCATGCTAGCGTATTGTGCTCCTTGGCCCGTGAACACATATGTAAGCCCGGCATCGCTCGAGCTGCGCATGGATTTGGCCGACAACATTTCTTCTTGGCTATTTGTTTCGAGCCCATCAGCTATGATAGAGTAATTTCTCCAAAGCATATGGCTTCTCCTATTAGATAATGTATAGGCTAGTTGACTTAACCTCGTCGGATGGCCAAACACTTGATGGTGATAGTAAGTCTTGTAGGCTTCCATCATACGTTCGAGCGCCTTCTCGTCAGCTGCAGTCCAGACCAGAAGTTTTGGTAACAAGAAAGGGCTATCATTGTTGGACTTAGAACCATTCATGCATAACAGGTCATTTGCATTTGGTTTGTGGATTGATTCGGTACAATGCTTCCCAATCAGCCCGTGTTGTTCAAGATAATGGAGCGCATCATCAAGAATCACATGAGTATTAGAGCCGCCGAACCCAAAAGAATTCAGAGATACTCTACGCAAACCTGTATGTGGCCAAAGAATGGGCCGAATAGGAACCTTTAGTGTGTAAATTAGTCGCTGTAGGTTGCAATGGATGGGAGAAGATTGCCCACCTCGATATGATGATGATCTACATCGATAGTAGGGTTGATCTTCTGGAGAAGTGCATTGGGAGGGATTATACCCCTTTCCAAAATTACTAAACAGACCTTTATTAGCAGTCTTTTAATTCTAGAGACTGCAAATAGGTAGAGGCGTGAAACTCACAAATACACTTGACCAGGCCAGCAAGCGCGCTAGCCCCTTCAAGATGGCCGATATTTGCCTTCACAGAACCACTATTGATGCCAGTTTAAGTAATGAGACATATCAATAATAACCGTGATCAAATATCGAAACCCAGCAGGAACTTACACATAGAGTGGCTCCTGGCTTGATCGGTATTCTCTAAAAGCACTTCCGATAGCATTCATCTCGATTGGATCGCCTACCGGGGTTCCCGTGCCTATGGAATTATTGTTAGAAATTTCCAATATGCCACCATTTATACTATTTACCATGTGCTTCGACATAACGTGTTTCACTTAGCGGAAGATTTGCCTTCTCATAAGTGTGTCTGATCAAATCCTCTTGTGACTGACGGCTGGGTTGGGTAAGAACTGGAGTATGTCCATCCTGGTTTGAAGCTATTGATCGAAGAACGGCTCGAATCATATCACCGTCTCGGATTGCATCTGGAAGTAACTTGAGCACAATAGCCACAACACCTTCACCTCTTCCATAACCGTTCGCACGATTATCAAAGCTGTAGCAGATTCCGTCTGGCGAGAGAAACTTCTGGGCATTTAAAATTTGGAAGACGGAAGGGTCAAGAAGGAGGTTGGCTCCAGTGACGAGGGCCTTGTTCATATTAGCCCTGGTATTTATACAGTCGGTAACCAAAGTACTCACACAAGAGGCATCTCCACTAAGAAGAGTTTTACACGCCATGTCGATGGCAGATAAACTGCTTGAACAAGCCGTATTTACGTGTATACTAGGACCACGCAAATCAAAGTACCAACTGATGCGATTAGGAGTAACACATGCAACTGTGCTGCCTGTGGCTGCAGTGCGATCTGCGCTGTCGGGATCCATTGCCGTCATCCTTGCATAGTCCTCTAACATGGAAGCAGAGAATACCGCTGTGCGAGAACCTCTCAAGGTCTCCACAGGAATGCCAGCTAAGCAAGTTATTTCAGTATTATTCGATTAGTTGTTACGCCGATAGACTCTACCTTTCTCAAACGCATGGTAAGATGCCTCCAAACTCCAGCGTTGTATTGGGTCCATCCCAGCCGCTTCCTTCGCTGTCACTGAAAAAAATGGTGCGTCAAATGCACCGGCATTTTCCTTCACAAAATGACCGCGTGGTCCCAAGGACTGAGAGCGAAAATATCAGCGACTTTCACTTGGCTTTCAAATTTTTACATACCTGGGGAATTTTATTATCCTCATGCGAATCATGATTGAAACGATCCTCGGGCCAATCAGTGCACAAATTTTCCCGTTTTTCAAGAATCTCCCAAAAGGCATTATCATCATTTATACCTTGTGGAAGCTTAAAAGAATAGCCCACTATTGCGATGGACTTCATGGGCGAGTCCGCTACGCCATTACTGGGGCAATTGGAGCCTGTAGGTTGAATCATATCTGCTTGTGCCTACCGCAAAGGAAATTTAACACCATATAATCAAGCTATGAGGGCATTTGCAGCATCAAATACCTGCACATATCTACGAACCACTTTCAGGGATAAGAGCACTAAATCTTGGCCCTAACGCCCCATACACATGAACCAACAAACCACAGAAGCCTCGGACAGAAACGAGGCATTTTGTCGGGCATCAAATGGGAATACGTAGACTCGTACTGGACCCCCTAAAAAGCTTATATCGGGAACTCGTATAATTAGATGCTTTGATAACCAGGCATAGGAGCAATGTGAAACGTGTTACGAGATGTGGACGTTCAAATTCAGGAGAATAGGGTAATGGTCCGTGATGAGGTCCACTTGGCTCCCGGTTGTTTCCTTTTCAAGACCTCGAAAACCCATTTGCAGAGCCAACAACATGACCTCGGGCGTTACCGTGTTTGCTATATCCGCTTTCACCGACCTAAATTTATGTAGGTTAGTGGGGTGTTTTGGATGGGCCCTTGCTTCTCCCACTTTTCCGACGTTGCATTTGAACAAGGGTCGTTTTGAAAATGCAGTGATAGTTGCATGATCCATGACGTTGAAATTCACAACCAACACTTGGATCGGGTCGCGGACATAAGTATCGCCGATTTGATTCTTCTTGGCTCGGAAACGCGGCACGGACGCGTGGACATGACTGATTGCAAATCGGGCTATGTTTGTTGCTAGAATTTACTTGGCAGTTTACTAATTAGGACACTCGTGTTTTGCCATCCATCTCATTATACACTATTCTCGGTCCCAATTCCGTTGTGAGTCGAGGTACAATTTACTAGGACGCTGGCCACTGTACGAAGGATTGCCGTCTTGCACAGAAATATGCGTGGTGCGTGTCACAGTAACACCATGTTGGTCCGCATACGCATGTTCCGCCTCCGTCTCTTGTGCCTGTGCAGTCTCACGGAGCCGCTCCTGTGACTCTGAATCATTCAATGCTTTCAAGGGAATACCATCTTCATCCATCTTGTAGTATCCGCTGCTGTTCGTCGCTGTTGTCTTGCTGTTTTTTGACCCTCCCGTGCCACCATATGTCTCAAGAGTTGGGCGAGACGCTGGCCCGCGTGTTTTAATTCCAAGGCGTTTCTTAATGACTGCAAGTGCGCCAGTCTCTCTGAGAATCTTGGGGATGCACGGGATGCAGACAATAAAAAAGCCACACGTCATCTCAGCTGTTGCCCAAAACGCCAAAGGGCCTAGTGTGTAAACTGCATCTGAGGACTCGCCATGTGTGACAGTCACCGCTAGCCTGAATCCCGCCGATACACAGGCGCTGTAATTATTGCATCTGAGTTAACGTTTGAACCGCTCAATATTTGGGATCACTTACACCAAGCCCAGACCGAATATGACAGAAACACCGAGTTTCTTTCTCCAAGACATCTGCAGTGTCCATATTTTGTGCTGAGGCAGTAAGAAAATTATGACATCACAGGCAAGATGAATACTAGCGGAGGCGACCTGGAGTTTATAAAGGTTCCAGCACTTCCTCGTAGTAATCGTGAAATCCCAGATTGCTTCGTGAGGAGTGCATTGCAAGTTCAAAGCCACGACAATGGCAATATTCGCACAGATTTGAACGAATATTACGAAGCAGCAACCCCACCAAAATGTACTTCTTCTCTTACTCTCTGACACAACGAATACGCGGCACCATTCTATTAGAATCGTAATTTTGAGGAACGGCAGGACGAAGGAGTAGCAGACGCCAAAGATAAGCACCCACTGATATATATTAGTGTAAAGCCCCGAGAAAAAGGGTCGACGGATGTCTCACGTATTGTGTCGGTATCAAATCTCGAAGTTTGACGTTCCACTGGTGGACGAAATAGCCGGGAACATCGATTAGTTTGAACGTGGCAAACGCGCTTCCCCAATAACATCCCTAACCCAGTTGTCAATCAATTGAAATGCCACGGAGTGTTGATTGACGAGCAAGGTACAAACGCAAGCGTGACGAGAACTATGAGGAGAATTGTGTTAGCACATACAATCTTTTGTGACTCTTTGAAGCCCAACATTGGTGAAAAAAAAACAAGAAGGAATCAGGAGATCGGTCAGTTCAAAAGTAAACACCATACCTTCCTCAATTTGGACTTTTCTTGCTAACAATGCCCTCGCATAGATACGAACCAAAAAGCAAATCGTTGTGATAGAAGCGCATGTGACAAGAACTCCCAGAGCGAGATCATTGCGGTTTTCTGGATTGATGAGGTTTGAGGTTTCGCCTTTCGGCGCCTCAAGTGCAGGGCCATCAAGATCCATGATCTGTGAGGAGTTCTTTCAACAGACTATTGAAGAGTGTTGCGTCAGTGGTTTCGCGTCACACAACACTGGTCCCTTTAATTGCGAGCATATCCTCAAGATTT
Organism: Calonectria hongkongensis; assembly: GCA_017140755.1. Taxonomy (NCBI): domain Eukaryota; kingdom Fungi; phylum Ascomycota; class Sordariomycetes; order Hypocreales; family Nectriaceae; genus Calonectria; species Calonectria hongkongensis. The sequence goes on from JAACJA010000018.1 coordinate 1,064,215, forward strand.
ACAACTGTATCATTTGCCACTTGATTCACCATGGCACGCAGGGGTCAGTGGCTGCGGCGGTATTATCCGCCAACATCATGACTGGAACGCCTCCAACTATCCCTGTCTGATAGCTACAACAGTATCAGGGCGATATCAATGGGACATTGAGACATCAAATGGTGCAGTCTTTGAACAGCCCGGAACTCCATCCGGTAAAAGGGCCTTGTAACCCTGCGCTCAACCCTGAAGGAGCATGAGAACCGAACGCATCACCAACAGCAACATGGATAGAATTTTTCGCATGGGGCTGTCCCACAATATGCACTACCAGCCAACAGATTCCACAGTGTTCAGTTTGGATGTCCATTATTCGAAGAGCTCAATTATCTAGGGCCATTTGTATATGACGTTATAATTCTCACAAACTAATTAGATGCATAGGATCTTGAGATCTCTCCCTTAAACCACATGTAAAATATATTGTCCCGTGGCGTCCAAATCCGCACATATCCCCCACTACCCGAGATTGATCGCCCGGGGGTGGACCCATTTTGACATTCTCCTGCTTCTCGCGGGGCGAAACCGATTTATCCGGTGAACAAGGATCGTCGTGTGTTGGCTTGGGACTGTGTGCATGTGGCACAGCCAACTTTACGAGTATCATAATTTATTCCTATCCCCTTTCGCTTCTGCAACGAGGGCCATCAGTCCACCGGCAACCTTGGCGTCGTTGTATCACAGGGGAAAGAAATAGGAGGTTGGTTGCTAATGATACGTGTTGGTTCCGAGTGTATGCACCGGATTAATTTCTTTAGTCAACCGATCAGGTAGGTCCTCGGGTGTTTTGGAGGTGTTGACACAGTGCTTTAAGATTGGTGACTGGGATGCGGAGCTGGAAACCATTAGATAACCCAAGTGTAGATCTGTAGACCTGGTTTTATTTTTATCCAAAAAAATTTGAGGTTGCACTATCAACCGCAAGACACTAACCAGTATTTTTATTTTTTAAACTTGTGATCATTGTTTTATAACCATGCCTAAGCAAGATATCTACCACCTCCATCCTTTTGGTTGGGAGAATGATCCTGAAGACGAGAAGTTTCAGATTTCTACCCTCGACTACCTGTCAGTTCAGACATACAACAATTATGCCATTTTCTTCAGGTTGGAAGACGATAGCAAGGCCAAAGCCGTCGAGGTGCTCAAAGCCGGGCTAGAGAAGACTCTCAGCCAGGAGCGACACATGGCCTGCACAATCGAAAAGCAACCTGATGGTGGCCATGCATTTGTGAAAAAGAAGGACAGCACTGTTAAATTCATCGTCCAGTGGCTTGATTCGCCCGATGACAATTATCCAAGCATCGATGACATTGAAAAGACCAACTTTAGCGCCGTCACTCTTGGTGACCTCAAACTATGGAGTGTTCTACCGATGACATATGGCGAGAAGCCCGAAGCGCGCCCCGACAACAATCCAATAGTTGCGGCATATAAGGCAAATTTTGTCCGTGGCGGCCTAGTATTTAACATGCACCACCATCATTATTCTCAAGACGTGATGGGTTGGACTGGTCTCACTCATCAGTTGGCTGAGAATTGTAACGCTATTTTCGCTGGAACCGACTTGCCGTCATGGGATCCGGCATGCCTTGACATATCTAGAATCACTAAAAATGCACCACCTGAGGATCAGCTTGTTGATGGTCCTCCAATTCCTGAACGCCACCCTGATCAAATGCCGGGAGTGTCGCTGCTGTTCCATTTGTCCAAGAGCAAGGCAGCTGAGTTAAAGAAACTCGCCAAACCAGCTGATGGCTCTTGGGTCTCTACCTACGATGCCTTTTCCGCATTTATTTGGCGTACTCTTACCAGACTTCGTTCTCCTGTCTTCAAACCTGAGACGTCCTCCAAGCCATTTTGGTGCGAGGCTGTTGACATGAGAAGGCGATTTCGAAACCCGAAGCCTCCTGCTCGACTTCGAGGAAATGTTATGTCTGCGGCTATGAGTGAGACGGCACCAGTGCAGCCACCGTCTCTCGCGGATGTTGCTTCCGAATGGCGTCTGTCCCAATTGGCGTCGTATATCCGCCAGCTGACGGATAGCGTCACTGAAGAGGGTCTTGATGCTATGTTGAACATGGTAGCGGCTGTTCGAGACAAATCGACTCTGAATATACGAATCGATTCAAAGCCACCCATGTCTCTCCTCCAGGCGGATCACCGCGATGCCAACATTGTAGAGGCAAACTTTGGTTTCGGTAGTCCAATCGCCTATCGCCATGTTTTGGATTGTGTGACAGTTGGAGTCATTGTCATCTACCCATCGCGCGATCCGAGACCTGAGTCCGATGAAGGCCCCGAATTTGCTATCTTCTATGAAAAGGAATTGGCTCAGGCCCTGATTGAGGATGCTGAGTTTGGTAAGTTTTTCGAGTATAGGGGCATTGATGCCGAGGATGCCACCACGAAATAGCGTAATGAGATGTTGGAAATTTCGAGGGAATATGAGTCACATGTTGCCCTGCAATCAAGTAACCGCTTCACATCAGTACACTACAGAATTTGCAACTCCCAATACAGCCTTTCCATCCTCAAACTCTGCATGAACCAATCATCTCCCACGCGTTTCCAAACTTCATAATAATGGCCGCCACCTGTTCCATGAAATCCGCCTTGGGCGCCCTTGGACCCGGCATGGTAAATAAGGTTCCAAATAGCCTTTATTTCGTCTGCATTGACTTGCTCAAAATCCGCCGGACTAACCAGATGGATTGTTTGGATCTTGGTAAATGCCTCACTGAAATGGGCCCTGAAGCCTTCCAGCGTATTCCAGCGGTATTCAATGCCATTTTCAACATGTGTGTTGCCCTCTTCGTCAAAGAACTCACATTTAATATCTGGCATCATGATGTTGTCGAACTTGTCGAACTGATTAGAATCGGCGAATCTGCAATATTGCATTTTCTTGCGGGTGATTATCTCTACTGCCTTGGGATCTGGAGACATGGCGGCTTCGGTATGTTGCGGTAACGCGTTTGTGAGAAGAGTGTTCGTATACACACTATATGGAGATGATTGCAATAAGGCTTTCAGCATGAAAATGATAGAAGGGCAGAATGGTTCGCATAATTCCAATGAGAGCAGGACGAGATACGTGTCTGCTAAGTTAAACGGTTTCATATCCCCACATGATAAGCATTCATCCTGGCCCATGCAGCTGGCGAGGTACGGCCGGTGTTGGTTCTCATGCTTCATTGCAGACAGGGTTAATGACGCCACTTAATTCTCGCACCGTTGTCTGTGGGAAGACTCGGACAAATACGTGCTACCCTTGTCGTGCCGACGTTACAATAAACCCCTAGGGTGATAATTCATGATTGACACCCGCCAGATGCCCTAAATGGTCGTCTTGCGCAGACCCTCTAAGACTGGAATGAAAGCCGATGCGGTACCAAAATATCATGCTAGTAATTCCGTAGTCGGTTCGCCACGCAAGGCAGCCGGGGTCTGAAACGGCCAGTACTCTAGATTCACAAGCCATTTCAGGAATGGGAAGGATGGTATTGAATCAAGATATAAAATGCAGAATTTTGGCTAAATAGAACCTTCTAATTGAACAGAAATAATATTTATATTGGACGCTTCCAGATTCCATGTAGGTCCTGTATCTCACACATTCAGTCATATAACTACCTCAAAGAGGATACCTGTTTGAGAAAATCTGTTACTGTTTCCTCAAGCCGTCTAAATTTGATTCCTGGAAAATCTTCATCCATAGCCTTTGTATCAGCATTAATATGATGCTTGATCTCCTGTATCCCAGTAGAGATCCTTTCCTTTGGCCAACTGGGTTCTTGTAGCATAATCTGTGAAACAAGTTGATAATTGAACTTCTCTGGAGCGACAGGCATATAGCGTTTCCCACCGGCCTTTTCACCGACTAAAGCTTGAACATGGATCTCGGCTAAATCTCGAACGTCAATCCAGAAATTAAATCGAGCTGGTGGAAGGGGCGCTGAAGAACCCTGTGTAGCTACTTTCCAGAGCATCATGTTGGACTCATTCAACTCTTGAGGAGAGCTGGGAGGAATTGCAACAGGGCCAAATATCATGGATGGGCAAAATGTGACGATGTCAAATTGTGGCTTTTGTGTCTTCACGAAAGACCACGCTTCTTGCTCCGCAAACACCTTGGACCCGCGGTATGCATCTTGAGGAGTAGCGGCAGGATCTGCTGCTTCAGCGTAGGTTATTGGGTTCCAGTCGGCGGAACTATAGGTATAGGGTGTTTCTTCAGGTCGTGCCATGTCCAGCACTGCCCCGAATGAAGAAGTTAAAACGATGCGTTGAACATCAGTATCGTTGCTTGCTTCTAATATGGACCTAACGCCTTGAATGGCGGGGATGATGAGTTCTTTCTCTTTATCTGCCACTTGATAGTTCAAAGGCTGACCACGATGGTTAAGACCAATTTCTATACATGTATTTCGGGCGAGTAGTCATTTACTTACGCTAGCCAGATGAATCACTCCATCAATATCTTTTAAAGCATCCTTAAACACACCAGGGGTCGCTAGATCATCAATGTAGTGAAATTCTAGTTGTTCAGCGCAGTCCTTGTTTTGGTGTGCTAGTTTTTCAGCTTTCGCTTTGGATCGGACAACCGCTCGAACTTTGAAACCCTTTCGAAGTAGGCAGTCTACAACATGAGCTCCAACTAAACCGGTAGCTCCGGTGACAAGAACCTTTCTGTGCAACTTGTTAGTCTCGGCAGACGGTTCAGTTGTTTGTGTGCTTACTGAATTGCCATGTTTTTATGTCTATGCGGAATGATACTTTGACGTTATCATGTAACACGCATTAAATGATTGGCTGTGCGAGCAAAAGTAGAAAGAAACGGAGGAACTTCAATTCTCCGCTGTTGCTTACTTTTATTTACCCCTCATTTGCTATCCTGTTCATATTATTATCGGCATGCATCCGAGGAAGAGTGGAGGAGCTATCGGAGGAGCTCCACAAATCGACCCAAATCGATAAGCCGTCATCATCACCGGCCGAGTGAGCTCCTCACACTAATCCAGGAATATGCGACATGATTTCTAAACAATGTTCTGGCTCTACTATATTTATTATGAATTCTCTAATGTCTAAGCTTAGTATCAGAGACTTTACACACCATCCATAGCAACCATCACCTTAAAAACAATGACCATGGAAAAGTTCAAGATTTTTACCTACCCCAAAGCTCCGCGATCTACAATGGTCTTGTACATTGCGGAGTATCTGAAGATGGACTTTGAGATTGTCAATGCTTTTCCCATCAAAGTCTATCCCGAGAAGGACGGTGTTGGAGAAGAGTACTTTTCCAAATTCCACACGGGAAAGGTTCCAGCTCTTGAAACCGCGGATGGATTTTGCGTTTATGAGAATATTGCAGTTTCTTGGTTCTGTGAGTTCAATTCCGTATAGGCGAACGTGACACGAGCTGACAAGATTTCCTTCCCATCAGTGGCCAAGCAGCGCCCAGAAGCCGGTCTCCTTGGTTCAAACCTGCGCGAGGAAACGACTGTTTTGCGTTGGGCATCATTTACAGATTATGAGCTGTTACCACCCATCATGGCCTGGATTAACCCCATTATTGGGCGCTCCACTGCGACTCCAGAGCAACTCGCTCAGTTGGAGGAAAACTGCGAGCTTACCGTCCGCGCTATCGAAAAAGAGATTGCCGGCAAGAAATTCCTTGTCGGCGACGTGTTGACCATTGCGGATCTGTTTGTTATCTCTGGTTTGGCCAGAGGCTATCAATATGTAAGTCATGGTAGTTACGATCCAAGGAAGGTGACTAATTTTCCCGTAGGTCTTTACAAAAGCGTGGGCTGCCAAACATCCTATTGTGCACGAGTATTACATGAGATTCAGGTCAGACCCGATCTTTACCAAATATCTTGGCGAGAATGTAATTCGAGATGAGCCAGGAGGAACTTATCCAGACTATGATGGCTTGGAATAATTAGATAATCTTATTTCAAGTTTAATACAATGGCTGATGCATGAACAAATTACTGCACTACTTCCTTTTGGGTATCCTGGAATGCCGCCACCATCCATGGGCCTGTAGGCCATGTATTTCTCAGTGAGAATGCCTTCGCCGCCCAATTGAGATATCTAGCATCAGATGTAGCCCCGGCAATAAATTCCTGACTGCCAGAGTTAATGGCTTCCATTAGCCGGGCCAAAACGACCTGAGCCAAAGTGGTGGAAATGCTAGACCTAATAGGCATCTCTTCGGTCATTGTCATGTGTTCCACACTTAATGCCATTAGTCTTACCACCCTCCATCCCATGATGCAGGCCTTGAAACTGAGCATGGTCATAAAGGGATCCTCTGCACTCTCCGGTGATGACCCGAGCTCGGGTGTAGACATATTCGGCTTATTTATTAATTCGATTAGTTGCTCCAAATGATCGACCTTATAAATTAGTTGATGCTCTTCCATAGAAACTATAAGATTTGACTCACGATGCGAGTAAAGTCTCGATCGTTATATACGTCGCGGTAATTTTTAGACCGAGGCCTTCCTAGTTCCCAACAAGCTAGTCAAATATTAGCAACTCGCCCATACCATTCAAATAATCTTTATGCACTTACTAGAAATCGCATTCGGTAATCCCAACTCTACTATTCCGGTTGTGAGTAGTGCATCTTGGTGACTCAAGGTCATTGCAGTATAATGCCAGGCAACCCAAACCGAGTGCCAAAGAGCTTTATTCACTCTATCAGATTGTCCTGGTTCGTCTATTCCAAATCCTGCAGTATCATCCAGAATATTAAGGGTTCCAATTTTTGGGATCAAATCTAGTAAATGTTAATCATGGCGAAAACAATACTTAGAGCAGTCGAACATACCTGCCAAGCTATGAAGGGCCTGGAATATCTGTGCGCGATTTTCTTCGGATATGATTGAACTATAAAAGAGTTTTAGTGGCCAGTAAATGCATTCGGGTTAGGGTTTAAAGTACAGATTGTGTCTGGTTGAACCCAGTGTAATATTTGTACAGAAGAATACACTTGCCATGGTCATGTCGCGGATCATCATCTGCATTTGGATAATAAGGATAAGCGAGGCAAATGGTGAATACCACAACAGACCAAGTGGCTGTCCCACGGTGCGATTTGGGTGAATTAAATGAAGAAGACACTCGTACAGATCTCCGTGGGCTGGTCTCGGATCAGGATTGGCTTCGTAGTCATCCTCTTCGTTCATATTGAAAGACGAATTTTGGATATGTGAAAGCAAGCTCCATGCAGTGGCATTGGGAGAAGCCCATAAATTATCAGGACAGGGCAGTTCCCATTTGAGCTCAAGCGCTGATAGTAGAGGTCTCATATTACAACTGACTGCTAGTTGCGAGTCGAGATAGTAAAGCGAAAATATTACTCTGAAATGAGGTTAATAAGGTTCTTATTATCTATTAAGATCATACTACTCACCTCTTTTGTGACTCGTGTTCGACAAAGGCTTTCCACCTGCTTTCTTCTGTGATGAGCTCGTCATGGTCCATCGAAGCATCGGGGCTGCCGGTGGTCAAAGCAGCACCATCTTGAAGCATTTGGAATTCCCTAGCAGCGTCGACCAGAGTTCTATGAATGGTGATGCCTCTTGGGAACAACTTTTCTTGGCAACTATAAATTGCAAAATGCTCAAAGAGGAGATAGGCCTGTATCACCCATATCTCCCGGAATCTAGAGCGATCTTCTTTAATCTAAGCACGTGATCAGTACGATTAGAAGCCCAAACGGACCTTGTCAGTCCATGACAGGGGTCAATAACTTACATAATTATCCAGGGTCTTCATTCCCGCCTCAAAAAGGGCTGTGCTAAATCTCTGGCCAGGGTCATGATACACAGCTCCTAAACAGGCAATAGCTTGCAATAATGGTTCCTTGGTAGTAGACATATCAATGCTTGGCCTATGTAAAACAGGGAAGTTTGCATGGAACTTGTCAAAGTACGCCGAAATAAATTGTGGAAGTTTAAAGAGCCATGAAATGTCATTCGGTGAGAACAGTTCAGAGGGCGGCTGTGATGCAGGTTAGGCACAACACGATGAGCAAATCTCCCACAAGCAGGCTCACCTCTTCAGGAGCCCCATTGCTTTGAGTCACAGACTGAGCTGGTGACTTTGGCGATGCCGATCTTTTTTGATGAGACTTTTTTATGTGTCGCTTTCTCAAGTCACTTGGACCATGATCAGTTGAGGATTATTACTCTCTAATATGGTTAAAGTCTCACCTTCTAGAGAATGATACATCGCAGTACGGACATGGAAAGGGTCTCTGGTTGGATTCCCTGTGGACTACACTCTGTTAGTTCACACTGCGGCACGGCACGTTTTCTGATAAGATTTACCAGATCGAGTATGTCGGTTGAGATTTTCCTTCCAGATAGTTTAGAAACAGTGTTCTTGTACGATAATGAGGTCATGATGGACTTACCAGTCGGGTAAACCGGCTTGAACAGGCCGGGCATGCAAAAGGCCGCAATGTGGCACTGGATGTAGCAACTGAGGTTGAAGCGACCTCCATGGTGGTGGTTGACATTCTCAAGTCACAATAATGTCGGTCGTGCTATTCGGAGTCTATCTATTGCGCATCTACCGGTCGAATACTGGACGCGGACAATCTCGAAAATGGAACAATGCACCAGGTTTGGAACGTGAGGGGTGCTGCGCTGAGAGACCTGCCAGGGCGGATAGACGCGCCGGGATGGTGTTGCGCGCCCGGACGAGAGAGCCGGGGTACAGCTAACTGGCCAGTGCCTGGCCCCAGAGTGGCTTATCAGCTTTGGAGGAGCAGGTATAGGCAGCCCGACTATGGCCCAGGTCCCAACCAGGGCAGAAGGCCAGGGATGCCGCGACTAATGCAAACTTTACGATTGGCTAAGGCACTTAGCGCGGGGACGAAACGTCACGATGCCTGGGGGAGAGGCCAATCAACAGGTTGGATAACGATATCCTGTTCGATAAGATTGGGATGCGGAGAGGCGGGGCTCCTCCCAGAGCGATACCCCAAAACATAGCTCTGCAGATAAGAAGCGGAGACTACGACGTGGCTGGGGTAAACGGATCGACCATTTTCCAAGCGAGCTGGCCAGTGGCCACCACAACGAGTCAGCATAGTCACGATGCAGTGGTAGGTGGCTACCCCGGAATCAATCGATCGAGCTGGAGCAGGGGTGGGCGCGGCTACAATAAAGTCAACTATTGGTGTGTCTCTCAGATGGCTGCTACACCTTCTTGCCACCATCGGCATCCTCATCATCCACGTCTTTGGCGACAGCCGACTCGGCCACAGCCTGTCCCTCGAGTATGGCCATCTGCTTCTTGTCTCGCCTCTCGTACCACACCATGAAGGTGACCCAAATAGCCAACAAGGAGCAAACCACAATCATGCAGTACATGCCACGCTGCTACAGTGTTAGCCAACTATTCTCGGTGTGAGTACGTAACAATAACCAAAACACTGACCTTGAACATTGGTGCTGCATCGGCGCGGTAGAAGATGAGTGGCCACCAAGCCTGGAACAGGTTTCCACCAAAGTTCATCACTCCAATCACAGCTGCCCTGTAAGCCGGGGGCTTGCTTCTTAGCGTGTCATTTGCCCATGCAAAAAAGGTAGCTTGACAGCAGTAGATGGACCCGGCCCAGTAATACGACCCAAAGATGCCGGCAGTCGAAGTTGTCGGGGCTAGAATAATGACCGAGGTAGCAATCCCCGTAATGGCATTGTAGTAGCCAGTAATCCATCGCTTGCCATAAATATCCGTCCAGGTAGCCCACAAAAGTGTGGAGACGATACCAACGGCTTGCACTCCCGTAGGGTAATTGTTCATCTGGTATACGCTATACGTGATGGTTGGGTGGGCTTGCATGTAGAGGTTCAGCAGCGTCTGCGAGCTGAAGGCCTCTGAGCAGTTGCCTAGGATCCACAAGAAGCCAAATGCGTAAAAGTACCAGGAGCTAAATACACTCCTCGCAAATTCCTTGTTCAAGATTGGCTTGTCCTCAGCAATAGGAACACGCTCAATAGCCAGCTTTCTCTCTTCAGCTGAGAGGTATGGAGCTGTTGTAGTAGCTGGGGTATCAGGGAACAGGAAGTAACCGTAAATTGCAACGGGAAATGTGATGATACCATCGATCTGTCACTCAGTCAATCACCACCATCGTCACGCCGCGTCTGTAGCACTCACGATAAATAGCCAACGCCAACCCGCGAGGCCTTGAAGTCCGTTCATTGACTTGTGAATACCGGATTGAAGAAATCCACCAAACATGCCTCCAGCTAGTCCAGATCCAGTGAAGATCGCACTGCGCTTGCCCAATTCTTCCTCAGTATACCAAGAACCGAGGATCAGGTGAGTGCCGGCAAAGACACAGGACTCGGAGTATCCTTGGAAGAATCGAATAGCCATAATGTGCTGTGGGGTCTTGGCGGCAGCTGTGACCATTGTAAAGGAAGCCCAGATGCAAATCATAATTGGGAAAAATATCCTTGGTCGAAATCGAGTAAGCAACAGACTATTCGGGACGATACCGCTACATGACGTGTTAGTCGCGTTCACAAATTCGTATGCCTGAAAACTTGCATCATATATCCGGATTGATAGATTGAGTTGATGGCAGTAAGCTCTGCTCCCTTGAAAGAAAGGTCTTCCTTCATTCCAGACACATAGGCCTGTGTGATATTAGACCGATCAAGATAGTTCCTATTTCTTGTTAGCACACCCCTCTCAATCTCTTCCTAATGCACATACATGAAGTAGGCCAAGCAGCAAAATGAGAGGATGAAAACATCCAGCTTGAAGACCAACTTCTTCTCCAGCGGAGACCGCGGGTTACCGCGAAAATACTGTTTCATTCTAGTAAGCATTTTCGCGGTGTTGAATCGATCCGATCTACTGTTGGAAAGTGGCGAGGATTGTCGTTCCCGAATCGAACTCCTGTGGAACACGTCTTGTGCTCGAACTTTACTCTGAAATGCACACCGTACTTATAACTTTCCCATCACCCTGCCCATGAGGAGGTTCAATGCGTCTGTGTAGCCTCGGGATGTTAGCAACCAGGTCTTGAACCGGCCATAGTCTGTATAGAATCGTGTCACTCGGGCGGCGGTGCTCCTCTCCCACGATTACCCCAGAAACGTTGCGGAGGTTGCATCCCGTACCAATTGACAACCGCCAGCCTGGCTGATCAGGTCTGGGGGCAGTAGTGTGTGGGGACACGAGGCGTGGTCTAGACACGCCAAGCTGCCGTGGTTGCTACCAAAGAGATGGTGATAAGCAGAGGCAAGCCGCTGCAGGTCATCTTGGCAGTGCGCACTGGCGACCCTGGCCCGGAGGCGCTCCTCCCAGCCTCTGCTCGCTCTCGCAGCCTTTAGCTCCGACGTTCCGAGAGCAACGCCGTCTAGGACCAGCTGCATATCTCGGAGGGGGCTACGAATCACCCCGCTTATTTCGACAGCGAGATAGCGGTGGAGAATCCCTGCTCGAGATAGCGCGTCGCAGCCTTTCGGGGGACTACCCGGTACCCACTTCTTACGTAGCTCGGGCGGTAGCAAATGACAATCGTGCTGGATCGTCAGACTTGTAAAATTCACTATCGCGTGAGAAGATTGAAGTGATTATTCATATCTCAGCTTTGAGGGATCTGAAAGGTGAAAAGTCAATCGTTTGCTAGATGTCAGCTGGAGTGATGCAGTCGATAAGCAACGTGTTCAGAATAACTGGACCGATGTTAATTGACGGTGTGCGAGTTATCTCCAAGAAACCGTAATTTATCATAGTGCACAGGTCACAATCAGGTGAGGATGAAATTAAGATAAAAAAAAACAAATGTTGCTTTAGAGCGGCTATGTGTGATTGCAATCTTTAACATCAAGCCAAGCAGAAACTCCCAGGCGCCCAAACCAGGGGCTAGCTATTCCCGAGAGATACATAAAACACCCGAACATTTCAGGCATGATACAAGATGACATCTAAGTCTTGACAGTAGGGATCTCATACACAACTCTTGGTACGTTATCGAACTTGCCAAGGCTCCTGTGACCCTCGGGATCCGGGTACTCGCCGTCGAAGAAGTCGGCGTGCTTGGCCGAGTCTCTGGGCTTGTCAATGTCAAACTCGTATCGCTTCCAGCCATGCTTTCTAGCGTCCAGGTAGTCTGCCATACAAAAGACGCGCTCATCCATCGGCTTGTCGGCACCCATGCGCTGGAGAAGAGGGGAATTCTCGATAGGAACGAGCTCCCGCTCATCAGCAGGGCGAGAAAAGTAGATGACGCCGATGCGACGGAGGTGGCGCTGGTCAACGGGAGGCTGGATCACACGGTGAACAGTGGCCTTGAAAAGTCCACCAGTAAGGCGCTCCAGAGCCTCGCCAAAGTTGACAACAAGACCGTGAGGCTGGTGCTTGACCCATCTGTACGTGCCAGTGTGGTGGCAGAGAACTTGTAAAGCTGCGATTGGCTGGCTGAATAGGAATGTCCAAGTACCCCAGTCTTGAGAGTTCTTTGATTAGCGGAAATGAAAACGAAAGACGCAATCCCTCAAGAGGCGTGGGGAGGAAAAAGGACTCACCAGTGTGACCAGATAGGAAAATGTCGCGGTACTTGTCGCTCTCCTCCTGAGATCGAGGCTCGCACATCATCTGAATACAGTCAGTTAAACTTGCTATCAAATTTATTTACGTGGAATAAACTTACGTAACGGATGTACTCGGTCTTGGAGCCGCCAGGCGCGTGAGTAGATAGGACAGCCTGCTCGGGAACCTCGAGAATCATGGCCACAAGCTTCAGCAGCTTGGATAGAATATTGGTTCGAATGAAGTGCATCACTTCGTTAGTCTCCTCGAGGAAGGGGCGCATAATTTCAGGGTGAGCGCGGTTCTTTGGGTCGTGGACCAGAATATTGTAGTGGTCAAGAGCCTTTGGGAAGCCACCCTTGTGGCCTAATGGGCCTGCTGGCTTGTATCCGACATAGAGACCACGGGCATCCTCTTCGGGTGTGACTAGGGAGGTCAGTCAAGAAACTCCAACTCGCTTACAGCTACTTACCCTCGTAGGGCTCCTTCTCCTCAGGAGACAAGGTCATCATGGCGTTAGAAATTCGCATCTGGCGCTGATACGTCTCATCAGAGATACCATGGTTAGTTAGCGTAAGGAATCCATATCCCGTGGCTGCCTCGAATAGGTCCTTGGCGAGTTCTTTGCGGCCGGCGGGATCATCGAATTTGGAAAGGTCAATGTTGACCAGGTCCACATAATCGACTGGGCGCTGTGTCAGAAAAAAGTCGCGTCTGTAAACACAAGTGGCTACTCACGGTTCTCCTTGGTGGGAGGGGGAGGTGTGTATTCCGGAAGAAGATTGATATCGGCAAGCATGATGAAATATTTCTTTGGTTACAAGTGGATTTGGTTCAGAGACTACAATTGTAGTGTTGGTGGATGGTGGTGTGGATGGAGAATAGACGCTTGGACTGGAACCAGAAATGGCGATAATTATATCTGATATCGAGGCCGACTTCGCTGATTTCGAGGATCTGAGGCTGGCCTCAAAGGCCAACATCGGTGTTGTCAGATGAGTCCATTCCGCAGTGGCAGTGGTGGACGCCCTGGAACTGGGAGGAGCATCTGCATTGCCTCGATCGGCGCTAATAGATGGAGCGCGGAGCTCCTCCTAGGTCAGGTGGCGAGCTGCAACTAGGAGCTCCTCTAAATGTGCTCTAAATGGAGACCCAAACAAAGCAACAGCTACATTGGCAGCTCTACCTGCACGACAAATGCGACCTGTAACAAGCATGAGTATCGTGCAGATTCATAGTGCCCTTTTCCGTGCCATCGAGAAAAACAGGGAGAGCACATGGTGGACGATGGTGCTCCTTTTCTCCTTTGATTCGATTCCATAGCCAATACAGAGTCCGGTGAATACAATTCGAATCGTATCATGCTCCTACGCATTCCAATTTTAAAGCTCGGATCACTGGTTTCCTCTCGATCCCCCGGATGCTGCATTGGAACATTGGCATGGGTCGGATACACGGGCATGCGGTGCAGGTGCAGGAGCACATCCATCGCAGGACAGTGACCCATCCTAATCCTGGTCAAAGCATGCGGAGGATCGGATTCAACTTGGAAATCCTCCCCGGAATACGCCACATGATCTTTAACGCAATCCCTGACACTTGATTAGATGCAGTTCGGGTCATCTGCATCCGGTATAGATTCCCCGTAATCTCAGTCGAGCCCATTCGTGCACACATAAAAGCCAGGGATGCAATGCATTAGACTGAATAATGGTTTTGTGAAATTAATGCTTATTTAATATTACCAAAAACTGTTCTTATCTAAAAGATCTAGATTATGCAGACTCTCCCATAGACTGAATCATGTCCACCGTTCCGTTTGCGACCCCCACAAACTTGTGCCTAGTAACATCATCTGCGGCTTTCTGGGGTAATGAATCTGTAGGGGAGCCCCATCCACCTCCACCAGGCGACTTCACAATGATGCGGTCTCCAGCTCCCATCATTGCCGTGTTTTTGCCGCCCAGATTAATTACTCGACCATTCTTTTTGATCCAAAGATTTTGGCCTCTCTCGCCATCGTCGCCTCCTTCAAGTCCATACGGAGCGAAGGTGCGTCGCTCACTAAGGATGGATACCTTGGTCGGAATGGAAAATTCCAGCTCGCGGATGATGCCTTCTCCACCCGGATGAGCACCAGCGCCGCCACTGCCCTCTCGCAAACAGAACTGTCGCAGGATCACAGGATATCTCCTTTCCAAAATTTCTGGATCCGTGATGCGCGTATTTGTCATGTTAGTGTGCACACCACTCGTTCCGTCCCAGGTGGGACCACCGCCAGAACCACCACAGATGGTCTCGTAATAACCGAAGCCATTCTCGGCATCATCAGTACCAAACGTCAAGTTGTTCATGCAACCTTGGCTGGCGGCTGCAGCCTTGAAAGCCTTGAAAATGACATCGACGATTCGCTGCGAGGTCAAGACATTGCCTGCACAGACGGCGGCATCCTCGGATGGGCGCAACAGTGAGGCTTCTGGGATGCGGACCTCAATTGGCCGGATAGCGCCCTGATTTAGAGGAATTTCCATGTTGACCATGCAGCGAAGGGCGAAAATAATGGACGAATTACAGATGGCAATAGGTGCATTCCAGTTTCCTGATTGCGTCAGCGATTTGGGTGGCCATGTTGAGAGTGAGTATCTTACCATAAGCTTCTGGCCCTGTGCCTTCAAAGTCGAATACAGCACCACCAGTGGCCTCATTAATGCTCACCTTGAGCTTAATGGGCGTACCATCGTCCATGTAATCGACTGCCTCCAGCGGCTTACCCTCTGTTGTTTTGTAGATGGTCCTTAGCATGTCTCTAACTGCTCGCTCGGCAGCGCCCTGAATCTCTTCCACTGCATCGGTGTTAGCTTAAATCCAAGATGAGCTTTCCAGAGACCTACTGTAGAATTGAACGACATCAAGCCCATAGTCCTCGATGAGACCATGAATAAGCTGGCTGCCGCGATGGTTTGCCGCAGCTTGCGCCTTGATATCAGAAATGTTGTCCCTCAAGCAGCGAGTACCTTGGCAGCCAGGGATCTTTGCAGGTGCCATTAGAAGCTCGGTAAGTTCTTCGTCTTTAAATTTCCCTCCTTCAACGACCTTGAATGATTTGATGACTGCGCCCTCTTCCCACAGCTCCTTAGAGTTAGGAGGCATGCTGCCTGGCAAAATGCCGCCAATCTAATCATTGTTAGTACCATTGACCCAAGAAGTAGTTTGGATTGGCTCTCACATCTGCATGGTGACCTCGTGATGCTGTCCAAAAGATGATTTCTGTTCCTTCGGCATTGAAGACCGGTGTAATAACAGTCAAGTCTGGCAAATGGGTACCACCACAATCTACAACATTTGTCAGCTTGATTATCGCGACATTGCATGGCAAACACTAACCTGGTGCATTGGAAAGAATCACATCTCCGGGACGAAGGTCCTTGCCCCAGTGATCGATTTGCCACTTTACGGCAAACGCCATACTTCCAATCTGCACTTTGCTTAGCCCAGTACGATGGGAAACTGCACATAGTTTCATAACTTACCATTGCTGGAACATGAGGTGCGTTGGCCACGAGTCCTCCATCGGGAGAAAACACGGTACAGGAAAAGTCCAGACGTTCCTTGATATTCGTACTGACACTGGTTTTCTGAAGAGCACGGCCCATCTGTTCAGCCACTCCCATAAATCGATGACCGAAAATGGATAGCTGAATGGGGTTGGCTTGTGTGGATGACAGTGTAGCCTTGGTTCCAATCTGAACATCGATCACGACTGTGTTGGAGAGGATAGTCGCCGTCGCTTGGGGCAGAACAACAATTGTCTGCTTATCATCGATGACCAAAGCAGGTCCCTGAATCTTAGAGTGAGGGCTTAGCTCACCAAGAAGGTAGACTGGAGTATTGCTCCAGCCGAGACCCTTGAAGTAAACGTCTTTTGTAATATGAGCCTTGGAAGTCCACACAGGCTCCGAAGATGCCAATTCAGCAGGCCACGGCTTGGAGAAATCATGGCTGCTTTGTCCAATCGAACGCACGCGACAGTCCTCGACAATAACTTCACGCCCGACAGGCAAGAATCCGAACTGGCTCTGGTGATCCTTCTCAAACTCGGCCAGAAAGCCCCCTGTTCCAGGCTTGTCCTGGATCATCAGAGCAGTGTCGCTTCCCTGGTATCGCATGTTGAGATATCTTTCTGACACGATGCGCGACTTTGGAATACGCTGCATCAAGAGAGCATCCTCAGCTTGGTCTTGAAGCTTGCTGAGCTCCTCGGAAAATGTCGCCATGTTTTCGGGGCAATAGGTAGCTGCAGAGGGACTTCGCTCTTCGTGTACGACGTCCGCAAGGGACATGCCGTGTGCGGACAGGAGTGACGAATATTTGTGAATAAGAATGCGCGAAATTCCCAGGGTGTTGGCGATATCGCATGCGTGCTGTCCACCTGCACCACCAAAGGATGCAAGGTTGTGAAGACCAGCATCATAACCCTTGGCCTCTGTGAGAGTGCGAATGGGGCGGCACATGGCCTCGTTGGCAACGTCGAGGAAGCCAATGGCTACCTCTTCCATCGTCAATTTGTCGTCTAATTCTTTGTTGATTTCTTCAGTCATCTCGCTGAATAGGCGTCGACTGGCCTCGATATCTAGAGGCAAATCCTCATTCGGGCCAAAAATATGGGGGAAGTACTCGGGACGAAGGCGACCAAGGATCAGGTTGGCATCGGTGACGGTCAGAGGCCCGCCCTTTCTATATGCCGCAGGACCTGGGTGTGCTGAGGCGCTCTCAGGTCCGACTTTAAACATGCCGCTTTGCCAAGAAAGAATACTTCCACCTCCAGCAGCGACGGTATTAATATCCAGTTGAGGGCTTTGAACGACGATACCGGCGGTTGTGGTCTCAAATACCTGCTCAAACTCTCCGGCATATCTAAAACGAAGGGTTAACAAATGGGCCAACTAGGCGCAAGGAATGAGATAAATACCTTGATACATCTGTACTTGTGCCACCCATGTCGAATCCAATGACCGGAGTGCCTTCTTGCTGGTCAAAGCATGTTCTGGCGTATCCAACCACGCCGCCAGCAGGGCCGGAAAGGATTGACCTTAATCCCGATAGGCGAGAGAACTCTACAAGACCGCCATCGCTCTGCATAAATTCGCAGCGACAACCACTAGTCCTTAGGTCCTCGAATCCTGATTCGAAACCCTTGATGTAACGCTTGATTTCTGGTGTGAGGTAGGCATCCGCCGTAGATGAGTGGCCACGGGGGACAATCTTGACGACTGGGGATAGCTCAGCACTTAGGGAAATGTGCGTGAATCCGATCGATTCGGCTAGTTGTCCAACAGCCAGTTCGTGGTCTCTAAAAGTAAAGCTGTGCATGAGACATACGGCAACCGAGCGGTAACCCTCATCGTAAGCCTCTTGTAAGGATTTTCTGGTGGACTCAAGATCTGGAAAATATTAGACTACGAGATGTATTTCAGGCTTCGTTTTATCTTACCTAAGCGTTCCAATACTCTCACAGCTTCGCCGGTAACACCCTCCACGAGAGCCTCATCCGAGGAAATATCGACTGGGATAGGAACCTTGCTCTCTGTCCAAGATTCCAGAGTAACGCGCTCGTTTACCTCAATAACTTTGGAATATAGTGCTTCGGGCTTGTTGATTGTCATGTCAAAAAGCTTTGGTCTTGACTGGTTACCAATGTGAAGAAGGTCCTAAAGCCGGGTTTAGTACATTTCGTCACCAACTTTAGCGCTTTATCCCCACCTTTAAGCCTTTCGTCACTACGAAAACAGTCCTCTCTCCTTTTCTTTCGAGGAGAGCGTTCGTGGCTACGGTTGTGCCCATGCGAATAGATTCTAAACATGTAAGACCAGTGCAGTCAACTCCCAGATAGAATACTTACCAACGCCATTGAGGGAAATCTTTTGCCCTCTGGGATAAGGATTTCCAGTGGCCTTCTCCAGCACTCTTCGGATAGCTTCCACGGGAGCATCCGCATAGTTGCTGGGATCTACAGAAAGGAGCTTAATTAGGATGTCATTTTGCCCAGGTACTGTAGCGACACACTGTAGGGATGGTTAACAATGAGTTGCTTGCGTCAGGAAATATCTTACGTCGGTAAATGTGCCGCCTCTATCGATGGAGATGCGGATGCCATTGGAGCGATCTGGAAGAGAACCCATGATGGTGTGAGGATATATCGAGTAGTAGGTATCAAGAGGACTGGTTCTTCATCCAGGATCAGGATCAGAGGAGGTAGGAAAGGGCGCAGCGTTTGCCGAAAATGCAGTGCGACACAGGGGTGATTTAACCTGGGCGATAATCACATCTACAACGGCGCGAATCTAGTTCTGAGCTCCGAAAGTCGCATGTATCGACCCTGGTGCTCCTCCACCACTGATGAATCAGAGCCCGCGCATTGTGTGAGGAGTAGGCCTGGTGGGGAAACGGGAGCTCCGCAGTGACGCTCCCTGTATCGCATCGCTTCCAGAGGGTGCCATTTCTCTGGGACGCGAGGCCAATCGGTTCCAGGCCGAATCTCAATCTGGTTATCTATGGAATCCAGGCCAGGTGAAGCTCGATAAGCAGAGTGAGACATTTTGGGCATGGCGCGTTGGCGCTGCACTCCACAACGGAGCTCCACCTCCACACAACCCGGCGGACAGGGAGAATGGCACCGGCATCTGAGCGTCCAACGGCAAAAGTAGTTCTAGCGTCTTCAAGTATTAAGTAATAGCATCAATTTAGTTATGAAATGATTCTTATTGGGTTAGAATGAAAATTATTTCTCATAATGTCGCACGCGACATGCTACTCTTACGTATACTAATTGAAACCATGTCGGGGCTATGTGAATGCATTCTTCGCTTTGGGATTCGGTTTTGCTTTGAAAAGTTATTTTTCACATGTAAAGGAATTTATTGGTTTAATAAATTTAAATTTATTCAATTGTGTTGTCACACAACATTACGAATAGCTTCATCTAGAGCTTTAGCTACATATTCAACGTTTCCATCATTCAGCCCCGCAATCGAGATACGCGATGTTTCGGCCATGTAGATGTGGTATTTATCTATCGATCAATCGATTAGTTTCAAGTAATATTTTGGAGGGCAGCAGTTGATTTTATTCCATCACTGTATGCGGGAAAATAGATTGCGCTGCACATACCTTCGAGGTGGGAGATTTGAGCGGGAGAAATGCCCAAATATCCAAACATGCCCGTCTGCTTGACCAGGTGAGACCAGTCTCCCGGGGCGTTAAGTTTTTGAAGCTCATCAAAGAGCTTCTGACGCATGGACGCGATGCGTGTAGACATGGTTACCAAGTCGACTTTCCATTGTGCAGCAATTTCTGGAGTAGAGAGGACGGTCCCTGCGATGCGCGCGCCGTAAACAGGCGGGTTCGAGATTGTCGCCCGCTGCGAGTTGGCCAGGATTGACCCGACAGTGCGCGCCCCGTCCGCTGAGCTGGCGATCATGGCAGTGAGCCCAACGCGCTCTCCGTACAGGCCCATGCTCTTCGCGAAGGACATGCAGACACACGTTTCAAGCTTCAGGTCTTCTACAAAGTACCGAATGGCCCATGCATCCTCATCGACAGATCCAGAGTTGAAGCCCAGATACGCAGAGTCGAAAATGGGAAAGATGTTCTTCTCCTTGACCACGGCCGCAATGCTCTTCCACTGGTCGCGCGACGGGTCGCAGCCTGTAGGGTTGTGGGCGCAGGCATGCATCACCAGCGCAGAGTGGTCGTCGGCGGCCTGCAGCGCTGCCAAATAGCTCTCAAAGTCGAAGGAACCTTTTTTGTAGTATGGCAAAGTCTTGACCTTGAATCCCAGGTCGGCAAATAATAAATCGTGGTTTGACCAGGTTGGGTCTGTGATGTAAACCGTCTTGACACCACACTGGGCTTTTTTTAATGTGAGCCCAGCAAGAAGAAGGGCGCCCGTGCCAGAAACAGATTGGCAAGACGCCACCTATTGCGAAAATTAACAACTGGTATCCATTTAAAACTCATCTCAAACGTACTCTGCCTTCTTTAAGGGCATTTGTGCCATGAAAGACCAGATCAACCGCTGCCTCGCGAAACCCAGCCAGGCCAGCAATCGGTAAATATTCGTGCCCCGCATCTAGCAAGAGCTCCTTTGCCATTCGAACCGACGGCAGCACCCACGGCTGGCCATTCTCATCACGGTACGTTCCCTGACCCAGGTTGACCTTGTCTGGGAATTGGTCTGCCACATATCTCCGAGTAACATCAAAGATGCTATCCGGAGGAACGAACTCGGCTTTGGCAAAGATTGAGCTTGACTGAGCGGCGTCCATTGTGGCAGCAGGGGAATTAAAGTGAATAATTCCAGAATTCGTCAAAACAGACGCATCAACCCGGCCAGTATTAAAACATAATATAACAGCTCTGAATCTATACATGACGGGTAGTAACCGGCCGAAGCCACCGTCATCTCGGCCCTTCGGCTAGCTTCCGAGCAACTTCCGACCTGCGGAGCACCACCACCGCCACGGCTCCATTGCCGACGCTAGACGGGACTCTCTGGGTGGATCAAGGCGAGTGAATAGAAAGAGGTCATAATAAAAGACTACAAATCCGAGGAGGAGAAAAAAATCAATCGCTTATTAAATAAAATATCTCATTTATCGAGAGAACAAAAAATACAGTCATAATGGCCCCTACCTGTCCTCCTCGCGGCGTTTACGCCCCAGTTGTCGCCTTCTTCAACGAAGACGAAACCCTTGATTTGGGAGCGCTAAAGACCCATATTACACGGCTCGCAAAGGCCGGTGTCGCTGGGCTCGTCATCCAGGGCTCCAATGGAGAAGCACCGCATCTGTCGCACGCGGAGCGACAGGAAGTCATCAAAACAGCTCGCTCCGTCTTGGCCACTGAGGGGATCCCAGGTGCTGTAATTATCGCCGGCTGCGGTGCCCAGAGCACACGAGAGACTGTTGAGTTATGCCAGGAGGCCAAGGCGGCTGGCGCCGACTTTGCGCTGGTCTTGTCGCCTAGCTACTGGAGTGAGTACGCGTACTATTTTACCCGATTTCAGGACTGACCATGTTTTTATCAGCCGGAGCCATGCAGAAGCCAGTCATTTTCAACTTCTTTGACGATGTCGCAAAGGAATCTCCCATTCCAATCCTGCTGTACAACTTCCCTGCCGTCACCTCCGGCATCGACCTGGACTCGGACATGATTGCTGAGCTGTCCGCCGCCAACGCCAACATTGTCGGCTGCAAGCTCACATGCGGCAACCTTGGCAAGCTGCAGCGCGTCGCCCACGACCAGAGGGTCAAGCAGCCGTTCGCCGCTTTCGCTGGCAAATCTGACTTTTTCCTCCACGGCCTCGTCGCCGGCTCAAATGGCGTGATTGCTGCAGCCGCAAATCTAGTGCCTGCGGTTCACGTTCACCTCCTCAAACTTTACGATGAGGGCAAGCTGAAGGAGGCCCAGGAGCTCCAGACCCGCCTTAGCCAGGCAGATTGGGCACTGGTGCAGCTTGGAGTGGCTGGTCTGAAGGCAGCTCTAGATAGATACTACGGTTACGGCTCAGGGAGAAGCCGTCGACCTTTGACGCTTGTGAGCAGTGCCAAATTCGAGGGCGACAGGGATACAATTTTGAGAAGCTTGGTAGAGTTCGAGAACTCCCTATAATTTAGACATTTAAAAATAAAATGAATACAATTACTTTTTTATTCGTTATCCAAAATTATCCGTAATCTACATTGTAATTAGTCACCTCACTACCCCATCCGTTTGCCACCATCCGTTGCGCCCGGTGTTAGTATAGAGAATATTGAACACAATAATTAAGGTGTTATTATCGTCATTTCACCACTTCGTTTAACCTACACTTGAGAAAGTTGTGCATATGCGCATTCGGAATGCTAGGCAGGGCGGAGGTGTTTCTTTGAACCCTAATTTTAAAACCAGTCTGCGAGCTTTCTCGTTACTCTGCTCATTAACAAGGGACATGGCACACGCATATCGCAACCAACAATGAGCTAAAAAGTCATATTGTATCATCTATTTCGCTAGTATGCAATAAAGTCTATTTCTTAATCGTCCAGCACGTAGGGCTCGCCATCAATCTTTTTCCAGATGTCATCGCTCTTCAGTCTCATGTACCATTCGTGGATAGCGGGGTGGTTAGCAGCCCACTTCTTCTTAAACACCTAATTTTTTTGTCAGTACTGATTCGAAGGGACTTCCAGGATGTAAATAAAGGTCGCTGTATACTCACAAATTGGTAGCCTCGGGCAATAGCAGCCACCACGAACAGGTCCGCAATAGTAAGGCTATCGCCGACAAGGTACTTCTTCCCTTGCAGAGCCTTCTCAACAACACTGACCATGCCTTCACTGTTCTTCTCAACCGTGGCGAGGATCTCGGGTGATGATGGCGCTTTACCAATCACTGGGTTGATCCAAGCCATGATGGGAGGGAGAAGTTCGCTGTTGGCAAATGAGGCCCATCTATTTTCGCATCAAGTAAGTACATGGAGAAAGACATGACGGGTCACTATGGGCGACGAATAACTTACTTTAGAATAGTGGCTTCTTCCTCGAGGGTCGAACCCATTAGTGTAGTTTTAGGGTCCTGCTTAGCCACTGTTAAGGCTTTAGTGAGCGATATCCTTTAATGAAGCACGTGCAAAATACAAAGGCACTTACAGTAGATAGCAACAGGGACGCACTCAAAAAGAGTGAAGCCATTCGGGCCCTCTAAGGCAGGGACCTTGCCTGTAGGGAATTTGGAGAGATAGTCCTCTCCAACGCCACCCTTGCTAGCGTCAACCTTGATGGGCCATGCTTCAATGTACTCGACATCTAGTCTAGGAAACAGTTAGCAACAAGTTTAGTGCGAACTCGGGGGTGATGAGATTTACTTGTTGTATTCCGCAATGTACAGGCACATGGTCGCGCGAGGCGCCTTAGGGTACCAGTACAGCTTGAATTTCGACCTAAAAGAGTAAGCGACGGCGAATCCCAGTCAAGCTGGCGCACTTACTGAGCGGACATGATTGTGGTTGTGTTGCGAAATTAGAGCCACTAAAAAAAGAGCAACAGAAAGAAAAGTATATAAAATAGGTCCTGGTTGTTTTATTCTATGACTTGTATGAAGTTCCATCAAATATACGCGACCTCAAGGCGTATTTATCTCATTGTCAGGTCGTTATTTACATGGAGCACTCACTCAACACGGGCGGAGCTGCTGGAGGAGCTCCGCCTGATGGACCCCGCCAGATATCGTTTCGCTGCAGGCGCAGTGAGCCCCTCACAGCAGATACAAGCCATAGACTTCGCCCATCAGCCATTTACTCTTATCGTATTATTTAGGCTATGCTGGACCTATTGGCCAGCGATTAAATTATATCCGCTGTACAAAGCAAAGATTGGGCCATCATAATGACGCAATGATGAGCAACGCGGGGTAGCTCAGGACCCTGTATTCCAGCGACCCCGCAACACCTGTTCAGCGGCTCGCTCCCAGTGAGCTTAACTGCTCCATTACTTGCCTTGGCAGGGCAAGATACGCAACGGCAACATACGCGTATTCGTTCCCAGACGATCAATCATCCGCATTCTATGTATAGTTTCGCAGGTAATCAGCAAGTTAAAGAGTGCAAAGGTACCCAGGAAATAATGCCAACCGAGACAGGTGTGGCTTAAATGTGTAGACTGGCAGTGGTCTTTATTACCCTTAACCTTTTACCCAATTAGCAGCAGCGGATTACTTTCTCTGGATTGCTACATTTTAGTCGCATGTCTATGGATGTATGTATATGTTATTCTGTCCATAATGTACACATTGTAAGCAGGGCCGGGGGAGTCACAGGCAAACAATATTACGCCTAAATAATATTACGGGATGTCTAACAAGCGAATCAGTAGAATAACATTATTGGCCTGAAATAAATAAAGAAAATGAGATAATATCTCCATCAACCCTATACTTTTTATAAGATCCATAAAACCCACTCTTTGAGTTACATGTTAATTGCTCCAAGCCAGGTCACCTGACAAGCCATTCAATTGCAAACTATGTCAGCCCGGGAGCGCACCCGTGCATAAGGTAACACAAGCAAAATTCCTTTGTTAAGCTGTTTCAATTCTTCTCCTTTCTTCCCTCCGCTTCCATTTTTTTTTTTGGTGCCGCCAACCTTGTAACCTAGTGTCGAACCTAATATCTCCCCGTCCGACCCTAACCGCTCCGCTCCATCCTCCATACCATCGACAACTCTCTCTCTCTCTCTCGAAACCAAACCAGTTACTGAACTCCAGGCTCCCTTGTCAGCATGCTACCGGAAAGGCTTCCTAAGCGATGTTTTGTTGGCGTTCGCACCCCGGCGGAATTGGGCCTCAAGTGGCCCCCAATCGCCAATTCACCAGAGTTGCCGAACGTGGACCACCAGATGGAGCGCGTTTCCCTGCGCGAGGGCAGCAGCATCAACATCGTGCTGGATATGGATGCCTCCCCCCTGGGGGCCACCTATCAGCAGAAATGGGTATTCCCGGGTGAGCCTCGGCCGTCTCGCAAGTAGCATCCGCATTTCATCTCATGACCAGAGCCAAACGTCATGTGGCATGTAACATTTCACTGCCCATTGGCAGTATGACCACCATCACTAACTGCTGGTTCTGTCCAGGTATTGGAAGCAAGCTAGGGCCAAGCAAGACACCAATTTCTCCCCCGCTCATTCGCCACGGGTGAGCGCGGTGTGCCAACCGCAACCAAGGCCACTGCAACCCCACCATTCAAAAGTGACGCTTACGCTGAGTGTGTACGCCGCGGTAGCACATAACGGCACATTCCCTTGACCAAGTTTCCAACTTCACCTCCCATTTAGTCCCGGCGCGAGGTCCAGCCCTCGCTCTGGGTCTGGATCATCCCCGGTCTCTCTCCCCTTATTTGGAGCATTCACATAACGAATTCTAGCCTGACGGTCCGGGATTGAAAGCCCCCCCCGCTTTCGATTTAGAGTCGGACCAGGAATTTGGGTAGCCATGGATACAGAGCAGATTGTGCAAATGTTATTTTTATTTTTCTGAGGCAGTATTGATACCAACTTCGCTCGTACGCCTACCATGTCGTTTGCAGTCCCTGCAAAGAAGAATTTGTCTTTATCGAACCAGTAAATTTCCAGTATTATCGGCATTCAGCCGTCCCGCCCTCGCGATGCTCGCATCATTGCTTGCTATCCCTGGTTTTGCACACCTCTGTAAAAAAGTCTAACCCAGCCTCATCTCTGATCGCCCCATACATAGAACTGCTATCCAATGGTCGCTCCGGCTGTAGCTGCCTGGCTGTCTCCATGTGCCTCAGCGCCAGCTCGCTCACCTCCAGTCTCGTTCCCGCAGCCTTGGCGCAATTTAGCGCGTGCTTTGCATCCTTTATAGCGAGCTGCACGTCAAAGCCAGCTTTTTCAGTGGGTGCTGGCGCGTACAGGCCAGTGGTGACCCGCTTGGAGTAGCTCTCGAGCACAGGGCCAAACATGTCGGAGATCATCTTCTCGAGCACCTCGGAGCCCAGCCCGGTCTTTTCAGCAAAGACGTGGGCTTCTGAAATAACCTCGACAAATGAGATGACGCAGATGTTGCCGGCGATTTTGAGAAGCGCCGATTTGGATACATCCTCGCCCATTGAGATGACAGACCTGCCCATGACACCTTCGAGATAGGGAGCAATTCGGGCGGTTGCAGATGACGGGCCAGCCGTCACGAAAATGAGCTTCCCAGCCGCCGCCATGGGCGACGCGCCAAAAACAGGTGCTGGGCAACACATGTCAGCTTTGCCAAATGCACCACCATTGCGCATGTCTTACCTGCGACAAATTCGCCTCCAGCTTCGGCAATTTGTTTAGCCACTGCCACCGAAGTGTCCGGGTGCACAGTTGAGCAATCCACATACACCTTGCCTGCTAAGCTGCCTGATGCGACCATCTCTTGGGCAACATCCTGAAGCACCTGATCATTGCTCACCTAAGCCACTTATTAATTTTTACTATTCAATCTCGCCCTTGCAGTGATGGACATACGCAAGAGAAAATAATGTCCGACTTTTTTGTAACTTCGCCCACGGTGTCAATGGGAATTCCACCCCACTCCTTCAGTGCTTGGCCGCGCGACATGGTCCGGTTGGTGTATAATAGACAGGGCGCGCCCACTGCAGCCAGGTGCTTCTGAAGCTGTTTGGACATGCCGATGCCCATGGACCCGAGTCCAATCCAGCCAAGCTGTGGGTGCGCCATGTTTTGTTCTGATGATGCAGTCGGAAGGTGTCAATTAGTTTGTATGCCAAAGAGTATATCACTTTTCTGGATCTGGTTTTTCATCTTATTGTTTTTGGTACAGTCATTGCTCTTTTGAATCGCATCTCCTGCTCCACAGCCAAAGCGTGTCCGCCCCAGCTGGCCCCGCGTTTGCGGAGCTCCACACCACCACATGGACATTCGGATCGTACCCGATCTTGGGAGCTCCTCCATGTACCAGTGCTGAGATTGAATCGCCAATCTACGATTAGATCCACAGATTTGTGCCATCGGAAACTAATCACCCGATTCTTTTCACCCAGATCAAGCAGCTTCCTTCGACCCCGCGACTTCCCCACACGATGCTGTCTCTATGGTGCCGACTACAAATCCTCGCCATGAAGTTGTCAACGACAATCATGTTATTTAATTTCCCGGGGGTTCACATTTCACTCCGATATCATGCTTCACTTTAGACACGTTAATGAGCAAGTAAATATTTTAAAAACAGTGTTAAACATAGAAAAACTACAATCTGATTGATTCCTAATTCTACCTCATTACTCCTCTCATATTCATCAGTTTCAAGGGCTTCAACCTCTTCTGCTCATAATCCATGAAGCCATTCCAAAGGTGACGGCACTCCACAAGTATGCAGAGAATCCCTGCAAGACAGACCATCTCCGCGTTTCTCCTGGGGCCGCCACGCACCCCTAATAAGTACCTTCGGGGATTTTAATGTGCTTCTTCCTGAGGTAGTCTTCTAGGGCATCCAGGCGATCTGCGGTGTTGCGGCTCTCCTTTTGCGCATCATCACAGTCGGACTGGGCCAGTCGAAGTGAGTCGTTGAGCTTGGATTTCTGGTTCTCGAGCTTCTCAATATCCTGCTTCTTCTTGTTGAGCGCCTGCTTGTGGTGCTCTGCGGCCTCGTCTGCGTCCTTCTGGAACTGCTCCTCTTTTTCGCCAAGTTGCTGCTGAAGAGTAGAAGCTTTCTGATCCGACTCATCCTTCTGTTGTTGCAACTGGCCATAGGCAGTCTTCAACTGGTCGTGCCTGCCCTTCTCCGCTGTGAGCTCTGACACATCCGCTTCGCTTTGAAGCTTAGCCTTTCCGAGCTCAGCCCTGGCAGCCTCAAGATCAAGCTTTGTCTCGGTGAGCTCAGTCTTGGTTTGAGCTAGATCCTTCTCGAGGCCTTCAGCCTTCTCGGTGGCAGTAACAAGGGACTCCTTAGTCTGGTTGAAGATAGCGAGACGCTTTTCATCGCTCTTCATATCCTCCTTAATGTATTCATCGAGCTTCTCGATCTTTGCGCGAAGTTCTGCAATGGTCTTGGCCGCGCTGCTTTCGGCGTCCTTCATCTGCTTCTTCAAGTCACGAACCTTCTTCTGTTCAGCACTGAGGTCGGTGCCGAGCTTGCTGATCTTGTCCTTGAGCTCCTTGTTCTGATCGTTAGCAGAATCAAGCTGTCGGCCGCGCTTGTGAAAGTCGGCGTCAAGAGCAGTGAATCGCTGCAAACTATTAGCTATGCCTCTTGATTTGGCACATGATGGTCACTTACATCTTGAGCATACTTGGCGAGGTAACCAGCCTGGTCGACATAGGCAGCTGCATGCTTCAA
This sequence comes from Calonectria hongkongensis, assembly GCA_017140755.1. Classification (NCBI taxonomy): domain Eukaryota; kingdom Fungi; phylum Ascomycota; class Sordariomycetes; order Hypocreales; family Nectriaceae; genus Calonectria; species Calonectria hongkongensis. The sequence continues at coordinate 1,092,720 of JAACJA010000018.1, forward strand.
GGTATCAACAATGCCCTTGGGGAAAGGCATAGGAGTCAGGATGCGAGGAAGAGAATCCTCCACCTGGGGAAGGCGGACTTCGAATTCCTGCTTCTTGAGTACGGGCTCAGGGGGGTTGAAGGAACTGCACAGATATTAACAACGTATCCTTAAAGGAAGAGGGGATTCGAGGTCAGTCTTACTGTCCGTGAGATGACTTAGAGCTGCGCTCAATCTTAGCCGCCAGAGCCATGTTGCCAACGTCTGCCTTGGCTCCTCCATTCTCGCTCATTTGAACGGCAAGGTGCTCAGTCGTCTTGTCCCAGGTGCAGGTGATATCATAGTATGAATGGTAGGAGAACTTGATAGTATCCTTGGCGGCTCCCTTCTCAACCTTTTGGACTCCGATGCGGGAAGAGGGGTCCTTCTTCTTATGGGCCGAGTCTTCGGTGTACTGCCAAACAGATACAATGGGCTTGCCTTCGCCAAGACCATCAGGAGCAATGAAAATTGCCAGCTCGTTGGTTGCAAAGTTGAGCCAGTTGAACTTTCCAGTCCAGACACGGACGGTGCCAGTGTGCTCCTCACCCTGGGGCTCATAGATGCGCTTCAGGGTGGTAGAGGTCTTGGAGTGACCCTTTGAGATGGTAGCATTGAGCTTGGCATAGTGATCCTGAGACTTGATCACGTAGGAGTGGGTGTGGTGTGTGAAGGAAAAGGTATCCTCGCCGTTGCTGTTGTTCTTGGTCACCTTCTCAATGACAAGGTTCTGGAACCAGTTGGCGTTCTTGACACCTCGGGAACCGTTTGTGTACTGAGTGAAAAGGTAGGCGGTATCACCAGCACGGGCGGCGCCATTGGGCAAAGCGATGACAAAGGTCTCGTCCTCAATCTTGGGGCTTTCCCATGTGAGCTTGCCGATGTAGACGTACATTGTAGCAAGTTGTGAAAGTGGTGATTAAATTATGTGTGGTTGTGAAATTTTTGGTATGTGATGGAGAGAGATGAAAAGAGGGAGTTATTATTGTAGAGTGATGTAGGAAAGTGATGATTGTGATGTGAATGATGAGAGCAAGATATCGAGATGGCGACAAGTCTTATATAGCTTGCAACTCGCTTCTCATAGCCTCTTTCTGTATACTTGACTTGAATGTGACCAGCTGTGTATGAGATTCTAAACACTACACTCCCACCATTGGATTTCCGTACCTGGAATGCCCAGTCGATAGTGTGCTGCATGTCTCTGCTAGCCACAAGCTGAGGGGGGCCTGTGGCTGATTTCCTAGCGCCGCCAAGGGCAAGGATAGACGAGGGGCAGCCGGTAGATGGATGCTCTGGCACACCTGCACCTGCAGCTGACGGAATCCCGGTTCTGTGGCAAGCCATGGTGGTCCGGATTGAGGCTCGAGAAACGGAGATCAGGCCACATTCGTTAACCCACCGGCTGCGCAAACTATTGACAGCCCCGTCGCACGCTGTTTCAGTCGCTATCCCCGCCATCGAGCTGTGGCGCCGGGATGGTGCGCACCGGATTGGTCTGGACCGGGCGGGCCGCGACAAGGTCTAGGGCGCTAGCTCACCTCGAAGTGGTCAAGGCACCGGAGCTGGTGGGGAGCTGATGGGCACTGCTTGGAGGGCTGGCACGTGGCTGGCTGGTGTCTCGCGCAGTCCTGCGAATGGGGATACCGTCGCCGTGATTAAGGCTTGGAGTAGTTTGCTTTGGTCGGGACGTCAGGAGGATCAAACATTGCATTTGTGGCTGGCTATGCAGCTTAAGGTTAGAAAACTTGAGACCTTACAGAGAGAGCATTAAGGTGTTTAAAACAAATATATGCCATCATTTAACCATAATTAATTCCAAAAGGGTCTTGAAACTTCAATTCATCGCGTAGTGAGGTAATTGGCACTCAACAATAACACATAATGCCTCGTTCATCATTCTTTTGTGTGTGTATTTTTTAGACTAGGATGTTTTTACCCAGCTAAAAGTAACATCTTGAGCTTGGAGCTCTATTAAGCCAAGCAGAAGCTCTTGCGCTCCATAAATCCAAGCTAACCGCCGTACAGCTTCCACTCCGTCCTAAACTAATCCTTCAGACAGCCACCATTGAAGCCCATGTGTGACGACTAAAAGTGGCTTTCTGGCTCTAGAGGGGAGAGGCAGCCGCCTAGCTTGATTCTGATAGGACTTATAGTGGCGCTGACAAGGGGCCAATGACGTCCCTCTCCCGCACTTCAAACAGTGGGACATAAGCGCACAGCTAAACTGCGTTTGTCCCTAAGCCCTGCAAAGGCAGAGGCGACTAGTGTAGAATGGCTTCAATAGTTTCAATACGAAGAGAGACATTTTCAGCAGTCACTCGGTCATCTTCCCTTGGCATAATCTAGACCGCGAGATGCGCCCTTAGCAAATTCAATAATGGCAAACAATGTGCAAAATATTCGCGTCCAGCCAGCCCAATTTTTGCGCCGTTTCCCGCTAGCGATTACACCATCACGGTATCAGTCATCACTTCTTGCGACCACGTAGAAGGCAAGTGAATCGCCTAGAATTAGTAGGCCATGTTTGTTCTGGTGTTTTTGCTTCACATGTTGCGAACTCAGCATCGTTGAGGAATGCACTCACACACGAAATAGTTGCATTATCTGTCACGTGTGATCTCCTCCAATAATCAAGACTTACATTGAAATAATGACTGTTTTCATAGAGTGTCCATCTTGCAGCCAACCCTTTTAAGATCGCAGCTGCTGCAATCAGGGGTCCTGACCACGGTCGGGATCGACAACCTACATTGGTTTGATGCAATAGGGGGCCGCGGCACGGCCCGTTGGGTCCAAATTGGTAAACAAGAGGGCTAGCTGAATGTCTGTTTTTGGTGTTTTGGGGCCAATTATGGTCAAGCTTGCCAGCTCATTTCCACAACGGTCAGTACAGGTGTCCCGATCATCTGGCCTCAGCGATGGCTATCTGACTACCTTGAAGTTTGGATCTCAAATGTCAAGGGACATAGCAAATTATGCAAATAGCTTGCTGCCGAAATCGGCTTACTGAGCTGGCTCGTTCTTGGAAAATGGATCATTCAATGAGGAAAAACTCCTCGAGGAATAGAACGCGTCTTCATTAACCAGGTTTGAGACACAATGTTTTCCAACATTCAATAGCGGTTTGATCATCCTGTATCTCTTCCCTCTGATCTGGGCTTATTTATATGATCAATTCCCCTACCCAATCATTGCCATCGATCTTTGTTGAGAACCAACAGTGCTAGGTATCAAATTCAAAACGAGTCTTGCGACCCACGCGGCACGACCCGCACTCGGTCCCTGCTCGCTTGACAGCCGTTGCTAGAGGAATTTCTTGCCCTGAACGCGTACTAAATTATCCACGGGGGATAATCTTTAGCACTCGGATACGCACGGTTACCCGAACGGAAGCAAGCGAGGGTACCTATGGGGCTCTTGACTTGGGTATAATATCTTACCCTTCAATCGAGGTGCATAAAAGGTTCTCATAGATGCATATGCATGATGATCGTTTCTCTTTGAATAAAATCTTATGTATTTGGTGTCTATGCAGCAAGTGATGAATTGACGAAAGTATCACTTTCATACTTGGGCCAATTTATTAGTAGCTTTGGTCTATTGATTGAAGTTGGCACTTACTCTCTAGTCAGGTTTGCCATCACGGATAAAAGTGACACTTAATCACATTTTTAGTAATTACTTAGTAGAGTTGATTTCTCTTAGGGAATTCATGTTTTTGCGCCAGGTCGGCCTCTCAGGTAAACCCTCATCCCTATGTTGTAGTTCACACATTCAGTCTACTAATTTTCCTTCTCATCACCCTTTATTTTCATTATCCTATTTTTTTTTAAAACTGAAATCGATCTTTACGCTGCAAGTTTGAGATGCATTCATGACTTTTGGACTCCCTACCCTAAAGTCCCGTGAGTGACGCGTAGTGTGTGTCCATCTCCCCTCATACCAGCCATTGCACTCTTTACCCAGCCTTGAAACGGGCATTGCCACAAAAACTCCCTACGTAACGAATATGCCCCTGAATAGAAGTCTATTCTATTTACCGATGACGTCTCGGTCATACGGCAGGTAATTGCCGACGGAACTTGCGGCTGGCGGATGAGGCGACTGCATCCGGACTGGGGTTGCCTGCTTAATGAGCCAAGCTGCCAATGGCATTGGAGCAGGGACGCGTACTTTCACAGTTGTCTGGGGTCCAAGCTGCCCAAGACGCTGCAAAAGTCCAAATTCTCCGGCGCCAGATCGAGCTCGGATGCTTGAGCCGCCGTCGATTGAGTGCTCCCAGCCCCAGATCCAAGGCTGAAATTACGCCAAAAGGCGGATTCGCGTGTCCGTCAACGCCTCTGCCGGCGCTACTGGGAGCTATGGCCGGCTCACGCGTAATCATGCTCAATTGCGCGTACTGACGTCACGCGAGTTGACGCCGCGATGGCCAAAATAGCATCATTCAATTGGAGCTTGGGTGCGCGTCCGACTACAAGCGCCAACTCTGTACACTGATGCAGATCCAATACGATCAATCGCCGACTTGTAGCAAGAAACAAACGATGAAACTTCATCGCATGTGTCCGCGTCAGCTGTTGGGCGCATAACGTGCTCAGGCTAACTCTATTGTGGTAAGATCGTCGAAAAGATGGCCCATGCTGAATGCGAAAATTGGCTGAGCCATGGCAAATATTCGTAATTTTGCCATAATTAACGGCCAATCAGCAACGGTTGACGTGCATACCTCCGGGAATATGGGGAAGCCCAGCACGGTCAATTGACCTTTTGGAAGCTACTGGGCTCTTTGACCGATTTGGACTTGAGCGGGTCGATGATCGACAGTTGAATGAAGGCATGTTTTTGTGAGAGGGAGAGAATTGGTTCTGTTTTTCTGCGTCCGCTGGGAATATTTTGGCAGATACAGCAAACATGCTTTTCATCAATGAATGAAAATACAAGAAAAGGTACTCAGGAAGAATTTGAAACCAGCGAGATGAGCATGTATCTGGTGTAATGCTGTGAATTTGGTGATACACAGCGCGTAGAGCAAGTTATGTGCTGGCTTAACCGTGCCCAAGTACACGTACCTCTCCCCCACATACAGGGCCCAAAAACGCCCATCGTCAATTTCCCCAGGATCCAGCGAGTTCAACGTCTGGCTGCGCCATGGTGCATTGCTCACCAAGTAACAATCACATCACCGTGTGCTATGTCCTTGCGTCAACACGATCTGCCTCTTGAACAGGAAGATACGAGGGCGATCTATTAGTATAAAGGGAGAGCATTCTGCACTTGGAAACAAGAATTCAACACACACTCAAACACACTCATCAACACACTTCTCTACTCATCAACATCTACTCATCAACATCTACACCTCAATTAACATTCTCATCCTCTTACAACAACCTTCAGAAATCCATCAACATGCGTGTCAACTTCGGTACCGTCATTGTCGCTCTTTGCGCAACTTCTGCTAGCGCCCGAGCCATTGGTATGTTCCATTATGCCTTCTCTCCTTTGAACTCAACTTGCTAACTTCAAAAGGCTCTTCTGCTCCTCCCAAAGACGACAAGGCACCTGCTGTTCAGGCACGAGATGTTCCTGCTCCTCAGGTCGAGGACCCTAAACAAGCCCACCACGCCCGAGACACCAAGACTCCTCCTGTTGAGAACCCCAAGGGAGTTCCCCAAGCTCGAGCTGCTCCTGAGAAGGATTCTAAGAAGAAGGGTCCCCACGCACGAGATGCCCCTGCCAAAGACCCCAAGAAGAAAGGACCTCATGCTCGAGGTGCTCCCGCTCCCAAGGAGCCCGAAGAGAAGGGTCCTCACGCTCGAGATGCCCCCAAGCCCGAGGAGCCTAAGAAGGATGCTCCCCATGCTCGCGATGCCCCTGTGAAAGACCCCAAGAAGAAGGGCCCTCACGCTCGTGATGCTCCCAAGCCCGAAGAGCCAAAGAAGAAGGGACCTGAGGCTCGTGACGCTCCCAAGCCTGAGGATCCCAAGGACAAGGGCCCTCACGCCCGTGATGCCCCTGCTCCCAAGGAGCCTAAGGAGAAGGGTCCCCAGGCCCGTGATGCTCCCAAGCCTGAGGAGCCCAAGAAGAAGGGTCCTCATGCTCGCGATGCTCCTGCCCCCAAGGAGCCCAAGGAAAACGCTCCCCACGCTCGCGATGCCCCTAAGCCTGAGGAGCCCAAGAAGAAGGGACCCGAGGCTCGTGATGCCCCTAAGAAGGATGAGCCTAAGAAGGATGCTCCTCACGCTCGTGATGCCCCCGCCCCCAAGGAGCCTAAGAAGAAGGGACCTGAGGCTCGTGATGCTCCCAAGCTTGAGGAGCCCAAGAAGGATGCTCCCCATGCTCGCGATGCCCCCAAGGTTGAGGAGCCTAAGAAGGATGCTCTTCACGCCCGTGATGCTCCTGCTCCTCAGGAGCCCAAGAAGAAGGGTCCCCAGGCTCGCGATGCCCCTGTCCGCCCCGCCAAGGACAACAAGGGAACTGCTTTCCGAGCCTAAGTTTTCGGCTCTTCTCCATCTCAGAGCCTAACAAGGGCCCAATGAAGTTTGCTTCATAACATGAAACGGGATGTTTTTATCCTTGGTAGTTGATGGTTCAATATGAGTACCACAATGGGAATGGCAGCGATACAGAATACGAAGAATGTCTTTTATGTTTAGTTTTTGTCTATAGAGATTGCAATGCTATATCTTGTTTTTTTTTTCTAAATCCGTACCCCACGATTACTACACTTTGATAGATTGAGAATTCCCGTGACTACTTTGCAAAGCCCGCCGCTGCTGAAATAGAAAGCCTTCAATGTAATTTTCCTTTGTTCTGCGATTTTCCCAAGGAGTTTTAAAGTGGATGTTTTAGTGAACATTGTTTGATGACTGTTCTCGATAGGGACAAGACATTGAGATCCAGAATATTCACATCACACTAGACCAATCTCCCTGGTCATACCATCCTTTTATTCCTTCCGAAGCTTTGTCATGGATCTAATTTCGACTCGACTAAGCCAACATTGCTCTCCCTACCATGTCCATCATCCATCGAGGAACTAGAGGCCACGTCGGTGATGTTTATCGATATCGTATTAAACAACCCGAGCTTCTTTGGCTTCTTCGATTTAGACCCGATCGTACGTAGCCGTTCTTGAGAGTTCTGGTCATCGCCTCCATTTTTTGCTGCCCTTTTCTTTTCAAAAAGCCCAAGGTACGGTCGTAACGATGGGAGGCATGCAACGATAACACTCAAGTTGCATTCTAAAACCAGCCACAAAACTACATTAGGGCGTCTTTGATCAGAATTCCATGTCAAATTGATGGGATTGGGGTATCAACATACACACTGTACTCGTAGGCACAGAACGTTGTTTGCTTTCGCCCTTAAAGGTTAATGCAAAGCGCAGGAGAGAAAATAATATGGTGACGAGACCAAATAAAAATGTGCAGTATACTCCAATTTTCAGGGCTCTTCGAACATTTAAGCCAGGAATGACAGTCCAGGGCAGGATAAAAACTACCAAAATACGCAAGGTTAGCAATGTCAAAAATTCTGGCCTTGTCCGCAGCTTACCGAGAAGCTCCCCAGCAAAATGAAGACTCCAGGCGATTACGTAAAGTATCTTATTTGTCGAATGGGGACATGATTTAGAAGGTGGTTGCCTGCTCCGGTTTCCAAGGGTTAGACGATAAGAGGAGTCTCGATGGACATAGCCGAGTTTGAACTCATACCAGTAAGATTGAATTGGCCGGCAGAAGAGAAGGACCGTCAACAAGCTGCCCACATATGCAAGAACAACATAAGCCGTCGTTACTTTTAAGAAGATCCTTCGTTTTGTCATGAAAATGGGAAATATTTCAAAGTACAAAGAGAGGAGAGTGGCTTTGCACAAATTGAATGCGGTGAACGTAGGAAGATTGATGAACCAAAAGACCTAAATCGGTCAATACTCATGCGGCATTGATGTATTTGAGGAACTGCTTACCTTACGAGCCACATGTGCCTCGTGAGCGCTACCATGAAATCCACTAAAGTCTGTCATCACACCGCGGTCGAGTGCACCAAGTTTAGCGAGGGCGGCGCACAGACTGAATGAAGCGCATGCAAATGGCCATGATGCGATCATTAGATAATCACTGCGACCCAATCTTTGCCTCTGAATTTTGAGACGTAGATATAAGCGGGCTATTATAAGCAGAGCGGATATGGTCAGGAGAGTGCCTCCGACAGCCTATGTACGATCAGCAACCGGAATTAGAGGATGGCCTGGATTCGCTATTTAATGAACCGTACCAGCAACGGCGTCGGCCCTGGGCCTTCATGAAGCCATGAGCGGTGGTGAATCATGGCCTAACGACACTCGAGCAACCGTGGAGCAGCAGTGTAGCGATCTCATTGCTGGTGAGCCATCCGCCTGGTGATTGATTCGAGGCCAATAGGAGCCCCGGCTCGGTTTGGCGATAAATCTGAATCGGCAACAGGGCATTCCAAATGGCCGCACGCGCTCCATGAGTGGGACTGGGGAGCAATTTATACTCTGGTCGCGCTCGTTTCGAAACACAAATCGGCTTAGTACGCGCAAGGTTTCAGCCGCCCCCATATTAAGCCGTGTCTGGATGCGATCACCCTGGCCATTTGCCACAAAGGCGCGACTAGACCTTAGCCACTAAACGCGATGGAGATGTAGAAAATCATATCATGTTTCACTGGCCTTGAGTAAACTCTGGGGTTTGGAGTGATTGTTCAGCTCTTGACGATTCAGGTGAGACATTGCCAGTAAGCGTGCATAAAATGCATGCACTGAAATGACACTCGACCCCTGTCATTAGCCAGCCCACAGATCTAATCTCGCTACGCGACGGCGCAGCACAACCTGGAAGCATGGAGTAACTTAAACGCCTTGACATTCCACGATCACAGTTTCCAAATTGTGAGTTGCGACTAGTTAGTTAGTGCCAAGTCTATGAAGGAATTGATATATAAATATATTTTACACTCACTGGCAAATGATTTGACCGCCGTTGAGAGCATACACAGGATACAACTTATCCTTCAAGATAATCTAGTTGCCTTAAATTGGCTCGTCCAACCAACTGGTCTATTACTAGACATCACACTTTTGTTGTTCTTTTTCATATTGCTGAATCTCGACGTTCTTGATGTTTCCTACAAGCATAAACTCCACTCTCGTCTTAGGTAACAAACATTAATGTGACTGGCATGTGGAGTCAAACTGTTTCAGAAACTGTAGGAATTATGATCTTCCTAATACTTTACTATGTCGTGGTGATTGATCTATTTGGGGACTGAATGAGTTATATAAGTCACAAATGATTCCCCCTATAAAATTTTGGACCACACTTTGATGTATGTTACGATGCGACGTGTCAAGGGTCTAATGACAGGCTAAAAATACGCGAAAAGAGACCATGGTAGGAGTTCAGAGGCCTTGGGGACACCAAGGGTTGGAAACTTTTGGTTGTAGGAAATAGGTTGTGTTGATATGTGTGATAAAGAATGAAGAGGCTGGCCTCTTGAGACTGGCTATCCCTCCGCAATTGACCGTCCTCGACCGTTTTCACCCATTGCGATGTTTATACCTCAGTTAGATAATAAAATCTTGTGTCGACCGCCTTTGTTATTATACGGATATAGGCAAAGCTATCTGAATAAATAAAAGTATAATACATGATGAAATGAAATTAGCTGTATAGTCGATGTCCTATTCTGTCACAACATTAACGGCTTGAATAGTGACTTTATAAGATGTACCGGCGTCTATGCATGCGGACGAAAAGTCGTACCCTGGCCGAACCAAATTAAGTCGGCCTGCACAGGTCCAAAAATCGGCAATTTGATTGGCACCCCATTGGCATTGGAGGTAGTTGTTATCAATAAGTTTGCATTGTACTGGTGTTCCACCCTGACTTGTGGCAAAGTCCTCGGGGGCAATGTTGACATAGGATGCAGGCGCTGCACCGCCAAAGGTGGAATAATACATCCCTTCGCCCGCGGATTGCCCAGGCCCAGTGACTTGAATCAGCTGCTTCCACTCATCGGTAGTAACCGGGTAACCATAGTATTCAGCTTGACTGCCGTCAGCGCCAAAATGGGTATAGTAGACTGTAGTGCTACCCCGGAACGACTCGCCATATGCATATCCCACTCCTCCATTGAGCGCCGGATCTTCACTACCCAAGGCTTGCAGTTGAAAGCGTACAGTGGGGGTAGCTGCAGGAAGGGTAGTGGTGCTCGTGTAAACGATTGTCTCAGTTGTGTATGTCACCTGGTCTGTCACAGTTCCAACAGGTTGGGACAGAATCTCTGTCGAGAAGGTCTCAGTCACCATAACAGTGGAAGTTGTTACTGTCAATGGGACGGTCTGGACAGTAGTAGATATGATTCTGGCAGAGTCAGTGGCCGTGATATAGCTGGTCGAGAGAGACACAGTAGCTGTTGCAGTGGCTGGGAAAACGCCAAGGCAAGAACAAGCCGAGATGTATTGTGTGTCATTGACGCAGCCAGGTGCATTCTTTAGAACTTGGATAACAGAGTCTCGCTTCGACGGGAGGGAAAATGTGGCTGTGACTGTAACAACAGTTTGCTCAGTGGCAGTTTGGATGTCGCTTTCAACGACAGTGGCGGTGTAGTCAACAACATCAGTTTCTACCACCTTAAAAATGTTGGTTACGTCGACAGGGAGGGTTTCAGTGGCCGTGAGAGATGATATTTCGGTCGGAATCGATGTGATAGTCTCGTATACTATCCTGCATAGCAAATAACGTTAACATTTGTACAATGGACAACACCTGAGTTGCTTACGAGACGGCGGGAGATGCAGTCGCGAGGAGATTGGAACGACAGCCATCCCTCGCAGCAGCTGGAGTGAGCAAAAGACCTTTGGGTTGTCAGGACTGGCTATTGAGACAGGAGAAGGAGGAAGAATCTCACCACTTAAACAAGCATCAGGGGTACACGCAGATGCGGGCCGACAAGGCGAGGCAACTGCAGCTCGTGCTGCAAGCAGAATCGAAATAGCTACACTGAACTGCATGATGAAAGATCATAAAATACAGAACATATGATACCTGTTGTTGTTGCACGTTGACCAAAATATGGGCTGTCTAAAAGAGTGGACGGCAATGCGATGCCTACAAACGAAAACACACATAAACAATCGAAAGGGAAATGATTTACGGCGGCCACGACGTATTTTAATGCTTAGGCGACACATTCTAATCTATTATTCTCTTCAGATGATCCTCTAAGCAATGCCTCCCCCTAAATTAGAACTTTATTTCCTCCATCCCCGAAGTTAGCCTCATGCCCCAACCAGACTAGCTTTGAGAGCCGCGCAGCACCAGTCTTCACCGAGCAACATTACTTTCTACTGTTAGTTCAATGAAGAAATGAAATACAGGCTTAGTATGCAGTCGTTTCACATTTCAGGAGTTTAGGAGATGTTGAAGCCATGCAGGTTCCGGGTTAGACCTATGCGCGCTACTCGAATCGCGCGACTAGCATCGGCGCCAACTAGCATTGGTTGGTTAAAGCTTGGCACTGGTACGGGCCATAGCTCGCCAGACTGGTGAAATGATATGCCGAATAACCGGGTTTACTGCTAGTGAGGGCAAATAACGGCAACTTTCTTCCGTCTTGTTCCTCTTGCACAACCAGTCCCATAGCGACTCCCCCAGACTCATCGCTCAAACACTTCGACCTGTCAATTCAGGGAGGTGCACTCTTTTTCTTCATGAATGAATTCATTGAGATATGCCACAAATTTTAAAAGTAGCTGCCCAAATTGACTGTCACAAGGTGCTGTGCGGGGACCGCACAGGTACTGTTATAATCAGATGTACTGGACCTAATGAATGCGGTAACTGCATTCATTGCTTGATCTTTTGCCTCACCGGTAACTGATCTTTGCATCCAGGAAAAAGGTCCTCTTCCTGTGTGACATTGACCCTTTCTTGGCCGAATACTTGGCATTTGCAACGGACGCACGAGTTGAGTGGCTTCACAGTCAGAGGACAAAGAGCTCGACATCAATTTCTACTCCAAAGAAAAGAGCGAGATCAGCATGTGAATTTAGCAGCCATCTATACAATCAAATATGCTAAGCCTTGGCGGGTAATTAATCTTGAATTTATTTATAAAAGCCTAAGTCAAATAGAAACGAATAATATTCCTAAATTTTAAAGCTGTAATTAGGCGGGTCATAGCCCTGTTGCTCGGCACTCAGTGAGTCGAGTCAGCTGAAGGATCGCTTGGTGTGGAACACCGCTGAATTCATGCGCTATTTTTGGGCTGTGGTATTCATTCCTCATGCATCCTGCTGACACTACCAGCCCTATGGTACAGAAGTTGGACCACGCGCTCGGACGATAATCTGTCGATCTTGTGCGAATTTTTGGGGGACGTTGCCGTGTGGTCCATTTATTAATGCAAATACAACGGCGTCGATGCTGAAAATCGAATCGACTCCGTTCTGCATAAAGCTCAACCCATAAACGGCCGATTCCATGTGGTTTACAATTAGAGAGTCCCCTCATTAATCCCGATATCACCATGCATATGAGATATATCCACGCAGGATGTCTCATGAACTCGGGCCAAACCATTTCATCGAAAAGATAAATAGCCAGCATGCCCATCCTGTAGTGCCTAGGGTCTTCTTCTTACCACAAGCCTGTCGCTCGAACACGTTCTATCCTGCCTCCCAAAAGAAAACAACATGGTCAAGACTCTCCCTTTCTGTGACATACAGGTGCCATCCCCTGGGTTCGGTGCAATGGGCATCAGCTTTGCTTTGCCCTAGGTAATAACCTTAGCCTTGAAGAGGCTGAACCGGTTCTGTTGAAAGCAGTTGAACTAGGCTGTACATTTTGGGATACTGCTGTACTTTCAATGAATCGTCACACATTTTTGCAAACCCTTTAAATGCTGAAAATTGGTATACAGGTGGTGTATGGGGCGGGGATCAACGAAAAAATATTTGGGGACTTTATTCGAAAACATAACGTTCGCGACAAAATCTTTAGTGAGTATGGCTTGCTACAGGAGAGATCTAAATACCAAACTGACCTGCTTCCCAAACATTAGTTGCTTCGAAATGCGGATTCGACGTCTTTGGCGACAAACAAGAGACGCAGTCAGAGTCTCAGATGAAAAGTTACGTTGACGGAACGGGGAAGGTCACCAACTCAGCCTCTCACATCAAGAAATACATTGATGGTACCATTGAAAGGCTTTGCTTCACTCCAGACTTGTACTATCTTCACCGAATCGATCTAGGTATGGGTTCTTCCACAATCGTTAGGCCATGACGTTGACATAACATTAGACACACCTCTTGAGGAGTCTATTCCAGCTCTTGATGAGATCCGGCAAGCCGGGAAAACAAAGTACATCGGCCTCTCCAAATGTTCAGCCGCAACTCTTCGAAGGGCCAGCTCAAGTAAGTGCGGTATTGCTCTTAATTATTGACTATACTGGAACATTTCACTGATGACAAACGTAGTTGCCCAAATCGATGCTGTTCAGGCGGAATACTCGGCATTTGAAACAATCCACGAGTCAGATGGCTTGATTGACACCGCAAGGGAGCTCGGCGTAGCTTTTGTGGCATTTAGTCCTCTGGGGTATGGGTGGTTAGTGGACAACTTCCCTTACAAGGCTCCAGGCGAATTTTCCCCAGGCGATTTTCGCCGGACAGGTACGCTACGGGCAATTCGCTCAATTCAGTGACGTAAAACTAACTGTGTCGCAGTACCAAAATTCCAAGGAGAAAACTTTTACAAGAACCGCGCGATCGTAGAGCAGATTAAAAGGATTGCAGCCCGGAAAGGATGCACTCTGGCGCAGGTTGCGCTGGCCTGGGTCGCCGCACAGGGCCTGATTGCCATCCCCGGCACAACCAAACCCTTTCGCCTAGAAGAGAACTGGGCTTCGAGATATATTGAATTCACTGAAGAAGAGAAGGAGGAATTGCGAGGGATCGTCAACTCAGCCAAGCCAACGGGCGAGAGATTCTCTACAGCCCAGCAAGCCTTGGCTGATAATTAACCTTGAAACTATGCATGGCAGTGCAAGCGAAACAAGCATAGCCAATTTTTCCAGAAATTTTAGAGTAAATGCAACCAGCTGACGGGCGGGTCTTGTTTTGCCTGCGCCCACTTGTCACCATAGCGTCAGAACATTTCCCCACATGTGGGTTTTCCAGACAGTGGCACCATGGTCAAAATTCACCCTAATCTGATGGACAAATTATCTAACGTTGGTTAGAATACAATCCCTACTCATAGTGGATATTTTGTGGCTAAAACCGAGACGCGACGCCTCAAGGACTGTCTAGCTGACTACCACTTGATGAGCACAGGGCATCTGTCCCCTGTAACGTGCCGCCAGAATGCTGAAAAAAGAATACAAAAAAGTCTTCAAATCATCTGTGCCACAAATTTGAAGATATTTCATAAAAAACAAAACAAAATTCAGTTTCCGATGTGTTCGAACTTGTGGATTTAGATGGAGAGTAGTTTCAGTATATCGCGCTCAGTTGGTGTTGACACGCTACCTGCGTATTAAGCTCCCAGCGTTTTCTTACAATAGACGCAATAGCAATCTAATTCAATCTCAATCAGTAAATAATTACGATTATCAATCCCAAGTAATACACGGTTCCCTTCAAGCAAAAATATGTTGGGCATTATTGTGAAGAAAGAGCTTTAGCAGAAGAATGTGGCACTTTTCCCAGTGTCATGATAGACCTGATAAATCGGTCTGTATTAGGAGGGTTATCTTCGATTGTGATTTGATGAGGCGACTGCTTGCAAACTGTAGCTACGTACTTACTCTGGTGGCTAATGGTGCTGGGTAAGGGGAGCCCCGATTTACATGCACTTTGCAAGTCCACGGTTTTGAATGTTGGCAGCAGAAGGTGTCAACAAGCTTTTGCGTTGTAATTTCACACCTGAATTATGACTGTGAACATGCGATTCCCTATCAAGTACGCTTGTGTGAAAATTCGGGCAACCAAGATGAACTAGCTACAAGGTCCAGCGTTCGCGCTCATGCAACCGCAAAGCGGTACAGCAGGCTGAGCGCCTAAGACGGATCGCGGGGTGCTACTCTACACAGGGCTTTCGGACACCTGGATTCCACAACGGCGGATCGTCGCACGTGTGGCAGTCAAGGTAGGCCCTGGCATCCAAACCACTTCGGTGCGACCACAAACGAACCCACAACGTCTCCCCAGGACTCACCGCTGCAAAGCACATGTCACTTGTGGTCCAATCTGTCCGCCTCGAGGGGTTTTTGGACAATCAGAAATCGGGGAGACATAAAGCATGGCTGAGAGATGCGCGGGTGGGGCACATCTGGTGCAAAGTTGAATCTACACACCGCGCGTACAACATTTGCGGACGGGACACCATCAATTGCGTCAGTCACGCCGCGTCTCATGCATCTCGGCGCTACCCCATATGTGTCCCCAAAAGTGCTGTTCAATAGGATTCCTTGGATATCTGCTTTAATCCTTGTCGTTGCTATTGCAGGCTTAAACTCGCTATGTCGTGGCGCTAGCAAGCCTAGTTGGGCAGCATGAAGGCATTTTCTCACATCCCATCCGGTCAATCATCACTACCTCAAATGCCCTGACATCCCATCGTCGCGAATCATTAGAGGCAAGCTGCCACTAGCCAATTAGTGCTAAGTCTACAGGGGTGCGTAGCTACCCGCCGCTAAATGGTTTAGTGCACATCATCAGCAAGGTCCAGAAAAGGCCCCATTGACCCCATACCCATGAAAAACTGGACAAAAACATCACATTTCATTTCTTCTCGAGTACGCTTAACCTGTGAGCTGCAGACCTCGATCGCGGTGGAATGGGTACATCAGTTTTAGTCAAAAATAAATCAAGATACATTAGGTGTCGACGGTGCAGCCAGGCGCATCCTTTGAAAGTCGGATAGCAGGGCCTCGCTTCGCCAGACTAGCATTTTAGCTTGTGGTAGTTAGAATGCCGCTTTAAACGACAGTGGCACCTCAATCAACAACATCTGTCTCTACCACGCTCACAATATTGTTACCTGGACAAGAAAAATTCCAGGAGCAGATAGGATAGGTCAACCGGAATAAATGGGATAGATACCGTCCCGTATATCACACTGGACATCATTTAACGGTATCTTCTCCGGATATACTTCTCACTGATACCCTCTTCATTCCCTGGCCTGATTGTTTGAGCAGGTGGTGCTTAGTCGGTCTTGGTCCTCTATTCGCGTCTCTCCCTCCCAGCGCCATCTCTTGGCGGGGTAGCCGTCTGCGAGCTGCGGCTGCTTACTTCAGAGACTAGGTCGCAGTGGCATCGGGTGAGCGTCACAAACTTGCATGCTACCAATCCACAGTGTTGGACCTTGGTAGCCGAAGTTGTGGGCAAGCTTCTACGCGCCACTTTTGCACGTGAATCACGATGGTGTTTAGGATCCGATCTCCTAAGAAACACGCTTGTGGGTGGTAAGCAAAGACGGGCCAGGTGCAGGATCTACCTGTTTAGCGCTAGTGGGGGTTGTTCAGCGTCGCAGGGTGTGGTAAGCATTGTGGATTGTTGATTGCGGGCGCCAAATTTACGCGGCAGGGCACTGTGAGATGTCTGAAGCAGCTCCTCGCGGACGCAGCAGTCGAGATACGGTCCAGCATTCAAGCCACAGGCCACGCTAATGTACGCAATCTTTCCACAGTCGCAACTCCATAACTATCCCGTAGAGCACATGATGTCTTGCCTTTGGCTCAATCGGCTTCGTCCTGGGCCGTCGCCGTCGCCGTCATTGGATGGTCTTACGCGGCGGGTGTCAAATGGCGGCGGCAGGGGTGTCTACACGACTTCCACAGGACCCCTGTTCGGGAGGGGAGGGGATGCCGTCAGTCATGTCCGTCGCCCTGCATCTCCTGCATTGCAAGATTGTTAGTACACAAAAAAAACAAAAAAAAGTCGCCGATGGAACTCCACGGTTGCGGGATGCAACCACTCTTGTTGCTAACTTTTCATCTGAGTGGTAGTGTCAAAATTGCGTACTGCCAAGACGGCCCTCGTTTTCTAGCGTAGTCCTTGGCCGCGTTGCGTCTACACGGGCTAATACTCACGCGTGTGTGCGGCATCACAATAGTGCAATCTGTGGTCGAATTCGTCGTGGGTGCTGTACCGCTTTTGGAGGGCTTTCCAGCTGATGGCCAGCACGGATGCAGAACCTCAGGTGTTGCATGCTGGGAGCCTTCAGCTTCCTACCAGCAGTTTATGGCGTTGCTCCAGAGCTTTCTATGCTTGCCCTTTGACTTCGTTTGTATGGTTGAATCCAGGGGAGTATTTAGCGACTTGAAGCTGCAATGCGGTAAGATATGTGACCCATCTTTTGGTGTCTCGTTTCCCCAATTTCAGCCTTGACCGATTGACCCGACTAGCCGTGTTTGGTTCGCATGAACGTGTACGCTCTAGCTCATGCAGCGGACATGACATATTCTGATGTTTCAACTGCAAATATCAGCTCACACCCAGCAAACCCGACCCAAGCTTGTTCATAAACCTCACTTGTGTGTGTCCCGATTAGGTACTGATTTGCTCTTCTAGAAGGACAGGAATTTTTAGCGTCTTCTAATTGTGTACTCCTTTCTTATTTGCACTCACCTCATTTGTGACGCTGCTGATGTTCGTCTACTCAGCGATCCTTGAACACACACAAGTTGACGGGCATCTGAAGCTGTGTACGCACTTGCGACAACACAGACATGCTGCACATTAGTTTACCAGATTATTTCCGCATTGGTTTTTAATAAAAATACATGGCAAAATGGTATTCTCTCACAAATAAAACAAGGCGTTCTTCCGCAGGCATAAATTGAGTAGCCAGAACATCGAATTCAATTACCTCTGAACCGCTACAGCCATAATTAGCACCTCAAACCTCACCCGAAAAGAATAAAAAAAAAACCCATATACTCTCGTACTATACCCACAATGAGCACTCAGCCCTTGCCGCGCCATGTTCGACGCTATGGGAAAAACCAAAAAGAAGACAAAGACAAAGGCCCCGAGGTAAAGTCTCTTGAACATCGTTGTTTATAGCAAGGGTTGCTCACTCTTATTACACACATAGAAACCCAAGAGAAGGCGACTTAATGGAACCGCACGACACTGGGCATGTCCATACTTTCAATATAATCCCGTTGTTTTTTGGAAATGCTCGAGTCACTCCGACAAGCGAATCTGCGATGTTCGGCTGCACATTACCAGATGTCATCAGGGAACACTCTACTGTCGTACCTGTTCCAGCATTATCAATGGGTACGATGAATATGCCAATCATCGTAGGGAGTCATGCGACGTCCAGGGTGAGGCTGCGCCCTATGCTACTGATGCTCAGATGGCTGCCATTATGGTTAGAAGTGGCCCAAGAAATGAAAATGATGCATCTGCCTGGTATGAGATTTGGGATATTCTGTTTGATGGTCTAACCCGGCCTGCAAATCCTCACTACAACCCAAACGGGCTTCTCGAGGCCGTTTCGGTGATGGCCGACAGATATTTCCGATTTCACAGAGGATCTCGGTTTATCGAACAAGGAATGCCGGACCCGCAACCAGGAACAGATTTAAGATTCATTCGCGAAATGTCTGGTGCTGAGCCCGATGCCTATTTTCGTCGTGGAGTTGCCGACCTTTACCGATACCTTGAATCTCAGCTTGACTAGCCGCCGGCATAATGCCAAGAAAGTACCCATATCGCTCCCTTGGGTACTAACATTCGCTCTTTACATGGTCAATTTTTTATGAAGTCGTTTAGGTCGATTTATTTATTATGTAGTCGATTGCTAGTTTCCTATTAGTCGCTCTCTTATCCAGTCTCTAGTTTATACAATGGCTTGTTGAGGTAACATTATATACTGACTGTATGGAGTTTAAATCCATTGTGATTGTATGCTCGGATATAATTTATGTTTTTGTTCATGAATGTATATCCTTTCTTTTCGTATGAGCCTGTAGTCAGCAATTAGTATATGCTGAACGTAAAATCTATTCTCTGAATTAAATATTCCACCTTTTTATGTGAGGTCCAATAAGTGATAAGACTAAGCTAGGGCAGTATTTGTCAATATACAGAGCTTACTCAGAATCGTATCAGACACGGTTGTTCCCGTTGGAGTACGAAGATTCACCTGTTATGACGCGCAACCTAGGCATCATTGAAAACCAGAAGCAATAAGTGTCATAGGCGGCTCTGCCTGCCAAGATACTTGGTACTGGTGGCCACAAAAGTATAGCTGAGTCGTCAGTCTTGACTGGAAGATGTAAGGCTGTGGAAAGACTGAAAGACAGATAGATTGGGAAGAGAGGTGAAATTCAATGATTTAAAGCTTGCCAAGTAGGTAGAATGCCCAACCCTCTTATATTCGAAGGAAGTACTATTCCAGCAGCGCAGTTGTGCCCATGATGGTCAGCATCTTACAGCCTCATCAATGACAGCAAATATTTGCGCATTTTTGAGGCGACATGTAACGCGAGGGTGCCTTATTTCAACATCACAGCCGCCTAATCAGGGGCTTACAGGGCGCAGCACCGTTACTGATTGGATAAATGCCGCGCGGGGGCCCGTAAGGCATACGAGGCAAAAAGGCAAAAAGGCAAGAAAATAATCATGAGGGAAATTGATCAACTCCAGTACACAGTATTGAATCACATTTGGAATCAACGATGCCATCCAATTGGGGAGGCATGCTCATTGACCATTCTTCCAAGCATGCAGGTTGCCAAAAAACCTACTACAGCCAATGCCCACTAACCCAGTTCGCTTCGGCCTCATGGTCATGCGTGATCATGACGAAAACGAACCCCAAAACTTCTAGACCTACAAGTTTGCATATTTGCCTTTCTATATCGCTCCAGATGGCAATAGGAATAGCAGTGCCGGAGCGCCCCGGACCCCCAGCCTAATGGCTACCTGCCATGACTCCCACTCTTGCAGTAATACTGTCACTGGAGGCAACATCCAAAGAAAAAGAAAAAAATCGCTTGAAAGTAGCATCTGCAGTGGTAGCGCAACTTAGATAACGGCGTCTTTGGTGGTGTTGTGGAAGCAGACCCGCCCAGCCTCCGCCTTTTTCAGACAGTCAGAATGAGTCGAAATGAATCCATCCGGATTGGGAAGGTCATCCTGAATCACGACACAAATCTTCAACAAAGGGCCATATTGACCCCCATGAATATCATCGCTATAAAAATCCATTTTCCCCCATTGTAGCGATGATTTTTATGTTTCCAGGATAAGAGAAGCCATCGACCAGCACTCCACGCTCGCAGTACAATACAAGGGTGACAGCACTCAGAAGTAATTACGATGCATAATTCCCAGGAGCCAGAAATCATTGATTCCGCTCAACTATTTCCAAAAATCCGACCCCCGCAGCCAGTTTCAACTCCATTGTCCATCCTTGATGGTACCGTCGCCCGCTTTACGCCCACGGGAGCCATCTGGATCTATGACGATCCAACAGACGCCGCTCTCCTGGAGCGTCTCAAAAGTTCCTTCGTCGAATCTCTAGGCCTGTTCCCCCAATGGGCGGGACAATTGAAGTGGGCGCCTCTCAATCCAGAGGGAAGACATACAACCCGCTTTAACCGTCCCATGATCGTGTACGGCGCCGACTCGGATCCAGGTGTCGAGTGGACAGTTGTTCGACTTCGCCAACAAGTAGCATCCATCGTACCAGAGAGGGGCGATATGGTTGATGTAAGCGAAATTCCGCAGTCCAAGCTGTGCTCGTCAACTCCGCTGGCGCTGCACGACCTGGACCAATGTAACGGTCTTTCCAGTATGTTGGTCCAGGTGACGCTCCTAGACGACGGTTACTCCGTGTCCATCAAATTGGCACATCCCCTAGCAGATGCGCACACGCTGGTGCATTTTATGCGGTGCTGGACAGCATTCTTCCATGGCAATGTCCCGGAACCACCGCTCTTTGACCCACTCCAGCTTGACAGCCATGCATCCGGAAACATTGACACGGTGGCTGACCCCGAAATTATCGAAGCAGCACGATCGCTGCCACTCCATCGGTTTGATTGGTGGGCCTACTCGGCTCCTGGATATCCCCAAGCAATGATCCCAACATCGGAAAACTCCAAGCCCAAGGACAAGGATCTGCTCGCGACGGCGTTGCAATCTCCTGCATCGCCCGCCCCATGGACCACTTGGGACATGGCTCAGCCGGTGAAGCAGCTTCTCATTCATTTCAGCGATACTCAACTGCTAGAGCTCAAGCAGGCTGCAGGCAGCGTCTCCCGGTTGGACGCGCTGCTTGGATATTTCTGGGTTGCCATCAACCGTGCAAGAGGCTCCACCACATCGTCTCTTAACCTCACACTGGGCGCGCGGAGCAGGGTGAATCCTCCACTACCAGATGCATTTGTCGGATCGCCTCTCATTATTCCGCATGTCAGTTGTTCGGGCGACATTTCGGTCGCTGAGGCCGCGACTCGTATCCGCAGTTGCTTAAATATCTTTACGCCTGAAGCTGTGGGTGCCATCTTGCACGACGCGGCTTATGAAATCTCTCCCCAGAGACTGTGGCAGGCGTTTCTTGGTAGCCAACATATCATTGTTACGTCGTGGCTCAGACTCAAAGTGTACGATATTGCATTCAGAGCCCGACCTGCCTATGTTCACGCCATCATGCCCAAGATGGATGGGTGTTTGCAAGTGATGGATGCCGATGGTGGTGTTGATGTGTCGCTAAGTTTAGATGCCGAGACTTCTAAACGGTTGAAGATTTAATATAGACAAAGGGGAACAAAAAGTAGTATGTGTATATTAGGATTGGCGTGTTCTCGTTATGACGCGGTCGCGAATCCATCGCGAAAGGTGGGGATGCATTCTTCTCGACAAGAGGATATGGCAGCAAAACTCACGAGAGAATTTTGCAAATCACGCGCTTCAATGCTTTCTTGTATTCGGATTCCTATTATTCGGAACATTTAGTTTTGTCGTCGATATGTCGAGAAAATGTGAGCCCATCACAGTCCGTTGCCTTGGATCTTGATGACGTATTGGACCCACTTCCGCAAGAGTATCGCTACCCTATACCTTGAGCGAACCGATTGTTGAGAGCGAAAAATAAAGTATTGAAAAGCTATCATGTTCTTTGCATTGATTTTTAGTGATTTTAATTGTAAGAAATAGTAAAATTCACTCTTTTTCATGCACCAGGTATTTGTTGTGTTTTAGATTTACCCTTTTGGTGTAAGCTAAGTCATTCAATTCAATGCCTTCATTGATACCAATCCACGAATTTTTAACTGCCCAATTCCTAACAACCTAAATATTGACGATTCATGATATGACCGAACTTCAAAAATAATACCTCGACAACAAATATCACATTAATATTTAGCGATAGATGAACACAGCCTTCAGACCCTTTGGGTTAGAAAACAATATGGCCAATCAGAGGAGGAGAGTGGATCACAATAGATCACGTGTAAAAAGACAAAACACGTGTCCTCTCGCTTAGGATTTTGGGCTTGAGAGGGGAACGAGTAAGAATGAGTTTAAACCGCCCTCGTCTCCATCCAAGAATCGGATCGATAGCTCAGTGGTAGAGGTGAGTCGATTCCCATTGTCTTAGTTACGATTTCAACGATTCTAACAAGATTCACAGCGAGAGATTGCAGATCTCTAGGTCACGTGTTCGATCCACGTTCGGTCCTTTCTTTTTAGTCTCTGGTCCGTGTGTGCTTTCTTTTGATGCTAACACTGGGTTGGGACGTGCTTTTCTGTTGATTATTTTTTATTTTTATTTTTATTTTAGGTTCCCCATCTCAACTCCAAGTTGCCGTAGCGCCGAACGTATCGTTGGTAATAAAAAAAAAACAGGCCATGCCCCAACGATTGACTACAACTGGGCTGGGTTAGGAATTGACCCATAGCATGAAAAAGTCTTTAATATTTGCAAACCCTAAATGAATTTTTTCTTTTCGCTCGCCCTCTGGCACCGTGCACGAACTATTCAGACATGCGTTCCGCGCTATGATCCACACCCTGCAGCAAACGGTCAAATCCTAGTGTGATTTGCGTGTTGAGCCGTTTGGATGACTCTATTTCGACCCCCGACAATGCTCAGCTCTTGAGTAAACCTTGACTGGCATCCATGTCTATTTGTCATGATTCGTGGGTCTTATCGGCCCGCACCTTGAAATTTGGGTTTTTGCAACAACCGGCTATGACGAAAACTGCCACGTCCGCTCCAGCGAGTTCAGCGAAATTGTTCAGCACTGATATTTGTGAAGGCGTACGGCTTTGTCTCCTGATTGGCTGGTGGTTGGTATTCACCTGCGTGCAGTGGTTCGGCTTCGGCGGTTTCCGACGTCCGAGACTATTCGTAACTCGCGGGCGCACGGCTCATTTTATGCGGTCGCTTTTTTCACGTTTACGGATTCCTCGGGTTCCGTCCAATGCAAATTGTTATCACGAACTGACTGTTGAATGGGCAACGTCTTGATCTATTGCTTCGGGCAAACTCGTTTGAGGGCTGTACAGGACGAGAAATGGCTGAAGCTGGCTACGATTTTGACGAACTGGATCCTGATTAAGTCTCGCTTTTAAATTGATACAATAGGTGTCTTTTATTTGATTTATTACTACTAAAGGGTATCTATAGCAAGCTGTGGTCTGTTCGGTGTCTGGGATTACCTTTGTTATTCCAACTCTTGAAGATTGTCTTGGGATGACGATTGTAATGACTCATCAGTAAGCTTCTGGCGCAATTCAGAATTGATTCTTTCAACTCCCCGAACCAATGGCACCGTGTCTGGTAGACCTTGTGAAAGAATGCCCATTTGGGTTGCAAGGTGCTCAAGTGCCTCAATATCAGCGACATGCTGACGAATATTTGGGGACTGATAGATATGGTTGGCCAGGTATGCATAGGGAACCTGGCACCGATAAGCGCCAAAAAGCGCAGATAGAGAATGTGGATTTGGGTGTCGGTCTATAAGACATGTCGAGACGTGAATGATGTGGCGCGCCGCATCGATTATCAATGGGCAGTCGTAAAGGTCAATGCACTTCTTCCCGAATAAAGATGATGCATGGGCTGCCGCCTTACGCAACATAAATGTAATGGCCGTGTAGCCAGTGAGCAGAACATGGCCAAGCGACCACAACCGATTGCTCGGGCCATGTTCCGTTGAGAGTAGCTCGTTCTAAACCCCATATTAGAAATGATGAATTCAAGACGACACAATGATACTCTTACCAACTGCCAGTGCTCAAACACTTGGAGTATCTCACGGCAAAGAGCCTCAGTTTTGGATATGAGGTCTATTGTGGAGTCGCCGCTAGCCTCTTCGAGAAGCTTGAAGAAATGCAGAGTGGTGAAGGTGAGACGGGAACCGGCGAGGAAAGTAATGGCGGGCAGTTCCGAAGGTAGGTTGGAGTTTTCATTAAGCCAAGGTAGATTGACCTTCCAGTCTGAACCTGTTAAGAGGGGTGGTTGATCAAAAACAAGGCGGAACATTAAATCCATTTGCAACAGCTCCCAGAAGAATCTTCTTTCGTCATCAGCATTGGCATTGTTGATGCCTCCGAGATTTTCCCTGTCAAGATTATGCAAGTTTAATCTTTTGCAAAACTCGCCTGCGAGACCGGCCATTTTCCATGCCAGGTCGTAATCGAAAAGCTGGCTGGTCACGTTCGCCTATACAGTAAGCGGCTGATGATTGGTGTTGAAGGGTAGGGGTGAGTACCAAGAAAAGAGCGGCTATAAGATCGATGGTGGACCCAGTTGACTTTCTTTGCCATGCAGGAAGAGCTCTTAGACAGCCAATGTAGGTGAGTTTGAGATACTTGTCGTTTGGATCGTAGGTTTGGAGTGCACATCCAAAATATAATAACGTGTAATATAGAACGACCATCACTGGCTCGATATGGATGTAAGGGAGGTTAATAATATCGGGGATCGTCTCAATCACTTCTCGATTGATCATGTTTAGGAATATGCCAGGTTGCATGTGATTGAAGCAGTCTAAGATGTGCGCTTTTAGTAAAGTGGACTGGTGGATTTTCGTGCAGCTACTTGAGGTGGAGTTGCTTACCGCGGATCAATGTCTTGGCCAAGTCTGGGGGAATATTTATAGCTTCTGAAACCAAGGATTTGTTGAACGTTTGTGTTCTCAAGTCAGCTACTTGGTCCACGGCGTCTTTTAGGATGGATGCGAAATCAAAATCCAGGTCACCTGGAGTTTCGAAAGGTTCTGGCGTTGAAGCATCTTGGCTGAGAAAGGAGCTTGTCTCAAATGAGCAAGGAGATTCAGGCAATAAGCCTTTGAGGCTAGAGAACTTCTCTTGGGAAATGGGCGATGCGATAGAGACGGACCGCCCCTGAAGATGCAGTTGCAACCGGTCCAGAATAGCGGAAAGCGTCTCATCAGTAATTGGATTCCTATAGGATGAGTCGATGGGGGTTAGCCAGAGGACTGGGACGGGTGATGACAAATTCCAGGGATAGCAGCGCCACCTACGCAGAGATTCTGGATGCCCCTCGCTTTCGCTTTGTCTTGGCGCGAGTGGGATAAACACATTCTTCGTCCCTTGTGACGCAGCGGTCGCAACGAGGCGTGGCCCGGTTGCAGCGGACCTAAGCGGCAACGTCAGTTACGGGAATACGCTCGGAAAAATATGCCCTAATTGAGGGAACGCACCTTTTGGGCCCTACATCTCTTGCACTGACAGGGATTGAGTCAGGGTTAGTGAGGAATCTGGCTTGGTGTCGCGGACTGGAGATGGTGGTGGGCTAGACTAACTGCGAGCGCAGGGCGCGGCGTTGGCTCCGTCATTGGAAGCTCGATATGTCTCTCTCGCAGTTCGTTGGAATCAGGACGCCAAGGACAGCGAACTAGGTCCGAAAGAAGCGGGGGAATGAAGAGTAAGGGATTGCCGGATTGCGAGGAGAGGGTCTTGGATGAGGATAAAGACTGCGAGTAGTCCGATATCCGACGCGATTCGGAGTAGATTCAAGAGCGAGGACAGGGATGAGCCCAGATCCCGCCCAGAACTCAAATCCCCGGAGATCGATTAACGGACCAAAGAGAATATTTGCATGGCCTGTGTGCTAACCCAAGCAGGAGCCGTGAGAAGCACAGGCTCGAGGCCTAGCGACCGCCGGCGAGCCCCAAAAGGGAAGTGAAAACTGGGGTTGACGCATTAAGGCGACCCATGCCAAGAAATGAGAGTTGCCCTACACGCACGCGAGAAGCCGAGGAGCGAAAGTGCGCAAAAGTGCGAAGGTCCGAAATGTCCGTAGCGTCGGGCCCAGCTCCACCATGGACGGTTGGAAAATGTGGGTTGGCGAGTCGATCTCGCACATCACGGCATCCGGAGCGAGACGCTGATTGGACGCTCCAGAATCAGGCAGGCTCAAGTTCAACGGATACAGTGACTGTTTTGGCGCATGTATATAAGCTTAATTTGGAATCTTTGCTCATCTTTGGGCAACATTTAATCAAGACGCTCTCTTCCCCTTCTCTTTTGTTTTGGTCTGCTTGTCATCCTTCACACTTATTCTACACTGTTTAATCTTGAATTTTCTCTCTGAAATCAAATTAACTCTACTAGATCTAACTAGAGGGGAACGAAACGACGTCCCCTCCCCTAATCTGTTGTTGCGATGCCCGGTGGTACCAACTCCCCCGAGCTGGGGAAGATTGCGGAGATTGGAATCGACCTCCACGATATCGAACCTACGATTGCCGGCGAAAAGACACCCATTCCCGATAGCGACTCAACCGTGATGGAATCTACATCCGAGAAGGGCCAGTCCGAGGACGAGGGCCGTAGCATCAGGCAAGAGATGCAGGACCTCGCCCGTCGACTTACAGCTGCTTCTCACTCCCCACCAGGAGTTTTGTTTCCGCTACAAAACGAGGGACCTCTTGACCCTACCAGCCCAAACTTTGATGCGAGAAAGTGGGCCAAGGCCTTTTATGAAGTGCGCGCTGGACTGTCGGACGGGCATTCACCTCGCACGGCTGGTGTTTCCTTCGAGAACCTCAACGTTCATGGATTCGGATCCGACACGGACTTCCAAAAAAGTGTTGGAAATATTTTCCTCGAGGCCGGCACTCTTGCTAAGAAGATTATGCACTCCAAGAAACGCAAGGTGGATATTTTGTACAACCTCGAGGGTGTCCTTCATAGTGGTGAGATGATGGCTGTTCTTGGACCACCTGGTTCTGGCTGCTCTACCTTTTTGAAGACAATTGCCGGCGAGACTCACGGACTGTATGTTGATGAGGGTTCTTCCCTCAACTACCAAGGAATTCCTGCATCGAAGATGCAGACCGAGTTTCGAGGAGAAGCCATCTACACCGCTGAGGTAGATCACCATTTCCCCCACCTCACTGTAGGAGATGCCCTCTACTTTGCGGCGCGGGCCCGATGTCCCAAGAACATCCCCAACGGAGTAACCCGCCGTGAGTACGCAGAGCACTTGCGTGATGTTACAATGGCGATGCTTGGTATCTCGCATACTATTAACACCCGCGTTGGAAACGATTTTGTGCGAGGTGTCAGTGGAGGTGAAAGGAAGCGAGTCACCATTGCCGAGGCTTCCCTAAGCTATGCGTCGCTTCAATGCTGGGATAATAGTACGCGAGGATTGGACAGTGCTAACGCGCTGGAATTTTGTCGCACCCTCCGAACCCAAGCTGATGTGATGGGCTGCACTTCCGCTGTTGCTATTTACCAAGCTTCTCAGGATGCTTATGATGTGAGTGCCAGTTTACTGAACTATAACCATTAGACATGGATTGCTAATATTTGTTTCAAGGTTTTTGACAAAGTTCTTGTGCTCTATCAAGGACGACAGATCTTCTTCGGAAAGACGACCGAGGCTAGGGCCTACTTTGAGGGACTCGGCTTTATTTGCCCCGAGCAACAAACCACTGCTGACTTCCTCACTTCAATGACCAGCGCCGACGAGCGCATCATCAGACCCGGCTGGGAGGGCAAAACTCCCAGGTCGCCTGACGAGTTCGCCCAAGCCTGGAAGCAGAGCACCGCCCGAGCACGCCTGCTGGAGGAAATCGCCGACTACAACCAGCGCCATCCTCTTGGTGGAGAGAATTACGACAAGTTTTTGGCCTCTCGTAGAAAGGACCAGGCCAGCATGCAGCGCGCCCAGTCGCCTTTCACCCTGTCATACTTCCAACAGATGAAGCTGTGTCTCTGGAGAAGTTGGACGATGCTCAAGGGAGACCCCAGTATCACGTTTTCCATGTTGTTTAGTAACATGTTCCAAGCCCTGGTCGTCAGCAGTATCTTTTACAACCTGGGAATGACAACGGATGACCTCAGAAAGCGATCCATCCTCTTGTTCTTCATCATGCTCATGAATGCCTTCAGCAGTGTCCTCGAGATTATCACCCTATTTTCTAAGCGCAAAATCATTGAGAAGCATAGCCGATACGCCTTATACCATCCAAGCGCTGAGGCTCTTGCATCTATTGTCATGGATCTGCCATATAAAGTTGTCAACAGTTTGCTCACCAACACGACGTTATACTTCATGGGAAATCTCAACCGAGAGGCGGGCCCATACTTTTATTTCCTTCTGATTTCCTTCCTAGCAGTTTTATGCATGTCCATGATGTTCAGATTCATCGGTTCTGTTTCAAAGTCCATTCTTCAGGCGTTCGCTCCAGCTTCGATCCTCCTCCTCGCCATTCCGCTCTACACTGGCTTCGTCATTCCGAAAGCCTACATGCAGGACTGGATTGGCTGGTTTCGTTGGGTCAACCCCATCTTCTACGGCCTGGAGAGTCTTATGATCAACGAATTCAAGGGTAAACGATTTGAATGCACTGCATATGTGCCCTCGGGCCCAGGTTACAACGGGGCTGGGGAGGCACCTGTTCGAGCTTGCAATTCTCTAGGTGCTGTGTCAGGCGAGCTGTTCGTTAATGGTACAAACTACATCAAGATCGCCTACAGCTATGATGTCGGTCACAAGTGGCGCAACTTTGGTATTCTCGTCGCTTTCGTTATTGGTCTCCTTACTATTCACTTGGTGGCTACGGAGTATGTTGCTTCTGAGCGCTCAAAGGGTGAAGTATTGGTGTTCCGTCGTGCAGCTGCAAAAAAGGTGTTTCAAAAGGGGTCAACGGATGTGGAAGGTGGTCAAGTTGAAGCTGGTGCAACTCGATCCCAGCTCAAGGCCGGTGATCAATCTGGCCCTGCCGGAAACATGGAGAAGCAGGTGTCGATCTTCCACTGGAACAATGTCTGCTATGATATCGAGATCAAGGGAGAGCCCCGCAGAATTCTGGATAACGTCGATGGTTGGGTCAAACCCGGCACATTGACCGCTTTGATGGTAAGTAGTCGTGTGTGTTTCACATAGCTACAAGAACTCAATGCTAACAATATCTTAGGGTGCTTCTGGAGCTGGAAAGACAACTCTACTTGATGTTCTCGCAAGTCGTGTTACCATGGGCGTGGTCACTGGCGAGATGCTTGTTGACGGAAAAATGCGTGATCAATCCTTCCAGCGTAAAACAGGCTATGTGCAGCAGCAAGACCTCCATCTTCACACTACGACTGTTCGTGAGGCTTTGAACTTCAGCGCCCTTCTCCGACAGCCCGACCGCTATACCAAGGAAGAGAAACTGGCATATGTTGATACTGTTATCGACTTGTTGGATATGCAGGAATACTCTGACGCCATCATTGGTGTCCCAGGCGAGGGTCTAAACGTCGAACAGCGCAAGAGGTGTACTATTGGTGTTGAGTTAGCGGCCCGTCCGCAGTTGTTGCTCTTCCTCGATGAACCTACATCCGGTCTCGACAGTCAGACTTCGTGGTCTATTTGCAACCTCATGGAGAAGCTGACGCAAAATGGTCAAGCTATCCTGTGCACCATTCACCAGCCTTCTGCTATGCTCTTCCAGCGCTTCGACCGCCTGTTGCTTCTGTCCAAGGGAAAGACAATTTATTTTGGTGAAATCGGAAAGAACTCCAAAACCTTGGTTGATTACTTCGCTCGCAATGGAGGCCCGCCATGCCCACCCGAGGATAACCCAGCAGAATACATGTTGCACGCTATCGGTGCTGCTCCAGGAAGTCACACTGAGATTGATTGGCCAGCTGCATGGAAGAATTCCCCAGAGTATTTGGATGTCCAAGAGGAGCTCAGGAGACTAAGTGGACGTGCTGCACCAGCGGCCGCCGAAGCCGCCAACATCGACCCTTCGAGCTACAAGGAGTTTGCCGCGCCTTTCGCCCAACAATTCGGACAAGTTTCAAAACGTGTATTCCAACAATACTGGCGTAGCCCCGGATACATCTATTCCAAGGTCGTTTTGTCTGCTGGAGCCGTAAGTATTTACCGACCGTTCAATTTCGAGTTCCAAAACTAACCCCTGTCTTATTTAGGCTCTCTTCATTGGTCTTTCATTCCTGAACGCAAAGAACTCACAAACTGGTCTTAATAACCAAATGTTTGGCGTTTTCATGTTCCTTGCCATCTTTGGTCAAATCGTTCACCAGATTTTCCCCATGTTCGTCGATCAGCGAACATTGTATGAGGCTAGAGAGCGACCTTCCAAGGCGTATTCCTGGCAGGCTTTCCTCATTGCCAATATTCTGGTTGAAATCGCATGGAATTCGGTATGTTTAAATGACTACAGTGACTTGGAAATTGGCGATTACTAACATCCGCTCTAGCTCATGTCTGTTCTCTGCTTCATCTGCTGGTACTTCCCCATTGGCCTGTATCGCAATGCGCGTCCCACCGACTCGGTTGACTCGAGAGGAATCACTATGATGCTCCAAGTCTGGGTTTTCCTCATGTTTGCCAGTTCGTATGCGCACATGCTCATCGCCGGACTCGAGACTGCTGAAATTGCCGGAGCTGTCATGAATCTGTTCCTGATCATGATGTTTACGTTTTGCGGGTATGTCCACAACATTAACAAAGATAATTTCCCCGTATTGTGAAGTAATATGCTAATTTAATTCCCTACAGTGTACTTTCTGGCCCCAAGCAAATGCCTGGTTTCTGGATCTTCATGTACCGTGTCAACCCATTCACCTACGTGATAGAAGGCTTCTTAGGCACGTCTCTCGCAAACACGTTTGTGACTTGCGAGCAAAACGAGCTTGTTCGATTCCCCGCGCCAAACGGAACAACGTGCGGAGACTACATGAAGCCATACATCGATTCCACCGGTGGCTACCTCGTGAACCCGGACACCACATCCGGAAGCAACGAGGAATGCATGTATTGTGCGATGTCGGACACCAATACATTCCTGGCCAACGTAAATGTCAGCTTCGATCACCGATGGAGAAACTTTGGACTTCTTTGGGTGTACTGCATTTTCAACATTTCTGTCGCCTTCTTCTTGTACTGGCTGGCGCGGGTACCGAAGAACCGCAAATCCTCAAAATAGGTAGATTTTAGACTATAGACACATCTTTCTTTCTCAGACTGTAATTTAGACATTATTTTATAAGACCAAACCCCATAATATAATGTATACTGGGTTTGATGTTTGTTCCCTGGTTTATTTTACAATGTCCAACTGTGCCTTCACATCATAGCTACGTGTTAGAGGAACCAGACCCCATGAGCCATTCCACTAAATCACGAACAAAGCTGAGACTCTATTTTAACCAGCTTTTAACTAACATGGATCTTTATGTAATTATTGCCACTATAGTTGTTTGGGAAAGAAACTTGAGATTCGTTTTATTTGTCGAGTCAAGACTACCAACGATAGGTCCCAGCTATCATGAGACCGTATGCTCATGTTTGGAAAACGACACATTTAAAGCTTTATTTAGTCAATAATTCCACCACAACCATAGTCATTGATGCAGCAAGCTTCGAAATCTTCCCTGGTTTTCCCCGTAACCCAGCAACCACGTCTGAAATCCTTAACCCCAACTTTGTCGCAGCAGTTGCCGGTGGCCTGCCCATGATTTGATTCTTTCGGGCACCGGTCACCTGAGCCTTGTCCCTTACCTGCGCACCAAGTCGCCATAGTAGGGGTTGCAGTGGCTGTGAGGAGAGCGAGGAAAATAGTGGCCTTCATGGTGTATTGTAATTTTTAGTATTGAATTTTGGGTACCTAATAGCATAAAGACCCTGTTAGCATTTAAAGAAAAGCTTTTAAAGAGAATAGAACTGACTTTGGAGGATGTTTCGTGGTGATTGTGATGGTTCATTTATCGGACTGGCAGAAGCAGCTCAATATATAATGTTAGATCATCACGATTAGGTAAGTAAAATCCATACTCTTTAAAAGATCTATTCTGTTTAACGTGAAAGATCTCGCAAGGGAAGCTGGTGATACAATGAAAGGTTTGCATGATTCAGTCAATATTGAGTTTGGGTCAAATTCCAGCTTGCCTCTGTCTAGTTCTTATGTCAGATTGCTTAGGCTAATGAGGTTGAGCGACGAGCCGAATAAAACAACAAGTTCATCTTCAGGATGTGTGCGTATTTCAGCTATGTGGGGAAGCAGATATGATGGGCCGATATTGAGTGCTTGAACTTGGGGCAGTGAGACAGAACTTCGGTATGCCAAAGAACCACCACAAATGCTGATCAGCATGGCTGACCGATCTTCCGTCCGCCCCCGCAGTGAATAAACTGCAAATTTTTGCTATGAAGGCTATTTTAATTTTTCACGAGAGCCCCGCTAGGAATATGAAACCTCGCTTATGGTGTCTGAGTTCTCGCTGACTTCTGACAGCTTCGGCGCCGGGCTGCCGGGCATGTCTCCGTAAAGACCCACAGAGCTAGCCCCCAAATGGGGTGCACCCGCCGCTACAGAGTAGAGATCATCGGTAGGCTGAAGGTATTTCTAAACTTTGATCTTATTGTCGCGTGCCAGTAATGTCAAGCATGCCGATTGGAGTCAAGCTAAGGATCGTTTTCTTCAGCGAGCGTTTTCCGCTAGAAAGGCATCATTGCTACGTCACAGCAACGAGGTCGGCGTATCGCTCGACGTTTCAACGTCCGCTCACAGATAAATAAATATGCCTTTAGAGTTGCAGAAAGCGCAATAAATTATGGGATTGAGATGTTTTTGCCGTTTCCTGCGACTGTTGCCCAGGCTCTTGTAAAAAAAGAAAATGGGCGAGGCCTTAGCCAGTATCCATAACTTACTTTATTGATCACAGATAGGGCTTAATTGACTGCACGCCATAAAAGATCACATGTTGACTTAATCGGAATGACTATAAAATTCGCGCAACTTAGCTTCCTCACTGACTAAATCGGCCCGCCAGGGGAAGTCAATCAAATTTGGGAGGCAAGAGCTCGATCCTTCCTTTGGAGGTATGACACAGTCATATTGCAATTTTGAAGTGCGCATTTTCTTTA
Source organism: Calonectria hongkongensis (assembly GCA_017140755.1). Lineage (NCBI taxonomy): Eukaryota > Fungi > Ascomycota > Sordariomycetes > Hypocreales > Nectriaceae > Calonectria > Calonectria hongkongensis. The sequence continues at coordinate 1,126,160 of JAACJA010000018.1, forward strand.
AACTAATCCAACAACTGCTTAGTATGTGAGAGATTTTCGAGATTCCATAGGTGAGATATGACGCAATATGGCATTCCTGAATTGCATAGTAAATGTGGGAACCTTGTATTTGTCAAAAGTTCCAACTTTGGAGAATTTAAGGTTATTTGAATTGAGAGTAACATGACAGTGATATCGAACGGCTTTTTCGATGCGCCATGGGATTGGTGTGGAGACTCCGACACTGTATGTGACATGACCGAGAGAGAATTACAAAGTCCCCAACAGCTCATGTTCCATGCCCCATCTGATATTTCCCGCAATCATTTGAGTTGACATTTATGGAACAAATTTTCGAGAGAGAATTAACGGAATTTAAGAGACAATATATTAATAGTCAAGATGTTCCAGTTGATTAGGTACTTGGAGTGCTGATGTTGCGATCCTTTATGTACAACAAGCCTCTGCATCTGATCGAGCTCACCCCATCGGTTTATCTACTCCTCGGTCCGTATTTAGCATCTCATACGTTCCATTGGCATCCATCACAGGGATATCGGAGTTGTGCCTATTTCCACCATTCCTCCAAGGCCCTATTCCTGCACCTTCCAATGCTAACCGCACTAGCCAGAATTTGCCATCCATATCCAAGGCACGCTGTCGTGATTGACCTCCTATGGAGGCCCTTGATTTTCGGAACACCTTGACAGCCGGCTCCAACAATAGGCTCAAAATAATAATGGACAAGCACAGCACCATGATCAGCATCAACTCGAAGAAGCGAAAGTTTTGATACTGATTAGTCGTCACAATTTTTTGGTTATGACAATAGGTTTTTGCAGTATCATAAAGAGGACCTTTCGGAAGGTCTTCTAGTGGCGTGAAGACGAGAAATCTTCCGTACGAATTTTGGCTGGACAGATCAATCCTCGTGAGGAAACGTAAACTATGGGCTTGGAGCAATGCCAGTCCAGTCTCGAACCATAGCTGGGCTTCATTTTGCCATTGGTTCGGGGGGAGCGGAGTGGAATAATATCCACTAAAGGTTTGATCGTTTGCTTGAAGACCTAATGGTGACCAGGGTTAGATTTCTTTTCTGGCAATCGAGAACCACGTTGACCAACCTGCTGCTCCAAGGCTTCCTACTCCCAACCGAGAAATACTGTTGATACCTAAAAGCATGGCAGTGCGATTTGCTAGCGTAATTTGATTGATGTTTAGGTCGAGATTCGCGAGTTGGCCAACAGCAGCAGCCGGGTGGGTAAGATTGGTACAAACGCCTGTTGGTGAGTTGCAGAATTGGATGCGCTCAATACATCCCATCGAGTTGAAATAGTTGTTCGGCATGTAGACCTTGGTGCCATCGCCCAGCACAGAGATTCTCGATCCATTAGCTAAGAAGAATGGATCGTAAACTGGCGCAGCGTAACCCAATGAGTTTTGCATGACATAGCAGATCGATAAATCTGCATCGTCGCGGTCGAACGGCTCAGCTGCCCAATTCTCAAATTTTAATATGGCATACCAGTAGAAGCAGCTATCCAATCAATAATTAATTAATATGCTGCACGAACACGGAAGTGACGGAATTTCTTACTTTGCGTAGTAGCCACTTGCATAAGTTTGCTTGATCTGTGAAGGGACGTACAAAGTATTTTCCGTATTAGCTAGTGTTGTGAAGTTTATGTTGACAAACCCATTCGTATCGTTGTAGGAAATAGTTGTGAGGTCGTCGACGTTGACAGGCGAGCAAACGAGCGACTTCCTGATGCCGATCCGATCACCAACAGGAGCGTTGATACCTAAGTGAGAGTGGGAGTCCAGTACACCAGAATCCCATGCCATTGCGATATCGGATGTCGAAGTATCGTTAGATATACACCTATTTTCTCCCTTGAACGGACAGGGTTCAGCTTTGGTTGAGTATGGCAGCCGCTTCATCGGAAATTGAGAACGTGGGATTGCAATAGAGTCATCATCCGAATAAAATAATTTTGCATAGCTGCGTGCATCCATGGAATCTTTTGCAACGACGCGCAGCGACTCAGAAGTGACCGAAGTTGAGGCGTATAACGCGGTCCAGTTAAAGTCCCATCCGCCACAGGCTTGAGGATTGGCTAGGACAGCCACATCCGTGTTCTTGTCCGTTGCCACGCCAGAGATGAAGGTTCCTGCGAGGGTAAACATGACTAAGCACACAGATGCCAAACTCATGATTGGTATGAGTTGCATCTGGACTCGGGAAGAAGTCCCGACCCAGGCGCGGGAGAGGAAAAACGCGTCGGTGATGGCCGATACGGGCGAGTTGTTGTTGCGCAGAAGGGCCTGGATTTGCAGATAGCCCGGATCGTGTCGTTTCTTGTCCGTCACTCGATACTGGTGGAGAGCGTAGGCGATCATGGCCCAGAGTCTTGTTCCAGCCAAGGAGACCAGAAGGGCCATTGCGGAGATGAGATATGCGCTCCATAGCGTTGGGAGAGTGAGCGTGAGCTGGTGCACCCCATCGCGGGAATAGTCTCTCCACAACCCGGTGTAGACTGATATTTCTGTCATGATAATGACAAGATGCAGGAGCAAGGTCAAACGCGGCTACGCGCAGGGCTTGGCGATGGCATGAGCAAAATGGGCACAGCTACGAGGAGTGGCCCAATGCAAACTTTTGGGGTTGGGGTTTTCCATCATGGCACAGATGCAGTTAGCAGGAGGCGTGAGGCTAGCCAAGCTGGCGAGAATGGGACCTGGGAGCTAGTCTTGTGTTTGATTGGAGGCGGCAAAAAGAAACAAGTAGCCATGACCCAATGGTGCTGTTCGACCTCAGCTGTATCAATGCTCTATGCCTAGTTCGGATGCACCGTCGCTGTTGAAAACGCCACAAAGCGTTCTGGGCCCAGGACCATGCACTCACCCTTGTATAGGGATCAGGTAACAAATGCTCCCGGGGAGGCAGTATCGTTGGACCAGGAAGCCGAAAACGGCATACCAAGATCAATCTCTGAGCTGGGTGTTGAAATTGTATTCTTGGCAGTGGCGTTTGCGGCAGTTGAGGGATCGGGGGCGCTAAAATGTTTCGAAGGTATCACCACGCTACTAACCAGCCAAGCATATAAATAAGCATGGTTTGGAACAGGACTAATTGGTGGCTGCACAGCGATGATGAGCCTAGCCTCACGCACGCACGCACAGTGAGAGAGAGAGAAGAAAAGAAAAACAGAGAAGTTGAAAATCGCTTCTCAACTGCACGCGCATTCAAGGAACAACGTGTCGAGCCACCCCACATGCCGAGACACTTCCCCATGTGGCCAATCCTTCTAAATCTTCTGCATGCCAGGGTCCAGAAAACGCACTCTGCATGGAAAATTGAAGGCAAAAATGTCCAGGGTCCATCCCATCTAGGCAATCCATACATCGGACCGGACAAAATAGAGTCCGCAGTGGAGCATGCGTTGTGCAATCGACTGACACAATTCACCTGAGACGTCAAATCGTATCCATCGTATATTTTATTTATGAAAGAAGCTTTATTGTTCCTTTTTTTATCCCTAGCGAGACCCCTGGACCCCGCTTAGCTCCTTCGTGTACCTCCTTCCCAAATCGGTAAGCGAATCTTGGTCCTAGCCATGGCCTGTTTTACGCTCTGTCTTCCTTACCCTATAGACCCAGGCCCATGCCGTTCGAGCCATTTAGCGATAGTTTTTTTTCATGTTATAGGCTCTATGACAGAAAGCTTGGCTGGATCTCGTCAGCAGATTGAATATTTCTATCAACTTTGCCACCTAGAAGCCCACCTTGAACTTATTCCCTCTCTCCATTGCTCACTCTTCTCTTCCTACCTGATGTCGACCGACCATGTATCTCAATCCCATACAGTCCGGTGTTGAACCGTGCACCAGCGTCAACCTCATCAACAATAATGACCTGGCGAGTGACGACATCCCTGCAGATGTATGTGGATTGCAACTATTGAAGAAACGCGCCCGTGATCGACGAGCGCAGCAAATGTTTCGTGCACGACAGGCGTCGCGATTTCACGACCTCGAAAGTCGATTACTGGCCCTGGAGGAAGAGAACAGAGATCTGTACCACACCTGCGATCTGCTGTATCAGGAAAACAAAGTGCTTCATTCACGCCAAGAGGCTATCGGCCACACCGTTGCATCCTGGGGCTCTCTATCCAACCCAAACCAATTATTTAGCAGCAACCTATACGAGCATGACGAGGCATTAGCAAATCCCGAAATTGCAGCATCGGTTTCATCACCGTTCACTCTGGATACGACCACTCCAGGCTCTTCAATAAGTCACTCCGCTGGATTCAGCCAAGATCTACCAAGTCAGCAGCTTATTGCATCATCCTCAGACATCCTTGTTTCACATCCTCCAGGCATTGATACTTGGGGTAAAACTCCTGTGCACGATGAAACTGACGTTCGAGGAACGGAATACATCGCTCGGCTGCTTGCACATCCTGAGCTTGTCGACTCATCGCCCGAGACACCCACGCCTACCGAAGTGCTATACGGCTCCCGCACGAATTTCCTGGCAAACATTATTTACGAGGCCTCCCACCGCTGGCCCTGGGGGGAACCAGAGCGCTTCGCCATGTCCTGGCTTACATATCACTTTGTGAAATGGACAAACAAGCCGGGTAGCCACACTTTCTCTCGGCTATGCGCTTTCCAAAAGCCTATTTCCGAGCAATTAATAAAGCCACACGCCCATTTTATCGATTTTATTTGTTGGCCCCAGCTGCGGGCCAACATGATTAAGCACCAGCATCTCTACGATGCGGTCGAGGCCAACAACTTGATGACATGTTGCCAAAAGTTGAGATGGCCTTGGCGAAAGCCATTCTTACGACCCGACGAGAGCGGAAATCTGGTCATCTGTCCTGAATTTTACAACGCCTTTACTAATCTTCAGTACTGGGGGCTGACGGACGAATACATAAATTACCTAAGTCAATATCCAGGTCTGTTGGATGGTATTGACGTGGATTCACTACGCTATAGGTTCGTGTAACCAGCAGAGTGTATTGAATCAAGGCATTTCGGAATCAATCCAACCCCGATTATCCCGATCATAAGATACTCATGTAACATTAGCGAGAATACAACGTGGAAACTTGCCACCCAAAGCTTCAGTGTTACACTACATTTCCCCAGCTTTAAGCCGGTGTCTTGCTTCCAGCAGCACGGGCCACGTTGCTGTCGCTGTCGCTGTCACTGTCGCTGTCGCTGTTCGTCAATATAGCGACCAGTCACGTAACGGCAAGGTGATACCTTGGCCCCCCCAGGGGTTTGTCGCAGTGCCACGCGGGCCAAAGTTTTTCTACAAATCCTTTTTGACAAATCACGTACACGCGGGTCGAATGCTTCCGCTAATTCGCTAGGGGGATGGCCAGGGGCCCGCGGCTCGGCGCGGTTGTGAAACCGCCGAGAGCTTATTTCCACCTGAACTGGAAGCGATTTCGTGCTTTTCGGGGGCCTCTTTTGCGTAAACTCCGCAAGCTTGTCCTGTGGAGTGAATTGGCATGCATATTGAGCGCCGTAGATGGCCCGAATTTGTCCGTAATATTTTTATACACAGCTGCGCTGCGCGACAAGCCATACACGATGCCGGATCTGCCACTGAGCTGGCCGAAATCCAGCAAGAGAAACTTCACCTTCATCACTTAGAACACAGTTCAGTCAACATTTGTCGGGGACCTGTGTGACGCGACTATTGTGCCTGAAACGAAAGTACATTATTAGCTCCGGAACCTTGACGGCAGCTATTGCCGCGGCCCTTGTCATATTTACTAGGGCACCCCAGAGATCATGTACGGAGTCAAAAGCGGCGTAGCTCGGAAGTTTCCCACGGATGCCGTGCCGTCCTAGTCTCCGCAAATCCGTCTGTTCCGGGACATCCGTGTATTTCCCGGAAACTAGAGGCTCGAGCTTCTCCGTCGATTTCTCCGCCAGTTTGGATTCCTCGTTGGCGACATCCGCCGCAATGATTGAGTTGCGGAGTTGTCATGTGTTAAAATAATAGAATAGTGTTTATGATTAAGTTAACTTTGGCCTTGCAGTGCATTTGTATTAATAAAATAAAATTCGATGATCAGGGCAGCCTTTCCAGCAATGCGAGACTTTACAGATTAAAAAACGGGTACCGTAGAAAGCAACCATGAGGAATGAGATTTCTCCTATTTAAAGATAATTGCATCAGACTTGGCATTATCTATGTGGTTTGTCTGAGGGACCCAAGAAATGGAGGGATCGGATACGACACCGTTCCTGGCAACCAATTCCCCATTTGGTTCAGGATCGGCGGTATTAAGTTGTTCTATGTCCCTTCTGCGGGGTTCCAGGCTCAATCTACTTTATTAAGATACGCGCTTCTGAGGCAGATTCGCCCGCGAGGACGGTAATGAGCGGGGATCAGCCACTAAAGCGCACCATTTAGTTAATTTTTCTCCATTTAAGCTTGAATCAACCAGTGTATTGAGACACACCAAATATATGCATCTTAGCTTGGGTCAAGCGAAGTTTTATTTTCTGCAATTGATAGCATATACAGGTGCCTTTATGGTGGGGTCAGCACTTCATGTCCTGGATGGCAGACCTTCAGCTTCACGGCTTCCAGCTTTCAAACACCAAGCTTATGAAGAAATTAAAGGTGAGATATCAGACTTCTTCTATATACTCGAATCTACTCTATCTCTTATTTTTGCTACCCTATCCCTTGATGAAAATCCCTGTAAATTGAAGCTACGCTAATAGGAAAGTTTTTCACCACCCAAAAGATTCCTGGTGAATTTCAATGCTTGGCCCATCTGCTGTGATATGCTTTGCGGCAACTGCAGTGACAACCTTTGACAATGCCTGTGGACCACATACTGCAACCAACACGCGACCATCATTTCCGACTGACTCAATAGACTCGCCAATAACAGATTCCACTCTGAGCTTTTCATACTTAAGATCGGTCAGACTATAAACAGTCTCTGAGTCGGTCGCTTTCTCATTGAACGAATTTTGCAATCCGTTCATATCTTGCTGAACGATTTCGCCATCTTCAGAGCTAGCAATACGTATGCCAGTATCGCTGATAAGGTTCTCATCAGATGAAGTATCTGGCAACTGGTCTGTCACATGTACCGCTAAGGATACATAAGATCGATGCTTCTTCAACTTTTCCAGATGATCAGCGAACCAAGACAAATTTTCTGACAAGATGTTAGCAGGTGCGAGATGAATGTTTAGTAAAATGGACGCTTTCACCTTTTGCTTTCACAGCCCAAATAAAGTCGATTTGCTGTTTGGAGTCGGGATCTAAACGATCAAGCAGCGTGGCCACAAGTCCGAATGTGAATGTCGCGCCGCTGCCACCAGCAATCAAGACAATTTTGTCGTAGTGGGCTGGATCTGGGAAGGAACCATAAGGTCCGTCAAATGATGCCCGGACACTGCACCCTGGTGAAGCGGCTGCATAATCATGGACCGACTTGGTGAACCCGCTGTATGACTTCAAGACAAGCTCTAATCCAGAGTCTGAGTTAGATACAATGGTAAATGGGTGAGTCTCGAATGGTCGTAGCTTCGGAATCCAGACAAAGCAGTGTGAGCCAGGCGCAGCCCACGCAAGCCGTCTCTTGAACACCACTCTGACACCACCGTTGGGTAAGGGGTAGAGGGAGGCCTCGTTTCCAGGGAAATTGTACATTAGCCTAGAGGCTCGAACAATGCGATCAAGAGCCCAAATGCCGGCAGCGACCAACATGGCAATTGGGATCTTATCGACCCAATCTGGTCGATGGAGTCCAGTGAAAACAACAGCAATGATGAAACCTGCGATATGGCTAATATAGAAAAGCTCATATCCCAGGTGTCTCAAGAGCCCCAAGCTCAGGATAAGCATTCCAGCACCAGCTCCTATGCCTTCCCAGTTGTCTGCCTTGATTAATGTAGCCCACTTGCCTCTACCGCCATCCCAAATCAAGTAGCATATTGCGTGCAAGATCATCTGACCAACTGCTGTGTAACCGACAACTTGGTGAAGAAAGTTGAGCCTATCATAAGAGTGATGGGTAAGAAATGCTATGGGTGTGTTTTTGAGGCCAAAAAAGACAGCCAAGACCATATTTGCTGTGGTCATCCTGGATGATATTAATATTTATTCTTCAAATAATTTCGCCAGGCTACCTTACCATCCGAATCTAGCGCCAAAATTGCTAGCTTTGCCCGACTGTACATTGATGAAGCAAAATAGGATGTTGAGTGCAAAGTACACCAGAACTAACACGGCATGTCCCAATGAGGGAAATCCTGGCACGGGTCGAGCCGCGTAGCAATTCAGTTTTCTTATTGACATTAGCCAACATCCACAAACAAGACTGAGATTCCTACCGCGAGAAACTTTTGTATAGTCTGGCTCCTGGAAAGGATCGCCATCCGCGGGACGAGCGATATTTGTTGGATAGGTATCTCACCCAGTGGCCGATGATGAACAGAACCATGAGACCAGCCAGTACACCAGAATAGATCTTCAAGTTCAACTCATTCATGAGCTGCCTCGCATTTGGAGCCTTTGAAGCCCGAGGCTCGATCATTTTAGCAATGACACGTTAAACGGAGCAAGAATAGAAAAAGAGGTGTATCAGAAACAAGGGGGAGAGATGTTGAATGAGAACAGTACTGCTATATGTTGCAAAAACTTTCTCTCCCCTGCTTTAAATCGTGGAGCCCTCATGAAAAGCAGGCACAGAATCTAAAATTATGGCCCATTCACCAAGCCCCAATTACCAACTGCTCGGTTTCCGAGTTTGTCCATGCCATAATCCACCTTGCTAAGAGCCACGATGATTCGATTCACAAATCAGTGCTCCCTCATTTGAGAGGATACGGAGTCCAATGATACGAGAAGGAAATAAAATACCTCATGACGCAGTCGATTAACCCCCATGGCTTGGTTGTGACCGACATGTCCGAGGCTGAAAATGGAGGCCAAGTTCCACCATGGGGCTGATTGATAACTCGGAATTTACATCAACGTGGGGGGAGGAAACGTAGATCCTGGCCAAGAGATGGCACGTTTGATGGGGCCAACATTTGACCCAATTCCGCGTGGAACTTGGCTGGGATCTAGTTGGAAACCGAGTGCCACTAATCTGATCCCGATTGATAACTTAAAGCTCCATAAATTAAGCGGGTAACTGTAGTTCTGATTATCCCGGTCGTGGTGTAGGTTAGAATTTGTGCTTGGGTAGAGACTCCACTTGGAAAGTATTAGCGGTGCCGAGTGCCGGTGCCAAACTCTCGGCTTGCAGAACATCAACTGTTCTGTACCAATTGTATTGTGCTTTAACCATACGGTTAATTGACTTTAAGATCGGTTCCTTAACCGATGAACGGTCTGTGCTCGTTTCTGAGACGGGGCATCTTCACAAGATAGGCAGGTGCCGTAGTCAACTGCGTGGGCTTTTTGTCTTCGCTGCAAGACAAAAAGCCATCCCACTCTTGACGAACTGGGAACCCAAGGATGAAGGAAACACAGCCTCGGCTTGTCAATCATTGCCGGTGCTGTGAGAAAAGACGCGGAACGTGGGGGGTCCCGCAGTAAACGCCCGCTGCACAACGAGTTCGGAACTAGACACTTGGAGAGACTCAATGGTGTGGGAAACCTAGTGGCGCCATTTGGGTTGAGACAGCCCGTTCTCCAAAAGGTCACCATCCCGTTTAGGACCACACAACCCTTGTGATGAAGCTCCTCCGAAACCGTGGCGAGTTGGGCTTCAAGGATGTGCCCACCCAGATGGTACGCTAGAAGAACTCGGCTAGCCAATGAAGTCGGCTCTTCTCCAGTACTACATTGCGGCTAATATAGGCATGCAAAAGCTGACCATGTGGACCCTTTGAGGCGAACCCGCATGTAGTTATCTGCAGGGCGGGATATTTTCGTGGCACGCATGCCATCAAATTTTGGTAGCACGGAGTCATAGTCCGATACGGGGTGGGTGGCTACTCTAGTCTAGTACTTGGTTGTGGTGGTCACATTGTCCTGCAAGTGCGGGCGCTATTCGGATCGTCTCTAAGATCTAGCACAGATGCAATTGGAAGTGGTTAGAATTGGCTGCATCAGGGTTTGAGATAAACTACAGCTAGTTGTTTTACGGTCCCAGCTTTAACGCTATCAAGAACCGATTGTCCATGCGAAACTACCAAGCTAATAGCTACCTAAAACATGCCCATGCTCAGAGTGATTCACAAACTAGACTACTACTTGCGGTCGGCGACAGTATCCAAATTGAGCATCTCAGCTGCCTGAGCATCATTCAGGATGATGTTGGCATCCACGAGTGCAGCCTCTTGCTTGCGGCGAATGCGTCCACCGATGATGGGAACCTTGAGCAAAACAGCCGTCATCTGCTTTCGAAGAGGCAATGTGCCAGTTCGCTCCTCGTATAGCAGCGCAGCAACTGTCAGCATCAAGGCGATCCAGTAGACAATGTATCCAATCACTGACCCGTAGGTGCCAGTGTTTTGCCATCCAAGAATGGCATTGAAGACATCCCAACCGTTGTCCGTGTATGGGTTGCAGCAGTTGACGTGCCATATTGTGTCTCGAATGTTGTAGGAGCCTGCGCCGCTTCCCGACTCAGCGACATCTCCGCCAACTTTCACGGCGAAGCTGTGATACTGCAACCACCAAATTGACTTGGAGAACATTCCTGCCGCAATAAGATAGAGCACAGCAGTTGAGATGGTCAGGAAGATCTGGATGGAGACCTTGTTGCCGCCGCGATACAGGAAGAAGCTGATGACCAGTCCGGCAAGAATGCCACAGATGACTGGCAGCGGGAATGACGAGGCCGGAAGACTCAAGGAGACTCCTCCGACAAACACTACTGCTTCGATTCCTTCACGAAGAGTGGTGACGAACGGCAGCAGGAACATGACGTGTCTCCTTGACCAGTCTCCTAGCCATGATGACTTCTTGGCTGACTTGGATTTCTCTGCAATTGACTGGGCAATCTTGGCTCGCCACTTGTCTTTCATCTTGTTGATCCTGAGCAGCGCAAGGCCCATGACTGAGATGATGATGGTGGCGATCAAGTAAAATATGCCTTCCCATAGCGCCTCGGAGTTGGTCCAAATATTTTTGCCCAGGCCATAGAAGACACCAATGAAGGCTCCTCCGATGATCAAGCAGATGAAGATGCCGGAGAAGGCACCGACCCAGACTTGTCTCACGAGGCGCTTGTAGAGAGCCTTGTCCTGGTCAGGACCCCCAAGACATTGCTTGAGAAAGGAAAGAAGGACGGAGAGAATGATGCCCGCCTCGAGACATTCTCGAAAGACGATGAAGAAGATTTGGACAGCAAAAACGTTCTTTGCCATGGCTGGCTACTTGCTTAGAAGCGGGGTGGGTAAAAAGAGAATATGCCTGGGCGATAACAAGCGGTGCTTTGCAGGTGCGGTGAAGTGTAGTGATATTTGTCCCTGTGCCCGGTAGTACGAGTTTCGGCTTGTGGGTGAACCCGCAGATCGGGCTTGTAACCATGTCGGACGACCGACAAACGGCCGACGCTGATCCTTACGCCCTGATATCATAAGATAATCAAATCAGATGGGAACGGCAGACGCAGCTAGCTATGGTTCATGGGCTTATGCAGCAATTGCTCCCCCATCCCGGTCCGCATCGCAGTGGGCTCGCCGTGCCGTCTTAGCCGTTCCCCAGATTGGGCATCCCACGAATCCCACCGTGGGCTGGGCCATACGCAGAGTCGGACGCGCACACACGCTAGAAAGCGGTGCCCCCCCAATCCCTCCCTGCCGATTGATAAAAAAAAGCCTCGCGGGCAGCGTCTAAAATTTTATCTTTTAGCTTATTTTTTACGCAATTTCGTCCTCTCCCTGGTGGACCGAGGCTTTTGGTGGCGTGACAAATACTCTGCAACGTTTGCGTGTGCGGTGTTGCAATTTGCACCGAGCAGTCACACCCCCCATGGCTGGCTCGGGCGTTTGTCTTGAACCATGCTAGACTGTTATCAATCGCATCGGGCCCATCATATCTGATTAGCAGGTGCCGTTAATAAGGACGCCCGTCTCATGCAGTTCCCAAGTCCTTGGTCTTGACGCATATTGCCCTCTGGCGTCCTACATCCGCCAATGCTCAAGGCTGAAACTTTGTCCCAGTCCCCATTTTCCCTACTCTCCATCTTTATTCTGATCTAGCTGCATTCACGTCCCAATGGTGAACGTGGGTTGGGCATGCCGACTTGGCACCATTGCCTTGTCAGCCTTTTGCTGCCAGGCAAAGACTGTCACCTATGACTTCAATGTTACATGGGTGACTGCAAACCCCGACGGCCTAGGCGCGAGAAAGGTCGTCGGCGTCAACAACCAGTGGCCGTTGCCCGTCATTGAAGTTGACAAGGGTGACAGACTTGTGGTCAACATGTTTAACGGACTTGGTGATAAATCATCCTCTATTCATTTCCATGGCATGTTCCAAAATGGCACAAATGAGATGGATGGGCCCTCCATGGTCACCCAATGCCCTGTTCCTCCGGGTTCCAGCATTACCTACAACTTCACTGTGGAACAGAATGGCACCTATTGGTACCACTGTCACACAGAGTACTGTTACCCCGATGGTTACCGCCAGGCATTGCTCGTTCATGATTCCGACGCATACTTTGCCAAAGAATATGACCATGACCTCACATTTACCATCTCTGACTGGTACCACGAGCTGATCGAGGACTTGTCGCATCGGTTCATCTCACTGTACAACCCCACGGGTGCAGAGCCGATCCCCGCATCATTCCTCATGAACGATGCCGTGAACAGCAGTTTTCACGTCGAGCCCAACTCGACCTACCTCATAAGGGTAATCAACATCGGCTCATTCGTTGGTCAATACTTTTACATTGAGGGACATACCTTCACCATCGTGGAGATTGACGGCGTATACGTGGAGCCCGCAGAGGCGGACATCATCTACCTCTCGACAGCCCAGCGATACACGCTGCTCCTAAACACCAAAAATTCGACTGCCAAGAATTACCCTATCGTGACAGTCGCTGACTCGACTCTGTTGGACACCATCCCATCGAGTCTCCAGCTCAACAACACAAACTGGCTCGAGTACAACAAAAACGCAGATCACCCGCAGGCCAGCATGAGCGTCGCAGATAGCACTGGGCTGAGTCCATACGACGACATGAGCCTTGTACCCTATGACCGCATGGCTCTCCTCCCAGAGCCCGACCGAGAGGTCAATCTCACAGTGTACATGAACAACCTTATGGACGGCGCCAACTACGCCTTTTTCAACAACATTACTTACACGGCACCTAAAGTGCCGACCATCTTCACCGTCATGTCATCTGGCAACGAGTCGGAAACTGCCGCGATCTACGGTGACAATACCCACCCCGTCGTACTCAAGAAAAACGAGGTGGTGCAAATCGTCGTCAACAACGCTGACACTGGCGCCCATCCATTCCATCTTCATGGACACACGTTTCAGGTCATTGAGCGGTCGCCGTCATATGGCCTGTCATTCTATAGCCTAGCGGACGCCACAGACCCCGTGCCATACGACTCAGCTAATCACACTGCATTCCCAACCCACCCGTCGAGGCGAGATACTGTGGTACTGCCTCCCAATGGATACGTCGTGCTGAGGTTTGTAGCCGATAACCCGGGCGTCTGGTTGTTTCATTGCCACATTGATTGGCATCTTGCCTCTGGCCTGGCCATGATGTTCATCACGGCGCCAAAGGAACTGCAGCAGACTCTCACCATCCCCCAGGATCATTATGATGTGTGCAGAGCTGCGGGGGTGCCGTTCGAGGGAAATGCCGCCGCTAACACGCAGGACCTCCTGGATCTTACCGGGGAGCCAAGGCAGAAGGGATGGATCCCAGACGGTTTCACGCCACGCGGAATTGTCGCGTTGGTTTTCTGCATCCTCGCCGCCATCCTCGGAATTGGAAGCATCTTTGTGTACGGGTTAGCAGACATCAAGACGAAGAGAATTACCTTGTAGAGACGGCTGGGAATGAGGGGCCGCGAGCCCGTGCGGTTAGCGTAGCAGCACTGCCACCGAAGTAAGGGGGCTAGAAGAAGTAGTTTTGTTCTAATCCATGATTTGACTTTACCAAATGTGTGAAAATGTGAGAAATTTGGCTGTTTTTGCAAGCCCACTTGGGCGATCATCCTGCCCACAGCGCAGGGCGAGCTCTGTGATGCCGCCGCAAGTGTCCAGCCCTGCTCCCCGAATTTAAGATCCATATGCCAGGGGTGCGTCAAATGTTTTATTGCGGGCCAATTTACCAGCGGCAAACAGAAGCATAGCCACGCGCGGTGCACCCTGCAAATTAGGGTCGGAGATGTGGCGGAGATACGCGCTTCCAAAGGTTGCATTGGATAGCGAACACGAGAATGACGTGGTAAAGCCAACATTTTGTGATGAAAGCAGCCAATGGGTGGTTTGAGCTAACCATGTGTTCATGCGCTTGGGGGCAGTTCTGAGCTGCCCGGAGCTAAGAAAGAAGGCATCTGCCTTCAAGAATACTTGAATACCTGATCGAGTCAGTCAGCGACGTTGCATTTCTAAGCCTCCCCCATCGCTGCTGTTGCTAGAGCTCGCTTAATCCAAACCGTCACGCTACCCTGAACGCCACCTCCTTCGAAACATCTGGGCTTATCACCACAAATACTCTCATCAAATGCCCGAATAGCTCAGTCGGGACGACTACAAAGGCGCCTTTGATGAGGCCGCATCAAGTATTTGAACCAGACTTTCGTGTAGCTTTGCTCCGGAGCCTTATCAATGTGCTAATAACCTGAGCTCGGCCCAGAACGATGCCAAAGACGTCCGCCGCAAACAAAAGAACTCCCTCTCAATCTAATGTAGGCAATGTGGGGAAGCAAAACTCGTGCCGGTATAGTCCATCTCTCTCCAGATTTCTCGATCTCGAAATCTCTTGGCACGCTTTCTTTTTTCTAATTAAATAACAGCAACTGTGGTACAACAATAACTCCAGTCTGGAGGAGATCCCCCACCGGTGGCCTTTTGTGCAATGCCTGCGGCCTCTACCTCAAGCTTCGCAATACCCATCGCAAAGTCCCCAAGCCATCGGACACGCAGCCCCCGCCTATTCAAGACATTGAATCATGCGCTTCATTGGTAGAGATTGACTCGGACGATTCTGGCCAACAGGCATCGGCCGAAACGTGTCCAGGCAATGGATACTGCAACGGAAAAGGAGGTGCATCCAGCTGTGTTGGGTGTCCGGTCTTGAATAATCGGCTTTTGAGGGGTGCCACGAGATCACGGTCCTCTCCATTCGACAAACCATCTGGTGCGACGCAAGCACCTGGGTCTGAGGGACCCAACCACGATGATGCTGAGAAGCAGGAATCAATCAGTGAGAGCAAATGCCACAATTGCAAAACCTCCATAACCTCAATGTGGCGAAGGGACACCAAAGGATATAGAATATGCAATCCTTGTGGTTTGTGCATTTCTAACCGCCATCATTCTCCCCACTGACGCGGACAGGTCTTTTCTACAAATATCATGGATATCATAAATCCAAATCATCACAGAGAGCTTCGTCCATTCGAAGAAGAAGACGAGTCGCTCCAGCCACTCCCCCAGACGAAGACGCGTCCAATGTGCAGATCCGAAATCGGGAGCATCATATCGAAGAACCACCACCGCCTGGAATTAGCGTCGCGCCGGTAGCCAACACCACAATTCCGCCCCAGAAGCTCATGACGATAGAGCCCGAACCGAGAACATACTCTAGCATCCCGTTTACGTCTATTTCGCCGAGCTTCAGCACCCATCCGAACCCCCGCACCGCCCAACACCTTCAGAGGCTCCCAGACCGCAACAGCTCCGCGCTAAGCAACTCTCTTCACACTTTAGTATATCCGCCACCCCCACGACCGTCGGTTACGTGAATCACGATTGCTCATTTCTTGAACAGGGAGAAAACACGGTCCTCTCGCTGGCGCCACTGGTCGGCGTGTATTTGGAGGGGGCGCGGCTCCACGGCATGGGGGACATCAAGGGCAGGGAACATCATGTACATACGTTTCGATTACAGGGCCATAATGGAAGGAATTGAAGCAAAAATTAATAAGTCAAAGCGTGATTCTGCATTGAACCTGTAAATGTCAAATGTCACTGCTCTCAGGGCCTTTTCCGCGTACTATCCCACTGTGCAAACGGGCCAACCCAACTACCGGTCGAAATCGGCAGTTCTCTCACTGTGAGAAAAGACCCCTGTCACACCCCTGGTCATTGGTGGTTCGTTCTGGCTCATCCACTCCCCGCCCTTTATCGCGTATCCCCACGTCCATCAGCCGCTCCCCTTGATTCAGCTCAGCTTATGTGCATGTGCCAAGACCGGGTTGAGAAATGGTGCAATCCAAATGACAACGTTTTAGTAGCCTTTATTAAGTGTATTCTTCGTCCCGAGCGCGAGAAAGCCGCATGAAATTGCAGCTGATTAACTAGAAGCGGCACTTTTGCCAATACCCGAGGACTTTTAGCCCCCACGGACAACGAGGTAAAAAAAAAAAAATAAGAAGCGCCAGTATCCTTCCTCCCTTCAGCTCAAAATTAGCTATTCATACACATCAAGCGTCCCACCCATTCTGTCATGGCCAGGTAATGTCTGGCTTCTTCCCTGGGAGCATCATACGAAATGACCAGCCTTGGATCTGATGAATCTCCCTCACAACTTTGCCTAGCCATGAGGTCGCAACAATCGGGATCCAGAATTCGCACCGCTTGGACTTGAGGATTTCCGCTGCGGCCGCCCACGACTTCTTTGCGTCCTCCTTGTCCCCCATCCGCAGCTGCACGTGAGCGATCGACGAATGAATTATGGAGGCCACAAAACCATGTCTAGCCTTAAAGTTGACGAGCTTATCCATCTCCTTCAACGCAAACTTCCACCGCTGCAGCGCCTCATCCCATTGGAGTCGCTCATGTGTTATCCGAGCTATCGCCATGAGCGTGCGCATGTGCAGGATTTGGTTGGTAAGGTCATCAAGTTCTAGTGGCCCGATCTTGGCCAGCTCGAGAAGCATCGACTCGGCAATATCCAGCCTGCCTTGTCCAATTTTTGCGTCAACTGATGATAGCATTAAGCGCACATACGCACGCCCCGTTTTTCCACTCTCGCCTATGGCCTCCAATTCTGGATTGAGAATATCAGCAGCCTTATCATACTCGCCGACTTCGCAATCCATGTCAGCAAGCCTCGAGATTATCAGACGCCGCGTGATTGGATTTGTTGGTACTGTCTTGGTCGCATTGAGGCGCAGGTACTGGTCTAGAGAGCTTTGTGCAGCTTGAAAGTCTCCGACCGAGAGGAAATACTTCCCCACCGCACTCTGGAGCCGGAACATGACCTCGGACTCGAGAGTTGATATAGGCTGCTGTCCCTCCCAGCTGTAGATGTTTATAGGGACATCGTCATCGTAGCGTTTTATCTTGTTATCGATTTGTGAGATATGAAGCCTGCCTCTGACCGCATGGTCAAGCCGAGTGGCAGGCTGTTGGCTCCGCGAGAGGAAATTGCGGATTTTAGTGTCCGCCTTAGTAATGTCTCCCTCGAGCCGGTGTAGAAAACTTTGGAACAGTGCAACCGATGCGTGCAAGTGATATGGCATAGATTTGCTCAAGTATAACTTTGCCCGCTCAATAGCCATCCGACGCATGCTTATGGAATCTCTCTCGGCAAAGAAGAGAAGCGCCTCAACCAGGTGAATTCTCAACGACGGAGCTACTTTCCTTTGATCTACTGTTCCCTCCAATAATTTCCAAATTGCTTTTTTAACGGGTACGGGCCTACGGGTTATTTGTAAGCGAGAGAACGGACGGGCTAGGCGCGGCAGTGAGGCTTATCATACCAATCAGTATTGCACTCATAGCAGGGTGGAGCAGTAAAGCATATCAACCTCAAGGCCAGAACGGATAGTTCTTCTGATACCTCCGGGGTCAAAATTTCCTGAAATGATGATTTCACTTCAAGATTAATAGATAATGTGACTGACCCGTCATCTAATGCACCTTTTGATATATCTGGATGTGTAACAGCTTCCGCAAAACCATCTTCATCCGATAATAAGTTTATTATATCGATTGGTAGGCCAAAGTCGATGGCAGAAGTGGTTTGCATTTCCCCATCTGCGCTCCAGCGCCTTTGGGGTTTACACACGCTTTTGAGGAGTAGCAAAGGCACACCAGATCCACCAAGAGCATGTATAAGAAGCAGCAATTTGTCGGAGCCTGGGAGGATGTCGCTATAATCAGAAAACAGGTTTAGGTACGATGCCGATAATGAGTGATCTGGAGAGATGGTCAATGGCGAATTTTCTCGGAAATGGATTCCAAGAGAAGAAGAAGAGAGAGCGTGACACGGCCAAAGAAATTGGGGAGAATTCTGGTAAATCAGGCATAAACAGAAACAGGTTCACTAACCATCCAGCTGAGTCAGGAGTAACTGTTGCACAAAGCTATTATAGTTGGATTCCTGGGGGCGGATGGAGTTTAGATGCGTGAAGATTTGTTCGTCATCTATATTAATGTATCTCTCGTAGCTGCTTCTTGTCAGGAATTATTAGCCAAAGACATTGCAGAATCACTTACGTGGAAGCTGGGATATCCAATGGCAGCCAGAATATCGACCCGATACTGCCCAGCTTACGTGCCATTTTGATATACTTCCTGCCCGCATACCGCAGATCGGCATAGTTCTGGCCATCGACGAAGCGAGAAAGCTGAGGCGGAACGGCAGCCTCAGAATCTAGTCTTGACCTCAGGAAAATGGTCATGCAGACCAGACGCCTTCTTAACTCCGAGTGGACCGTGTCGTCCGAGGGCAGCCAGAAGCCTTCTCTGTCGTTTCTAAATCTCTCAAAGACATGATCAATGCGTGCCGTGTCGATGGACTGCACAGAGAGAACCTTGACGGTCCGGTGGTTACTTGGCGTGATGTGATACTGGAGGTCGCGAGCAAAGGACTTGGACCTGGACAGAATAGACCAGACGGCCGTCAAGTGCTGATTCAGCGACGGAGTGAGATCCTTGGCCTTGGTCTCGTCAAAGTCACTCGCCAAATGGCGGATTGCGCTGCAGAGACACGACGACTCCATCGAGACTGCCAAGGGTCGACATCGATGTTGAAGATGGCAAATGGGCGCCAAGGCCGGAGCTTAAGTGATAGCGTAACCCCAACCGCAGTGAGGCTGTGCAACTACCAATTGTGAGCGCAATTTAGATGTTGACCAATGCGTCAAATTATTAATCCGACCCGTGTAGACTTGTACCGGCCGATTACGTCAAAATAGCAAAAATAGCCCAAACAGAGTCGTGATGGGCCTTGTGAGTTGTGGGCGAGCCGCCGGGCTGTGTGTGAATACACGAAGAGAGAAGCCCGCCGCTGGTAGAGTGCAGGAGCATACTCTCTGGATGATGCCGATCGAGGCTGAGGGCGATGAAGCATAACATTTACGGCCCAGAAAGTTTTTTTGCTTAAGCCCGACTGGTCCGACTAACAACGAGCTTGAATAAATTAGGCCTGTGCAACCGAAAGCTTGGCATCCTTAATCCATCCTACGCCGGTCTAGCAGACGGTGAGCTAGATCTCAAATTTACTAGTTTCGCTCAAATCTAAACTGTGCTTGCTCATGCGCAATGCGGTCAACCCGCGATTCCTGGGCCAAGTCTCCGAGAGGAACTCTCTGCCAGGATACCCATTAATACACGGAACATTTATTGCCCTTCTAGAAGTGCCAGGGGATCGTCAGGAGTCAATTCCACGGGGCCTCTCCACCACTGCCCACTCTGTATAGCCGATTTGACACAATCGGATTGGTTCCCGCGAGCATGCCGCCGATTGCCGCAACAGGGCCGTTCTATTCCCGCCCGGCTGCCGAGCTACCGAGGAGCAGGCTGGGTCCGTGAGACGGCTCTAAACTTGAATCGAGACAGCAAGTCAATGAGACGCCATCAAGGTGATGACGACTGCAGTCTAGATGATCGTAAATGTGTGCGGGAAAAGAGTTGGTTCTGGAATCCAATGTACGAGTTGAAACCGTCTCGTCACTCCCCGTCTCCCCGTTTACCCCCCTCCCCTGTTGCGTTACCCTCGTACTTTCTCGTAGTAACATACCGCCCACTTAGTCGACCGTCTTGAAGTCATCAACAATCCAACAAGCCGTGCTACAGGTGAGCGTGGCGCCAGCCTAAAACATGATCCACCCCTCCACGGCGTATAGACGCGTAAGCTACGCGGAGTTAATCGTATTACGTGCGAATTGACCTTCTATACGCACCAGATAGTGAAGGGATCGATTCCAGCCCAGAGCTTTGATGTGTTCGTCCCTACCCTGCAACTCGGCTGCCGGAGTGAAGGTGCCCTCGGGCGCCAATCATGGCGGCGGGAAAGTTGGGGCCCTAGTGTTCCAGACCGATCCCTCACTGTGAGAAAACGACGGACCCAAATGGCCACATGGTTCCCCACACTTGGTTTTCGGATTTGGCTCGCAGATACGAGCTTAGCGTGGTGCTTGTCAGGACGCACTATCAACACGTGCGTTGCACCCCTGTCAACCCGTCGATCGACTATCCCAATCCACCAAACATCATCCCTCGGGCCGTCTGTCAGGAGCTTTTTCATCAGGCAGCTACAATGGCCGTCGTTAGCTTCCATGATGGTTGGCGGAAACTCGAGCTTGTGGTGGCGGAGCAGGAGGACGCGTAACGGGTTGTTGAGCCTCAAAGCTTAGCATTAGCTTAGTGTGCTTTAGCGCATGGTCTCGTGCCACTCCTATTCTACTCTCTCGAGCGTCAACCGCGAGCCGAGAGATGACCCCGCGGGGAAGCCAATAAACTATTGGATGCAAAGTTGCACAATCATTAATTCTCCTCGCCCGATTCATCCCTGGCTTTTGTTTCGGCTAGCCTACGTGTGTGCCAAGCCTCACGCCGTCTCTGTCGCGGAATAACCCTAAAGATAGACATACAATGCAGAGCATGGTTGTTGGCTGTTGCGGAAGGGTCATCATTTCGCGGCTGCATCGAAAGCAGAAGCCATCTATTGCCTCAATCAGGTGTCGCTGGGCGACGCGAGTACGCCTACGCCCCATGATGACCCCCTTTTCATGCCTCATGCAGCGAGAAGAAGGAATTTGCAGCTTCGCCGTAGCCCCTTGTCCTATGAACTGTGCTGGATTACCGCCGAGGAGATCTATCGGAGATGGAGAAGCGAGCATAGCCACAGTCAATCATCCCCGTAGTAATCAAACTGGCCAGCCACCTAGACGGTGCGCCGGATGACTTAACTGTGACGGCGCGTTAGACCATTAACCGCCACACACAGACTTTTGTTTGGTGATGCGATACATTCCATTCCAACTTTATGATAAAGCCGACTAAAGCAATCTTTACATCAACCTCAAGCCTCTCAGCTGCCTTCTTCGTCGTTTTATCAGTAGTATAGGAGCATTATGCCCTTGTATCACAGGATGAGCGGCTCCTACTCTTCCTCGAAAACGCAAATTGCGCCTCGACTCGTCTTTTCCTACATCTTTGACTGGCTTGTCTTGGTAATTGTGGCCGTCGTTGCCACCATCTTGGGCAAGCTGGATCCAAACAAGCGGCCATTCTCTGTGACAGATCCAGATATCTCGTACGCCAAGCTCTTGGCAGCAATCTAGGGAAATGGCTCACTAACACAAACCCGCAGGTTCCCGTTCACCGAACACGAGACGGTTCCTCTTTCTCTCCTCCTAATCCTATGTGCCGCCGTTCCTTTCGTTGCTATCCCTATCGTCGTCCTTGTCCTGGTGCCCGGAAGAGCGGCAACAAGAAACCTGACCCGCCGGCAGATGTGGATGCAAAAGCTGTGGGAGATTCACGTCGGCTGGCTGGGCCTTGCCGTGTCTCTTGTGGCGACGTGGTTTTTCACGC
Organism: Calonectria hongkongensis; assembly: GCA_017140755.1. NCBI lineage: Eukaryota > Fungi > Ascomycota > Sordariomycetes > Hypocreales > Nectriaceae > Calonectria > Calonectria hongkongensis. The sequence goes on from JAACJA010000018.1 coordinate 1,148,126, forward strand.
AGTCCATGAAGAACATGTTCGGCAAGCCACGGCCTGATCTGCTCGCTAGATGCGACCCAGACCTTGCCAACATTAGCAAGTACGTCGTGGGAGGGTACGACAATGGATCATCATCTGGACAACTGGTCTCGGCCAACATCTGCAGGCAGACGGACATGGCCAAGTTGAATGATGGTTTCTGCAGTTTCCCCAGTGGACACTCCTCAGCGAGCGCTGCAACGCTGGTATACTTGACTTTGTTCTTGGCCAGCAAGCTCCGTGTAGCCTTTCCGATCCACACTCCCTTGGATCGAGATGTGAGGACTTTGGAAGCTGGCTCACAGGATGTGTCAGAAAAAACAAGTGCCGCCGCATCTCCTATCTATCTCCTGCTCCTCACACTCATTCCATTTTGTTTGGCAGTATTTATTGACGCTTCGCGATGGTTCGACTTCCGACACCATGGCTTCGACATTCTTTTCGGGTTTTTAATGGGTACTGCTACGTCCATTTACAGTTTTAGAACCTACCATCGACCCATCTCCAGCGGAGGTGGCTGGGCATGGGGTCCAAGAAGTCTGGTCAGAGCTTTCTGGGCTGGCGTTGGCGTCAATGGCTATGTTGCATACGAAGCGGAGCACAAGGCCGCCGCTCATGAGGAGGCATCCCAACCTCTGGACACTGCCTACCAACCACAAGCCTATCAAGCACAAGCCCCGCCTCGATTTAATAATGATATCGAGATGCATGGAATGCAAAACACATACTCGCGGTAATTCCGGGGGTAATCGCACCTGACCAAGCCAAGAGTTGATTTCTAATTCGTGCTTTAAGAGATTGAAGTGGCGTTAAAGGTGCAGCTCTTGGCAATGGATCTGACCACAATTCAAAGGAAAGAACCCGCATATTAAACCGTTTTCTAGTCACTTGGATTTGGAGGAGTCACAGGTGTAATAATCTAGGTCTGATATATGATGTAAATAGCTTGTATAATTGTTCAATATGATCATTTGGTTAAATTTAACTACACAGAAATGCTCGACCTCGTGAAAGAACCGCGGTGCTGATCCAACTTCGGGCTATGCATACCGCTTGTGACTAGCGGAAGAAATCCCACCGCGGCCAGAAATTCTACATTCTTCATGACTGCGACCTTTAGCCTAATTGGGGTTTTGTCGCGCTTGGGCTCACCTGCTCCATCTATATTTTCATGACGTGTGTTTTGACTTTCAATCATGTGTGCCAGTGGCCAGAGAGGGTGGCCTTCCCTCTCAGCTTCGATGTCAGCGCGAATCGCTGACAGCCATTCTGTTTCTCTCTTCGGCTCTAGCGTGTATCCCATGCATCTTAGAACGTCCCAGAAATCCCCCCATGTCATGCCAGCCGTGGCACAGGTCACCATCTTGGAAGGCTCCAAAGCCGCATTGACAATTTCTGACGCCATGGTTGCTGCATCAGACAATAAGAGCCACGCATCGTCCATGTCCGCGTTATACGCCCTCAATTTGATGCACGCCAACGCGAGACGCCAGATGTAATCGTCCGAGTTGGCGACACCTTCTGTAGAGGTTCCGATAACGAGGCCCGGGCTCACAATGCCCACACGGCCAGGTCTAGAATTGGCCCTGAGCGCTGCCCTTCTAACCAAAGCTTCGGAAACAAACTTTGTTTGGCCGTAACCATTCGTCTTTCCCAAAGATAGCTCTCTGGCCACATCTTCTTCCTCTTCACCGGTAGGAGCCCACTGCTGGCCGCCTGAAACATACACAAAGCGTGTGTGCGGCCTTTTCATGGTCTGTTGTAGCAGGGTCACCGTAGAACTCACATTGACAGCCTCCAAGTCACGGAAACCTTTTCCCCAGTGCACCACGGCTCCATTGTGGATAATGGCATCAATCGAACTGCCTTCCGAGAGGGTTGAGTAGTGGGAGGGGTCAAGCCCAAGGCGTGGGAGAGACAGGTCACCTTGCCACACTTGGAGCTTGTCGTCATGGAACTCGGTCCACCACAGAGCTTTTCGCGCAGCATCGATCACACGCATCCTTGCTGAATCCGCACCATCGCCCCGCGCGAGAGCAATTACGGAATCGACTCGCTCATGCTCGAGGAGTTGACGTAAGATCTGCGTGCCGATGAAGCCGGTTGAGCCTGTCAAGAAGACAACCAAGGGTCTGTCGTGGGGTGACGCGTCAGTGCACCTCACTGCTGAGTTCTGTGCTGCAGCAACTATCGGATCCAGCTTTCTGATCTCGGCAACGAGATTGATAGAGTCTGGTTCTTGAGCTGAGGTCGGCGCTGGAGAGCCATTTGACCCATTCGCCTGCAAAGTAGACACAATGCGCGCCAAGTCTCGGATGCTAGTTTTCCTGTCCACCAGCTGCTTTATGTCGACTTTGACACGGAACTGCTTGGACACAAAGTACTTCAAGGACATCACGCTGACAGAATCGAGTCCGCATGAATGCAGCGGCACATCTTTGTAGCTCTTCTCCTCGATTGACGCAGCGCCGCTACTGCAGGTTAAAATAGCTTGAGCCCACGATGCGCACATTGAAGATATTTTCTCAGCTAACGCGTATGCGGGCTGCTCAGTAGCCAATATCTTGTTATCATCATTAGCATCGGTGCCCAGGCCATTATTGGACTCGATTGTTTCTTTAGTGATTTTGATTCGCCTGCAGATTTCGCGCAGTCGTCGTCGATCGGTTTTACCAGTCGGAGTCAAGGGTATCTCTTGAATGCAGATGAGCGCCGCCGGGATCATGTAATCCGGGAATCGCTGACCCAACTGAGTCTTAACATCCAACGAAATTGGGAAGAGCGTAGGATATTCATCATTTTTGCCGTTCTTATCGAGTTTGACAAACGCCACCAACACTGGGTTTCCGTCATCCCCTTCTGATGGAACTACTTCAGCGATGACTTGTTTTGCTTCTCGCATGCAATCTTGAATTCCATTTTCGACCTCTGCAAGCTCCACCCGCTGGCCCCGCAACTTGACCTGGGTGTCTTTGCGTCCGATTATCTTGAGGCTTCCGTCCTTGTTGTATTGAACAAGATCTCCCGTCTTGTAGAGTCGTCGCTTGTGCCTTTCCGACTCTCGAGGAGTGCCCTCAACCAGCCATTTTGGTGGCTCAATGAATGCAGTCGCTGTTCTGTCTGGATCGTCCAGGTAGCCACTTCCAACAAGCGGTCCTTCAAGAAGAAGCTCACCAGTACAGCCTGGTGGGAGCAGACAGTTGTGATCCTCGGGGTCAACGATCCAGGTCAAAAGCCCCGTACCTTTCCCGATATGTGTGGCTTCTTTAGGACACGTTGCAGTTGTATTCATTGTGCTCGTAATGGTGCATTCGGCAGGCCCGTACAGGTTAAGCACCCGCGTCTTAGGCCACCAAGGCTCTACATCCTTGACATGGACCATTTCGCCACTGAGAATAATTGTGTGCACATTAGGGACGTCACTTGGCGTAACCAATCGAGCAATCGTAGGAGTAAGATCCAGAATGTTTGCGCCCAGAGATGATATACTGTCCACCAATCTGGTTCGACGATCTTGTTCACTGGGGACGCACAAACAGCCACCCGACACGAACACGCCAAGGGTACTAAAAATGGACGGATCAAAGCTGTACGAAGAAAAGTCAAATACCCGTGACTTTGGCCCATAGCAATAATGACTAATCTGATGATGGATGGCCGATGAGATATTTTCATGCGAAATAACGACCCCTTTTGGCGTTCCAGTACTGCCTGAGGTGAAGACGGCGTAGGCGGCTGATGAAAGACTCGAGGCGCATGATGGTCGAGGTTGATGATCTAAATGAACAAGCGCGCTAGAATCTACTATGGCGGTCTCCTGACAAAGTGTTGAACTCAACACCCTATTTTCGTGCGAAGACAGAATTATCTTGGCCTTCGATTGTTTGACGATAGCTTGAAGTCGCTGTTTAGGGAGGCTAGGATCAAGTAGGATGAATGCGGCGCCTGTTTGAAGGACCGCAAGCATCGCAATACTCGTCCACTTCGATTTCTCGAAGCAGAGGGGCACAAACATACCCGAACTAATGCCGATATTGGAGAGCTTGGTGGATAGTTTAGAGGAAAGATTCAGCAGCTCCATGTAAGTCAGTTCTCCATCCCAGGCGCACACTGCTGGGGAATCTGGTTGCGACTTGGCTCGTTGCTCAATCATCTGGTGCACGTAACCATGGGATGGTTCCGGGACTTTGCCATTCCATCTCCAAATATCATCGTGGTCAGTACTCGTCATTGTCTGAATGTCTGCAATGGTGCCTTGTGGTGGTGCGGCGTCAAGCTGATGTGCTACCAATTCAAGTCGCTCCAACAGTCTTTGGACTACCCACGAATCGAGCACCCTAGAATCAAAGCTTGCACTAAGTGATATGCCGCTTTTCCCCGGGCGAACTTCAATCACCAAGGCAAATGTGTCGAACCACTGCTGTTGGTTGACCTCCTGCCATGAACCAAGCGTATCCACAAAGGCGCGGTTTTGGTCTTCATGGGGTTGAACTACAATCAAGGTCTGAAACGCGCACGCTCGTTGAGTATCCAAAGCGATCTTTGCAATCCAATGTAAACCTGTTTGTTCGAAGGGTATCATCTCGGTGGCTTGCTGTTGAATCATGTTCAAGTAATTTGAGATAGTTTGACTGTTGGATACGGAGATGCGAATTGGGACTGTTGTAATTGTTGGAGCAATCATGCTGCTGATACCTGGGACAGGCAAAGACCTGCCTGACATCGTCGCTCCAAACACAACATCGTTTGAGTGGGCCATTCGAGCGGCAACTATAGCCCAGGCTGCACGAATTAGTGTTGATGTTGTTGTTCTTGATAATCGCTGCTTGAGTAGAGATGAGTGGTGCTCTACCACTGTGTTTGCCATGGGCCGCTCGATAGACGAGGGGATATTCGGATAGGGCATATTATTGTAGTGCTTTAATGAAGTAGACCAATATTCAACAGCCTTTTCAGCATCTTGACTTTGGATATGACTCACAAATCCTTGTACTGGAGCGCTTTTATCCACGACTTCGCCGTGATATGTTTTATTTACCATATCCAAAATAAGAGGCATTGACCAACCGTCGTACAGCGCGTGATGTATTGTCCACACGAACCAGACCCCAGCATCGTCCTCAATCAGTGCGTATCGAGCGAGTGGTTGACCAAGGCCCATAGATAGACTCCTGTCAGATTCGATGTACTGCTCTACAGAGTCTGCTCTGAGCCACTCAATATTCGAATCAATGACTGCTTGAAGCAACCCAAAGTGATGATGCTGGACGATAATCGTTCTCAGGATTGGAGTCTGGTGAACCACTTCCTCCCAGGCCCGTGTGAACATTTCAAGAGACACATCCGAGGAGAGTTTGAGAATGGATTGATTGATATATTCTCCTGGTCTTTTTTGGGTCATTGAGAGAAGCCCTTCCTGAAGTGCGGTGCAAGGATACAAGTCTTGGATCTTGCCTGACTCTAAGTGGTGCTGAGATGCAACCTCGTTAATTAGAACGTTTCTGTCGTGGTTGTTGTCGAGGAGACTAAAAGGTGGAAACTCTCTGGTATTTTCATTGGTAAAGTGGATAGCCTTTTGTGATAGACTGGAGAGCTTAGGATTGTTGAAGATGTCTGCTACAGTGACTTCTATGCCGACGTGATACGCTTCACTTACAGCCCTCATGGCATCGATAGAGTCACCGCCAAGCTGGAAGAAGCTATCATCAAGCCCAATTGACTCAGTGTTCATTTTAAGAACTTGGCTCCAAATTACTTGTAACAGTCGCTCTGTTTCTGATGTTGGCTGCCGTTTGCAAGATGTCTCTGTTTGACTCTCGGCCAGCCTTTGAGCGATAATTGAGCCTCCTATAGTTCTGAGGAACTTTCTATCAAGCTTCCCCGAAGAGTTTGAGCGGAATTTGTCAACAGAGATGAAGAATTTGGGCACCATGTAAGTTGGTAAATGTCTGGATAAGTCATCCATTACCTCAAGGGAAACGGTAATGAGCTTTTCATGACGAGATTCAGCTTCAGAGGCTTTGGGTATGTCGTCCGAAAGCTTGACGAAAGCTACCAAGATTGGGGTGGAGTTCTCCTTGTGTGGGAAGACTACTTCAGCCACAACTTCAGTAGTATCTTGCATAAATTCTCGGACCCTGTATTCAATTTCCTCAAGCTCAACCCGTTGTCCACGGATCTTAACTTGTGCATCTTTTCTCTGGACGAATGAAAGGGTTCCATCACAATGATACCTAACCAAGTCACCTGTTTTATATAATTTTCCACGTCTCCCAGGATATCCTGGCCCACCTTGAAGTAACCAAGTGGGGTCTTTGATGAATGCAGCGGCGGTTTTTGCTGGTTCATTGAGGTAACCTTGTCCGACGAGAGGACCCTCTAGCAGTAATTCACCAACGCAACCTGGAGGAAGGAGTATATTGTGATCATCTGGATCGACAACCCAGGTAACATGGCCCGCACCCTTGCCGATCGGAGGAAATTCGCGAGGATTGGAGATGTTCGGATTCAATAAGCTGATCGGGGTGCATTCGCTCGGACCATAAGCGTTTACTACCCGTACCTTGCCACACCATGGTATGGCATGCTCAACAAGGCACGTCTCACCGCCAATGACGATTGTATCTAGTCCAGGGACCATTTCTGGTGATAATAGCTGACTAAGGGATGGTGTTACAAATAATGAATTGGCTCGTAGCGAAATTATGCTGGCTGCCAGGTTGTTCTTTCTGTCATTGTCACTTGGAATACAAAGACATCCCCCCGCATTCAGAGCTGTAAAGGTGTTCATAATCGTGGCATCAAAAGAGTGTGATGAAAAGTCAAATACTCTCGAATTAGGTGAGTAACCGAAAAGCTTTGACTGATGATAGAGTGCTGACGAGTAGTTATGGTGCGATATCGTGATACCTTTTGGTTCCCCCGTGCTTCCAGAAGTAAACACGAGATATGCGTTGGTTCCTTGTTTAGGTCCAACAATCTCTGTCTTCTCACTGTGGATTTGCTCAAATAAGACAGGACATATGGTTAGGATATTTGGGCATATTCTTAAACTCAAATCCTTTGTTGAAATGGAAGAGAGGACCAAATTCGGATTAACCTGGGAGCTAATCTTGTGCAATCGCTCCTCTGGAATGAAGGGATCAAGTAAGACAAATCCATATCCTGCTTTTAGAACTCCCAGAATTGAGACAGTCACCCATTTTGACTTTTCGAAGCAAATCGGGATGATAGCATCAGGTGCGATATCCAGCTTTTGTAGGTGATTGGCCAATATCGTGGCCAGCCTTCCCAACTCGCCGTAGGTAAATTTGCCATCCCAGGCACATATGGCCGGTCTTTCAGGCTGAGATTGAACAAAGCTCTCTATTCCAGCATGAATTAAACTTTCAATAGTGGCAGGAATCTCTGCATTCCATTTCCAAATTTGTTGCAGGTCCTCGGGTGTGATCATGTGTATTTCTGACAGCGTCTTCGTAGGATCAATGGTATTTAACTGGTTAATGGTATGCTCCAACTGTTGCAACAATTTAGATACAGCCCATGATGCGATGAAGTTAGAGTCAAAGTTAGCTGTGATCGTAACTTCTTGGGGACTAAGTTGTAATTCAAGCAGCAAAGCATAGGTATTGAACCAATGTGTTTGATTATGGTACTCCCACTTGCCAATGGAATCTTGCTCTTGGTGTATTTCTTGTGGTTGGATGACCAGTAGCGTCTGGAACATGCATGCATGATGGGCCTCTGTTGATATCTTTGCGATGCGATGCAATCCTGATTGCTCAAATGGAATCATTTCAGTCGACTGCCGCTGTACATCCTGAAGGTAGTCAGAAACCTTCTGATCCTTTGAATATTTGATGCGTATTGGCACAGTGGCAATTGTTGGGCCTGCCATTTTGTCAATGTCGACGACAGGCGCATTCCTACCAGACTGCAGTGCCCCAAACACAACGTCAGTTGAATTAGTCATTCTGCCAGCAACTAATGCCCATGCGGCTCGGATTAAGTTTGAAGTCGTAGTGTTAAGAGACCGCAATTTTATACTTGGAATTGAGAACTGGATGGTTTGATCTGCTTTTGGTTCCTTGTTGCTCATAGATGTGGTTACTGGGAAAGGTACCGCCTCGCAATTTGACAATGAATTTCGCCAGTAGTTGACCATCTTTTCATCTTTTTGACCGGGGATGTGTTGAATGAAAGATTGGAACTGAGGACCCCGGTCCATCGACTTTCCTAAGAATACATCTCGCACAGCATTCATTATCAAATTCATTGACCAGCCGTCGAATAGGGCATGATGTATGGTCAAGACGAAGCTCTTGTGTCGACTCGTTTGGTCTATCACTAGAGCATAGCGTGTTAAAGGCTGGCCAAGGTCCATTGGCTGCATTCGATCATTTTCCAGATACTCATCAAGCTGCGTTGTTTTGAACCAACTAATTTGTTCATGCAAAACCAATTGCAGGAGGCCGACATCTTTGTGTTGGACAACGCGTGTGCGAAGAATCGGAAACTTCCGAGCGACTGTCTCCCAGGCGTTACAGAACGAATCAATGCAGATGTCACTGGACAATTCAATCTTGATTTGTAAAACATATTGTCCTGATTGCTTGGAAGTGAGAGAGATGAGGCCTTCCTGAAGCGGAGTGCACGGATATGCATCTTCGATAGCAGAGACGTCGACGTTGTGTCGATTTGAGATATCGATGAGAACCTGAGATATGTCACAGACTCCTTCGAATAGCGAAAACGGACTGGATTCTCTCGCTGCATCGTTGGCTTGGCGAAACCGCCGGCACAAATCTTGTAACTTGGGATAACTGAATATTTCTGCCACTGAAAGTTCTAGACCAGATTTTCGAGCCTGGCTGACAACCTTCATTGCGGCAATTGAACTGCCTCCGAGATGGAAAAAGTTTTCGTCGAGTCCGATCAGAGATGAGTCAATATTGAGCACTTGACTCCATATTGTTTGCACCAATCTCTCTGTTTCGGTCTCTGGTTGCCGAGTGCATGACTCTACTGTTGGGAATACTTTTGTTCTCTTGGCGAGGGCTTGGCGATCAATCTTCCCATTTTCGTTCAGAGGTATGGCGTTCAGAATGTCAATTGTTTGAGGAACCATGTATGGAGGCAACTTCGCACGGAGATGCTGATAGAGCTCTTCATAAACCTTCTCTTTCAGTTGCTGCTTCCAGGGATGGGTGGAGAGAAAATCCAAGCGATTAACCCAGTCGTCCGTAGGAAACCTAAACAAAACACTACCACCGCCATCATGAGGCTCATATCTATGAAATACGGCATCGAAGCCTCCCGACTGGGAATATTGACGTGCCCAGCTGACCTCCACTCGGTAGCCAGCTTGCTTCGCAATAGCCCTTAATTCAAGAGTAGATAGCGATGAGCAATTCATTGCCTTTTCCTGTACGATAGAGAGCCAAGAATCATCATTGTGACGAACGTCAGTCGAGGACAATGAGTCTAGTATGTGTGTTTCAAGAATGGTCTTCGAATGTGGGATATTGCTCACTGCCACAACGGACCCATCTGTCGCATTGTTGAGTAGCTCCGTGAGAACATCAGAATTGGCATTACTCTTCATGAAATCTGTCCAACAATCGTCTGGAATATCGTGGATTTTTCGCGCATCTGTGATTTCACTCCTGGCATGGATGATGGCAGCGTAACGGTAACAACTCAGTTCATTTGTTGCACCCATGAATTTGGGCAGGATCTCAACATGTTCGATAAGATGAGGAAGTCGATCCAATAATGATGTGAAGAAAGATGGATCCAATAGCAGTTCCAATTCGAGGTCTTCTTTTCCAAAAATGTACTGCCGTAGTTCATCTTTGGTCGGGGTTTCCCCGAGCGTGTACTTTGATTTAGTGACTTGGAACTGCTGATAAAGGGCATAGGAGCGAATGTCGCCGCAAAATATGGTCTTCATCCCTTCAAGTTGAAGTAGGTTTTGAATGACTTGCAAAAAGTATTCTTGGCTGGGAAAGTATTGAGACACCGAATTAATGATGGCGAGATTGGGAGAGGAAGATATTTTCAATCGGCAAATGTCAGCTGCGGAACCCTTGTACATTTGAACTTTGCTTTTAAGCGACGGGATCGAGCTTGCGGTCCTCGTCACAAACTCAACCGCCTCTCTAGATGGATCAAGACCAACGTAGTTTTTAAACCTAGGTATAAGCGCAAGATTGAAGAGAATCATTCCTGTGCCTGACCCAAGCTCAATGACACTGTCTGGTGGGTGGACGTTGAGAATTGTCTGCAACGTGTCGTCCAACCACTCGTTCATTTCAGTTTTGTCAATTTCGCTCCCATCATACATTGAAGTCCATCCAGTGAAATCTCTTCCAATATTTTCTGGTTGGATACCTTTTATGTCGGTGTAGGTATCGTTGTCAAACATGCTTTCCCACATATTGGATTCTTTAGCCTCTTCATCATCAGGCGGCCCATCAACTGACGAATGTTGAGTCGGCGGGCTTGTAGGGCTAAGTGTAACAAATGCTAGAAGATGAACCGCCTTGTTGGAGTCATAACGCGGGACAACTATGGCGTTTTCCACAGCGCCATGACTTCGAAGGGCATACTCGATGTCTCCCATCTCAACTCGATTGCCTCGGATTTTGATCTGACCATCCATACGGCCCCAAAATTCGAGCTGTCCATCTGCAGGGCGATGGCGAGCATAATCGCCTGTTCTGTATGCTCTCATGGTTTTGCCTCCAATGGTAATTGTGACAAAACGTCCCGAATTCTGTTCGAAGTTGGTGTAACCTCTCGCTAGGCCATCTCCAGTCAATACAAGTTCTCCAACAACGCCAAGAGGAACAAGACGTTGTAAACAATCCATCACATAAGCACCAGAGTTTTGCAGCGGTCGACCTATAGGTACGCCGTTTGGGCATGACTCATCTTCGGGGATAGGGTAAATCGTGCCAATGACGGTATTTTCTGTTGGGCCATATGCATTGATGAATTTTACTCCCTTGCAGTTTTGGCTTGCAACGATATCTTGGGAGTCAAGGCGTTCACCCCCAAATATCACAACATCTAGGTTAGAAATTAATTCGGGACAATGGTGAATGTATTGTTTGAATAAAGCGGTTGTGAAGAAGGCAACCTGGATATCGTCTCGGATGAAAGTCTTACCAAGCCCATTCTCGTCTAATAGCGTCATCGTATTGATACAAGTGAGCGTTCCTCCATTCAGGATTGTGGTGTAAATTTCCAAAGTTGAAGCGTCGAACGCTAAATTAGATAAATGAGACATTTTGGGATTGGCAGGGATGTCTTCGAACATATCATTGGCCTTCGCGAGGCGAACTATACCGCGATGCTCCACCATGACGCCCTTAGGCTTACCTGTCGATCCTGAGGTAAACATGACATAGGCGAGGCTTCTTGACGACGGCGCCGGAGTGACACGAAATTTTGTTTCTGGAGAAATACTCTTCTCTGCCTGGCCTCGAAATGTTTCTTCAATGCCGATAAACTCCACGTTTTTCAAATTTAGACCTGGTAGCGCGGTGTCAGATCCGGTTAGAACAAGCGTGTAGCCCTCTAAGGATGACAATATGGTTTCGATCCTGTTGGCTGGCATTGATATATCAAGGGGTAAATAAGCAAGATTTGCCTTGAGAATACCTAGGAAAGCGACAATCGTCTGGCAGGATCTGTTCGCGAATACACCAATGAGACTCTCAGGTGCAAACACCCGATTTGACAGCCATTGAGCGACGATGTCTGACTTTTGGTCTAACTCCTTGTATTTCAGTTCACCGTCGTAACCTCGTACAGCCACTCTATCAGGATTCAATTCGACTTGCTCACGATACACATCAATAATGCTATGATCCCGGAGATAGTCAGTTGTCTGTGTTTGGATCAAACCCATACTTTCAAGTTCGGAGTAATGATCATCAGACAATAAAGATAATAAAGCAATGGGAGTTGTAGGTTCCCTAAGTCCTTGGCCAAGAATGCTGATGAAGTTTGATAACATGGTTCGATTTGTTTTCGAATCGTATAAATCTGTTGACAATAAGACTTCTCCTCGCAGCTTCTCGTCTTGTTCGTAAACATGAACCTCAACCTGAAACGGAGAAGTAGGCGTCCGTCCGTTTGACAATGACTTCATTTTGAGTAGTCTCTCGCTACATTGTGAATGGAAGGCAAATAAGATCCGAATCATGTGTGACGGGAATGATCCCTCCTCGCCTTGCGTACCGGCAGTGACAGCTTCTGACGGGGTGCCATTTGTGGAGGTTTGTACTGTGGTCTCCCGGACTTGATTCACGAGATCCCTCAAGCATTCATCTTCGACACGAATACGGAAGGGCTGGACATCGGCCATAGTAGTTGCCATATTGTGTGCTTCATCTTTATTTTGAGATGTTGTAAGACACCCAATTACTGAATCGGTTTGCCCAGTAAGACGAAAGTGAGCAGCTCTAAACGCAGAAACAAGAACTGTGAATAGGTCTGTGCCATACGTCTGACAGAAGTTTTGAAGCAGCTGGAAGACGTCATCATCAACGGCAAAGGGTTGAACATCTGCGGCGCCGGATAGAGTGACCGGTCTAGGCTTGTCGTACGGCAGTGTCGCGGGCTGAGCGTCTCTCAGATCAGCAATCCAAAGGTTGAGCTTGTTCTCGGAGTTTGAAGAAGGCTGGCAGGGCTCGGGCTTAACTGCCACTGTGGTAGCTAGGTCGCCCATTCTGACCCGTTATCCGACGAGGATGCGAAATTGGTGAGAGAGTCTAAACTACCGGTTCTATGCCATTCTTATGTGAGAATGAGGTAAAAGTCCAAGGCGGCTCACAGCCCCTCTCGTCAATAGAATGGGAGGCTAGTGATTAATTGTGTGACGGAATCCTGCATCAAGACCCAGTATGCTCGCAATTGCCTACTCTGGTGTGGCGTCAATATATGACCAACTCGTACTTTTGCACACGGCGACAAAGCTGAAAGCTGTTCAGAGTTACCTCTCAGCTGAGATGCTAGTGCTGTCGGCCCGAAACCAAAAACCGAGGCGGTTTAAATAGGAGGCTATGTTGCATCGGTTGCATTCCTTGTGGCCAAGTTTTCCGATTGAAAAACGCCGCACCGCACTATGTATTGTGTCTCATTTGTCCACATGCCTAGTCCTTCCGTATTGCCCCACTAAGCTGGCGACTATTTACGCTTCCGTGTGATACATGCACTTACTTTACCTGATTGAGATACAGTAATCCTTGATGGCGTACAACACTTTAGTGTTGGGTGGATGACATCCACAAGGCTGTGGTCTTCACCGAGACGTGCGCCTCTAAGCCAACATGGGTTCGAGCTTGCGAAAGTGGCTCAAACATGGAAAGCTGAGTGTCGATCTTCAACCCGTGAACCATCCGTTGGCATATTTGCACCTAAAGTCTTTGTTTCAGAAATCATATAAATACGACTGGTCAAATTAGCGCAGCTCTTGTTTTGATGATTAAGTTCTACATACTTTATCAAACTCTACCAAGGTCTCAAGCCACAATAATACCTTTTGCTACTGCCCTCAAAGCCAAGAATATGAGTCTTTTTAGTTTGTTGCATTGTACTACAAAGGTTGTGTGTTAATGGAAGTACTAGCGTGTTATGCGGGTACGGAATCTTGCATTCCGTTGTGAAACCCTCCCTTATCGGATCAGGATCAGGCAGCAGCCATCTGATAATCCCTGCACTTGTGTAGTAAGAATGTCGTGATGATGCGGGGAGTTCTCAATACCTGATCACTAGATCCGTGTCCAGGCGATAATGGGCTTACTAGAGAGTGATCGACATTCTAATCGGTCAGCACGCGCGTCGGCTTCTGCTCCAAGATCGACCAAGATGCATTAGCCCTGCCAGATTCGGAATCTCCACATTCGTGCATTGCCATGAACACATAACTACGTCTCCGGCAGGCGAAACTGAGCACTAAAATCGGCCAGTTTCCGGTTGGCGAAGCGGTTTGCGTTCCGCAGCCGCCACTAGCTCAACACTGGTCGGCCTTTTCTGGACCATCGACCGGACAGGCTAGAGCAGATGTTGGAATCTACCCCAAGAAGCAAGTTAGTAGACCAATCTTTGATCTGGCCTGGTCTGTTTCGACAATGCGAATCCCGAGAATGCATGAGCCAAACACGCACAAGCATCAGCTATGTCGACAGGCAGGACGGCTTGACGTCAAAGCGTACCTTAATCGCATCTTCTACGTGGGCCTGAATCAAGAAATAAAGCAGCTAACGCACTATGGCTGCTTCTATTGAGTCGATGACGTATTCATTTACTTTAAAATACGTATTTGGTTCCAAGAGCGACCATCTCAAAGCTGCAAGAAAAGCCCACAATGTGGGATGCAAAAACACTAGCAAGCTAGACCTTGTTTCATCGCAGGTGCTTCAGGTGACCAAGTGCATATACGAATTCAATAGCAGAAAAGGCTAACAAGTCCCGGGGATCTGTAAATGTGACGAATTCATGATAAAAAAAAAGGCGGCGCCACTCATGTGACAGCCCGGCCACACTTGAACTATTCGAAAACTGCGCATTATGTTAAGCTGGGCACTGTTTGATTGAGACAACACAGGCCGCCTGCTAGTGAGAAACCAGCTGAAAAGTTCAGAACGACCGACGTCACAGCTCTCTCAATATTTGATAAAATCCATTGCCTGAGATGTCCGCATGGCGACTTCGTGGGTAGCTGAATTGACACATCCGTTATGAGGTGTCACAAAAGGTGGGACAATTGGCACAGACAAAAGAAAAATTGTTGTCTAACAAGGAATGTTTTGTTGTTACTAATATAGTGGTACATATTTGGCTTTCGGGGCGGCCCTGCAGCCGCAAGCTTCGTCAGGCCGCACGACATTAGCTATTCTTGAGCACGGACTCGGGTTGCAGCACCGTCCCGATGTGAGCGTGGCTGGAGCTAGTCTCGCGGCTTGGCCGGATGCATATCGCCCACATACCGGACAAGAAATGTGGCTGGAAGCCTTCGGGATTTTCAGCTGACACAAGCGGGCATTGGTTGAATTCATATTACACGCTGTATGAAATGGTACCGCATTCTCAAACACGACGATCGGGAAAGACTCATTTTTCGTAAAGTTAGCTAATTGGTTGTGTTTTACGACAGCCAAAACACATGAGCATGCCAGTTCCCATAATGTTTAGAATCAAGCGGGACGAAACCCTCTTGTTTTAGTTATGTTACTATTCCGGAATCATTTCCAATCGCAAGTAGGAATGGGCTTTGATGAGTGGTTTATTGTTATGCCATTGGACCCCTCAAACCGAAGCGAGTCATCTCTCCATGCCGTCGGGATGCAATTCACATCATTTATAGCTCAAGCGGTTGCTCTACTGAAGAAGCATCCTGATATTAAGCAGAACTATCAAAATTACTAACAATAATAGCAATAAACATTTTCACTGCAGCACCTGAGCAATATGAAGATCTGTTTGATCCATTCGGTCGAGGACGGTTCAGATATCGCAGCTCAGGAGGTACTTCCATGACGTTTTCATCTGAATTCATACATCCGCAATCAAAAAGAGTTACTAAATTGAGTGTATAGGCTCGATTCCCAAATCCTAATCGTTATATCACTCAGTCTCACCATGAATTTATCTCTAAGTGGGTCACCAAGGCCAATGCCGGATCAGAAATTGAAGCAATTATCAAAGAAGGGTATGACTTTTACATGAATTACATGGTCAGTACAGTGGATAGATAAAGCATCTCAGCATTAGCTGACTAGCTACTTGAAATTTAGTACGGGGATGCATCCGAAGCTGGGGCCGGATTAGAGGCTACCCGATACCTCGAATCCAAAAATGTCACCATTTTGACTGGTTCGTCTATTTTTTTGGTCAAAGATATATCGGATCTTCAGGCAGCCGCGCCAAACTTCGGCTTCCAAGTTCCACCAGACACGCCTGGAAAATATCCCAAAACAGTTCGGTTTGCACACTCACATCGGGCTGTAGATGGTGATCACATCTGCGACAACGATGACAGTGTCAAGAGCAGAGTCGCCTTCTTAAACAAGGACAATAAATCTGCAAAAGTCGTGGTTCAAGATTACGTGCCTGGATCAGACTTTTCTGTCATCGTCATTGAAATGGGCCAAGAGATTGTAGCATTGCCACCTCTCCAAACCTCGCAAGATAATGTTTCAGGATACGAATTTGTGGAGGGCGGTTGTAAAACAAGCCTTCAAAAAACAGCCGAAAAGGCCTTCCAAGCCCTCGGGGTTAACGGACATGCTGGCTGGGCACGAGTCAATCTGCGTCGAGAAGAGGTCACAGGACAGATATTCGTGATTGGGATTAGCGCGTTTCCTCTCATTTTCTATCCAGAAGATAACCGGTTTGGAGATGATCTTATCATCAAGAATAAAATCCCTGGTGGACACGCTGCACTGATGGAAATGATTCTGGCTACCAAACAAATGCAGTTAAAACGCCATCAAGACCAGAATGATCACATCGCAGGTGTTTTCGATGAATTTTCCGGCGGCTACGACTCAGCATGGAAGGATTCGGGCCTTCACAAGATCCAAAAATTTCTGGCTGCCGAGTTTGATTACTCTGGAACTGTTCTCGACATTGCCTGTGGTGCTGGTGCCGTTGGCACTGTCCTTCATGAGGCAGGAATTTCTACAGAGGTAACGGGGATTGAATTCTCAAAAGGAATGCTCGATTCGCCATATATTAAAAAGCATTATAAGGAGCCAATACGCATTGGACCAATGCAAGAATTAATCATGGTAAATCATATCTTCTTTATTTCATCGATTGACGTGCATTCACTGAATATTACCACAGGGTGCTGGTGAGTTTGATCACATTGTATGTTTTGGAGCACTACAATTTGTGGACCGCGAGCATCTCATCGCAATGCTATCACGCATGTTTATGCTGGCCCAGAAGTCCATATCATTTGATATAGACGACGTTGAAGAGGATTACGTGAAGCTTATCCAAGAACATCACGGAGAAATGCTTTTTAATGCCAACCACGTCCACGCGGTCCAGGAATTTGGCGTGCCCCAAGGCTGGAAGCAGGTTTACAATAACAGGGTTCTTCTATTTGACGTGCCTGAGGCGGATTTGGATGTTTATGGCTATGTCATGAGATTTGAGCGAATTTGATTTTTGCTGCGGTTATGGGCGGCCCCTTGCGTTCTGTAAAGAGTCTGAGCCTTATTGATCATCTAGAAGCATATATTTGTGTGCATGACTTTACTTCAATTGATGAAATAGCTTGATAGTTATGCAAACCTTTTATGTGGTCAGCGTAGAATCGGTTATTCTCCCGGTTTTTCTTTTCTTTTTCTTTTGCATTTTATCATTGGTTGGGTAAAGTGATAATGGCTAAAGAATGGATATTATTGTAATGGTGTGTTGAAATGAATCCCGCTGCATCTTGGGCTATATTTAGAAGGTAACCGGTAAGCATTATCGACTCTTCGTTGGCACGCATCAGACGTCTATTTATGAATCGTCGGATTTGGGCTAGTCTTAGGCCATTTAATGGCACTTAAGCTTGGTTTTTAGCTTCTAGAAAAGTAGCAAGAACGTTACGCTTGATCCCAGGTTGAATAAAATGGTCAGCAGCCCTAAAGTGGTCAGCTTATCGTCGAAGCAGCGAAGGGTGGGCGAGAGGCAGTTGCACGTTTATGTCAGCCGGTCATACCTCAATGCGGCACTAGCCGAGCAACTCCAAATTAGGAATCCGGAATTGAGGCGTTGTTCTGAGCTAACGCTGGTGCTAGATGTTGAATTAAGTCTATTTTTGAATCGGGTGAAGGATTGCTTACGCTCACTCTGAGGGTTTTTCTGACGCTTTGATGATACCCAAATTCTTCATAGAGCAACAGTGATTTTATCGGATAGACTTTTAAACATTTTATATTAATGATAAAATGTCACTTAGCCTTGCTAAATGCCAATTTTGTTTAATAGCCTCAAATATCCATTCCTTGAGTGGCCTCTCAATTGGCATCGCTATTGTTATCATTTACACAGTCTCGGTTTTTGAATCATTGCATCATCCCTGTTCCACTTCTATAATATCTTTATAATAAATTCTTCCATTTCACAAAATGATCAATAGTAGTTGCAGATTGACCTTAGTGTCGGTGCTATGGGTCCTCGGCTTTGCAACTGCCCGCCCATTGCTTGCGACCTTGGAGCCGCTTGCAGCCCGCGCTACAGACGAAATTACTTTAGACCCAGCAACCAACTACGGCGGTATCGGTTCCAGTCCGAATTCTGAATTGCTTGATTATGATGAATTTTACTGGATGAAAGGAGGCAAGTGGAATAGAAGTTTCGGGTTGTGAATCATCAAATACTCTGGTTACTAATTGCATTTAGATGTCGTTGCGAATGTAACTTGCACTGGAGGAGAAGGCCGCAAGATGTTAAATGTTGCTCGCATGGGCAACAACGTTAAAAGATTGGACTGTTCAACTACTGGAAGTTTGACCATGACCTTTGCCAGCCAATCGGCTATGCAGTCCGCCCAGGCTGATTGGACATGGGTAAATCACAACAACAAGAATGCTATGGTTATGGTTGTTGATGGAGGCAATTGCGGTGGTTCTAACGGCCGCAAGCAATACGAAATCTCCCAAGTGAGCTATGACAGCACCTCGCTCACCGCCACCATGGTCGGCATGGCAAAGACTTGGGAGGAATTCATGACCGACTACACTCTTAATATTAAGTCGGGTAGCTCTGACAATGCTCAAAACACGTTATCGAAGCGTGTTGGAGGCTCAATCGATATCGCAAAGGAATTTTCAAAGAACTTGGCTACAAGAATGGTTGGCGATGCCACTATCAGCGTCGACTGCGCTCACTGTGCGACTACTGGCTCAATAGACTTTGACTTCAGTCTTACAGCTAGTGGTATCACAGGTTCTATAACTGCTAGAAACGGGCTAGGTGCTAGTCTTGGCCTTGGGGTTACAGCTTCGGCAGAGCTCACGGACGCGGTTAACCTTGGGTCTGTTGAACTCATCTCCATCCCTCTGACGGCCTTCTCCATCCCGGTTTTTGGTAAAATTGGGCCGGCAATTTCGGCCGGTGTCACCGCTGATCTGTCACCTGTGACGGCTTCTATCACGGCTGACTTTGGTGTTGCCATGGTAATTCCAGACGGCACGACTCTCCGGATTGGAGGGGACTCTGATGAGGTGAAACCGCAATTTAACAAAATTGGCCCAAATCTCAGCGCTTCTGTAGAAGTTACCGCGAGTTTGAGCCCAGTGATTGCTTTAAGTATTGGCGCCAATATCCCCATCTTCAACGACGTGGTGGCTGGTATTGGATTGAACGCTCCTAAACTTGACGCTACACTCAAGGCTGAAGCATCCGCGACTGGCGGGGTATGCGGGACTGACAACGCTGTAGCCGGTGTTGAGCTCGACGTCAATGTTGGAGTGGCTCTCAACCTGTTTGGCGGATTTGGATCGGCTACTGAACAGCCCAATGCCATTACCATCCTCTCAAGCAGCACCCCAGTGTTTAGCGACTGTGTTGTCATCACAACCAACGATGATCCAACTCCAGATGATCCCACTGCAGGTGTCCCATTCAACGGAAACGACGGAAATCGGCCCCAAATTGGGACTGTCACATACTCATCCAATTCGCAAGCCGGAATCTTCAACAATGGCGGCAACAACGATGACACTCCCATCGAGCCTCAGATACAGAGGTGATAAAGACCATCACTCTTGACCTCAACAGCGGGCTTGCTACTTGCAATGTTTTCTCCGCATTTGATGCAAACCTCGGTTGCCAGGGCAACATTCTCTTTGTTATCGGTGTTGGCACCTCGTAAGTATATTCGCCATTCCTGAAGAGTAATAGAGCTGCTCGCTAACTTCAATGTCAGAGAAGATGTTCCGCCCGAGAATGCCGCAGACACTCTGTGCATAAGGTGCTCAGATTTCACTGGAACAGGAGGAGAACCAGAATAATTACAGCTACTGTCTTCCAGCCATCTTCACATTGGATTGGGTTTTTATGGCAGCACTGGACTGGCGAATCACAGCTCAGTTTTATTAAGGTTTAGAAGCCGAATCCAGGGAATTTCAAAGACATTAAATATCTTAAAATATGAAAGTTAGAAGTTAGAGATTTATTGTAAACAGAGATGCATTAACTGCTCACAGTTTATAAATGTCCGACAAAAACCTTGAAGTGTTTTTTCTTAGCAGTAATTGACGGTGACGTACTCTAGGAACTTCTAAAATGAGCATTCTTGGAGTGTTACCAAGAGGACTTAGTTACCAAACAGCTTATGGGAATGATGGCTAAAAGCCCATGTCATACGGTTCCTGTGGCGCTCAACAGAATTCAAAAATGGTGATGGTCAAGGCGGCGTCATGGATTGTAATTGGCTCCGTCTTGCATCCTGTTGCGAACGATAATTCGACAACCAACACTTGGCAACGCATGCATGTTCCCAAAACGTCCACACCCTGCGCAATTCGTTTCTTCGCGCGGGGTAAGGCGGAGTAGGCAGCCTTTTTGTTGACGAAAGGGGCATGTACCTCGGCAACTTACCCGCTGCTGACATTTACTTACAGTTGTTGGAGCTGTCCCGAGTTTTAGCATGTGTGTCTGTATTTGGGAACGTTCTCTTGACGTGTCTAATTTCGGATCGTCTTAATGCTTTTACCAAAATTCGATTTGCAACATTAAGCTGCATTGTCGGGTTTGCATAATTACTAACTGATGCAAATACCGCCACAACCATCTTTCGAAATCTATTCATTTATCATTCCAGTCTGTTGCAATACGACCAATTCACTGTAGCCCTTCTTGATTAAAACTCGAGGGTGTCAAAAGCTTCTCCAAGATAAAATTTTCTCAATTGCAGATTTGTCCTGCCTCCAATTTTCGCCTTTTAACATGCCGATAACCTCTCGTTGGAACGAACCCATCCCGAACTGTTCACTCCAGCAATGGATATTCGGCTCTGCTACGGAGCCTCTACCCGATAGAGAGTCCTTTGTCGACGCTGATCGTCCGGAGACGCATTATGTTACATTTTCGCAGTACCGGCTTGTGGCCAAGCGTATTGCGCTTGGCCTCAAAGCCCATGGTATCAAGCCGGGAGATCGTGTCCTCGTCTACTCGGGAAACAACCTCGCCTTTCCATCCATTTTTCTTGGAATCTTAATGGCGGAAGGAATTTTTACTGGCGCCAACCCAGGCTATGTGGTTCGAGAATTGGCCCATCAGCTCCGAGATAGCGAAGCAGTACTCTTGATCGCATCAGAGAACAGCCTAGATACGGCACTGGAAGCAGCTAGTCAAGTCGGGCTTCCGAACCACAATATCTTTGTTCTTGACACGGATGCGGTATTTCCCGGGCAAAATGCTCCCAGTAGACCAGCTGCTCTTGATAATGGTACGCGCCACTGGACGGAACTTCTCGCAACACCATCTGAAGCAGAAACGTTTCAGTGGACCGAGCCTTCCGATGGTGAAACCACTACCTGTTGCCTCAACTACTCTTCTGGGACAACGGGCGTCCCGAAAGGCGCTGAGATTACGCATTACAGTTATATAGCTCATGCCGTTGCTATTATCAAAGTTTTCAAGTTGCGACAAGATTATGAGAAAAACGTTCTCAACTACAGCGCACTCTGTTTCCTACCGCTTTATCATGCATATGGTCAGACATGGTTTCTCTCAATTTTTCCCCAGCAGGGAATGACGAGCTACTTCATGCCGAGCTTCGACTTCATCAAGCTTCTCACTCATATCCAAAAATTCCGCATTAGCCATCTTGCTGCCGTGCCTCCAATTTACAATGCGATTGTGAAACACCCAATCTCGAAGAAATTCGACTATAGCAGCCTGGTGCTCATTGGGAACGGAGCAGCACCCATTGCTCCAGATATTCTTAATGGAGCAGATAAATTGATGGCTAGGCCTGGAGTGCATGTGAGGACGAGCTGGGGCATGACAGAACTCACGTGCTCGGCTTCAACTTGGGATCCTACAGCAGAGGAACGTGGGAGCGTCTCCGTCGGCGAGGTCATGCCTAATTGTGCATTGAGACTCATCGACTCTGATGGACCAGAGATCACGTCTGCTGGAAAGGCTGGTGAGATTTTATATGCTGGCCCGACTGTGATGAAGGGATATTGGAAGAATCCAAAATCAACAAGCGAGACCATTATCGTAGATGCTGATGGAACAAGATGGCTACGAACAGGGGATGTTGGATACGTAGATAGATATGAACCCGGGGCACACTTGTTCCTGGTTGACCGCAAGAAGGAGTTGATCAAGGTCAGGGGAAACCAAGTAGCACCTGCAGAGCTGGAGGCACTGCTTTTGGAGCGACCAGACCTGGTGGATGTCGGAGTAGTTGGCGTCACAATCAAGGGAGAAGAGCTTCCCCGAGCGTATGTTGTGCGCGCGCCCGGCACAAAAGCCTCGGAAGAAGAAATCGCCGACTGGGTTGCAGAAAGGGTCGTCAAGCACAAGCGACTCAAAGGCGGGATCGCTTTTGTTGATGCAATTCCCAAGAATCCAGTAAGTCATTGTTCTGTAATGGTCCGCATGCGATACTGATTAGCTGCAGTCTGGTAAAATCTTGCGCAAGGTGCTCCGAGAGAAGGCCAAAGAGGAGGTTGGTGATCGAAGCCCCAACATGTCAAAGTTGTCGTGACGTAAATGCGAGGTACACGGCGTCCCTGTATAAGCGCAACGCTAGTAGGCGAGACATTCCTTTGAACAATAATGCAAATGCAAATGGATGCGTATTGAAACTAGATCGATTAATCATCTTGCAATGAAATCTCAAACCGCCGAAATATGTCAGACCGTTGTGTAGTGCCTTTGAACTCCAGGACAGAGATGTCGCTCTGCCAAATATCTGTGTTTCATTGTTGGATCTTCAAAGTCCGCAGGTCCAGAAGGCGTGCGCTAGTATGGGCCTTGTGGGTGTGCGTAACCGTACGCTGACCACGGTGATGCCTTTTGTCCGTTTTTAGGTTCTTTGGTCGCTCTCCCCCCTCCCCATTTGGATTTGCAATCTGTCACTCATGGTGTGTTGGGCAGTCATAGTTTGTGGCGCTCAATAAAAGAATGTCTCATTAGTAGTATACCTTTATCGCCACTAGACGAAAATGGCAAACCTTCCGACACCATTCAAATCTACAGGGGATTCATCAGTTTTCGCCCGTCGACTATTGTATAATTCAAGTGGGATCTTGTGCGAAACACAACAAGTCATCGCTTGCATCAGTCATTATCCCAGCTAGCCCTTCTGCCACCCGGCCCCAGCATGATGGGGTAATCGGTCGCTAGTGCTCAAGATACTCAACGCTAGCTCATTCTGGGTGCAACTTTAGCCTCTTCTAGCATTTATACTGCCGCTTTGAGAGTTCACATGACTCAGATGCGACACATTGATGATCCCATTCTAGATCATTGGATCATTTCAGCTCGACAGGCGGGCGGGGCAGGTGGCGGAAATGCCACCGGCAATGAACGACAGAGTGGTGCGGGTGGTTTAGTGAAGGCTATGAATTAGGTATGGATCCGGAACCTCAGCTGTGTCAACCTTGAGGCCCAGCTGGCCTAGCAGCTTCAATCTTTTGCTCGAAATCATCGTCACTTTCACACCATTCGACATCGACAACCTGAATATTATCCTCTTCGTGTACATCCTACAATCGATATTTTCGGAGCCATCAAGTCCCTCATCCACGGTCTACTCCGCGCATACCTCAGCTCCGCTTCACCATCCGCTGCCTTGCGAAACCGACCCGACGAAACATACCTCGTGTCCGACGATAAGATAGAAAATACAGTCGATGAGCCATTTTTACATGTCGGCCGTAAAAATATCAGGCCTCAGTATCGCGCGTCAACCGTCTGAATCCACGTCTTCCCTAATTGAATCGCTTGGAGCCAGGCTACAGCCCCCAAGGTGCAGCTGAGGCGCACGAAATGGCAATCGGTGACGATGGTGTTTGGTTTATTGCCACTACTTGGGCAATGACGCTTCTTGTGTCCTTATTCGTCATCATAAGGCTGTACGCCCGTGTGATTTTAACATCATGGCTAGGCTGGGATGATTATGCATACATATTGGCATTTGTGAGTCCAGTCAAATTATTCTCGGATGCCTCTTCGCGTGTGACCCGCCCAAAGTTAACTGTTCGATAAAGGTGTTTCTTGTTTTATTCTCTATCATCATGACTATATCGTCACATTATGGATTCGGACAGAGGCATATACCTAATCTTGACGACAAGGCGAATGCACACTTCTATGAAGGAATTGGTATCAATCTCATCTCTAGTGGAATGATTGTGGCGAAATGCTCTCTTGGGTTCTTCCTTTTAAGAATCGTCCAGGAGCCATGGCAAAAGGCGTCAATATGGGGGGTCAATCTCTTACTTATAGCGGCATCGGTTGCCTGCTGTATTGTTTACTGGACCCAATGTTCGCCAGTTACCCTGATTTGGGACGACCGAGTGAAGGGTAAATGCCCAATCCCATTTGTCCCAGCCGCATTCGCCGTGACGTGTAAGTATATTACTTGTTCTGTATTTTCTATAACTTCAATGGACTAAGTATCCTTCCACCCAGCTGTCTGTGTAGTCGCAGACTTCTTTTTCGCAATATTTCCATGGGTGGTATTATGGAAGGTGAAAATGAACAAGAAAGATAAGACGCTGATTTTAACGAGTCTGAGCGTCGGTGTAATGTGGGTTGTCCCATTCTATCATCAAACGAGACTTTAAAGGATGAATAATTTAACACAAATACTCGCCCCAGTGCCGGTGTATTCGGGATAAAGCGGACGACCGAAATTGGAAAGCTCGCGGATCGAAACTATTTCTTAAGTATACACCACCCAAAGAATATTGCTGGATGGAAGACAGAAAGTATGCTGACTCATATTTCTTGATTTTAGCTGCCACAGTCCCAGCCGCAATCTGGTCCGTCGCTGAAATAGTCGTCACTATGATTTGCATCGGTGTCCCTGTATGTTTGCCATTCTTCAGAATGGTCCATGGCAAATGGACTACAAAAGACCCCAACAGTGTCAACGAAAATGTTAGCGGTGTCCGTCTACAGCACAACGAGAGGCCAAAAACATCTGATGATGTCAAAAATAATCCGGATGACCATGACTCTTCAGCGCCGCCTAGTGCGCCACGCAAACGTGTGGCCGCATGGGACGACCTCGACAATATTTCAGATTTTGGGGAGCATGATGAAGATATGTTCAAGACCAGGGGCAACAATGACCTGGGAGCAAAGGACAGCACGTTGCATGCGGAGAGCGTCCGTAAATCGGATGCATCGTCAAGTACCAACTTTGAGGGATGATGTGGTATTTGATGATTGAAAGAGTACAAAATATTTGCTGTGTCAGCGTTTCTGTTGCATTTATTTATTTAATTTAGAAAGCAAGCGAACACAATTACGAATTACTTGGAATGCCATAGGTATAAATAAGAATTTAGAAGAAAGGCTCTTTTCACAGCCTCAAAAAATCGTTCCAGTATTCCCAGTCAAAGCCTCCGCCATGAGCTCCAAAATCGCACGGTTCCTCAGTTTGTAAAACGAAAGGCAACTCAATGTTTTTCTCATATGCGGACCTTCTATTATCAGAAAGCGATTGAATGAAGCTTGGGGCAATCTGTGACTCTAGAGACTGGTGACTACCAGCCTGCTCCTTTCTGCGTGTTTCCCAGGCCTCGAGAACTAGGCTTCCGAGTGCAGCAAAGAAACTGTTGTTAGCGTTTTCAATCAGTTCAGGGTGATTCGTATAGAGATCTTGAATTAGATTCCAAGCCAGTTCCACTCGGTCGCCTGAGGAACGCAGCCGGAGCTCACTAATAACGTAAATGTAGGCGTCCATCTGAGACATTGTCGCAAGGTGAGTGAAGATGTGACGGGAAAACTTGCTGGATGTGCCTGTATGCACCATCTCCAGCAGGTTTAAGGCCGATTCGAACAGCATATCGTTTTCTTCCCGCGTCAGGTATACGTCGCCGACATTCACAGCGGCGCGCCCCCGCGGATGATGAACTTTGAATCGCATCCGTGCTATGGCAAGCTTAGCCATAGTTTGCGTGAAGCTGTGTATTGGTATTCTCTTGTCGCAGTTGAGAAAGTATTTCTCTCTATATATGGCCTCAAGCTCGTTGATGGCCTCATCTTCCAGTTCCATTGACGTCTTTCCCTTCACAGGGCCCTGGCTGATGTTCTCAAAAACCTTGGCAGCTGTGGCCGAAGATCGTAGCCAGTTGGTGACCTCAAATTTCATCAAAACACACATCATTTCAGTCGGGGTGCTGTGTTCGATGGGAGCTTCTGTCATATCCGGGTGCAAATCCGCGTCATTGATATTGAGCGGGAGACGCAGATCCCCAATCTCATTCAGCGGCTGCTTCACGCCGGGAGCAAACATTGCGCGAGTCCGAGCATCCAGTCCCAGTAACTGCCACCAGAGACGAATGCGCATTTCTTTCTCAAAAAAGGACATTGTAGGCTCGGTCTTCTCAAGATGCAGACCCATCTTTTGACCTAATCTTTTTGCAGCGCCAGTGAGAGTGGAGGTCAGCTCGGACTCTGGGTTCGCAAATAAAAACAGTACAAAGGCCTGAAGAACTTCGAAATCTCTTGTCGTAAGAAATTCAGTGGCCACAAGAGCTCGCATGGCTGCAGCTCGGTACCGCGTCAACAGCGTGGCTCTGCTTTCTGCAAACGAGGTTTGACAGTCTTTTGACGACATGGAACTAACAGCCAGAGTGTAAATGGCAAATAAAGTGGCTGAGAGTGGCTTCGGGATGCTAGCAGGGTCCCAACTCGCTTCCATGATGCGTTGTTGCAAAGTTGGCACGTGGATAATCTTGAGCAACGGGTTGACATTGTCGACGAAGGTTTGCCATAGCCGGAACATTTGTCTCGGCTCGGGGTGCAGCTCGTGAAGTGCAGTCTCGGTACTGGAGAAGATGACTTCTAGGGAGGGTGCAGGATGAAGACAGGGATCTTCAACATGGCGTAGGCTCTGGATAGGAGGGTGCTTTAGCTGTTTTAAGAGGTTAGGCTTATCTGTAAATGGTTCAGAATAAAGAGACTAACCTCTGGGCTCAAATTCGACCAGAGACAGCTAAATAAAGATTAGTTTAGAATTTCATCATTTCACAAATTCCAAATCTCACTGTTCTTTAGCTCCCGCCGTGGTGTTCGAGCGGGAAATCTGGGGGGCTGGACGCTGAATCAAACGCGTTTCTGGTCGAGGGCTTGGGGAGCCACTCTCCTTCACCGAGGCCTCTAATCCAGAGGGAATCCATGCATTGGCAAATGGTGTGAAGTCGACATTGTGATTCCGCATTAAACCTTCATAGGCAGTGAGGCGGTCAAGCAGGTCGTCCTCGGCAGCCCTCTTGCGAGGTCGAGGCGCCGCTGCAGTTTCGTAGGAGCACTGAACTTGGGCCTTGATGCAATTGGAGCAGGGCTCAGCTTTGTCGCATTTGACTTTGCGTCGGGCACAAATGAAGCATGCATTCTTTCTTCGCCCGTCTGTGATGGATTGTGGTGCCATGGTGATAGTTGAGTAGATGTTCAAGTGCTCGCGAACGGAGCAAGCGACGCGCCTCCTAGTAACCTTGTCTTTGCGAGATGAAGGCTTCGGTCGGGAATCTCGGGCCCTCGGGGCCTCGGGTCCGAAAGGGGTCTAGCGCTCATTCCGTCTCACATGGTAAGTATCGAGGCGTTCAATTGCCTCTAACCCAATATGGATTTCTCGGGCCCGAGATCGACTCAGCAAAGGCCTTCCGCCGTGATGCAGTGAACGAAATCTGACTCGACTCATCTATTTAATCAACCATGTTCCTCCATCTCGATTTCGGAATCATCAATGGTATATTCATCCCTAGCATCCAATCCCTCACTTTCACTTCCCTCGCCGTCATTACTTGAACGTCCTTCCAACCCTTGCCATGAGTGACAAGACGACAAAAGAAGAAGCTCCTGCTCTATCCTTGCAATCTTCTGAGACAATGGGAGCTTCTAAATCACCTTTTACTACTACCCAACTTGGGGAAAAAGAACAGGGAGGTCCTGTGACCGCCTCAGCCACTAACACCGAGGACACAACGTATCCATCCGGGCTAAAGCTCGCTTTGCTCATCACCTCCGTGTTTGTGAGCATGTTTCTGGTCCAACTGGCAAGTGAATCTCTATTTACCTACAATAAACATAGCTAACTTGGTAATAGGATCGATTGATTATCACGACTGCCATTCCACAGATCACCAACGACTTCAATTCGGTCACCGATATCGGGTGGTATGGCTCTGCATATTTTCTCTCCACGTGCGCATTTCAACTATTATTTGGCAAAATCTATTCCCTCTTCAACATCAAGGCTACTTTTCTAGTGTCTGTTTTCATTTTTGAAGTTGGGTCTGCTGTGTGCGGAGCAGCGCCAAACTCGATTGCGTTCATTGTTGGTCGCGCTATTGCAGGCTTAGGATCAGCAGGAATCTACAGCGGTGTGGTGAGTGGCATCTTTCTTTTCAGTTCTCTTCTTCTTGCGTCTATTAGTGGACGCTTCTGTGGATAAATTGGCTGGCTAACTCATAATGCTTCCATCTCAGATCGTGGTGATCATGCACTCTGTCCCACTACATAAACGTCCGGTCTACCAGGGCATGTTCGGCGCAGTGTTCGGCATATCCTCTGTCGTTGGACCCCTGCTTGGAGGAGTATTTACCTCGAAAGTGAATTGGAGGTGGTGCTTTTACATCAACCTCCCTCTAGGAGGTGTAGCTGCAGTAGTAGTCCTCCTTCTGCTCAACATTTCGGACAAAGACTCGACGAAAGCTCCCACCAAGTCCAAATTACTACAACTAGATGTATACGGAACGTTCTTTATCGTACCAGGAACTGTTTGTATCATTCTAGCGCTTCAATGGGGCGGCTTAGCTTATGCTGTAAGTTTCAGTCATACGCTATAATCATCAACAATTTAATGGCGGTGTTAACGAGTCCTTAGTGGAATAACGGCCGCATAATTGCTCTTCTTGTTTTGGGCGGGGCTCTTTTGATTGGATTCGCTCTTGTTCAAGTCTTTCTACCCAACATTGCCACTATTGCTCCAAGGATCTTTCTACAGCGCAGCATTGTGGCCGGGGCCTTCTCGTCCATGTGCATCGGCTCTCAAATGAACATTTTTGGTACGTTGACAGTGATCAAAATGAAGGCATACAAATTACTCATACATTTTAGTTTATTATTTACCAGTCTGGTTTCAAGCTATTCAGGGCGTCTCGGCGATTAATTCCGGCATTCGCTTGCTTCCTCTCATTTTTTCCATGGTCACATCTTCTATCCTGACCGGTGCTTTTGTGCGCCGCATTGGCTACTACACGCCACCCATGATTTTTGGGATTTGTCTATTGAGCACAGGTGCTGGATTGTTGAACACCCTACAAGTCGATACTCCAACAGGCAAGTGGATCGGCTACCAAATTCTTTATGGCTGGGGTCTCGGCTGTGTTTCCCAAGCTCCAAATCTAGCAGCTCAAACAGTTCTACCCAAACGGGATGTGCCCATCGGCGCCTCTCTGATGTTCTTCTCTCAGCTAATGGGAGGCGCCATCTTCATCTCTGTTGGCCAAAACGTCCTGAACAACCAGCTTCTACAGCGTCTATCTTCACTACCTGGATTCAACCCCGACATGATCAAGGACAGCGGCGCCACCTCCTTGACGAATATCCCTGCTTCAATTAAACCAGCAGTTATCTTGGCATATAATGAGTCTCTTCGACATGTGTTCATGGTGGGACTGATCCTGGCTTGCATCAGTATTCTCGGAGCACTATCCATGGAGTGGCGGAGCGTGAAAGAGAGCATGGATGCCAAGAAAGAACAGTTCAAGGCCAAGGATGGAGATGTTGAGGCAGGTTCGAAGTCGAGTGGCAGTAATTAGTTGGAGAAAAGCCTATGTCGACTTCATGTATCATTATCAATTAGATTCTTTGCATTTGCCATTGAGTTGGAGCTCAATGCCAACGCTCTTCTTTTCAACTCTCCCAATAGACTGATATACTTGTACAGATTCAAAGCAAGCTTTGACAAACCCAAAAAGAGCTCCATCACGACATATCACAACACCAAATACTGAAATGAACAAAATAATTGACCATTGCAGCCCTAGATTCATGGTTTTGATAATCCTTTCATTGATCAAATACGTCTCCTCCTACATCATTAGTTACGTGGAAGAATTCCCATGTCTCAGGATCCCTAACACCATTCAGCATTCCATAATCAAATAAATCATTAAATGCCCTATCAATGTGAAATGAAGATGGGCCTATTCCTGGTATCTCTTCCCCGGTAAAAAGTTGATTTTGTTGAATAGAAATAGGTGTGGGGATTGTGGCCTGTTGAGTATTTGGCAATCCGTTCTTTTGATGTTGATTGTCAGCCATCGAGTTTGAGGGCACATTGACCTGTGGATGAGTATTTGAGCCGATATCAATACCAGATTCTGTTTGCACGCTGAGGTCGTTAATATTACTTGCTTGCGCATTAATTGTCCCTGTCTTTGTAACTTTCCATAATTGCCGTGCTAACTTGGCGACGCCTTTGACGCTGGTCCACCTATGGCTCAATGAATCCAAAGCGTCGCAGCAAAGTCGAAGGTCCCTGCAGGCAGCATCTGTGTCCCGTTGGCAATCACGGATAGCGCGATAGATTACGGTAGTGCACATTGATATGGCATAGGGAACCAGAGGCAGCGGGGGAAGACTCTCGACAGCGGCGGATGATATGATGGCGAGGATGCAATCTGTTGAGGCCAACCGTCGGTCATAAGGAACGCTTCCCGGTCCGCTGTATCTACAGGATAACATGGAAGCCACATGATACCATATCTCCAGGTATGCTATATCACACACAAAGGTCAATGTTTATTCCTGTGATTCAATATTGCTTCAGTCACTCGCCTTTATGTGGTTTGTAAAAACTTTGGAAATTTGTATCAGAAACAAGATCAGCAAGTGTTGGAAATCTTTCACAATCGTCAACTGTGATTTTCAAGCTGGCCTTGTAGACTTTTGTTGCCTTGAGCATAAGATCTCCGAGTATCAGTGCAATATCCATCAGCTGGGACCGATAATTATTTTCTTTTGGCACGATCCGATCAATCGAAACATCCGAGTCATCAATCATGAAGGGCGCGGCTCCCGACGTGATTGGCTTGTTTAGTCGGTCAAGATTTCGAAGCGTCCACCAGAGCAAGTCGCATTGGTCTTGGTCTGTGTTCCCTTCAATGTTATGGTGCAGAGATATCGACCATGCCTCACAGATTGCTTGTGAGAGATGAGACAGGGAGCGATCGACGCCAGCCACGCCGTCATTGTGCAGGTGCATCAAAGCCAGGATCTGGACTTTGGTCACGCGATCTGGTTCCAGGTCGGCTCTGATGGCGGCATCCAAGCCTGCCAGGAGCTTGGTTGCAAAATCTAAAGGTTTCAATAAGGGACCGTTGTCGCTTACACGTAGGAACGAGGTCGCTTGTTTGGCTTTACAGACGACAAGACAAATTGCCCTCACCAGATATGGAGAAGTCTCTCCGTTACTGTCATCACGAAACACCTTTGCACCATCCACAATGGGAATGAGATCGTTTAAAAGGGAAACATAAATCGGCAAGAGGGCCTCGGTAGTTGACCTAGGCAGTTCATCAAAGGCGCCAGCTTGCTCCAAATATTTACGATGGTGCTCAGACAATCTTGGTGGGGCTGGTCTCCTCCTGTGTCTTTTGAACCAAATCAATCGACGCTGTGCTCGCTCAGCCTCCGCGTCAGCGTCAGATGCGCCCTGATCTGCGCATTGTAGCCCCTGGCCCGACTGGGGATGTGTTGCAGATGGGTCTGGCGGCGTGGGAACTAGCTGAGGAGCGGGGGCCTTGACAAGATCCTCTAAAACAGATTCCGGATTGTATGGGCCGGTGCGGCACGGAGTCGGGCTCGACTCCCGTGTTGTTGTCTCAGAATGGGGATCCAATGCCAGTGCTGGGACGTCTGCCCTCGCCGCGCTCTCCAAGTGGTAACAGCGCTTTTTACGGACGCGGCAGCTCTGGCAAGGTAAATAGGCCAAGCTTGTTAGCAATCCATAGCTCCATTGATTGGTGCTTGGGGTGGAACTTATCATGGGAGGTGCGCTTCCTCGCGGTCGGAGTCCCTGTGGACTGCCAGACAAGCTCCATGATGACTCGATGTGAGTCGGGCCCGACACTGGTCTGTCTCTGGTGAGGCGGCTGATCCGACCTCTATTGGCAAGAGGCGTTCGTTTCTTGGAGCAAAAGTCGGTAAAACTCCTCATTGGGAAGAGATGTTGGTGGAACCCATTGGCGTCCCCGCACCAAAAGTGGTAAGCGTCTGCCATAGCCTAGTTACCCTGTATCACAAGATTTGCTCAGAGTAAACATCAAGAAAGGCAAGCCTAACTCTCAAGTCGGGTTTAGAAATAAGAAAAGTCATTTAGATTGAATTTATTGTAATTGTTTAGTAGAAAACCTGGAAGATAGCATTTATTTTGCATTAATTTTTAAATATAGTAGAGTTAATGGAACTTCAAAATCATCATATCTGAATCGGTACCTGACAATAGGCGCTGAACCCGAGACAGTACCAAAAAGTCGAGATGCAACAACAAGCAACCTAATTTGCACACTTTTTATTTATTTATTTTCTATCTTAGAATTGATTAACAGGGAAATGCCCATTGTGCTGCTTCACCTGCACCTGCTGCCCACATCTATCTGTTGCCGACGCGATCATTAAAATTCGCCAAATTGTACCGGTACACCTTAGCGAGAGTGGGACCCCCACATATTACCATAAATAGAACCGCCCACGTTATATTATTGGCTTGATTTAGAACCACGAGTAAGCGAGATTTTTACCGTATTTCGTCACAAAACAGCCGACCGTAGCCCACATGTTCACGAGAGAATATTGTCCATGATATCACAACAAGGAGCAAATGCAACAATAAACTATTGACCGCTATCGTCTGCGGAAAGATGCATTTATATTTCAAGTTCTATTATTTACAAAGCAAAAATGAAAGTAAGAGCTATTGACTACAAGAACTGGCTGGTTGGGTTTTCCGTGAACCCTTGGATAGTGACGGCCAGGTCATTTAATTTGGCTTCCCAAAATTCTTGACGCGCCTCATCAGCTTCTATCCCTATATAGGTTTGATTGAGCTCTGTGAATGATACAATGCGAGGCGGAGTAGATGGCTCGGGGTGTGGGATTATATAATCCACACGGCAAGTGGTATCAGCGAAGGACAGTGCATCAAAATATTCGCGGTTCAGGTGGTTGACGAATGAACCGTAGAAATCAGTGTTTGCCGGCCAGGTTGTACACTCTTGCAAAATATCCTGAAAGCCAAGACCAGCTCTTTGACTGCCTTCGAGGTAGTACTCGCGCGTGTATTCCAGGAGCTGCATTGGTGTCCAACTCGGGTCCAACTTGACACGGACTGGTATATACTGATAACATGGCCCCATGGTAGTGTCCACCGAAGGGAGATCGACATCACGACCAGACACAATACCGGCAAAGGTAATGTCCATAGTATCGAGTGATCGAGAAAGCATAACAGCCCAAGCAGCAGTGACTATTATCGGGAGAGTTGCTTCTAGTGGACAGTCGGAGATGTCGATAGGCTTGGTCACGAAGACCGTTTTGTCCTTGGGGTCTGATGGTGGGATTATCGTCGTCGGGGAAGACCCCTCCAGAGCATTACGCCAGAAGGCAATGTCTTTTTCTCTTGTTTGTTGTAGATAGCTGATGTAGGTTGTAAATGGAGAACACTCAGGAATTTCCAAACCCCGATAGCTACTTTCGAGCTGAGATAGGAGTTCTGGTAGAGAAACCCCATCATACTGGGCGTGCGAGATGCGAATCATCAAAGCCTTTTCTCGATCGCCCTGGACTACAAAAAGTCTCAAAAATGGCGCCCCAAAAGTAAATTCAGAGTCAATTTCAATATCAGCCTTGGCTAGGTCTTTACAAGCCGCATTTAGAGGTCCCTCAACATTTTTATGAGTGACAAGTACCTTCATGGCTTGTAAGACCACTTGTAAAGTTTGGCCTAAGTATGGGATGAACACAGTCCGCAAAATTGCGTGACGAGATACTAATGACTGGAAAGCATCGACCAAACGTGTTGAATCAATCGAGTCATCCAGATAGAGCATATTGTATTGTACCGAACTTCTTGGTGCAGAGACTGTGGCTTTTACATCCCGCTGCTGGGGGCCCGTGACTGGAAGAACGTCTTGAATTGTCCAAGCAGGATCAGCTAGCTGCTTTTGCGCATATAAAAGCAAGCTATCGGTGTTTTCCATATTTAGTAACGAGAAGGGAGAATATTGCTCAGTAGGTTCTGTATCATCTTTGGGAATTTCTGTGAGAGATCCAGCCATGCCACGGAGTTGCATGTTCCGGAAAATGCTTGCTACAGACAAACTGTAGCCGTCTCGACGCAGCGCTGACACCATTCTCATAGCAACGATGGAGTCACCCCCGAGCCTGAAGAAGTTATCATCCAGGGATAGAGTATCCTCTTTGACATTTAAAAATTTGGCCCAAGATGAACGCAGGACCCGTTCCTTCGTTGTCAGAGGTACTAATTGGGAAATATGTTGTCGCATATTCCCAAAGCACTTTCGGAGATTTGTCACCAATTCGAGGGTGACATGTTCGACGGCTCGGTTCAAGTAATCGACATCAATCTGGCCATGGCTCGTGTCGCTATGTAGTGGTACATAAACTGAGGGAATTGCATAGGGAGGGAGAGTCTCAGTGAGAGTTTTGTTGAGACTTGTAATGGCCGTGGCGAGCTCGACTGAAATGAAACGTGGCAAAGGGAGGGATTCTTGGTTCTCAATGACAAGCTCAACCATCTGCGCTTCTGTGTTTGGATCCTCTTGGACAAAAGCGACAACCAATGGTGCCTGACTAGTTGAGCCACGCGGCAGAATGAGTTGGCTCGACACGTTACAGTTCTCAGGAAGAAGGCTTTTGAGCGCGGTATTGGTGACTTCCAGGTCCAGAACATGGCCATCAATTTTCATCATGGCGTTTTTACGACCAATGAATATGAGGCTCATATCATCTGCATACTTCACAAGATCGCCTGTCAGATAAAGCTTTCCATTTCTCCCTGGGAACCCCTCAGCACCACTTTTAAGCCACTCGGGTGCATCTACTGTTTCTTCAGCGAAGTTCGTATCACCGCTCTCTAGGAGCAACTCTCCAATAGTTCCAATAGGCATAAGAAATTCCGGGTTCGCAGTATTCACAACCCAAGAATTGAAGTGGATGCTGGGGTACCTATCGCCCTTGGAAAGCAACCTGGAAATATTTTGCGGAGAGACAGGTGGCTCTTTATTTGTCTGCCAGATGTGTAATAGCTCATTTTGTGGCAAGAATGACAAGTCTCCTAGTTGAAGAGAAAGATCGCCTTGGAGCTGATTGATGACAGACTCAAATTGTGACAGCAATCGTTCAATTTGTGTCTCTGTCACAAGTTCCGAGTCAAAATTTGCCAAGAGTCTGAAGCCTCCTTGCTGCAGTGAGCAAGCAAGCATCAGTGGATATGAATTAAAATGAAGGGCTTCTAGAGCCGCATCCCCAGAACGAAACGATGGCAATTCATCATCCTTGGAATCTGATTCACTCGGATCTTGAGGTTGGATCACAAGACCCATGGTAACCTCACAAGCGATTTGTGCGTCATCGCTCAACCGCCGGATATGCTGGATACCGAAATGCTCATGTGTGGCTCGAACCATGCTCTGATCTTGGACAGAGCGAAGAAAATCCTGAATAGAGGCTGTGCGATCAAGGCGAATACGAACAGGAACTGTGGCCAGAATAGGGGCTTCAATTGTCTCAATTCCCCTAAGAGGAACAGTACGTCCCATGAATGTTTCTCCAAAGACTACGTCATCATTCATCGAGTACTGCGATGCAAGCAGCGCCCAAGCTGCTCTGATGATTGTGGCAACGGTAAAGCTCAGCCCTGATGGTTCGAGAACAATAAATCGTTCCGCGAGGCAGTTTGGGTCTGGAATATAGGAACGTGAGGGTAGAGAAGGGAATTGAGGACCCGTCGCACCCTCCAGCTGTGCCCTCCAGTAAGCTTCTGATGCCGTCTTTTTTGAGGCGTCACCCAAGTATTGGACAAAATGCCTAAAGTCGGCTGGTCTAGGCACTCCAAGACCATGATATGCAGCTTTGGCATGCGCAACAAGAAGGTCAGTAGACCATCCGTCGTAGATGGCGTGATGTGCAGTCCAAACGAGATAGTGTTTATTAAGGACCTCATCATAAACCAGTGCAAATCGGGATAGTGCCTGGCCAGGAGACATGGATTCTTTGGCATCCTTCCGAAGAAATTCCTCAAGGCTGCTTCTGGCTTCTCTCCATTGTAGAGTCTCATTGATAACCACTTGCATGAAGCCATGCTGTTTGAATTCGACAATACGGGTTCGTAAAATCCAAGACTCTCGAACAACCGCATCCCAGGCGGATTTTATTTTGGCGATTGAGGCCGAAAGAGGGATATCAGCGACCCTCTGTGCGACATAATTCTCTTTGGACCGGGTGTAGAATGCCATGTGAATTTCTTGCATTGGAGCGCATGGATAGATGTCTTCAATGGCCGTGACACTACAACCACATTGCTCTGCTGCCTCAATTCGGAGGAGATCAGGATTCATGTCTGCCCCAAGTAGTGAGAATGAAGGAATGCCCATATCCCCGTCATCCTTGCTACACTTTTGCATTGCTTTTGCCATGTCTTCAAGGACGGGGTAATTGAAAATGTCTGCAACTGATAACGTGTAACCCAATTCACGTAGCATGGGTACAAGCTTCATTGCGAGAACCGACTCCCCACCAAGCATCAAGAAATTGGCATTGATACCGACTTTTAGCGGCTCCAGACCGAGCAAGATGCGCCAAGATGTCTGTAAGACACACTCAGCCTCGGATTCTGGCTTTCTAATTTCCGCGTCTTTGTTTTGAGGTGAGGTTTGCGAACCCAACACCACATCCATGGCGCGCAGTGTTTTTCGGTCTGTTTTGCCGGAGACCAGCATTGGAATCTTCGATAAACAGATGTATGCTGCTGGAACCATGTACACTGGCAATGCATTGGAAAGCCTTTCGTCGAGAGTATTGACTGCATCTTGAAGAGCTCCACTAAAGTCAATTTGCTTAGCATTGCCATCGTCATTTTTGGCCACTTCTCTGTCTGCAATAAATGCGACAAGCACGGATTCTCTGCCTTGTTTGCGAGGGGAAATTATTTCAACAACCACATCCGATGCCGGTGGGAGCAGCTTCTTGACATGATGCTCAATCTCGCCTAGCTCAACACGCTGGCCTCGTAATTTGATTTGGGTATCCTTGCGTCCGACAAAGACAAATCCGCACTCTCCATCTGGATCATATCGGACTAGATCGCCTGTCTTATATAAACGCCCCTTTCGCCCTGGGATACCGCCCCCGCCCTCCAGCAAAAATGCTGGGTCATGGATAAAAGCTGCAGCAGTCTTTTCAGGATCGCCCAAATAACCTTCACCAACAATGGGTCCTTCGATCAATAGCTCTCCCACAGCTCCAACGGGAACTAGCTTGTTGTGATCATCAGGGTCCACTAGCCAGATCGTTGCACCAGTTCCTGACCCGACTGAAACATAAGGCTTGCCTGCAGCACTGGGGTTCACAGTGCACCCAATTGTGCATTCCGCCGGACCATAGCCGATTACGATTCGGGTCGATTGTCCCCAAATAGCAATATCGCCAGCAGAGCAAGACTCGCCACCAATTCCAAGGCTGTTTAGCGATGGAATAATGTCAGGGTCTAGAATTCGGGCGACTGAGGGTGTAATATTGACCATATTAACTTTAAGGGATCGAATCGCTCCGCTCAAATTATTTATGCGATCTAAGTCGCTGGGAATACACAAACATCCTCCCTGAAGGAGTGTAGATAGTATACTATCCACGCTCACATCGAAGGCGTATGATGTAAAATCTAACGATCGAGAAGTCTTAGAGTAGCCAATAAGACTACTACGAGCTAACGCGCTGGTGCTGTATACCGAATGAGAAATCATAACACCCTTTGGAGTACCAGTGCTTCCAGAGGTGAAGATGATGTACAACAAAGACTCTGGAGGTACATTAGGGAGCCTTTTCTCTGTCGGTGTAAGGTTATTGCTTAACGAGGCGAGGGCAGCTTCATCAACTACAACCAAATTCGCTTCGGGCGCAATTTCAAGCCCGTATGGGCTCTGAATTTTGGAAGTCAGAATGAATCTTGCATCAACTTGGGTTGCCATAATTTGGCGCCGCTGCATGGGTTGACTTGGATCCATCAACACAAAGGCGCCACCAGCCTTGATAACAGCCATGACGGCAACAGTAGTCCATCTTGACTTCTCGAAGCAAAGGGGTACGATATTTCCGATTTGCAAGCCCAGGTCGATGAGATGATGGGCAAAGACTGTGGAATACTCATCGACTTCAGCATAAGTCAAGTCGCCGTCCCAGCTGCAGATCGCTGGTGAGTTGGGTTGGTCTCGAACTTGCTTAGCTATCAAGTCGTGAATGCAGATGTTGGTTGTGGGTGGCAAATTCTTGTTCCAGTTCCAAATCAATGCCTTGTTTGCCTCTCCGATAGGGAGTGCTGACTTGACTGGCGCTGCTAGATTGGATAGAATTGTACGCAGCATTTCAACCAACGACTGCGAATAATGACGGGCTAAAAATTCTGCACCTAATGGCTGCCTCCAAAAGGGTTGCAAAGATAGCCCGTCTTCCGCGATGGTGACTTGAAGTTGGATATTTCCCTGCAAAGAATGGTTCAATAATGTTAGTTACCAACGCCGTACAAAGAAAGGCAAATATACTTACCCAGGTGATTGATTCATTGTGGCTCTGGAGGACTTGATTCGCTGGACTGTCCGAAGATACAATCTCATCATTGAAGAAGAAAGTATAGCGATCAATCCCTATCAGGCCAACCGAAGGTAGGATGGTCTTAAAGTATCCCCAGACGGACCCCAGTGCATTTCCCAGGGAATCATCAGCCACCAAGGGCAAATTCAATGTGTCAAACTCGTATATTTGACTGAAGGATGATGCATCTTTACGCATTCCCCAGGAGAATCTGACAGGATTGCCGTGATTATGACGATAAAGAAGAAGAGTCCATGCGAGAAAGATAGCTTCTAGTCCACGAAACTCTGTTTCGTATGTTGTCGTCAAGTTAGGCACATCATACCGGATGCCTTTTGATATTGCTTTGGATCGGATTTGGATATCAGAATCCGCATCGTCTTCAGTCGCCATGATCATGATGCTGAGTATGACCTTGGAGTACAAGACTTCAAAGTTCAAGTTTCTTTGGCCAACACATGAGGCTTCTCAAAAGACTGTCAGTTAGCTTTGTCGGCTCCTTATGATAGAACTTTGATAAAATCTTCCTAGAAGCAAAATGGCAATCGCATATGAAGATGATAATACAATATTCTCCCCCGCGAGCGAGTGGGGGTTTCGTGGATGCCGCGGCGATATCCTAGTCTGTCTAGAATAACTGATTACATGAAAGAATCCAAGAATTAAGTTAAAACACATTAGGCATTTGATCCGTATGCTTGGACGCCGAGTTTCACTGCTGATTCTTGACGAAGGTTTCGGGCTTCATGCATGCTCTAGTCAGCACACCCGGCCCTCTCTCGATGCTAGTCCTCGGTTATTTTTCCATCTCGAGTGCATGTGGCGTTGGAATAATACAACCTCACGCTTGGATATGACTAGGTGTGTGGATAATACTAAGCGACATGAGGTGGTTCTATTGCAAGAACGAGAGCGACTTCGGCAGCAATACTCTGCCAAGGTCATCGAGGCGAATTCCAGGAAACCATGCCATAATGCCAAGCATTTATAATGGGATAAACTATTATCAAAATATGACCTATTGTGTTACGGATTTTCCGGGGTACTAATCGCCACCGGGGTACCCAAAATCCAAGATGAAACCCCGTCTGCTGCCGGACCGATACGTTTGTGAGTTATTCTTTTACCAACTACAGCGGAGTGCTGTCCATATGAAGCAATCTCCCGTTGTGTGGAGCAGCGACGTGCATGATTCTAGCACATGTAAAGGCTCGTTGCCGAGTTCACATACCCGCACAATCCTGCATACACCCCTATCCACCTATATCCCATCCGCGTGTAGATCTTGCGCGGGCTGTGGGGGTACACTCACAACTTAGACTTCAAGATAAACCCCGATGGCGTGTATGTTCAACTCTCTAGGTGTCTTGTCGAGTGGGGCGATTGATAAGTTGGCCGTGCCAACTATTGCCAAGAATATTCTACTTTCTTGGCAATCACTCTTGATCGGATGCAGGTACGTGGCACGAATCGTATCGGCTGTTGCCTCAAAGGAGCTAAGAACATTGTCCGGCATCGGGCCAAAGAGGACCATTTGTCTGAATGGCACGGAAAAGCTGTCATTTTACCAGTTGCAATACACAGCATTTTTCGGGATAATGCCATTTGGGATTCCTTGCCACTCTAAAGTGCTACATTGCATTGACTCTCACTAGGCTATCTCCATACCAGCTCATAGCTTGCTATCAACCCATCGAGGGGGCCTCTTCTCCACAAAGGCTTTGACCCCCTCGTAAAAGTTTCGGGAATTTTCCATTGTAGCATTCCACTTTTCGCAATGCAATCTACTCGCGTTCTCCGCGCTACCATGCTCCCACCCTCCCAGTATCCCGGCACGTGAAACAATGATACTGTCGGGGCTATTGTTGACGATTGCCGTAGCATACCACAAGGCCATCTGAACAACAGGCCGATTCAGTACACCGGCCTCTTCTTCTGAAGCATCCTCAGCAATGGCATTGAGCAGACCAAATTCTTTGGCTTCCGTAGCTGTGATACTCCGTCCTGTTAATGCCATTTCTGATGTTCTCTGTCGTCCTATGATCCTCGCCAGTCTCGGTAGAGATCCAGCGTTGGCCACAACACCTATTTTGGCCTCTGGGAGCGCAAAAGTTGCACTTTTTGCTGCTACCACAATGTCAAGATTCGCTAGTATCTCCATGCCTCCCCCAAATGCCAGGCCATTGACAGCGGCAATGATGGGCTTTTTGCCGTGACGCCGCGATAGCCCTCCGAAACCCGAAGGCGGATCCATTGGACGCTTTTCGCAAATACCAGCAGCCCTGCGACAGTTTATTTGATTCCACTCTGCGAGGTCCATTCCTGCGCAAAACGCTCGCCCAGCACCGGTCAGGATCGCGCACCGAAGCGAGGGCTCAAAATCGTACCAAGTCCAAAGACTCTCA
This sequence comes from Calonectria hongkongensis, assembly GCA_017140755.1. NCBI lineage: Eukaryota > Fungi > Ascomycota > Sordariomycetes > Hypocreales > Nectriaceae > Calonectria > Calonectria hongkongensis. Next base: position 1,189,651 of record JAACJA010000018.1, read on the forward strand.
AGTTCATATTCTCCATTGCTAGTCAAGGAATTCAGTTTTCCCGGTCGATTCAGGACAACAAGCATGATGTGATCAACTGGGAATGAGACCAGTGCGATATTTTGGGTTGGATGTGGTTGATTAAACGAAAACGCCGCCATGGTATTTGGAATAAAGGAACGGATCGTTCCAGTGATACTGGTTTAAGTCGACAAATTCTGGCTTGTTTACGTGTACTATAACAGTATGAGAAAGTTCAGTGTAACTGCAGATGCTTATAACACCACCATTCGGAGACCATATGGCCAGCCACCACAGAGATGGCTTCTCTTTCTTTCTCAGCGGTAGTCTCTGGTATCCCTCATCATGGTTATCTGTAATGATAATGTTACACCCCGTATTAACCCCCGATTTTATTTCCTCGGCTAATTCGGAGCGTGACCAATTTTCATGCTTCGAGCTCCTAACCATCTCCACAGCCAGGATCCGGTAGCGGATACCACAACCATAGTCACGGAAAAATACTTAGAATTCTTTTTTTTTTGTGGTTACGTTTACATACAGTGGAAAGTTTTGGGCGATCACAGTGATCCGGGGAACGAGCCAAAAGCGGCATATTGCAGGGTTTCTGTTGCTACCCCTTCAAGTCCGAGATCGGCTCCACGTGAATAGTAACTCTCTTTGTGTAAGCTATTGACACCAGGGGCGACTCTAGCATCGGAAAATCCATACATATGGGTTGTTGCCAAGTCACTCCTTCCCCCTTTCTTCTTTGACCTTGGCATCGCTCGACATCCCAGGGGTCATATCAAACTTGCTTTTTGGCTCGGCATGATGCCATATCGCCAAGCTTCAACAACGCACGGCGCAGAATTGCCCAAGACCTTGGCAGTTTCACCCGGGCATCAATTACGTGGAGATTCAATTGCAAACATTTCAACAACCACGAATCTCATTCGCACCAGGCCCTCCACACGACATGGCAGCATCGTTGGTTGGTCGGGTACTGTTGAACATTACGAATGACTACACATAACTATATCCGTATTAAAAAAAGATACTGGCTACATAAGTAAGATCACACAACTATTGTATGTTTCTCTTAGAAAAGGATGACCCATTTAGAATGATTACAGTGGGAAACAAGCTCGGCAATTGAGTCCTGTGGTGGAACTGCCAAGAGTTGCTAAATCCCAGCTTCGGCGCAGAAAGACAGGGATTCCTCAGTTGCCGAATCTGGGCGTGATAGCGAGATCTCTAAGTGGTGGCTCGGTCGCTTTATTATGGATACGATCCGGCCAACAGTCAGTGTCCCCATGGCTTCTAATGGGGCACACTAGAAGCCAACATGCTTGGCGGTAATCGGGAATTCCCGATGTCATTCCACGATGATTTCAACCATGAGGCTGAGTGCAGGCAGAGAAAAACTCTCAGATCCACCGGGGCCGGCCTTATCTTCCGATTACATCAGCCCTCGGGAGCAAATAGCTGCATGCCCTTAGGATCAGAAATTCCCGTGAGTTCGACCTTAGTTGCTTAGTTAATGATACAGAATCCATGTATATGTGTGTGTGTGTACACACAGACAGGGAGTATGAGGCCAGCCATCTACATGTCGGATAGAATGGTAAGCGCCTAGTTCTCATTGTATGGCCGGATTCGCCCCATAAAAATTTCCGCGTTTAAGGTGATTAGACTTAATCGAGACAGGCCATTAAAGGGGGGTACTCGCTCCAAGGGGGTGCTCTACATGGCCGGACTTCATACCTAAATTGGGGACCGTGGATCCTAGTCAAAGACGCCGCAATCTGGGGGTCACATCAACGGTCGGACCTTTGAAGAGTCCGAATATCCCTCGCTCGCACAAAAAAGGAAGTGGATCGACCGCCAAGTTTTAAGCATAAGTAATAGAGTTAGTCAAAATGCTCGTCGTAATTCGGATACACATCCATAATTGAATGTGGGGTCAGGTTGGGGTCACAGTTGTAAGATGCAGTAACACGCAGGCAGGATGCTGCTCAGGAAGTACAGCAAGGAGATGCAGTTAGAAAAATTCATTCTCGTGAAGTCTCTATCCCGAGGTCCCTCGGTGCTTTCAGTCCTGGATACATATAAATACATATCTCCAAATGTTCACGCCCAATAAGCTCATTAAAACAGAGGTATACCAAAATCAACCCGCAATCAACCAAAAATGGCCTCTACCGTCTTTGATCAGGCAGAGCCAATCAAAATCCGCCTGCCTCACCCATATCTGACAACTTATTATCTCGAACGATCTCCAAAGTCCATCGCGGGCAGATTGTCATTTGTTCTGAGAGAGACCAATATTCCTGAAAATGGAAAGCCTTTCCCTCAGCCGCTTCACTGCAGCGGATTGGTCTTCAGTAAGCTCCCGTCCTCTGAATCAGACCAAATTGATGAGTCAGATAACAGGGAGTGGGCGCGAGCGCGTCGAAGTCCCGTCTGGGCTTTGACGTGGGATAACCAAGTTGAGCCCAGTCTGGCACAAGTTTGGATGTTTTTATACACCTTTTTTGCGCATGAGGACTCGGTCGAGTCTTTCAGACTTCGACTGGAGGGCCCCAGTGCCAGTGATCTAGCAGCAGCCTTGGTCATGGCAATGGTGGCAATCAACATGCCAAAGAACCCTGCTGTCATTGTATCTCCTCTTCTACAAGATGTCGAGGTTCTTGTTCTTCAAAGCGCCTTCTGGCAAGGATGCGCCTCACCTCTAGGGCAACAACCTATCTGGTTGCCGACATGGAACTCCAGCAAAGTCGTTCCTCATCTTGAATACGTCATGACTCAAACATCTGAGTCAACTCTCCTGCGGCATCCGCGTCGCACCCCCAAGCCTGTACCTGGGAGCATCATCTATAGTCGATACATTCCTTCCTTGGATGAGCATTTCTCGCTTGTGGCACTTGACTACCTTAACCCAGAGCATTTGGAAGCCTTCAACAAGTGGCAGAACGATCCTCGGGTGGCTGCGGGTTGGATGGAGACAGGCACTCTTGAGCAGCACCGTGCTTATCTCCGTGTAATCCATGAGGACCCTCATCAATTCTCCGTTCTGGGCTTTTTCAACGATACTCCATTTGCCTACTTTGAACTATATTGGGCCAAAGAAGACAAGATGGGTCAATACTATGACTGTCTAGACTTTGATCGAGGCAGGCACTCGCTGGTTGGAAACGACAAGTTTCGAGGGCAACACCGCGTCCTCGCGTGGTGGCCTAGTGTTATGCACTACGAGTTTCTTGATGATCATCGCACCAAGAATGTAGTGGGAGAGCCACGGTTATCAAATGAAAAGGTCCTAAAGTACGAAATGATATTTGGACTTCACCAGGACAAATGGATGGATCTGCCACACAAGAGGTCTAACCTGGTGAAAATTACAAGAGAGCGGTTTTTCCAACTGTGTCCGTTTAATCAGTCACTGCCGCGTGTTGCAGGTACTAGTTTTGGCTTTGAGTCCAAGCTATGAGTGTACATAATCACAAACGATAGTTGTAATAATAACAACGATGCATCTTCTTGGTAATAACGTGATAGTTTTTCTTCTTATCTACATGTGACTGAGGTATTTCTTGCTGCTACGGAAACTAGCGACTACATTCTTCCTGTGCCGTAGTGCCAATGGGCCAGGCCAGGTGCTCGCGTTACATACCCTAGATAATTAAAAAAAAAACACAGTGACACAGGGTCTATTGCTTGCCTGTAGATGGTATGTATCAGAAAACCGCAGCGTCCCATCGGATGTACGGAGCCAAGTCTGGCTAATGCTTGACAAAATTTCATTTTATCAGATGCCCCACGCCGAGAAACAAGGATTAAGAGCCAAGAAACAGCCAACGTCACTCGCCGATAACACTAAGCCGCAGTAGGACTCCCTGAGTGGTAACATCCACAACAACCACAACAAGGGTCATGGTCCAGCTGCACGTTACAGGGCTGTCAGTAATATGCGTCAGTGGATCTCTGCTTAGACTCTCTATGGGGTCAGCGCACTCAGCCCAGGAAAATTAGGGCAGCTTTTATTAGCACTTTGAATTTGAGTTCACGGTGGATCAACGCATACTCAGTCAATCAATGCGCACAATTCAAGCTCGAAAACAAAACAGAAATCTAGATCGACCAATGGCATGAACACTATAGGGTAAGAAGATTATCTCGTGGTTGATAAATTTCTGACGCACGAGTGTATCTTCAATATGAGCCGAGTTACAACACCCCGTCGCGCCAAGAGTTGTATGTTTGGGGGCTGACGCGGCTGTTCTCCCACTTCCCGGATGCTGGCCTTACCGAATGTGTCGCATCATCGCATATTTGGCAATTCAGCTAGCCAATGCATCCAAGGATCAAATATTTTGATTAACTACCGAGTCGCCTCGGCTGGCAAAAAGCAGTAAACCCCACTTTGTACCGAGCGTCTCGTTGGTGTGCTAATCATGTCTTGGCATTAAAGGTCCATGGCCAAAATGTACAACAGCGTGGAGTTAGCCCTTCAACAGAGCTACATAAATCTACATGCAACACCTCCTTCTGGACTGATTAGGAGAGTAAAGATGGATATAATTTTGTACAGAAATTAAATAGAATTCACATGTTCTAGTACCACATAGTGAGATGCTGGTTGTGAGCCCAGATCCTCCATCATTCCGAACCGCTTCTGTTACTCCACCACCCAACACCCTCGCCAACCCCACCGTCTTCACTGCTTCATTTCCCACCTTAGAGAACCAACCCCTTGGTCTGAGTCATCTTAGAGACATTGTAATTCTTGATCAGCATCATCCATGCAAAGCTCATGACCATAATTCCAGTTCCGGCTGCAAGCATTCTGGTCTGTGCATAGCCGTAGGCCTTTTGGATACCGATTCTTTCCGCACTTCCAACTGGGTACGCAAGCTGATTCGGCAGGCTTCCATATATGGTTGCAGCATTTGCCTTGGCAGATTCGGGGAGGTAAATCAGCAGGGCCTTTAGGAACGTGTTGGTCCAGATCGTTCCAGAGATGGCGTATCCAACAGACCCACCGATGGTGCCAGATACAAACAGGACAGCAAGCACAGCTGCGACATGTTGGTGATCGACTGCGGCAAGCACAGCGAGTTGCATGTTCAGAATAAAAACTGCGCCTCCCATGGAAATGAAAATCTCGCACATGACAATGTAGCCAATTTTAACGTTTGGCTGTCGGAAGTAAATCATTAAGCCCTGGGCAAAGATGTAAAGAGGGACAGCCCAATAAAACAGCCATCTAAAGCGGCCAGTTTTTCGAATAGCATAGCCCACGATGAACAGGAGGAGGCCGGAGACCACCTGGAAGGTGCTGTTAACGTACCCGGCTTCGGCTACCGTAAGGTTTGCCACAACCTGTAGAAAGGACGTGAAGTAGCTGTTCCAGCAGTAATATGACATTTGGTACGTCATATCAATAAGGCACGCTCCAATGACAGTGCGATTGATGAGGAACTCGTGCTTGAGGAACGGTACCGGCGAAAAGTAAATTTGCTGGAGCGCAAAAATCACAATTATGACAAAGCCAGTAACAATCATGGCAATGATGTAGTCAGTCTTCCAGCCATTAGGAGCCGAGGCAGCAAGAGTGAATGGAAGCAAGAAGATGGTGAATCCGGCCGCAAAGAGGAAGACCCCCAAAACTTTTAGTGAAAACTCTCGTTAGCATCATACCAAAGATGGGCAATGTCAGGTTAGTTACTTACGATCAAATTCAACAATTCCATACCAAATAGTCTCGGTAAAAGTGCGACCACTCTTTTCTCTAACAATCATTCCTTTCTTCTCGGCCCTTTTGAGATTCTGTCTAAGAAGGAGGTACAAAGGAGCTGTGACGAAAGGTAGGATAATGGCGAATGCACCAAAGCCCCATCTCCAGTTGACATTGAGCAAAAATGCCTCGGCAGCTTTTGAGCCTGCAAAGGCAGTAATCATGTATGGGGATGAAGTAAAGGCGAACGCCAAGCCTCGGTTTCTTAGGTTGGTTGCGTCGGCTGCCAGTACGACGATGCAGTAAATTATACCAGCAAACCCAACAGAGTAAAACACCTAGCCTCAAGAAAACCATGTCAGCCATGTTTATTTCTAGCACCACCCGTTGGCTAAGGCCGTGGAATGCATCTCAACTTACCTGTGCAGCGCAAAAGGTAGCAAGGTTTTGGGAAGCGGCCATCAGAATTAAGCCAAGCGTAGAGAAGCCGACCATCAGCAGGAAACCCTCAGCCCGGCCCCAAACATCAAGCAGCTTAGCCATCGGGATATAGACCGCGGCAGTCATAGAATCCGAGACAATATTGATGACATTCATTAGAGAATGGGACTGCCACTCGCTCGTGACGTATGGCAGCAAGCTAGCCAGAATCGAGATGCGGAACCCGTTGGTGAGGAAAAGTAGCCATATGCTGCCAAGAGTTAGCCAAGAACAAGTGTAGACATGATATCCGATGATGGCGTACAAAATTAACAAGGCAGCCAGTGATTTTTTGTCCCAGGTCAGAGTGATGGCCTCCATCTTCTTGACACCGAGCTGGGCATCGTGAGCTGGCATGGCGGAATCCGTCTCACTGCCGCGCTCGCCAACTCCAGAAACACCTTCTTTGGTGTCTCCAACCACATTTTCGGTGACAACAGCCTCAGCATCATGGGCAGTCGCCGCAGCATCGGTGGGCCTCTCCTGGGATGAGCCCAGGTGAAGCCGGCTAAAGGGAGACATTCTGATGGAACAATAAGGCTGAAAATAGAACAAATGGTAGGTAATCCATGAAATGGTGAGCGAAAACAAAGATCTTTAAAGACACTAGAACAATCATGCCTCTGTATACTAGATAGATGCGAGAAGGGTTGACGCGTAAGAACGAGACGGATGGGGAGGTGACACCCGAAATGGCCTGCTTTGGTTGCTTGCCACCGGAAATGAAGGTCGTTCAGCTTGCGGTGTGTTGGTTCTGGGTGACTACGAAGAGGTCCCACAGCCTGCCCACGCGATGCCCACGCAACGCCCACACTCGGCCTGGGCTGGACCGAGCTATTGGCATTCGCCAAGCTCTTCACTTAGAGAATCATTAGGTATTAAAAATAAAAGGTGGGGGATTTCCGAGGTCGGAATATTGGTGGCGTGGGAGGCGAGCATTTCTTGTCTAATCCCATTGATCTGATTAGATCGGTATCTTCATCACATGTGCGGGATAAAAGAACATTCTCGCATGAGAAGACAAACCATTAGCCCGGAAAGGGCGTGTGTTGACGCCGCCCTGGCCGACCCGCCCAGCGCCAGAGCATTCGGGGATAGTGTCAAAATTGGAGCCTTGTGGATCTTGATTTGGTCTGTTGTGATCAGGCGAAGTGATCAGGCGAAGTGACGCCGAAGACTCAATACACCCCCAGTGCATTAGATTGTATTGGGCAACATAGCCGTGTGCCCCGCCCACATCGAGCCCTGTCTCGCAGACAGGGATTGGGAACTCTAATGGCATAGCTTAACTTGGCGATGCTTCTCGTCTCATTAGAGGTAGTGTCTGAAAGGGAGTCTGAAAAGGAGGGATTTTTCAAAAGTTTGTGCTGGCTGAGCTTTTTTTCTTGGCCCAGGTAAAGACACCAGTTGATGGGATTCGATTTCATTTCAGCAGGATGAGGCCGGAATCACAATCCTTCCACAGGGGGCAAGATACGAACCTCGCAATATCACCAAGTTGGAAAACGGTACATAGTCTCACTCATCATGAAGAACCAATAAGTTCCATATTTTGCAAAATATTCACTAATTTACACCACTATTCCCTGGTACTACTGAACCATTCGCCCTTTGTAGCGCGGTATTCCACTTCACCCTCCTCGATGCCTAGAGGAGGAGTGTCATACTGGTTGTAAAACGTACGGACGTACTTCATGCCAACAGATTCCATTGTCTTGCGTGATCCCAAATTGACGGCCATGGTTTCGCCGTATACTTCGTTGACGCCCAAATCTTCCAGCCCATGCTTGATGATCTTTCGCGACCCTTCCTTGGCGAATCCTTGCCCCCAAAACTCAGGCAAGATACGCAGACCAAACTCGACTCTGTCCACGTTGGACTGCGAGGAGAGTTCTGTGTTGGAGTTGGAAACCTCACTGCCAGGACTGGGCGGGTTGTTGGTTTCGGATGACGCATCGTTGGCTTGTTCCGGTGGCTGCGCCAACACCCACCAGCCAACAAATTTGTCCCCTGAGAATCCCGCCCAGCATCCGAGACCAGTGCCGGGGGTGGCTGTTTCGAGGAGACATTTGTGAACAATCTTGGAGTCGCTAGCACTTAGTGGCTTTCCATAGCCGATGTGCTTCATGACTCTGGCATCTGAGTCCAGTTGATAGAGGTAGTCGCCGTGTTCAGGGCCGAGAGGCTCCAACCTCAGGCGTTCTGTGTTCAAAACGGCTTGCGCCATTATAAATAAAGAGGGTAATCGTTGAAGAATAATTCTTTGGAATATTGCTGAGATGTGCTAGTCTTTGTGGCGTTGCCGGATCGACCGTGACTCTCTTATATACACATGAACCAGTTCGTAGGATTGTACCAGCATAAACTTAAGCTATAAACCATTCCGGCAATGCTCTTCTATCCAAATTACCTCTCTTAGATCATCCAGATCGCTTACTTTGATTGCATCATGACGAGGCATGAAACCTCTTGGCAACGTCGCTAGCACCAACGGATGAATGTCTTGTCTTGGTCTCGCCGAGACCAGTGGGTGGGGATGAAGGTAACATTTCAATGATGATGAGGCAAAGTACCTATCTTTGCCTTATTAAGTCCATATCAGATGCAGGGGAATATGATCGCAAGCACCAGTGGCTAGATGGGCTCGGATGTCACTCAGTGCTGACATGCGGCAATTGGTTTTCTTCTTTTTTTTCTTTTGGACGACCTGACTTTGAATGAGTTACATGGGTTGAAATCGATGCGGAGAAGTTTCAAGTGGCTTGAACAGTCGCCAAGAAATTTCTACAAGTCATCTGTGAGATTACTTTGGTTGTAAGGAACCGATAATCCATTTTAGTGACGATGTCTAATGGGGGCTTTGTGATACATGATGCATGGTGACCTTCCTAATCCATCACACCAACCTTCTGGCTATTCTATTGCGCCGCAATTTTTGCCATGATGCTTTCAAGTTTTTCCGTTGTTTCTTTTTAATCAAAGCAAGCTTTGACAGTCTTACATCCCGATGAGTAACACTGGACGCTTGGAGAGAAGTACCGAGGCGGAAACGCGTACTCGGATAATGTGGAACTATAGTCCCAGTCCGGACAGTTGTTGTGGGTATTAACTAAACTCAGGAGGGCGTCAGGCTAAAAGAAACCCCCTGGGGTGACCATGGTTCATTCCACCCCATCAGCTTATCTGATCCTAAAGCCCCGATGCACGCCCCTTGAACGGGGAGTTCAACTCTGTTCGGTGGAAACTGGGCACACCGCTGACCCTTGCTACCCCTTGCCACCGCTACTTCCCGTGATGAATTCCCGTGATGTTTTCTTGGCCGTTGGGTGTTCGTAGGCTAGCCTTCCATTGTGTGTCATAAAAAGCCCGCCCTGGGTTAAGCGGCACGCCAAGTCCTTGGCGAGAAATTTTGGCCAAAATTCCTTGTGGCACAAAACATCCAAGTTGAATCAATCTCATCTACATTCACGAGTTGTGTTGGTTATTAAAAAAAAGCTCATTGTGGGGAGACAGGTGGAGAGACGGGCAGAAGTGCCAAGCGTGAACCGCCGTTTGCGTGGGAGCCCATGCTCAATTACGGTCGCTGCCATTTCGGAGAATCTCTGTGCATTGTTGTAAGATTATTGCTTGCAGGGACCTGGATGGTTGCTCCTACATCGGCTCTGGGGAACTACTACAGTATTCTTTGCTATTTTCATTGTACTCACCATTCTTTATCGTCTTCAACGCGCATCAGCCTACACTGTCACATTTAATGAGTTGGCTCTCTTGTGCAGCACCGATATAGAAATTTGATTTCTGTTTTTTCTGATAAAACACGGGCGCATATTGTTATAGATTGTTCTCGCTTGCAACGGAAATTTAACCTATGGGTGTTAACCCTGAAAAGGCCACCGCTGCGAAGGCGAACGATGGCATCTTTTCGGTGAGTACCAGGTCAACCACCTTTATACACATTCAACAAACAACGTACGACAAAAAATATTTCCACATGCTAACCTTGGTTATTCAGTCACTTAAGGGCCTTTTAGTGTTTTTCAAGTTGCTCTTCGCCGCCCAGCCAACATGGATTGATATCGGTCTGGTCATCTGCGGCACAGTCTGTGCTGTAGGCGCTGGTGTTCCGTTCCCGCTGATGGGTGTCCTATTTGGACAGCTCATTGACAACTTCAACAGTGCTACTTGTGCGGCTGAAGACGCAGACGAGCTTGCAGATCCTTTTCAGTACGAGTCATCCATCAACAAGAAAGTCATTCAGACAGCATACATCGGTGCAATTGCTCTAGTTCTCATCTACGGGCACCTGACTTGCTGGAACATTATCAGCCAGCGCCTTGCTCAACGTTTGCGCACTCGTTATGTATCTGCACTCTTGCGACAGCCTCCGGCTTTCTTCGACAGCAAGGGCGCCTCTGGCCAGGTATCGAGCCGTCTCAATGGCGATATTACCGCTGTGCAAGCTGGTACTTCGGAAAAAGTTGGCAACATCTTGACCACCATAAGCTTTTTCGTGACAGTCTTTATCATCGCCTTCGCCAAGCAACCTCGTCTTGCCGGTATTCTCATATGCATGCTTCCTGCGTATCTCATATCTGGCATCTTGGGTGGAAGATATCTCGGCAAGTTCTTCCAGAAATCGACAGAAGCTGCTGCTGCTGCCTCGTCTATTGCTTCAGAGGCACTCTCGCACACTGCAGTGGTCCAAGCCTTTGGAGCTGCTCCTCGTCTCGAGAGCAAGTTCGCTCATCACATGGCTCGAGCTCAGCAGTATGCCATCAAAAAGGCCTCAATCGCTGCATTGCAGACGGGCCTGCTATATTTCATTGCATACTCCGGAAACGCCCTCGCTTTTTGGCAGGGGAGTATTCGCATAGCTGATTCTGCAGAGTTTGGCAACAGTGGCTCTACAGTGGGTGAAATTTATGCCATAGTCTATCTTTTGGTGGACGCCTGTGTCATGCTGGGCGGAACAGCGCCCAGTCTTCCATTTCTGGGAGCCGCCACAGCTGCTTACGAACGCCTCATGGAAGACATCAACGCTCCGTCCATTATTGATGGCACCTCGGAAGCCGGTAAAATTCTCCCAGCAGGCACAGCAAAGTCAATTTCCTTCCGCAATGTTACATTCGAATACGCATCGCGTCCTGGACAGCCGGTCCTTCAGAATGTCGACCTTGAATTCCCTGCTGGAAGTTACACAGCCATAGTCGGCCTTTCTGGTAGCGGAAAGTCGACTATTGCGGCCCTAATTGCTCGTCTGCATGATCCTACCGAGGGCACTGTTGAGCTGGAGGGCCATGACTTGAAACAACTCAACGTCAGATCCCTACGAAGCTTCATCAGCTTTGTGCAGCAAGAACCCTCACTGCTCGACAGATCCATTCTTGAAAATATTGCACTTGGACTTTTGAATTCTCCCAAAGCCGCTCATGCTCACCTCAAGCCGTTACTACAAGGTCCCACTCTTACCAAGCTGGCCGCAAAAGGCAAGGATGCACTCTCTCCGGATGCGTCTATTGGATCACATACTTCCGAGCTCGCTGAATTGATTCGCCGTGCAGCCAAGCAAGCTGAAGCTGCTGATTTTATCGAGCATCTCGAGTCCGGCTATGGCACATCAGCTGGCACAGGCGGTTCTCTAGTTAGCGGCGGCCAGCGACAGCGCATCGCACTTGCTCGCGCTTTGATTCGCGACCCGGAAATTCTCGTTCTTGACGAGGCAACATCGTCTCTCGACTCTGCGAGCGAAAAGAAGATACAGCTTGCAGTAGAGCAAGCTGCGGCAGAAAAGCGTACCATCATCTCTATTGCACACCGTCTCTCCACAATCCGCAATGCCGACAACATCGTTGTCATGCAGGGCGGCCATGTCGTCGAGCAAGGAACATATGACGAACTCATGGCAAAGGACGACGGAGCCTTTTCCCATATGGCCAAACTTCAGACTATTGGGAATGGAAAGGACGGGGGTTCCCAGTCGGTTTCTGGAGACTCGCTTGACACCACAGTTGCCAAAACAGATGCTCGCGTCAGCAAAGATGATGAAGTCTCAAAGGCTGACAAGGCTACTGGCGTAGAAACTCGACAGACAGATGTTACCAGTGAAAAAGCAAAGAAGAGTTTACTTGAAGCCGATGACGAAGATCCAAGTGCAACAGGACCCTTCAACTCTGTGATTAAGGGCCTTGCTTGGTTGATCCGACCCTCTCTCGGCTGGTTTGTAATTGCACTCATCGCCGCCATACTTGTTGGAGCAACTTTCTCGGGCTCCGGTATCATTTTTGGTTTCACCGTCGGCGCCTTGAACCCGTGTGAGCACAGCGTAGACCGAATCCGAGACATGGGACGTCTTTTTGCCGGTCTCTTCTTTATGTTGGCCGCAGTGGAGCTTATTGCCAACTTCCTCGCGTGGCTAGGCTTTGGCATCATCGCAGAGAGGCTTCTCTACAACTTGCGCGTGTTGTCTTTTCGCTCCCTTATGGAACAAGACCTGCATTGGCACCAGTCAGGTGGCCGTTCCCCATCAGACTTGCTCTCAATCATCACCAAAGATAGCGTGGCCGTCGGTGCCTTCAGCGGTTCCACCTTTGGCACCATATTTGCTGTCTGTGTCAATGTCATCATTGCCATAATCGTCTCGCATATTTTCGCGTGGAAGATCGCCATTGTGTGCTTGGTGACAGTTCCTATTTTGCTTGGCACAGGCTTCATGCAACTACGCATGCTGGCGCGTTATGAGGAGCGTCACCGCGCAGCCTTTTCCACTGCCACCTCGCTCGCTACCGAAGCTATCCAGTCTATCCGCACAGTAGCAGTTCTTTCACTGGAAAATGAGTACATAGATTCTTTCGCGCGCCTGCTCAAATCCCCCAGGAAGCAAGTTGTTCGTGCTTCAGTCTCCACCAATATCTGGCTCGCCATTTCTTACACTACCGGTACCTTTGTCAATGCGCTTGCCTACTGGTGGGGTTCGCAGCTAATCATGAAGGGCGAATACACGCAGACACAGTTTCTCATTATTCTTGTGGCTATGCTAACAAGCGCCCAGCTCTGGAGCAGCATGTTTTCTCTTGCTCCAGAATTTTCACGAGCCCGCCTTGCCCTATCACGCGTGATGCAAGTCGTGGATATGGGCACTAGCACTCATACTGGTCAACTTGGTCAAGATCCCTCAAAGTCAGGGCACGATATCGAGGCAGCTAGCGACACTCAGACGCAGGCTTCGAGTGAGAAGCGGGCCCGCGGTGGCGCAAAAGTTGTATTCGACAACGTCTCGTTCGCTTATCCTAGTCGCCCCGACGTGACAATCCTTGATAGCGTCTCATTCACACTCCCCCCAAACCAGTTTTGTGGTCTAGTTGGTCCATCGGGTGCCGGAAAGTCTACTATCATGAACCTCGTACAAAGATTGTACACGCCTACCTCTGGCGCGGTGCTCATTGACGACCAAGACATTTCCAAACTCTCGACTTCATTCCGCGATAGCATTGCCCTGGTGCCACAGGATCCAGCCCTTTTCGATGGTAGTGTGCGATTCAATGTCGGTCTAGGTGCGCTGCCTGGCCACGAGGCCACTGATGCCGAAATTGAGGAAGCTTGTCGCCTTGCAAATATTCACGACGTGATTGTGGGACTTCCCGATGGCTACGACACAGAATGTGGTCCCTCTGCCTCCCGATTATCTGGTGGCCAGAGACAGCGTCTTGCCATTGCCCGTGCCTTAATTCGCCGCCCACGCCTCCTTCTTCTAGATGAAAGCACCAGCGCCCTTGATGCGGCCAGTGAGGCGGCGCTTCAAGAGGGATTGGAGAGAGCATCGAGAAGCACAACGGTTTTGGCCATTACACATAGACTTCATACTGTCCAGAAAGCCGGTGTTATCTTTGTCGTTGAGGGTGGCCAGATCATGGACAGCGGCGGACATTCGGAGCTGATGGAGCGAAGGGAGAGTTATCGCCTAAATGCGATGCAGCAAATGCTCCAATAGGCACCTTTTTTTCTATGGTTAAAAATTCAAAAGATTCTTGACTAATAGAACTTATTACTTGATTTCTAAACTACAATACCTGCACCACCTAACAAATGCGGCCTCTATCACTAGCTTAGCTTCAAAGCCATCGAACTCAATGGCCCGAAGCATCAGTGAAAATGCAAAGATAAATAAAGGTAAACAACACGATAAATATTTCATCTTAATTAGAACATCTATTTACTTGGCTCATTCATTCGGAAGCCAGTTGTATAGTAGCAGGAAGACGCACACGCACTACAGAACTTTATGCCTGACGCTCGATTATTGCGTTCACCCTTTCAGACCACAGTGTCGAAGTCAACCTCGCACAACAGACTTTGCGGGGTAATCTTGTGAACAATGGCATGATGATTAGCGAGTGTAACATTAGCTACCGCAGGGTAACTTGTAATCCATTAAAGCCTCTGTTCTTTTTCTTGGCAACAGGCATTCGTGATTTTAGCCGGTGTGATGTTCGGCAAAATGGCCCGTTCATCCATAGAAAAGAATTGACTTTAATATTAATTCTCAGTTTCATAATGGAGCCGGGGGGTAATTAAAGTTTGTTAAAAATGCCGTACAAAGAAAGCCTTTAGACCTCGGGCTGCGATTTTAGTAGACTTTGCACAACTTGACGGTCGAGTCCAAATCTGAAGCTTTTGCAATTTGAGTGCTGATCATTTTGCATATGTAGTCCAAGCGTGATACGAAAATGTCCCATTTTGCCACACGGAATCCATATTAGCCGATTGGCGCGCTAACTTTGACATTCTCCTCCTGAAAATCCGGGGTAATGCAGATGATAAAGATAAGTGAGGATCACCTTTGCGGGACCATTGTCGCCAGCACAAATTCTACACACAGTCATGGCCAAAGGATCGTCCTCCCAGTATGAGAATACGGGCAATCAAGCCTTCCACCGCAAGGTGCAGTCCGTTGCACTGGCGGATGCGGTGGCCAAGGACTCGCCCAAGTATACCACCGCATCACAATTCAAGCTCTACGGCATTATGCTGTTTTGCACATTAAGTGAGACCTAAAGCGCTTCTATAAATTTATTCTGAATCTAAACCGAACAGATTGTATCATGAATGGATACGATGGCTCCGTTTTAGGTTCCATAAACGCCATGGACACTTGGCACGAATTCTTCGACATTGAAAGGACTGGTGCCAAGATTGGCCTTGTCACGGCCATATACCCAGCGGGCCAGGTATCCGGTGCCTTGATTGCGGGCTCACTCCTCGATAATTTCGGCCGTAAAATACCCATGTTCATTGGCGCTTGTTTCATCATAATCGGGTCAATAGTGCAAGCCACGAGCAGCTACCGCAACATCGACCAGTTCATTGGTGGGCGCTACTTGGTCGGCTTCGGGGTCCCGATATGTGTCACCGCAGCACCCACATACCTCGTTGAGATGGCGTATCCGACATGGAGAGGCGCTGCCGGGGGTGCTTATAATGTGTTTGGTTGGTATCTAGGGGCTATCAGTACGTTGCGTTAGACCCTTGGCATTCGGAATTTACCTCGCTGACTCCTGAGAAGCTGCCACATGGACATGCTATGGGACAGGGCAAATGTCTAGCCAATGGTCTTGGCGAATTCCCTTGATCATACAGGCCATTCCCGCTACCATCGTGGCCTGCACAGTTTGGTTGTTACCGGAGAGCCCTAGATGGCTCAGCTCCAAGGCCAAGGAGAGCGAGGCAATGGATATTCTAATCAAGTATCACGGCGATGGAAACCCTGATTCCGAGGTTGTGAGGCTCGAATTTGAGGAGATGCAGCAGTCTCTCCGCAACGAGAGGGAGTCTGAGCACGGACAGAGCAAGTGGTGGGATTATCGCGTCCTCGTCAACACCAGACCCGCCCGCTACCGAATGTGGATCGTTATGCTTGTCGCCGTCTTTAATCAGTTTACAGGCGGAAGTGTGATCAGTTATTATTTGCCTACGATGATTGATGCCGTGGGAATGACCTCTTCGAAGCAACAGCTTCTGATTAATGCGCTCAACAGCATCTTCTCCTTCAGCGGTGGTATTGCAGGTACATTCTTCGTCGACAGAGCCGGCAGACGCCCTCTGCTTCTCTGGGGAGTTTTCATTTCTGGGCTCGCTTACATTCCCATTAATGCCATAGCAGCCATGGCTGGCTCCAAGATCGACCTGGGGCCTGGCTATGCTTTCATTGCCATGATCTACCTCTACGGTATTGTGTCCTCCTTCTGCTGGACCCCTCTGCAAGCTCTGTACCCTGCAGAAATTCTGCACAACGAGATCAGAGCCAAGGGCATCGCCTGCAAAAACTTCATGGGCGGAGTCGCTGGCTTTATCAACATGTACGCCACGCCGGTGGCACTCAAAGACATTGGGTGGAAAACATACACCATCTTTCTAGCCCTACATGCGCTTCACTGGGTTCTGATGTACTTTGTCACAGTCGAAACAAAAGGAAGATCTCTCGAGGAAATTGAGGAAATCTTCAATGATCCCAACCCTGTGAAGCGCAGCAAGCAAAAGTTTGATGTCGTCATTAGCGCTGGTGTCGGTGTTAAGCTACAGGAACCGTAAGCAACGGCGTCTCAGTTATATTAAGTGGTTTTTTTTTTCTCTCTTGCCTTGCCAGGATTTTGCAGAGATCTCATTGGTGGCCGTGGAGGTCGATCAGCTCATCGGAATTACAAGGGAGGGAATGTGGGGACATCTAAGGAGAGTTATATTCCGGGTTTCCTAATTCTCTCAACTCCGATCACACTCCAAAAGTGCTAGTGGACCTCCACCACCGGCTCGCAGGGCCTTTTTTCCTTATATTGGCGCTGATTATCTTGGATTGCCTTGTTTTTGCTTAGGTGTCTTGAGGAAGAATCATTCCGAGATGGGATGCGATGAGGTTACATCCACGTGCGAGTTACGCCTCCACTTTCGTTGTAATTAAGCAGCCAAGAAGCTTGAACACCTGATCTGCTGTCCTTAGTCTGTGGATTTGCCGTCGCTTTGTTCCGAAATGCTACCAGGGGTCGGTATAGCATGATGCCTAAATTGAAATAGATACTAGTCATGCGGGTGCCTGCAGCACATCTTCTCCCGTGCTGCCCTTGCAGTCTATTGCACTCATTTTATTGGGAGCCCATCATCGGTTGCCTTCCCGTCCACTCCGTAAATGGATGTAAAATTGATTCTTGGCCCAGCGGATAATTGTCATCTTCCGATCCATTTCGTCTCTTTCTGGGCACCCTGATTTTGAATGCAACATAGCCGCATCTTGGAGAGCCGTTATTCCGACATGTACAGTCACCAGATTTGACAACTTAAACTGTTCAATACATCTTGAAAACTATAAAAATATCAAGCCTCGTCGGATTTTGAGTTACTTGTTTGTTTTCTGTACTCCATCATCAATTAACACCGGTTTCCGATCCTCAACCTCAGCTCTTTCTTATTGCACTCATGGCTCCTGGAATGTTAAAGGCTTGGGTGACTGCCGCTGCTCTCAGCGGAGTGGTTTCTGCTCTTCCAGCTGTTAAGGAAAGACAATCGACCTGTTCTAGCCAGTGGTATGCCCTCAAACTCATCGCCTCGATTCCATCTGGTTGTCTGTTACATGCATCTAATTATGCCTTTTTACAGGGGACAATGCGGTGGCACCAATTGGACAGGAGCTACTTGCTGTGTCTCTGGAAGCTACTGTAGTAAGATCAACGATTTCTACTACCAGTGCCTTCCTGGGACAGATCCTGTTACGTCTCAGACTAGCTCGCTCCCTAGTTCAACTTCGTCCGCGTCTGCCTCAGCAACGGCAAGTCGAACCTCAACTAGTGCTGGGTCATCCACTACAACGGCCCCGCCAGTTGGCAGCGGTACTGCTACTTACTCGGGCAACCCTTATTCGGGTGTCAATCTGTGGGCCAATGGCTATTACCGCTCTGAAGTTAGCAACTTGGCCATTCCGAATTTGAGTGGCGCCATGGCTACTGCTGCGGCAAAAGTTGCCGACGTTCCTTCTTTCCAGTGGATGTTAGTTACTTCTGTACCGCCCGTGATGTTGTCCTAGCTGACTAGTTCTCAAAGGGATTCTTTTGACCACATCTCCCTGATGGAGGACACTCTGGCCGAAATTCGCGCTGCAAACAAGGCCGGTGGCAACTACGCTGGTCAATTTGTTGTCTATGACCTTCCTGAGCGTGATTGTGCCGCTGCTGCTTCCAATGGCGAATATTCCCTAGATAATGATGGTGAGAACAAGTACAAGAATTACATCAACACCATCAAGGGAATTATCCAATCCTACTCTGATATTCGTATTCTTCTCGTCATCGGTAAGCTTTCATATTCCCACCACTGATGCTTGGGTGTTATTAATTCCAATTACTAGAACCTGACTCCCTGGCGAACCTGGTGACCAATCTCAACGTCGCCAAGTGTTCCAAGGCTCACGATGCCTATATTAGTCTCACAAACTATGCCGTCAAGGCACTGAATCTCCCAAATGTCGCCATGTACCTCGATGCCGGGCATGCAGGATGGCTTGGTTGGCCTGCTAACCAGGCACCTGCGGCTCAACTCTTTGCCAGCATCTACACCGACTCTGGCAAACCCGCAGCTCTGCGTGGTCTTGCCACCAACGTTGCTAACTATAACGGATGGAGTCTAAGCTCAGCTCCCAGCTACACTTCTGGAAACTCCGTCTATGACGAAAAGGGTTATGTTCACGCAATGGGCCCACTTCTGGAACAATACGGTTGGTCTGGCGCACATTTCATCACCGACCAAGGTCGCTCCGGCAAGCAGCCCACAGGCCAGCAGCAGTGGGGAGATTGGTGCAATGCAAAGGGAACTGGCTTTGGCATTCGACCCTCGGCCAACACTGGCGACAGCCTTCTTGATGCCTTTGTCTGGGTTAAGCCTGGTGGTGAATCAGATGGAACTTCCGATACCAGTGCCGCTCGATACGATTATCACTGCGGATATAGTGATGCGCTTCAGTAAGTTAATCGGCCCCGGAGCACCAAGAACTAACAGTGGCTAATCATTTACTGCAGGCCAGCACCAGAGGCTGGAACATGGTTCCAGGCCTACTTCGAGCAACTTCTCACCAATGCCAACCCGTCGTTTTTGTAGAGGGCTAACGGTATAACACGGAGAGTTCTTTCTCAGCTTCAATGTACATATTTTAAGAGATTGTGCTTTTGGCATACATGGCTTTGTGAGAGAGGAATGTAAATATTTGGAAAGCTTAGATAGCCAGGGTGTTTGAAATTCTGGCTGCCGTTTGATAGCACAAATTCTCCTCATAAATTATCAATGTTTGCATAACTTTGTGCGTGTCCGGAATCCAATGAAAAGCGGGCTACTCATGAGTGAAATAACTACCGAGACTACTTTCAACCCACGAGGTTGTAATGCATGGCCTAACAGCCTCCCATCCCAATTCAAGTAACACGTCAAACAAATACCAACCGACCATGACGACAAATCATGACCGCCAATTCAGACTCCGACCCCAATTAGGACTTCCCGCCGCCAGTTTCCCCGCAGTGGAGTTGCAGACGAATGCGCTAGCTAAGCCTAATTTGGATCGGATGGCGACCCTTACTTTGTCACTTGTGACTTATTTCTTTCATGACTTGAATAAAATAATATTTCATCGATATTATGTTTGTGGTTTTATTTTATAATGTCCGAAATCAAGTCCTGGTGAAGTTCTTCCTTTGTGAATCCATTTTATTGAATACTGTTACTTAAAACCAAGAGGTTATGGAACACATTTGAGTGATAGCTGTGAAGATTTATCCACGGCTTTCTCGGAACCAACGAAGTTCCATAAAAGCGTTTTTCATATTATGGAAATTAAATTGTCTAGCCAAAACAATACAGTATCATTTTAGAAGGGATCATAACTAGAATCCACTCAAGTGACGAGAAGACACAACAGCATTTGCCCATCCAAGCTTTCAATGATGAATTGCAGGACCAACCTTAGGCTAAACACCCCATAGGCGGCCTCAATTTGATGAAATCTCCCAATGCCTTTCATTGTGATGAGCATTGGCAGCGTAGCATCTAGTACGCGACACCGACAGCTAGTTGGTTAACATTCACGTTTCGACCCGTCAAGGCCAAACACGTCAACTGGGCGCGACAGCCAATCATGGTCGCCATCCTAGATGCCGACCCTATTTGGGAGTTTCCGCCGCCAGTTCCCCGCAGCGGAGTTGCAAGGGGTGAAGCTAGCTAAGCCTAACTCGGGTCGGTTATGCTACCACACGAACCACACGAATGCGCCTTGATGATCACCTGGCCGCTTTCCGGTGAAGAAGTGCGTGTTGGTGTTTGAGCCTGCATCTCTAATTTGATGGTAGATTGAATAGTATGTACGAGGTTTGTTTAGATCAATTGATCTGCATCGTCAGCATCAGTTCATCCTGTGAAGTACTGACCCGATGCCGGACTGCTGTGTATATAAGGATTTGATGCCGCATGCTTATTTTGCGCTGTATCAAACTCAACATCTTTATAAGATATTTGGAGGTTCATTCGAATTTCCCTTCTCTCCATCTTAAATTTCTAGTCTTTCGTATTTTCTCCCATTAGCTCCTTGGCCCTGCCTGCATTGCATTATGGCTCCCTCCCAGCGCAAGCGTTATGCCATCGTCGGCACAGGCGTTCGTTCAGCATTCTATTATCAATCCATTCTTGAGGACTTCAAGGATGATGCCGTGCTAGTCGGTCTCTGCGATACCAACCAGACGCGTATGAATGCTGCCAACGATCGCATTGTTGAGCTAGGAGGCGAGCGTTTGCCCACGTACAAGGCCGACGACTTTGACAAAATGGTGGCAGATCAGAAGCCAGATGTCGTCATCGTTACCACAATCGATCGCTTCCACCATGTGTACTGTATCCGAGCCATGGAACTGGGCTGTGACGCCATCACAGAAAAGCCCATGACCATTGATGAGGAGAAGCTCCAGCTCATGGTTGACGCTGAGAAAAAGACGGGCAAGCAGGTCCGTGTCCTGTTCAACTATCGCTATGCTCCCCATCACACAAAGATGCGCGAGTTGATTGACTCGGGCGTCATTGGCGAGATTGCCACTGTCCACATGGACTGGATTCTGGACTGTGCTCATGGATCTGACTTCATGCGCCGATGGCACCGTGAGAAGGCCAACAGCGGTGGAATCCAAATGCACAAATCTATTCACCATTTCGACCTGGTGCACTTTTGGCTCAACACCGAGCCTGAGACGGTTTACTGCATGGGTGACCTGCGCTTCTACGGTAAAGAAAACGCCGAGAGACGCGGCGAAACCAATCTGGGTGAGCGATACTTGAATAACGAGGAAGCCAAGAAGGACCCTTTTGCTATCCACATCGACGAGAATGCCCAGCTGAAGAAGCTGTACTTGGAGGCTGAGCACGAGGACGGTTACATCCGGGACCGAAACTGCTTTGCTGAAGGCATCACCATTGAAGACAACCTTTCCATGATCATCAAGTACAAGAACCGCTCGGTCATGACATACAACACATATGCTTACGCTCCCTGGGAGGGCTACCGCTGCGTCTTCAACGGCAGCAAGGGTCGCATTGAGATTAACGTTGTTGAAAGCGGCTACTCGGCTGGTGGCGAACCCGTTACCAAGGAGGGCCTTGGCGACCTGGAGAAGAACTACATCCAGGGAGGTGTCGAGCAGACCAAGATTGTCGTCTATCCTTTGTGGGATGAGCCATACGTGGTGGATGTTCAGAAGAGCGCGGGCGGCCACGGTGGAGGCGACCCTCTCCTGATGCGCAGCGTCATTCTGGGTGGTGAGGACAAGTTCAACAGAGCCGCAAGCATCCGCGATGGTGGTAATGCAGTTCTAGTGGGTGTTGGTGCCAACCATTCTATGAAGACTGGGTTGCCGATCAATGTGCAGAAGTTGGTCAACTGGTAGAGCAGTCTAGGAATCACATATTTGAGTTAATCCATAAAAAGAATTTGACAGTTTTCCAAATTGAGAAAAGAGATTCAGTTTTGAATTGGACTTATTTATTTAAACTGGGCTTATTAATCCAGTCGAGATCTTATCCTCGTCAGTGCCATCGGGAAGTCAAGCAATTACGCCGAACACGAAGAGTCTGTGGGCGGCGTTGGTGAAGTGGGCCGAACAATAGTGACCCGAAAAATGTCCGGCCAATGCTTTGCATCACACAGGATTTCCCAATTGTGTTTATAAAATTATCAAATGAACGACTTTAGTCGAGTAATTAGCATAATACTCAATAATATTTCCAATAAATGAACTATATTTTCATCTACGCCGGCGACCGAAGGAGGTTGGTGATTCCGTTCCTCTAGTGGACACTGTCAAAATTCTCCGACGGGGACTTCTTCGGCTCCATTAAGCGGCGCCGAGATAGAGTCACAATGCCAATCATTGCCTGTGTCATTTGGTCACCGCTGGCCAATTGATGATTCCCGATTTCGGACACAAGGAGTCGCTCCGCTCGTATTAATTAATGCTCTTGGATTTGGAGAAGCAAAATGCATTTCCCATTTCCCCCCAAATCCCCTCGCTGCCATGGCCACAGCAACCGTCACCGTGGTTGAGTCACCTCAATCAGAGCGACAAGAAACCACAGAGACTTTTCATGTCGCGGAACCAGATGCAGAATCAAATCGCGTCTACGTCCCAGTGTATTCCAGGTTCAGTAATGCTCAGAAACGGTCCATCACGGCCTTGCTCGCCTTTTGCGGCTTGCTTGCTACCATCTCTACAACCAGCGTCTTTGCCGCCATTCCCGAAATCGTAGCCGAGTTTGAAACTACAGCTACTATTCTCAGCATTAGCAGCGCCATTTATCTCGTCTTTATGGGCATTTCATCCTGCATCTGGGGGCCAATGGCTGACATTTTCGGGCGCCGGAAGGTAAGCATTGCCTTGATCGATTCACACTGCCTAGTCGGCTGACCATCCAAGTCTTACCTCTGCAGTACGCTTCTCTTTTTTGCCTTTTCGCTTGGTACCGGGCTGTCGCCAACGCTAGCCTCCTTCTTCGTTTGCCGGGCCTTCACCGCTGCACAGGGGACGGCCTTCTTGATTCTTGGATCCAGTTGCATCTCTGACATCTATCACCCGGTATGAAAAAAACCCTGCTTATTGCGCCTCGTTTTATTTTTAACATCCATCATCTCACAGACTGAACGTGCAACATCGCTGGGTTGGTTTCTCGGTGGAACCATGGTGGGCCCTGCCCTCGGCCCGGTGCTTGGAGGCATCATCGTCACCTACACATCCTGGAGAGTTATCTTCTGGCTGCAAACAGGACTAGCAGGCGCAGCCTTTCTTCTAACCTACTTTCTGCTCCAAGAAACGCTTCATAAAGTCCGAGCGACTGAACTACAGGGAGATGGGTTAGTAATCGCAACTCGAACGATTTGGCAATGGGCAAACCCAATCACAGTATTTAAGCTCTACGGCTATCGCAATTTGTTGTTTGTGGTACGCATCTTCTACATCTTTATCAAAAGATTGTTTCTAATATCATCAGACACTGGCTTCTTCAGCACTCGTGTGGAACATGTACTCGCTCTTGACACCTGTGCGTTACGTACTCAATCCACGCCTGCATCTCACCACGCCCCTGCAGTCAGGTATGTTATATATCGCCCCAGGAGCGGGCTACATTATTGGCGTTCAGCTGGGAGGCAGATGGGCCGATTATATGGTTAAAAAATGGATAAAGCGACGTGGCTACCGTTTACCTGAAGACAGACTTCGAAGCTGTCTTCCATTCCTAGGAATCCTTAACCCTGGTTCCATGCTGGCATATGGGTGGTTGATTGATAAGCGGATCGGCGGTATACCCGTTCCTGTTGTCTTCATGTTCATTCAGGGTATAGCTCAGCTAGCGGCATTTGCGAGCCTCAACGCATATATCCTCGATGTGATGCAGCACCGCAGCGGTGAGGCATCAGGTAAGCATTCCTCTCGTCCACAGAATACATTCCCCTAACACTTGTGCGTAGCCAGTCATTACATGATGCGATACTGTCTAGCTGGGGTTGCTACTGCACTATGTCTGCCCATGATTGACCAAATCGGCGTAGGATGGACATCGACCATATCCTCAGCACTGCTGTCTATGTCTACTGTACTGGTATACTGGACCATCAGATCAGGAGAAACTTGGCGAAAGAACCAATCGGTATGATCTCCTTTTGCAAAAATTCATGACCTAATCAGGAAAAAGTCGGTTTCTTAGATTCGGATCATAACTGCAAAAATGACAGCGGAAAGTTTTGATGTGGCAGACCTCAGACTAAAGAATGTTCTTATTTGATAGGAGAAAAGTCAATAAGTCAGGTTTGAATAACTATAGTAAACAAATAATTTACGTAAACGGTTACCCACGATTCTTGCGGGCTGTATAAGAAAGAAATCCCAAGCATCAAGTCTCCTTAGAAAATATCCGTGAGCCATCAGTGAATTAATCAGTCCTAAACACTGCAATGCTCCAAGCCGGCAAGTCAAACGAAAATACACCATCAACTCCGTCTACCTTTGATTCAACTGGGGGAGAAATTGGTGATTCGGAATCAGAGTTGGCCGCGTCAGGGTTGCTGTTAGCCAAGATGTACAAGGTTCCTCCAGTTTTGTCGAGAATGTTCAGTTTAAGAGGATGTGTGTCCTCGCCATAGTTTGCAAGTTTGACAATATAGTCATCCCCGGAGCTGACAGCGCTCCAGAAAACGGGATTCAGATCGGTATCCGAAGTGACTTCTCGAGTCATGTCTCCCACGTTCTTGGCAAATAGCTGCTGAGTCCAGTAACTGGAGGTGTACACCACACCATCTGGGGTTTGGCGGAAAGGAACCAAATTGGGCTAGGAAAATTAGTACATTTATATCGTTGATGTGAGCCTTGAAATGGGTTTTTATCATACCGTCCACTGCTCGTGGCCAACGAGGCTAATTAACGGGGCGAAAGCAGCTCCTCTAACGAGGTCACTGTTGCGCTCCAGTCCCAGCATAAATATCGCCTCAGAGACGGCGCCTCGCATATCAGACCACTTGACTCCCCAGCGAGCCATTTCTCCAATAACGTACTTGTTTCTGCGAGAAACATTATCCCATTGATTGAAGTTGGCCACGTAATTTTCTGGGATATTATATTCGTGGTAGTCAATCCAAGCATCTTCTGGGAAGGGGTCTGGAAGGCAGTTAACCCCCGTCGCAGAAGATATGAGCTGCAAATCGGGATATTTAGAATGGATAGCATCATAAAAAGCCGTAAAGCGTTCCGCATAAGTGCTGCAAGCAAAGTCATCTTCGTTTCCAATCTCAACCCAATTAACTGGCCAAGGATCTCGCCGGCCATTCTGGGCACGCCAAGCCCCCATTGGTGTGGATGCGTCACCTAGAACATACTTCACATGATGTGTTAGTAATTAGAAAAGGATAACAGCCAATCTAGACCAACCTCCAGCTCGTCAAGCACTTCTTGTACAAATGGCTGCAATGCAGCACCAGTAATAGCTGTGCCATCCAGAGAATATCCAGAGTAAACATCTAGGAAAGGTTCATATCCCATATCCTCGCACCATTCAAAATATTCATGAAGGCCTAGACAAAGTTAGTCTTCGCGGTGCATTGGTGTCAAATTCATTTGATCAGTTACCAAGAGCATCTGTGTTTGGATAACCCCAAGCGCCTTCTTCGAGTCAGCAGTAAGTTACAGTGTGAATTTGAGAGCTCTCACCCTGGTGCCCTGGCCGAGATGTCAGTGGACCTATAGTTTCGTTCCACTTCCAACGGTTTTCGATGTTTGGACCCTCTCTACTCTCCCATTAGAAATCATAAGGTTAGTATTTTAGTCATGTTAGGGTCTCACAGGTTATTGCCGCCAGGAAATCTCAGGAATTTCCCACCGATGTTATCAATGGCTTCGGCTACAAAAGGCTTCAATCCATTTTCTCTGTGCAAAAGAATATGTTAGACGGTGATAGGAATTGAATGGAAACTTGTCCATACCTATTGTGAAAAGTTGAGGGATACAGTTGAGGGAGACCAAACCAAAGGGCAGAATCTGTCGCCTTAGATGCTTCAAACGTAAGTTTGTACTCGATGTCCTCCAGAGAAGTGCGGGTCGACGACGAGGTGCTAGTGAATTCCGTGTAATCGTTGGAGTTGCTATCGACCTCAAATGTACCCCCAGCAAACTCTTCCCCGTTAGAGCTGCTAACCAAGGACCAGGTAACATCCCCAACGTAGTCACCTCGGATGAAGATGGAATGTTTATAGGCGCTGCCGTCGACAGGAATGCCCCAATAGCCAGTATTACCAAATCCCACTTGTCCGGTGGAATTCCCTAGCTCCACTTTCAATGTGCGACGAATAGCATCAGACAAGGGCATGGAGGTGTCAAGTGCTAATTCGGTCCCTCCAACCGGAAAATAAGCCGACAAACCTGGATCGTCACCTTGGAAGCCATTGTTTCGAAGAAGTTGACCGTGAATGCCCCCATCACCAGAATAGTTTATATCCTAGAGTGATGGCTATTGTCAATCGGGTTTCTCATATCCAGTAAGATTGATCTCACCTCAAACATAATACCCCACATTGTAGGAGAAGTGGCATTGCCGGGTTCTTGAGAGACGGTGAGGGTGATTCCATAGCAGTGGGAGACGTAACCGGCCAAGGCCAGCCCTGCCAAGAATGCCGATGGGCGATTAAACATCGTGCCTACCTAATTTTCAGGAAAATTCCGAATGGTTTTATTCAAAATAAATGTTTGAATTGTCATGCAGAATGTAAAAGTGATGCGAAGATGTGCTGGAAATAATTAAATTTATATCTCTCTATCGAAGGCAAACTAAAGCGCTCTCTGAAAATTATCTGGCACCATAAGACCTGCACACTCACTACCTTAGATAATGATTGGAGCGCATTTTCCGAATCAATACCCATGGATCACAAGGCTACGCCCCCCAATCAATGGTCACGAAACAGAGATCAATCACGGCTAAATCGACAAATATCGAGTCTTGGCACTCTCTGCCATCCCACATCCTTGTGTGTATGACGATTTATTTCATCTTGAGGGTGCACATAGGTTGCAAAGAATAGTAAAAAGTTTACCGCCTATACGCGAGCCTATACCGACTTCACAATTGGCTATGCTACTGTAGCGGATGGCTCAAACTCGGATCTTGTCATCCCGTTGTATTTGGCCAAATTTATCACGAATGCTTTGAGCATCTGAAATACGATTCCACCACTTAGAATTGACGTCGAATGTCAGTTCTTTGAAGGGATGTGTTTTCTTGACAACCTTAATCCCTCTTCTCCATGCAACCTGGACAACATTTTAGCCAGCTCCGGAAGGCCCACTTTTTTGCTGTGCATACCTACCCTAGAGAGCGCCTTTTTTTTATTTTATATTTACTTATTCACTGCTTTGTCTTATTTTCTGGCATACTTTAGGTAGTGCATTAAATATTTGAGTCAGAAATTTTATAAAAATAAATGTCGATTTTGATTGTTGAGTTGGTCGGGTACAAAGCTGGAGTATCTAACGTATCCCAGTTACGCTCTCAAGAAATTGTCTAGAAATCGATACAAAAGCGACTGCTCATTTACTATCTTCCCATAAAAATAGGCGATATTCCCATATAGAATCAATCACCAGAGCCATCCAAAGAGATCATCATCACTATCCCATCACGTATGGTTTTTCTTACCTCATCCCGAGATTGGGCCAGGGGATGGTGATCCTGCTCCAAAGTGCCCTCTTAGCGCCGACACAGGCGAGGACCCTAAACACTCTAATCATAAGCTAAAAGGTCCCTTCGAGTCAGCCACCAAGCCACAGAGGGGGCGAGGGCACCAAAGTCCTTGAGACAGCATCCGCAAGGAGAACTGGCCGAGGCCATCTTTTTCGGATGACCCCATGACCCCTGATCTCCAGTGGGCCTCTGGCCAATCATATATGGGTCAATGCATTTTTACATAATCTCAAACCCTGACTGTCCGAGTTTTGATTGGTGCATGTCGACGTGTTGGTTACACGCGACGGAATTGGCTCGCCACGAGCCGATCAAATTAGGCATCCTCAAACGGCAGTAACAATTACCTGCTGGCAGGCAGATGAGCCATATTTGCTGCAGCGTCATGAGCACAATGGATCTTGTTCCGTTCCTTTTGGGTGCCAGTGGAAGGAAATGTGAGTTCAAAATGGCGCCTTGAATCGCCATGGTCTATTTTCCATTATAAACAAGTTGTCTTATTACCTGAACGCCACCACCAAGTATGCTTAATAAGAGCGTTTTCTGACTGGCTGCAGAATGATATTACCACCCGGTTAAATGCTGTTTCACCGTCTTCCCTCCCCTTCAGACCATGCTCCTCGTGATTTTTACTGCCAGTAACACAGCGCCGTAGGCCATAAATAATAATAATAAAAGCAAGAGCATGTGTCGGAACATCTCGCACTGCGATGGATTGCTTGGCGGAGACGCAAAGTCGTGGAATTCTGGTTGTTGCCGAATCGTTGCAGTTAAATTCTCAAGCTCACCGCGCTCGCGTGACTGAAACTGATGGCACATTTTTGTGTCCTCGCCCAATACCCGGTCTGGCTTAGGTGGCTTTAACTCGTTCTGTAGGGCTTCGAACCGAGCCGCCAGCTTGGGGTGTTGTTGTCGCAATCTCATGATGTCTGCGCGGGGGACTTGGAGGGAGACCGAGAGTACGCCATGGCCTTGTTCGAGATAGCTGAGCGCATCTGAAGAATGATGGCGAGAAGGAATGGCTGTCGCTGCCCAAGGGCAAGTGCTGTGGTTGGCCGACATGGTATTTAGAGCGTCTTGCGTCACCTCAAGAGATTTCCCTCCTTCTTTTTCTTTTCAACACTCGTCAGGTCCTGTCGTCTGCTGAATATCGAGGGCGTAATTGAGATGGTGTTAATGGATCGGGAGCGTCTCGTCTTCAAGTCATCTTTTCTACGAAAAAAAAGACCGCGCTAAGCTAGCAGACAGACATTGGCTTCCCCGTATTTTGGTGACGGGTCTGTGCACTTTACGTGATTTATGCTGGCACAAATCATAATGTTACCTTATTAAAAAGATGACCATTTGAGGCTTGAAACATTTGAACAGAGCACAAGCGAAGGAATGGGATTCGCTCCACCTCTCATTTAGCCACAGGGCCTTCGTGATTCTGCGAGCTCAGCCGCATCCAACAGAGGCCCGTGGCGCTTTTAGTAACACACGCTAGCCAGCACACATACGGA
Source organism: Calonectria hongkongensis (assembly GCA_017140755.1). NCBI lineage: Eukaryota > Fungi > Ascomycota > Sordariomycetes > Hypocreales > Nectriaceae > Calonectria > Calonectria hongkongensis. The sequence continues at coordinate 1,219,138 of JAACJA010000018.1, forward strand.
AGATCCAATAATGAAGCCTCAAGGGACCCACAGATCATCTAAGCTTTTTTTTCGGATCCAGTAGCCGAGACTACGGAGGCTTGAGCTTCGGTTAAGCGGCATTGTCGTATTGAACCGCATATTGGCTGGGCTGACTGTGAGGCTGTGAAGTGAACCTTGAACCCCTGGGTGTGCGGGTCGGTTCAGTTTCATTAGACCAAACTGCCCCTGGTGTTGGTTGACTGGCTTTCCAAAATGGCCAACGCCCGATGGAGCAGCCTGTCTATTATGTATTTGGGCGCCCAACTGCGTTGAGGGGGGCTGAGCTTCCTGTCGGATGGGGTCTTATTTTTTCCTGGTATGTGCCCCTGATCGATCTGCAAGTCTGGAACCCCAACCATGTCTCCTCATCCAGCCCTACTAGTGCCACGGGGAACTTCTGTTAGCTGCCCGCGAATCGCAGTGCTCACACGACACATTGCTCTCTCACTGCGACGATTGTTGCTACCCCGCCAGAGTTGTAATAATTCAGTCAGAGAAGCCCTTGCGTGGGATGTCTTTCTTTTTAATAGCCTTGTCTTTGATGATAAGATGTTTGGTCGTGGAAGAGGAGAATGCCACCTCGTAATCATGTTTCCGTTCCCTAGTGAGGTCATGGTGGCTAAGTGGGTGCACTGGTTAGGTGGTCCCACATGGCTGGCTTCTAAAGCAATGGTGGATTCAATATGGGATTGATAATGTGTGTACTTACCCGAGTGTTGCCCGCCGTGGGAAGATGACTTCATGTAGAGTGGTTGTTTTGGATGGCATTAATACAGACCAGTCACTGGTTTTGCACAATCCAATTCATATACGGCAAGACTTAGAGTCTTGACCTTCAAAAGTCTCATGGTGAGCAAATTGAATGGACTTGGGCCGACGTCGGCCATCTTTGAGACTGTGGTTTGCCATGCTGACGCCGGAACGAAAATTTGTATGAGTGACTAAAGATGCTGAAAAATGGAGGAAAGCACCAAATTTACGCAGGGAAGCGAATGCTGTCAGTGTGATACAAAAGTCGGGTATCAATTACGGGTTTAATAGGACACATTAGTGCTATTATATTGGTACATGAGATCAAGTGGCTGGCTAACTCTCGGATCTCCTAAGCCGTGGTCCGGTTTCAGGTCATATTCCGAGACTCCGTCTGTGGCGTGAGGGGATACTTCGTACGGCACGGATGCGTTCCCATAGGTTAAGCAAAGCATATGCGAGAGGAATTCATATCTAGCCTAAGCAACGCCCTCTTCCAAACATGGATACACCGTTGGCGTCGACTTGGGTATTGCTGCTAAAGATCATGGTATGATTATGAGATCAAAAGGGATAAAATTGTGGTCATGAGTAAAATATATAATTAACAGTGTACCAAGTGCGAGCTTTGGAGTACGATCAGGCTGGTAGCCGGCAAGATTTGAATCAAAATTGATCAAATGACATGCCCTCTGCTATTTGAGAATACTTCAAGTGTCCAAACTTTGTGACCAAGAAAACCATCATGTTCAATTCCACACACGTGCAAAATTTTGACGTTTCCAACATCCATTAATATTTGGTCGGGACTTATACTTTGATCTTGTTTGGAGCCCAAAACATATCTCCCCGTCGCAGAATTTGAACAAATGCAATATCTACTTCGGCTACAAGATTGCGCCAATGGACTATGCAACGTGGCAAACAGCTTCGGAAATATCTTTGGTCTCGAATACTTATGCACAGGAATTTTTTTGATCGTGTTCTGAGTCGACGGAGGCACCAAGATGTTGATAACATGTTGGTGCTAACCTATAGAGCTACGGTAAGCGACACAAGAGCCCAGTTAAGAAATTGAACGAGTCTCTAAGTGTCACTTTGACCAGAACACCTGACAGTCATTCAGAACCAGGTTGACTTTTCCGAAATAGAAAGAACCGGGGTGAAAGATGCGGAGGAAATAAAAATTTGTTTGGGATTGGGGGAAGAACATGCTGAGTTATGGGAAAGATTAATTTTCGGTTTAATAAGGAAAGGTTTGATGCTCAATAAAAGAAGTGGATGGTACCCTTTTAGCTGGAGTATGCGCTTGAATAACGCTGGAAGCGATTTGACATGGGAAGGTCTGCCCAAATATCTTTACGGATCTTGCAAGACTGACTTTTCATATTGATAGTCGCTGATGCACTGGAGCATGATCAAAGTCGAACTCTTGGATTCAAAAACGGTTTTTGAAAAAGACGGCCCGTGTGTCAGCGGATGAATTTTGCCACTGTTCAATCACAGGTGATGAATTTTGTCGCATGGACTTTGTAAAGTGGGTTAAGCATGATATCGTTAATACCAATGCTATACCCAGAAGAAAAGAATTTTTTTCCCCATAAAAGCCAAGACACCTTAAAGCGAATGTAAAAATATCTCACTCTTCGCTCAGCCATGCAAAGAGCGAGAGGAAGATGAATGCAAAGGATGAAGCTGCCGACCTGAGAATACCTGTTTAGCAGCCCTTCAATAATATTGGCTTTTTGCCTGACTCGGCAGGTCACGAAGTTTGGCGAAGGTCCTAGCTCAAGCCTCACGTTTCACGGAAGCAAGCGAGCTTGGACTAGCCACTAAAACAACAGCTGACTTCTGCATTTGGGGGCCCCCAAAAAAGATAAATGGGATCGCCAACAGTTTATCGGCACATTCCGGAGTGAAATCACCATAGGATGCAAGGTACGCCTGTTTCATCATATGCTTGGCTCTATGTATGCTGTTAAGCATTTACTCCATAGGGCTGACTCACGGGGTCAAATACGCCCAGTGTACTCGCGTGGATATCCGTATGCGGTATGAGCCCCCTGATGCATAATTTGCCGACGCTAACTGAGCCAAGATCGGAGCCATTTATCTTGGCTGTGGAGAACTGGGGCTCAGGTGCACTCTCGGTGACCGGCTTGATCAACACCCAGGTAGCTTATTTTTCTAAAAAGTGTTATGGTTGAATCCTTTGAGCTAATACCAAATGCTATGCTTGCTTAACATATACTCTGCGAAATAGCATTGATCGGCTGTCTCGGTGACAGGCAGAGGTTGTCGAATAAGCATTGTGCCTCGGCAGTTCATGACAAACAGCATTGTTAGGACAATTCCAAAGGTTAATGGGAGCTAAAATAAGCAAGCAATACGAGCTGCAGGCTACACGGACCACCGCCAACAATACTACTTTTAGTAATGCGGCATGCAAGTCACTCCAACATGCAGAACGGGTCGAGTTTGACCGTGCATGCAACGGCGAAAGCGAAGAAGAAAGGAATGAATCTATTAGGGCATAACGAATTCCTCGGTCGAACTTTTGGATGGCCCGAGTTGTGCCTTGCTCATCATTTCTAATTTCGCTTCCGTAGGTTCCGTGCAGGTACAGCTCCTGAAACCGCAGTTGGCAGTCGGCATTTCTGTTGAATCCTCGTCTTCGGAACTCGAAGCCGGATCGCAACCTTGAATTTACAACTCCGATGCGGGGAAGATCGTCTTGGGGATAATTATAAAAACGTGCCTTTGGTCCCTCAAGCCATCACTTCTTCTCATCAGCTCACTCACTCAACTCAGCTACCTTCGCTTAACCAACAAACAACACAATCGTTCCATCACCGGCCTAACTTTTCTTCAAAATGAAGACTGCCTTCTTTACCCTTGCCACTATGGCAATTTCGGTCTTTGCTGCTCCCTTCGCGGACGACAAGATCGAGAGGTCCGTGGATGCCATGGCTCCCGTCTTGGCTGAGCGGGACATCGATATTCTCCCTGAGAAACGCACCATCAGGGCCTCTGCCGATCTCATTGCTAGCCTTCAAGGCTGTGTGTCGTCTGTCAGCGAGCTCACTGTTTCCATTGGTAAGTTGTTTGATATCTTGGGTCTGCGTATTTTGAACTGCGCTAATATCATTGCATAGATGCTTCCGTTGGAAAGGTTGGAAAGGGCAGGGGGAAGATTACCGCTGACGCCTGTCTCCAGCAATCTCTGCCTGTTCTCAACAACATTGTCACCGTCATTGCTGACGTCCACGCCCAAATCCAGGGTGCTGGAGGACTCAGAGTCACTGCTAAGGGAGATCTTGACATTGTCCTCAAGCTCCTCGTCGAGCTCATCACTGGCGTCACTATCTCTGTCAAGAACCTTGCTCTCACTGTTGGCCTCCGATCTGAGCTGAGCGCTGTCCTCAAGATTGTCTATCTGAACCTTGGAAACGTTCTCGGCCACACCTGCAGCCGTGCTCCTGGCCTTGCTTATGGTTCTATCCAGACACTCAACTCTTTCATCATCAGCACTCAGGGCAGCATCCTCCGACCTTGCCTTGGTTCCACCTTTGGTGCCTCTGGTGGTCTCCGTGCCGGTCTTGGTATCTTTGGCGGCATTGACTTTGGCGTCGGTGTTGGTGTCAGCGTTGGTGCTGGTTTCGGTTTCGGTTTCGGAGGTGGTGTCGGCATCAGCGGCGGTGTTGGCGTCGGCGGCGGTGTCGGCGTTGGCGGCGGTGTTCGTGGTGGTGCCGGCGGCAGCATCGGCGGTGGCTTTGGTTTCAGTGCTGGCGGCGGTGCCGGAGTCGGTATCGACGCTGACAAATAATTATTAATTTCAGGCCGAATGCGGAGAGATTCAGCATTCAAATGTATTAGTATCCTTGCTTAGGCTACTAGAAACCTAGTATTTGGAACCCACGGGGCGACAAGTCGCTATCGAGGCTTTCCTCCGTATTGATAATAGAAAGGTTCTATATCTCGCTTCATCCTTGGTTGAATTTATGACACTGGTCTAGCTGTGACATTCATGAGGCATTTGTGAGGCATTTGTGGTTAAAAGAGCCCCTAGAGTGCCGAAAACTTGGAGTTACCTATTAGCTAATGGCATTGTATCTTAGCATTACATGGATAGCAACAGAGACGATGCCTTGATATTGCTACTGTGTTGTATTAACCAAGATATAGGTAGATCCTTCAGTACAGAGATCAAGGTCCCCCTGCCATATTTCTGTATGAGGAGGTTTGTAATCTAAAAGTAATTAAAGGAAGGCGAGAATCACCAGAAAAAGGCCTGCATAGCATCCTGCTCTTTGGTGAAGTGTTTATTGAGAATTTAAAGTTATGAGGACCCTTAGCTGGATTTAAAGGCGACAAGCCTTCCAATAGCAAGGTTTGGTTATGCATCTAATGTTGGCTGTGAACTTGGTTGGTAGGAAACAGTATCTAGGGAAATCTCTTTGAAGGAGGAGAGCATTATAAAACCTGGTTTCGCAATTCCTGGATAACATCTCGTGTTGTGGAGTAAACCGACACTGGAAAAGGTACAGTTCTTTCGATACTTTGTTGACAACTGGCCATTGAGCTGAAATGTTTTACCAGTGATACTATTCCCATTTCTTGTGATCCTAAGCCCCACAAATACGTCAGAATCTGCCCATATCAGTTGCGTGGATACCTTTTGCTAGGGCGAGCTAGTGATAGTAAAGCTCATTCGATTCATCCAATTGGCCGGTGTAACATCTTACTTAATCGATTGTCATCAAATATTTACATGAATAAAAATTACACTGCGTGAGATTTATTTTCAATTTTGATCATCATTTGATCAACTGAGTGAGGGGCAAACGGGGCATGCTATGGTAAGCAGTTACGTTGAAGAGTGGATAGTGAGTCATCCGGCCAGATTTTTTTTTCTCATTATCATCAAGGTGGACAACGGCCCACTGCCGGTTGATTCATTTTTTCTTGCATAGTCTTCGTTGTGGCATCTTGGTAACATTAGGAAAGTGATAACATGGAACGACCCCAGTGCAACTCAAAGCACGTGTTCAAAAGGCCGCATCTTCGCACTCCCCACGGGGTGAGGCCACTTAATCTTTGTAGGTTGATTCAAGCCAGAGATCAGATCAGCGATAAGTGATAACGCTCGGTGTTCGCGGAGCACGCAGCCTCGTGGCAGTTAAAAATCCTTGTTGCGGCTTAGAACCCCTGTTGCGGCTTAGAACCCATGTTGCGGCTCAAAGTACTTGACACTCAGTGTGGGGCCATATCAGACCATATCGCTCCCTTTGGCCGAATCTAACATTCTGGAACTGGTGGCAAGGCGGGAGAAACAGGCGGAGAAATTCCAAACGGTCCACGCAGCCAGCATATCCCGGGCCGTGCGTCTGAACGTGACAGGCATGGGCCATGATGCGCGTCATGATTGGGCTTCGGTGATTAACCGAGTAAACGTCCGAGCAGCGTTGAACAAATCGAGGCCATGATTGCCACCGTATGGAGTAGATGGCAAAAGTCAAAACCCAATCTGTGCACTAGCAGAAATGGCGCACCTGCGAGTGTACAGTACATAGGACCAAACCACAACAATCGGCCCCGGATATCTTGATCATGCGCAAGCCTGCAGCATCCTTTCAATGGGCCGCGTGGAACTGTTTTGCGGAGAGCATGAGGATTGCGGTATTATACTCGACAGCACAGAAAATTTAACTTGCGCAGAATCTGGAGATGACACACTCGGTGTGCAAAGTTTATATGTAATCCAATGATTTGATTATTCATCAATCTTAGAGCGGTGACGTATATCCGTGTTTGAGAGGCTTGAGTGTTGAGAATGGCTAGACCCGCATCCCTGAGCGGTTGACATCGCAATTTGATATGTGATATAAGCGATTGAGAGTGGATCATTTCGTGATGCTCTTGGTCTCAAATAATTAATCCGAAAGTATCAATCAAATAGCATTGAGAAAAGATGCGGTAGCAAATGATGTGTTTTTCGAGGATTTAGACTTAGCGGAAATAGACATGTCAGCTTCTGTCGCCTCGCCGTAGCTCAGACCTTGTCCAAGACATCGGACGCAGTATCAATTCTTAAATCGCCTGAGAGATGATGCACCTGGTGGATACGGTCTCTATGCAGGTGCCTCCGGCCCAAAGGAAGAAGGCTACGGAATCAACGGGTGAAACGTGGGTGGATTCGTCTAGCTAAACCCAATCTCTCGAGACCACTATATCTCTCCAGTCTTTCAGCGCTAGATCTGTCGTCTCATCGTTCCATTCCATCTCCCCACGTTTCAATCATGTTTCTCCGCAAGAGCTCTGGTCTCTTGTCTCACGCCGCAGTTCGGTCCCAGGCCCAGCTGCGGTTGTCCCTGAACACCATTCGCTTCGCCAGCACAGCCCCATCCAAGATCCTCAACATCGCTGGACGAGAGGTTTCTGTCCCTACTGGAATTTTCATCAACAACGAGTTCCGAAAGTCCATTTCGGGTAACACTTTTGGTGTCGAGAACCCTGCCACTGGAAAAGAGATTCTCCAGATCGAGGAGGGACGGGAAGAGGATGTCGAGGAAGCAGTCAAGGCAGCCAGGACGGCCTTCCAGAAGGATGCCACCTGGGCTCATGCCGACCCTGCTTACAGAGGACAGTTGCTCTCCAGACTCTGTGAGCTGATGGAGCGTGACAAGGAGGATATCATTGCCCTGGAAATGCTTGATACTGGAAAGACGCACAGCCAGGCCTTGACGGTCGACTTCGAAGGATCTGTAGGTACTCTCAAGTACTACGCGGGATGGGCCGACAAGGGTTACGGCCTATCGTCGTTCAACATCCCCAAGACCTTTGCCTACACTCGACGAGAGCCAATTGGAGTTTGTGGCCAGATCATTCCCTGGAAGTAAGTTGGATCCACCTTCTTGCTAAAATTAGAAGAATCGTTGCTAACTGAGAGGCTAGCTTCCCCCTGATGATGTTTGCCTGGAAGATTGCGCCCGCCCTTGTCACTGGTAACACAGTGGTCATCAAGTCCGCTGAGGCTACTCCTCTTTCGGCTCTCAAGATGTGCGAGCTGATCAAGGAGGCGGGCTTCCCAGCTGGTGTGCTCAACCACGTCCCTGGATTTGGAAGGACTGTGGGCAGTGCCCTTGCTTCCCACATGGATGTGGACAAGATTGCATTCACCGGATCTACTGCCACTGGCCGAACAATTATGCGATCGGCTGCTGATTCGAACCTGAAGAAGGTGACTCTGGAGCTGGGAGGAAAGAGCCCTGTAAGCAAAATAATTGCTGAGTCCAGATTGAGCAGAAGCGCTAACAAATCACAAAGAACATTGTCTTCCCCGACGCTAACCTCGATGAGGCTGTTGAGTGGGCCGCCTGGGGTATCAACATGAACTTTGGCCAGACCTGCCATGCAGGCACCAGAATTTACGTGCACCAGGATGTCTACGACAACTTTGTCGAAAAGTTTACCGCGCGAATGGCCAGCGTCAAGGTCGGCGACAACTTTGACCCTTCAGTTGACCAGGGCCCCCAGAACAACAAGATGCAGTATGAAAAGGTTCTTGAGTACATTGAACACGGCAAGGAAGAGGGTGCCACTGTTCAGCTGGGCGGTAAGAAGGCTGAGACAGGCCTGCCTGGTGGATACTACATTGAGCCCACTATCTTTACCAATGTTACTCCCAACATGAGAGTATGTGCCCCACAAAAATCGTGTATTTGAGCTGTGACTGACACGTGGATTATAGATTGTCAAGGAGGAAATCTTTGGCCCTGTCGTGACCATCGCCAAGTTCTCCACTGAGGCCGAGGTCTTGGAGCAGGCCAACGACAGCCAGTACGGTCTCGCCGCAGCCGTCCACACCAAGGACTACGAGCGAGCCATGCGAGTTACCAACGCTCTCCAGGCGGGTACCACATGGGTCAACATGTACAACTTTGTCCATTTCTCCATCCCATTCGGTGGATACAAGGAGAGTGGTTTGGGTAGAGAATTGGGTGAGGCTGTTCTGGACAACTACACCGAGACTAAGGCTGTGTACTTCAACATGGGACGGGAAGCTCCCAAATAAAAGGGCTTTACATGCATTGAAGGTGGAAGAATTGTAAATTAGAGAGGGGAAAAAAATGTACATATCCTCGATGAAGAGTTAAGGAAGAATAGATTATACCCCTTGTGCATCACTCGTGCTCCTCGGCTCAAACCCCGCTCGCGGTTTGATTGTGTTTATGTGCCAAGGTTAATGCTGCCGACGATCTCGGGACCCAGATAGCCGATTAAAAAGGGAAATTCAAACTAAGCCTCCGACTGGCCGGGATTGTATTTTATATTTTGCATTTGATAAGATGGATCTGACGTGAAAAGGGCATTGCATCTGTCAATTCCGCCAAGCTCATGCCATAGCTTCTTTGCCGGTCGCAGTCTGTGGGCCAGAGGGTTGTGTGCATATGCATGCGAGATGCGCGATCGGATTGTTCTTCTCTCTAGAATTCCGTCATGCATCCTATATATTCATAAGTTTATCGCTTTTGATTTTGCAATTTCGCTTTTCACCATTCGGCACTTAAGGAGAACAAGAGATGGGTGCGCGCTAATTTCCCACCTCACCCACGCCGGAAAGCTTGAGCCCTAGGATCCGACCCCTCCCCAGAGGCTGGCTACAATATAAAATGCGCCATCTCCTAAAATGGTCTAGAGAGTGGTGATCTGTGAATGGCGGCCGCAAGACTCCGGAACCCGGGTCAGGTTCATCCAGGATGCGGATTATGGACGTGACCAGCGCCCGGTTAAACTTCTAGTTACGACCCGAGTCACTGCAATAGCCGAGCCTGCATTAGAATCAGACATGCCTTACAACCATACCTCGGTTGAAGTTATATCAAGTATTAAAATGCACATATTTCTCGCTGTTGTCATGTTAATGCGAAAAAGCCCATCTTCAAGCCCATCCTGAGCCAAAAACGACACCACTGGACAAGATTCTTCACAATGAGCGACAAACCTGAGACCTCCCATTTTGAGCAAGTCTCTGAAAAGCCCAAAAAGAGAACCAACTGTCTAGCTCATTTCAAGAAGTTTTGGTGGGCATATCTAATCGGTCTCATTTGCATTGTTGTTTTGGTTGTACCCTTGTTGTAAGTGCGATATTACCCATAATCATGGCTATGCTAAGCGAGCTAGCATTTTTGTCGGAATTCCAAATATTGCACAGGATAAACTCAATGATGCCAAAATTGAGCTAGATAGAATGGTTCTGTCTCGTACTCGCGAAAAGACCTTTCACGTCGGAATTGACGCCACCATGCGAGTGAATACAGGCGGTATCAAGGCTCAAATTTCGCCCTTCACGGCCGAGCTGTATCTCGAAGACCTGCAACCTCACACTCCCTTCTTGAATATTAATTTGCCCAAGTTATCAGCTAAATCTCGACAATCCATCAACCTCACACAGGACATTGAAATAGAAGATGAAAATGCCGTGACCACTTTCGCGGCATGGCTGTTAGGTAGGACGTCTGCGCGAGTTACTCTGAAGGGCAAAACAAAGTTCCACGTCAATGGCATCTCGAAGAAGTTTGGCGTGACCATGAAGAAGACATTGGATCTCGTCGGTATGACAATATTGCAACTTATTCAACCGAAACCTTGTTGACACGAGTACAGGCGTGAATCGCTTTAAAGGTTTACAGGTGACTAAAGCTACAGTCTCTACCAAAAACGATGAAAGAGGGGATAATCTGCACGGTTTTGTTACTGTTCCTAACCCGTCCATTCTCAGTGCTGAGTTTGTGAGTATATTCTGTCCTGATAAAGGTTCTAACTTTATTGACCAAAATGTAGGGAAATGTGACGTTCAATGCTTTGGTAAATGGGACGGCTATTGGACAAGCGTTTATTGACAACTTGACCTTGGAACCGGGATCCAACAATGCATCTATTCGTGCCAATCTCAGCACAGAGGCTCTGCTTGCCGGTGTCACACAGAAGCCTATTTGCGAAACCGGAATTCTCCCACTGGAGTTGCAAGTACACAGTGTCATAAATGAAGGCGAACACTTGCCGTACTTTGAAGGGGCCTTTGCAGCTTCAAACCTAGCGACTGATATCGATATTAGGGAAATTCTGAAAAACTCTCTCAACATGACCGTTGCCTGCAGCGATAGTTAAAGTTAGGAGTCGTGATAGTGGGGGTTATGAGGCATGATAGCGGTGCAGAACTTCAGAATAAAAATAGAGTATTTGTATCCGCACACATACATTTTGCTATTTGCACACACAAATCTATGTAGGTATGACTTTGCTAATCCTCCCATTTTCTAGGAAAGAGAAGATATAAATAAATAATCTCTTTTAATTATATAATAATAATTTTATCATTTTTAATAAACTTATTTTATTTATTTATTTCTCTTAATAAATATGTTCTATATTGTATGTGTGCAAATAGAAAAACCGATGTGTACGAATAGGAATACTCTAAAAATAATATTGAACCCTAAGAAAAAGAATTAATGCATTTACATTGCGAAGTCTAATTCTATTCCACCTGACATAAAATTTGATAGTCGGAGTGTCAAAAAGGCCAGCGTGCTTGGGTATTTGCTCAGCCTAAGTCAATACAGAACCACCTTCATATAAAAGCGAAACGCCCGCCCGGGACAAAATGAATCGCGGGGTGATCGACGCCTAAACCTCGGACTCAATGGGTCATGGCGATTGCAGATCATGCCAGACTCGGCTTGTCGGTATGCCCTCATTGGGAAACAACTGGCCCGCGTTGGCACCGTCCAATGGTCTCTCGACACGCTCAAGGAGAAGCGGGCTGACCGGGTAGCTGGTAAGAGCAATCCCACGTAATAGAGTCGCATCCATCCAGCCCATGCAAGGTCACGCTTTGACCGCCGTTGGTTTTATCGCCTAGATGCGGGGTTAAGCTCGACACTACATCCTAGACGATCAACGACTTTTGTCGATTGAAGGCTAATTTTCTGTAGTGTGTTTTGAAGCCTAAATTGAACCGCGGTCGAAATACGCACCATGACCGAAAATCCTCCGATCAGCCAGGACACACCTGCCGAGTCACAACCCCTCGAGGTCCAGCCTGCTGATCCAGTTGCTGACGTGAGTAAAAGAAACGCTACGGAATGGGAAGTCGCTCGTTGCCTTAATCTGACTTGTCAGCCGGTACCCGATGACTATGATTCGGTTCTTGACGAGGCAAGTCTAATGCTGCAGCACGCGAGGATAACAATTTAACATGGAGTCTCGGGTTTAGCCTTCTGTCTACAGTGACACCACGTCTTTGGCATCTAGTATCTTGAAATATCGGCTCGAAAATGGCCGTACATATCAATCATACAAAGCAGGATGTAAGCTTACAACATGGTTGTCCCCAAGCTCGGCTAAAAAGAATTTCTACCAGCGTATATCCTCCCAAATGACGAGGTCGGAAAGTCATTCCATAATTTAACTTTATTAATTAACGCCTAGTTTATAGATGGAAAATGATCGCCTAGGTAATCCGTCGCTTGCTGCGCTGTTATGTGCTAAGTTCGCTAATATGATGCAGACCTTCAACACCACATGTGTCTGCTGACAATTGGCGATCGTCTATTCATCTCTCCAGCTGGGACAGAAAAGTCACTTGGGCGTGTGCTTGATGCTGGATGTGGAACAGGCATCTGGGCTCTGGACTTCGGTGTGTCCTTCATCCCGATCTTAATACCAATGCTCACAGAAACAGCGGATGATCACCCAGAAACAGAGGTTTGTCTTCCCAAAAATGAAATACGTTGAGAGCTTGGCTAACATTCTGCAAGGTTATTGGTGTTGACTTGAGTCCTATTCAGCCCTCCTTGTAGGCTCCCATAAGAACATGTGAAAGCTTAGCTGACATCACTAGTGTTCCTCCAAATGTATCATTCTTCATCGATGATCTTGAGCAAGAATGGACATACAGCAAACCGTTTGACTTCATTTACATGCGAATGCTCTCTGCCTCTATTGCAGATTGGCCTAAACTATTCCGTCAATCATTCCAGTAAGTTGATATTCCGGGACTAATAATGCGGCTACTTTTCTGATAAGAGACTAGAAACCTCTCACCAGGTGGCTACATTGAACTTCTTGACCCTATTTATCCAATGGCATCTGATGATGGTACCCTGCTGGAGGATTCGGCTGTGTACAAGTGGAGTAAGTTGATGAACGATGCGGCTACTGAACTTGGAAGCAGTCTGGACTCCGGTACACACTATAAGGAGCAGCTGATAGATGCGGGATTCATAAATGTCGTCGAAAAAGTGTACAAGTGGCCCATGAATACCTGGCCGAAGGACCCAAAGCTTAAGGAATTGGGTAAATCTTTCCAGAATCCTGGTTAGATGTGAACTGACGGTGTCTAGGCGCATGGGGAAATGAGAACATTATGCAGGGATTGCAAGCTTTGAGTTTAGCCCTGTTCACAAAAGCCTTAGATTGGCAGCCGGATGAACTGGAATTATTCTTGGTGGATGTTCGAAATGATCTCAAGAATAAAGCTATCCATGGATATTGGAAGATGTAAGTATCCACTATCCGGAGAGTTGAAATGAGACTGACAATATCAAAGTCACGTAGTTTATGGCCAACGGCCCCTGAATGCTTGAGCTTTCTAGTTACATAGCCAGGCCCAAGACTGCATACCGCATAGCCTAAAAAGGGCCAGTTGAACAAGACTGTCGATTTAATTCAGAGTTTAAATAAGTAAACAAGGTGGCGAGTGTTGAAGCCCCAAAGTGGAAGGATTTGGATTCAAAAGTTCTTTTCGTCCTATAGCGTTCTCTGTTACCAATTCCATCAAATATAGCACTTCAGGATAGCTCTGTTTTGGAATTTGAGGAATCAAAATGTTGAGAAGATCTTAATCCAAAATATTAGTCAGCTAAATTCGCTACCCAACCTAGCTTCCCAACTTCGAGCAACGTAAAATAAAAAGTTAACACACGCATTTGCGGGCATTGGCCAAGTTTTCCCGATTTCCTTAAGAGCTTCAGCACAAATCTGCATGTTTTTACTAGCTCCAGGGTGCAACTTTTGATTGGATGATGTCATGGTAAGGCAGTGGACAAGTCCAGCTCGAAGAATATGGTAAACAACGAGTGGGGGAAATAATCCGACATGACCACGGGTATTTGCTAGGCTCAAAAGCATCGTAATAGCTTCAGCAGCATTGGTTATTTCATTCAGAGATTTCTTTAAGTTCTCCCCTCGGGATGTATTCAGAAATGGACGATGCAAGTTGATAATTGTCGCGTGATAGGAGATCCAGACAACTGTTTGAACTGCAGTAAACTGCTCGCAATTTATGAATTGTAAATGGGTTTCCATTTTTTGTCGAAACATTGTTAATGCGTGAAAAGCTTGGCATAATTGCAACTCTTGATCGATGGATGAGAGAGATCGAAACGCTAGGGTATACCTATCCACTCTTAGCAATTTCGGTGTCTAGTGATTTTTGGAACCATTTTGTTCTCTTACACGGTGTCTACATATAGGTAGTTTAATCGGAGTAACTGGCAATGATAGTCGAAGTAAATAGCTGAAGTATCTCGGGGCTCGTCGAAATTGTTCGTAGAGAGCGGGGCCTCTGTGGGGTCCCATGGAATGGCAAGAGGCGCTCCAAGGCTGGGGATTGATGTTCTGAGGTAGAAGATCATTAGTCATAAGTGATCAAGGGTTATGAACAGAAAACCCTTAAAAATATTGCTACCTTCCAACTAGAAATAAAGACCAAAAGGTCTTTACGTTATCTGAATCACTGTGATTCAATTCATCGTTTCTGGTGCTAAATGGTACGTCTAAACGCAATCGTGTAGAGAGACCCAATGCCAGGTCTAAAAGGGCTTTAGCTTGAAACCCACTGGTAATATTTAAGAGTTTGCACATGTTGATTCGAGACTTACACTGATAGGTGAACCCATCTGATCGCTGTAGCAGCGTATGCTTGAACCAACTAAGAATCGATAAGGCCCTAATTACGGGCAAGCATGGTTCAGACTTATGACAATATTGGACCAAGTCTTCAGTATATGCTAATAGGGATTTCTCCAGGTCGGCTCCAATATGCAGACAATGAGCCGAGACGGCGAAAATAGCACTGTGAAGAAGCTGTGATGCCCTGTCGCCGTGGGGAAACTTTTCATAACATTCCAAATAAAACGGTTCCACAAATCGGTAATACTGATTGACGGTGTTGAGGAAGAATGACATCATTTGCTCTTTCAGGTCGATGCGCAGTCCAAATTGTTCAATCAACGTATTGACATTCGGCATTAGCGGCTCATGTGGCTCAGTGGCTTCTATGAATCTGGCCAAGGGCTTATGCATAGGTATTGAGAAGCTACCAGGCCCTGAAAATAAGACATGTTCATCTCCTGACGAGGTTCGCCAACGCCAATTGAGAGATGAGAATTCGCTCAACGCTAAAACAGACCTGGAAAGATTGAAGGACGACAGCGGGAGTGTCATTGAAGGTTGCAGAGTAAAAGGACCAGTCAGAGATACTAAGCTGGTCTGGAATTTCCATTCCGATGTCTCCGATGCAAAGGAAGGGCAGGGCCTTCCTACTAAAGCAGATAATTCACGAACTTGGTTTTCGAGGGACTCGACGTATGCCTTCGTATAAGGCCTGCGGTCAAGGGTGATCGTATGCGTGAGCACTGAACGTTTGCAGATGAATGGTGACAGGGGTCAATACCTGGAAGGCTTGCGGTTCGGCTCCCAATCGCATGTGGTTCCTCGTACTGCGCATGGCGAACAACAAGGTTGTTTGGCATCGCACTAAGTGACCCGCCGTCACCCATGGTTAGTCATACGATAACGACATTTAGCAACTTCGCTAACCTTGCGCTTCCTCCGCCGACAAGGCTCGCAGGCTGTGTATACGCGGTCTGTCAACAGAGATTTTCTAGCGAGCTCTGACATTATTGACGCGTCATGCGGGCGGATAGAGAGGTACCAAGTTTTGGTGAAACTGGAATGGCCGGGCCAATCCAGGTGGAGTTGTCGGCCCAAAGAAGCATGTGCGAGGTTCTAGATGATGGCGTTTTGATCCACGCTCACCAGTGCAAATGGAGCAGTGTCATAGAGTTGCTCACGCGCCCGAGGGGCACAGGCTATTTGTGTTAGCAGCGGATGGCTGCCATCCGCGGTTAGATCGGCAGTAGGGCCTCCGCCTTTTGCTTAATCCCGATTGCGTCCTTTGGGGCTTATTCGCTCCACTCGACCTCCTGAGAGCGGATCCTTCGCCGGGATTCCCCGTTTTTCTCGGTGGCCAATGCAATCCGATGGTGCACAATAGAAGATTGGGAAATTCCCGAAGTGCGATGCTAATGTTCATTCGCGTCAGTCTGCTACCGAAGCTTCCGCACCTTCGAGAGTCAATTACGTGTGAAGCACGGATTTTTATTTACGCTATGGCCAGATTATTAGAGCTCAAACTGGGTATAAAGAGCCGCCGCGGCCATTCGCATTGTTGACAATACAATATTGACAGCATCATCAATAATTCAACGTTTGCTTCATCATTTAATCCTTGAGATCTATATTGGTCTTTTATCGTTACCTAACAACTACTCAACATGTCCCTTCCAACAACCACTGATGTATTAATCATTGGAGCTGGGCCCTTTGGACTTCTCACTGCCGTAGGACTTGCCCAGCAAGGTATTGGGACTACTGTTGTTGGTACGTTATGCTTAACCATAGTATTTGAAAGCAAGCTGATAATGTTGTAGAAAAACGAGAGCGTGATCTCCAGGCTACATTTGGTCGAGCAACTACTCTTTTTCCGAGGTCGCTAGAGCTTCTCGAATTGTTCGACTTAACCAAAGATTTGGTTCAAGAGGGATTTGCTGCAAAGAGTAGCATTAACTATAAAGATGGAAAGCGAGTGAACGAAAGAGGATGGAACTCCATGTTCAATAATATGAAGTCAAGCTACCATGACTATGTCTTAAATATCCGCCAACGATATTCTGAAGACGTTTTCCGGGATCATTATGAGGGCTACGGCAAGTCGGTGTGGTTTGGGTGGAAACTGAACAGTTACCTGATCGACTCCTCCCTTTGTGATGGGTACAATATCGCTGCTTCTCTTAGCCATGAAACGCTCGGACAGGCTGAGGTTCGCTGGTGAGTTATGGCATTCTGATCTTTCCAGTGCTTTAGTAACAGCTATCAGCAAATATCTCTTAGGGGCTGATGGAGGATCTTCCCTTGTTCGAGATTTGGCTAATATCTCTCTCGACTTGGATTCGACAACTTACGAATGGATTCGTATCGATGGTAAGATGACCACGGACATGCCAGGCGCAGATGCTGGGTTTGCTTCGATCGAGACACAAAATCACGGCAATATCTTATGGGTCAAGCTTGATAGAGATGCATATCGTGTTGGATACGCGCTTACGCCGTCTCTTCTTGCTAAGTATCCTAATGGAATCACCAAAGAGGAGGCATTAAACGAAGCCATCGACGGTATGAAACCATTCAAATTGGATATTGAGAGACTGGACTGGTGGACTCATTACAAGTAAGTTACTAGATCGTTTCAAGGTCTAACGGGAAGTTCATTGCTGATATTGGAAACTGAAGGATCAAGCAAAGTGTTGCAAAATTTCTGCAAAAAGACGAATTTATCCTGCTGGGAGGTGATGCTGCACACACTCACTCATCTGGCTTTGCCCAAGGCATGAACACTGGCATTCACGATGCAACAAATCTAGCCTGGAAGCTGGCTGGAACTATTAAAGGCTGGTATAAGCCTTCAGTTCTGGCTACTTATGCTGCAGAGAGGCGTGCAGCGGCCCAGAAACTCATCCGGATTGATAGGGACGCAGCTGCAGCCATCTCTGGCGACATACCAATCCAGTATCAAAGCCCTGGGGCGACTCCAGACGAGGTTTTGTCAAGAATCTGGACGGAAAACATTGGCTTCAATCTTGGACTGGGGATTACATACGCGACATCAGTTCTGAATAGAACTGCTCTCAACACCACACTACCCAGTGGCATTCGCGCTCCAGATGCCCTCATACGCTCACCAGGAATCAATGTGGCCATGCGTTTATATGATGCTCTCCGCCAGGATAAGGCAACAGGCCGATGGAGCGTGGTAGTATTTGCAGGAAACCCTGCTCTGACCGCCGCTACGTTTGCAGCCTTGAGAGATCCATTATCACAGGCAGAAAGCCGCCACAGCGGGATGATTCGTCTGGTTACACTAGTGACTGGCGCTACTGGAGGGGCATGGGCTGCCCTGGGTGGACCTGCGTTGGGCAAGCTTTATTTTGACCGAGATGGAATGGCACACTCTGAATACGGAGTGGATCAGACCTCTGGCGCTATTATCATACTCCGCCCGGATAATATTCTTGGTTTTGCGGTTGGCTTCGATGAGGTCGATGAAGTTGTATCCTACTTCAGCCAAATTCATACCTAGTTTGTAGTTGGATATTATATTACATAGCGTAAATATGATACACTATACCTTTTTCCGACGTCAAGGCCCTTTAACAATCATTTTCTGTGCTGACGTGAAGCCTTCGTGTTCAACCCCTAACGAACGCGAGGTGCAGATATTCTCCATGATGTACGAGTCACGATTTTGTCATATTTTGACTTTCAATGCGACCGTGTTCTTGGCCGCGCACGCTCAAATCCCCGCAGGCATCTTAGCCGAATCAATTGGGGGAGTGCTCATCACACACTTGAGTTGGCTCACTAGGATTGGGAATACGTATGAATAAGACAATGTTACAACGTCAAGTCTTGTACGCAAGGCAACCAAGTTAGACAGCAAAGTGGCATTCCGTATGCATGTCTCAGCTGTCAAGATGCAAGAATTCACCGCTCAAATTAGCCCGAGGGACAGAATATTAGCTAAGGGATGTTTCTTACTGCTGACTCGATCACGTAGGTGACTGCGAATTGGGGGACATGCTAGCGGATGACAGAGAACGCTAAATTCACAATTCTAGCCGCCATATTAGACCACGCACAATACATACATATGTTAACAGAAGAAAACCAATTGGCTTGGTCCCATAAACGTCATCGAAGGTGTCACTGCAGCTTAAAAAAATAGAGGGAGAAAGAAAATTGGAGGCGGCAAGGGGATGACGTTTTGTCTTACCGCCGTTGTCTGACCCAAGTGCCCGGTTGAACGCGTTGGTTGGTAGCGAACTTTTATGGAGATCTTCAGAGTGGCACGAAGCGCTAGTCCAGGATCTCCTCTTTAGTCCAGTATTTATATGAAGTATCAGTGGACCAGTGACCGGCCATGTTGGTGCTAATTTGACGCTATTCACGCCGTCCTACGCCATGTCGACTCGAGTGGTTGCTGGGAAAAGTAAAGGCATACGTTGGCCCCCAAGGGCCTCCATACTGTCAGTAAAATTCCTACTTAAACCGCTAGTTCTCGCTCACCAAACAGGCAAGCTTCAAACCAAATCTTTATCCAGAATCTGCCAAAATGGGATCAATCGTAATTGAATCTCAATATGATTCTATCGGAAGTCAGTACGATGTGATCAAAACGACGTCCTTCAACAAGCTTGAGCAACTGAACTTTCGGCAAAATGTACAACCATTCTTCGCTAGCTCCGGTGTCGCCGTTATCGACTTTGCCTGTGGCACAGGATTTTATTCCCACCTCTTGTTAAAGTGGGGAGCAAGTTCATTGACCGGTATTGACATCTCCAGTACCATGGTAGATGCCGCAAAGAAGCGACTATCTGGAACTCGATATGCCTTGAACACGGTGTTTGTGCAAGGTGATGGTTCTCAGCCCCAGTCATACAAACCTGCTGGGTCGGAGGGGTTTGATGTTGCAACTGGCGCATGGTTTCTGAACTATGCTGAAAACAAGAAACAACTCATTGGCATGTTCCAATCAATCTCCATGAATCTCAAACAGGATGGTGTTTTCGTCGGCATATGCTACCATCCCATGGATGATATGGATGCTTGGGCTGCATCCTGCAATTCTGCGAGGCCAGTTATGGCTAAGACGGGGCTAGTGGAGGAGTACAGGGATAAACTGGAGAATGAATTAGGCTACGCAGTCCAGATTTTCGGCATCCCGCCACCTGGCTCGCCCGAATCGGTCAAGGGGGTAGAATTCCGAACCTATCACCTGAAGAAGAGTGTCTTTGAAGAGTGTGCGCGCGCTGGTGGCATGAGTGGGAAGATGGAATGGCGTCGGATCGAGTTCCTTGGGGAAGAGTGGAGAGAGGAAATGGGGCTGCAGGGTGACGACGAAGCGTGGGCAAAATTGCAGGCACATCCCCAACTGACCGTGTTGGTTGTATGGAAGAATTGATCAATCGGCGATTGAGCTAGTTGGCGCTTACTCCGTAATTCCGGCCGCAGCCTGCAATTCCGGACCGGGTGTTACCTACTGTATGCACCAGTATCTATATCATGCAATCAATATGTACCGCCAAGAGCCTTGGAAGACAGGCTGTCAAATTATGACGCCATTCTCTATTGCTGACTGTGTTTCCCCATTTCAAGAATCGCCGCCTGGATAAAATGATGCATGAGTTGGAGTTTTGATACACGCAATGACGACGGTGTGGCCCCCACTATAATATTTCGTCATCATAGCCCAGGCCAAAAACACGATGTGGTTGCGTACGACGAAGCGAGTGAGACTGGGACTCATCAAGTAACCCCACGTAGCTATAGTGGGTTTCTGACCGGGAAGCCCAGTTCGGGTTGTCAAATGAGGGTTGAATATCTACGGCCATATCCTCATCAGGCGCACAACCCATACGGATTAAAGGCTAATATTTACTCATTCGTCGTATAAATTTCGATGACACGCCTGTTTCTTAGTTCCCTGCATTCTTTGTCAATTGCATACATTCCTAATCGAATTCAAGCACTCCCAACAAGCAGCCAATATGCGTGAAGACGTGTCTTTCAAAACCTCAGACCAGGTTACCCTCCGTGGCTGGTTCTACAAACCCCAAGGTGCAGCATCACCGTTGCCGACTCTCATTTTGGTGCATGGATTTTCCTGCACGAAGGAAATGGCACTGGAGGATTTCGCCGAGAGATTTTCTTCCTCTCTATCCGTTAATTGTCTCCTCTATGATCACCGCGGTTTTGGCGAAAGTGAAACCAACCCTGGGCAGCCGCGACAGGAAATTCTCCCACCACAGCAAACGAGCGACATTTCTGACGCTATCACCTATGTCCAAACCAGAGACGATGTAAACAAAGATAAAATCGGCCTCTGGGGAACATCATACGGCGCTGGCCATGTTATATGGGTAGGAGCAATAGACCGCCGTGTGAAAGTGGTTGTGGCACAAGTTCCGTTTGTGGATGGGTATGCCAACTTCCAACGATTAATTCGGCCAGATTTATTTGCTAGTTTACAGCAAATGTTTCAAAACGGTATGGTACTTTATATCATATGTCAATTTTGGACAAGGTACTAATTCATCTTGTCAAGATCGACTTGCTCGCGCAGCTGGTAAGCCTCCGGGTATGATGCCTGTTGTAAATGAGAATCCGCAAGCTCCAGCAATGTTACCAAATCCGGACAGCTACGAGTTCTTCAATGCCTGGAGCAAGAAGGTCGAGTGGAAGAACGAAGCCACACTAAGAACGTATGTTCGTCGATATCACCTCACATGGCAAATTATACTGATTGACATCATCTGCTAGACTTGAGGTCATGCGAGAGTACATGCCGGTTGCGCACATCTCTCACATATCTCCTACGCCGCTACTCATGGTTGTAGCAGGAAATGACGTTATTACTCCTCCAGATCTGGCTATAGAGGCATATTCCAAAGCGCTTGAGCCCAAGGAGCTGCACATTCTTCCTGGTGGTCATTATGAAGTGTATTCGGGCCCGAACTTTGAAAAGTGTATTGGCTTGGAGATTGATTTTCTGAAGAAGAACTTCCTGTCTTGAGATTACAATCAGTTATGGGCTGGAGCGAAAGACCAAGATTTTCGGGATAATAACCAATGGTATGTTTGGGGAAAGTGAAAAACACGCTGACTCTGAAGCAAGTTCCTCTCATGAAATAAGTGAAGTAAACGCTCCCCGACACGTTTAAAATCGCTCCAAACAGCCCTGAATTTATCTATATTTTTTTCCTCAAGTACTGAACGTGGACAAGATTAGTTTGGTGCTTTGAAAACAAATATTGCTGTCTTCTCTCTTTTTTCACCCGATGGGTTAAAATCCATGTAATTGAGGTTGTTTCAGTGATCGGTCTTTTCATTACTCAGAAGTAAACCAGATGATGTCATTGCTGATACCCATCAATGGCAACAAGACTGAGAGCTTCGATTCAGGCAAAATAATACCTGCTTCTTGCTACAAATACAATTGAGCCAATGGGGTGAAATCGCAGGAATTGACGCATGATGTGATAAAGCGAGGTGTGTGGTCCATACCACCAGTCATTGAGAGGAAAACGCAGCGCTCATGCTGACAGTAAGCGAGCTAGACACCATGGCTCGTATCTCTTCCAAATTTCTACGAGGAACAACTGCCACGAGAGATTGTATAAGCAATGAGAGATACTCTTGAGCAAGGTAGATTCAAAATCGAGACAGGGTGCAAAATTAGAGTTTTCTTTAATTGGAAACAAGTCTATGCCTCTGGTCAACTGCCGAACTTCCGATGCTACTTTTCTACGGAGCATTCTTTTACTTCGAGATCAAAGCTGCCTTGACATGATCTCACGCTGAGGCGGGGCTTGATCCATGGTGTTCGCGCCTTGCCCAATTCGTAAATTAGCCGATTAGTCACGACGATATGAACCCTGCCATCGACACATAAAGGGATCCACATGCTGCATCGCGACGGTCAGGACCAGTAAATACACCGGTTTAAAGGGCCAAATTCGTCAGCCGGCATTCCTGAAGGTCTCCACGTTGGCTTACGGCGTTGCTAGTAAACCCGGGACCGGCCTTCGGACAATTTTTAAACCCTGATCGGCCTCGCGTCTTGAAGGAACCCGAAGGGAGAATGAGTAGCAGGGGAGTAATGAACGAAGCTCCGATATGCATTTTGATACAACTTTAAATACTTTCTCCCCGCTTATGGCTTCCGGCACTTGGAAAATGAGGCTCTGGCGAGACCCAGATCGAGATAGGTCTACTCGTGATCAGGCAAATGTTTCATCCTTGGTGCGTCCTTGTACGGTAGTCACATGATGGGTGTGCAAAGAAATGCGATGGGACTTCAGGGGCTGGAGGAATAAGCGACGCGAGCCATGCCATGCAAATGTGTTCCGCAAGGAGCACTCCCATAGGTCCACGCAGAAATGGCATCACTGATATCGGACACTTTTGGGACACCCCTCAAGCTACATTTTTGAACAAAAGTACGCATATTTGTCCTTGAATTAATATAAATAAGGATTGAGATGTGAATACTTGAGGATCTCACGCAGCGCAAGCTCTTAGGTCTTGTGGTGCTAAAAAAAAATGCATCGCCGACCCGGGTAATATTAATTTGGGACACTGACGCGAAAGAAGCGACCCACGTCTACTAGTGCAGCTTGGACTCCTTCCAGTCCCTGTCGCAAGTGAAGACAACAATCGAATCATTTCCATTTCGGGTCACGCGCCGCTGACATTTCCAGAACCCTGTGCTCCGAATCTCCGGCCCTGCAATCCTCTACTCTCAATATAAGGACGATAAGCCCATACTTGCATGCAGCACCACTCACCCAGCACTAAAATAATACTGCCCCAAAACCCCCCAACACATAATGTCTGCCGCAGACGAGTTCAAGGTCGTCATTGCCGGCGGTGGCCTGGCCGGCCTTACATTGGCCATCATGTTGGAAAAATTCAACATTGACTTTGTATTGCTAGAGGGACACTCTGACATTGCACCGGCAGTCGGCGCTAGTATTGGCATGTTTCCCAATGGCCTACGAATCCTGGACCAGCTTGGATGTTATGAACCTATCAAGGCGATTTTCGGCGACGAGGTACCTTATAAATTCACATACACTCGCCGGAAAGACGGCGGTACACTAACCTCCGTGAGCGACCTATTTACACATCTAGAAAAGCGGTATGTACACGCTACCCCTCCCTTTTTCCAAGGAACCAATCTTGCTAAAACATAATCTCAGCCATGGATATGGTCTCTTTTTCTTCGATCGCCAGACGTTATTAGAGATCTTGTACGAAGCAGTGCAGCAAAAGGAAAAGGTTCTGCTCAGCAAACGCGTCACCGGCGTAAACCTCATCGATGGTGGGGTTGAGGCAACTTGTGCCGACGGCTCCATCTTTTCCGGCTCCATTCTCATTGGCGCCGACGGCATACACAGTGCTGTCCGAAATGAAATGACTGCACTGGGCCACAAACTGCAGCCCGATTACTTTGACCCAAAGGAAGCCGATTCTGTGCCGTGTTTCTATAGCTGCAGTTTTGGCATTGCCCAAAATGTGCCGAATTGGGTTCCTGGCCAGCAGCACATGGTGGTAGGGGACGGGCGTTCTCAGCTTGTCGTGTCTGGGCCAGACAACAAAGTGTACTGGTTCATGTTTGAGAAGCTCCCGGAAACAAAACGCGGAAAGGAAATCCCCAAGTTTACAAAAGGGGACGAAGCAGAATTTGTGAAGCGAAATCGCGAGGTGCCAATTACTCCCCAAGTTAGATTCGGTCACGTTTTTGACAAGCGGCTCTCATCTACCTTGACGCCTTTGCACGAGGTTGTCTACAAGAAGTGGTTTTTTAGAAGAATCTTGACAGTTGGAGACTCCACTCACAAGGTAATGTCCTACAAAGAAAACTCAGAAACACAAATCTTAAAAACACCAAAACTGACAACCATATAGCCAAATCCGATTGGTGGTCAAGGCGCAAACGGCGCCATGGAATCATGTGCAGAATTAATCAATGCCATTTTGAGAATGAAAGATAGCCGGGGTGGAAGTCTGTCTGGTCTATCCGATGCAGAGATCAACCAAATATTCAGCGAGACCCAGGCAGCAAGACATGAGCGCGCTGATATGATTGTCAAGAGGGCCCACGATATGCAGGCTTTCTTTGCTCACGAGAAGCCGCTCATAGCCGAACTCACCCAAAATTATATTGCCCCTTTGATTGGAAGCGA
Source organism: Calonectria hongkongensis (assembly GCA_017140755.1). Lineage (NCBI taxonomy): Eukaryota > Fungi > Ascomycota > Sordariomycetes > Hypocreales > Nectriaceae > Calonectria > Calonectria hongkongensis. The sequence goes on from JAACJA010000018.1 coordinate 1,244,061, forward strand.
AAATACTCTGCAAAGGATGGCTCCTGTGTTCTTGGACGGATCGCGCGTGGAGAAACTGCCAATTCCTCATAAATCCCGTGTGATCCCTTTCAGAGACGAGCTGCCAGGAAAACCAATCAACAAAACAGTTCACAGCATTGTGAAGGGAACATTCGTTGGGGTTATGGGCCTTGCTATATATACTACTTACAAAGGACTACGTTTACCTTTTCCAGAGGTTGAAAGCTGGAGTAAGGCTGCCATTGGCCTTAAGTGGTTTGGCAACACTCCCGCCACCGATATTCTCAATTCCATAACATCTGTTCTGGCAATTCCTGTACAAGACCAGAACCCTTCAGCAAGGCTCCATCTATGGAACTTCCTGCCTCAGCTCATCTCGCCCCTCGTGGTATATACCGTTGAAGGTTATCGCGTGGGTAACCAAGGGACCCTCCTCTCTCTACCCTTGCTATTCACTGCTGGTATGCAGGTTCAGGGAATCGCACGAATGGCTCCACTACATGCAGTCTTGAGCGCTTTCTTTTCGACCGAATCGCCGGCTGGTCGCCCCGTGCCCCAAGAAGTGACCAAGTCATTGATCCCTGCCGTTACGTTGGGTTTTGTAATCCCAACAATCATGGCACTTACGCCAAGCCCCAATGTGGAAGCATGGCATAATTGGGCTTCATTATGGCAGTTTGCACCACCTTTGGTCAATGTTTTGGTAACTGGCATCTCATATGGACTGAGGAGATGGAAACAAACTCGTCAACCAAAAGAGGAATCCTTTGAGGAAGCCCTTGCTAATCGTTATGGAAATCGCGATATGCCAGGACTTAAGACAGCCTATACTTATGCTTTTGCAATTCAAGCCACGGCTCATATCGCCTCGATTGCATATGGATCGACTCACCCATCCATCAATCTCGCCCACACCTTCTTCGGACTGCCCAATCCCTTCAAAGCGGAGTGGAATCTCCCAACATTGGCAGAGAAGATTGCTGTATTCTTCAGGTATGACATGGCTATTGGGGTAACAGCATATCTAGGCGGCAATATGTACTCTATTTGGGACCTACGCCGCCTTGGGTATATTAAAACGTCCGAGGCAGTCAAGGCCGCCTTATCTGTAGTTGCGGGCCAGTTCCTAGTTGGCCCAGGAGCGACATGGTCTGGATTGTGGCATTGGCGCGAAGATAAAATTGCCAGCGCTTCTATCAATTAGATGTCGATTTTGTACATGTTGTATTATAGAAATTGAAACTATTTGAGATCAATTTGACACCATTTCATACGCCTATCTCTCAATAAGCCTAACTATCGATGAATGGCTTCAAGCGTTTATACATGTCATCTTCATTTTTAACCGATATTTTCCTAAATATTGGAGTGCTTGCGTCAGCCCATAGCCATATTTTGGACCAACAGTATCCAACCAGCCATTTCAAACAGACTCGTTGGTCGCTCGCAACAGCAACCGAAATGCGCGGTCTCTAACTCTCCCCCACTTGGTTCAAAATTTAACATGATTCTTCATATTTTTTCCGCTGCCAAGAAATTGGAGGCGCACTTAACCCAGCAGGGACTACATTAGTGTAGGCAACCAACACCAGAAAGAGCTGAACCCACTTTCGTTAAATCTAATACAAAATAACAAGTTGACCGACCTTTTTACCCCATCACAAATTTGATTCTTTCTTTCCGTCGCCTCGAAACCCGCCGTGAAATCCAACATGGGGTCCTGGGACTGTTACTGTGCTATTTGCGGGGCTGCCATGGCCGCAGCCAGCGTCAGTCGTCAAACGTTCCGCCAACAGAGACCCAATGATTCTCAGGCCACGGGCGCCAATGAGGGCGACGAAGACACCAACATGGACGACAATACAGACGAAGATCAAGATGAGAGCGATGAGGGAGATCATGGCTATGATCCAAAAGTAATCCGTCCGCGAGACACTGCTTGGCTTGATGACTGTCGTCTTCTCTTCTTTAATCCATACCTTGCAAAGTAAGTTTCCTTCTGAATTTTTCTGGTCCCCTTTTATGGGCGTGGTCGCTAAATATATCCCTAAAAGGACTTTTCTATCAGGCCCAGGTCATTACTCCGACCTTGGATCCATGACTTGCGTTCCTGGGTCCGATCCTGAGTGGGATTCAGATTACTACATGGGACTCGTTTGCTTCCACGCGCCCAGAATGAATCCCGAGGATCAAGACGACGAACCTCTTATTCCATTTCATTGGGATTGCTATAAAATTTTAGCCCGTTGCCTCACTGGATCCAATGACATTGAACTCATTGATAAGGATGTATTGTTCCGTATCATGTCGCCGTTAGCAAACCACTACCGTCTGGATCTGAACTATGACCAACCCGGTACAGACTTCAAAATCGAACCCTGGCAATTTTGGGAGTGTAAGCTTGGCGAGGAACTGTGCGTTTGCTCACCATCCCCCACAGCCAAATTATCTGCAAGTGTGCGAGCTAGTCTTGATCGAAGCTTCGCCATGCCTGCTTTCGATCTAAATCTGAGCTCAAAAGTGAAATCAGACCCCTTCAATAAACTTCCGACTCTTGTTACTGATAATATTCTTTCTTTTCTTGATGATTCGTCGCTCATCAATTTCTTCAATGCATCATGGTGCACTCATGCAACACGTCATCGGAATCAGAGCTTCTGGAAGCAGCGAATCAAAAAGAGCCTGCCCTGGTTCTTTGAGCTGCATGAGTATCTCGGCTCCGAGGCTTTGGCTCCTATTATCAGCGTGAAAGCCATGTATTTCTGGGCTTTAAGCATCACCCAGCCTCGACGAGGGATAAAAGGGGTTTATATGTGGATAGCAAACCGGCGTCGAATTTGGCACGTTTGTAATCAGCTAGCCGGCCTGTATCTGAAAGAAATCTCGATTGATTATTTGGAAGTGGAGGATGCCATACTCAACCATGCTGCTTGTTCTTATAGCCCTGTTGTGTCAGGACCTATAGAGTGTGACGAGGAAGTATTCCAGGTATACTGGATATGTTCTCGGGATGAAGTAGTGGGTCCGAAGACGATGGAGACGTTCTGGGATCAGGGCTACTTAGTTGGCATATCAGTGACTACCAAAAGAGGAGAAAGAATGCTTTTTGGGGCAGATGAAAGCGAAACCGGCGTCGAAGTCAAACTTCTCGAGTTGGGTGATAGCCGCAAGGATGGTGACGAAGAAGATGACCCTTGGATTACAGGAATTATACTTCACATTCCACAGATGGACATCTTGGCCGTAAAACGCCGATCTGAACCAGATCTTCAGTACGCCACAGCGCCCAAGGGAATCACTGTTCGTCAACAACCCTCAGGATTCAACCCGTTTCTAATATGTATAGGTTCGAACAACAACCGGTCGAAATATTTCTGTGGGAGAAACCACTCTAGGACACTGTCAAAGACCACTATTTACCCCTGAAGGTCATTATATTGTGGGAGTAGCGGGGCTTTGGGGCCAAGTACGTTCAAGACCATTGATCTGGAGCTTTTGAGTTTCTTATTACTAACGCGCTTCTTAGATTGACGCAGGTCCCGATGAAAGGCCCCGGATCTTCCAATTCGGTCTCCTTCTAGCCCCAACAGATCCTCCGGAAGATGCTCCAGAGGAACCCCAAGTTCCTTCGCCTCCCGAATTAGAACGCTATCTCTGGACTAATGATGCATGCCACATACAGAATTGCCCAATCTGGAACCTTGAAGGTCTCACAATGCATGTTTTTGATAAGACACCAGCACCGCAGCTTTATCAGTACATTAGTCCTGGTATTATTCCTCATGAATCATTTATTTGGGCTCTTGATTCTAAGGGTTTGGCTGCTATGAAGAAGTTGACTTTCTACGTGATCAAACGCGACAGTCTGGAATTGCAATCAACCCCTGGGGAAGTAATGAATGGTATATGCAATATACAAGTCGAATTTGACCCCTCGTCCAAGATTGAGCCCGTGGTTTCAAGGCTCAAAGATGTTGATGGAACTCCCATTCCCGATGGCTGCTTTCAATCATTTGAGATTGATGGCCCTGGTGGTGAAAGAATAGAAAAATTATCCATTCGAGCTCATTTATACCTTGAAGCTATCAAGGTAAGTTCATCCCATTGTCTATCAAGCGTCGATCTAACAAAATGAAGCTGCGAACAAACCGAAATCGGTCTTTTTCTTGGGGCAGTCAAACGGAAATTGATGGTCATTGGAAATCCATCGTTGTCCCGGATGGGGAGGCTTTGGTAGGCTTGGCAATTTCGTTTGGTGGTTTATGGAGAGATGAAGGCTGTCAAAATACTGCAGAGGTAAATTTTCTTACATTTCCTTGGCAAACTCTGACTATTAACAATGAATTCCAGGACCATACATACTTGACACGGATGGCTGCTCTTACAATGAAATGTGAAATTTTATCATGAGCACAAGTGTGGATATTATTCTCTCTAAGGCGAGAGAATAGGAGCCTATGCTGGAGTAGATAGGCACTTTATCTGCACATGATGGTTGCGTGCAGATTGTTAAGATGGCATTATTACGACGGCTGGCAATCACTGAAAGAATAATTTTCACTTCAAGTCGCTGCAAACATATAATCTTCTCAAATCAGTCATTTCTTTTCTTTTTTTTTTATTCTCCACATCATTTGAAGGTTTTCAAGCCAATATCTCCTCAGAGCTCCTATTGCACTCACTAGAGCGTTCGTCAACCACGTTATCCGGTGTCTCGTTGCAACTGGCCTCTCTCTCCAAAGGTAATTCACCACAGCTTTTCTGGATGCTGTGGAGCTGATATGATCGATCTTCATTGCTTTGTTGAACCCACGGACTCTTATTTCCTGTCTCGCGTGTTCGAGATAAAAATGTCCCCAGGTGTGGGAAGTAGGCGGTAAACAGTGGCCTCAGGCGCGTCACGCAAACACAGATAATTCCAAGATTTATCTCCACGAGAGACCAAACTCCCAAAACTGCTTCATGATAGGTAGGGTCTGCCAATTCGTTGATAACGATAACGTAGGGCAAGCGTGCTATGGAGCAGATGACAACGCTATGATAATGTCAGCACAACGATATGGTGCGAATGAATGAGGTGCGTTACCCAGATCCTAATGCCAGGATACAGCCAATAATGATTTTTTGTTTGAGAACAAGACGAAGGGTATGAATGGTTGGAATAGGCATAACCATAACAGCCAAATCGGATATGATGTTCAAGATGGCGTGCGTCTTTGTGACCTTTTTTATACATGGTACAGAACTAAGGTTTGCCAGATTACAAGGCCCGCTAATGAAGATGCAAAAGGTCAGTGTATAGGTGAATGTAGCGATGCCTATACAAATAATAATAGCACGGTATATGCGCGAGGGGTTGATTCGATAAAGAACCTGAAGCATGGCTGTTCGAATAACGAATAATGTAATAAAATACAGTACATTATTAGGTAACAATCGCTTTTCCAATTAGTATTACTCAACCAACAGAGTATTTTGACTCACATCCATGAATTTGGTAAAATTTGAGAAGGATATGTCCCATAAATGCTTCCCCCAGGCATATTGCATCACTGCATGCATATTAGTGTATGTTCTTGGGAATAGAATATCCATGCATATTACAATCTACCATGGTGATAAAATAAGCCAAAGATCCAAAATAAGAAATAGTAATAATGACTATAAATAGCGACTCCAGTTAGTGAACCGAACACATTGACGATGTCGATAGTTTATCGGCTTACCCAAGTCTGCCTCGATGGCTTTAGAAAGCTTGAAGACTTGAAAGAATCGAAGTCCAAGACATATTGTCGAGAAAAGATAGCTGACCGCAAAAGAGATAATAATCGCAATTTGTAACGAGTTGTAAGGAGCGTCAAAGTCTGATGTCTGGCCATCCGGGGGCGGCATCACCGGAATCGTATTCAAATCCATGGTTTCTCTTCCAAGTCGGGTCCGTGGAGAATGGTTGGTTTCTATGAAAATGACTTCATTTTTGATCTAAAAGGCATCGTGACAAAGGAAAATGGTTGAGATATTGATGTTTGGGTCGTGTTGCGGACGCGACAAATTGAGACAACAGTTGGGGCCAAGCATGTTATAACTAGACGTAACCAACAGTCTTCAGCCTTAATCTTCGCTGTTTTAAATCATGAGTCAGGCGCAGGATCGGACGTGAGCCACTAACTATACGCCGAAAGTTTATTTTATGCTTTCTCCAAAATAGGACCAGCAGCCTCCATACAACTGGCTGATTGCCAAAGCCAAAGTGCGCTAAAACACGAGGATAAGAGATCAGCCGTCAGGCTAATGGCTGAGGGCTGACGGTTTCATGGAAGGCCACTGTTTGAGCCGTTATGATCTCGATGACGAGCCCCGTTGGAATGGAGTCCTCGATGTAGATCCCTTGCAGGCTGAACTCATTAATTGTATAACTGATATTACTACTAAAAATGGCATCTGTCGCCCTGCTTGTATCGACAGACTTGCAGTGTCAGACTCCAAAGTCGACTAAGTACCAGCGGATCTGGTCGAGCTGTCAGGGGCTTGGCGGACTGCGTTAATCGATGAGACAAATAGGCCCGAAGTTGATGGCTTTGCCAACTCAGGCTAGACCATGCCTCGAGATAGCGTAGCTTGCGATTTTCGTCCCTGAACAAGTGGGTCCATTTCCTTCATCAACAACCTATGCTAATTAGCTGTCGGCCATGTCCCCTTCAAAACGGGATAAGATTTAAGGTGAGCAGCGCTTTGGCCACGCCGCCATGACATGTCTGAGCGGGATCTGTCGTCTGACGGGCAAACATGGCCATCTCCCGCTCGGATCTGTGCTTCCGGGTTTTTCTTGCCAGTTTGGGACATGACTACCTACTACTAATGTCTGGCCAGACTGACTGGGTGATCACATTTGCTTCCGTCAAGTAGTGTAGTCTTGCAAGTGTTATGTCAACACCTTACGGCTCAGATCTGACCTCGGTTCACACATGACCAATTTTCGTTTCAAATGAACTAACTGGCTTTATTGTCGGCAAGAAAACTCGGGATAACTTTTAGGATATATGGAGATGAACGGTTAGGTGTGACATCAAAGTTCAAAACAAAAAGAATTACCAAGGAATAAAAACCCATCGCTTGTATGGGATGCCGCAGGATCGCCAAAACCACATGAAGTTTTCGATGTACCCACAAAAGTTCATGAATACGTTCGAAAGGCTAGATTGGTCCCAGCAGTTCCTTGGAAAGTAGAGGACAAGCCCACCAAAGATCCAGGAGTCCGGGCGACGGGAGAAACAGGTCCGACCGGGTGCTGCGAAGATCCGGAATGCCCAACTCCGCATCGACTTTGCAGATCAGGTTGACCAGGGATGTCTAAAGCTCCGGAAGCCGACGCGAAAGTCACTCGCCTTTGTATCATTTTCCGGTTCCCCATTGCCAGTGGGATTCCCCATTTCCGCCTCTGCGTGCAATATGGGTAATAGAACCCTAGGATGCTGTAAACCGAGCATCATCGCAAATTACTATCAGCCTTACCATAGTCTTTCTGTTAAACTCCGCGTGCTTGCCTAGCTCGATGAATCTTCCACCTTTGCCTCTTCGCTTTTTGAGTAGAAACTACATCTTGTGCCCTTCTTTTCAATATATACTAGCATAGTAAACAATCCATGGTCATGTTGAGGAGGTTTAGGCGAAGATGATCTGCTCTCACTGAAGCTGATGACATCTAAAACCCAGAGGTCGTTGTCAAAATTTTGAACATCTGTGTCTACGCCGTCGAAACCAAACTCGAAGCCGACAACACAATTCTTTGGCGAGCTTTCTCTCACATCTTTCCAGAAGCGCCCTATTCCATCATGCAGTTTGGTAGGACCGTTAATGCGGCTCTACGTGGCTAGCATTTGAACATCAGCGACGTCGTGAATTCTAAGAAGATACTACCATAATTCAATTCCTTTGGCCGAGATAACCCCTTCTTCTTTTAGAGAGACAGACAGATTTCGCGAGTAGTCTTGCTCTTGGGCAGGATTGAGACCTCGGACAGTGAGCCGCTACTGGCGCATTTCCCGCACTTTATGGAACTTTCCTGCTAGGTTTTGAGGTATTGAAGTCGCCATAAAATCGAGTGGATTTTCCTCGGTTGCATAGAGCGAGAAGCAGTACTGGTGCAATAGACTGGCGATGGAGTACAATGTGCGTATGGTAGGTCAAGAAAAAAAAGGAAAAAATGAAGCACAGATGATGCCGAAGCCGACGCCCTACCCTATACTGAGCGCTTTTTACTACATTGTTGGTTGCACCTATTTTTTGGGGGGTAAGGCAGGGTTAAAACTATACTTAAATTTTTGTTTGTGGGGTTTTAAGCTTATTAAATCTATTGACGATGGGGGAAAATAACATTCGAACTCATAATTCATATGATTCTTGCGTAGAGCACTGGGGTTTGGAATCCCTGCGACTCAACGTAGTTGTTAAGATTGAGCTAGAGCCAACTTGAGGATAATGTAAATAAAGATACTCGATGCATAGGGCAGAATGACTCAACCCAGTTTATCATCTTTGATATCATTTCTTCTCACGACTTGAATAATACCTCTCGTATGATACGCGCGGTTCTTGAACGTCACTGGTTTAGGAAATGCAGACCGTGAGCGGACAAGGATGTGGAAAAATCCGACACATCCGGCGATAGATCCGGACACGCTGATTGGCTGCGCGCTGACAGCGCTAGAATGAAACGGGCAATGCACTAGTCGCGCTGGCTAAAATTGGGACGTGAGATTGAGTGGCGATGGTTCATGCTTGGAGCAGAGACTTGATTGATGATGGATGTGGGCTTGTGGGCTCAATTGGACTGGTCTGTCGACGAGATGTAGCGCACCTCACCTCGGGATCAGCTCATAACGAGCATTGCATATACGAAACCAACATATTCCCAATACACGGAGCCATCTCGTCCACCCGTACAAGCCCGAGACACTTGGCGACTTGTTCTCGTGGTGGATCGGGGTGGGCCGGAGCGGTTATTAAGCAGCGCTGCTCCACTCGTTGGCATCGAACCACAAGTCTTATAGGCGCCGTCAGCAACCTCTCTCTTTTCACAGGCGTAACTCGAGGTGCTGTGCTCTATATCTGTATCCCGGCTCGAACCGTCCTTCACCACCAGAACATGCGCGCCACGCTCCGTAGGTCCTGCAACGCCTGTGCAAAGGCCAAGCACGCGTGTGATCTCAGGACCCCTCGCTGCTCCCGATGCACCAAGAGAAAAATCAGCTGTAAATATGCAAACGAACCCTTGACCTCGGCGCCAGCTTGTAAGCCGGCGCCTAGCAACCATCCCAAAGCTCTCTCGGCGGCTGTCGCGGAAGCAAAACATACGCCCGCATCACAAGAGACTTCAACAGGCCTGTTGACCTCTGCAGACGCGTCGTTCGATCCCTTCGACTCCTATCCGCCGACAAGACTTCCTCGAGCCCATGCTCAGCGGCTGATTCACCACTGTGATTCCCCCTTGTCAATTCGCATCTCTCTTGGATAGAAAACCACTAACGCTCCTAGTTTTGTCGAGCATCGCGTTCCAGTACTACCCTTTGGATCTCAATGCCGAGTCAAACCCTTTCATTGTCTCATGGTGGCCTCTTACTCTTGCCGATCCCGCACTGTTCCACGTCTCGTTGCAAACGGCATCTCTGGATGAGGAATTGCGTGCACAAAAGGGCTTTCCCATATCCGAGCTGCTCATGATCGATTCGGTGTCCCTGGTTCGACAGAAGGTGGAAGATTCAACAACGGCGTTTCGGGACGACACTTTGAATTCTGTCGTCACTCTGGCCGCCATTGAGGTTGGACCCTATATCTGATATGCTATCGCGTCCTTTTTTCACTAACAAATTCCAAAATAGCATGGTAAAGGAAACATCGAAGCAAGCAAAATGCACATTGCCGGCGTGAAACGAATGGTTGGTGTCAGGGGAGGCATCGGCGAGCTGATGCGCACAAGCCCTCTCACAGCAAGAATGGTTTCCTGGTGAGTTCCTACCCCCCCCCTCAAGAATGAGACCTAGTGCCAATTTTACAAAACTAGGGTATCTATTCTGGTGATGGGAACCCCTCAGTTCCAAATACAAGACGACCTTGGCTGTGGCAGCGGGCTTGAACCGATTTTGCAGTGGCAGCTCGCCTCCACTGGCTTGGACTCCCAGGAAGAGATGCTCGACAAGCTTGATATCGACCCTACCATCGGCAACACCCTGGCTCGCCTCCGCGCAATATTTCACCAACCAGGGCTGTCAAATCTCACAAATACCGAATTTCATGATCTCACTTGTTTTGTCGTGCACAAACTGCTGCTGCTACCCCCGGTTTCAGCCACGTCAGGGCAACCCGAGCTTTCCGAGTGCCTGCGGTATGCTCTGTTGCTCTACATGTTGGCCATACATGGAACAACGTATTACTCTCACTTTCATCTGGTCAATGCTTTTGTGAACCAGCTCAAGGACCACTTCATGGCACTCACCGAAGGAGATGTCGCTCACGTGCCATTGAAGATCTGGTGCCTTTCAATTGGCATGGCAACTGCCCTCAGCCCAGTGGACCGTCAGTGGTTTAACGTCCAAGCCTACAGAGCTGCGACAGCTCTCGATCTGCGCGCATGGGACGGGATCCTTGCTCATCTTGACAGCGTGCTCTGGGTGAGGTCACCACAGGCGGATCTCTTTGAGCAGCAGTGGCAGCAGGTCTTGAAGCTCAGGCCAACATGAGGCTAGCTAGAGCACGCGGCTCGCTGCCGAGATCTCCGCGAAACTCGGGTGGCGACCAGCTCGAGGGAACGAGCACCTCTTATTCGGATCGCACACAGCGATGCGGAGTCTAGACCTAATTAGTACTAGACTCCGAAAGCCCACCACACGGGGATTGTGGGGCCTCAGGAAGGGTCATGGCGCGACAGGTCAGCATCCTGGTCGACTATCGGAGTCTAGTACAAATCGGCTGGTGATATCTGCTTTTAAATCGAGAGAACCATTATGGCGGAAGACTCGTGCGATCTAATTATGGGGTTCCGTCGAAGACTTGACCTCTTTCGGGGGTACCCGGCGGCCATCACATTCCCGCCAGACAACGGGCTTGGCCCTTACGCAACCGCCAGTTGCTTCCTGCCACCTCCTATGCGAGCCGAATACGCTGGCGAATCATCCGATGCTTATAAAAGGTCTTGCTGTCGAGCTCCATCTACAATATCAAGCAGAGTGGTTCTTGATTCTGGACAGAGGCTTTATCCACCACCATGGCGACCGTTCTCGATGGAGCTTTTGCGCCCTCTGTTGGCAACCAAACTCATCTCGCGGCTGATGGAGTCCACCAGAAGGTCGATGGCCTATTGTCATCCTACTTTTCTGAATTGAATAGACTTCAATGGGCCGTTACTGCTTTACTCGTCCTGATTGCCTACGATCAATGTATGTACTGGAGTGTATGCAAGTGGTGACAAACAAATAGCTGACACTTTTTTAGTCCTCTACATCAAACGAAAAGGCTCCATAGCGGGCCCCATGTTCAAAATCCCCCTCACAGGACCCTTTCTGCAGGCCTTGTATCCAAAATTCGACGCTTACCTGACTCAGTGGGCCAGTGGTCCCCTCAGCTGCGTATCTGTCTTTCACAAGTACGTGCCCTATGACCTATGACGTCAATCCTTTCGCATCTTGTATACTTACAACAGCCACTTCATAGGTTTGTTGTCCTGGCTTCGGACCGTGATATTGCACACAAGGTTTTCAAGTCTCCCACATATACGAGGCCATGTCTAGTTCCCATTGCAATCGAAATCATGCGACCAACAGCATGGGTTTTCCTCAATGGCAAGGCCCATGCCGAGTTTCGTAGGGGTTTGAACGGCCTCTTTACCAACAAGGCTCTTGCCACATATTTGCCAGTACAGGAAAAAGTTTACGCTGATTACTTTGATAAATTCGTCTCTGCCAGCAAAGCCAATGGGAACAAACCCATGAAGTATATGGGATTCTTCAGAGAGATCAACTGCGCTCTATCCTGCCGAACCTTTTTTGGAGACTACATCTCTCAAGATGCTGTCAAGAAGATTGCCGACGATTTCTATCTGGTCACTGCCGCTCTTGAACTGGTCAATGTTCCTTTTTCCATCCATGTTCCCTATAGCAAATGCTGGCGTGGAAAGCGCATTGCTGATGCCGTCCTGGCCGAATTCGCAAAATGCGCTGCCGCATGCAAAGCGAACATGGCCACGGGGGCTCAACCGACTTGCATCGTCGACCAGTGGGTTTTGCACATGATGGAATCCAAAAACTACCGCGACAGGATTGCTGCTGGGGAAGTGGGAATTGAGAAGCCAGGCAACCTCATCCGCGAGTTCACAGATGAAGAAATTGGACAGACAATGTTCACCTTCCTCTTTGCCTCCCAAGATGCCTCTAGCAGTGCCACTACCTGGCTTTTCCAAATCTTGGCCCAGAGACCCGATGTCTTGGAACGTCTGCGCGAAGAGAACCTAGCTGTACGCAATGGCGATCGCAACCGGCCGTTCGAGCTCGGTATGTTTGAGTCACTCACCTACACAAATGCCGTCATCAAGGAGCTCCTCCGACACCGCCCGCCTGTTATTTTTGTGCCATATCTGGCACTGAAAGAATTTCCTGTCACCCCCAACTACACCGTGCCAAAGGGTGCTATGATTATCCCGTCGTGCTACCCAGCCCTTCACGATCCAGAGGCGTACCCGAACCCAAATGCCTTCGATCCCGAGCGATGGATTTCTGGAGATGCCGAGTCTAAGACTAAAAACTGGCTTGTGTTTGGAAGTGGCGCGCATGATTGTCTTGCACGAAAATACGTACCACTTACCATGGCGGCCATGATTGGAAAGGCTGCGCTGGAACTTGATTGGGTACACCATGCCACAAGCCGCTCTGAGGAGATTCGCGTTTTTGCGACACTGTTCCCTATGGTATGCTAAACTCCTATCATGAATTTTTAAAGCTGTGACTAATGACCTTTGTAGGATGAATGCCCTCTTGTTTTCACGAAGCGTGCATAGAGGATATTGGCTTTGATTGGGTGAAACCAGCGAACATTAGACTGGATTTAGGCTTGTCATTGTAACCCAAATGACAAATAATATTCATAAATAATAACAAAAGCGATTCTTTTTATGTGCTATAAGAAATCTTTCATTATTCTGACGTTTTTGTACCAGTATTATATGGGCGGGGCGTTTTGCTTTTACGTGTCCAATTGTCTCGAAAAAGGCATTATTATCATCTACACGAACCTAACTCCGCGTTGACATTTGATCCTTCTACAATAATTGGCGAAAGTCTTGCCATATTTCGTAGATAAGCTCGCATAACCTGGGCATCTCGCACGCATTATCCCAATCCAATGGCCTCTGCGGCATTCCCCAACTCAGTCATTAAATATACTAAGCCTTCTGCGATGCTTGGCACAAGACTGTCTGTTTCTGACCCATGCTGGGAACTTATAAATTGTGAATGCCTGTGTAACACCTGTATGGCAGCTCTCATCATAGCTGCTGGGTTGTGCACATGGGTGACTGTACCATCTGAGCCTGTACTAGGGCCCAGCTCCGTGATGACCGGGACTCCCTCTCCATACGCAATAAATCTTTTGAGTCGAGGCGTCGTCTCACCGTCCAAATGGATGAAACTTTTTGAAGATTGCGTGGAAGTGCTGACAAAAATCCCCTCTCGTTGATTGCGACCACTGATAATGATTCCATATGCCCAAAAGGCCAAGCTTGCTTGATATATTGCCACGGCATGGAATGCGCGGATCTTTTTGTTCTCGAGGCGTTTGCTGACCCTGTAGAGTTGGCCAGCATGCCAAATGGCCTGACGGGCTTCGCGACTTTGTGTCCATTCTTGCAACATGGGATAGACCCGCTGAGCGTCTACTTCTCCATCTTTTCCAGCGAACATTGGAAGTGCTCTAAGCGGAGCGTGAAGAGCGATTGAAATGAATTCTAACACAAAACTCGCTTCGAGGGTTTCCTCTTTGTATTCCACAAGGGGCTGTTTAGAAGCCTTGTGTGATGGGATACGAAATACACCCAAAGCTTTCGATAGGGCTTCGAATCGAGACGTAAGAGATAGCCCATCTAAGCCATAGTGTAGATCTCCGACTCGGAACATGTGATGGGCTTGCCGGTACTCCCAAATAAATCCCCACATACCGTATAGAGAGTATAGAAGAATGCCAATTTGACCACTACCGTTGGGAAGGCTATCTGTGTTAAAGACACTGCGGATACAATCTGACAAAGATGGTTGTGTTTTCCATTGGTTTCCATGGCTCAGACAACGAGTCTTCCACTCGGTCGCTGTTTCGGCAAACCACAATTCGTCTTCCGATGGGAGTGGCAACTCTATTTCCGTGCAAGAAAGAAGAGGGTTAATAAGTAATGTCATGGATGCCTGGGCATCGTGGACAAAAATATTGTGGGCTAACCTGCGAGCCAGTCAGCATATGAGCTACGCATCATTCCACTCTTGACCGAACCTAATTCTCGATTCCATCTCAACCCAACGACGCCATTTTTGTTCCAGTTCTAGCCCAGAATCTTCCTCTTCGGGCATGACGTTGTTTCGAGAAATTCGTTTAAGAGCCCCAGATCGCCTAAGAATCTGAATGATGTGAGTGATATTTCTAATATCCAGATATCGCAAAACTTACAGTGACAATGACTTGACAGAAACTCTCCGCAATTTCCATTTTACGCCTACCACCACTCCATATCCATATCTTTAAAATGGCCGCTGAAATGGGGCATTAGAAATTACTCAATATCTTGTGCAGTCGTGTGTAAAGTCTTACCGAATGCTTGGAGAAGTTGTAAGTCTCGTGTCAGTGCATTATCTTCATCCCACTATCGTGAAAATCAGTCAAGTGCAAGTGTTGATATCAGAAGATGCCTATATACCTTGAGCCTGATCGCATTAAATAAAACATTTGAAATGGCAGATCCTAAACGATTGAAAGTTTTTACAGGCATAAGAGCGCCGCCGTAGGCGATGATGCCAAGTATTAATTCTGGTCTTGTTGTCGATGCCCGAAAGGTTGGTACATGGAACCATGCAAGTGGATCGGAGCTTTGAAATCTTAGGAAACCGTTAATCATGGCATCCAAAATCTGACAAGAAGGCAAGGATGCCGCTATTGAAGCCAAATTTGCTCGATCGCAAATGGAAAGAATGATGGCCATTGCTCGATCTCGATCCGGAACAGAAAGTATTCTCCCATGCACAGGTGAATGAACTTCTGTACTATTTCTGGACCTAGGTATGCTCTCTTTCGAATCAAGTAAATATGACTCTTCAAAGGCCCCATAATCATTCGGTCCTGGTATCCAGTGCCAAATCGAAGAGTGAAAGGCCTTGGCTCCAGCAGCCATAGCACTTTCTTCGGGGCTGTTTCCACTTTCTAAGTGATGTGAAAGTTCTCCCGTAAATGCCTGGCTGCATGCTGCGAACTCACTACTAAGCATATCAAAGGAGAAGTCACCCAGTCCATGCGTGAAGTCATCAACCACCATGTACTCTCTCCAAATATTATTAGCAGGTGCGGCACTGTTGTCATTCAAATTCAGACGAGGCTCTGTTGTAAACTGTGTGTCAAAGATTAAATCCTTGAGAAAAGCGCTGAAATTGGTTGCGGATGGCGCTGCGTCGGTGTCAACCAGGTTAATCTGGTCTGGTGCCGATGGATCGTTGGTCATGTTGATCTCAACATGTGCTTTTGGCGTTGTGGGAGAGAGCACATTCGCAAAAGTGGGATGATCTTCGTGCAATATATCTTCAACTTCAACCGGAGATATAAACAAAGAGGGCTCAGATAGGTCAAAATCAGATCCGAATGGGGATAGGTTGGAGCTTTCGTTTGTCATGCTCTGCCTACGTGTGTTATGAGGGTTTTCAGATATCCCCTCGTTTGTGTATTCGCTCGCGGAGACTTGATCGATGTCGAATGAAGTTTCTTTCGACGATGTTATGGTGCCATAAGTATCATTGTGCGAATTTACAGACCATTGGCATTTGAAACCTCTATTCAGACATCTTTGGCAGGGTTTGGTCTCGCTGCACTTGAGTTTGGATGCTGAACACTCTTTGCAAGCCCGCGATACTCGACTACTTCCGGTCTGACCTTTATTTTCGTGATCGTTTGCTGATATGTCACTGGAATGAATATATACGTGCCTCTTCAAGAGATCACTAAAATATGACGTTAGCGAACCCCTGGTATTGAGGCAAACAATCGACCCACGCCCGCGCAAATGGCTTGGCACATATTTTGCACCGATGTGGCTTTTCGAGAGTGTCTATATATTTTCTCCATGTTATTACGCGTCATATGCACTGAAGAGCTGTCACGGGTTTCGGAAAGTACGATGGCTTTGGTATACGTACGTGTTCTGACATGACGGGTGAGGTGATCAACCCTCCCGAATTGGCGATGACATCTGGAGCACTCAAACAATCGGCTGGCGGAATTTTGATCGTGGGCGTTGGAATCATTTGATTGAGCGATAGAGCTTTTATCGGAAGAATCGGTGGTATCGCTCATGATTAGCGAAAAGGTTTTGTCAGATGGGAATTGAGCCAAAGCTGATCATTTGCGTATTCTCAGGTTTCGCAAGCCAGACTGTTGGAGGGATTCTGAAGAAATAAAACCGAACAAGTTCGAACTCAGGCTGTAATATACGGTTCGGGTACTTCGGCTTGGAGAGGCGAGAATTAAAAATAAGTTCAACCTGACCAACCCCGCGTTTTACGATCGCATTATCTGGGGATCCGGGGAAAGTACAAGACAGAACCGTCATTGCTCCTGGATGATGCAGTTTGGGCTTGGGGTCGGGTATGGGGCACGGCATCTCGGAAGGCTGCTCTTACCACAAGGGGCTTAGCCAATGGATGCAGGAGGGATAGCCCCGTTGTGATAGTCATGCATGACCTGTATCACGATGAACAGGGCGCTGAGAGTTTCTTTGGATGTATTGCGGGCATGCGAGAAGCAACTGGCTTCTCTATACAAACCAACAAAGCGGAAATATTTCCATTATTATACACTGATTGAACGGTGAAATGGTAAATTTTTGCAGTACAATTGTCTCGCCTTCAATATGCCCATCCCTCAATATCACCCACCACCCTAACTAAGACTGGTCACTCACCCCGCGTGGGGCCGAGCTCGGGAGCCAATTGGCATCCATCGGCAATGAGGGCACGAATCACCGACGCCGAGTTAAGCTTTGTCATAAATGGGACTAAGGGTCTTGTTGTCGGGCGCCTTCGTCAAGATACTTTACCTAATTTTACGATGAGTGACGGGGATTCACGTTGCAGTTTTAGAGAAGAAAATGATTCGGGTTGAGAGCGCGTTCCGTTTGCGACAGTTAGCATCGCTCATCTGTAATGTCAATCGCCGCACTGATCGCTTCTCAATGATAACGGTGTCATAATAGCCGAATTCTCGGTGTCTTCAAGCAGGTCAAACCCCGCATTTAGAGCATGTTTTTCGCGTAAATTTGTCAGCATTCTGCATTAACCAGAGAATCAATCAGCACCGCGTTTTCTGGGATTAATTCACTTGTTGGCAACGAGGGAACATAAATAACCTTCCAAATATGGCAACTACGACAGTTACTCAACAAACAGGTATCCTCCATCGCCGCAGATCCTTTTCAATCATAGACGTGGATGGAAACGACGCGGAGCAGAGACCTGAAAGGAACTTGTCCCAGCAAGCCGTTGAATCCAGCTTGCTCCCATGGCTATGCGTATTTGGGGCATTTACATTTACAATGCCTTCCTATGGTCTGTAATGCGAGGTGGAAACCTGTGGCGCGTTGGCTGATCCTGGCTTAGGCTTTATGAATGCTGTCGGCACAGTGCAATCTTACCTTCAGTCACATCAACTCGAACGATACTCTGCTAGCGAGATAGGCTGGATATCTGGAATTTATTTGTTTTTGAGCTACTTCTTTAACATACAAATAGGACCTATGTGTGATCGTTATGGTCCCGTTACAATTGGCTCTATTGGTGTGTTTTTGACCGTCGGCTCATTTATTATCTTAGCAGAATGCAATAGCTATTGGCAGTTCATGATCTGCCTTGGAATTGCAGGGGCCCTGGGTGGTGCAATAATTGCTACAGTCGGAATGTCCGTTGTAGCCAAGGTCTTCACTCACCGACGAGGAACCGCCATGGGTGTTGCTTTTACAGGATCTTCCGTTGGATCTATCCTTTTTTCATTGATGCTTCAGTCAACTCTGCCGAAATACGGATGGCAGTGGTCTATGAGATTGATGGGATTAGTTATTGCAGCAATAACTGTTCCAGGGCTAATTGCCTTCTGGCTATCTCGGCACTTGGTACGCAACATCTCTCCCCGTACCCAAAACCAGAACTATAATTTTCTTGTTGACTTCTTGGCCTTTCGATCTTATCCATTTTCACTTGTTTCCATGGGCCAATTCGTACTTGAGTTAGCAATATTCGCAATTGCAGGACTGTTGCCAACCATCGCAACCAGCGTAGGCTTCGCTTTGGAAGACGGATTTACATTAATCGCCATTCTTGGGGTATGCTCATGCGTTGGTCGTATATTTCCTGGTTTTCTTGGGGATAAAATCGGCCATTTCAATACTATCATTATTATGATAGCATTGACATTGACATTCATGGCTGCTTTATCCATACCTTTTATCAATACATCTCTTCCCACCCTGTACGCATTTTCAGGGCTTTGGGGATTCAGCTCGGGGTCATTCCTTTCTGTTTCCGCAGGTAGGCACTTATACCGTATCTTTACCTGCTTGCGTCTAATTTTGTAGTATGTTTAGGCAAGACCTGTGAGGATCATAACTATGGGAGATTCTACGGTCAGTACTCTCTTAATCTACCGAAACTTACCGTCCTGATAAGTTTGTTGATAGGAACGTCGACATTCTTTGTGAGCTTTTCTGTTTTAGTGTCTATTCCTCTCGGGGGACTTATGCTAGATAATTTGGGGACGAAAGCCTTGGCAGCTCTATTGACGGGGATTGTTTTCCTTGGTGGTGTTTGCTATATTGCAGCTCGGGCACTGTTGGTCGGAAAATGGGCATCTTTTAAAATCAAAGTCTAGCCTGGAATTATTTGGAATAATTGAAAAAAAACGCAGAAAATAGTCACCATATGATGATTGGTTGATTAAGCCAGTATTTTAGTAAGTAGGGTCCTTGCCATTTTGCTATTTGGTACATGGCAGAATTTTGCCGGTAAGCTTCCCAAATCCAATCCGGACCCCATTCTCTCCGTGCGTCCAGGCTTCAAAAGTCACGCGGTCGCCATCTTCGAGCCATTTCCCACCAGCAATCGGAACTTCCTGTGTACCATCTAGAGTCAATTCGAACAAACATGACTTGCGATTCACAGATGGATCAATTTGATTTTCAGCCTAGATTTGATGAAGTTATAATGTCAGTATACTATACAGGCTTTGGGCATTGATGAGGGTAGAGGAACTAGTTGATTGTCCTTTTACTTACTGGGGATGAAATGGTACCCAATGCAAGGAGCTCACCGACTCTAAGCCCACACCCAGATGATGCACGGTGTGCCAAGGCCTGAGCGGGGCTAAAATAGGCGTGCGAAAAATTGGTTGTTGATACCTTAATAGGCGAGTTTCCATTTCCTACAACCGATGATTAGTGAATCGACCTGATCGCTGCACTTAAATCAATGGCGTATACATACGAGTCATATAGACACTGGTATTTATATCATATGTTGTATTGAGCAAACTCTCATGACGCAGATAGGTTGGAACGTGCCCTGGCTGCTGATTGATAGGCCTAGTGCGAGATGCTGATAATGCCTCAGGGACCAGCACCCAAGGAGAGATGCTCGTGGCAAAGGCTTTGCTGTTGAATGGACCAGCGGGCATCATCTCGTACGCGAGGATATCTCTGGCGGACCAGTCATTAACCAGGACGAACCCGAAAATGTATTCTTCGGCTTCATCGGGCTGTATTGTTTTACCCCAGGGAAGCGACTTTGATAGGAAAAAGCCCATCTCCAATTCATAGTCTAGACTTGCACATGGCTTAAAATCAACATCACCCTGTGGGCCTCTATATAAGCCACGGAGACGATGAATATCTACACCGCTTGGGACGATGGAGGACGTTCGACCGTTATAAGCAAGTGGATTGGTGTAAAAAGTTGCTTGTGGGCCGAACTTCATTTTCGACATGGTGAAGCACTAACAGAAATTCAGATGAATAGGTTAATAAATATTATCTTCTCGGTAGAAAACATACATTCCTGACGTGCTCCTCATAGCAGCTAAAGTCGGTAAACTCGGGAATCTCCATTGGGACATGCAATTGCACCTCATTCGATGGATGAAATGCCTCACTGTTCAATGTTGTATCTGTGAATAGAATGGAGGATCCATCTGAGAGCAAGTCGATGATTGTTTTGCGGGCAAGGGATCTAATAGAGCGAGGAAGAGAGGCAAACTCATTCAAAGTTGACTGTTCCCTGTCAGTTAATGTTTTGAATCGATGCTCATTAATAGTGCTTGACATTTACCTTTGAGAATATAGCCCCAAAAGAATCTGAGACATGAGAAAAAAGTCCACCTTTCTCAAGGGTAGCCAGATCTAATACCCATGATCCGATGGCAGTTCCAGCTCGAAGTGTCTGAGAAACGTAGTTAGTTTATGGTCATAGAGAATATTATGATGATAAGTAGAGTGATAATTACCGAACTATCTCGCGGACTAAAGATACCAAACGGGATGTTTTCTATCGGGAATGGACTCTTATGATCCACTTGTATCGGGAACGAAGCCATCATCGAGACTGACAGTGACGGACGTAGAAAAGTTAGCTGGAGTCTTTTCCCTCTCACTTTTACAAATTATTTATGAAGCAAAACTAAGATGAATGTTTAATTCCAATCTTTTATCTGAGAAACTAAAATGAACTCATTTTTCTTCTCCAAGACTCGCCCGACGTCCTGAGAGCGCACGCGTCCGAACCCCGGCTCCTCACCCGACCCCCCCGCGGAACGCGAAACGTCGTGATATTTCGAACACCCCGCGTTCCCGACTGGGTGCGTGACGAAGCATTCCCCTTGTTCACAGCTGCCGTGTCAGTAGAGTCAAAGTTGGAAATCAATGTCAGGGTTCCCCGCGGGGTAAAATGTACCCTCAACACCATTTATTCAGGCACAAGTCCTATTGTTGAAAAAACTAAAATTTCCGAATATTTGAGAGAAATACGTTTGTGGCCAAGAAAGAAAGAAAGACCTTGAATAACCCAAAGCAATTCAACAATAACAGCTGGAAAATATGGCACCACTTAACATCACCATCATCGGTGCTGGCATTGCTGGCTGCTCGGCAGCTCGAGCTTTCAGGGAGCAGCACAACGTCACCATTGTGGAGAGATTCGAAGGGGGCAATGAAGTGGGCGCTGCAATCAACTTGGGACCTACTGCCACACAGATCCTCGATGCTGCAGGATTTGATCGGAAACGCGCCAAGGCAATCACTGCAACCATGGCTCGAACCTATAATAAGGAGGGGATAGAACTCAGCGCTACTGACTTTTCCGCATTCCATAAAAACTGTTCAGCCGACTGGCAGTTCGTGCATCGACACGACCTTTGGTCCGAGCTTTTACGTCTTGCCACCGCTCCTTCAGAGGAGGTTGGAATCTCCGGGAAGCCTTCTAAGGTAATCTGGGGTGGAGAAGTTGTCGATATAGATGTGGATAGCGGCGACGTGACTCTTGCAGACGGATCCAAGATCGAATCTGACATTGTTGTTGGTATGATTGCGGCCAATCCCAATTGAATAGCTATTTCAAGATTGAACTAATCTCTTTCTTAGCTGCTGATGGAATAAGATCCATCGCCCGTCCCCTTGTTGTTGGCGAGGATGCATTTACGTCGGCACGCCCGTCTGGCGCTTCAGCTTTCCGATTTACCATTCCAGCCGATGTCGTCAAGGAGGTTCACGGCAATATTTCAGCGCTTGACGCATCCAAATCGGTCGGCCTAGATGTTTTCATTGCCCAAGATGCAACCAATCGATCCATAGTTATGTATCCTTGCCGAGATTATGCTCTCTTGAACTTTGTCTGCATTGTCCCGGACTCCATTATTGGTCTACAAACAACCGAATCTTGGTCGGCTGAAGGGCAGCGAGAAGATCTGCTTAGATGCTACAACGACTTCGGCCCATACATTAAACGGATGCTCGAACGCGCAGAGGATGTCAAGCTGTGGCAGCTTCGGGACCAGGACCCGCTGCCAACTTATGTGAGGGGTCGATGCATCTTGGTTGGCGACGCTGCCCATGCCATGACCCCTCACCAAGGCCAAGGAGGCACCCAAGCCATTGAGGACGCCGAAGCATTTACACTCTTCAACGTCGGTAGCCCGACACGGAGCCAGGTGCCTCGGCTGCTCAGGGAAATAGATTGTGTTCGACGGCCCCGTGCCGGAAGAATCCAGAGTCACACCCGGGAGGCGCACGAAAGAAAGACACCACAGGATTTGTACAAGCATAACTTGTACAATTGGACATATCCAGGCATTGAAAAATGTCTCTCTCGACTAGACGCTGGGAAAGAGATGATTGTACTGTAATTTCTGAGGCTCTAGTTTAAATTATTGTTAAAGCTGACTCGCCTTTCCCGCCAAGGATCTCAAGTAGATATATATCATTGTATTTTGAATTATAGCTCAATATTGAAAATTAATTCTGCGATGGGACTTTTAGAATAACTGCGCTCTATCTGGTCCTGGTTCTGTTAGAGAGGAAATGCCCAGATTATAGAACACCATAGCTGCATTTTTGGGAATAAAGACGAACCAGGATTTCTTTTTAACTCTTGTGCTTTTTCTTAGCTATGTCGATGCTACAGAAGGGGCCATTTGTCTTTTTGTGGAGCTCATATCATGCTCGCAAGATCCGTGACATATTTTTAAGTAAAAAAGTTACTGAAGAATAAATGCCTGGATCTTTGGAATGCGCAGGCAGCGAAATAAAGCACAACCATACGAATTAGAAATGAAATATGGAAAATTGAAAAAGGGCGTCCGAGATAACATGTCTCAGATTGGTAATTGTCCCACACTTTGTGAGTAGCTTTCGGGTGTGCGAGGGGCCGAAGCCCCACCACCATTAATCGGCTCAAGCGCAATTGAGCAAATGTCTAATTTGGGGCTTCCGAGGAAATGGAACTTGGCCAGGGTTTGCCGAAGACCACGCAATGCGGGCCCGAGACATGACATGGTCGATATAGTTCGAACGAAATCGGCTATGGTTTGAATGGTTCATGATTTAGCTGCGTGTTAATGTGGCAAAAACAAATCACTATGCCCTACGCACTCAAGGGTCGGAGGGTTCTCATTACTGGAGGGTCAAGGTACTGGAACCCACACCGCCAGGAATCATTCGATGTTTACTAAAATTTGTCATACATTAGAGGTCTCGGCTTAGCAATTGCACGGGCCTTTGCAACCGAGGGTGCCTCAATTGCCTTGAACTATGTCTCCAGTCATGTAAAAGCCCAGGAAGCAGCCACTCACATTTCTGACGAATTCCAAGTGAAGACGAGCTGCATCCAAGCTGTAAGTAGTAATTACTTATAAGTTTAAACTAAAGGCTTTGTTAGTTGCTAACATGATCTATTTCTAGGACATTTCCAAAGCGCAGGAATGCGAGCTTTTGGTTCAAGAATGCCATAAAGAGTTAGGCGGATTGGATATTATCATCTCCAATGCAGTAAGAAGAGGCAGAATGTCTTCAATTTTACCTAAAGCTAATAGTTCCAATCGGCCTGGACTGAATTTTCAGACTTTTCAGATCTCTATGCCCTGAGTGAGGAGAAATGGGACAGAGTATGATCTTACAATATATGTTGAGTGGCCAGCACTAACAACCACTAGTGCTGGTCATCGAATGTAAAGGCAAATCTGCACTTGTTCAGAGCGGCCAGTCCGATATTCAACCAGAATGAGGATGGTGGTGTATTTATATATACTGCCTCGACCGCGGCAAGTTCTGAATATGGCTCTCACTTTAAAAATCTCTCACTAACTCTACAGGATTAGGGAACTAGCGTTTCCGGTAGTAGCCTTGCGTATTCTGTTACAAAGGCAGCAGGTGAGCCTTTTGCAGTGATCCATTAGAGTGAAATTAACTCAAGGACTCAGGCCTCCATTTGATGAAATGTCTTGCACAGACCCAGGGTCCGAAAATTCGAGTCAATTCTGTGGTTCCTGGCTTACTATTAACTGAATGGGTACGTGTATTGTACTTCTAAGTTCCAATAATTATCATAACAAGGCAAGCTGATTGCCATCCAAGGGGAAGCGTTATGATGATGCCACAATTCAACATTGGGAACAGCAAACACCTCTCAAAGCCATTGTAAGACCTGCCAGTCAATAATAATTGGATGCGTATTAACAAGATATCGCAGCCTGATGTAGAAGAATGTGCCTCTGTTTATGTAGCTCTTGCAAAGAACCTTTCTACAACTGGTCAGGAAATCGCTATCGGTGTGTTTCTAAAACCTCCAATTATGGTGTGGTGGATCTGAACATAGAATGCTGACTTGTTATAGATTGTGGGTGGCTTTTGGCGCACTAGTCTTGATGTTCGTAGTTTAGCCGGTAACAGCTTTTTAATTTATATGGTGATATTCAACATTTCCATTAATTTATGTGAAATCAAGGAGGATACGGTGTCGGATTTCTCGCCTGTACTTGCCGCTAGGCCTACTAGAGTAGGTTCGCATCCTGTAACATTCAAATGAAGGTGTGTCTCACGGAGTATCTTGGTCACGGACGCTGAACCTGAATGTAGCAAAATAGAAATGTTGATCATAAATGTCATCCAAATTAGAACTGCAAGAAGTGTTTAGAATTTCTTAATATATGTGCCATATTATGAGCGCGAGCGATAAATCTAGCTTCGCGACAGCGAATTATTCTGGCAATTTAATACCGCCCCAATCCTCATCACGCGTTTCTCCATCGGTTGCTTCTAGCAAAACATAAAGCATTCGAGCCCATTCCGTCTTACTACAATTTTTCCAAGCGTGGTTGGTGGCTCGTTGGATGCTCACATCACCCGGTCTTAATACTCTTCTTGGTCCCGTCTCGAAATCATCCAGGATCAGCTCCACCTCTCCCTCGAGAACAACCCCGTAATCAAGACTGTTGGTGCGGTGCATAGGTGACGCTCCGCCGGGGCTGACATCGACCATCCTCAGCACGCTGCCATTTTTAACGGCAATTGGTACAGGCGTTGGTGGATTGAGGTAAGTTTTGAGGTCCTTGTCATTTTTGGTAATAACTGGTGTCTCGCGAGTATGGTAAATGACACTGAATGCTGCTTCATCGCTACGCTTGAGATGTACTTCGTCGGTAGCATCTGGCGTCTCAAAGAAGGTCGCTTTTCCGTTTTCATCATGTGTAGTGATGTATCTGCGTGTCTGTTTGAGGGGGGAAGATGTTCCGTCTTGGTAGGCTGGCATAGTGGAGGATCTTTTGGATAAGAGACTAAAAAGGAGATTTGTGTTAGGAAATTCTTGGATTCACCAAACACCTACCATATAATTTATGCGCTGGAGGGAAAAAGGTAGTGTATATCGAGCTATGACCTGTAACCTCATAGAGCCCTGTGTGGTTGGTGTCCCCGCGGACGAGCCGAATGAGGGGCCGTTTGGTCGGCCCCTCATTCCCGAAATCATTTGCCAGTGCATCTTGTCGCATATTGTGAAATCGGACCCACGCGACAATGTCTATAATGAATAGACGTTCAAAGCTATGAAAACAAGCTGTAACCTTTGCCCTCTATTCTAACCTATTACAATACACGTCAAGTCGGGTTTAAAACGACCAAGCCCTAATGGCGCTAACAATAGTCTTGATCACTTCGCTAGCTATAGCCACAGTGCTTTACTACTTTTACATTCGTTTCTTTAGTTCTCTAGCTTCAATACCTGGGCCGCAACATGCCATTATATCCAGATTATGGCTTGCATACCATTCCCAAAAGGGTGATATGCACAGAGCTATCCCTAAGCTTCACCGAAGATACGGATCTCTAGTGCGAGTGGCACCAAATGAAGTGAGTGTCTCAGACCTGAAAGCGATAAGGGAAATTTATGGTGAGTACTATGAGGTTGCATGCGAATATTCAGATCTAATAATCTTCCAGGGCCTGGATCAAAATACAGAAAGAGTGATTGGTATAGTCAGTATAATCAGGCTCAAAATAACTTACAAAGACTGACTCGCATGTTGAAGGTGTATGGCAGGGAACTCAAAAGACCGACTTGTTTGCCGAGCGTAGTATCCCGGTTCACTCAGCTTTGAAACGAAATATTAGCAAGTTGTATTCCATGAGCTCATTGACACCCTTAGAAAAATGGATGGATAGTGCCATCGAATGCTTTATAAACCGGATGCATGACCAAGGCACGCAGCCAATTGATCTTGGAAAATGGCTGCAGTTGCTTGCTTTCGGTGAGTACACGAACATGTACAGTTCATTGAGAGTATTTGTCGCTTAAGCTTTTGCAGACGTAATTGGCGAGGTGTCTTTTTCTAAAAGATTTGGATTCCTCGAAGCAGGTAAGGACGACGGGTCGTTTGCTATGATTGAGACGGCCCTGAGATCACTAGCCTGGGTTGGTCAATTACCCTGGGTATTCTGGCTTGATCATTACTGCGCGCCTATCATTGGGCACCGCCTTGGGCTTGCGCTGCGCCATGGTGCGATTAGACAATACGCCTCAAGGGAAGCAGAAACTCGAAAGTACAGAGAGAGTGACCATGATGATATACTTGGTCAGCTATATCAAGTACAGCGCCAGAAGCCAGAAGCACTGGATGATCATGCCATCAAGTCAATTGCTACTGCGAACATTTTTGCCGGGAGTGATACCACCTCAATCTCGCTTAGAGCTATAATTTATTTTCTGCTCAAAAATCCCACGTGCCTTGAACGTTTCATGACAGAAATGGAGGAAAGAAAGATTGATGGGAGACTCGAATTTCCTCCAAAGTTTTCTCAAGTAATCGACTGGCCGTACTTGCAGGCATGCATTTCGGAAGCATTAAGATTGCATCCTGCGGTGGGAATGAATCTTCCTCGTGTTGTCCCAGAAGGCGGCACTACGATTTGTGGGAAATATCTCCCAGCAGGGGTTGGTACACCTAAACCCAATAATGACTTTGATGCTAATCCGCACCAATTGGACATGGGTAGACAGTTGTTGGGATTAACGCATGGGTCGTTCATCAAGACTCCTCTGTTTTTGGCCAAGACGTGGATCAGTTCAATCCAGACAGATGGCTTGGAGAGGAAAAAGGAGACAGAGGTAAGGAAGGTATGGTATAGAAATGAGAGGAAGTACGGACTAATTTGTTGTCCAGAGAGATTCTTTTTCGCGTTCGGCGGCGGACAGAGACTCTGTATAGGGAAAAGTAAGTCATTATCTTTTTTCGACCAACATTACATCACCGATTGATTTCAAATTTAGATATTAGCATGATGGAAATGAGTAAAGTAAGTCAACATGAAATTCATTTTGGGTATAAACTCATTTTGACCGAATCATCAGCTCATTCCTACCCTATTTAATGAATTTGAAGTGAGGCTCATCAGCCCTGAAAAGTCTCTAAAGACCAAATGCGTGTCAGTTGTTCTACAAGTCCCGTCTAATTCAGCAAGTTAACATTATACGCAGGTGGTTTGTTCACCAAGAAGGTCTCTATGTAACCTTACGCCCCCGGCATGAAGTGTGGGAATCTCAAGGCTAGGAACATAGGGTATTTGTAAGAAAATTGTTTAAATAGTAAATTTATTTGTATATGCTATGCCAGAGTAAGCGTGCCTAATAGGTAGCAGATATCAATACAAATAGGATTTGACAATTGGTGGTACGATTAGTAATAGTGCCTGTACCGTACGAATAACTCGTCTCAAGCCGTAAAAGCAACGGCATTGCACAACTTAAAAGAAAACTCTATCAATTCGGTCACCTACTAAAGGCGTGACACCAGCCAAGTTAAATAGTAAATATATTATTTCCAATTGTCTAATGCAAGGGAATTCCTTTTGAAATATTAATTAGCGGTGAATATAACACATCCCACGTAAAGCAGAGTGGAACGCGGGAAAGCATTTTTAGACATCAAATTCTTTAAAAAACATAGAAGATCTCAACTAGCCGATTCTAATTTTCTACTACATTTAAATTCATAGTATATGTCGCTGTAGCCATGGTCCTACCATGTGCAACATGCAGACATACAGAATGCATGCCAGGTTCGCTTGCCACAAGTACGAACCGCACCTTTGTATGCTCGCCAGCATTCTCAATCTCTGACTTGTCTAGCAGAACCTTGCTTCCTACTGACGTGGCGCTGGTAGCTGATACGTCGCCATTGACATTGAACTCAAGCGTCAGCCGGGCGTTTACGCCTTTGACGGTAATGCTGCGATCTTCGTTGCTATAGACCGAATCGCTGATTGATACCGGATCTCGATTGGCAGGCTGTGGTGGTATCAATAAAGAGACGACACGCCCAAGTGTTAGGACTGGCAGAGTTGGAATATGGGCATCGCCGTTCCGCTGCACAGCGTGCTCTAACAGCCGTCTCGCGATGGGTGTTAGCGCCACGGTACTCTCCTCACCTGCAATGTCCACGACCGTATTTCCGGCCACAATGACACAGCGTCCTGCCGCCATAGTGGATGAATGCTGGTATGAGTAGTCGCCGTACTCACTGAGCTCGCCCCGTGTCCAGACCTCCTTGGGATGACGCTCTGTCGTGTACAGTATACTGGCGGCATGCTCGCGAGCAGCTGTGGTGGAGCGCTGCACTTCAAATTCACCTGCGTCATCGACCTGAGACCCGACGACAACGTTGATTCGCACCACAGCATCGGCCTTGCCTGCGAGGTGCCAGAAGGCACGAGCACTGCCTTGGCGAGCAGCCAGAGATTTGAAGGCAACAGCCCACTCATCCCCGAGGACGTTAGAAATCCAATCGTCGACATGAGCCCAGCCAACATGCGTGATGGTCATTTCAGACGAACCAACCGGTGGTCCTACTATCTGGGTGAGCATGTCTGCCGCCTCAGCCTGAACTTGGGTCGTGGCGGCTACACCGCGAGACTGGTATGGATGCCCATCGATGCCCATGACGCCGAAGCCGATCTGGATCGTGTCAACACGCCCTGGATACTTATCGTTTCGCTCGTACAACTTTGTCTCGGAAAGTTCCTGTCTGCTGGCGGCTAGAAAGCTCTCGGCTGTCTCGTTTCCCGTGTGTGGCTGGGCACACGCGTCGTAGACGGCGTGATTGGCAGCGTCAAATGGTTTGCTGTGTCCCACAAAAACGTGGGAGTCAAAGCTGGTGCGATCCGGATCGTTATTATCCACAAGCGCGCGACTCGGGTCAGCCTGGAAGAAGGGATTGTTTACGTCGACAAGGCGGTGGTTTTTGGTGATGCCAATGAGATTTGTGGTACGGATGTAGCCAAATGGCCGCTGCATTAGCCAGCTCGTTGCGTGGTGATCCGAATGCGGATGCCGATCGTCCACCCCCAGACTACAGAGCAGCTCAAGTATGCCGGCCTGATCAAAGCAGTTGACAGTACGGAAAAGTGTGCCTAATTGGTCGGATCCGGGTGTCTTGGCAAGGTAGTAGTTTTGGTCAAATATGCCCCCCCAGGACGTCATATTGAATCCCGATGCGCCTGTTTAACCAATCAAGACGTAAGTTACATGGGCCACACCATTCTAGGCAGAGTAAAACTCACCACTGCAAGTGTCGTAGCGCTTGTTGAATCCAGAAAAAGCTCGGCGTGTCATATGTGCATACCAGCTCGAGCGTATAATGCCACTCTCCTCAATGTTAAGAGCCACGGGGGAATCGCTAAACGCAGCGCGCAAAAGCCCAACAGGCACGCCATTCCAGAGCGCCGGATGAGTGGTTTTGCCGAGCCAGTAAAGTTCAAGGCGAGTTGTATTGACCCCAACTGCATTCACCCTGTGTCCCGACTGGCGCAACCTCATTTCCCACCTGACTTCCTTGTTTCTGCTCAAGGGGATGCTACTCTGAGGCCGGTCAACAAAGCGCGCCGACACGATGATGTCGTCTAGGCTCTTAATGAAGAAGCAATCAGTTTGTAGAACACGTTTACCGTCGATCAACCCATATACAGTAACTTCGCTGCCAACCAACTCCAAATCAAGAGGCCGAATAGTCACGTCAAGATGCCCAGCCGCAACTAGGGGAGTGCGAAACTCGTAAGCGAAGACATTCGGAGCATAGGAGCCACTATCGCCGTCTGTCCAATTCTGAGCCGTGTCCCAATGCCAAAGGGTATGAAACCCAGTGACAAGTTCATCGCGCGAGTTGCGCACTGGGTGGTCTGACTGAGCAGCGATTTCGATCAGTTTGAATGAAGCGCCCGATGTATCTTGGTTTGAGTGGTCCGGATCATCGTTGAGTATGCTGATGTGTATGTTATAGTGAGACATCTAATTTCATCAGGAAAACAGGTCAATGAAATTGATGAAATTTGAGGCTTACCATGCAGGATTTGATGATGTGGTTGAAGTTCTTAGCTGGAGACACTGCAATACTGTTACACCACTAAAGGTGAAAAAGAATTATAACGAAACGACTGGTTCTTGATGATTCGGTAAGATAGGCAAATCTAACCCACTTCAGTCCGGTGATCATATCGGCTTTACTGTAAAAACTGTCCACTATTTCTACCGCAAAATGGGGTTTGGTAGGAATGCAACGCGTTCTTCACAAAGGCTGACGCCGAAGGCGATCTAACTGCATTGGCCGAGTTGAGAATAAAATTGTGAGACAATCACGAAATCGTCGCCGCAACACATTTCCGAGAAAGACCTTTCTGTTGCATCCTAGATGAAAACAAAAAAACAAGTCAATGTAGTGTTTGCCTTTCTATTTAATTTCAAGGCGGTAATATCAACCTGATCAAATCCTTTCCGCCTCCTAGTGAGCAAAACGAAAATCAAGTCTTTTGTTTCCTTCATCTTTTGTTGTGCGAATGTAGGTATCCTTTTCCTCGGGAGTCATTGCATCCCAAATTATAGCGCGTTTCCGATTACGCTGGATGTAGTAGCATTTGATGAAAATCGTCATGATAACGTTCCAGCCCACGATGGCCAACAATACTTTGTTTCCTCGTCGATAATATGGCTTATCGTCTGCTCGATAAATCTAGAGAACACAGATGTTGGTCATCGGCAAATAATCAAGATGATAATATTGTAATGTTGAGTGTTGGATAATACTTACGTTTGAGGAAATTACAGAGCTTGCTTGACAAATCATGTTATAAACTGCGCTACCTACCGTCCTCGTGCGCACTGACCCGGCATTTCGAGAAGTTAAGCTGACTAGACAATAGGGCGTATTAGACTTGATTCTTATACTCTCGCTAGAATGTTCAATTTTACTCACCATTGATGGAATGAATGTAAGGGAACCCAATAAGTAGGATGGTGACAGCATACCAGCTCCAAGCACTAGACCCGGCCGGTAAGAGTTCCAGTGCAAGCAGTAGAGGCAGGCACCAAAAAGAGTAAAATAAAACTACCGCCATCCTGTTATTGATCTTTTCCGAATACCAAGACCAAAAAACAAGTTGAGCTAAGAAGATGACATAGGCCGGGATCGTGAGCAGGTTGGTCTCAAAGGTATTGAAGCCAAGTGATCTCAGGTTGAGCGTCAGGTAAGCTGATACGGGATTTGTTGGAATGAGCATTGTGAAGCTGATTGCATACAGCGGCCATAGGTCGTAGTCGATCAGTGCATCCCACAATAGCTTGAGGGTTAGTCCTTGGCGATTGTGCATACCACCCTGCGAGAGCTTGGTTAGCGTAACCCTCCAAGTTATGTGCCTCAAAGGTGATTGGCCTTGCCTTTCCGGGGTCGTCGCGTAAGACCCGATTGACCATTATGATTTCTTCTCTTTCTGTGAACCACCCATCTTTGCCTCGGAACCAACTTGCCGTTTGTGTCGGGCTCGGTGGGAGGTAGAACCAGGACAAGACGCCGATAATCGCAGTGAGCGCTCCCTCGAGTGCGAATAGCCACCTCCAACCTTCCCACCCTCCGATTGAATGCATATGCAAAATTCCATAGGCCAAAAATGCGGCTAGAATAAAAGTGAAGTGTGATGAGCAGTAAAAGTAAGCCATCCGCATAGGTAGTTCCTTATTCGTGTAGAAATAGGAGAGGTAAAGAATAGCATCAGGAATGAAGCCACCCTCTACTAGTCCCAACAGTGCACGAGTGGTATAAAAACTCTTCTTTCCAACAACCAGTGCCTGGCAAATGCCAATGATGCTCCAAGTAACCATTTGAATTGGGATCCAAACATCAGGTCCAAGCTTCTTTGAAATCATTTGCGACGGTACTTCAGCTGAAAGGAAGCAAAGATAAAATATCATCATTCCATAATTGTAGTGGTTTGTAGATAGACCAAGGTCATCTAGCATGCCATCGCTGAGTGCTTGAGAAATATTGCCTCGATCTAGTTGCAAAGCAAAAAACATTAAGCAAACCCACGAACAGATCCGATAATCAAGCTGCGCAACGAAAAATAAAAATAATCAGTACTATTACAAAATATTTCCCGGCTTTCAATAGACAGCTTACCCTTCTCACCAATTTCTTTTCTTCCTGTTGTGTCCACTCGGCATTGGGGTCATATCTGTGCCTCCCCTCGTATTCAGGAATAGGCTCGTAGAGTTCTGCAGAACCTCCGACCGCAAAGGTGTCTCCATCACCATATAGATGTTGCTTCGTGGTTGATTTAGAGGTTGGATCATTGGTTGAAATCTCAGGGTTGACCGAAATGGTAGAAAGCGACTTGTCGGACATCTCGGCGGGCAATTGGAGACCAAGGCAAAGATGCTCGTATCGTCACCTTTCCATACAACTACTGAGCTTAAATGAGATGAAATTGTTTTTTATTTATAACATTCATATATAAACACGCAAACCCGGGATAAAATGGTGCAATCTCAGATCCTCACAATGCATGCTGCGTAGTTTGGCGATTCTCTACCAGGTTTGTTTCGCGTTGATTTCGGAGATCATGATGCAATAGCAAACATAAAAACACATCTTTTACTATTACCAAACCGTAAATGAATTTATTGGATGGGAATGGCGCAATATCAGGGCGTTTGATTTCACTCGTCAGCAAATTGTGATCAAAATAACATCTCCGCATCTCCGTGGAAGTCTTGAAATCACCTCCAGTATATTTTGCGGGTCCACTAGCAAATCTTTAACGGTATTTCTTAATCGGTACTAGTAATGT
This sequence comes from Calonectria hongkongensis, assembly GCA_017140755.1. NCBI lineage: Eukaryota > Fungi > Ascomycota > Sordariomycetes > Hypocreales > Nectriaceae > Calonectria > Calonectria hongkongensis. The sequence goes on from JAACJA010000018.1 coordinate 1,277,488, forward strand.
TCAATCAGATCTCAGCATTCTTAAATTTCTTATCTTCTGTAGTGGCTTAACTACATAGTTACGATGCGGGCACATTTGGTCGTCTCTTAGTCTGTTCACTCAATGGTGCCCCAAAAGACAATATCATCCCCACCATTCTAACAGTAGCTTGTGAAAGGTCTTCCACTGGTCATTGCCGCATCTCATAATTCTCTGAACTCTAAACGCCCTTTCTATTAACATGTGTTGTTCATCACTCGCGACCGTTACCCTGGACAGCTTTGAGCCATCAGCCAAAGAATGCTCGATGTGAAGTAGCAATAGTATTGTACTTTTCCATTTTGGTCTCTGGGTCATACCAGACTAGTGCATGGATCAATTAACACCGCGATAAAACCATCTTGCACTTTAAATGTCAAATCATGTCAACTTCTTGACCATTATTTACGCTGAATATGGTAAGGAATATACGAATTATTTGAATTACTATTTTTTATTAACCTTTAGAAGAATATTTTGAAATTAAACCTTTATATATATCCTTCAGCAATATATATCTACATGTAAGAAGACACAACAAATGAAGTTGTAATACCAATCCAGACTATTGAGATTACTCCCTACTTGTCGCTTTGATACAAGGATTCCTATTGAACTCGGTGCCCAGATTTCTACCATCAATATCCACAAAATATCCCTGCCTTCCTCAGGCCAAATTTCACCGCTTCTTCTACCTTAGATATTTATTCTACTAGAACTCCTATGAATTAGACCAACCCCTGACGCATGTTAGCGTCCAAGCCGGACTTGGTTATGGCTAATACTGAGGTGTTGGATCTCATTCTATCGTATGATATTGAAGCTATTTAGCCATCCGATTTCGCTAAATTGCCTGTTTTTATCCTCAACTCCGTGCATGTTGGCCCAACATACCCGAATAACCCCTGCACCTTTGAGGGGCATCCCCGCCCTACTCCTCCCCCTCACGACTAGATTTCTCCTCTACTTTCTGTCTTAGCTGTGATCCAAACTTTATTCTTGGTACTATTTGTGCTCAATAGACATGCCCACAAGCGATTTAGCACGAGTAGGACCTGTCATGGCTTTACCCAAGTCCAGCAACTCTCCTCCGAGGGGCCCATCAGGCAGCCCGCAAGCCGCAGGCCAAACACTAGACGACGCGTCATCGCTAGTCGAACCAGAAGTTGGAACGATTGAAGTTGTAGGATTTGATATTTACCCTCTTTTAATTGCCTAGATTCACAGAGTGTGTTAGGATCCAGATCAAGTCGACTCTTTATACCCTGAATCGTAAGCAAATTAATATTCCTTTTGCGCTCACTACCTAAATGACTGTGCTCCAGAACAAGAGTGAGTGACACCAGCTCTCTCAGATCGTCCATCCTCAACTATAAATGGGAAAATGGCCGTCGATATCACGCCTACCAAGATGGCTCATACTGGTGAGTTTTGAATTGCCCAAAAGGATCAAAGGTGCTGAAAGTGTCTAAACATCAAAAAGGGGCCCGAACGATGAAGTCCAACAAGACGCCGAGGATATGATGTTCATCTTTCATAATAAAATCACAATCTATAATATCCACATAGTGGGATTTCTAACCCACCCAACAGGCATGAAGTACACCGAATCATCCTGGATGGAAAATTATGCGATGTCCCACTGAGGAAGGATATTCAAGTAAGAGAATCCTCGTTGTTGAACCGACCTTTCTCATGGCAATATAGAATGTCCTCGACGTAGGTTGCGGTACGGGTGCCTGGGCGATGTGAGTGCTTCTATTTGCAGAATCGGACACAAAAGTGTCATCATCGTGTGGTTCATTATTGATACTCTAGACTGACTGACCCTTCATGGCAGCGACTTTGCGGATGAACACCCGTCTGCTGCGGTCATTGGTGCTGACCTATCGCCTATTCAACCCCCATTTGTGCCGCCAAATTGCCGCTTTGAAGTAGATGATATAAATGCAGATTGGACTTGGCCAGAGCAGCATTTTGACTTTATACATGTTCGCGCCATGACCGGCTCTATCCCTGATTGGGTTGAATTTCATAGGAAGGCTCTTAGGTAATTCACAACCCAGTATGTCATAATTTTATTTATGGTTAGAAAATTCTTGCGACTAAGCCTGAAGCATCTAGACATCTGAAGCCTGGCGGTTGGGTTGAACACGTCGAGCTGTCATGCTTTGGCAAAGCAGATGACGGTTCCATTAAACCAGACTCTCCAATCCATACATGGGAAGACATCTTCAAGAAACTGGGTAACGCATCAGGGAAAACATTTTATGCTTGCGAGCAAGCACATGATGCAGTTGAGAAGGCCGGCTTTGCAAACGTGCGCCAGAGGCTCATCAAAGCCCCGTGCGGGACGTGGCCTAAAGACAAGGTCTCGAAGCAGTGGGGGGCATGGAACCGTCAGTTCTGCATGCAAGAACTCGAAAGTTTTTCGATCCGTGGACTGACGGACATGTTGGGAGTATGTTGACAACAAAACTTCATTTCCGTGACCAGGGTTATGACTGTAGTGGACATACGAGGAGGCCCAAGTGTACTTGGCCAGCATGCGAAAGGAGCTGACAGATCCGGAGGTCCACTCCTACATCAATTTGTAAGGCTCTCGAATTGTATTCTTTAACCAGCACCATCATTACATGGAGCTCATATTGTATTAGGTGTGTTGTGCACAGTCAAAGGCCAGAGGATGAGAATTCAGCGCAAGACCAAGTATAGTGTATCAGTGATGGATGGAAGATATCTTCCTTTTTTTTTTTTTTTTTTTTTTTTGGATACCGTATCGTATTAAATATGGAAATAAATGATTTTGCACAGAGAAAAGGCATCCACACATCGCCATTGCCTCTGCTCCATAGAACAACCAACTACCAATCAACACTAAGGGTACAGATGTCAATTTCTGATACACGTTGTACAAACACGAAATTCAATTTGAGATCTGTTCATGAGGTAATGAATCTCTAATTAAGCTATTGCAACCATGAATATGCTTTTACTTGCCCAGTCCTTGCCATGAATGCTGACAAATGCAAAGTTCAATAAACCGAAAAGGCCATCAGTCTCAAATCCCCCAGACGAATGCGATGCCCCGTATTCCAGAGGATACAAAGGATCTAAACCTTTCTAAATCCCAAAAGCTTCCAACGATGCTATAAGTCTATCGTCTTTAATTATAAAGCAATTTCGATGCGCATTGTCTTGTGTTCCACCTTGAGCTTTCCCAATAACAATATCGAGATCAACCCGCTTGATCTCACCCAGACTAGTTATTTTTATTATTCAAAATCCACACTCGAGTATTTAGATAGTTGGCGCCAGCTTCTACCGTGCTGCATGATAAAGATTGGGATAGGCGCAATGGCGAAATTGACCAGGGCCAAAATCGTGAAACCCCAGCCAAGCCCAAAAAGGTCAAGCAAGGGCGCGGCTCCAAGTGGCAGGAAAGTTCCCATCAGGCATCTCATGACAATCAACCCAGTCATTGCAGAAGCCGAGTACATGCCAAATGCGTCGACGATGTAGGCTGCGATTGTGATTTCGACGGCCAACATGGTTGTTCCCATCAAGCCGACGGCAGTCAGAAGCAGAGAAAGAGGTAAACGTGCTTGTGCGATCCAGCCATAGAGCGCGACTGTAATGGGCAACCCAAGAGAGCCAATAATGCAGATTGGCAGTCGAAACTCAGGTAGCCCTACGCCACCATTTGCCGATCGCATTTGGGCGTAAATTTTGTCGAGCATCTTTTCGCATAATATGACGCTAACAACGGATCCAACACCTACAGCGGTTAGCACAACGATCTGTTCAGTTTTCGAATCTTTTTTTTTCTCTAGTACTCACTAAAGCATGACATTGCAGCACCTATTTGCGGAGGAGGAAGGTTGTATGTTGTCTCTAGAATATCTGGCAGAGTGGTAGTCATGTTGTAGTAGTGGGCGTATGCCATACCGCCAACGAGAGCAAGTCCCCACAAAATCCTGGAGCTACCAAGGACAGCTGCCGGTCGAATGATTGACTCAAGAAACTGACCATCGTGGCTGGATTTGTCTTCCTCGATCACTTCACTAGCCTCGAGTGATGCAGTGTCCCGAGGCTTTGTCAACGATGGTCTCTTTCTCTTGATTATTGCCGCATGGTACGTCTCTTTGAAACATGTCAGGAAGAGAACTGAACAAGCTGAAGTCAGAATCACACTCATCCAGATGACCCACCGCCAGTTGAGACTCTGCGCAATGTATCCGGAGAGAGCTGGGCCGATGGCACCTCCAATAAGTGGCGCAAGCATGACAAGACTCATGGGAGACCCTCGCTGATCAGGCTCAAAGATGTCGCCAATGATGGCTGGGGCAAGCACATTGGAAGTGACAGCCAGGCCAGATAATGCGCGCGAAAAGATCATGGTAGAGGTTGTCTGTGCCATGGCAGCCAAGGCAGTAGCAACCACGAAAAGCACACTGTAGACATTGAGAACTGGATAACGGCCAAAGCTCTCTGAGAGCGGGGCAATGACAAGGGGGCCTGCAGCCTCGCCAAGTTCCCAGATGGTGACGAGGAGAACAGTTGCGTATCTGTTGGGTTCGCCACCAGTGAGGTCCTCGATGATTCGGCCGGCAATCGGCACGGGTGAGATGCAGTTGAAGGTCCTTTTGGGGGAGCGTTAGCGTCCTGTTCCACTTGGATGTCCTCCTTGCAAGGCACAAACTTACACGGTAAAGGCCATGAAGAATAGCAAAGAAGTGATGAACCACTTAAATGTGCTCGGCCATTTTCGAGGATTGTCGTGACTGTAACACTCTTCGACTTGAGAAGTGCAACCCCCCTTTGGAATATCCTCAGTGCGAGGCTGGCCAGCAGTCCCGAGCAAGGGCTCCGTCTCATCAATCGTCAGCGGGGCCATTTTGTGCCTCGTGCTCTGGCCCGAGGGGCTGATTCTGGATGGGCAGAGAGATAACGCTATCCAAGGCAGGAAGCCGGGTAAAGAAAAGTACAAAGGCCCCGTCAAGGGGTTTGATAGAGCCTGTCGTATTGTACGGAGGACAGCACAGAGAGTTAATTTCAGCAATTTGGTTTCGCCAGCAGCCTGAACCTTTTGATTATTAGTGTTGTAACCTTGTGATGACTCGTTCCTCAGCATGGGCTGTGTCTTCTTTTCTTTGCGCCAGCAAAATTTGCACGCGCCCTAGGTGGAGCCCTATTGTCGACATGTTACATGCACTACGTAAACTAGGGCGCGTTTGACAATGTGGATTAGCAGTGGAGCATGAAAATCTGCATGCATGAACCGCCACGCCATCCGCGGGGAAGTGACTGCGAATGAACTGCCAATTGCTTCACATCAATGACGCCTTTTGTCTCACCCTGCGAACCATCAGCGGCTCGTGGGCGCATCGCCACAACGAGGCAGGCCAATCACTGGGTGGGGATGGCCAAGAGCGGGAAACCAAAAATATTTTCCTCCTACTCATGTTAAAAATTGATTACCAACACTAGATGAGTTCTCAAAAATCCAATGAATCCAACACTTGGTCCATTTTATCTCATATATCCTGCACTTTCTGTGTAGGGTTCAATTGACGCAATCGCTTTGACTTGCTCAAAGTCCCACCAGTCCTGACCAGCGCAACCCCAACTCTTTCAAGGGCCATAAGCCCAGCCTAAAGTACAATCATGCAACCAAACAGTAGTTGGTACAGCTTTGCTGAATGATTTTTTTTTTTTAAAACAATCTCTATGATCTCTCCTTGCTCAAAGCTGCGTTCCAAATACAGTAAAGCTTTCCTTCACACAGTGGCATCATATGTCAACTCAGCTATTATTAGGATTTATCCTATTCTTCTTCTTCTTCTTCTTCTTCTTCTTCTTCTTCTTCATGCCCCACCTGTTCCCATTCTTTTTAAACCCGGCCATGACGATCTTCCGTACTAAGTCTATTATCCCTGCAATTGCACCTCCACAAGTTTGGAAGTCGTGGCTGGAAAGCTCATTCCAATCATGGGCTGACAAAACAACTACATAAAATTCAAGAGGTCATGAAAAAGAATAGGTGAAGCTATCTTGGATGTTTGAAATTATTTATTCTGTACAACAAAAATGTCATCTTGGATCTATGGAAAGGTGGAACATTAGGAGAGCAAGACTGAACACCCTTGTTGTAAGGAGAAGAAAGCGCCATCCTGGGGGTCCAATTACTTACACATATATATACGAGCATCATCGAGAGTGTCTTAATAACCTCCAGTTGGTCAGTCACCAAGTTTGGCTTTTGAAGCGGTAATTCATAGCTGTCTGATACAGTCTCGTCTTGTTACAAAGTATTCCTCTTGATAACCAATGGAATAAATGCAATGTTATCCCAAGATTATATATGTGCATATTGAATGTTGATTCAGTTACGAAATTATTAATATATATTTGGATGGTTATTGATGCTTCATCTGTATCACAAATTTCATCTGATCACGATCTTGGGAACGGCCTTCAGTTTCACACTAGTTTATTGATCCTCAGCGAGTTGGGCTTTTTTTGTACCAGCCACAGAACAGGGACAAAATTGCATTTGAATTGTATAGCCCCGGTAAAACATTTCTCGGGTTTGTTAATTTTGCTAATCTTTTTTCTGGTTTTTGTCTAGTTTTGTTTTCCTACTTTTCGAAACCAAACGAAGTAGCGTGGACTGACCACAGATCTCATGCTATGTATCAAATAGATCCATGGAAAGTTCAAGGCATAACAGTCATCAAAAACGGATCCGTCAACTTAATTGACTCAATATTATCATCACATAAAAATAATCCTTCCTACTATTCGTTATTGAAAGCTCTGGAGTGTACCGTCAACAAGGGAGAGATGGATGCTGTCTCGAGATCCCAGATGCCCTATGGATTATTTAGTCCGGTATTCTCAAGTGTAGCAACGGGATCCATCATACCTTGGTGCCGTAAACAGAAGCCTTCATGCTGGCCTCCACTTCTTCGGCGCTACGTGCGTTGCACGACAAGGCGTTTCCTATCACTTTAGGCTGAGCGGCAGAGGTCTCGTCAAGACATTCTCCTGCAAAGGTAACGAAAGAAGGAACAAGCTCAGACTGTTGGATCTGGGAACGATCGGCTCCAGGCTTGTCCCAGACCAAAACGAAACTTTATGTGCCGAGTCAGCGCCAATTTGTCTCAATACGGAGGGACCGGAAATACTAACAATTCCTTCAACTTATCATGAGTTGCCATAGGCCGGCGCTGGACGGTGGGCACACACTTTCGTGCTGAAAGTCGGAGCGCACGGCTTGCTGTGAATAGCGACATTGTAATTTTGGGGCTTAACTGGAATCAAAATGTTGGGGTTCAAATTGACTTAGTCTAGAAAGAAACACTGGAGCGAATGAGCTTTTAAGACACAAGCAGGATTCAGTAGGCGGGTCCATGATGCAATTTAGATTATTGTGTCCATTTACGACAGTAAGCTCCTCTGTTTAGACTCACAGTTCAGTTGAGGTCAGAGGCCTCGTCTCACGCCCCTCACCGCTTTTTTTCAGGGGACTTAATTGCCGTTGGCGCTAGTCAGACCACCGTCAAAAGTATAAAGTGCCCGGCAACCAGTCCCTGTAGTGTAAAGGACTAGCAAGGCAATGTGTTCCCGTGGCAGTTCTGGGTCGTGTGGCTCTCGTTCTGTCAGGGATCGAACAGTCACCTCGAGCCGTGTGCAAATTTCCGACGGCGCCTCAATTGAAGTGGCTGCATCTTCGTCTCCCGTCCCTGGCTTGCAACTGTCATGGGCGCCCGCCACACCACTAGCACCCGGCAATGCGGCCTACGGCAGGTACCAGCAGTAGAGCCTGTAGCTCCCGCGCGACAGTAAGAATCCTTTCTTATTATTAGAACCATAATCTCTCTCTTCACCCTTGCCCGGGCGACTGACTAAACTCGGCCGTGCTGGCTCCTTCGGCTCCACCTCTTTCAAAGGGCGGTGCAGGGCCTGCCCCGGCTTCCTCCAGCGGGCTTAGTCAGTCAATCCACCGGAAACCCCAAAGAAGTTTAGTGTGCCCATTGTGCTAGAGCGAAAACACCCTAGAATGGAAGCTTACATGTAATAAAACCATGCCGCAGTAAGCTCAGAAAGAGTAGAAGGACACAGGCCAGAAAGCCTAATAATCATCTGTCTTAAGGTCACGGGTATCCTCGCTTTAAGGTAAACTTACATCTGGCATATATAATCAACGTCTCAGTGAACCGTCAAATTGGAAACGGTTAGAAAAAAAGTGCCTAATTGAGACCATGTCTACTCTCAACACAATGATGAAGTTCTCAGTCTCGCGTGGGCTTCGGCCTCGCTGCCCAGCCATGGCAGGTAGCATGGTCAGGCACAATCATACTCAGGCCCCCAACTCTGGCAAGATTGAACATCTCGTTGTCTTGCCAGATATGCCCAATGTTGTAAGTTATTCTAGACAGTTTATAACAAACTCTACGTGTGGTGCTGATATCCCTTCCACAGCTTGCTCGACGTGTAAAGATCCGACCAAGCCACTCCCCCAACTTCTTAAGACTTCACAACGAGGACTACGTTTCCTGGGCAGGTTCGTGATAATTGCGTTGTTCGTTCTTCCAAGGAGTTTAATTGCTTACGTCATCTCCACTTTAGGCCCAGTGTTCGATGCCCATGTAGAGGCCGAAATTAGCAAGCGCCCCTTCAAGGGCTCCGTGATGGTAGTGAATGAGAATTCTTGGGATGGCTTCCTAGGCAAAGTAGGCAATGACCCCTACATCCGTGAAAAGATCTGGGATCTTGAGAAGACCAAGTTCATCAAGTTTCGTACTCTCATGCGGGCCGGAGTTGAGGAATAAGTGAGCCTGGGTAAGACATTTTTGTCAGTAAAGAGAGATGAACTTTTGTCAAGTAAAATAGAATAAAGCGTGATATTGAATCTAAATGTTAGATAATGACAAACTTGGTATGCCATACGGTTGCTGTGAGTCTGCCTTCACCGCATCAGGTCTAATTACAGCCCAGATCCGCTGCGTGTACTCATTTTGAATTGTGATACCAGGCCTTCTGGATCATTTCCATCCGATCTGTCAATTGTGCACGGTCGTATGATCGCCAGGAACGGAACTTGGCAGAATACCGAGCTGCCGATCCATCAACCGGTTTGAATGCGAAACCGATGCACGTGCATTTTCTCGGCACCTTCGGAAGCGAAAAGTGGCACGCGGACACGCTGAAATGCACGATGCCTTTATCTATTCAATCGTCAGAATACGAGCAGGGCACCCGATTGGAACACGGGGGTCTGGGATTCCTCGAAGCCAAGCACAGGGCTGCTGACCGACATGTAAGCGACTGTTTAGCACAGGATTTTATGCAAGGTCACGCTGGGTCCATTACGATAAGTAACGCAGCCTGTAATCTTATTTTGCTTGTGAAGCGTGGCATAAAGTTATCCAATCATCTTTGGCTTAGGCCAAAACTTTAACACGGCGGTGTCAATCATGAGAACCAGCTGTCTTTAGTCCATTGGTTTCAGGTGATAAACTTCCACGCATCATAATCCGTCTAGGAGAAGTCATGTTGGTGATGATTGATTATTAGTAATATTAGCACGTAAAGGCTATTTGCAATGCGTCCAAGCTTGTAGAGAGACCGATTCTCATGATACTTGACCAGCTGAAAAGTCGAGCCCTGGGTAGAATTTCTTCGGGAAATTTTATTCATAATCTGCGACAAGAAAAAAGGATTAACCGACCAAGAGGATCTTCTTTCTGATTGTAGGACCTATAGGGTGGGTAATACTGTTCTCCCAACTTGCCATCTCCAAATCTTCCGAGCAGGCATCGAGTAACATGAGGTGGGAGAGGAATGAAGAAACCAGTTGGAGCTTGTTTTTAGTACATTGCCCATGACCTACACTGAATGGCTAAGGTCCGACTCGCACTTTTCCACCCGGTAAGTTAAGTAAATCCACCAAAGAATCCAGTGTAGTGTCCAAGCTTCTACAATTTCTCGGTTGAAAATACCTCTTTCTAGACTGGATTTTGGTATTAGTTCATCAATGAAATGCGGGAAAAGATCGGGCTAGTCGAGCACAGAGATTCGCTTGGGGTAAAGAGATTCAATCTTTAGTTAGCGGGATTCTGGACTAGATTCTTGCTCCACTACCAAGCACTTACCCTTGCGAGTTAATCCGTAAGAGAAATTTTGGAAGAAATTTGAGTACAATACGATCATATTATGTGCAACACGGGAAGTCCTAATTATAGATTCGGATTTGCCAAAATGATGATGCGTTGAAGTTATGCCCGTCGTTTACCCGATCAAGCCATAATCGGTGACGCAGTGACATAAGAGCTCAGCATTACATTGCCGGGCATTGCCACAATCTGACAATCCAGATGCAGAACAAGCCGAACATATATATCCATTTATATTTCTCGTACCAATAAAATTGGATTCAGGCTTGTTGTGCACTGCCCAGTGACGAACGTGATACGTCGAAAATAATCCAACTAATTCGGATTTGATCAAGATCAGCTAAAACCCAGCCCTCCGAAGGATTTAGTAAAACGTTTATCTCACTTCTGTTTTATAAATTGAATGGATTAAAAATAAAATTTCCTTCCACTTAAATGCATGAACGAGCACCTTGAATCTTGAGTTCTGATACCAAAATCTTTCTCGCCTACCCCTTGAGCTACTGCTAGCGACAATGGAGCCGCAAAGGAATACGGAATATGGAGCATCGTCAACAAGAATAACAACTCGCAACTATCTGCACATATTGACACGAAGAATTTGCAAGATCAATGTTGGGTTGCATGGACTTTGCGTCCTCTTGGCCATGGCTTCCATTGTTTGTCTTTCAAAGGTCCCAGAATGGATAGAATTTGACAATTACACACAATACTGTAACATATTTACTGGCATAGTATGTCGACTTGTCTGATAGTCCATAATTGTTATCTGACTACATAACTAGGGCGGCGCCGCCTTGGGCTGGAACTTGGCGAATATAGCAGTCATCTTCCTTCGAGGTGGCAATAGAGGTGTCCCGCCAGGGTACTGCATCATCATCGATATAGCGTTGATCACTATCTACGTGGTATATTTATTCCATTATAGTTGGGTGTGGATATCTGTTGAAGCTATAGCTAGAGCTACATATGGTATCGACACAGCCATTTGGTGGGTTGAGAGTTCATGTATTAGTGGTTAAAATATGGCTGACAGTCAATTCCCAGCATTATTCAATTTGCAATACTACTGTTCAACATCCATCAAGGCTTGGCAAGCAGTTCTGAGGACCCTGGCCATGCCTGGTTCTCTCATATCCCTCGACTTTATATCAGCGTTAGTGACCTGCTGCATCACTCCAAAGACACCAATGATGATAAAAATGTGGATATGGATATTTATACTGGACTCGACAGTGAAGCTGAAGCGCCAGATCCATCCAACTTGGCGGCTGCTGATCCTGTAATAAGAGGACCAAAAAGACACAAATCTAACTCAATCCCCAAGCTTAAACTGATAACACCAAATCCTATAGCAAATGAGATGAAGGACAATGGGTTTACAGCTTCAGATATTTATTTCAGAAGATCAAATTTGGAATCGCCAGTACATTCAGGGTACACGCAGTTAGCGGATAGATAATCTGCAAGATAGATAGCTAAAAACTACCAAGTTGAAATACAATAACCTGTTCCGTTACTGTATAGACAATTTATGGCCGATGATGAGAAAATATCAGACTATATTTTTAGTGAAGGGCATGGTTAGTTTGCTGGGGCCCAAATGTGCAATATTTTGGATCAAGAAGGAGGTGGCGCAAGGTTTCGTGCCGGACAGGGATTTGGGCAGAAGAACTTTTCCATAGGACAGCTCTTCAGGCTCATACCAAATATTTAGACGCAATTTCATTTGTTAATGCCGTAGTGGTGATGTGATAATAGCCGATTTAGGCTGATGCCCGAAGAGGACAACCCTCAGCTGACATATTTTATAGCTGGTGCCAAACCATGACGACTGGCAATGAATTCATCATGTAGTTATAGAAACTCGCCTTCCGTGTCTAAATTATATTCATATATCTCTAGGATAATATTTATTGAGAAATGAATTGTCCTTTTGCCCTATATGATGAGCGCGGTTTGCTGATTGTCGGGCTTGAGCGTTACCTATTGCTATGACATCACGAAAGGCTCCGTGCTATTCCCGTATGACAATAAGGGTTTATTGAATATCGGAAAGATTGCTTTGGTCATGGGCTGATCTGCCTAATTTTGGTTAATAAAGCGACGCTCAATTTGAGATTAGGCAATGGCGACTGAGCTTCGACGTCTCTGGTGGAAAAATTGTCAGGTGTGTATTTTTCTCAGTTCACTCTCAGCTGCATCGGCTCATGTGCCACCGAGCCCCCAATCTCGCAGCTAATCATTTGCAGAAGTCACCACCAAGATGCCATCGAGTGGTGATATTGATACGACATTGATTGTGAAATCGGCATGTCCATTACCGAAATACCCGAAAAACGCTCTCTGTTAGACGCTGCATTCTGCCCATCAAGCGCCTACTGTCATGGAGGCGCTGTGAGCCACTTCATTTTTATAGAGTGCATGGCCATCCAACCATTCCCCGCCCCCAGACCACACAGACCACAGCCTATTGATGTCCACGCAAGGATGAAGCCATCGACGCGTGTGAATAAGTGGATCCACCACACCTTTTGTAAGTGAATGCTACCACACCCAGTTGCTAGGATGATATTCCTATTGCAAAGGGTCTCAGTGGCGGGGAATAAAAGTTCATCGGGTTCTCTCCCCTCTTTATCGGTTGTCTTGCTTGTGTACAGTTTAAGCCAATTTGTTAAGCATTGTCTAATTCATCATTGCGATACCCCAATACCACGATCATGGCCAACGTCGAGTCCCTCGAAAGGAAGGCCTCTGTGGCCGAAGATATCGGCAAGGAGGATCAAGCGCGATACGAAAAAATTGATAGTGAACTCGCCAAGTACGCTGGGGCAGAGGCGATCCACATTTCCCCGGAAGAGAGCACACGACTGCGAAAAATGATCGACAAGCGTGTGTTGGTGGTCATGATTACCACATACTTTTTGCAAGCCATCGACAAAGGGACGCTATCATTTGCGTATGTGAACATAAGAATTATATTCCCTTCTCCTCTTGTAAGCTTTTAAATAAGCTTTTCGGAATTCCATTTGAATGGTGCAATATGGCCCAACCTCGCTGACGGCCATAACCATAGCTCCATCATGAACATGCCAGAGGATACCGGACTGGCACTTGAATCTGGGTAAAATCCTGTCCCCGTCCCCATGAACCATCTGCAACGGCAAAGGTAATGGAACCCATAGGCTGACCACTAACAGCGCACCTGGTCCAAAGTGGCCGTGGCTGACAACCTGTGTTTATATTGGTATTTTAATTGTCGAGTACCCTCAAGTTAGTTCAACTCATGGAGATTTCCTCGATTAATGTACTCATCACCCACCAGAATTACATCATTGCCCGAGTCCCAGTAGCAAAATACTTATCCTTTAGCATCGTCGCCTGGAGCATCGTGCTTGGATGCCATGCCGCTTGCAGCAACCTCGCTGGGCTCATCACAGTTCGAACGCTCCTCGGCATCTTCGAATCAGCCTGTCAGCCTGCTTTTGTTGTCCTTTCCGGGATGTGGTACCGCCGCGACGAACAGGCTGCGCGGGTAACATACTGGTATAGTAAGTATCGCCTCAGCTTCGTCTCGCAACGCCCCAGCTGACCATTATTTCATTGATGAACGGAGCTCAACAGGCAAGAAAACCCATTTCATGCATTTAATCATATTCTTCTCAGCAGAGAAGGGTCCCTTGTAGCTATGGTAGATCGAATACTAATGAATGGAGCTTAACAGATCGTGGGTGGCCTCCTGGCTTATTGTTTTACACTTATATCGTCTGGGCCATTAAAAAGCTGGCAATGGCTATTCTTGTCATATGCAATCATCTCGTTCTTTTTTGGTATCTTCGTTGGCTGGTGGATGCCCGACTCTCCTATGCGAGCTAAATGTTTCAGTGAAGACGACAAGCGCTTGATGATTGAGCGGGTTCGAGACAACCAGACTGGTATTCAAAACAGAAAGTTCAAGAAGGAACAGGCTATTGAGGCGTTGAAGGACCCTCAGACCTGGTGTTACGCTGGCATTCAATTCTGTACCACCTTTCCGACGAGTGGTCTCGGCGCGTTTGCGAATGTTGTGATTAAAAACGCATTTGGCTTCAACACATTGCAGACACAGCTGCTTGCCATGGTCCTTGGATTCTACATCATAATCGTTTTGCTTGGATCAGTCTGGATCGTCAAGAAATTTAATCAAAACATCTGGACAATGCTTGGATTTGTGATCCCTTCATTTGTTGGCACTATTCTGATCATGGTTTGTATCTCCCTACTTTGGTGATGTACCTGCCTCAGTTGACAAGTGCTCCAGACCATCCCCAACACCAACTTTAGCACGGCAGTTGGCCTACTCATCTGCTATTATATCACGTTGTCATTTTGGTCTGCCCAAACCTTGGGATTGAGTATGATGAGTAGGAATGTCGCAGGCCAGACCAAAAAGACGGTTGTGATTGCGAATAACTTCATCTGGTGGAGTGCTGGAAATGCCGCTGGAAGTCAAGTTTTTCTGGTAAGCTTTGGCACTTAATAATATTTCTTATGATAGCTGACCATGATGAAAAGGCAAGAGAGGCACCCAAATACCACACTGCCTTTGCCACACACCTTGGCTGCTACAGTCTATTGGTTATAGTCCTTTTGTACTTCCGTTGGCACCTAACCCGGGAGAACAAGAGACGTGACGAATTAGCCGCAGCCGGCGTTCAGGAGGCTTCTGATAATCGAATGGTGCATGCTTTCGAAGACTTGACGGATAGGGAAAATCCAAATTTCCGATATGTAGTGTAAGCGATCAGAGTCGGTTATCGCGATGACGCTGGCTCTACTCTATTTCGATATGTGAGATAGTGGGGTGGCTTGGAGGACGTATTGAGCAATTTGTTTTATTGATGGAGAGTCCACTTATCCGGTGATTCTCACGGAAAAACTGATTTTAATTTTTTTTTGAGCATTTTATGAAGCTGCATTTGCAATTGTTTACTGGTATGTGAAGTAAATTGATGACTCCAAAATTTGAGACGCCGGTCCCATTTGAGAGCTTGTATTAGCGAGTGCACTGAAAGCGGTATCGCCAGAAACTTTGTGGGGAGCTGAACTAAACGAGAAGCTAGCACAGAGACTATTGAAGCAGCTCTGTTTTTCAGGTAAGCGGCTCCTCAATACGGTGGACCCTCCAAACTATTTGATGCAATCTTTCGACGCTATTGCCGACTTGGATGGCAGGTTTAGATGGAACAGGAATATAAGAACCCTTGTTTGGCGCATCCTATTTACCGAAAACCCGTTGCCTTTCTGTCTTGGAAACAATTGCGTTTTTCGTGGATCCAAAATGAGGGTAAAGGGGTTATTTTCTGTGGCTCTCGCATTATACGCAGGCGAATCTGTCGCATCACCACAATATCAGGTGCATAAACGCGCGGCTTGCAATCGCGATAATTTGTTCCGATGCTTCATCGATGAGCGCTACTCTACTCAAGCCAGTGAGTTCTGCTCAGGCTTGTCTCCTTCTACAACCACAGTCGCCACCACCACCGCAACCACGTTAGCGCCAGCAAATTCTATTACATTTATTCTACTTTCACTAACAATTTTAGGACTACCATTGTGCAGGCCCAGGTGACTCTGGATGCAATCACGAACATTGTTTCTGCTACCACCATGATTTTTACGGAAACAATCCCGACATCAACAACCACCTTGACACTCGGGGTCGGAACCGTTGCTAAACGCCAGGCCACAGCGGGCGCACCAAAATGCATGACAAACGGCGTAACCTACCCTGCTAGTCGCATAACGTCGGCTTGTTCGTGCATAGATGTTCCAGCTGCTACAGTTAGCGTCACGTACACCGTGAGCATGGAAACGGTTACTGAGGTAAGCCGACTGCGAAAGCCCGTACACATAGGCCATAACTCACCATCGCATAGACTACAACATCATTCACAACTCCCACAGTAACTGCAACTACGTGGTCAACCATTAAAACAGCCAGTACTGGGGGGATCTCTACAGTCACTGTTGGGCCTTCATCGCCAACAAATCGAATCATCAATGGTGATTTTGAAACTGGAGACTCAAGTGGCTGGCAATTAGTTCCCGACAGTTGGAAAGGTGCCATGTCAACGTGGAATGTCTCGCCTTTGACTACAGGAAGCTGGTCTTACAAGGTTACCGGCTCAGGCGATAGCTTAGGATCTTTAGTCCAGACTCAAACCATCTATCTGGAGGCAGGCCAATACCAGGTTGGGGTCACGACTTCGCCTCTGACGTATCCTTACAGCACAGGTGGTTGGGGTAATTATGCAGTGTTCCAGATTTTGAATCCGACTCAAGGTACAAACATAACAGTCACGCTACCTATTGGTACCAAAAAGGTTGTTTCAGGGACTTTTGCAATCCCACTCCAGCAAACATTTGATGTGCCCGATGGTGCAGCTGGTTTCAGTCAGATTGCTATACGCTATCTTACGTCTAGCCCCCCTTCTGCGACTATAGATGGGGTTTTCCTGCGCAAGGCAGAATAAATGCGACGTCGGTAACGAGCTAGATGTAAAAGTAGGTAGTCAAAGCCGAGTTGTTATGACGAACCGAAGAATGTATGTTTAACATATAATATGATTTTACTGAAAATTGTCAAGACTTATGCATCAAAACATGCGAGATTCTAGACTCTATATATTTAGTTCCTTCTGCCCATGATTAGATATAGTACATGAGAATGATAAAGGTATGAGCTCCTTTGCTGACCTGGCTGCAAATAGCCATTCTGAACTCAGGATGGTAGGAGCATCTATAAATAGGTGTCAGCTTGGACCACCTCCATATTTGCCAATATTGAAGCCTCATAGGGGCAAACATAGTCGGCATGGTTGTAGAAACTCACCTGCCACATGTCAATAATTACATATTTGCCCTTGTCTGCTCCCGTGGGTCGTTTCAGCACCCCTACGGCCACCACGTAATTCAGCCACTCATAATCCTCATGTCCAACCTGAAAGATACCCCGCAGTAATGTTCGGCCGTCAGGTTGTGTGGGACCAGAAGTCTGTACGTAGATATCGACGCCGTCGTGTGTTCTGAGATTATAGCGTGTGTCTGGGAAAAAGACTCCTTTCGTGTCATTGAGACCCCAGTCCGCGCCGAGGTTGCTGATGGTGCCCTTTAGGCGTGGCCCTTCAAAGGTGCCCCCTACAATTGGGATCACAACTCGACTGCCTTGGCCATAGTCGCCGATCTGCCATCTTTCTCCCAATGTGCAATTCACCGTGTAGAGAAATTCATAGGTGGGGATGCCAAGCTTCTGAGCGGACACAAAGCCAGCCAATTGGGAAAAGGCTAAGAGCAGGTTTTTGGGTGAAAGGATCATGACGGCAACATAAGGTCTCGTAATATTGATGGTACTGTGCTTTTAATGACGAAACTCGGGCTCATGAATACAGTGCCATGCCTGATGAACTCTTTTATGTATCTGTATTCTTAGTTCCCTCGGCATTGCTAGTAGCGCGCTGCGGGGTTTGACCGCATTTTGGTAGCAGGGATTGCGGCAATTGCGTCTCGGCTTGGCGCGAGCACCTTGTGGTTGTATTGAAAAGAGAGCGAAGTGAGAAATTTGAGGTCTATTTTACAAAATTAAGAGCGTCTATTTTTTGTGCGTCTCGGTTTGTCGTGTCCCAAGGCCACTTTTCATACATCCTTAAAACTCCCTGCTCTCACCAACCTTGCAAACATCAAAAACGCCCACTTCAGGTATTCCACTACGTCGAAGCGCATTTTTTAACAAGTGAGGGGGGTCGTGCACCTCCTCCAAAGTAAGGGCCCAAGTGCCCCAGTGGATGCCCATGGCACGCTCGCACTTGGTATCTTTGAAAATGTCCACCGCGTCGTAAGGATTGGCGTGGACGGCAGAAAAAGCAACGCGGGGGGAGTACGCACCAATGGGGATCAACCCGAGGTCGAATGGTCCACGCAACTCGCCAATTTGCTTGAATTGAGGGCATGTTGGCAGATGGCTAAAGTCACCATCATAGCCCACATTCGGGGGCACATGGGGAATGCCGCGATATCCTGTATCTCCAGCAAACCAAAGGGATTTTCCACCAGACGATAACGCCCAAGAGCACCACAGAGTGCGGTTTTCGTCAAACGGCGATCTTGCAGAACCGTGTTGGCTGGGGAGGCATGAAATTTGAGCAGAGATGTCCCCGTCTGCGGTTTTGACTGTCAGCTCTGCATCTTCCCACCAATCAAGCTCTGTGACATTCTCAATGCCAAGCTTATTAAACCAATCCTTGAGACCTAAGCCCACAAGAAAGTGAGCATCAGGGTGCTGCTTTTTGAGTTGTAAAATAGTTGGCCGTGACAGGTGATCATAATGGCTGTGGCTAATTACGACAATGTCCACGACGGGAATGTCCGTCACGTCGCAAGGTGCAGGAGTGTATCTCTTTGGGCCTGCAAATGGTAGAGGGGAACATCGATCCTCGAATACAGGATCAAAGAGCGCTCTGAGGCCGGATGAGAACTCGACATAGTAACAGGCATGGCCCAACCAGGTGGCCCGAAGTTTATCTGAGGCACTGCGGTTTGGTAGCCACTCGGGTTTGACAACGGGAACTGTGACGCTTGTATCGGGTAATTTACGTTGGCCAGTGAGTGTGGGCCTACAAGGTCATAGAAACAGGGGTTAATTCAACCATTCAAGAGTGCGAGATTGCCTCTCCTTACCAAGCCACTTTTTGAAGAACTTTGCCAAAATTGACACCATGAGAGAATGACGGATGTGGGTTTTTAAAGCCAACTCGTTTTCCATCCTCAATAACGTGATGGGGGTTGGAGACTGCATCTTCGGGTGCGGCAGAGCCATGAAGACCTTTTGTCACCGATACAGCACTCCCCAACTGCAAAGCTCGAGCCTTCGCTGTTGGGACAGCAGGCATAGTCGCAGCCATGGTCGAGTATGATCTGCGGGCATACTGCCCCAATTGTGGATGCAAGAGGCGGGACATTTGACGAATGGGCATTAAGGTATGAAGGAGAAACAAAGGGAATTGGCTTTACACGAATCAGCAGTGAGGAAGGAAAAGGAGGTCTTGGCCGCTGCCGCACTGAATAATCAAGGGCTGTATCCCGAACTCACATCGGATTTGGCAAATCGCGAAGCCCAACGAAAAAAAATTATTGGTGCGGAATGAACAGGGGAGTTTGTGAAGCTAGCTTCGTTAGGACTTTTCGGAGTTAAGAAAAAACCGCGCGGCCCCGCAACGTAAAAACTCCGCTCATGGCCATCTCCACAAGGAGAATGAGAAGGATTGCAAGAGGAGCTATTGAACGAATCTGCCAAATTGTACTAAAGGACAAAGTATGGGGCTGAATTGGACCTCAAAAAGTGAGCTTACTTGGAGGTGTAGTAAGCTCACTCAAAACATGATGTCTTCATCTAGCAGACTCATCAACTGCTGATTACCGTAGTACCAGTCCTCGAGGTTCATCATAGAATAATCGTTAGCTTGAAGCGCATACATTTCCGCCTCTATGCCTATCATGGCATTGCTCTGCATGTCCGAAAAGTCCGGGTTAGTGATAAACGAGGCCTCGCCTGTAAGCGCCGTGTGCATATTGGGCTGAATATGAAGTCGTGCAGCTTGGCAAAGGAGGTCATACAGCTGATAGGCATGTTTGGGTGATTCCATGTCCTCTGCACCATGTTTTAGAGAAGCTGCAAATTCATTCAAGCGACTTAGATCACCAATGTCAGCGCGACAAACCGCATGGCTGAAAATAATACTGAAGGGGACGAATGGGGTGTGCAACAGTGCCCTAGGCATGATAGATTAGCCGAAGTCCAAAGACAAGGAGTTGCCACTGATCTTTCTCCAAAAAACCCTTGTTCACTTACCACGTTATATATTTTGTAATTAGCAAGGGGTCCTTGCAAGCGCGCACCATCGTCATACATTGTTGGTGTATGTCAAACGTTTCACGAGCAGCAGAAAGACATTTGTTAGATATTTCAGGGTCTTCTGTCGTAGGAATCGCCCTCAGAATCAGAACAAGGAGAGAGGATTGGCACACCCAGCCACAGTAAAGGTAAACCATTCTCATTGGGTTTTCTTCAGATTCGCCGAGCCTGTCTGCAATATGCTGGACCGGTCTATTAACAAGTTTCGTGGCAGCCAAAGATGATACAAACTTACAGAGATATCAGAACGCGACTCATCGATGACGGCTTTAATTTCCTTTGAAATGTCTCGAGCTACTTTGCCACGACTTTCTGACGACGAAGATAAAGCGCTTGGACTATATAGCTGGTTGTAAACCTTTCGCTGAATCCGCGCAACTTTGGTAGGTCGCGGTTCATCGGGGTCGATCGGCAAAATGATGTCAGTGTCCTGAATTCCAGACGATCGTCCAAGCCTTAGAGAAAGCCCGCCTTCAAGACTGTAAACGAACCAAAAAAGGCTTTTTCTAGCATCATGATAGACCTCTTCCTTCTGTCTGGCGGATCTAAGCCGATGATATCCCATCGTTTGGCAAAGGCTTAGAGCAGATGAGATTAAAGTCCAGGCCCTGGAAGCTTTTGAATCCTCAATCGAATGTAGGGCCTTTTAGCTATTGGTGAGCGTTATTTGAGCACAAGAATAGCCCTTTACTTACCCCAAGAGTCAATGCCGCGACTACCTCAATCGACGCGGGTAAGAGTAACGGTAACCGTGGTAACAAGACATCCAGGTTTGAGCGACACAGGTAGGAGTATTCTCGAGAATTTTCGACCCCGTATAATGCCATGTGCTCCGCGAAAATATACGACAGAAAGCCGTTGGCAATAATAAATTCCGCTTCTGTGTAATCGCTAACAGCAAAGTATACTTTGCAGCAAATTTCCTCGAACTTCTCAAGGGGAAGAACTTTACAGATCCAC
Source organism: Calonectria hongkongensis (assembly GCA_017140755.1). Taxonomy (NCBI): domain Eukaryota; kingdom Fungi; phylum Ascomycota; class Sordariomycetes; order Hypocreales; family Nectriaceae; genus Calonectria; species Calonectria hongkongensis. Next base: position 1,298,596 of record JAACJA010000018.1, read on the forward strand.
ATAATCCTGGTGTAACTTGCATGGCCTATCGTCGTGAATGTAAATAATGCTAATAGAAATGTAAGGGTAAGAAGCTTACTTTTGGCCCATCGCAAGACTCCCACGACAAATTCCAGTGGAGGCATGGACGTGGTATCTTGAATCTTTTCGTTCTTTGATCCAATCGGCTGGAGCTGGTTGGCGATTTCGGGGCTATCCAATGCACTGATGAGATTTTTCAAAGACAAGATGACTTGATTGGAATTAGAACTGAGAGTAATTGAACCATTGTCACTGGAGGTGTCTCTGTCAACAATATCTCGGACAAAATCGATAACGTGAGCTGAATGATCCCACAGTGGGATGGTGGCAGGTGAACATTGTGATGCAGCAAGCACGCAAGTACGAGTTTGAGATTTCTCAAATACAACGGATTCTTCCTTTCCTGTAGAGTTACCTACCACATTGTGGTTTGTTGATTGGATATATATACTGGATCTCTCTGTGTCTTGGAGAAGCTGTTTGATAGCCTCGATATCGTGCGCAATGCCGTCGATCTTGCGCTCACTTACAGTAGAATTGCGTTAGTCGAAAAAGTAATTTCAGTAAAAATCAGCTTTTTGTCGTGCGACTCACTATTCGGCTGAGATTAACACCCGTTGTTTGGCAGGTGTCGCTTTCGTCACCAAGCTGCTGTGTGTGCATTCAACCCGAGTTGACAAGCAATTCGAACAGGGAGACCCTCTATCACATCCAATCTACCAGTCATTAGATTTTAGGCACTTCTAACTTCATCTCCAAGACGAGAGGAACTGACCTTTCGTGCGCGACACTGATCACACTGAGGGCAAGGTTAGTCGAAAGCAGTGCAGTCAGAGAGGGAGCATACGGATCGGCGCGCAATGGCTGGACGACCATTCGGCCTTGGACCTGCTGGATTCCCGCGGGATTCCATATCAGATAATTTCTAAGGATGAAATGAAATGGCCAACGATCTGCGATTGACAGCTAAACTCGTTCAGACTTATCAAGCAGGCGATGACAAATCTGCCGGAAACGCGCGGGTTTCCGACAAATTCCAGTTTAGCGTGATTGGTGTGGGGCTTTTTTCTCCAATGGTACCAATCATGATGGCCGTTGGAACGCATCCCTGCGTCGCTCACCGTGCCGTGTGAAGGCGTTGTGGGGTTGTTAGTCTTTAAGTGATCAGCAGAGTTCCATCATGGATTCAAATAATGATATAAATAGTTGGCAGTTGCCTCAGCATTGGTGTAGAAACACAACAGACTTCACTTTGCACACAGCCAGATCACCACTCGCCCACACTTGACCATGGCCCAAAATATCCTCATCACCGGCGCTGCTGGTTTCATGTAAGTCAGTCAATGTTCTTTTATGACCATTAGCTGACCCCTTGCAGTGGTGGCTCCGTTCTTTCTCATCTTCTATCTCGCCGTGATGATGTTTTCAAGTCATCTAAATTTTACGCTGCGGTTCGGTCTCAGGAACAAGTCGAGAGTTTGTCCAAGCTCGGCGTTGGCGTGGTTCAGGTCAACCTGGCCGACAACACGTCCGTGGTTGAAACCATTCTCCAAAATAACAGTATGTCTAGTCATGTGAAAGTTGTCAAGACCTATCATATTAATTTTACAATAGTCAACATCGTCGTTCACACTGCTGGCGCGATAGATTCGCGCATGGTTTCCAACCTTATCAGTGCGCTTGGACAACGACGCCGAGAGAGCGGTACTGAGACGTATTACATCCATGTAATTCTCTGAACACCTCAGTTCAAACTATTACTAACATACAATTAGTCGTCAGTAGCCACCATGTTCTCCGAGGAGGGCGGATGGCCATATGGAGAAGTCAAAGATACAGACTCCATCCTGGACAAGGAAAAGGAGATTCAAGAACCTAATCCAGTCCGCCAAGTAAGGTTTTGCCCGTTCAAGACATTTTCTTCACTTGGTACAGCCTTTGATGTGAATTATAGAACAACATTCTTCTTGCAGAAGAGGGTAAAGCGCAGGGTGTCACCACGTTGAATGTCGCTGTCCCAATGGTTTGTATGTGCAAACAACTCCCAAAGTACCATTTCTAGCTGTGCAGGAATCATGCTAATATATCGATAGATGGAAGAGGCAGCGGAGAATGGAGAAAGCTATCAGTAAACATCCCGGCATTGACTAGAACCAGCATCAAGCTTAAAACTGTCTACAGATTTGATAAGGATGGGGTAAGTTTTGTCGCTGGTCAGAATTCGTCGACCCCACCAAGACACTAACACCGCGCTAGAACCCCCCAGCCGTGCACATCGATGACTTGACAGCTCTGTACACCCTGTTACTCGAAAGAATCTTGCAAGAAGATCAGACGCTCCCCACTGGTGAAAATGGCTACTACTTTGCAATGGCTCATAGATCACCTTGGTGGAAGGTCATGGATGGCCTTGCTAAGAGCCTATATTCACGTGGGCTAGTCACTCAACCAATGGTCCATACTTGGCCCAACGATGATATGGCAGCGCAAAACCTTGGGTTCCCTCGTAAATATCTACGCGCTATTACGACATCTAGGTAAGAAATTTTCCCAATGAACAATCATGCAAGTTAACCATTGCTTTTAGCGGACAGCTCGTACCAGTCAACGCCTATAAGCTGGGATGGAAGCCAAAATGGGATGAAGAGAAGTTTCTTGGTAGCCTAGATGACGAGATCCAGGCTGTGCAAGAGCTTGACACTGTCAAGATGACTCTTTTTGACACATTGATCACTCAATGAGAAAAGACCCATTCGATACAGCACAAACCATTGTCTTCTTAGAATGATTATATAGTCATGGCAGGTGGAATAGGTAATCCCACAACCTTTCCAGTATAATGCAACTATCCAATAGTACCTCTCTAAATACGTGCTGTATCACCTTCTACACCTTTTGTCTCGGATATCCTAAACACGTATTTTAATGCATGCGCCTTTCCCGCCTTTAAATTTTCCAACCCAGTTTGAATCCCTTCCAGGCCGCCAGGCACCACCATGTGAGGTTGGGGTTTAAACCAACCAGCCAGCAGACCACGAGCAAAGTATCGGAATATAAGAAAGCCGAAGTCTTTCTCATCTTTATGAACCGTGCCGACGCTGGTGATCGACTTTTCGATATAGGAAGGGATTTCTTTGTAATCTCCCCCAGGTAGGATAAGCGTGATTTTGGAGCCTTCCGCAAGGACCTTGCTAAGGTTCATGAAGCTGCCGTGTTCAGATACAGCGTCGAACGCATAATACAATTTAGCGTCGCCAAGTGCATTTTCCAAGCCTTCAACCACTGCAGCATCCCCATTGCGATAGTCAACAACTGTATCACCCTTGCTTCTATCAAGAAATTGCTCCACATGGGGTACGGAACTACCGGCAACCCCAATAATTGGGTGAATGTTGCTTCTCCTTGCTAGCTGCACAGCATAAGATCCAACAGCAGACGAAGCACCGTAGATCACAAGTGGAAGTGCCTGAGTTGCCGGCCTCCACGGCTCTGGCAACCCCAATCGGAGATACAGCGCCACTGCTGCGGTCGCTGCGGCAAGTGGGATGGCCGCAGCCTCTGGTGATGTAATGTGTCAGCATCCCCCCAACAAATGAAAACTTTTTAACGCTGGGTATAATTCCGCATCTTACCCTCAAAGCTAGTTTCGGATGGGAGGTGGAATGTCGTATGCTGCCACGCAACAGCATACTCTGCATATGACCCGTGAGGCGCGCGGATCTCATGAAAAGCGGCTACGCGGTCTCCAGGCTTGAATTCCGTTACATTGGCACCAACCGTATAAATTATTCCAGCAATATCATCTCCTTGGTTCAATGAAGTGTTTGTCCATTCTGGGACCTTCCAATCCTTTGGGTTAGAGCCGCTCACAACCACCTTGATCACAACCTGGTCAGCATTCGGCTTTGGGATTGGAGAGTGAACAATCGTGACTTTAGGGCCTGTCTTATGTGAGCGTTGTTCAGAAATGGACGATCTTCGGCGCAAACCTTTCGACACAAGAGCCTCCTTCATTATTTTTGCTTTAATTCTCAAGTCGGTATGTAAAGTTGTGGCCGCTCTGTTCAAACACTGGTTCAAATTGTTTTTTTCTTCTATCAGAATAATTGCATTTCGCTTGAATTTCAGTAGCTTGCTAAATAGTAAGTGGTTCGATGCATCCGCCAAGTGACGTGATGAGCACATCATTCTCTCTGGATTATTAAGCTATGAGGGGTAGATCCTACCGAGGCAGATGTTACCCGATGCAAGCTTCCCGGCTGGTACCAATTGATATTATCATTTATTTGGTAATTAAAGCCACAATTTGGGATTAGATAAGATTGGGATGATTTGCAGGCTCGTTCAATATGCATCTCACTGAGAATGCGTTTCCTACCTTCGAGTTTAAATTGCTTGGAAAATCTCCATTCATCGAAGGTGAGGTATTAGAGGCCATCTTTGAAAGGTTTTTAGACGTCTAGATATATTTTAAATCACAACTCAGCTTAGCTTTGAACTTCACTTAACCTTTAACACTGTGATGATTCGCCCGCCGTCTCATCATCACAGTCCTTTTCACTCGATCTCGTGACCCTTGTCTCCACCGTCTTCATAATTCCTTGACTATGGCCACATTTCTCCGTTCCAATTTCTTCTTCGGTGATCGGTTCCACTCGTGATATATGACCAATATTTCCGAAAGTGTTTTGATGATTGTCAGTACGACTTTGCATCGTAGTGGGTTCCGTGGTATCCCCATATTCATTTAGTGGATTGCTAGCACGAACAACTTTTCCGATAAGCTCGGCCATGTTCATCTCAATATGTAGCTTCAGGAGGTACACAAGAGGATGGAACTGAATATATCTGCGCGCAAACGGATCAGTATCAACCTATAGCATCTTGTGTGGACTAGGATCATACACAAAGCTATTGGGTAGAGACATCATGGAGATTAGCAGGATCTGTTTTTGCAAGTTAATATTAATGACATTTTCTTACTTATCTTAGGAGGGAACCCACGTCAAGACCAATAGAAAATACTACAAGAATCAAGTTTGCGTGATATAATGCAGTGTATTTCCGAAGCCCGTTTTCAATTAGGCGCTTTTTAACTGTGACTATGAAGACAATGTTTAGAGAAGCATCCATGAGGCCAAAAATGACCTTTTCACAGCGGTCCCATATATTATTAATGCGAATATACGTCTCGTTGATTTGGAGGCGGGCTGGGATCCAGATGCAAAACACGCTAATGTTGATTGTGAGCAGAGTGAGAAAACAACCCCACTTGAGCCGAGTTGCGTGTTCACGGACAACTAGAAGAAGTCCAACTCGGTTGATGATAATTTGAATTAAGCATTGTACTTGGGTTGACCATGTAACAACTATTTCATCGTTGTTAGTACTACATTATAAACAACAGCAGGTGGCGAATACTCACTAATAAAGAAGAAGTACTGCATGCTTGGCTGAATATATGATCGCAAATACATCCAACATATTATACTCAAAGACAGACTAGACAAAATTTCCAACCACAATAGGGTGATATAAAATGTCAACCGTTTCTTCCGCCGCCATGTCGACACAGTCTGTTGCAGTGCTTTCGCGCAGTTAAAGATGATTGTGCCAAGAGAAAATCCCCAAGCCACAGAAGCCACAATCATATCTATTTGATCCAGTGGATCTGGTTTGTAGTTGTCTGGTACAAATAACCCTGGCATGGTGACGGTGGTATTGGGGCTTCGCCAGGGAAAAGAATGCAGCATGGAACATTCAGCAGCGAGGTCATCTTTTTGGGGCGGCACCTTTCCTTGCGAAAGGTGCAGAGGAAGGGAAAAGAAATTTGACCAAAGGGAATTGGGGCATTGCAAAGTTTTAATGGCACTCAAAGGCGTCATGTGGCGAAATTCCTGACGGAAACGGTGGCTTTATTTAACTTTAACTTTCATCACTTTTAGGTCAGCTCATTTTCATTTGTGAGACATTAAGAGCAGCTAGCCTAAGTAACAGTGTTCTCCTTTTTCTTCTCTAAATAAAGTCGAATATAGGAATTACCATTACTCAGACTATCACTGTCATCATGAAAGGCAACCAATTTATTATCCAGATAGAATGACAAGGTGTAGTGGTATCCATGATGAAATACAGTTTCTAGAAAAGCCGAGAGACGTCCCTATAAACCTTATTAGGTAAAATATTGCTATATAGACTTTTGACACCCAACTCAAGCATGTTTTTGATCTTCAGCTTCTAGATCCAAGAATGGCATAGCACATCATTGATGTGGGTACTAACGCTTCCGGCTGTTTCATTAGATTCTTTTAATCAGGTATCAACCAGAACCTTGTTTGCAGTATCATCATACTAATTCACTTAAAATACAACATGATGAAAGATCCCACAAAGTTACTCCGAAAAAAAGTCCGGACTTGGAGTATTATTGAATGATTCATTAATTCGAAGCCTCTCTCCTCATTTATTGAAAAATTGAAATTGCAAGCAATCTAATGTATTGTTGGCTAGTCTTTCATCTAAAGCTACAACGGTCGGCAGGGAGCCTACAGCTCAAGATACCAGCCCCTTTCATACACCTCTGCTACGATTTTCAATGTAATTAGCAGTTGGAACATTTGATGCACACCACATGAGTAGTAGCCCTGCTCAATGTTCTGTCAGTTCCCTCGCGGTTGACTGATTTAAGGTTGGGAATGCTTTGTTCCGATATTAATCGCGTATGAGCGTCACACGCGGCAGTACCGGTTTCCCTGGAACAAAATGAGCAATGGAGGCCAAGTCGTTGGTGATATTCACTTACTCTGCTAAGTAGCAAATTGTGCCTTTTTCTATGTAGATGGACCCGGCGCCTCGAGAAAGGGCATTATCCATTCTGGAGCAGTGATCAATGCTGAGTCCTGCATACATGAGCCGGCAAGACTCTGTAAAGTTTTCTCCGGTGCACATGTAGACCTATATTGTCAATAAAATTGCCAGCTGCAGGGTAACGGACTAATCTCACATTTCCTGGCTGTCGTTCATCGGGTTTATAATCTGTTGAATTTACCCGGGCTTGGACCTCCTCCGCATCCAGATAGACATTTGGAGCTGCCGGCCAGCCCCCATTGCTTGGGGGAACAACATTCGGTGGGAGACACCAAGGGTCTGGAGCAGCTGAGAAGCCAGTTGAGAACAAAGCTGATGCAATCGCAAATGCAAGGGCGGTCTTCATTTTGACTAATCAATTCAATCGAATTCAAAAAGATATTTTTGTAAAGATGTACGCGGGTTTCAAGGTCTGCAGATGGAAATTATCTGCAGTACCGGCAATTCCTCTTATAGTGATTCCTGGAGTAGACGTTACAAACGACTGCATCTTAGTTACACGAACTGTACAGAACGTGGCTACGCTAACAACTACACCCAATGCAGATCTCTCACGTAAGCAAATGCAACCCTCAGCTGGATGCCAAGGTTGAAATTAACCATAGCCGGACTACTTATACGAGAGGATCCTTGCTCTCTGAGTTGTACCTCAAATTTAGCCATCAGTAAAAAGCACAACTCGTCACAAATCCAAGATAACAACGCAATGGATACGCTTTTGATCGAGTCTGAAGCAAGCTCTATGAGCAAAAGTTTAGGACATCGACTAGTTGAGAATGCAAACCGAAAATCAATCTTGCAAGGCAACGTTGCATTTGAGGTAGTGACACTAACTGCCCGATGCTCCACTTCTCAGGCGACAATATTCGTATTTGTGGATAGTATGCACGATGCCCTGAAACCATGCATTAGGGTCAATACCAGGATCGTATAGAGTTGTTAGCGGAATCTGGCAACGGATTACAGCGAAAACATAAATAGCTCAGACACTTACTGCATATGGAACCTTCCGAAGGCAAGCCATTTCACCGTATGACTTAGGACTAGATCAAGTCTTCCTAGTTGATTTTCGCGGCCCTGGATTCCGCAGATGGTGTAGCTCAAATAATCATGAGACCTCATGTATAATTAACGGGTTCCGATTGGCAACGGTTTGATAGTCGGCTAATGCATGCTTGCCAGCGTGTCATATTTATGATTACTTTGGGTTTCCATTCAAGCACACCGCTGTAATCCATCTTAACCAGAGCTCATACTTTAGCAGTGATTATCGGAAAACAAGATTCTATAAACAGGTGCTTCCCACAACGGTACATCAGTTGTCTTTAGACAGAGCATTTGGTCGCCTTGACGATCTGGAGTTTTATTGTAAAAACTATGCCAACACAAATGATGCACAGTCGGGATGTTGTTTAAAATCTTAGAGTTTTATTCCAAACACAAGAGGGATGATATTTGTTTAAGGAGTCTTTAATGGACTGATTTATGTGAAGATATAAAAGTTCTTAGCATGGTCATAATCACGTACCTGTTTAGGAAGCCCAGCTGATCTCAGGTACATTGTTTTCTTGTGCACCCAGCTACATCTACTAGCTGTGGAAAGTCTTTTCCTCCCACCGCCCGACTTTGACTCCCAACGCCTTGTGCCTATGATTTGAAAGAAGATCAGCATAACAATCCTACCGAATTGGTCGATCATATCAGGGACGCGTAAATCTCAATCATCAGTAGGATCACTCTTAGGCAATACATGTGCTTGCCAAAGAGGTTACGCCAAATCTCCACATTATTTGCGTGGCGTCGTTGGGTACTGACTCGGTGGATAAGGAAACATGTCGAAGGCGAAACATCGTGGTTACCAGCATGCCGCATTGTAACACATCGGCAGTAGAAGCATATCATTGCTTTGTGATTTTTTTTCTTCATTAGAGTACTCCGTATAGCCACCAGGTAACCCAGGCTTCGGAATGGCAAAACTGGGAGTTAAACTTGCATAGGGTCCTCGACATCCCAATCAGGGAGCCACTGCGAACTTGCTCCGAAGAAGCCATTTGCATAGTAGGATATAGCGTCGTAGGTAATTTTACCAAGCCACCCGCTGAATAGATTCATCACAATAATATTTCGGCATAACGGGCAAGAAATAGCCACATTGGCAGGGGCATTAACAATGATGGTGCTACTATCCAATCACGAGGGGAATTCACCATCCAGAGAGCGAGGATTGTTTAAAGATGCAATGTGTACTGCATCGGTGATATCTCTGTGCATGCCTAGAACGCTGGAAGCAATCAAGTTGATCTCAACATCAGAGCTTTCACAGTTGCCCCTTTTCCCTATTTGCTCGCTCGTCAAAATTCAAGCATGATTTTTGGTCTGTGCTAAACCCATATCACGGCCCGGCCATTATTCCGGCTTGGTATCCGAATACGCCTTTGAGCTGCTCTTACAGCCTGGCTCAATCTAATCTAGCTGCTGGCTGTTACAAATAAGTCTACTAACTTCTTCTAGACCATTGTTGTGCTTAAGCATCTGAGGAATCTCAGATTAACCTTGATAAGGCTGTCATTAGTGGCTAGCAAACTGCAACTTGGTGCCTTAGCTCCTTGTCCCGCATTGTTAAAGTTGGTTTTGGGGGACAAAGAGAGAAGTTCGTCATTGGAGTGAGTTGTCAGAACCTACTTGATGCCAGCCACATTCGCTTTAAAAAAAAGTATTAATACTTACTAAAATCTCATGATTTCAATTACGCGGTCTCAAATTCTTTGGGAGAAGTCAAATCTCAGCTGGTGAGCTATAGGGTAGTGTTATGATCACGTAAAGGGTATGAGGAAGGTGGGGTAGACGCGACAACTATTTTTTTTTAGCGTGGATTTACGCGTCTCAACGCGCGTAAACATGCTCGCTCCTTCATTTGCTCCCTCAGCTTACAAAGAAGGCCAAGGAAGCGCTTTGGATGCAGAGTTGAGCGAGCCCATGGGTTGAAAGTTGGATAATTTGCTGCCCCATGAATCTCAAAATACGCTGTATTACAAATGAGGAGTAAACACTGGATGCGTTGGGAGGGAGTGATTTGCCTCGAATCTGCCCTTTGGCGAAAATTTACTCGATTCATGAGTTGGTTTGTTGGTTGCTGGCGATTTGCCCAGTGAGACCCACTCTTGTCGTTTAATTAGCCGTGTTTGAGACTCCATCGACCTTGCACATTTGATGCAGTAGCTTTTGGGCTAGAGCCAAAAAAAAAAAAGAGTAAAGGAAGGAATTGCACACTGTGAGATTTGATTCGTGGCGGATTTCTCTCCCTCTATTTTTTTTCTGTTTCTGTTTTGAACTTCCCCTCGTTTTCTTGTTTCTTCAATTTTGACTTGAGAGACCTGGTTATTCAGATATTACTTCGCCGCTACGTCGTGCACTGCCGCCCAAAGCTACAACCAACAGGACAGTCGACCGGGAGTTCGGCACCCGGCTACATACTTGTGACAAGATGAACCCGTCGTTGGATCGAAGTGCTAGCCGATGAGCCGGCGAAGGAACTTGAACCATGGCTTGCTAATGGAGATATTTTAAGGGGATTGATGTAGAAATTCGATGAATAAATCTCCTAGCGAAAGCAGTGGTTGTGATTTAATTAAATTTCTAGCTACTTGCCAGACTTAAGACATGCTCAAGTCGTGTTGACAGTTGATCGCGTGGACGACCCGGCTTGCAGGTTTGCCATCATTTTCTTTTTGGGATTGATAATCACCATCGAAGAGGCAATTAGATAAATTAGGCGGCTCTCGAGTCATTGAGAGCCAACTGCTGACATAGCCCGATGATGCGTCCTAACCAACAATCAATTCCCGTTCATAACTAACATTCTCAGGGTTAGAAGGATCAGAAGGATCAGTTTTATTAAAATATGGCGTCACGGAGGAAAACGAACAGTATTTCGGTCTATACCGCGACTTGCATTGCCACGCAATATTTCTTAGCCCGACGGTTTAGATGCTAACCAACATCCATATGTGATCAAACTCGGATAATCGGCTTCTTCGCCACAAATTCGTTTCACGATGTTGAATCCTTGTAAATAATTTAAGCCCAGGAATTGGAAAATTCGAAAGCTATATAACGGATACCGCCTCTATATTCTTCGGACTAGTTACTCAACCACACCAAAAGCCATCAGCCTAATACTCAAACATCATTATGGCCATCTTTAAGTTTTTTCAAATATATCTTCTTCTTTTGTCCAGCAAATACTGTGCTGCTGCTTCCGAAAACCCCTTTAACCCCATTGAAGATAGGGTTAAGGAATCAGTGGGGCTTGTGGCCACTATCCCGACGAGAATCCGGACTGGTATCCCAACCATCACGGCAAAACCCATTTTGGATAGAGACCTTACCATTCATCATGGATTTGGTGCCCCTACGACAGACCATTTGCATTGTCAAGTTTGCACTCGAGCTGTCGTCAATGAGGATGAATGTCACTCACTCAAAGGCTGTACTGTCCAGACTTCCCACATGACTCTCAACGCTGGAACCACAAAGGTTAATGTTGGGACGTTGACGGGAGAGGCTCTGTACACAAGCGTTTCTAGTGCCTTGGAAAAGATTTGCCCAACCCCGACAAAAGAGCATATGACATCCTGCAGTGGTGAGGTAACGATCGACAAAAAGAAGGTGCCATTTGTGTCTAGCGACTCCATCGAATACGGTGAACTGGTTCTCGCTGTTGAGGTCAGCAATTATACCACTGAGCATATGAGAACGAGGATGATTCAAACCGTTGCCAAGTCCTACCAACAGGCAGCCAAGGGTAAAAACTGTAAAAAACACAACTTTATGTACTTGGAGGCGCGATCGAAGACGTCGTGGTGGGTGCCATCATTTTTTAGGAGAGATGTTCCTCACGAAGAATCTGGGGATATCACGCTATGCAATTCAATTGGTAAGTCGATTTGCGATTGAAGTTGCTTCAATCTCCCGGGGACTTTTCTTTTTCTCTAATTCGATATATTTTAGACTTTTCTGGACCACGATTCCTCCCTGATTGGTGGTTGCGTGATTCAACCAAACTCGGACCCCCCGAATACTACATTGACGCTCGCCTCCATTTCAAGCTAGGCTCAGGAGGTCCCTTCGACTGCGCCATTTTGGAGGAAGGCATTGCTGCATTTGCGTTCATTTTCCCAGAGCTGGCTGGTGTAGATGCCGAGATAGAGGCCTTTCTGTCGGTAGTTTGTGGAGAGGAGTAAATTTGCTGAATATTGGGGGATTCGGCAATCAGTGGGTCAAGAAAGAGCGATATTCGTAGTTGAAGACTTGAAATTGGGCAATCTGTGAAAGACTATGGAAGGAATTACCTCTCAGATATATAGCCCCCTTGTCTAATCTGTTCTCATTTCTGTTTTATTTCTACTCTCTCTCTTCTTTCATTTTTTTCAATGGGATAAAAGACATTCACTCTCATGAACAAAAGCCCTATTTACCTCTTTATTATTTATGCGCAAAAATGATGATCAAGCTCATACACGAATTATCTTCCAAGCTGTCCTTTTTTAATATTCGCCAGGGAATAAGCAACTGGAGCTTTCAATTGGTACCTTTCTCTCGCAGTTGGTTCTGCCGTGCTTCATTATCTAATAACTAAAGGAAATTGGCTCGCCATCTAACTCATAGCTTATGACGAACGCTCAAAGTTGATTTATCAAATGGCAGATTTTGAAAACCTTTATATATTTCCAGCACCTCCGGATTCGCTACCGTAGCACTGATAAATGTCTTGCGCCCTGACACAGTGTGCTTGACGTTAGTTTCGCATTTTTTCCCGTTAATTGTGTATGGTATGTCTTTGACCGGAAGAATAAACTTGGGCACATGGCGAGGCGTATACTTTTGCCGGATCGCAGCTTTTAACTTCGTTTCAAGCTCATAATCAAAACGCGCACCATCTTTCATTTTAACAAAGAGTAAGACTCTCTCATCAGAATCGCGATCTCGCTTTTGACCGACACATATGCTATCGGAGATGGTAGGGAATGACTCTACGACATTGTAGATCTCTGAGGACCCAAATCGTACCCCTGATGGATTCAGCACTCCATCACTGAGTAATTGTTAGCTAATGAATATACCAATAGAATATTGGCACTCACGACCGCCCTAGTATCACTAAACCCCTTGTTCTCCGGAGTAGTTGAATGAAGTCGCCTTGGCACCAAACTTTGGGGCCATAGCGCTCGAAGTAGGAGCTTTCATATTTTGATGAACCGTCCGGTCCGTGAAATCTCAGAGGCTGGCTTGGAAATGGTTTGGTGCAAACCAACTCGCCGGATTCACCAGAAGATCCGATCGAAACCGGCTTAGAGTCAGTGGCGTCAAAAATATCTATTGCCATGCCGAGAGCTTTGGCCTGAATTTCACCAGGATAAACCGGGAGCAGTGGGGTTCCTCCGACAACTAGAAGTGATTCGTCAGTGATTGTGGAATTGAAAATTGCAGGCGACGTACAACAACCGGCAATATCTGTTCCACCGCTCATGGAGGCAAGTTGAGCATGCCGTGGAAATGCTATCTTGTAAAACCAATCGTAAAGATCTGCCGATAATACAGATCCAGTGGAAGTTACTAATCGCAGTTTGGACAGATTGAATGATTTTTCTGTAGGAGAAATGTCAACAGTGTTTGAAGAAAGGCGAAGAAGATAACATACGAGGCACAATCTCTTTACTCCTCAGCTCTGACAGGTAACGGGGAGATGTGCCAAAAACGCTGACCCTGTATATTCTGTCAATTGGGTTCAACTAAAACAGACTCTTGGAACACGTACCCGATTTGAGCTGAAAGTTCCAATAGTATAGTTGGCCTCGGATAGAATGGAGACCCGTCGTACAAGAGCATGCTTGACCCGGAAGATAGATTGACAAAATTTACCACCCACATTACCCATGATGTCTAATTTAACATTAGGTATTAAATACGGCTTTGGATATGCCTGCAAACTCACAGTAGTGTACTGGAAAACAACATCTTCATTTCGTACATCATGTTGTAAGAGCATGTCGGTTTTTACTTTCAATGCTACACCCTATGTGATGTTAACGGTGAGACGTGTACAGTGCGCAAATAAGTGAACACAAATATCTTACCCCTGCAGAGTGCACAATACACTTGGGTTTACCGGTCTATCCATCGTATTAGTTTAGGCTGGTAGGACAGGCCTGGATGCAACCTACTGTACCAGACGAATAGAGTATGAAGGCTGGATGGCAAAATGGCAGCATGGTGAAATCTAATTCATGACCAGTTCCGCGGTCGAGAAAGTGAGCGTATGTGCATCCGTGGCTGATTTGTGATACTTCCAAGCCAAGGTTACAATATGGTAGTATGACTATGTCTTGAAGGCTTTCACAGTGTTGGTTTAAAGCTCGTGACCAATCCTTGATGCGATCTGTGAGCTTTATCAATTTTCCAGAGTAGATGTACCCATCATCTGCGAAAACGATCTTGGGGTCCACTTGCTGGTACCGATCGATGATGCCCTCCGATCCCAAATCAGGAGACGAGGATGACCAGACCGCGCCGATTGAGAGCGCCGCCAGGCACAAGACTATTGCATGAACCGAGTTTGATACTACACCCGCGACAACATCACCGGGCAAAACGTTGGAATTAATCATGGCATCGCGAGCTAAGCGCACACGATTTCTGAGATCCTTCCACGTAACGGTTTCAATTCCATCCACGCCATCTCGGGCAAAGTGGATTGCGATACGGTCGTCTTGGCCTTTGCGCAAGAGAAATTCCGCAATGTTCATTTTTTCATCTGGAAAGAATTGAGGAGGTGGAAATAGACGTCCGGAAGCGATATCCTAGGTTTTGTATACGCATTAATATTTAGACGAATACCAGTAAGCGACAAAGAGGAAAAGGATTCCTGATAGAACTAACCTCATCACATAGGACGCGGCCGACAGGGCCTGACCCAGCTGGTGGGATTTCCAGCCAGGTGTATGCATCTCTCCAAAATGATTGAAATGTTTTATCACCAACAGACCAATCATGGAGGTCGTGGTAGGTTTGAAGATTCAGGCCATGCTTCTGGTTCACGTAAGACATGAAATTGCTAAGATTTGTCTTGGCGGTGTTGGAAGGTGTCCACACGGGATCTGTGTGAGACGTAGACATGATGTACAAGGTCTTGAGCTTGTCTACGGCGGGTAATGATTGGTGACCTTTCGGCTGGATGATCCCAAAAGAGGTTTGGTAGCTTTAGAATACTGCGGATTCAAGTCCTGCTCGAAGCTCGCGGTTTTCAATGCGACCCGATCCGGGATTTGCCTCGGCAGTCGCTCCAATTGTGACCCCAAAGCCGATTTAGCCAGAGTGGGTTGAGTGCCGGCGATGGCCGAGATGCCGGCATCGGCCGAGTACGCAGTTCAGGGTTGAGATGAATAGGCTTGGGGAAGCGAGCTGGGGCTTCGACGAATTTGGAATGGTTTGTAATAAAGCCTTTGACATAGCTGTGCGCCAGGCCCCTTCGACAAATGGCGACCACGTCCAGTGCCCAAGGCGTCTGGCCAAAAGTTGAAAATGCGGGGTTGAGAAGCTGCCGCTTCCCCGGGGCTCCGCGATCACCCCGTGGGGTAATGATGGGGGAGGGGGAGATGAAAAGTAACGTACATATCTGAAAGGCGATGTGCCCGATGGGATAGGGATGATGGTTTTTTTTTTTCCATTCTCCTGTCTTTTTCCTCTTTTCTTAGTTTTTTAATTTGGATGTGCTTTTCATGCAGACAGGGGTACAGGACAAGTGTCTCCGATTTAACAGGAATGTGAGCATTTCATCTTCATTTGCTTGAACAGAAAATTTGGGCCATTTTAGCATCCATGAATTTAGTACAGATCCCATTCGCGCTAAGAAAGCTGGAAGCAATTCCCTGGTCACCCGAGTCCATGAACCCCTGGTTAGCTGCGGTAACGACCGATGCCCAATATCAAGTCGGCGTTCGGCCGAAAACTTATCTGGCTTGATCTCTCGATGCACGACCCACCCAATGCACAGCAGCGTAGTACGGCCAAGATCCATCATTGACCCCCGCATATTATTTTGCTGCACAATCGTTTCCATGCCAGGTTATACCAATGGTAGACAGATCGAAAACCACATCGTCAACGGGCACCTTGCAGCGTGCTTCCATCGCATGCCAGAGCTGCCGTCTTCGCAAGGTGAAGGTATGTTTTTTGCTCTCTCCACTTTGCTTCCCAGACATCTGAAGCTTTCCTACAGTGCGACGCTCAGTCCGGTCTATCAAATGAAGGGTGCAGTCCGTGCCGAAGGGCGGGACAAGAATGCCTGTTGGACCCTTCATCAGATGGAAGAAGGTTTGTGATGCATGCAATACACAGCTGACCATAGCGGCTAAGAAAGCGAGATAGATCCATCAGCCGAAAGTTCGTGGACAAGCTGCAGCAGCGCATTGAAACGCTGGAAGCTATCAATCAAAGGACGGCGATTACACCAACCGGAAGCTCGCATGACAGTATAGAAGTCGCGCTTGGGGATGCAGCCGTGCTGGCATGCGGTCTAAGGTACGTCAATGACGTGATTGAGATATGGGCAGCAGTGTTAACTGTTCCCAGCACTCCGCAGTCGTCAAATATCGCCGACACGGAGCCTGTCCAAAGAAATCAGGCTATTGACCCAGCCTTGCAAAAAACAGCCGACAAGTGCAACCAGCCTCGGTCCCCGACGGCGCTCATCGGCCACCTTTCCCAAGATAATGCCCGAAATGCATCGCCAAGCTTCTATGGTGCAACATCTCACCCGCATGTTGTATCACCAGGAGAAGAACCTCAGACTGTTTCCTTCGACGAGCTCGATGAAGTCGACATTGATTTCGATTTGAATTCACTCTACTTGCGAGACCACTTGTTCCAAGCTTTTTTCAAATATCAGACGCTTTGGGTCGACATTGTTAACAAAGAATCTTTTTTCGCGTACCGTAAAAAAGGCCACGATTCACGGTGGTACTCTAAATTCCTTGAGCACGCTATTTTGGCTTGTGGTACTCGTCTTAGCACCTCCAAGTCTATTCGCAACTTGGGCGCAAAGTATTGTGAATGGGCCAAAGACGATGTCTTAAAAGCAATGTCTGAACCGACCCCTGCAAATCTGCAAGGGTTTCTGCTTTTGAGCGAATACGAAGTAACACAGGGTAATGATCGCCCGGGTTGGATGTTCTGCGGTAAGTAGGTTTCTCTTCAAAGGTTGAACTTTATTAACCGACCAGAGTAGGTGTGGCGTGCCGAATGCTGGCCGATCTTGGCCTGCATGAACTGGCAAGCGTTTTTAGTGAAGTTAAAAAAGCGAACGAACCAAACAAAGAAGGCGATCTTGCTTATGCTCTGCTATCGGCTTGTATAGTGTACGAGGGAGTTTGGACTCTGTATCTTGGAAGACCAAGCTCGATCCCGAGATCTATCATGAATATTGTCACTTCGCGTTGCAAAGCTAAGCGCAAATCAGATTCAGTATGGCTCAACGCATGGGTGGGACTTTGCGTTCCAATGGCCGAAATATCACATTTATTGAACGAACAGTCCGCTGGCGACGCCGATAATACTGCCTCTCTACGGAAACTATTGAAACAAGTGGAAGAATGGTCTGACGGCCTTCCACCACAGCTTGCATACAACGAAAGCCAGCTCACAAATATGGAGCCGGCTGGATATGGTTTGCATACTCAACACTGCAAAGTCCAAATCCTCATTCGACAGGCATTGGGAAAGTCTTCCAATGGTAAAAAGCGGAGATACTCTCAGATATCTGGTAGTACAGGTCTTCGGGCAACCACAGATGATTCCAATGCCGTCATCTACAAGTATGCACTGCGAACAGCTCGCCTTGTTGTCACCTACCGGGAGGCCTTTGGCATGGAAAAGATACCTTCTATTATGCTCGACAACGCTGTAGTGGCGGCGACAGCGATGATTTCACACATTGATAAGATATCTGATACCAGAGAAAATCAACGTCAAACTGTTTGGCTCCGACAGTTGATGAGAAGTATGGAGTTGGTTCAGCCGCACTTTCCAATAACAGGGCGTATGTTGGATTCTCTGAGACAAATTTGCGGAAACGGTCCACTTAACAGAGTGGTTCCCCTTGCTCTTAGAGATTCCACAGATGCGTCTATCCATGAGTTGCCAGCTGTGAGCCAGTGCCTTGATGTCAGCTCTGGAGTAAATCAAGGTCAAGGTGATTTGATTACATTAGGAAGTGGCACAGACTTTGTGTGGGAGTGCTTTGACGCTGATATGTCGCTTAGTGGCTTCTCATCAGGTGTGTTTGACGGATCTGTTCTTGATCTGCCTCCACCAGAAGCCTTGCTATCGGGTCTAGCACAATCAGTATCTTGAGACAAAATTGAATTGTGAAATATACTGTTGTACTAGCGTGTCACGTAATGTTACTACTATATCAATTTGTTTTCTGGTAACATAGCGGCTGATTTTCGTTGCTTACGGATTGGTTGAGTGATGTACGTGGGGTGATCAGATATGTGCCGAATGCTTAATATGGCCGTAATAGGAATATGAGACCATCTGCTTCCTGATAATATAAAATCTGATGCTGAACGAAGTACAGTCTAATGATGAGATACTATGACATAGAATTCATTGAACATTGATGCATACCATGCCGTAAACGAGGTTTGCGATTCTCTTTTAATCCGACCAAGACTTTACTTAAAATAAAGACTTAGATCCCCAACAGAAATAAGCCGAACAAAAGGGTACCACTGAAATCACAAGATATGAATGCTTTCCAGGCTAGCTAAATGACCTGTCATCTGAGAATGACAGAATCTATATCTCAAACCATGTTGAATATTGTTGTCTGTACGTGCATAAAACAATGGATCCCCCAAAATGGACCCCGCCATGTCCTACCCGGCTTCTCAACGAGAATTAAGCCAGACCCTTGGCAAAGCTGGTCTTAGCCATAGCACATTCTCTCCAATACCAAACGGCTGACATAGTAGCACCAGGCCCAATGACGAGACTCCCAAGAGCTATTTGGGCAGATGCCATTCCCAATTCGGCGTTTGTGCGCCCCATACGTTTTATATCCCAGACGGCCATACAAAGCCATGCATAAGTAGCAACATGAAAGCCCCAGAAATCAGCCAAGAAAATCTGTCTCAAGCCTTCCCCGAGATGTTTAGGCTGCGCAGAAAAATCGGGCCAGAAGACTGACGAAAATGTAAGATCTGAGGAAATCAAGATTTTACCAACACAGTAAAGATGGAATATCAAGCCCATCACACCCGTGACAAGATAGATCTTCTTGAGATAAGGGACATCGGGGAAGGGCTGATTAGCGGTTTTCGGAGACTTTGTTACCCCGTGGCTTCTCGTATATAAATAAGCTAGAGCACCACATATGAGCGGGACGAACATTGGTGACGGTTGCCAAAGAGCTTCAAAGTTTTGCATGCTGTATGGATCTGTCCATGGCAAGAACATTAGAACTGTTGGCAGGACATAACCCGCAAGTACTGCCAACAATAGTGAGCGGGCAAATTGGACCGGGACCTCTCGGTTAAGTGGCCACCAGTATGTTTCTGGTTCAGAGATGTAGGTATATATGGCGTAGTAAATGGGCATATAAATCCCAATACCAGCCGCCTGAACAAGAGTGAACCAGATGGTGATGCTGGCAACTGTTAGCATATATAATAAGTTGGACCGACCCAATACTCACAAAGCTACAGGTGTTAGGGCGTTGCGTTTGCGATATGCTTCGACAGACCAGATTGCGATGGGTTGCGTGAGCATACCAAGGAAGTACATTTGAATCATGCCAAAGTTACCGTCCCAGTTATTCAAACCCGTCATATATACCGCTGCCAGGAAAACTAAATAGGCATCGATGAACTTGATACCGACGTACTTGCGCTTAAGAGGAAAGCTTGGATCGGCTGAGAAGTGCCCGGTTTCCAAAATGGTTCCTAGATGACTGCCTAGGCCGTAATGCTCAGCCCAAACCCACATCCCGTAATGAACAAGGCCAGCGACAAGCAAGTAAAAAGAAATCAGATACCACTTTTTGGTACCACGAGGAGCGGGGTCACTTAGAAGCTCATCCTTGTAAGGTATTAGTCTGGGAACCGGCTTCAGCTTAGGATTGTCAAGCTTCTCGGCGAGAGGCATGTTGCGAGAGAAATTGAAGGTAACATCTTCGGTGTCTGTAAGCGGCAGAAGATAGAAAGCAGCGAGCTCATGAAATGGTGTGTCGAGTAACTCAGTTCGTTGTTGTTCGTGAGAATGCTCTTTCAAGCTGACGGTTCTTGCCTGTCGAATATTCTGGGTTGTGGAGAACACGTGTTCAATCTGCGATAGTGTTGGCTTAGATCCATTTGAAGCTTCTAAAATCTTGCGAAGATGGTTGACGAAAGTGGCCGCTGTCTCGATGCAAGCATTGCCTCCGTGGCCTGCGATGGGATGGAACTACACAAGATCAATAAAAGCCGATATTTCGGGGTTTCCTTTGTACGCATACCTTGTGCGAAGAGTCGCCAATAGTGATGATTCGTTTGTAATACCACTGCCTGAAGACATATTCCTGCAAAGGTACCAGCACAGACGTAATTCGATTATCCAAGACGTCCTTGAATTTCAACGTAGGTGTGATGTTATCGTTCTGTCTCTGTTCCAGAACCCGATTTTCGTCTTCCTTAGTGTAGGTTGGAATGTCAGGGCCATAGGCTCGCTGTGCCAACTTGAAGAAGTAGAACCAATAGACACGACCCCCCGGGCCACCATTCATAATATATGATTCGTGTTTTCTGAATACAGAGTTTGATGCACCTGGCTCGATTCCATCACAAGGATTCGAGATTCCGAAAACGCATCCGTAATCACATGGAACCGCTAGGACAGGTCAGTATTACTCGTCAACAACGGAGGTGTCGCGCTTACAAATGTGCTCGTCGGATGGAATCCAACCAGGCGACCTCGCATTCGCGATTCTCCACATTTCACTCCTGACGGTGCTGTGAATTCCATCAGCCCCCACCAAGATGTCACCCTTATACGATGATCCATCCGTGGTTTTGACAAGTACTCCATCCTCGTTCATGTCGACTTTTATGACGCGTTTACTCGTAAGAACTTTCGTTTTATCTCGGATGTTGTCGTATAGGACTTGAAGCACCATTTGGCGATCTAGGAACGTTATCGGATAGCCATGCCTGGAATTTTTAGAGCTCATGAACTTTTTCTTTGTGAGTTAGGTCTCACCTTTCATGCATAGATTGGTTCATGCCTCGAAATTCACAAATTACCTTGCCCGTCTGATCACGAAAGTGGAACGAGTCCAGGGGAGGACAAAGTTCCAAAATTTTCTGATAAACGCCAAGTTGGTCTAATATCCTGTTGCCATGCGGTAACAATCCAATACTTGCCCCAACCTGAGGGGCAATATCCGCGTAAGATTCAAGAACGATAAAATCGATGTCATAAAGTTGGAGCATATTGGCCAAAGTGAGGCCCGTGATGCTACCGCCTCCGATCACTACTTTGAAGTCGCTTTTGGCGCCCATGGTTCTTCTTCGTATTGATTCGGCTGATTATTGCCAGGGTGAAATAAAAAAGCTGAAAATGATCAAGTACTAAGCCAATTGAAAACATCGTGGTTTATATCTGAGTTAAAAACTGCTGCAGGCCTGTGTGACAATGACAACGCGTTCCTCCTAGCCACACTGCCATCGAGCAGTAATCACGATGGGCAAGGTCGGCCGATGGCACATCATTTCGGAATTCTACAGACGGCTAAAAAAAAAGGCCAAAGCCTCAGAGGGTCGACTCTCCACCAGGAGTATTCCGACCTCCATCTTCGGAGAAGCCCACCACAAGTCGGAAATCCGGCCCGACTTTGCTTTCGCGGGCCTTTATGCACATATCAGCCGGTAACCTATCCCATCTAGCAAAAGGTATTTCCGGCTTTTTCTTGATGGATATAATTGTAGCATAACTTCGGTCAAAGGGTAGATCTAGGCATGCGTAGTGTGTGAACTTGTTTAGAATTTTGCGGTTATGCCGGGCCGAGGGCTAGAAAGATCTCCGAAATCCTTTTCAGTTAAGCCAGTTAACTCAGAAGGCTGCCCAATTTAGAATAATTTCTATATTGGCAAGCCAGTGGACGTATCAATCTTTCATAATTCCTCATATTACTCAATTTTGCTACAGCATACCTTTGTACTGTAATGATCATGGAGAACTATCAGCGCAAAACTCTTGTCACAAGACGCTCACTCACGTACACATACTTTGTATCTCATTCCACTGAAATCGCCAATGATTATCCAACATTGCTCTTTATCCATGGGTTTCCCGATTCTGCGCACCTTTGGTCTGGGGTAATCACGGCTCTCCGTGATCTCCCAAACAAAATAATCGTACCCGACTGCTTAGGATATGGGGGCACCGACAAGCCAACGGACACAAACCTCTATGCGTACAAGGATCAGGCTGAAGATCTTGTTGATATTCTGCGCGCCGAAAACGCCAAAACCACCATCCTTGTTGGCCACGATTGGGGTAGCGCTCAGGCTCAGCGCACCTATATCCACTACCCTGGCCTTTTTTGCGGAGTGGTACTTTGCAACACTGGGTACCTTGTTCCTTCTGAGGAACCTTTTGACCTCAGTGCCGTCAATGAGCTCACGGAAAAAGCTTTGGGCTACCCACAGTTTTCTTACTGGGAGTTTTTGACAGCACCAGATGCCCACGAAATAATAGAGGCGAACTTGGAAAGGATGTGGCAAGTTTTGCATGGCGATGTGGAAGACTGGATGAAGAAGATGTTCTGTGTACCAAATGCCATGAGGAACTTTTTACTTGGTAACAAGGAAGTGCCCATCAAAAAGTACGCCGATCAGACAGAATACAAGGACAGATTCATGAAGGAATTCAAAGCCAGTGGATTTACCCCAGCCTTGCAAATGTACAAGGCTACTGCATCAAACATTCAAACCAGATCAGACTCGAGCATTCCAAAAGGAGCTCTAAAGATTGATGTGCCAGTGCTCTTTTTGCTTTGTACTGGGGATGCTGTTTGTGTACCGGAAATGATGGAATTGGCGAAGACCCAAGGGCTTGTGCCCGACCTGAAGGAAGTTTGGATTGAATCCGGTCATTGGTCACCTTTGGAAAAGCCAAATGATATTGCAGCGAATATTAGAGACTTTATTAGGAGCAGGTTTTAAATATCAATGATTTTGCATTTAGATAAGCACGCACGGATGGCTGAATCGATTCGAGATTTTTGGTGGTTAATTAAATTCAGTCTTTAATGTTCAAAAATTATGAGACGAAATCTGCGTAAGATACAATAGTAAAGAATGAGTGCGAGGTATTTAAGTGACTGCCAGAAATATCAACACACAATATTATTTATCTAAGGTCGGATTCATATTTTACGACCTTTTCCTGGAGGTCTTTCATGCTAAAAGAGCGATTGCATTGAAACCTGACATATTTATTGTACCTCGTGAACCTATGCAGCCATGTTGATGAGGACAGTCTTGGGTTCCGTAAAAAGCCTCAAAGCATATTCTCCAAATTCTCGACCAAAACCGCTCTGCTTTTTACCACCAAATGGAGTTTGCATATTTTGCAAGCTAATGCAATTCACACCAACGACTCCCGATTCTAGGGCAGAGGAGACGCGAAGAGCGCGCGTGATATCGCGCGTAAAGACGCCGGACATGAGACCAAATTCTGTGTCGTTGGCCAGCCTCAAAACTTCTTCCTCAGTTTCGAACGTTTTGATGATACTTACTGGTCCAAATATTTCCTTGCGATATATCTCAGCATCATCCCTCGGGTTCAGAAACACTGTGGGCTCCATATAACACCCGATCTCTCCGTGCTGTTTGCCTCCAACGAGCAGTTGAGCTTCAGACTTTCCACGCTCCACCATTCCCTTGACCCGGTCCAATTGTAACTCATCGACCATGGGTCCTAATCGAACTGATGGGTCTTGAGGATCTCCCAAATCGTCGACAGCAGCCTCCATTTTCTTTTTGTATTCTTGGATGAACTTATCCGCGATACTCTGCTGTACATATACTCTTGAAGCAGCAACGCAAAGCTGTCCGCTCCGTACCAGGATGGAGTTAACTGTCCACGTAACTGCATTGTCCAGGTTTGCATCCTCAAAAATGACGGCTGGGCTTTTCCCTCCCAGCTCTAGAGTCACTCTTTTTAAGTTGCTTCGAGCGGCGGCTTCTTGTATCTTCCTGCCTGTTGCTACCGAGCCCGTAAAGCTCAGCTTTCGGATTCTCATGTGCTCAGCAAGCAAAGCGCCCGTAGATCCTCCGCCCGTGATAACTTGGATCACCCCTGGAGGGAAGCCTGCTTTTTCAAAGAGAGTTGCAACTGCTAAAGAGCCCAGTGGCGTCTTTTCGCTAGGCTTTATGATCATTACATTTCCAGTTGCCAGTGCGGGGGCAGCTTTGAGAAAAAAACATGCCAATGGCGCGTTAAACGGGTTAATGGCAGCACAAACACCCAGAGGTTCGTGCCGAACTAATTTCACATATCCTAGTTCACAACCCTATTAGTTCACTGAATCCAAATTTATTGGCTTTCCTTACCGTCATCGGCAGGAAAATAGTCGCCCTTCTGCTTGTCGGTCCACCCTGCGTAATAAAGTACGCAATTTTTAATGTAATTGCGTTCACGCGCTGGGCCCAGCGATACTGGAATCCCGGATGTGAGAGAGTCCAGTTTTAAAATGGACATGAGTTCGTCATCAAGTAAAGAGGCCAGTTTGAGAAAGCATTCGGTCCTTTCGATGGCTGTAAATTGACTCCATGGCCCGCAGAAAGCCTTCTCAGCATACTGAACCGCCGCTTCAACATCGGCAGGTCCTGCGATAGGGATTTCTTCCGTCACAGTAATATTATTTTTGGGGTTTTTAAGGCTGTAAGTCTGGTCACCATGTGCGGCGACATACTGGCCATTCAAGTACAGCTTATTGTATACTTTTGGGTCCAAATTGCCAGGGCTCATTTTGCCGGATTTCCAACAGGAAAAAAGAAATTAGAGGGGGAAAAAAAAGTTAACCAAATTTTTGTGCCGCTAAATCGCGCAGATAGTAAAATTTAGAGACCTTTGCACGTGCTGTGTATAACTGGGTGCTTTAAGTCGTATATACGTGACGCAAGTAATTTGCAGATGCGTCAACGTCATCTCGGTCCGAGTGTCAGCATATCCGAAGTCGAGGTTCCTTTTTGGTTTCGGAAATACCCCTCTTTTCTGGCACTTGCCAGAGAAACCGCATCGATCTAAACCTCGGATGAACCCCAATAGCCGGGGATCACCTAACCATGTGATTGTGACCAGAAACCTAGAGGGCATGTGGAGTGTCGGCTACCGCCGTAAGTCGGGCCTATGAGATAAATACCATCGGTTTCATATCTCTACAATGGACAATCTTCACAATCTAAACCTCCTCGGCGTCCTGCCAATAACAAAATGGCCAACATGATGGATGTGTGGGCACTTACGGAATGGGGAAAGCCTCTCCAGAAAATTCGCCAACCGATTCCAATACCCCAAGGAACAGATGTACTGATGAGGGTTACTCATGCTGGCGTGTGCCATTCAGATCTCCATACCGCCAAAGGCTTTTACGACATAGGTGGAGGCCAGCGATTTTACGTCAAAGATCGCGGGATTCAATTGCCCATCGCCCTCGGACATGAGATACTCGGAGAAGTTGTCGCTGTGGGCCCAGACGTGGGGCCTTTGCAGATTGGGTCCCGTCAGATAGTGTACCCATGGCTCGGATGCGGTTCATGTACCCGTTGCAGCCAAGAACAAGACAATCTCTGTGCTGCACAAAGAGGGCTTGGGACATTGCGAAATGGTGGCTTTGCTGAGTATGTCCAGGTACCACACCCAAAGTATCTAGCTGAGCTTGGTGACCTCGATCCCGCCGTAGCTTCGACTTTTGGGTGCTCAGGGATCACGACTTTGAGTGCAGTCAGCAAAGTTATGCCGCTACCAGCCGACGAGCCTGTTCTACTGATTGGCTCAGGAGGCTTGGGGCTTGCCGCAATATCCGTATTGAGGGCGTTTGGGCATAAGAATATTGTCAGCACCGACATTAGCGATGAAAAGCTAGCTGCTGCAACTGCTGCTGGTGCAACAAAAACTGTCAACACGTCGCTCCCTTCAGCATCAAAGAATATTCTCGAGGCAACCAACGGTCCCGTTATTGCTGTAATTGATTTTGTAAACAGTTCAAGCACGGCTGCTTTAGTTCAGGGAATAATTGCCAAAGGTGCGAAATGGGTTCAAGTTGGCGTCATGGGCGGATCCATTGAGCTCTCGCTTGTCGGCAACATTTTCAAAGGGCTCACCATTTATTCAAATATTACGGGAAATCTCGATGAATTCCACCGGCTAGTACAACTAGCCAGAGAAGGGAAACTGAGTCCAGTGGTGGTGCAGAAGCTTCCCTGGAACACCGTGAATGAAGCAATGGATATGCTGAGGGCAGGAAAGGTCACAGGGCGCATAGTGCTTGTCAATTAGTGTAGACATAAAAATACGAATGGGTGATCCATTATGTGATGGTATTTATTCGCTGAAATCTGCTACGAATTATCTCACGTGAAGACTGGACCATCGAGCGGTTACTAAGATTCCATGTTGAGAGTAAAAACATCAAGCGTCACTTGCTTCCAAGCCCTTCACGCTTCCATGTCCCCCACCCTTGTTTAACGATATTATGCGTGTTATTCCAGGATAGCTCTCGTTGCGTTTATGCAACCTCTGCTGTCGAGTAACATTTTATGCTTGATGTATAGAACCGCAGTGAGAGCCACCAAGCTCTCCCGCAAGCAGAAGCGTTCAATTCACTTGAAACCAATCCCTGCTACCTCTCAGCCCATCATTTCCGAATACCATTTGCAGTTCACTCTATGCGGTTTGAATCGCCCCTTATTTTCTCATCCACAACTAACTGGCCGTCTTTAGAAGAAGAGTCGCAATTACCTTTGATTGCATGATCCATCTCCTCCAAATGCCATCCGCTGGTCTGTAACTAGATTTTAGCAACTACCAACAATATGCATGTCAGTTCGGGAATATCACGTACCTCTGGAAGGTATAATATCAAGTATATAGTGTGCACCACAGCTAAACATGCAAATACAATATAATACTTCCATCCAATAGTTGCCGTCGCTGTCGGAAGCAGGTTCAACCAAAGAATATCAGCGAGAAATAGACCACTGATTGCGATAGCCGATGCCTGATTTCTAACATGAGTTGGAAATATTTCAGTCGCAACTGTGAACTGGTTCAGGTCAATAAATGAATTATAGCTGCGATTTTAATCTCATTAGCATAAAATAACACACGTCAAAAATTTAGCTTGCTTCTTACCAAACGACATAAATATATATCATTATCGTAGCCCCAGTAGCCCATCCTTTCGTTGGTGTGTTGTTGTACTTCGCAATCATCCCAGTCAGGATGGAGAACACACAAGTGATCAATACATAGCCTGTGACTAAATCGATGCCAATAAGCCAAATGGGAGTACGGAGAGAGAAGGCGGAAAGGCTTACCCATGGCTCTCCTTCGGCCAAGGCGATCGGATATTAAGCCACCTAAACAGGCTATAGCAAATCCCACAGAGTTGTAAACTGCTGATAAAAGCAGGGATGTTGTAGGACCCAGGCCAAGTGAATTGTATAGTAACACATTGTAATTGTTAATTACCAGAGGCCCAATATTTTGACCACCAACCATCACTAACGATGCAAGCACAAGTCTTTGACGGTTGGTCTTCTTAGTGAAAAGTCGCCATCTGCCATCACTTTTTGCAACTTCTTTTTCCATCTGCCATCTTTCTACTATAAGCTGTAGCTCTCGACGAGCAAAGGTGTTGTTTGAGTCATTCTCATCAAAGTGAAGACGAATAAGAACATCAAGAGCTTTCTGATGATCGTCATGTTGGACTAAAAATCGAGGGCTTTCTGGTACTATTTCGAGTCAGAATATGCATAGCAGAAGGGTTTTAAATAAGGAAACATGCCATAGAAAGACCCCAACAAAAGACAAGCACTCCAGATGATGACTACTGCAAAGGGAAAACGCCACGCGAATTCTGAATGGGGAGTGAAGTAACATCCGAATCTGGTGTACCCACGGAGGTTAGCAATAGATTCGCCGTATACTTAGATTGCACCCACCCTATCCATCCCGCAATACAATATCCAATATTAATAAAAATACCGTGTGCCCCTGTTATCAGCCCTCTAGAGTGTGGCGGAGCTACTTCAGTAAAGTAAGTCGGCATAGCAGCCATGGTGTGGCCTGCCGCGAGCCCAGCTACCGCCCTGGATACCAAAAACTGTTTCATCACTATTAGTCTCAAATAGGAGTGATCTATAATCAGTAAACAAACCATAGCTGGGGATTGTGAAGCACATTGAAGGGTGCCTCCAATAATGCCGGTGGTGGCAGCGATGCGAAAACCGCTCACTCTTCCAAACTGGTTTCCAGCCCAGCCCGCCAAAAAACAGCCAAAAAACCCGGTTCCAAAGAATATGCCATTTGCTGCTCCAATTATATCATTTGTATGACTATAGCCTGGGCTGGTAGAGTTTTGTTCAAGGCCAAGAGAAGTGTAAAAAGTTGGCTGGCCGATTGTAAACGCAAAGACGGCAAGGGAGTAGCCAGTAAATAGAGACCCAAAAGCTGCAAAGCATACCACCTATATTTTTAAATTCGTCAGCGCATGTTTTGAACCCCAAGGCTATTTTGGAATAGTTCAAAATGCCTACTCGAATATTATACCAGCTATATGTTTCCATGGTACTGTTGTATGATGTTATTGGTTGGCTGCTTTCTGCTCTTTGGCGCCAAAGATTTGGCAGATGGGGGAGGTTTCGACTTTTTTATTACGAATATTTTGCGAACTAACCAATAGAGCTAGGCAATATTCAGATCCTCATAATACCATCCGGGATCGGCCGAACCACACGGCGATCTTGCACTCGGTTCTTCATCGTACTATACTTGCTGTGAATACTAGTCACCATGACCGAAACGGGGCATCCGAATTTAGACACACTTTAGCCCGCGAGGTTCTTTTCATTGCACTTAGTTTGAATGAAAAGTTCGAACTCGGGATTCGGTGTCTGAGCCGAAAGCCGAGAGCTTCCAGTTGCAATGGCCTCGACTATACCATTTTTGTTGAACGCCACTTCGGCGAACACCGATCCTTATCTTTCTGCATTTAATATACAGGCCATATCCTTTATATCACAGCTAGATACTGCATCCATATAAGACCTACCTGGTAAGCTTATGAGCCGGTTGCCGTCACACGATATTCCATTTTTCAGATATAATGGTGTAATGGGTAAAGACTATGTCTGGAAGATCTTCTGGTAGATCCAAAATACAGCTTTATCCTTTCGTTGAGAATTTGAGATGCCGTAAATAGTTCCACAGCCAGTGATGCGATTTGGGGGAACTAGACTCAATATAATCTATCAACAGAATTCATAAGCTGTTTTATATCATACGTATTTTTTTTGTTTATTTTAGTGCGTCGTGGGCAACACCAGAAGCCGTAATGTTTATCGATTTCGTAAAAGGTCTCCCCGTGATTTCATTGATTAATTCGAATTTCCGCTGGTAACATAATCCATCGTAATGCCAGCAAACTACTTACACACCACGAACAAACCTTTCACAGTCACGCTATTCATTATGAATTACCGTAAACCCATCTAACCTTTCCAGCGCATTTCTGCACTCCTGCTCGTAGTTCTTGATACCTCCCAGGTAATTCAACTGCTCCCGCTTTTTCCCTGGAATGTTTGCCCCCATGTACCAAGAGTCTGTCAAGGGCATCAGAGTTTTATTGTTAGCATCTTGGATTGATTGCTTCCACTTTTCCTCGGCAGCTCTCTGAGCTTCAATAGACTTGATACCCTCACTCTCGAGTTTTTCGAGCAGGTCAGTGATGATATCAACCTGGCATTCAATAAACACTGGCCCATTTGTGAAGGCAGTTGGTGCTGGAAATTCTTAGCGATAAAATTACAAAGACAAAAGATTGGATGGTTGTTAACCTTGAGGCCCATATATCAAAAATAGATTGGGACACCCACTACTGCACAGGCCTAGGTGAGTGAATACACCATCCTCCCAGCGCTTTTTGAAGGTTATACCATCTCTGCCACGGATATTCATCTGAGACAGGCTGCCAGTCATTGCATCAAATCCTGTGGCAAGAACCACTGTATCATACTCACGCTCTAGGCCGTCTTTACAGATGATACCCTTTTTTGTAAACTCCTTGATTTCGTTCGTCTTCAAGTCGATCACGTCGACATTATCTTGATCAATGCATTCGTAGTAGTCTTGTTCCAAACTACTTCGCTTTGTGCCAAATAGGAAAGGGGGCTCCTCGGGTACTAGAAATGCAGCCTTGGCAGGGTTCTTGATTCTCGGGCGGGTTTTCTTTGCCCAGAAATCGTACATTAGTTTGTTTGCTTTCGTATCAACCAAGAAGTCTCGATAATTAGCTTGGTTGAAATTAAACCCGCCGCGATTCCAAAGCTCTTCCCAAAGCTCTTCCCGTTCTTCATCACTCAATTCAAACACAGATCCTGGTTGAACATCGTACCCAAGTCCAGACTTAGTTTCCCTGCAATAAGCAAACATCCTTCGGTAGGTTGACTTATTGACTTCTTGTTCAAGAGGAGTGAGAGTTCGCTGGAACATCGGCAAAGAGATACTTGCAGTCCGAATGTATACTGTCAAGTGCTGCACTTCCTTAGCTATTTCTTGAGTACACTGGATTGCAGTTGCGCCGGACCCAATAATAGCGACACGTTTCCCCTTCGTATTGGTAGCAGCAGGGTAGCGAGTGGAGTGAATAAGTTGGCCCTGAAACTTTTGGAAGTTTTCGAAGTCGGGGTAGTGAGGCTTGAATGAACTGCCAGTTGCGCAAATAAGGTATTTGCATACCGCCTTGTGTCCATTCTCAGTTGCAACTGTCCATTTCGCGGCGTTTTCGTCGTAGTCTGCACGAATGACGTTGGCAGAATAGGTGATGTCTTTGGACAAGTTCAATGCTTCATCAACGTGTCGGAAGTACGCTTGCAGTTCTTCGCCACTGGGGAATCTTTCGGACCAATTCCATTTTCTCCACACCTCTGGCATTGAGAATTGATAGTAGGGCATCTCTGAATCAACCCTAGCTCCAGGGTATGTATTCCAATGCCAAACCCCTCCCACATCGGAGCCTGCCTCGAAAAGATGGACCTTGAAGCTTTTTTGGCGAAGCCTATAAAGACTATAACACCCTCCAAAGCCAGCACCGACGATAAGAACATCAAGATACCTGGTCCCACTATCTCCATTGGTAAAAGGTGTTGTTCCGGACATTCCGTTGCTGTATTCTGAATGTATCATTTCTGAATGGGATAAAAAGCTTTAGGTGAATGTTAGATTGCACAACAGAGTAATTTACGTAGTCAACTATCTCGAATAGTTGGTAATGCTGATATGCCACTCGAATATGCTCTTCTTCAACTCGTTATAAACATCTTGTTTCTAGAACTGGACGGGATCATTCTTGGGATTTCCTTCAACAAAAACATGCCACTTTCATTGACACAGTGAATCCGAAATTGGGAGTTACCGAAACAGTCTAGTGCCATCGGCGTGGAAAATACCACCGACGCCGGCCCAATCGGATATTCGGCCCTTGCCGAAGCATGGATTTGCCCATTTTCACCATTGCCGAAATCTATCGGCTGAAAAGAATTAGACCTCTGATCATTCTAATAGCTCTGCAGTGGGCACGGGTGCACCAGCTATGCCCAGGATATGCTTAGGCTGTGACTGTGAAGCTCGCTGCATCTTTTCTGCTTGCCCAGAATGTCTGCATCATAGTTTACCAAGCGTGTTTGATACTCGGAACATGGCATCCATAGTATAAAGTGTGATAAGCCTGAGAAGCCATATTTGCAGCATCATCATAAATCATCCTCGTGAAGTACATCATGCCACTCTTGCCAACCCTCATTCAAACTCTGCTTCATTTTCCCGTTGAAAAAGGAAAACAAGGATCATACATCACTTAGTTCTCGCGTAGAGCAAGTGTCTCATGACTTAGCGTTAGCCCCCTCCGGTCAACACCGAAGACATTTGTCGCCGGGTTTCGCACTACCGAGTTTTTCCGTGATTTATTCCAGGGGTACTCAAATTTACTTTTTTGGGTGATCCAAAATCCCCTTATTTTTATTTTCAAACCTTGGCTACCGTTCCCACTGAATTAAACAAACCATCACGAACATGAATCCCAATCCGCGTCTTAATTTCCCTCATGGGATGCTGACTGGTAATATTAAATTAGGCTACGTTTGACTCTAGCTGACCTCGATATCAGATCAGACCGCTATTATCACAGGCGCGGCACAAGGCATAGGAGCCGAGACAGCTGCGGTTCTGGCACGCGAAGGGTGCAAGGTTGTCATCGCAGATCTAGATACTTGTAATGATCTCAAGCAAATGCTTTGTTTATCATGATTCTGATTTTATAAATAGCAAAAGCTGAGAAGACTGCTCAGGATATCAATTCAGAGGGTGGCGCAGCAATTGCGTTTGCAGGAGATATTACAAATAACGATGCCATCAACAACCTTATTCAAAAAGCTGCTGAATTCGGAAACGGTAAAATTCACATCATAATCAATAATGCAGGTTACGCCTGGGATGATCAGATCCAAAATATTAAAGATGAGCAGTGGGGTTAGTAAACAGCTATTCATGGCCGCTGCTTCATTCTTACTTATGCAGACACCATTATCACCCTACATAACTCCGCGCCATTTAAACTCATCAGGGCAGCTGCACCATACTTCATGGTGAAGGACGGCCAACCAAGATCAATCGTCAATATTTCATCTACGTCTGGAATATACGGCAATGCCGGACAAGCGAGCTATGCTCTAGCTAAAGCAGGACTTGTAGGGCTTACTAAAACAGTGGCGCAAGAATGGGGACCAGAATATGGCGTGAGAGTCAACAGCAAGTATCAATCTAAATAACTGCCTACTTCCCAAACTGATCGTGGAATCTTTAGCCGTCGCCTTCGGAGCAATCAAAACTAGGCTTACACAGGCACCCGCTGGTGAATACGTGGTAAGGCCAGATGGCACAAAGCACGCTGTTGGATTCAAAGGTGGCTATGATGAAGAAGAAAAATGGTCAGCCTTTCAGTTTTGAAACCTAGAAAGATAAGCTCACAGTCGAATTAAAAAGGATCGGGGATATTCCACTCCGGCGGATTGGATCGCCTACTGACGCTGCGCGAGCAATCTTGGCAGTCGTGTCTCCGCTCTTTTCATATGTCACTGGGCAGGCAAGTTCAATCCAAAATTATTGAGTTTAAAAATTTTCTAACAGTTTAACTAATAGACAATCATGGTAAGCATCATTCACTTAAATAGAAGCACTAAAATAACATTGCCAAGGTCTCTGGCGGGAGAGGTGGTATGTAGTGTCAAGGCATTTCATGTAGTGGAGGGCATACACGGTTGAATAATGAAATATATTTCTCGTACTCTTCTTTCTTTCGAGAAAATATTGTATGTATTGTGTGTTTTATTTCTCATGTGCCATGTCGTTATGCTGTCTACGAATCGAAATATGAACAAGCTTTTCTTTCCTGTAAGGTGAGCCCATGAGATCGTTTAAAATCCCGAGTCAACTAGATTCTCATTTAGGCGTTTCACTGATTTATTAGCGGATATTTGTGTCATAATCTGAAATAGAACTGCCGAGGCATTTCCCATTGCTACTAGGCTATAAGACTGATATTCAACAAACTATACCACCCCGTTTGTAACTACCGAAGGCGAAAATTCCATGTTTCCCCACGATGTCTTGGTCTCGTTTTCCAGCCATGAAGTCCAAACTTGGACGCCACCAAAATAGAACAAAACATTATTGGCCTTCCCAGGGATATTCGCCCCAACGAACCAAGCGCCGGTTTCCTTGGCCGACTTTACGAACAATGTTGCTTTGAATGCATCAACCAGATGATTAGACCACGACTCCACGGCCTTTTCACTAACATCGATCCTGGCATATCCATTCTGCTCCATGTACCGTATAGTCTTCCCAATCCAATTTGCCTCTATGTTCAGGACAACTGGCATATTCCCGAAGGGCACATGAGGGCCGCAAACGAGAAACATATTGGGAAATCCTGGGACGAGAACTCCAGCAAAGGTTTGAAGCCTCTCGGCCCAGTGGTCTTTGAGTGATTTTTCTTGATTGCCTTTCACATCCATTTCAGTGAGTGCACCTGTAGCAGCATCAAATCCAAGAGCAAAAATGATCATGTCGAATTCTTGCTCAAACCCGGAGCTAGTGCGAATACCCTTTTCGTAAATTTGGATTTCCTCTTGGCTGATGTCCACCAGATTAACGTTAGGACGATTGAATGCTTCATAATAGAAGTGACCACAAGGTGGGCGCTTGGAAAGAAAGGGATACTTGGGACAGAGCTTTTCGGCCGTTTCCGGGTCCTGGACGACCGCACGAATCTTTTGGCGAAGGTATTCTGAGGCGATGTCATTCGATTGTTGATTGGTGAAAAGATCGTCAAAAGTCTCAAATTGAAAATGAAATCCGCCGCATTCCCACCCAGAGTCAAGGATTTGTCTGATCTTGTTGGTATCTGCGACATCCTCTACGGTTTTGCCAGATGCTTTCATTGCCAGACCGTAAGGGTGAATGCTTGCTTGATTCCAAGTTTCGTCATAACTCTGTTTTATTTCCAGAGCCTTGTGCTCATCGATGGTATAGTTTCGCCCCGGGAGCACATAATTCGGCGTGCGCTGAAATACGGTCAACTCCTTCGCAACAGGAGCAATCTTGGGGACTATTTGGACACCTGTGGCTCCGGTACCAACGATGGCAATCCGTTTGCCGCGGAAATCAATCTGCTGTTTTGGCCATTGGGCTGCCTGATACCATTCGCCGGTATATGTTTCAAGGCCAGCAAATGGAGGGTCTTTCGCCACTGACAAAGGTCCGGTAGCAGCCAGAAAGTAGCGACAAGTTGTCGAAGTTCCCTTCATATCTTTAATTGTCCAAACATTTCTTTGTTTGTTGTAGGTCGCAGCAGTGATACGCGTATCAAATTCGATATGTTTCCGCAGATCAAACCTGTCTGTTTGAACGTGTTAGCTTTATTATGCCCCAGGAATAAGTTACTGAGCCTTGGGAAGAATCTTACCAACAACGCGACCCAAATATTGTTGTACCTCCTCTTGTGATGGATAACGCTCAGTATAGTTCCATTCTTCCTTTAATCCTGGCGCGAAGTTCATTGCATATACCCATGCTTCACTATCGGTTCGGGCTCCGGGATAACTATTCCAGTACCATGCACCACCCACATCCGATCCAGCCTCGAAACACTTGGCTCTTAGTCCAAGTTGTTCAAGCTCCCATAGAAGCCTAATACCACTAAATCCCGCGCCAATAACAATTGCATCGTAGTGCT
This sequence comes from Calonectria hongkongensis, assembly GCA_017140755.1. Taxonomy (NCBI): domain Eukaryota; kingdom Fungi; phylum Ascomycota; class Sordariomycetes; order Hypocreales; family Nectriaceae; genus Calonectria; species Calonectria hongkongensis. The sequence continues at coordinate 1,334,102 of JAACJA010000018.1, forward strand.
TATTGTTTGGCGTCATTTGTAATACAGCCGTGTGAAGTTGGGGTTATTCGGTGAAGGTCAGAAAGTGTGCTATTCGAAAATACAGGACTTTATTCTGGCCACCATTTTATTATTTAGAATAGGATTTTATTATCTTTTGCCGCTATTGCACGTTTCGGTTTAGCAACGTGGTACAGCGGCGGATGGCGCCTGTCAGGGATGTCCGGAAATCAAATACATCGGCATGAGCCGGACCCTACAGCCGACATATTTCGGCGCGGATTAATTTATTTCGGCATGCCTCAGCATTTCCGAACGCTACTAATCTTCTTCCTTTCGTATTTGAATCACTTTTAGCCTGCATTCACACAAAACCATCCATACCTCGGTATGACCTCTGAAAGCTTGATAAATTATATCTCTATCTACATACTATCATGCATAATAAAATCCCGATTACTTCAACCGCCGGCGTCCCCTTCTGAATTAAATGAATTATCGAAAGGCCAGCTATAAGAAAATCCGGACATCAACTCACATGGATTCGACGGATCCCTATGAAGGGTGAAGTCAAATGACCCTTTATACTCCCTAAAGTTGTCCATGATCAAGATATTGTCAAGCTCTATTGTTGGGTCAACCATTCCCATCTCTATCTGTAAGTCTTCGGGCCGTATGTGCGGATTTCTGTCGACTCCAGAGTGATCGTGAACAGACAAGTCCAAAGGACCTGTACTCCCGGTGCAAGTCTCATCACCGTTTCCTTGGAGTGTTATATTCTGTTGACCCTGTTTTGATGCGGGTTTAAGGGCATCTCGGATAAGATTAGTGCTGAGATTATTGAATAGTTCACACGAGCGACGTGAAACATTCCATCGTTCACAAATCGCGACCAGCAGGTGCGAACATGCCTGCGTCACTTCAATGATGCACATGACATTTGGCGCTAGGTGCCTCACTGAAGAATCCCCCAAGAGTCTCTCAACTCCATAAATGAATGAAAGTCCTGCAATGAATATTCCATGAAGGGTTATCCATGAATAATTCAGCCTTCTCTTTCGGTGTAGTTCCCTGTATGACTCGAGAGATAATTTCGCAGCGGAGACGAGGTTTGTCAACTCAGGGAATCCACCTTCATTGGTCGATACCATCATGGGCTGGGGTAGGAATGGTGAAGGTCGATAGAGCAAAAGAATTGCGTTGTTGTAGACAGCCGTGTACCATTCTTTCGTTAAGAAGCTCGATATATGACCCCGTGGAGCCATCGGACTTAATTGTAAACGTTCTGTGTCCGCCCTCCATGCGCCAAGTTCTTCATGGAGCTTGCAGCGGGCCCTTCTCTTCTCTTCCAGTGCAATATGTGAATGGTGTCGAGAAATGTACATTAGGTTGAGGATCTGGCCTGAAAGGCGTCGTATTCGGATGATGTGCTTAAATGGAGAGAGCTTGTCAATGTCACTAGAATCAGGTTGAATTGGCTTATCAGCGCCAAAATCGTCGTCATCAAGATGAGATGGCAAAGATATATCAATCTCTTCATCGCGTATAATTACTGGCCGCCCAAGCGTAATACTAACGATCCTAAACTTTGGTTATAAATTTGAATTGCTCAACAGATGACATCAACTTACCTGTCCAAATTATACAAACACCAGAAGCATCTCTTTCTCATTTCCACTTCAAATGAAGCAAATCCATCTCGGAGGGGATCATTTTGATCCTCTGAGTGCCTAGGCTCCAGATGAAGCCCCAATTCAAAACACATTCGAGCACCGAGCCCAGTCAAATGCCAGATGCTTGCACTGGTATCTTTGAGGTTGCTAAATATCCCATGCTGTGAGACGAGCAATACCACCTTAAGAGACTCAAGCGAGGGCATTCTTGCTATAGTGGTGACCTTGGACTGAGCCATGCTAAAATAAAGAGATGAGGTTGTAGAGACTTCCTCGAATCTGTTAAGATTAGAGGCACCAATGGTAAGAACCATGTCAAAGACGAAAGCGTCGAACGGATGCGTCTCATAATATTCAGGCTCAGAGTAAATCCTGTCAACAGTATTTAAGAAGCTAGGCCGGTGGAGCAATGGAAAGGCGATGTGGGTGTGCTGAAAATAGGCTTCGATAAACGGGAGTGCCGTAGATAACTTTGGAAACATAGCGTCTGCGGGGCTGTTGGGAATGTTTGAATTATTCGAAATACCCGGTCCATTGTGGTCTGAATTTGGAAGGCCCATTCCATTTTGCACATTGATAACCGTGTTGATGATGCTAGCCAATCCCAACCCGCTGCTTGACCCAAGATATCGAGTTTCGCCGGTGGCAATGAGAGTCAGATACCCCACTTCGGCTGCGAAAATATTGGCATTTGGACTTGTTTGGCCGTGTGCGTTTAAATCGAGCCGGCTGTCTCCCTGGGTGGACGAGCCTGTAGAACTGACATGGGAAGGCAACTGCTCGTTGCTTTCCAGGGCTCGCTCCTTAATCTCAGCTTGTGCTTTCGCCAAGTCATCTCGCAACGACCTGTTTTCTTCTCTGAGTTGCTTTACAAGGCCTTCTATCGTGTCAAGGTAGCCGCGAGGGAGGTTCCGTTGTCGCAGCTTATCAGCGTGGACGCAAAGTGCGCCGGCCTTCTCGCACGCACTGCACTGAGGAATACGCCGGTCGCATCGGGTCTTGCGAGCGTGACAGCGATCGCATGCTTGCATGTCTTCAACATTCAAGCCTTCAATTTGCCTAGGCGCTTAATTTCAAAGCCTGGTGAAATACAGTAAGCCAAGAAGGATGTAAGAAACCAGGTTTGGACATTCGGTGCTTCTGGGGGTTGTTCTCCACAAAAAGGGATTTCCGGGTTTGCGGGGGAATTGTGGTGTTTAATTATTGCTTTCCATTTCCCACTGCAAACACTTTGACTACAGAAGCCCTGAACTTGGTCCATTCCATGCATACTCCGTAGTACGGTTAATCAACTGGCAAGAAACCACATATGAAACACTCTAGCATGATGCGCTCAAATCAGGATAGTTTTTTCTTCGGTCCCTGAAGATGTTTAAATTAACTCAGTTTGCAAGAGCCGTAGGTATGTACCATCTAATCTAACATGACCGTTGTTACACTATATCTTAACCTTGAAGAGCCTCACGATTGATTTACAAGCCTGGTTCAGAATTATTCCTCAAGGTTGGAATTGGCTCGATATGGAATAGCAAATCCTTGGGACATTGTAAGTCTGCATTGGCCGTTTGCTATTTGTAATAGACACGGTTATCCGTGTTGTTGCTCACTTTTATGAACCACAGTGCAGCCTTGCTCGTACATTTGAACAAGGCGCCTCCTGACGTGGTCAAGTCGGTGGGAATTCTAACCCATCTAATGTACTCTTTGAGCTGGTTTTTTTTTTTTTTTTTTGCCTTGGGTTCAATTCCGCCAAATTTCACACGCATCCTTGACTCCTCGGTGCCAACGCATGGCTGGAGATACTTACCAAACGGGCCAGTCATTGTCAGCGGATCGACCCAGTGTTTCTCGGAGCCGTCGGCGAACGCCGAACATTTCCAATTGGTGCCCGCACATTGAATATTGGGGGTTGCTGAACCATGCCAACGCTAAGCGAGATTAGTATAACGACACGTGACTCTCACCAAAACCAAGGACACCTACTACCCTAGATGGGTGGTTGGCCTTTCCAGCAAAAGTCAAATCAACGTATGACAATAAGATCGCTGTATATCTGATGTTCTTAAACTGAAATAAACCCTTCTGTAATATAACTGAACTGAAATATAAATGGAGACTTCTTAGTCATTATTCATGCCAGCTGCTCACAACATCACCTGAATCAAGTTAGAAAATCACTTTGGCTTTAGCACCACTTGTGTTGGTGGATTGTGGCTGGTATATGTGGCACTTGATTAGTCATCAGCCGTTACAGTGATTTTTGTTGGTTGCGCCTATTTTTAGTAGCGCAATAATTGTGCAGACAATCGTATTTGTGCAAACACCAGCTTTCATTAATAAGGTTTTAGAACAGTTTGCAAAATGATGGAAGTGCGTACTATTTGTTGTTTCGCCTACAAAGCGGAAATAATGAGTGTAGTTATTGCATGTAGATCATCCGGATCCTCCTACGTGGCAATACAGCTGTGCGAAAATCCTGACTTTGAATTTGTTGTCGTTGGATCCAACAGGCTTAGAATTAGCAACATCCTCCATGATGGCTCCGCTTACCGCTTGGGAGTCACTTCTTTCATGTCACATGACGGGGTTCTTTTTTTTTCTTTTTTTGCATTCTTTGGGATATGAAATGATAGTTGGTTCGGGCATGTCCGTTGAAACCGGCCACAAGTTTCGGCGGCCCGCCGTGTGCACAACATTAGTCACGGCAAAAGCCGATGCAGTTGCGGAGCACAAATCCAGAAAGCATTTTTGGTAGAGCTACCAATGAGAGAAAAGATTGCACTGATGAAGGCAACCAATATATCATTTAGCACTTATCCAACTGCTTGAATACCACATTCTAATTCAACAATACACATCAGAGACTACAAGGCCTAATCCGCAAAGGGTATCTCGAAATCTTCAACTATGCATCAAAAACGTCCCATAGTTATAGGAAATGTGGCTGGCGCTATGGAAGACTGTCCTCACGCAATGTTTGTATCCCACCGATTTTGTCGGACATTCTCAAACCTATCACCACACCCTCTTTCACTTCTTTGGAATTTCTGGCTAAGATTTCCACAGGCTTAGACAAATATCGGACAGCCAGGTGGATGCAATTGCTGGAGATTGGCTTTCCGAGCTTAACATTGCTTGGAATGCAATTAGAAAACTCGAAGACCCGTCAAAGGGATATGAGGTGGGATTTTTAGAGCAACTGGATGATTGCATTGATATGATTGCAGAAAAGAAGGTGAAACTTGTTGCAAATGCTGGAGCTCTGAACACTCCAGAATGTGCCAAAAAGGTTGTGGAGATCTGCCAAAAGCACGGCCAAGGACATTTGAAGGTTGCCTACATCTCAGGAGACGACATATCGGACATTGTTCTTGACGCGGCTAAGCAAGAAAACCTCGGAGGCATCGTACATCTGGATCATCCCAAACGAACATTGGAAAGTTGGGAAAAAGATCCTCTCTGTGGTGTCGCTTATTTTGGAGGCTGGGGTATAGTCAGAGCCCTGAAGGAAGGGGCCGATCTGGTTATATGCGGTCGGGTGACCGATGCAAGCCCCGTGATCGCCCTGGCCGCGTGGTGGCACAATTGGTCCTTTGATGATTGGGATCAATTAGCCGGTGCACTGGTAGCAGGTCGTACGTACCCCCCTCGTCTCACCTCTGCATGATGTTAACTTCGTGATATTGATAAGATCTCATCGAATGCGGACCTTATGTTACTGGAGCAAACTTTTCTGGCGTAAGACCGCACCTGGAGGGCCTGGTTGATTTAGCATTTCCCGTTGCTGAAATCGCGTTTGACGGAACAACCATTCTCACAAAAAACCCGAAGCATGCGGGATTCGTTGACGAGTTAAATGTTCGAGCGCAGTTCCTATACGAGATCCAGGGAACTCAGTATATTAATCCGGATGTTCTCGCGAATATTGAAAATGTGAGAATCACGAATACCGACAAAGTTGACAGGGTTAAGATTTCTGGTGCTGTCGGCAGCCCGCCCCCGCCCACAACCAAGGCTATAACAGTTTCAATTGGTGGCTATCAAGCGGAGGCAACTTTCTACATGAATGGCCTGGACCTGGATGCCAAGGAACGATTTTTGCGCCAACAAATTCTGCATGCATTTAAAAATGCCAACCTGACGGAGCTTAGTATTGAAAGATATGGCTCTGGTGTACCAAATCCAAGTAACCAGGCTCTTGGCACTGTGTGCATTAGAGTTTTGGTGAAGGGTAAAAATAAAAATGACATCAGCGAAGAGGTGTTTCGAAAACACATATATGCTTTAAGGATGCAGTTTTATGCAGGTATGTGTAGTATGGACTGCAATATCAATGACCCACGATTTCAACTCACAATGAGTGTGAGAGCTGATACGTATTGCTGCTTCACCACAGGCTATCACATGTCACTCGATTTTCGAACCATGTCCCCGCGGATGTTCATGGAACTCTTTCCAGGTATTATATCATATGAGAAACTTTCTCATCGTGTATTTCTTGACGGTCGCATCATCGATATTCAGCACCATGGTATAACTGCACCGCCTCCAGGAGAACGACCCAGCTACGAGACCGCGTATAAAGCAGACCTTGCAACTTTTGGGTTTACAAGTAGGGTTCCCTTGGGTGCCGTGGCCCATGCAAGATCGGGCGACAAAGGCGACAATTGTAATGTCGGCTTTTTTGTTCGGTCTGCGGAGGAATATAAATGGCTCCAATCGTATTTGACTGTCCATCGAATCAAGAAGCTACTCGGAGAAGATTATAAGCCAGAGGTGCGAGTAGAAAGGTGTGAGTTTCCTCAAATATGGGCTGTTCACTTTAGATTTCTTGATTTTCTTGGAGGCGGTGCTGCCAGCAGTAACAGAATTGATATGCTAGGAAAAGGTGTAGCGGAGTATCTACGTAGTAAGTTTGTGGATGTTCCGGCCCAATTTCTCAGCAACCCAATTTCGTTGGGTTAGACGCGATTTTGACTACATAAAGGATATCAATTAGGCCAATACACAATTGTCTACAGTTAGAACCTTTGAAAAAGCTAGAATTGAATTTCAACCATCAACACTACCTCCCTCACAGACTTCCTAATGGATTGCATTTAAGTGTTCGGGTGAGCCATGCCCTCGAATGTTAAGAAGAGGAGAAAAGAAAGTTATACTGACTAGTAAAAGTCTTGTCGAGGCATTTATTTTCTGCCATGCCCGGTTAGAACGACAACGACGCGCAGATCCATGAGAATTCGATGATGTTTTGTGGTTACAGAAAGTCTTCTTCATGCTTAGCTAAATCGGTATATTCCTGCCCCTAATCTACTTATTCCAATCCTCAAGTTAACTTAATTGGGGTGAAATTCTAACTGACTGAGGACTGAAAGCAAGTAATGGATTCATCGCGAACTTAAAATTGCAATCTCTTACTATCACCCACTTTCTTGATGTGAATAACACGGACGCAACTGTGAGATTTGCATTTACCACATGCATATCCAATCTATCATAGTTTGGAAATACTCAACAGATTGCTCCAATTCAGGATAAATGTAGAACGCATGGGGCATTCCAGAGTACACCTTCAGGGTGACATCGACCCTGTTTACGAAATTCCAATAGTTAGTAAGATATCATGATATATAAGCGACCGAGTGCTAACCCGTTACTCTGCAATTCTTTGGAATAAGCAAGGCCTTCGTCCCTGAGAGGATCCATACCAGCAACTTGCATAACTAATTATATTAGATAAATATTAATTAAAAAAAATTAAACACGAGCACAACTTACGAGTTGGAGGCAAGTTTGACAATGATGAGCCCAATAAGGGATTAGCTCTAGGATCGGATTCAGCCCCGGGGAGATAGTTATCCCAGAATTTTCTCATTCTTGAAGCATTAACAATAGGTGATTTCTCATTCGTTATGTAAGATTTAAAGTCGTATTTCTCCACTGGAAAATGATCTGGATGACAGGTTACTGGAATATTGAGTACTTGGCCTATGATTCCTGTTGTCCCTTCATCGCAAAATATCTGAGCAATAGCTGCGCACTGCAGGCTGATAAGTTGATGTGCATACTATGCAGGTAGACCTCACAAACCACATTGGCACCAGCGCTCCCACCGCCAATAATTATTCTTTTAGAATCAATACCTAGTTTGGTAGCGTTTGATTTGCACTGTTGTAGTTAGACGATGGTGTGAGAATCTACTTCACCTCGTTTTAAAAAAGAAAGTCTGATTCTTACCCACAATAGAGCGTCAATGGAGTCATTCAGCGCAAAAGGGAACGGAAATTCAGGTGCCCTATCGCAGTCAGATCGGAAGGATCAATTTTCAGATTAATACACACCTTCTATAATCAACACTACAGACAACTGCTTGACATTTTGTCGTTATGAACCGATTTTGAGCTTCCTCGGTTTCTGGACTACCAACGGTCCACCCTATCAAATTTGAGTTCTGGGATATTACAAAAATCTATTACTGGTTGTATCTGACCTCCTCCATGAACATTGAAGAAGAGTAATCGACCGCCAATTGAGTTAATTGGCTCATATATGCGGCATTTAATTATCGCACCATCCCTAGTCAAAAGCTCTTCTTGTTTAATTATGAGGTCTTGATCAGGAAGTGGCGTGTTACTGGGTAGTGGCGGTGGCCTATACGGCATTTTTCGAAACTCAGATATCGGCAATTGGTAAATATCCTCGGCTATGGTGTCGATGACTGACTGCCTCAACGCCACCTTTTCCCACTCCGGATGCGGTAGTGAAAGGTTCTCAGGTACAAAACTCTTACCGGAAATATCTTGCAAACTCGACATGTTTGGGTGATGGGTTAGCCACAAGAGTTGTTTTGAAATGGATTGAATGCTGTGACAGGCATGAATAGAATGTTTGACAATGGTAGTAACTGGCGATAAAATAATGAATTTATCTACAAGAATCGAATGCTAGGTAAAAGTAATTGGAATTGAACAACTAGTGTTTGTTCCAATTTATGATTATTGTAGAAAGTTTTCTGCTGTCCTCCACAGCTGGACCTGAATGCATTCGGTTCGAATACCGAAGTAAACAAGGGGCCTTCTCATTTGTGTCTCCACTGATTTTACCGACCGACTCGCTCCTGGCTTGGCATAGGACAACTAGCGGCAGTATGGGGCACTTGGCTTGTGGACAGTCGACGGGTCGGCAGAATCCATGGAATATCCGTAGATGTTGGCTGGCTGTGGGGCATTTTCGGCGATCGCCAGAGGCGGGGTAGAAGTAAGCCAGTGGGGGAATCACTGGACGAGAACACAGCAGCCTCATGAGGTTTTATGATGAATTGAAGGGGCATGGAAGCTATAAAAGACGACTTGTTTGACGATAGTGGCAGAATCTCTATGAGTTGATGTAGTCTCATTGATTCAAGGTAGACTAGCCGAACATCTCATTATGTCCATGCCAGAGTATCAGGATAATGGCCCAGTAAAGGCTTTGATTGATATAGATACGCGTAAACTGAAGGATAGGTCAGTTATTGTTACAGGAGGTAAATTATTCATCCAGGCGTTTTGACTGGTCGCAACAGTAAACTAACATCTGACGTAGGAGCGAGCGGGCTTGGGAAAGCATACGCAAAGGCGTTTGTTGAAGCAGGGTAGGGTGCTCGTCATTGCATCAGCAAACGAAATTCTGACGATTCATCAAGTGCTTTTGTGACCATAGGTGATTATGACGAACTTGCAGGCAACGAAATTGAGCAAGAATTATCCCCGTAAGAGGTAAACTTTTCAATCACTTTGGCTTCATGCTTACTCGAGCACAGGGATGTGAAATTCGTCAAGTGCGATGTTCGCAGTTGGGATGACCAGGTCACGCTTTTCAACACTGCTCTTAAATGCTCGCCTAAGAAAAGTATCGACATAGTCATAGCTAATGCGGGTGTCGTAGGGGCCGATGATCTAAACCCTACGCAAGGTGAGAATGTGAATAATGCTTCAATACACCGCAGTGTCTCTAATTGTAAAAGTAGACCCGTCAAAAGCGCCTATCAAACCAAACTTGCGAATAATTGAGGTTAATTTGATTGGTATCGTGTACACCGTCAAACTTGCTTTGCACTTCTTCCAGACCCAACCACGAGATGATTCTCGTGACCGTTGTTTAATTATCAAAGGGAGTGTTGCCGCATACGCGGACCAGCCAGGTTCCCCTCAATATAATATATCTAAGTGGGGGGCACGTGGTTTGTTTCGCAACCTTCGCCGAACGTCATGGCAGCTGGGCATCAGAGTCAACTTTACGGCACCATGGTGAGAGTCTAATTTATAAATTTGGAGAATCCAGTTCTTATTTTCATTAGGTATGTGCGCACGCCAATCCTCTCGGATAAAGTCATTGAATATCTCGAGTCGAAAGGTGTAAAATTCGCTTCAGTGGAAGACTGTGTACGGGCCATGCTGTACATCGCTTCTGACAAGGACATTAACGGTATGTATATCCAATGTAGCGCGTGAGAGCCTATTTGATCATGCTAATATATGTCAAAGGTCGTGCCCTTGGAATCGTACCGAAAGAGGAGGCCCTTGAAGGCTACATGGATTTGGAACACGATGATTACCAAGAGGGAGATTTTCTGAAGGATTGGCAAGATATTGTATTGGAGACAGCTGCGTCAATAGTTAACATATGATTTAGAGTTTGTTGACAGTCACGTATTTCCCGTCAAGGAGATTGGCTGGGTCCACGTGTGAATTCAGTACTTTGCTCGGGTAGCGGAGACGTGTGCGGAGATCATGTCGGATGCCTCGGCCAAAACCGAAACCGAGTTCGGTCCGATCGGCAATGAAGAAACTACTATTAGTAATCAATCCTTGCTTTTTGTTACACTTGTCTACGGAGTTAGGGGATATGATTGCCATCATATTAACGCTGCTCTCACTGTCACGTCACTCCGCAGTTTGTAATTCTTGGAGCTCACCTATTCAAAATCACTGGCTTGTCAAGCAAGAGAAGACAAAATAGGTGAGCCTGACCCCCTTGGCTTCTATTACTCCTATTACTCTTCTTGTTCCGGTGAAATGGATGAAAACTGCACGCGAAAGGGTACTTCTATCCGAAACAGGACAGCAGGTCGAGATACCGATGTCGGTAACCGCAAAAGTCGAAAACGGGCTCGACAAGCATGCATTCCGTGTAGAGTCCGCAAGGTCCGGTGCGATGTCGACTTGGCTGGGTTGCCTTGTAACAACTGTAAATTGGATGATCAACACTGCTTTTTGAAGCCTCGAGCCAGAAAGTGGTACGCCCCTCTCCTGAGATCTCACCCTTTGTTAAGTGCAGGTGTGAAAGTTTTACCAGTGCTGATAATGAACTCACCGACAGGGAATCTAACTTGAAATGCGTTGAAAGCATCATGGAGCTTCCCTCTAGTCCATTGCAGCCCGCAAGCGAGAGCCAACCGGCACCTGCTGAGTTAGTAGACACGGAAGAAGCTTGCTCATGGAATATGGATAGTATCCTCGCTGCTTCGATCGATGAGTTTCACTCCGGAGAGCTGGACTGTTTTGGAGATCAACCGCCAGTGGGCTTCTCGACGTATGATGAGCTACCAGTAGCACGGTATCCAGATCCACCTATCTCCAAAGAAAGCGATCCTAAAAGTAATGATAAGTCCTGGTTGCCATCGCTTTCTCAGGCATCATCCGGCGAGAATAACAATGTGATTGCCAATAGTAGGTCTAACTTTCCGAATGTTGTCAACCCAACTACTTTGACTCGACTGGGTAACAATTTGATTTTATTTTCAACTTATCGATTCGTGGAGATGAAATCTCTTTGGTCGATTGATCAAGTTAGTGCAAAATTCTTGGAAGATCAAGGATGCCTCCATCTTCCAACCAGGAGTCTGCTTGATGAGTTTGTGCAGCAATATTTCCTACACATCCACCCGGTTATGCCTCTAATAGATGAGGCAAATTTCTGGAACTTGTACCTAAACCAGACTCAGAATAATGAGAGTTCCCAATGTGTCTCGTTACTATTACTGCATGCTATGATATTCTTAGGATGTGCTGTAAGTCTACCAGATACCGCTTGGCTTGGATGCCTTTCCGATCCTTGATGGTACTTCTGTAATCTAATGAAAAGAAAGACTCTGACTGTTGATATTAGTACGTGTCTATGGAATCCCTGGCCCATCTTGGCTTTTCCAGTGTTCAAGAAGCTCGGTCTCAATTTTACCTGAAAGCGAAGGTGTGTGGGTATGTTTATACAATTGATTCACAGGACTTGATCTCACATCAAATTGCGATAGATACTTTATGATCTTTCACCATGCGAGAAAAGTGTTACGAAATCACAAGTTTGCTTAATGCTGACGTACCAAGCGGCATCGCTAAATGACCGGGCTAATGTATATTGGTTGACGATTGCTATTCACCACGCCAAAGTTGCCAAAGCAAACCACTATTTCGTTTTTCAAAACAAGACAAGAGAAAGAGACGAACTAAAGCGTTTATGGTGGTGTTGTATCTTGCGAGATAGGATTATGGCACTCGCCTTGAGTCAGCCATTACATATCAGGCCATCAGACTTTGACTTTACAAGACCGGGGATTGACGAAACCGTTCTTGATGGGGAATCAAGATATTCAAGAGTATATGATAGAGACACCAAATGCTTTCTGGCACAACTCGTGGGCATGCTTTGTGAGCTTGCAGTTGTGTTAAATGGTGTCCTCACAACCCTTTATCCCCCTAAACCTACGAACCTACACTTTACCCAACGTGACGTTCGGACTTCTCAGATACTGATATCCGAATTGGACCGATGGTATGAAAAGGCGTCCTCAAGGTTTTGCATTGCGATAAACATGTCAGGCGCACACAAGTCATTAATTCTATTTACAAACATGGCCTACATTTACTACAAGTAAGTCAGCTACCACAAACGCATCAAATAACCTTTTTATGAGCTATCGACTTACTGGGTACAGCACAGCAAAAATATATTTAAGTAAGAGAATACTGTTAGCTACTATTACTGTCGACGCAAACAAAGGTCAAGAGGACCAACAGTTGGCAACCCAAGAGGTGTTAAATCGGTCTCTTGATAGCATAAATGAAGATATATCAGAACTCGAGCAACTGGGACTCTCAAGGTATTTGCCGAACACATTGTAGGTTGGAAAACCAAGCAATACCTTTTAAATATGCAATTGACCTTAACTAGTATCGAGCTTTCAGCAGCCCCGTTTGTCTGGCATTTGCTGGATATGAATTTGATTCGGTCTAGTCCCAGGTTTTTGAAGGTGCATCCGCAAAATACCACATACAAAGACCTTATGAATGGATTTAAGAGTCTCTATGAAGGCACCGATGATAAGCTTCAACGATTGGAGAAAATAGTCAACTATATAAAAACAAAGGAGGGATTGGACTTGCTCGAAGTTGAAAATGGAAGCCCAGACGGCCTCGGTCTTGCTGATGTGGATTCGATTTGGGAACTGACCACTATGAGTTCGCCCACTGGCATCTGGACTACTATTTTGAGGTCTGAGCCTAACAAATATCTTCGGATTATTCGTACCATAGAATTTTCCCTTTCTCATGGCTATTTACCTTCCGAAGTTGACTTTCCTCAGGCCTTGCGTATGAATTTAGTACAAGGATAATATCCGCTAGTTGGGAAAAAGGACATCACGCTTGCAACGATGCCGGTGCAAGACTTATTCAGCACTAATAGAAGCATGTTAAGCAAGATATAATCGAATTTATGATGTTACGGCTGAGGCGAGATATTGATTGCCGTATTTGACTATCATCCGCCGTTCCACAAAACTGCCAAGATAGAACGAGTAAATACATTGGGTGAATCAAATGAAGAGAAGAATAAATACAATGAAAAATGAAAATGAAATAGGAACATAAGAACATAGGATGTTGCTTACCTTTTTATTCTAAAAATATTTGCCGTTATTTATATTTCCGACTCAGCTTTATAGCATGGCGATGTGACAAACATGACATATTTCCTCGTATCTATGCACGATGAGAGGTACGGCCGTAACTTGGGCTGCACTCAAGGTCAATGCGGATGCCGTTGAACTGATCTCAGATTAGGGCCAAGGTCAATGCACATGAGCTAGTTAGCAGGCGGCCGAGCCGCGGTGTATGCTGATGGTGGCGCAGCGGCATATCAAATCAATAGAAAGATGATCTATTGAACCTGAGACTATTCCCGAAAAGCCACACACTCTAACACCCACAGCTGACGGTGCTTCGCTTCAGGAACGGAAAGTGTCAAATAACGGGCTAGTAACTTTCACATATACTGCTATTGGTAATAGCCCTCTCCGCCCAGATTATCAAAAACATCCCCTTTTCCCAGTAAGTCTTAATATTTGGAAATTTTCGCATAATTAGGTTTGACGATAGCTATATACGTGCCACATTATGAAGCTTACAAATTAATGCTTTATGTTAAAACAATATGTAATAACCGAGGGCTTTCGCACTGAATGACTCAGCAGTCCATGATATTCCGAGGTCTTTTTTGTCCCGCTGTGTTGGACGGTTCTTCACCTCGGGTGACGATTCAGGCCAATTTAATGGTTATTAAACTTTTCTTTGGAACATTCACAAGCCTGGTTGATATTGGTAAGCTCGAGTCAGTCGCTGATTGAATTTAAATCTAGGTGTGTGGACAAGAAAAGGTTCTTTCTTTGGCTAATTTCGACAACGTATTAGCGGAATTTTTGAACTCGAATTGTAGCTGCCTTCCTTGACTATCATGTGGAATCCACCATCTTCCAACCAAGCTTATGTACTTGGCGTTGGTATGACCAAGTTCATAAAACCTCGTGGTTTGCGGGAGTATCCCGACATGGGTTATGAGGCGGGTATTAAGGCCATGTTAGATGCACAGATTAATTATGACGATGTTGAGCATGGCGTGGCCTGCTTCGCATACGGCGATTCAACCTCAGGTCAGCGCGTTTTCTACCAGTTTGGCATGTCATCCATTCCTATCATCAATACGAGTAACGCCTGCGCTACCGGCTCCGTGGGTCTGTACCTGGCCCGCACGCTTGTACAAACTGGGAGAGCCGACTGTGTGCTGGTAGTTGGATTTGAGAAAATGAAGCCAGGAAGTCTGAAGAGCGTTTGGGACGACAGACCGAGTTCAAGTGGCCGTTTTGCTGCCAAAATGCACGAGTTGGCCGAGGCTGCAAAGGCTCCCTTGACAGTGCAATATTTTGGAAATGCGGGCCGCGAATATATGCAAAGGTATGTTGTAATCTTGAACCTGTCTCAACTGGTATTTTTATGGCATGTAATGCTGTTATGTGTGCTAAGCAGCTTTTTAGGTACGGCGCAAAAGAAGAAGACTTTGCCGAGATTGCCCGCGTGTCGCACGACCATTCGCAGCGCAACCCTTACGCCCAGTTTCAGCAAGAATACACTATAAAGCAGATCCAGGACTCACCTAAAATTTATTCTCCCTTGACCAAGTTGCAATGCAGTCCGACCAGTGATGGGTCTGCGGCCGCTGTCATTGTCTCCAAGAAGTTCTTAGACGTTCGACCACATCTCAGAGGCCAAGCCATTCTAATGGCCGGGCAGTCATTTTTGACCGACACTCCCAAGACCTTTGGGACAAGTGCTATAGATTTGGTCGGATATGACATGTCGCAGCGAGCTGCGAATGCTGCTTTAAAAGAGGCTGGCTTCCTTTCTAGCGATGTTCGGGTCTGCGAATTGCACGATTGCTTCTCAACAAATGAGAT
The DNA here is from genome assembly GCA_017140755.1 of Calonectria hongkongensis. NCBI lineage: Eukaryota > Fungi > Ascomycota > Sordariomycetes > Hypocreales > Nectriaceae > Calonectria > Calonectria hongkongensis. The sequence continues at coordinate 1,349,519 of JAACJA010000018.1, forward strand.
GCTACTTTTGGATGCACTAGGCTTTTCTGAACCTGGAAAGGCCCATGAGATGGTTCGTAAAGGAGATATTACTTTTGGAGGAAAGATGGTGATCAACCCTTCAGGCGGCTTGATATCCAAAGGTCACCCAATTGGAGCCACGGGCTTGGCTCAATGCGCCGAGCTGACTTGGCAGCTGCGCGGATGGGCCAACAACCGACTTGTAGATGAGACCCGCGTGGCGCTCCAGCACAACCTTGGCCTCGGTGGTGCCGTGGTTGTCAATGTCTATCAGCGTGCCGACGGTCACCCAAACTTCAAGGTTGATGATGATGAGATTGCCAAAAACAGCTGGTTGGGGTATAATCCTGCCGTAGAGGCTCGGGGAATCAGCAAAAATGACGCCGACAAGGTCAGGAGCAAGAATTACAGGAATGATTTTGCACTTGGTGACACGATGGAAAAGATTCAAGCCCAGGCCAATTTGTGAATAGAAGAGAAGAAGAAACATGTTATGGTCTCGGCCAAATCTTTACATAGGTACAAGTTGCTTTTATGATAGTCCAGCGATGATCTAAGAAGGCCTTGAAGGCTGGTACCAACCAACATGGCGTAATGGCTACAGATTTGCTTGACCACGGGGGATCGAGATTGCCTTCATCGAGCACGATGCGGTGCATCCCAAGAAGGTCGACTTGACAGTATTTAAAAACCAACAACGAAGCCGGTGCGCCATGCACTCGCTCTACTTGGTCTGAGATGCGGCTAGTAATAGTTGGTTCGTGATTTGGCCGTCATACGCTCCATAAGTCTGAGGTAGGTCTGCTAATGACTCTTCATCAGTAAGGTGGTCGCACGTATCTTGTTCACATATCGAACGAGAGAGCGAAACACTCTCCAAGATTTGAGATCTGGAGTGCACAATATTTTAATCCGTAGCTGCCTTCATATTTGAGCATGGTATTCTAATCTTATGTGAGACATTATTAATGGCGGTAAAGTCCACATCATAGCAATGAGCCGCGAGCCGCTTATCACCTGCTACAAGTATATCGCTATCGGCCTTTGTATCATAGTCTACAAGAGTGTGCAACTTGAGTTATATTCTTGTTCCGCGCGATATTATTGCCACAATACAAACCAATATCCTAAACTTAGCCTCTTAGTTGCTTGTGTTTCCATTTTAGAAAACCGAGGATCCGTAGATATATCCTTAAAAACCGAGGTGACCTAACGTGGGTGGTGTGAAGAGTGAGTAGGGCAGGTCAGTGGTGCTTTACCCAGATTACTGATTACTAGAATGGATTTTATCCCCGGTGACGCTAAAGTTGGGACCAGGGTCACATACCTCCTATGACCGGATATCAATAGCACAATCCCTCGGCCTTGGCCTTGCCGGCCAATATACCAATCGTACCTACAGGTATTTCTGAGAGTCTGAAGCCTGTGAATTCAGTGTTCATAATTCTTACTCATACCAGCTAGCCTACCGCTCACCTTTTTTTTGGCCAGAGCGCATAGTTCGAAAACAGTGATCATGTCGCTCCAAGGTAAGGTCTTTGCAGTCACTGCAGGTGGCCAGGGCATTGGACTCGCTACTGCACGCGTTCTCGCTTCGAGAGGTGCAGCGCTATCCCTGGCTGATACAAACGACAAGACTCTTGCCGAAGTGGAAGCTGAGTTCAAGGCTAACCAGTGGCCGGTTCTGGTCACAACGCTAGATGTGCGAGACTCTGGGCAAGTAGAAAGTTGGATTGAGAACACAGTTAGCAAGTGGGGGAAACTGGACGGCGCCGCCAATGTCGTCGGAGTCATTGGAAAACAATTCGGCAAAGCGGCCGTGACTGAGCTTGAAGACGACGATTGGAATTTTGTGTTGGGTGTCAATGTTACTGGTGCGTAAATTGACACAGACCTCTAGGTCTATCACGGCACAACTGACATTCCCTTGAAGGTACCATGAACTCTCTGCGAGCAGAGCTAAAGCACCTCATAGACGGAGGCAGCATTGTCAACGTCTCGTCCAACCACGGCAGCCGCGGCGAAGCGGGCTGCAGCGCCTACGTAACTTCCAAGCATGCTCTTACTGGTCTTACCAAATGTGCGGCTAGAGACTTTGCCCACCGTGGAATTAGAGTCAATACCGTGGGTCCAGGTCCGACCAAGACGCCACTGTTTCACAGCCAGGTTAAAGGAAGCCCCCCGCCACCTAACGCCATTTTGGGCCGATTTGGCGAACCCGAAGAGGTAGCCTACCTCATTGCTTGGCTCTTGGGCCCAGAGAGCACATATGTAACGGGTGAGCTTTACCGTATCGACGGCGGCGAGTTCTGCTGAGGTATCCTGGCCCATCGATATTTCAGATCATGCTGTTGGAGTCTTTGTGCGGACGAGGCTGACATGTTGAACCGGGTTTCAGTAAATACATAGCTATTATGAAAATTCGAACGACTTCGTTCTAGAGATACTTCCCATCTTATGAGATTTCTAAGTGAACAAGTTCATTTTAATAAATCTTGGCTGACGTGTTTGGAATGCCTGAAGTCTTCCTATCGAAAACGCCTAGGTAGATCTCGACTTTTAGATATCTATTGCAATATTGTCAATGGAGTGTTAGTATTTCACGTCTCCTTTCCATCTAGCCAACAATTATTGTGTTCTGATCGAATATGTTCGCAGATTAATTCCTAATCTAAATGCAAGAGCGAGCTCGACCTATGTAGTGAGCAGCTATCAAACAATCATATTTGCTTTTACAATTATTGTATGTTCGCAGATGTTGGTATTATCTCACAGCGCCGGATCGTCAAGCCCTCATACGATGGCAATACTGATATCAGATTAGGAGCAAGATTAATTGCCGATAACTTGGGTGATAATGTAGAGATTAGCAACCGCCTCCAAATTTCGCTACCTCGAAGATATGGTAAAAGACTACTAATATCTTCATCTGCTGTCTTAGGTACCAGTTATGAACTTGTATATTTATATTCAATAAACTATATTCCATCATGCCAACGGACTATGGACAATTTAATGAAAGAGATAACTAGCTACGTAGTAGATTCAATGAGACAAGACTGGCAAGGAACACGATGATAATGCCTCAAAGCGCAACGCCCTCAGGGCGAGGCTGCTGACCAGCCGCAGTGTTGGGGGGTCCGAGAGGTTTGTTGCCATAGGGGGTGACATCTATACCCAGCTCTTCTGCCTTGATGCGAAGGGCGAGTCGTGCAGAGTGGAATCTGCTAAAGGCAAACTGATGGAACATCGCATATAACCCTTTCTGAGGAAGTGGGCAATAATTGATGATAGACTCACCCTCGGGCCCTAGAAAAAATGCATTCCCTTTTTCCCAGCGTTCGTGACACTTCTCAGCCATCTTGTCACCCAAAATGGCCTGTATTGCGCTTTTCGAGTTCATGTACCCGGTAGCAAAGACTACAATGTCCGCCTGCTGTCTAGTGCCGTCTTTGTATATGACACCATCTTTGGTAAATCGCTCAATCTCGAAGTGCACAAGTTTTATCTTACCGTCGGCAATCAGCTTGCAACATCCGGTGTCCCAGTAAAAGCCACCCTGGTTAAATGGGAACATGGAGTAGGCGCCGCCTCCGTGATAGCCATCGTGGAGGCGGTAACCAACATCTTTAAGGGACTGCAACAGATCCCTATCAATCTCTCGAGCAACCTGCTGGCCTCTGGGCATGATTTCGTATTCGACGGGATATGGGTGCTTCAAAAAGTTGGCCTGGTCTGCGAGATCAATTGGCTGGCCGCCTCGTCGATTGGTCATCTCGCGGGCTTTGAAGAGATGTCGCACGCTCTTCTCCACGGACATAATGTGTGTTGCGCTCCGCTGAATCATGGTGACCTCGCAGCCATGCTCACTCAGCTCGTAAGTGATGTCATGACCGGATGTTGCGGCACCAACAACGATCGCTCGCTTTCCTTGCCATCCCATCTGAGTCCGATGACTGGAAGAGTGAGTTACTATGCCGCCATTCTGTTTGAATTCGGACATGCCGGGAATATCAGGTACATTTGGCAAGGTTCCGGATATTCCCGTTGCAATCATCAAGTGCCTTGGATGGAGGATGATTTTCTTCCCGTCTCCCCTCGTAATGGAAAGAGTCCACTCGCCTTCCTTTTCATTATATGATGCGCTCTCTCCATCTAAGACAGAATTTGTCCAGATATTTAGGTCCATAATGTGGGCGTAATTCTCCAAAAAGTTCGCCAGCTGCTGCGTGGGAAGGAATACAGGGAACCAGTCTGGGAAGGGCAGGCACGGTAAATGATTGGTAAACGTCGGGCCATGCAAGGACAAAGATGCATACCGATTTGCCCAGCTGTATCCCGCTCGGTCGCCTTTCTCAATGATGAGATGTGATATACCAAGGACTTTAAACCGGGCGGCTAGGGATAGACCAGTGTGCCCGGCGCCGATGATCACCACAGTCGGCTGGAAGCCCTCTTTACCGGCTAACTCATCATCTCTAATTTGCTGGTAACTGCGAGCCTTACCAGCAGGGTCGTGAACCTTGCCATGTTGGTATCTTATCTGATCCCCGTGTTCCGCATCCCAGCCTTGGACTGTTTCTATGGCGGTTCCAATAGTGTAAATCTTCCATGACTTTGAGTCAGCCAACTCAGAAGCAACACCCGTTTTGGCCATGAAAGGACTGAGACGGGCTACCCCAACGCCAGTGCCATGGGTGAAATCAAATTCGAAATGGATTAGAATGAAGGAGAGGTCTTCACCTAGCGTCTCAACATTAGGGGTCGTATGAGGGTTGAGTCGGATGTTCTTGATTCCAGTAATGGGCATCCGCTCATTTAGCATGTTGCGGATTTCATCATGGCCGTAAAGGGCCCTGATGTCCCACGTAAGGAGCTCGACATCTTTCCAGTAACCACCCTCGTGAATGCAATCAACAGTGGCATCAATATCCTGTGTCTCGACAGCCTTTGCAAAGGCATTTAAAAACTCCCTAGCAATATTGACTGCGTCAACTAAGTGATATTCTGGAGCAAACCCGAGTTGGGAATTTGTTGGGAGTATGGCGCGTTTGATGTGACCGTAATAGCCACACGTTTGAGACAAAGGTACACCTGCCCAGCCGATTGTGCTATCAGCGTTAGGTGGGCGAATGGCGTTGTCGTTCCAGCCCGTAGCGCTTGATTGGGACATGTTTGATGAATGCTTACAGATTGTTAGGCGAGCTGCTTTGATCAGGAAAGGATTTAATACTTTGGATTGAACTTGGGGTCCATGATCACACAAGTTCTATATGCGCAACACAATAGGTGATTTCTCACATACATTGCGCTATCAGCAAAATACATTTACTTGCCATATGACTCTCCATTGGCTTTTTGCTTGCCTCGGGCCGAGCCAGAATCGCCCCGCGTGATGCACACGTTTCATTCCAGACGGCATGACGGATATTTCTGGTCGGTGCTAATCCATCAGATTGTGGAATCACCAATACTGGCTAGGAATGAGTTTTATACTATGCACGGCCTTTTGTCAATTAGCGTTGTGGTTCTTAAGTCTGGCGTGGTCGACCACTTCAACACTGGAGATGCAGCAATGTCAGTGCAAGAAAGCTTTCCACATGCTATTAGCAGAGAATTAGATACAAAAAGCGGACGAGTCGTTTCTAAAAAAAAAAAAAAAAATAAGAGCAAACTTTAAGGAAGAAGATGAAGTCTATGATAGAGGTTTTTATGTAGGATTTTGCATCTACTTGAATAAACATTGTACTACCACAGATGGACCCACCGCGTTCAAAACTTTGTCTCGGCAGCTTTAAATGAATTGTATGTTCTTTCCTCAACCATCTCACAACTCACCTTGCACTTCTGGTTACTGTACTCTACGCCCTCCTTAATTTTAGACCCATCACCACCAGGCAAAATTTCAATGGCTTCACCAGAAATGGTACAATCTCCCAGCAGGTTCTCAAAAGCCTCTATCAGAGCATCCGCAGTAATTAAAAGGCCCTTTGCGTCTGCCTTTTCATAAAAGTCTCCTGTCGAAATACCGGTTTTCACCAGCGTAGGACAAATGGTGTTAAGTGTGATGGACTCTTCGGTCAGAATTTTCCCATGTGTACGAACAAATCCAACTATCGCGCTGCTGAAATTTAGATATGCATATTTCTCATTCGGACCAAGCATGTACTCACTGCTTTGCCCCAGTATATATCGGGAGGCTAGGAATGTAGTAGAAGCCGCAGGCCGAGGACACGACAACAACTCCCATGGCCATTAGCTTGATAAAAAACTCAAGGCAGTCGTCACAATGGGGATTATTTGATTGAAGGTACTCACCCTTTCCCCGAAACCCGTACTTGCTCATCTCCTGAGTCCTAAATTGCTGAATCGCAAGCGAGCAGGTGTAAAGGGCCCCGATGGCATTTACATCAAGGACTGCTAAGTTTGGTTTCACAAAGCCAGAGCCGACCAGCTGTTTGGGATTCCATGGTTTTTCAGTTATACCTGCCACAGGGAAAACATAGTCTACTCTGCCAAGTTCTCTTACAGCGACTTCAAACGCTTTTTTCTGAGAGTCCCAGTCTGCAACGTCAACTTCCACGGCCCAGGAAACTTCGCCGTTTTTGTTAAATTCTTGTACAGCTTGTACAGCACCTTGAAGATTGCGATCAGCAATCACAACTTTCATCCTGCAGCATCATTCAGTTATTAGCCACCTCTCTCATCGTAAGCTTGGAAACGCCTACCCTTTGCTAACGAGAGTTGCAGCAAGTGTCCGCGCAATTCCGCTAGCACCCCCTAAATACCACCTTTAAGCAACTAGTCATGGTGCACCTTTGTGAGTCGATCACATACCTGTAATATAAGCGGTCTCTCCAGTGTATGACATCTTTTTTCCACTTTGCTCCAAAAACGATCAAATGATACTCTTTGGCAAAATAGAGTGATGAAACTTGAATGGGAAAAAGACTCCTTCTTTCATTTAGTCAATGCGGAGCACTGACCGACTCCATAACTTTTGTTTATCAACCGGCATGATTGCCGAGGGTAGTTGCATCTGACCAAAATGCAAGACATCATTCGGCTGGCGAATCCAAACCGGGTGCCTCGGGTTTGTTGTACTATTACTCATGACCAAGATTTTGTCACGTTTTTGGATGTATCACAAAAGTCACGTTGCCCCAAAAAGTAGCCGCTGTAAACCTTTTTGTTCGGTAATCAGAAGAGGAAAGTGTGTGGAAAGGTATGGGGTGACGGAGCGGTTTGAGAGTCAACTCAGCATCATGAATATTCGAGTGTCGATTGATCCACGTCCCACAAAGTTCAGTAGTTTAGTAGAGGGATATTTTCACAGGATCCCAAAATTCAATGTTGACTGAAATGATAATTCAATTGTCGTGATAAAAGCTGAAGACCGTCATTTCAAAGATCAAGTTCAACGTAGCAAGCACAGAAAAGAGTAAGCGTCTCTAATAGCACTGATGAAATTGTCCTTCAATCTTATTAGGGTCTATGCTGACTATCAAAGCTGTGTCTAGAGCCTTGCTGGTGATAAGATGTCCTTGACAACAAATCCCCTTCGCTTATTCTTATCCATGCTGCGCAAGAGTCGCCGCAGGATTTTACCGCTTGGACTCTTTGGGATTTCAAGGACAAATTCAATCTCTTTGACCCATTTATATCGCACTCGCTTCTGTTTTATATATTGCATGAGCTCCCATCCAATAGTGTCACTAGGCTTTACATTCCCCCTTAAAACGATGTAGGCTTTTGGGCGTTCGGCACTATAGTTATCAGGGATTCCCACCACGGCACAGTCAGCAACATAAGGATGACCGAGCAGAACTTGCTCTAGATCGGCGGGCGCAACTTGCTGGCCCTTGACCTTGATCATCTCCTTGATTCGGTCGACAATACGGATAAAACCTTGGCTATCAATCTTGCCTATGTCTCCTGTGCGTAGGAATCCGTCTAGGCCAAAAGTTTCAGCCGTCTCTTTTTCATTTGCAAGATAGCCCATGGCTACTTGTGGGCCCTTGGCAAGGATCTCGCCTACTTCATCTGAGCCAAGCTCTTTGCCTGTGTCCAAGTCGATAATCTTGACAATGGTCGACGCTAATAGCATGCCCGCGTTGTTGGCGTATCTGTAGTCGTAGAACTCGGGTGGGTGAGTGCTGAGACAGCAGCAAGATTCTGTCATGCCGTAACTTTGCCTGAAACCAGTCCATGGCATCTTTTCCTGGAGTCGCCGTATAACTTCAATTCCCACAGGCGCAGCCCCACATGCAATGGTTTTTACGCTTGTTAAGTCGTACCTGTCGACAATAGGATCGTTGATTAAGCGTATAACAATAGAGGGCACAAGGGTTAAATCTGTGATTCGAAATTTAGGGATGGCGACAAGGAAATTCTCCATTGTGAACTGCGGCAACATGATGCATTCGTCGTTGCTAGCTATAGGCCAGTGAAGGAAGCGAACGAGACCACTGACTGCCCCATCTGTCAGCTTGGGTACTAAAAATCGTGGCTGGATCTGTTATTCTCCGCGCTGCTTCTTACTGTGAAATAGCGGCAAGCTGGCTAAGAAGCGCTTCTTGCCAGAACCCGCAACATCTCCAAGTTGAAGGCACTGTGCAATTACATTCCTATGAGATAGCATGACCCGTTGTTGTATGTTAGTAAACACGCTTGGAGATTATGGACAATGCGTTTTCAAACATACAGCTTTTTGGAGTCCAGTTGTCCCACTACTAAAATTGAGGTAGCCACAAATGTTGTTTGTCTGTCCCGTTGGAACCCGGTATATTCGGGCTTGGCCATCAGGCCCGTAGTCCTTACCGATATCTGACAGCTCGTGGATAGAAGTGTAGCCCCCAATCTTTCCTTCCATCAAAAAGATTCTCTCAACCGGGATACCGACTTTTTTAGCAGCTACGCTGGCGACTTGAAGGGAACTCGCCACGGTGAAGATATACTTCGTCTTCGCTGTCCTGAGGGCATGTACCATCTCCTCGGCAGTGTATGACGGGGATGCGCCATTGACTCTTCCACCTGACGTCCGTGTTAGGCTTTGCACTAATAGGATACAATCTCCGAGCGAGTCCTCAACAATTCGACAGTGAATGGCCCCAGAGAAATTCCAATCTTAAGCACTTACCTGCTCTTAAAACGGCAAACATGGCTACGGGGTACCATATGGTGTTGGGCGCGAAGAGTGACACGGTGTCGGCTTCCTGCATCCCAAACTCTTTGACCAAGGCTGAGCATATGTATGTTGCATGCTTCTTGACTTGGTCAAAGTCTATACGTTCATTCGTAGCCGCGTTTGTGAAGCCTGCGATCTCTCTGGGTGGATTATTAAGTAAAGGCGAATATCTCTTGTCTTCAAAAGCCCATTCCCACACAGTCAAGTCAGTTGGACCTACTCAAGCATCTTAGTGACTACCGACTAAACAATGAAGAAACAAAATGATGGCAATGGAGAATCACATTCAATATCCGAGTACCTGGACCGGAACAACATCTTTGAATTTCTCGAATTTGTGCAGCAGACTCGATAGGACCGAAACCAGAACAGAATTGATATCACTCTCCCGCTATGTGTACGTCGCTGTTGATTGCTTGCTGTCTCACTTTGCCTGCTCCCCCTTTTTGACTCTAAAATAAATAGCACAAAATCGTAGCCCTTAGACTGGGAGAGAAGGACTGAGCGAGGCCAAAGGTTTTTGCAGCAGCGCTAACAAAAAGTTTTTTTAGTATCCGAGGCAAGCCTCAGATGGGTTGCCGTGGGCCGAATCCACAGAAGAGCTGTCGAGAATCATGCGGGGCTCCAGCACCTCTTTAGGCATTTCTAGCTCAATTTTGTCCCTCAAGCCACTGAAATGTATCAATTTTTTTTTGGCTACCAGAGAGTAGATAGAAACCTAGTTATGGCCCATAGTATTAGAAACTTGGCGATCAGGCAACCAAATTGCAGTCATTGACCTGGCTGCATGAGACCAAATTTAATACCAATACTAGCCCCGATTTCTAACATTGGCATGACAGAAATCTGGCGTAATATTAGGTTAGCCGACTGTTTCCAATGTGCTATAACTTTTTTTATTAAGTCTAAAGCGATTTGAATACACTGCTACTCAAAAATTGCTTCAAACATCGTCATCTCTCGCAGGTTACCGAAGAGAAAACATATCCGTTCTACAGTTGTGTTGCATGATACTGATATCATCGTCTAGGTCAACGTCAAAGTAGCCTTGAAAAATTACGACTAGACCCAATGGGCATCCCTCGGACCTCGGACCAAACAGCATTTCTTGCTACAACAGAAGTTGTCCGTGGTCAAGCAAATTCAAGCGCCTTACTTAACTATTGGCGGTTGCAATGCAGATCTCATGTTGGATATTGATCAGACCTCCGCCGTCAAATATATCACGATCAGCTTCAAGTGTATCTAATCCGTTTATGAACATATCTTGGATTATCTCTCGTCTCCAGTACACTACATCTTCTAATATCCACTTTTGCTCTTTTTGTAATATCTAGCATGGCCGCTCCTCAAGTCAATGGCACTGTTAACGGCAACAATCCGATTAACGATGAATTTATCCGCGCAGCGATTGAAAAGTCTAATCTAAATGCTTTGCGACTTGCGTTGCTCCAGGTGACAGGCGATCCTGAACTGGCCAAAATGAGCACCCGTCGACGTGCTATTCGTGGAGGCGCCATGTTTGCCCATGCTTTAGCCGATGAAGACGCGCCGCTTCTGAAGGAGAAGGCGTTTCAGTATCTATCTAAGCGCAAGCCTCACGACCCTATCCCGCCTCCGCCTTCAAAGGCAGAGACGAGAAAGCTGGCAGACCTTTTTGGAGACGAGCCAGTGGGGGACCGCGAGTTCAACTACGACTATGAAGAACTCGCCTTTGATGAATTTTCCCGAAACACCCAGTGGAGTGACAAGAAACCATCGGCTGAAAAGATAGAAAATTTCAAGATTATTGTAATTGGCGCCGGGATCAGCGGCCTCGCTGCGGCTGTTCAATTCAACAACCTTGGCCTCAATTTTCAAGTATTGGAGCGTCAGGGAGGCATTGGCGGTACCTGGCTCCTGAATACATATCCAGACGCGCGAGTTGATACGTCGAGTTATCTGTTCCAGTACAAGTTTGTCAAAAATTACCCCTGGTCAGAGTACTACGCAACGGCAGGGGAAACACGCAGATACCTCGAGCACGTAGCGGAGCGGTATAAAGTCAAGGATCGTTTCTACTTTAACCGTGAAGTGACTAGCGCTATCTGGAATGAGAACTCGAGCCAGTGGAAGCTCACTATCAAACATTTAAGTGGCGAAATAGAAACCATGCTATGCAATGCGATTGTCAGTGGCAGTGGTCTTTTTGCCACCCCAAACTTACCAAGCTTCCCTGGAATAAATGATTTCAGGCGGCCCTTGTTTCACACAGCCAACTGGGATCACACCGTTGACTATCGCAACAAGCGTGTTGCTCTTGTTGGCACAGGGTCCACCGGAACTCAGCTCGCATCTGCGGTCGCTTCTGAGGCTAAGGAGTTCACCATCTTCCAGCGCACTCCAAACTGGACCATGAAATTGGATGGCTATGGTGCCAAGATTGACAACCAGGTGCGTTGGGTGTTTGATAACATGCCATATTATTGGAATTGGTTTTGTTATTCGGCCCATGTGGCTTCTCAACAACTGCAGTATCTTCAAACGTATGACGAGGAGTGGCAGGCTAAGGGTGGTGTCATAAATCAAAGAAACGACCTGGTCCGTAAGACCCTAACTGACTACATAAAGTCCAAGGCCGAGGGAATACCAGGTTTGCTAGAGAAGATTTTGCCAGATTATCCACCCCTGGTCCGACGACTGGTGGTGGACAATGGTTTCTACGATACTCTCCGTCGCGATAATGTGAGGCTTATCGCCGAGGACATTGATCGATTTACACAGACAGGAATCCGGACAGCGAGTGGCGAGGACCACGAATTTGATGTTGTCATCCTCGGGACTGGCTTCAAAGTGTCAGACTACTTCTGGCCTTGCCAGTATGTTGGACGAAACGGAATTACACTACAGGATCTTTGGAGTAGAGATGGGCCTCGATCTTATCTTGGTCTGACGATGCCTGGATTCCCTAATTTCTTCTCTTTATACGGCCCGAACCACCAGCCGCGATCAGGTGGGTTCTATTCTTGGGGTGAAATCTGGTCGCGATACACCGCTGACGCTCTCGTCTATTTGATTGAGAGTGACAACAAATCAATTGAGTGTCGCAGAGACGTATTTGACGATTATAATACTAAGCTTGATGCCAAGGGCAAGGAGCTCATCTGGGAGCGACACGGGAGCGGATACTATGTTAACAACTTCGGCAGACAAAGCGTTAATGCTCCATGGCATACGTCTGAGTATCACAGCATGGTCATGAAACCTAATTTTGATGACTTTGAAATCCGATGAGCGACCCGGCACACTAAATTGTCGCGGCCCTTTTGATGGTTCTACAATATTCTGCTCAGCCTAATATTTCACCATCAGCTGTTACGGCGCTGGGAAAACCGGTGTTTCCAAACATTATGGGCTAGGTTCAAGTAGTATCAGTAGAGTGTGGACACATGGCTGCTAGTTACGAAATGGATACAGAAATAAATACTAGCTAACCTACGGTCTTATTTCTAAATGTTTCAGTGCGTGTTGTATATTATTAGTTTTTCATAATCTACTCCAAAAAGCGTACTTTCTAAGGTATATTTCTATATATTTTCCTGCAGGAGCTAACATTTTCATGGCCCTCACCATTAGTTGAACATGGACTGAGATATTACTATTTACATTTTGCTTATGAGAGATTTTACAAATGTTGATTCCACGATAGCACCTTAATAAATATAATTTAAGAGAATGCGCAAGTATAGGCCATGTATCAAATGTTTCAGAACTACATTCTTGCCCAACAGCCGAGAGTGGATGAATCTACCTCTGAAGCTCTGAACAAATTATGAAATGGGCTCTTTAACAGGGCTACGATCTCCCCAGAACTCTTTCCAGCTAAACGACTTCTGTTTCTTCTGGAATTTCGAGATGCCATACTCGCCCTCAGAGCCAGGCTCCATCATGTCACCAAAGGTTTTCTTGATGAGACTTGCCTGTGCTTCGCTTTCCGGTAAGGACCAAGCCACCCTTGCCAACTCCTTATTAACGGCAGCGGAACGAGGAGCGCATTTTTCTAGCTGGTCCAGATAGCCATCTAGTACTGCCGTGAGTGATTTACCATCATTGCTGACCTGGTGGATGGCTCCCACCCGGGCCAATTCATCGGGATAAATATTTCTTCCGGATAGCATACCCTCCCGCGCCATTGAAACACCCCATTCACGAACAAGGTATTTGGAAATGATGGCTGGGCTAACACCAATCTTTATCTCGCTCAGGGTCCAGCGGGCTCGAGGAGACGCCAGCCGAACGTCACACACAAAGGTCAACCCGACTCCTCCGCCGAAGCAAGGCCCATCAACCATCGCAATAGTTGTCTGAGGGACATGATCAAGCGCTTCATACAACGCGACAACTTTGGAGTAATAACTTGACTCGCCCGAACCGTTGGCCGTGTTTGTGTTCCCGCTAAGATCCATTCCTGTGCAAAAGTATTTGCCTTCCGATTCGATCACAACGTGATATACAGACGGCTCGTGTGGAAGACTCTTAAAGAGAGCGGCCAACCCTTTCAGCATGGAATCAGTTAACGCATTACCATTTTTAGGACGTGTTAATGTGACTTTCAGGACGGTGCCTGAGCGAGACACGCGGTACTCGCCGGTGTCTTCCGTAACCTTCCATGACCGCGCTGCCTTTAACAATGCAGGCCGCGCCTGGGCTGAGTCGACGGTCTTTCTCTTAGAGATTAAGGCGGTACCAGCTCGGCTCCCGTATGGAGTTCCGAGTTCCTTGGATATCCATTCTCCAACATCACAGAGCTTGTCTAGATCCACTCCTGTACTGATGCCAGCATTCTCAAGTGTATAGATAACATCCTCAGTTGCCACATTACCCCGGGCACCGGGCGCATAAGGGCAGCCGCCGAGGCCGGCAACACTACTGTCAAATTTTCTGAGACCCATCTCATATGCACAGACAATGTTGGCGATGCCTTGGCCATAGGTGTCGTGGAAGTGGCCGGCCAGTTTACTAGCAGGTATCTCAGACAGTAGCTTGTCAAGAAGTTGTTGGACATTTTTTGGCGTGCCAACGCCCAGAGTGTCCCCCAATCCCACTTCATAGCAGCCCATTTGTAGCAACCTTTGCACCACCGGCACAACTGCCTCTGGCGGCGTGGGGCCCGAAAATGGGTCAGAAAAGATGCAAGAAATGACGCTGCAGCGATTAGCATCAGTCAGCAATGAGTTAAGGATCGATAAACAGGTTTCTTCTACTGACCCACGAACTTTGATTCCAAGTTTCAAAGCTTGCTTAGTGACAGCCTCGCACTGTTGAAGAGCCTCTTCGACAGTACAGTTCTGATTTGCTTTGCTGAATGCCTCCGTGACAGAAGCAAAGACTACAATCTCCCTAGCCCCTGCTTTGCTAGCATTTTCTAATCCTTTGAGATTCGGCGCCAAGACCGGGTAATTGAGTTGACAAGCTTGGTGATGGTGGCCAGGATACGCAAGGATCTCTTTCATGACCACGGCCCCATCCGCTAGCTGGGGGACCCACTTCGGAGATACAAAAGAAGTGGCCTCGATGTTTACCAAACCAGTGTCGGCTAGCCTGCGGATGAGTTCGACCTTGGTGGTCATGGGTATGGATGCCTTAATGTTTTGCAATCCATCTCGTGGCCCGACTTCTACGATTTCAACATCTCGCCTTGCATGCAAGGATGAGTAAAGCCTAGTTGGTGAACACGAAGATTTGGCCCATATTAGCGGGACCTTGTTGATTCTAACGTGCTTGGGCATTTTATGACGGCACAATTTCGCGGATGAGAACGGATGTGAGTGTGAACAAAAGATGGCCATGATGGCGGTGGAATGGTTTGACGAAAATTATAGCAGCGAGAACATGCAAACAAAAATAGCCGCCAGTCCACACTTAGGGCCAACAAGCATGCTTTAACTTTATTGATATCGCCGGCTCATGTGCGACGCTTGCTCTGAGGTCTTACCCGGATATTATCCCCTGAATAGGCGCGTGTACCCTACGAGTACTCTTCAATGGGCCGAACCGGCTTAACCGAGGCAACCAAGCCGGCAACCACTACAGCAGCAGCCATAAAGAGGGGAACCATTAGTAAAGATGTAGGCGGTATATCTATGAAGCGATTTTTAGTGGGAATCGTTGGGGGAAATTGGTAATATTATATTTCCATTCATTAGGAGGGAACACCGGTGATGAATTGTGAACTTGTTAACGGTTCGCCTGAAGTTATTACTTCACTGCCTGCGAGAGTAGCTAATCATTCGACTTCGAGCTAGGGCGGAGGCTTACGAAAATTAAATGAAGAGTCAATTTCACACCCCTCATCTCAGCTGGATTTAAAATACTTTAAATTCGGGTTTCCTCAATTGAATAAATCTCATACAGCCTTTAATCACTTTAAACTTCGAACCATTAAGAGATTTTTCACTTGTTTCTTTCAATTTTCTTGTTTGCTTGCCTTACCCTATACTTATTATTTTTTTTCCAAAGTGGGGACTCTGATCTCATTTCATACCGGGATAATAATCTTCCGGCATTAGGAGACAAAGGTAATTAGGAATGGTTGTTCATCGCTAACTATATACGGAATAGTTCGTAAGTCAGTTGTGGACAATTGATCAGAAGGGGTCTTGGAAAATGGTCTCTCCAACTGACTATTGCCCGCAAGTTTCTAATTGGAGGCCGCCTTTTTCCTTGAGATCATTGACAAACAACTATAGATGAATAATGATCAGGGCTTTGTTAGGTTTTTGTATTAGTGTGAACTAAATACCAGCATCATATTAATTGTCGAGCACTAGACGATCTTCTGCTCCTTTAAGTTTGCCAGCTCGGATCTCTGCATGCCCAGCTCTAGTAACACTTCCTCTGTGTGTTGCCCTAGTCTTGGGGGTGGTCGTCTTAAGCTTGTACTTGTTCGACTGAATTTGACTGCCGGCCCGATGAGGCGAAGCTGCCCCGACTCCACCGCGTCCAATTTAACGTGAGAGATCATGTCGCGTGCTATAGCCTGCGGATGAGCAAAAGTTCGCTCCATATTGTTGATGGGCCCAAAGGGCAGGCTAGTGGGTTCGAAAATTGAGGCCCACTCCGCGGTCGTTCGCGTCAGGAAAACTCGGTTGAAGATGGGACCCAGTACATCCCGATTCTCGACGCGTTTGGGGTTCGTCGCGAAACGCGTGTCCGTGATCAACTCCTCGAGCTCCAGCAGCTTGCAAATAGCCGCAAACTGGGCATCATTGGTGGCACCACAAACTAGATACGCGTCTTTGGTCTCGAAAGCATCGTAGGGTGCAATACTGGGATGTTGACAACCCCAACGCTGGGCTTCGATGCCCAGATTCAACCAGGCCAGCCCAACGTTGGTCAGCATGCTGATCTGAGTCTCAAACAGGGATGCATCCACACGTTGACCCCTCCCATTACGCTCACGCGCGTGCAACGCGGCGAGAATTGCACCATGAAGGTAAAGACCGGTTGCCATATCTACCATGCCAATGCCCGTCCGCACAGGCGGACCGTTGCGTTCTCCAGTGACGTGGAGGAGGCCAGCTTCGGCCGCCGCTATCGGATCATATCCTCCTCGGTTGGCGTAGGGACCAGTTGTTCCATAACCTTGGTCGGTGTCAATTTTGGCTCTGCAAAGCTCAATCAAATGCACGTGAGGTCGACCAACTTACCAGAAATACTAGCATAGATCAGCTTTGGGTTTTGCTCTTGGAGACTATCATAGTTCATGCCAAGACGCTCCATGGTTCCTGGTTTGAAATTCTCTATGCTGTAATTTAGTTTGACTGATTAGCGGCTGATTTTTGTGCGTCCAAATGAGCGCTGGCCAAACAAAAGGGAAGCAAGCGTGTGAGCTCACAGGACATCAGCTTTCATTGCAAGCCTTCTCAAAATACTTTTTCCCTCCTCCTTCTTCAGATCTAGAGTGATGGATCGTTTGTTGCGATTGACAGCAGAGAAATAGTTCGACATCGGGCCGGCCGATTTCTTCCATTTTTCTAACTCTCTTTGCATCATCCAATGTCTTGTGTCATCCTAACGACATTATATCTGGCTTAGCAGGAACCTAGCGCAAGTTATGGACCAGCGTCGAATCAGCACTTACTCCTCTACCAACAGTTTCAACCTTGATCACATCAGCGCCGTAGTCTGCTAGGATTTGAGTACAAAATGGAGCCTGGCAAATGTGACGGAAAAATTAGCGAGTGACTTTGTTGTTACGGTGGAATCCAAGAATCTTGCCGCCAACACTCGAGAAAGGTCCAGAATTTTCAGCCCATCTAGGGCGCCAGGACTCTGGTTATCCCCTGATGAGGTATTGACCGAAAAAAGTCGCCCTGCAATGGGCCTGTTTAAGAGGTCTAATCGGGTGCTTTTGGCAAGGGCCACCTGCTTTGCATGTAGGCCAAACCTTGTATTCAGCTGGCTCATCTTGGGCCTCATTGTGCTAGCTTGTTCGTAGATTTGATGTGGTTCAGATGCATCAACCGCTTTGCAAGATATATTTGGATGGTGGAAAAGCCTTGTTATTTATTCGACTTTGTCTATTCATCCTTGCTTTTGCCTACAAATAGTGCACACGCATGTGTAGATATGCATCGCCTGACAAGATGTTCCACAGCACTTCAAAAGTACCCAATAAGCTCTTCTTACCGTACCTCGGCTATAAGCCGAGAGTGACTGGTTTGGTAGGCCCTGCCGTGCACCGCATCATGCTGACGTCGGTTTCACGCCCAGTACCACATGGCCCGGCAAAATCCCAATTTTGGGAAACTTCCTGACGATAGTACTGAAGCCGTTCGGAAGATGGACGGCAAAAACCGTATATTGAATTATTCCATAAAAAGGATTAATGAACATAATAGAAGAAGCAATTAGTGGATAAATAGCTTAGACTTGAATAAATAAAAGTCAAATTTCATATATTACAACTTGTTTCAATAGCTTTTAGGAAGTCCTAAAACCTTTTGTCCAATATAGTTCTTAATCATCTCTGCACTGACTGGTGCAATCCTAGACAATGTGGCCTCACGTAGATAACGCTCGACATGGTACTCCTTTGCGTAGCCCATACCTCCGTGAGACAAAATGGCTCTCTCGGCTGCTTTGAATGCGCTTTCTGAGGCTAGATACTTTCCTGCATTTGCATATTCTCCGCCCGCATATCCTTCATCATACAAACGTCCAGCAAGGTAGATCATCAGTCGTGCACTCTCAAGGTTCATCCAACATTCGGCTAGAGGATGTTGGATTCCCTGGTACTTTCCAACCGGATGTCCGAAAACGACCCGCTCATTGACATAATTGCAGGCACGGCGCAAGGAGGCGTATCCTATCCCCAAGGCCTCAGCGCCAACTAGCACTCGCTCGGCGTTCATTCCATGCATTATCATTTTGAAACCCTCTCCCTCCTCTCCAATCAAATCATCGACAGGGACTTTCCAGTCTTCAAAGAAAAGAGCATTGGTGTCAACAGCCGAGCGGCCCATTTTGGGGATCTCAGTGATCTTGACAGCCGAGCGATCTAGATCCGTGTAAAAGAGCGAGAGACCGTGGGTAGGCTTCTTCACGTGATCAAGAGGTGTAGTTCTGACGAGGATGAGGATCTTCTCTGCCACTTGGGCCGTTGATATGAAAACTTTGGATCCTTTGAGTTTGTAGAATCCGTCATATCTCTTGGCAGATGACTGCAAGCGAAGAGTGTCCAGCCCAGTGTTAGGCTCTGTGACCCCAAAGCAAGCTCGCTCCTTTCCCTGAATAAGCGGTGTCAACCAGCGCTGTTTTTGTTCTTTCGTGCCGAACTTTGCAACGGGTTCTAAGCCGAAAATGTTCATGTGCACAGCTGAAGCCCCATTCATACAGGCCCCAGATTCGGAAATGGTCTGTAGCATAACAGCTGCTTCTGAAATGCCCAAGCCAGCGCCACCATACTCTTCAGGAAGACATATACCTAGCCAACCGTTGGCGGCTAGGTCATCGTACAGCTCCCAGGGAAATTTGTGTTTCGTGTCTCTCTCTAACCAGTACTCGTCGGTGTATTTGGCGCATATCTTCGAAATGGCCTCCCGGACCGATATCTGAGACTCGGTCCATTCTGGGAGGTTGTTTGGCAGATAGTCGCTGGCGCGGGCGTGGATACTTCTACGCTGGCAATCATGACGACCCCAGGCTCTTGTAAGAGGCGATGTCATGCGACTTCTTGATGATGCGAATGATGGCCTCAGGGCCACAAGAGGAGGAAGAATTTGCTTCCGCATTTTCGTCATTGACCAAGGGTTCATGGATAAAATGAGCTCAACACCAGAACTTGCACGCTGTTTCGAATTCTCAACTTTCTATGTTTGAGGACTGGGTTGCGACCACCTTTTGATTCAAGGTTAATAAGTGTGTCTTACCGCAATCCTTATATCACGTCGGTGCCCTTTGCTGAGACAAATCTGGATCAAACCACACAAAATGTGGCACCTTGTTTAATTTTAGTAAAGCCGCGGCTGCCTCCCAAAGTTCCCTCGGGAACCATCGTGTTCACACCAGCGTTCTCGAGGCACACGTGTGATCCAACACGTAAGCGAAACTAACTGCTGTGTGTAAACTTCAGTGGTGTCACATGTTAGTGGCAACTGCGTATGAGGAACATCTGAGATTCCTCTGTCGATAGCCAAACGGGCCGGAAACGCACATTGTGTCTAGAGAAAGCCTGGCTAGGATTTGTTGGACGCAACAGTTCAATCGAGAAATCACACATCGATGATGATTCCCACGCACGTGTAGTGTCATGGAATTATAAGATTACGATCAATGTCCCTTCCGCCCGTTGAAGCGACTGCCTGTTGTCGACCTTCGCTCAAGGTGGGGTCGTATTGGATGAAAATTGAAGTAGCTCGGTCACGG
This sequence comes from Calonectria hongkongensis, assembly GCA_017140755.1. Taxonomy (NCBI): domain Eukaryota; kingdom Fungi; phylum Ascomycota; class Sordariomycetes; order Hypocreales; family Nectriaceae; genus Calonectria; species Calonectria hongkongensis. Next base: position 1,369,614 of record JAACJA010000018.1, read on the forward strand.
AACGAGAGTGGGGCTTACTACGTCCGGAAGTAGATACCAGTGATTCGATCGGCCAAGCTACACAAAGCGGAGCGAATCTGGATACGGACTGTACGGTAAATCCAACGGAGGCGGCTAAGGTTTTCCTGTCTCAGCTTCAAATTTATGTTGCAGGAGACCGATTCTATTGAAATCTTCAATTCGAAGGAGGAAATCTTGGACGACGTTATCGTAATTAATTTGATGGTCGTTATCCAGTTTAAATCTCGTTTTCTCTACTCTCGGGGCGCTTTTGGTGTTTGAATCATTAGGATCACACCGTTCTGCTCGCAAGTCTCTCTTTTTCTTTTCCTTTCTTTTCTTTTTCGATTCTTGGAACCACTGTATTTCTGCTAGTCCCTAAACCACACCTTACTCCAAGCGCTTATTTATCTTAAAGATGCTGCATGGTTTCTTTCAGCGATCGGCAATTTCGCATAGGATGCACAATGATTCTGGTAGGCCCATCGCATCGCTACGATCATGCCCAAGACCTTGCAATGTAATCCGACACCGTAAGCATAATCATGCTGTATTAGATCTGTTAGTCCGTAATATGACGAGTCCCCATCGCGTAAACTCACGCATGAGGAGCGATTCTGAAGAAATAAGGCACAAATCCGCGACCGAATGTAGCCAGGCCTTCTGTTTTCGCCACTTTGATGACGCAGTCGAAAAAGCTCTTATACTGCAATCTCCCGTCTGGCTGCCTATTCTGCCACTGCATTCGAGTCTTCACAAAGTCGAATGGCAAGCTCAAGACGGTCGCAAAGATGCCTGCAATCGCAGATGCCACGAGGGACTGCGCGTAGGGCGAGAGATTTGTGCGTGAGGCGAGCTGATGTTTGGATTCAGAAAAGAAGGTTAGTTGACCAAAGTTTGTTGAGCACGCTCTTATCACCGTAGGAGACGTGCCACTCCAGAGGCCTCGAATCCCTTCCGTTCGAGTGATCCTCCCCAAGGCATCAAATACCGAACGATAATTTGCGCGCTTGCCAAGCGGTTTTGCCCCGTCGCTTTGCATCCGGATCAACGCTACCTCTGTGGGATTTCCAATCATGGAGGCCAAGCCGCCAGAAAGAAATCCCGCTGTCCCCCTCTCTATGAACGTGATCTCTCGATGTTGACTATGCGCCTTCCTTTTCATCCTATCTTCAAACGTGTAGAACAAACCTAACCGTGCCGTACCGTAGACCACCTGCCGCAGATACCCTGCTGAAATACCTTGGAATAAATGGAGTATTCCACCTTGTGAAACAATGCCCTGAGCAACTGCGAATGAGTTGAGTCCGGAGCTGCCAATTCCGCTTTGTCCAGCTAGCTGCAGCCGCACTTTGACCACGTCGATGGGATGGATGCATGTTGTGGCTACTAACCCTGATGCGCCACCAATGATGAAAGGTTTCATAGTATTTATGACTTTTTCATTGTATGATCGTGATCCAGACATTACACGTTCATCTGGCGTGCGAAGCATGGTTCGAAAACGAGGTCTGTGGCATAAAATCAGCTGCGTTTCTGCTTAAGAATATTTCAATCGCGTAAATGCCGACTCTGGATCTTTTTGAATAAGATTAAATAGAACTTATGATGGCTTGAAAAATGTCTCAGCAGCTGGTTTAGAAATGACCATTGTATTTATTCTGTGTACTAAACAGCTGTGGGCTGAAGCATCAATGCACCTCGGCATGCATGGGTCACTTACTCACAATAGGCTCGGGACCGACACCTGTAGCATTTAGGAAATTTAACTGCAGGCCAGATTTTGGTAGAGATAACTGATGTTTAATTTAGGGCAGAGAGGCCTAAAAAGCCCAAAATTGCTTCAATAGCGATTAAAACTTCACGTAATGTTTACAATGACAGATTGAGGACTATTGTGCTTCTTTCAGAGCAGAAATGAAGAATATATAACCATTTTTAATTAGACGACGTAGCTGGACTGGTCATATATGAAGCTGAATGCGGATATTCCTCCTATTCTGGCATCAATTTTAATCTCAAGGCTATAGGTACCGAGTGCCTACTATCAACCATTATCCGAAGTCGGCCAACCTATATCGACTTGTAGTGCTATAGACGGTTGGAAGTAAACATAAACACTGAAGAACGAATTACAATAGTCTTTAACCTCTTTCCATGGTAATAGGCATGAAAACGGCATGAAAACTTGAGATGAACTTTACGGAATGCGGAAGGTAAATTTATTATCAACCGCTTGAAACCATGCACTGGATAATGCCAAGTAACTGTTTTGAAATTGGCTATCAGCTGAGTAAACTACCTGTGTCTTTCCAAAGACTACAAAAGCCGGATGCTTTCTTGAGGATCGAAGTGTTTGCTTGTGTTACTGTTGCAGAGCATCCTATGAACGGCTTAGAAATCGGTTCTGGCCTATTTTTGAAGTTCGGGTAGTGTTCTATTATAGCCGAGGTGATGTGGATTTGCCGAGGGGATCGTCTCTAGCTACATGTAGATATGATAACGATTAGTCTCATCAAAAGCGCGATAGTTAAAGGGCTGCCACGCTTGTTTCAGTGACCGAGAATATTGTCCTAAGAAATGTAAACCTGATCTCGAACACTCTATGTTTATGTGAAAGTGCATTCAGTGGGGTAGCGGTCGGATCAGACATTGGAGATAAAATGAGATGGGGCTATTGTCATTAGCATCATCTAACCCCTGCTCTCATTATAGTGAAGGCTGGGAAATGCCTCGAATTACTTGATAGACCAATATCGCAGCACAGTAGATCGAAAGTAAAAAGATCAGGCGCATTTATCATCACACCGCGCATATTTGAAGATAGAAAACCATTTTTTGATTTGGTATAAGAAGATACGCGGAACCCCTCCAAACTTTGCTCTTGCCGATGCTGTAGACGAAAGCTGGTTGCCGAATGGTTGGTAAGATGGATCAAAAGCGGGGGTCAGGTAGGGACTTCTCCACCAGCTGCCATCTAGGTCTTCCCCCAGCAGCTCTGTCTTTCTGCTGGGATACACAATACGCCACTGGAGTAAATTATCCTCTCAGATAGAGAGTTACCATCAGACCTCCTACGGTATTGGAGCATTGTATCCATGGCGCAGACTCAGGCCGCGCGCGACACTTGATAAAAAACAACTCGTTCATTTTCATATAAGATGCTGCCGCCGAGCGACGAACTTGAATCACAACAAAGCCATCGAACAAGTGATAAGCGGAAGAGAGACGAGCTGCAGTCCGAGTCTGCGGCAAAACGGCGGGCATCTCGTGCCTGTCTCTCTTGCCGCGGCCGCAAGGTTCGTTGCGATGTCACAAGACGGGGCATGCCCTGTACCAATTGCCGCCTGGATAGCGTAGACTGTGTTCTCAGTGAGTCGGGTCGAGGGAGAGTGCGCAGGCCAACCGATTCGAGATCTGAGCACTCTCAGGGATGGCATTCTGCTGAGGATACATTCCCCGTCTCTCTTACTTTTGAAGGTACACATCCTTTTCTTCGTTTCCACTAATGAAATAGAAATATATTTTTTTTACTGGAGCTGACAATTTCGGATAGGGCTACGAGGTGTTTCGCGAGACAGTTCTACTCAGATTGACGATGCTGTCATTTCACCCGCTAGTTTAGACCTGGATGCCTCTGCTATCTCTTCCGCAGGCCCATCACCTGAACCGGTGCAGGGTTTGCCTCCATTCATTCGACCTTTGCCCCCACATCTCAAACCTGTAGATATTGAGTACCTCACTGCGAAAGGTGCTCTGACAATACCGGATGAAGAGCTTCAATGCGAACTTCTCCGGCAATATATCCAATATGTACATCCGTTCATGCCCATCCTGGATCTAGCAGCTTTCTTGCTGCCGATCGCTCGCCGTGATGTGAGCCCAGGGGTCAGTCTGCTTCTGTTTCAGTCCGTCATGTTTGCTGGCGTAGCCTATATTGACACCGACTACTGCTCCTCGAGGGGGTATGGCAGCCGAAAACTTCTGCGGAAGGAACTTTTTGAGAAAGTACGGCTTCTTTACGATCTAGATACCGAGTCTGACCGGATGACACGGCTTCAAGCGTTGCTGCTGATGACATATTGGTACGAGAGGGCCGAGGATGAGAAAGACACGTGGCACTGGACCGGAATTGCGCTGTCCCTAGTACATATTTTGGGGATACATCGCAACCCCGATCAATTGAACATCAGTTCCAAAGCTAAACGTGGGAGAAAGAGGCTCTGGTGGGCTTGCTTTGTGCGAGACCGTCTCCTAGCTTTGGGTATACGACGCCCAGCGAGGGTTCGCCCTGAAGGATTCAATGTCCCAACTTTGACAGTAGAGGATTTCGAAAACGAGCCTTTTCATGAAGATGTGCTCTGTTTCCTCGGATTTCCGCCGATAGCAGACACTGCAACACAAAAAGGCCTCAAGCTCTGCTTTATTGAGCTAACGCATCTTTGTTTCCATATTGGCGACATCCTCTTCACTCAATATTCAGTTCTAGGTAATGATAAGTTTGAAACAGAGGAGAAGATAAGTATGATGGTTGTGCCCAAAAAATCAACTCAACAAATGCAGGATATGGAAAAGTGCGATCTAAAGTTGCGCGGTTGGATGCAGAGCCTCAACTCTTCTTGTCGTTACAAGGCGAGCCGGTCCCAAATCATGCGAGAACAGACGGAAAGTCATTCAATCTTACATTTGCACCAAGCACTGATGCACATGATCTATCTCACCTCCACGGCTGTCCTGCATCGACCCCGGGCACAACAGTCAAGTGATAGCTCCGAGGATCATATAAGTACCAAGCGATCTGCGGACAAGATTATTGACGCTGCTGCGGGCATTACGGATATCATATATGATTTACAATATGGAAGCTATGGTAATCAACTTCGCTTTGCGTCCACTTCTGCGATTCCAGCACTTCTATCCGCTATCCTCATCCTTCTCCACGATATTAGCTCCACACAGGATGCTCGCTACGCTTCCATCGGTCGATTTTACCAGTGCTGGCAAGCTCTTCAGTGTCTTCGCGACATGTATGCTTCTGCAGACCACGTTGTATTGTTCCTAGAAGCCGTTATTCAAAGAACCCATGCTCACATCCCCATGTTGAACATAGCGCCACCTACCTCAACTTTGAGAAGGTCGGAAGTGACTAAAGGTAGCTCTGATTCGAATCAAAGACTGCTGGTCACTAATAGGGATACTGATGTTCTCGAGCTCAGTGATCAGATGAGAGCAGGAGCACTAAACTCATTGATAACACCTATTACCCTTGATAGTATCCCCACCAGCGGCCCACAGCCAGATAGCAGACTAGGTGGAGATGATTCGGCAGTGCCATCTATTTATCCAAGTACCCAGGGCCCATTTACAAGGACAGGAATTGGGGATCACTTGATTGTTTCCGGTTCACAGAACGATGCGTGGGTTGCTTTAGACGCCGAGACTAATCTGTTACAAGCGCTGGTTCATTTTGATTACTATAATCTAGAAGAACCTACACGAGGTCTTGTTTAACAGTAATATGAACTGTATTTCAATATATATTAATGCTCTGACCGATTATTGTGAAATGAGAATATTTATATATCAATAGTTGGAACAGACTTACTTATGGAAGGCTAGAAAAGGCTCCCCTCCAGAATCAGTACAATAAAATATAGAATTTGCCATTAGGTTAGATGCTAATGGTAGAAGAATATTGCTTCACGCACTGCAGTTAACAAATATCGATAATAATAGCCCTTAGATCTGATCTAGTAATCTAACCGACCGAGCTTTCCGCCTGAGAACTCTGCGAAGTAAATTGAGTTAGGATGCTGACTGTTTAGATCGCATGGAGCACTGAGGCTTGTGGGAGTCTTAAACTCAACTAGTCTCTGTGTCTTGGGATCATATTACGCAACACGATTTCCAAGGAAGACTAGGTTTCCCTCGACAAAGTAGATTTTGCCATCGTTCCCCACACGAACCGGGCCTGGTAGCGCAAGAGCAGCAGATGAGCCAACGCTCAGAGCAGCAGATGAGCCAACGCTCAGAGCATCACCCACAACAGTAGAATTCCCTGCAAGACGTATATCGGCTATGAACATCTCAGTCACTTTGCCCGTGTTTACATCAACAGTACCAAAGTTTCCGGCACCCGTACCAGTCCACCAGACGAGGCCTTCTGGATCTGTGGCAACGCCTTGGACCAGTGACAGTGGCGTTGGGATCTCATACTACTTGATTTCCTTGGTATGAACATCAATGGTTCCTACCCTGTTTCCAAGGAACTCTGAAAACACCATGGTCGAACCTGGGCCAGCCTGAATGATGAGAGGAACTGAGAGAGGATTTGGTAAAGGTAAGATTTCGAATTCGAAGGTATCAATATCGATTCGACCGACCGCATTGAGTCCTGCAGCAGTGAACCAAGCACCGCGGTCACGGCCACCAGCAACATCAATGGTAACGCGGATGCCGACCGGCAAGTTATCCACGGCTGCGATGTTGGACAAGGGAAAAGGATACTCCATCATGCTGCCGTCCTTTGGATCCAACCGCACCATGTTGTTTCCGACTACTTCTGAAAACCAAAGATAGCCGTCTGGCATGGATTCCATACCACTTGGAATTCCCAATGGGTTTTGAAATCTAAATCTCGTTTGTGTTCCATTTGTTACATTAACCCGTAGTATGGTGTTGGACCCAATAAGCTCGACCCAAGCAATATCAAGTTGGCCAGGTTCAAATTCGGTCTCACAAGGTGTGTCTATGAGAAAGACATCGGCGTACTCGTCAATACCATTAGTCTGAGCATGTTTCTGTCGATCCCTCCAGTCAAGGGTTGGACTCGCCACAGTGAAGGCCACAGAACAGGCAAGAATCGTGGGGATAGCAAAGAACATTATTTTATCAGGATAATGGCATAAAATCAAATATTACTGAGATATTAGGCTAAGGTGTTGCCATCGGTAGGGATGAAGCGGGACTTATTGCGAGTATTTAAGCGCCTCAATACCTGCCTTCAGGCGGAATCATCAATCAATTGCCGAGTATATGAACCCTAGAGGCGAAAATCACCAATAATCTCCAGTACGTAATGGGGACTAGTTGCACTGGTTCAGACACATGTGCGTCTTCTGTTCATTGCCAAGGGCCGAGTCTAACGGGAACAAGGTTGATTCTGTAGGCAATGTTCTAGAGAGTTTGAGACTAAATTAAACTCTATTAGTATTGTGCGGGGAAGCTTCCTTTGGGGAAAATATGAGAAGACCAAAATATATTGATTCACACTTGTTGGCACAAGCAATGTCCCACCGCTCCCCACATTTTACTCCGGATGTCAGCGCCAGTCTAGATTGCCGAGCTTTGAGCCTCAATCACAAACGCTGAAATTATCGCAAAGACCACCATACAATCGAGAATTTGCATGGAAGTGGAAGGGCGTTGTTAGAAGTTTACCTTTGTCGTTATCAGGAGTGCGCTTCAGAATTGCAAGATGCGCAAACATCTCCCAATGCTATACGTGGCTCAGGGCCTATGAAGTATGCTGTTGTAGCAAAAATAAGAAAACGACAGTCAAGGAACTAAAAATTCATACATTATCTAATATTGACTTAATGCAACGTTTGTTGTACCCAGCCGAGGTCAGTCAGGTGTGCCCTCGGCCCCACATAGTTTACTCAGCATATAAAGCTCTCTTGACGGGTAATGTGTTGGCAAGCAGATTGTGTGAATCCTAACAACAATTTCACTGGGTTGAAAGAAAACTGGAAGCAGGGTCCTCCAGACATCAGGACAATCAGCCGCATCATCTTAGGACAATGCCTTCCTTTCTGGAGTGGCCATTTGGGACGAAGACTGTGTCTTCTTACCTGGCTGTCCTTTTTAGCTGTGTGAGTTGAAAACCTTTATATGATGAATCAAATTGCCGGCTACAATCTATAGAATTACTGATTGGTGTGAATTTACGTGTCCAGTGGGCGCTCTATATAATCGCGAGCATGGTTTATGGCCTCGCCTTCCATCCACTTCGACGATTTCCAGGTCCGAAGCTATGGGCGATCTCTCAGATTCCCTTCTCCTTAGCATGGATGTCTGGCGAAGGACACAAGAAGATTTTTGACTTGCATCAGAAATATGGTGAAATTGTTCGCGTTGCCCCGAATCAACTTAGCTTTGGTTATCCTGAGGCATGGAATGACGTTATGGGCCACCGCAAACGCGGCCAAGCTGAAAATGGCAAAGACCCCGACTTTTGGAGAGGTGATGACAACTTCACGCTAGTAGGATCAGATCGTGAGAGGCACAGTCGTTTACGAAAGATTCTGTCTCACGGCTTCTCAGCCCAAGCTATGATGGAACAACAACCCATCTTCCAGCGCTATGTTAACCTAATGATGAACAGAATAAAGAAGGAATCAGCCAGAGGCCAGTCTGTGGAGATGACCAAATGGTTGAACTGGGCAACTTTCGACATGGCTGGTGATCTCATTTTTGGTGAATCATTTGGCTGCCTAGAGAAATCCGAGTATCATCCTTGGGTGAAGCTCTTATTCCAGCACCTCCAAGGCATCGCTATCTCCACTGCATTGATTAGATATCCATTTGCCAATACGATAATCAAACTGATGACACCAAAGAGCGTGGCCAAGGATATCGAAACCCACCAGGCTTTCACATTGGCACAGGTTGGCAAGCGTATTCAATATGAAAATCCTCGACCAGATTTCATGGAGTCCATGATCAGGGCCCACGAGAAGGATGCAAGGCTATCCCCCGTCATGACTTGTATCAAGCTAACGTCACATCCAGAAAGTCTCACATAAAGAGATTGTTGCTAATGCCCATAATTTGATTGTTGGTGGTTCAGAGACAACTGCAACAACTCTAGCAGGGGCTATTTATTTGCTTGTAACCCACAAACCAGTGCTGAACAAGCTATATGAGGAGGTCAGAGGTAGTTTTGAAAGCGATGAGGAGATTGACCTCATCAGTGTCCAAAAGCTGGACTACATGTTTGCGGTCTTACACGAAGGACTTCGTATCTACCCAGCTGTTCCGGCTGCAATTCCTCGCAAAACAGACCAGGGCTCAATGATTGGTGATCATTACGTCCCTTCTGAAGTAGGCTTATTCTTTGGTACTTTTACAAACTCTTCAATAACGCTGGAAACTTAGACAATTATTGGAATCTGGCAGTGGCCAATGTTTCACAGCCCCAAGTACTTCAAAGATGCGGAGTCTTTTGTCCCGGAGAGGTGGCTTGGCGATGCCAAATATGAGAACGATCGAAGAGAAGCAGTACAGCCATTTTCTGTTGGTCCTCGCAATTGCATTGGCAAAAAGTGAGTTCAGCGTTCCTAGCCCTTCTATCTGCCATTTCTAACTACAATATAGCCTAGCGTATGCTGAAATGCGTCTGATTCTAGCAAAATTGATATGGACCTTTAACATTGACCTCGATCCACGTAGTGAAGGATGGTTGGATAAGAACAGGGCCTTCTTACTTTGGGTGAAACCCGAATTATGGATTTGTCTCACCCCGAGGTCTGACTTGTAGTCCGAAGGGCAATGAGCCTTCAGATCCTGTTCTTGCTAGTTCATTGATTATAAGATTAGGAGATTCAGAAACCCACGAAGGCCAGGATAGAATGAGCTATGAACGGCTAATCAAGACCGAAGAGAGTAACCAACAATATGAATTATACGAAGAATTCTTGTTACTGAAATTACTGTGGTGGTCAATTGAAAAGAAGTATCATTCAGTCTCAGCTCGTGTTACAAATTAAAAACATAATGATATGTATATTATGAGGTAAACTCTTCGTCCTCGAAAGTTTCAACAGCACAAAGGCGCGCGAAGGGATATGAAGACAAAAAAAACCGTATTGTAACATGAGTGGTCTATCTACGGAAATTATAATACCTACGGCGCATCATACACTATCAATGAGCTTGCCTGTGCCTTATCAGAAAAAGCGATTATGAACAAGCTATCTTCTGGAGATTCAGTATCTGATTTGTTTCTTTTTTTCACAGTTTTTCCTTGTCAAGAATTCGCGGTTTTGACTGATATGCTTTGACGAGCTGGCGAACAGCTAGGTCAAACATGACGTCCTCCGTACCCCCGGGGATTCGCGCAGCGGGGACTTCACGATAGATTTTCTCCACTAGCTCACCCTGGCCCGTACGGGTATATCCGTTGCCGCCAAAGAGCAAGACTGCACATCGCGCGCACTCATCGACAACGAGTCCCGCTTTGGCCTTAGCTAGCGCGACTAACCCCCCCAGCTCTGGGCGAGCGCCTTGATCCTCTAGGCGGGAAACCTGGTACACTAGCTGTTCTGACCAGGCTGAGAGAGATTCTAGCTCTGCTCCAGCTCTAGCCAAGCGGTTGCGGACAACTGGTTGCTCCACTAGTGTTTTTCCAAATGCCTCGCGTTTGAGAACGTATGCAAATGCCGTTGAAAGGGCTGCTCGGGCCGTGGAGACGACGCCAATGATAATTGCAATCCTCTCATGATTAAAATTGCGCGTGATCATCTTCATACCCTTGCCCTCCTGTGGCGGTCAAATCAGTTTCAGCAGATCTCCGAAGCAGTGTTGGGGGTCGCACCTGTCCGACTAGGTTCTCAACAGGGACTTTGACATTTTCCAGATCGATGAAAGTAGTACCACTTGTTGTCCCGCCACACGTCTTCATACGACGCATGCTCACACCCGGGTGGTCTAGCAATGGCACTACAAGGAGAGAGAGCCCCGCAGTTCCGGGGCCTCCAGTGCGGACAGCCATTGTAGCAAAGTGCGACCATATGCCGTTCGTAATCCTAGGCCCAGTACGTCAAAAATTACATAACCGTCTCAACTGGACATGTTTTGGGTCAAGGAAAAAACATACCACTTCTTCTCACCATTGACAATGTAGAACTGGCCGCAAGGACTCTTCTTTGCCGTCGTAGTGATATTGGCAACATCACTCCCAGCATCGGGCTCTGTGATGGCAATGCAGATTCGTTTCTTTCCCTTAATCAGGTCTGGAAGCAATCTGTTCTGCAGCTCGCTGCTACCGTATTTGATTATGGGAGGCATGCCGTATGCCATGCCTGTTGATAAGGACGATGTGGGGCCACTGATACCTACTCTACGCATCTCGTTAATATAGATGGAGAAGTGCATGTAGTCAAAATCTTCGATTTTTAGTCCCCCTTCGAGTTCTGTGATACCAAGACTCTGGAGCATCTTGATAGGAAGTGGAGCCGGCAAGTTTGGTATCAACATGTTATGCTCGGAAAATGTCTCAAAGATATGCTCTGGCACACTTCCATCTGTTTCCCATTGCAGAGCATTTGGTAATAGGTGCGTAGTGACGAAAGCACGACATGTCTTTTGCCATTTCCGATGTGAGTCATTGTAATAAGGAGATGGTAGGCCCATGAGCCAGGGAGGCTCAGAGAATGGCAGAGGCATAGACGAAAAAGAATCCTTCATGGTTGCGGTGAGCCGAAAGAAGGCGGCAGGCGGCGGCTCGAGAAAGAAGAGACTAGGAGATTTAGTCGACTTGAAATTACCAATCGAGATACTATCATTTAGTCCTCCAAGATTCATTTCATCTTGTGGTGAGAGACTGGATGTTGGATGGTCTTGTTAAGCGGTTGGCGACAATGACAGCCTTGGCTTGATTGCCGAGGGCCGATGTAATGTCGACCTGTTCTCTTCTTTTGGTAGGCTATCCCGGGTATGGTAATTCCCGTAAGCGGAATTTGGGCACAAAAATACCTACTAAGCAAAAGGCGCGTAGGAAGTCTATACATTTTGGTGAATCTGTGTTTGTCGTTGAGTATCATCGACCGAATTTGAGCCTATGCTTAACAAAGCTTTCAATGCTGGTTACTGTACTGGGCCTTTCTATCTAATTTGATTTAATATGCATTCTAGAAGCAAAAGGCACTATAGAAGCCAAACGTACTGCAAAAGAATCAGTACAATGTTTACTACTCGCCAATTTAGACATGTTGCTCCTCAGCGCATACGCCTCACCTGCTTCTCCAGGTCATATGTCACATCACAGTCTAATAACAGCCAGTTCATGAAAGCTGTAGTAATTGACGGTACCCAAGCTCGACTTGATCGTAACCGGCGAGTACCAAAGCTATTTGACGATACTGTGATTGTCCGGCCGGTAGCTGTCGCGCTGAACCCAACAGATTGGAGGCACATCCGGGGTAGGAGAGCTAAGGATGGCTGTATCCTAGGCTGTGACTACGCGGGAATTGTTGAGTCAGTTGGTGCCGCTGTCACGAAGAAATGGAAGGCAGGAGATAGAATCTTTGGTTGTGCTCACGGCGCTAACCTGGTCAACCCGGATGACGGCGTCTTTGCCGAATTTGCGTCTGTTATTGGCGATCTACAAATGAAGATTCCAGATTCGCTGAGTTTTCAACAGGCCGCAACTTTGGGTCTAGGGACTGGCACCGTCGGGCAAGGCCTTTTCCAGAAAGGCTTGAAGCTGCAACTGCCCCTTATGAAAGTAGCTGATGTGGTTAAGTATGATGAACCCGTTTTGATCTATGGAGGCGGCACCGCCACAGGCGCGCTGGGTATTCAATTTGCCAAAGAGTATGATACCCGATGAATTAAAAGTTGTCTCGCATTCTGAAAACAGTAATCATTTATTTAGGGCTGGATATACTGTTGTCACTGTTTGTGCATCTTCACAGTTTGAGTACGCGAGAGGCCTCGGCGCTGATCTTGCTGTCGACTATACCGACCCCTCAGCTGGGCATCAGATTCGCGAATATACAAATAACAGGCTTCGACGCGCGTGGGATACAATCAGCATCAAAGCCTCAGCTCGTATCTGCGCTGATGCTCTTACTAGCTCATCATCCCTTAACCCAGTCTATAGCACTCTCCTGCCTATCAAAAGCCCCCGTCTGGATGTAGAATCCATCGCGACTGTGTTCCACACCACATTTGGTAGAGAGTTTCAGTTTGGACCTCAGTACATGCCAGCTAGTAAAGAGGACTATGAGTTTGGAAAATGTTTCTACACGCTTGTCGAACAATTATTAGCTCAGGTTAGCATGGTAGAATCTAAACCGAGTCCAATTGTCTTTCTTAGTGACACCCACTAACAATATATGCCCAGGGCCGTCTGCGTCCACATCCGAGCCGTGTGGGGGAAAATGGATTGGAAGGGGTGGTGGAAGGCCTAATAGAGCTGGAGGCAGGCAAGGTTCATGGAGAGAAGCTTGTCTACAATCTAGGAGATACAGCTTAAGATAGATATCTTTGAGATTACAAATGACGGCAAGATTTGTTTCAACGTACTTGATGACGGAACCGTGAGTATCAATTTCGAAGATTGCCATTTCAGGATACACTGTGTATAAAGTAAATATATTGTTGATGCTTCTGATATTTACATCCATACTTCTGCGACATATATTCCTTTACTCAAAAGCTCTTGCATGCTGCGAAACGGTTGGCCAAAGCTCTCTTTACGACAGCCGCAGCTGGCGCGAACCTCTGAAAGGCGTGTGGCACACCTTCGTAAATATGCAGTTCGACAGGGATATTTGCTTCGATGAACCTTTGGGCATAGGAAATGTCTTCATGAAGAAATAAGTCGAGTCCACCGCAGTCAAGATATAGAGGCGCGAGCCCTTTAAAATCTTCCAAACGCGCAGGGGCGGCGCTTGGAGTTACATTATCCGTTTTGTACAGATCTCCCAAGTAAGACTGCCAGCCCGTCAAGACGTCTTCAATGCCGAAGATGGCGAGACCACCAGTGTGGTCTGTTTCGGTCCGATCATCAAGCATGGGATAAATTAGTATCTGCTTCGCCAAAGGAGGTGATAGCTGCGTGTCTCTAGCGACCAGAGCCACAGCCGCTGCAAGCCCTCCTCCAGCGCTTTCACCCATGATGGCAATGCGCTTTGGATCGATATTAAGTGCTTTAGCATTGGCATGAACCCAGCGCAGTGCGAGCCAGCAATCCTCCAATGGCACAGGAAACCCATGCTCAGGAGCGAGTCGATAGTCAACTGAGAGCATGGGGACGCCGGTGGCAGCGACGTATGCTGCCAGCGTTGGCGAGTAGTCGCCAGCACTGGAGCAAATGTAGCCGCCTCCATGAATGTGAACAATACCAGGACCTGGGTCATATCTTCCTTCCTTTTGGCGGAAGTGCAAAATTTCCACTTTGAACCCGTCTTTCGCTTCGGCATAATGTACGAGCCTCTCAATGTTTTCTGGAATGGCCGGCGGACTACCTGCTCCGCGGATGAACTCCTCAATTCTAACTCTTCGGCTTTTCACATCTCCGACTGGAAATACTTCCTCCTGTTCCTCTATCATGGATCTTCCCATCTCATAGAATTCCGGGTCGTACTGTAACGAAGACATGATAATATAGGCGGGTGATAGCGGCCGTGGTACTCTTTCTTATTTGCTGAGAGAGAAATAAACAGGGAGAAAAGAAAAAAAATTAAACGAGATGGCCGATTCGATGTGAGCTCCACTAACCACACTAACAAATAGCGCATCACCTGAAGACATAAATGCTTTTAGCTAAAACTCCCCTGTCCTAATCTCTAGCTGCTACATAAATTATTCTGCTCTTCATCATATTTCATTAGGTCACACGTCCAATGCGTTGATTAGCTCCCGGGCCGGTAATTCTGATTGCCTCGGGTAGTTTATCTGACAGTCAACCCCATAGAACAACGAACCTTTCGGCTCCGATATTTCTTTATATTTGTAGAAGCTCCTCGGGAAATTTTCTTGTTATTACAGCCAATGTCCTATCGCGCATTGTAAGTTCGCTTCCCATGAACGGAAGCCGCTCTGCGCATTCTTTGAATTTACAACGGTATCTTGACTTGATCATATACAACTGTTACAATCAATTAGACGCCTTTCCGATTGCTTAACTTAAACTCGAGAATGGATCTCTGTTATGCTGATCAGGTGGTGGTGATTACTGGAGCTGGTTCAGGGCTCGGTAGGAGCTATGCCAAATTCTTTGCCTCTAGAGGCGCTAGTGTGATCGTCAACGATCTCGGAACCTCTCTCAGAGGTGAAGGCACAGATTACAAGGTGATATATAACATCCTGTTGAAAGGAGAGTTCCGTTGAGTGATATCATTGACTTTCGGACAAATAGATCGCAGACGGGGTTGTTCGCGAGATCATTGCAGGCGGCGGCAAGGCAGTGGCAGACTACAACAGTGTCGAGGATGGAGCTCTTATCATCCAGACAGCCATTTCTGCTTTTGGTCGCATTGATATTCTAATCAACAACGCCGGAATCTTGCGTGACGTGAGTTTTAAGAACATGACGGATACCGATTGGGGCACAGTCCTGGCTGTTCATATGAGAGGCGTCTATAAGACAACACAGGCTGCTTGGGTTTATTTCCGCAAACAAAAATTTGGAAGAGTCATCTTGACTTCGTCAGCTGCAGGACTATACGGAAACTTTGGCCAGTGCAACTACGCTGCCGCCAAGTCCGGCATGATAGGCTTGGGCAAGACTCTAGCTAAGGAGGGTATTAAATACGACATCCGGATTAACATCATTGCCCCCGTAGCGGCGAGTCGGATGATGGCGACTGTCATGCCACCAGAACTGCCTGAGCTCTTAGCACCTCACTGGGTAGTGCCGTTGGTCGCTGTTCTTGTCCACAAGAGCAACAATTTCGAGAATGGCTCAATCTTCGAGGTCGGAGCTGGGCACGTCTCCAAAGTTCGATGTGAGCGCTCGAAAGGAGCCATTCTTCGGTGTGATGAGAGCCTTACGCCGGGGGCTTTGCTTGGAAAATGGGGTGAGATAAATGACTTTACAAACCCCGACTATCCCACTACTACAGCCGATTTGGTCGGACTCCTTAAACTATCCCAGAGTATTCCGCCTAATAGGCAAGAAAAGGACGTCCGATTTGACGGAAAGGTAGCCGTTGTAACAGGCGGGGGCGCTGGGTAAGCAATCTCATCTGGCCTTAGCACATATGAACCGTTATTTACATCTTCTTTTTGGTTAGGCTTGGTCGAGCTTATTGTCTGGGATTTGCTAAGCTCGGAGCCGCCGTTGTTGTCAATGACTTAATCAACCCCGAAGATGTTGTTCAAGAGATCAAGTCGTTTGGTGGAGTGGCTGTGCCCAACAAAAGATCTGTAGAAGATGGCAATGCTGTGATAGAGACCGCCATTAGTGAGTTCGGAAGGATCGATATCTTGGTGAATAACGCCGGCATCCTTAGAGACAAATCCTTCCAAAATATGACAGACGAGATGTGGGATGAGGTGAATAACGTCCATTTAAGTGGAACGTATATGTGCACGCGGGCTGCGTACCCATATATGGTCAAACAGAAATATGGTCGAATTGTCAATACCACGAGTACAAGTGGGACGTACGGAAACTATGGCCAGGCGAATTATGCTGCAGCTGTAAGTTGGTACATGTACCAAGGGCGATATTTTTTTCTTTCAAACATGATTTACTTACACGATAACAGAAAACAGCGATCGCGGGCTTGTCTAAAGCATTGGCTATCGAAGGTCAAAAGGAAAACATTGTTGTGAGCTGCATCTCACCATCAGCTGGTACCAATCTCACGAAAGGGGTTCTTGCTGAAGAAGTCGTCAAGTCTCGCAAGCCAGAATATGTGGCTGCAATGGTTCTGCTACTGTCATCCGATCAGGTCCCAAGCGACGCTAGTGGCAAAATATTTGAGGCTGGTTGCGGCTGGCAAGCGAGGACCAGATATCAGCGGTCTGATGGGTACGATTTCCCAGTCAGCACCCCCCTCACACCCGAAAATGTTCTTCAAAACTGGAGCAAGATCGTTGCATTCACTCCCGGAAAGACGCAGAGTCCTGAACTGGTTTCTGATTCTCGTCAACGAATCATGTCCAAGATCAATAGATCGAACAGAGAAGCTTTAGACAGCGAAGGTTGGTTAAAAGCAATCGACAAGGCCAAAAGAGCTATGCCACAGCCATCCAGGATGGTCTTTTCTGACAAGGACACCATTATATACAACATCTCGCTTGGGAGCACATCTTCGCAGCTAGATTTGGTTTTTGAGCAGGACGCCAGCTTCCATGTTCTTCCTTCATTCGGTGTCATTCCAGGCACGACAGCAAGCAGACCATTTGACCTGAAAACCCTTGTCCCTAACTATTCTTACAAGAGGCTTCTGCATGGGGAGCATTACCTCGAGATTCGCAAGTATCCCATACCCACAGCCGGAACTTTTGTCTCTGAAAGCAAACTCGTCGATATCTTAGATAAAGGAAACGCGGCAGTGGCCATTATCGGCACGACTACCAGAGACGAAAGCACCGGGGACGAGATATTTTACAACGAACTCAGTCTCTTCCTCCGTGGGGCAGGTGGATTTGGTGGTCACTCTTCCAGGTCTGATGATACCAGGGCCTCAACCGTTTACACTATTCCAGATCGCAAGCCGGATAGAGTGGTAAAGGAGAAGACGTCTCATGATCAAGCTACTCTATACCGTCTCAATGGTGATAGAAACCCGCTGCACATTGACCCAGCTTCCAGTGCAGCCGGAGGCTTCAAGACACCTATCTTGCATGGATTATGCTCGTTCGGAATCGTCACCAAACATGTAGTATGCAAATACGGCCACATTTCCAGTGTAAAGGCACGGTTTACGGCAACTGTAAACCCTGGCCAGACCCTCCAAACTGAAATGTGGCAAGAGGGAAATCTAGTCATTTTTCAAGCCAGAGTCGTAGAAACCGACAAAGTTTGCATAGCGGGCGGAGGCGCGGTTCTCCAGAACCCGATTAAGACTCACTTGTAAATAGTTCTACAATATACAGCTAGATTCAATAGTGAAGATTGACTGTACTTGCGATATTTCTGGCTCGCGGACTCAATCTTGTTGACATATCCAAAATAGTTTCTCACTTGTTACCACTGTGACAGTTCTCTCCTGAGGCAATCAAAGGGTTCAAACCCTAAAACTAGCTTTTCAAACTCAAGTAATAGTTGACTAGTGATTCCAAGCTGGCTATCTATTAATAGAAACATCATTGGCTTGATGGGCTAAACCGAGAAAGCCGAGGGCTTGGTTCGGCAAACTATTATTTAAGCAGACTCGCCTACATTCCATAACTACCAGCAATAAGGCTGCACAATTATTATATGTACACAGGATGCTGCTGCCACAAATTCAAGATACAACATCGAGTTTCATCTTCTAGACTCATCTTATCATTATCTGACTTTGTTATTCCCTTGAGGAAAGGGATACGCACGAGGTTGCAAGATATTCTACATTTATCATATCGCGAGGTCGCCATGAACTTCGAGCTTCCCACACATGTGCAAGACTTTCTGTCACGTCTTGACTCTTTTATTCAAAAGGAAATTCTGCCCTTACAGCATCAGAACGACAACGAACGGTTCTTTGATCATCGCCGCGAGTATTCACGAACCCAGTGGCAGAATCAAGGTCTACCAGCCGAGGACTGGGAGAGCTTATTGAAGCGCACAAAGAATATTGCTGATAAAGCAGGTTTTTACCGTTTTGCCTGCCCTCGAGAGTTTGGGGGATCGGGAGAAGTATCATTAAACTTATATATGTGTGCCGTCCGATACTATCTTTCATCCCACCCTGTATATGGCGGTGGGCTCAGTTTAGGCAATGACCTACAAAGCGAGCATAGTGTTGTGGGTAATATGCCTTTTGTTATCTTAATCTACCACTACGGTACCCCAGAGCAGCAGCAGGCTTTGATTCCTGCCAGCATTTCTGGGGAAATGCGAGCCACCTTTGGATTAACTGAAATCAACCATGGCTCTGATGCAACGCATATGGAAACCACTGCTGAACCTATCAGTTTACCATCAGGT
Source organism: Calonectria hongkongensis (assembly GCA_017140755.1). Taxonomy (NCBI): domain Eukaryota; kingdom Fungi; phylum Ascomycota; class Sordariomycetes; order Hypocreales; family Nectriaceae; genus Calonectria; species Calonectria hongkongensis. Next base: position 1,388,488 of record JAACJA010000018.1, read on the forward strand.
CAGTTAGGGTATAAAATAAACGGCAATAAGAAATGGCAGACGGGAATGCACCATGCCAACTACTGTGTTGTCTTTGCACGAACATCGGGACAGGCGGGAGACGCCAGTGGCATTACTGCTTTTTTGGTGCCTCGGGATTCACCTGGTATAAATATTGTCTCCTACGAATGGACGCTCAATATGCCCACGGACCACGCCACTGTTCTGTTCAAAGATGTTGTGGTGCCAGAATCTGCTGTTCTAGGCCCGCGTGATAACGGTCTGGAGATTGCCCAAACTTTTACGCACGAGAATAGAATCCGACAAGCCGCTTCCAGTTGTGGAGCTGCACAATACTGCATTCAACGGAGTATCGAATACGCCAATAATCGCAAAGTATTCAAGAAACCTCTTTCAGTTAACCAGGCTATTCAATGGCCTCTTGTAGAGCTCTCAACTCAGGCCGAGATGCTCAGGCTTCTTATTATCCGCACAGCTGTCGAAATGGATCAACTAACACAGCAGGCTAACTCGAATGGCAAAGCGCCATGGGTAGCTATTGAGAAGCAGCTAGGACATAAAATTGGTATGTGTAATTATTATGCAAACCGACTAGCTTGTGAGGCGGCAGATCGTGCTATGCAGATCCATGGTGGGGACGGTTATTCCAGACACTATCCATTTGAGCATATTTGGCGTCATTTCAGGAGATACCGTATTACTGAGGGCAGCGAGGAGGTACAAATGCGCAAGATTGCTGCCTATTTGTTTGGCTACAAAACTACCGGGGAGAGACCTGCAAAACGTAAAGACACTAGATTGTAGTCGATAGCTTTGAACAAGGCAATTAAACGATTAGGTGAAACGAATGTTTGGGATTTTATATGATCAACTTTCGTTTTATTCGAAAGGTAATTGCTGTATTCTATGGAGCTTTGGGATGTAGTAGCAGGTATTCTGAAATAGAATGATTCAATAGGAATCTCGAAAAATCTTGAAAATGAGATTTATGGCTATGAGAAATTCGAATGTTGATTCTTGCACACCTACAGCTCATTTGGGAAGTTGGAACTGAAATCCACTCAAACCTACACTAGAATTTCGACTTTATTTCAACTCCACCATAGGTCAAGTGGGCACGGACCTGGGCAACGCGGCTCACTCAGCGTTGTGATCAACGCTCATATTGAAATAGGCTTAGCGTGGCGCGACTCTCACCGACACCCCATTGGCTACAGCCGCTGCCGGCTCTCTTTACAGTTCTATTACCCGGTCGGCCCTCGGCTATCAAAGATTTTATATTCTAGCCATTCCTCCATATTATGGTGAATTTGGTTTCAATGCAGGAAGTGCGGGGGATCAGGGAAAAACAATAATAGAAACATCTGAAGGAATGGGTGTGGCCAATCTCTGGCGATGAGCGAAAGGGGGCATATTGGCCAGTTAGCTCTAAGGTAGATTCGCAGATTTAGATCAGAAAGAAATTTCTCTATTTTTATTCCCCCCCTTCTTAACTATCTTGACAAAAGCCATGCAACTCAAAATCGTAATGCGAGGCTAATGACGCGAAAAAAGTAATCACTATTGATTAATTGCGGTGCCATTGAATTAAAAACGCGTAGCAGCACGTACCCTGGTTCCACACGGTCATCAACGTAGTTGGCCCCTTCCTTTTGCTAGGGTGGGTGCGATAGTGGAACTGATTTAGACTAATAAAACTCAGGGATAGCATAACACTAGGATGAAGTGGGCGATTTCCAGATGGTTAAACACGGTGATTTCATCGTTGATTCTTCTGCGGATGTCCTGGTTTTCTGAAATTACTTTTTGTAATTGCCCAGGTCTGCATTTTCAGCCAGCTCCAAGCCAAGTTACGAACGCAATTACCTCCTTTATGGACCTCACGCCCGCTTCCGAGTGGTTTTAGCGCGTAGACCAGAGGGCGTGGGTGAGATTTGAGGGCTAGTCTGGGGTTGCAGGTTTCGACATCTCGACACCACCATTTTCATAGACGCGGGATACCCCAGACTCGCCTGACCGGTTTTCCGGGGCCCCGCGTAAGATCTACCTGAGAGGTGCGAGAGGATGTGTTACCAGCAATGGTAGTGGATTACGGGCCCCATACTGTCTGTACCTATGTTAGGTCCGCCCATACCCTTGGCAGCGATTCCCGCACATCCGCCGCCCCGCACTCGTTCACTCTCGAAGTGCATGCTTCGTTCTTTGTGTTTCATGCCGCCGTCATAACCACATCACTGTCTCGCCTCTCTGCCGGTCTGCTACAGTGTTATATGTTCTGTTCTGTTCACTTTGTTCTGTTGTTGTATTGCGCCTTGCTGCAGCGTAGATGGCTACACAGCATTCTGGTGGTCGCCTCGCCAGCAGGGCCCCCGCGTCTGTTACATCCCACGGAAAACGATGCGCGCCTTGCGACACGCGCAATAATGAGCGCTCATGGAAAAGACGCTCTTCCAAGGCTTGTTTATCATGCCGAAGCCGCAAGGTCCGGTGCGACGTCGTCGATGGCGGTGTGCCCTGTACCAATTGCCGTCTTGACGACATCAACTGTGTCCTCAAGGAGTCCAATCGTGGCCGGAAACCCGGCGCCGCCCGCAACCTGCCTGTCGCAACGAATCGCTCTCCCCGCTCGCCTCAATCAATATCTGTAGCTTCGCTTCCCGCCGTAGAACCTTCGGAACGGGAGGATCTCGACCATTCTCACCTTCATCCGACAGAGCCGGCTCAACCGGCTCAGGCCTCGAATTCGTCACCAGCTCGTCAACAAACCGTAAATTTTCCTTCTCTTGAGGGTATGCATCGCTTTATTTCAATATATTCCTGTTGAAGAGCCTAGAACTGACGTGGTATAACTAGACCAACGCCATGTTCCCTCTGCTGGAGAATCCTTGGATGAGATCCATGTTCAACTACCGCAAGACCAGCAATCGATTACTCAAGCTCCGGTGAATAGACTCACCCCTCCTAGTACACAACTTATTTACGCGGATCATATTGGAAATGGCCATGGCATCTTCGCGTCTGGTATGGATGCCATTACGCCGACTTTACCACTCTTTATCAGGCCCATTCCTCCCCAACTCGATGGTAGAGACCTGGATTACTTGTCCCATAAAATGTGCCTATCGCTTCCTGACCCAGAATTCCGAGAGGAACTCTTGCGCGTGTACATCAGTGTTGTACATCCGTTCTTGCCAGTCCTCAGCATTGAAGAATTTGCTGGTGCCATTATTCACGACGACGGCCGTAACCAGATCAGTCTCTTGCTATTCCAGGCGGTTATGTTCGCTAGTGTTACCTTTGTAGATGTGAAATTCCTGCAGTCGAGAGGCTATGTTTCTCGGTCAGCGGCTCGAAGAGACTTTTTCGATCGTGCAAGAATTCTTTACAGTCTCAACTACGAGTCAGACCGCTTCATATTGGTCCAGTCGCTCCTGCTTTTAACACACTGGTATGATGGCCCGGACGATGAGAAAGATACGTGGTATTGGATGGGCATTGCCTTGACAATTGCTCAAGTCGGAGGCTTACATCGAAGTCCTGAACACCTCAAAATACCATCACGGGAGAAGAAACAGCGCCGTCGACTATGGTGGTGCTGTGTGATGCGTGATTGTTTACTAGGCCTTGGAATCAGGAGTCCGCCACGGATACGCGATGATGAGTATAGCGTGAAAGCACTCACCTTGGATGATTTCGACACCACCCCTCCCTCATCTACACTAGAGAATTTGTTTCGGGGATCAGGCTTCACATGCCCAGATTCAAAAGGACGAGAGAGCCTGGCTGTTATGTGTATTGAACTGAGCAGCCTGTGCATTTGCATTCGTCGCACTCTTGACACCTTGTATACGGTCATGGGAAATTACCTTGGAGGCGTCGAGTACATTCAAAACTCTACAAACCGTCCCAAACGCTCTCCGGAGCAAGATAGGGCTCTCGCTCAGCGCGGAACGGAGCTTAAAGACTGGATGCAGAACCAAAACGCCAACTCCAAATACACACCCAAGACCGGGCGCCAGGCCTCCACTTCGGATGCACCTAATGGTCCACAGAGCGATAGCATACTTCGAATCCATCAGGCCCAGCTCCGTATGATCTACTTGGCGGCTCTAGGCGCCCTCCATCGACCTCAGGTTTTCTCCTATGGTTCTGAAGACGGCGACAATGGCCTCAGCAACGCTGTATCCCATGAGGATGTCACCGACACGGCTGCCGAGATGACCAAATTGGCCTTCAATCTACAGCGGGACAACCAATTAGGTTATTTACCAACCATCGCCGTTCCGGCTTATCTTGCTGTCACCCTGGTGCACCTCTTCAACACGCGCTCGCCGGAGGAAGAGGCCCGTAGTCTCAGCCTTGGCCGTCTATACCAGTGCGTTCACGTACTCCAACACCTGCAAGAAACCTATACATCGGCCGACTATGCAATGAAGTTCCTAAACTCGATGTTGAGAAATACTGGTCTTCGCATTCCTTGGCTGAATTTGGCCTCGAGTACCAAGAAAGTCGGAGGCCGAGACAATGGACTGAGCACGACACACCGGCCGTCGCTCGACATGGGCCCGAGCTCTGTCGCTGCGGGCTGCATGTATCCAAGCTCTAGTGCTTCTGGCAACTGGAATCAAGAGTGTGGGGTAGATGAATCAGGCTTTAACCAAGGGAATCATCACGAAGCCTCCGATCTAGTACCACAGCAACCGGCTCATTTGTCTAGTGCTGAAACTGAGGAATGGGCTGCCACGGATGCGGGAGATCTCATGGCAGGCTCCCCGTTTGTGGGGTCTTGGTGTGATGTGGACACTCTACTTCCCGCCCTTCTCAATTTTGAAGGTGATGCAGAAGGGTTGATACCTGGTGATATATCCACGTATACTTAAACTTCGCTGGTTGGTCGTTTCTGCTGCCCCCGTCTAGTAAATATGACGGCTCGCTTGTCCTTCATATTGATACCTCGCGCGCATGCCATGCCTCGTTCAGCGCCTCGCCCTACTCATATGATTGAATTGATGCTAATTGGACTTTCTCGGGCTTTGGGAGCTGTGGGCGAGAAGACTTAGACTTGGGAGCACCGGGTCACGACAGAGAAACCTTCTAAACCAGACGTTAATTTCTCCAAGCTCTGATTCCATGCCAATTGATACGCCCCAGTCGTTGCTTGTACGCTGCATGCTACCTTTCCTGATAATCAGGAACGGGTGAGGCGGGCATCCTATAACTTTCGGATATGTGTTGCTAATCCTACCGTGTCTTTTTTTATCTTCTACTGAAGATGTCCCGCATGTGCAATCATGATCTCATGCCTTTGTGCTACATACCTAGGGGAATAACCTCTCTTATAAGGACTTTGATCACAGCAGCTTCTCTGAGGACCGGGACTCTCGGGCACCAATAAGGACATCGCTTTTTACTCCCCCCCCCCCCGGCATTTTAGACACTGATATTTGGGGCGACTTCCTATCCCAGAGGTTTGTCCTCCTCTCATAATTTCACATGGCCGTAAGACCATTTCGGTGCCAGAGCCTTCGTTTACCATTTTAGATTTTACTATCTGGTTCTTGTCTGTCTTCATGCGGTGTATAATGACGAGAAATCGCCAACAGCCCCTAACCCACATTCTCAGCGAGAAGGTGTTTTAATGGCAGTAGTGATAATTGCCGGCTTCTTATCATGCTTCGTATCGAAACATACCTCGATTGCTGATATTGTGGCTCGCTATCCTCTATTCTGGGCTATTGCGGTAAAGGTTTCCTAGTTTTTAGAGCGCCTATATGGTTGACTCAAAGACAAGACACTTCGTAATAAAAGACGAACTGGCCACAAAATACGTTTGAATAGTGTAGACAGTGGATAAATATTATACAAATAAATAAACAAGAACGAATAACCTTTTATTCTACTTCTTTATTCTATTTATATGATATTTATTTATTTGATTGATGGCTAGGAAAAAGTGGAAGGGGTGCAATCTTTCAGTAGCTTTATTGTATGTAACTGAGCGATAGGTCACATGCCATGTCTCCTTCTGGCTATTATAATTCTGGGTTATCTGATATATATCAAGGCCCTCTCTATTTAGGATTTTGTGGATGCAAGGGTTCTAAGAAATGGCGGTGTACATTCGGACATGCGGCCCCGGCCAACCTGTGAGTGCCGCGCTGCGTCCGAAGGTGATGAAAATTAATTATAATTTGCATTTGCAAGTAATTACATGTTTCCTGTAAAAATAATTTGTCCAAATCTCATGCAAGTGCTATTCATAAACATAAATCAACTTGCAATTAGCCTTCAGCGGGCTGATGAGTTTAGAGTTATGGTTGCCTCGGCTATCACCTCTGGGAGTAAACTTTATATTTCGAGTCTACTTTGCTACTCAATAGTAGCCGATAATTAAGCGCTTCGAGGTTTATATTGCCAGTCCTTGCTTGCCACATCAACGAAGAAACGATTTACATCCCAAACGCTAAAAACAGCCCCTGTTAACCTTCGCGACCATGCTTGACGAAAGTATTTCTGATTTTTACTACAAGACGCTCACAGACAGATTCGCATTGGAAAATACGCCTTTGCTTTTTGCTGCTGGAGCTAGTTTTATCATCGGTTACCTTCAATATGTGTACGCCATTAGGCTGATGAGAAGTGATGGAAGGGGACCCATGCCTTTTTGGATGCACATTTTCTATCTCGCCCACGACTCGACATTTAGTTATACAATCGGAAGTGCTGCAGGTCATTACAACAACCACCCCTATCTTTTGGGTACATCAATGGCATATGGGATTTGGAGCTGCCTGGAGATTTATTGCCTTTACCTTGGCATTCGCTACCATCGTCAACGCGTATTTTCGTCTGCCATAGGAGCCCACAGTACCTCGCTGAGCGCAGTACTTTTCTACACCTTTTCCATGCAGGCCGCGATGTATTGTGTGGTCGTTTTGATGGCTGAACTCATGGGTGGACCAGGTTGCATCATGCACTGGGGCTGCCTTACCAATGTTCTCATGATCGTTGGGCCTACGCATGAATTCCTCCGCCGGGGATCGAGAGATGGGCTTGCCGTCGGCTTTTGTATTGTGAACATCTTTTGCGCTATCTTCACATTTGCACCTTTTGGTATGTGGGTGCGTGGACTGCCAGAGGTCTTTGACAAATCTGCCTTTTACTGGGTTGGCTTTGTCCTTGTTGGGTATAGTTTCTGGGTGCTTAATATAGTCGTCTCGTATCCGCCGAGCAAAGAGGCTAGTTCCATGAAGTCAGTTAAAACTCATTCATAACAAATTATTTCATCCCATCAAACGAGCTGGCTGATCCCAGCTCCTTCTAGGGATGGGGAGAGTAGATTATAAAGAGAGCTGTGAGTAGACCAGAGTTTACATAGAGAGCAGAAAAACCACATATAATATTCCAATATGATAAAAACAAGTTACATATCAAGAAAAAGTGTTAAAATTGTCATTGTAACCACTTTCTGTATTTCGCTGGTTATTTTGCATTTTTAGATAGTTATTGTTCTTTTAAAATCTATTTTGTGTGACTAGTTTGCTGTATTCGGTAGTTTGTTTTTTATGTTGCCGAGGCTAAGACAACAATGGGCGCCCCACAGCTGCTCCATAGTAGTCTCATGATATATCATCAGAGCATAAGGTGATCTTCCAAGAATTACTACCCACATGATACTGTACCCAGTTGTCTAACCGAACTTGCGAGTAGGTTAAACCCGAGGCATGAGACCCGTGGCGCCAGTTGGTGCATGTACCTTGACATGGATTATAAACCAAGGTAGCCGAGGAACTATCCGGGCATCAATGTGCCTGATAACTATAGGCTAGCAATGTTCGAATATATCTTCAAGCACAACATAATGAACCAGCAAGTATCAAGCCTTTTATCATACTGATGTGTCTGACAACTTCATGAGCCCACACAGACAAAATTCAATGCCATCAATAGGTCCCCTACGAAACGACATTGTCGAACACGTTCGGCAATGTTGCGCAGAAGAAAGGATTAATCCCCCAGTTCCTCTCAAATATGGAGACATTCCCGTATCCTATGAGGCTATTACGAAAGAGTGGCTGAATGCAACACTGGCACAAAATGTTGAAGGAACGATTGTAAAGAGTTTTAAAATGGGACCGAAAGATGATGGATCTGCCAATCGACGACGTATTGAAATCGAATGGAGTGGAGATGAAGCTGATAAGCTCCCAGCTTCAGTCTTTTGCAAGGCAGCACATTCCCTGCAAAACCGCATAGTTTTAGCCGCTGGTGGTACATATAGCGAAGTCTGCTTCTACAATCATATTCGCGCTCAATTAGATATTGAGGCGCCTCAGGCTTATTTTGCTGGATATGACCCCAATTCATGGGCGGCGATGATTATGCTAAGGGATATGGGCAAAGCGACCACGTTTTGTAACCACCAGACTATTTTGACGAAGACTCAATTCTCAGAACAAGTTCAGACTCTAGCAAAGCTCCACGGCCAATTTTATCAGTCCAAGGATCCCAACTTTAGCCGCTTACTCGCCTATAAAGACCGGATCCGGAATTTGATCCGCGTGGGTATTGAAACGGCATGCGCAAATGGATTCAAAGCTGCAAAAGCTGTTATACCACCGCGACTGTTTGCGAGAGAAAGAGAGATCTGGATTTGCACACTCAAATCAGTTGAGCGCAATGCTTCACTACCGCAGACGGTAGTCCATGGAGACGTTCATCTTGGTAGGTGACCCTTGAGTTTATCTGACACAAACTGAGGCGCTATTGATCTAATGTTGTATATCAAGGCAATTGGTACATCACGCCAGAAGGCCATATGGGCCTCACAGACTGGCAAACCTCGGCAAGGGGCCACTGGTCTCGCAATCTTGCATATGTTTTGGGTACTGCTGTGCCTATGGACAAGCGTCGCTTGTGGGAACATGAAATGGTAGACCTCTATGTGTCGGAATTTGAAAAGCACGGAGGTCCCAAGACTTCTGTAGAAGAAGCATGGCTGGAGCTCCGCAGACAATCGCTTGGCGCACTGGCTTACTGGACCCTTACTCTTACGCCATCTGAGGTCATGCCAGATATGCAAACAGAAGCGACATCACTGGATTTTATAGGTCGCATTACTGCGCTTATGGACGATCATGATGTTCTCGATGCCTTTGGATTTTGAGGGCAAGTATGCAGTCCGTCAGAAGGCTGAACTGGAACTTTGAGGATAGGTAAATCAGTGATGTTGTAAAATTGGTCTAACCAATCTGCTGTCAAGATTAAGGTGGGTGAATGAGGTAGAAACTTAATAGCCTTATGAAAATATTGTATTTATTTGGCTATCGCAAATGTCACGATGTGTGTGTAACAATCAGAAAATTCCTTCTCCTCAGCTCGATCAAATTAACCATTACACGTCATTTCTGCAGTCTACTGCCGCAATATCGTCTGGTCGCTTAGAATGCTTTCGGTTAGATAAAATGCAGCTGTATTATTTCTCACGCCAAAAGACTAATCATTATCGAGTTGAAATGGCCTTGATCTTGATAAAACTTCAAAGGTCCAGTATAGCCTTCCATCTATTTTGGTTTGCAATTTTCGTTAACTGAATATTTGGAGCAACCATCTCAAAGGCATGAGGTAAGCCTGCATACAGGTGGAGCTCGACAGGAATGTTTTCAGTTAGCAGGGATGTCGCATATTTAATGCTTTCATCCCGAAAGATATCTAAATCCCCCGTGTCGATGTAGGTTGGAGGCAAGCCAGCTAGGCTCGTTGCCCGAGCAGGAGCTGAGTAATATGAAACGGGCGCTTCCGGGTTGCCCGCATGATCTCCGAGAAGCGCCTTCCATGCCGTTATATTGTCTGCGGTTTTCCAGAACGCAAGTGGCTCTATTGCTTCGTTTGGTACCATATTTCTGTCATCAATCATGGGATAGATAAGAATCTGCTTAGCCAAGGGAGGTTGGAGACCCTGATCTCGGGCCATCAAGGCCACCCCGGCAGCGATACCTCCACCTGCGCTCTCCCCAAAGACCGCAATTCTTTTTGGGTCCAGGTCGAAATCTGGAGCATGTTTCTGCAACCAAAGAAGAGCTGTGTAGCCATCTTGAACAGGTACTGTACCTTGATGTTCAGGGGCGAGTCGATAATCGATACTAAAAATAGGAACCGAGGTTTTGCTGACCATCTGTGCCAAGGCCTTTGCTTGTAATTCAGCTCTTCCTAATATCATGCCCCCTCCATGAAAGTGAAGAACAGCGGGCCCGGGACCTAACGGGCCCTTTTTCTTTGTAAGTGCCAGAGCTGATATGGTGAAGCCATCAGGCGTTTCGATGTAGTGCACAGTCTGTTCCACATCTGGACATTGTTCTAGTCTCCCAAAGAAAGCCGCCATGCCAGCTTCACGGCCCTCTCGACTTGTTGCTATATTATCTAGGGTTAGTGGTTGCCTCTTCGACAAGATTGGGATCAGCGGCTTGTACGCAGCCCAAAACTCAGGATCGTATTGAAGAGTCATGTTCAATCTTTTCGTTTATTAATTAGTATTTCTCTTTCGATGAATAATAAAACATTATCTGCATCATGAAGACATTTAAAGTGCAATATATTCACTGGACCTGATATCTGGCATTAAAGTAATGAAAAAAAGAAGTTGCCGAGGTGTTCTCTCTTCACTCCAGAACACTAGCCGACTACTGCGCCCCACTATTTTGCTTGCACCGCGGTCTCCCGATCCTGTCGAAGGAAAATACTAGATATTGGATTATGTATGTCTTAATCCACCAAGGACGAGCCGAACAACTTGCTGTATGACGATAGAATCACTAAACGGAACATTTGAATGGTTACATAATCTGGGAATAATAGAGGCGCAAATTAAAAAGAGTCACAGAACTTGGGAATATACCTATGGAATTCCAGGTGCCAGCCTGCCTATTTCGACGTAATTTATATATAGCTATTGACTATTCGGCAAGTTCACTAATAAGACAAACCTGAGTCAGTGCTTTGCTTAGGGGCAAATCAATAGTCTACAGCTTGCTGGCTGATATTTTGTGGTCATTGAAGGACTGTACACGTCTGACAGCTGCGTCCATTGCCTGCTCAGTCTTAGCAAAGTAGAGATGGCTAAAACTACTATTTGCTTGTCCACTGATAGCACGCGCTTGGATTCCATGGCTAAGAGTGGCCCCGCGGAGGTAGTAGAAGATAATGGCAGTTTCCCAATCTTTGCCTGCGCCGTCCTTCCGCATGTCGAATCCTATTATCTCTGCGTAGCGGTCTAGAAGCTCCTCTGGCTCTGGAATTCCCGATGCTTTGCGATTTTCCGGCTTATAAGGAGAGTCATCAACAGAGAGAACTGATTTGCCACTTTTTGTATAGTCTGAGAAGAAAGGACTGATATGAAAGACAAGATCTAGAAGTGGATGACCAATTGTCGAAAGCTCCCAATCAAGAATAGCAATAACTCTCGGCTCGGTAGGATGAAGGATCTGATAGTTTGATTTATTAGTGAGCTACCGACTGACCACAGTGGAAGGTTTAATATACCAAATTGTCAAATTTAAAGTCTCCATGGACAATAGCATACCGATCAATGGGTAGATTGGCTCTTACATGTTTAATAACTTCATCGAATTTGTGGTGAATTCGACCCAGTGGTTGACCAGTATTGATATCCTTGATTGCTGCTTGCTGTGCCTCGATTCGACTCCAAGTGTTGCAATGCCGACTATAGAATCCGGTCTTCTTGCCATATCCTTCTAGGCCAATCTTATCTGGATTAATTGAATGAAGCCAGGCAAGTGTTTCAATCGCTGATATCCATCTATCAAAGATTTTAGCCAAAAGCAAACGCATGCACAGATAATCGGTGGCGTGACGCACGCCTTTCTTCTTTCTTGTGGAGAAAGCTCTTTCATGTCGGTGTCTGTAATAATTCTCCCTTTGATGAATTCCATGACCTACATTCTTTCTCTCAGCACGTCAAAAATTGTACTAGCATTCTAAAACTTACATAGAACGGTGTTCCTATAATAGAAGTGTCCAAGCATAATATAAACACTTTAGGTACAGGGAAGCCGTCAACGGCTCCCAACGCTTTCAGAACTTTGAATTCGCGATCGATCTGATGAGCTACGGGGCTGATCGTTTCGCTCGGTGGTTTCTTCCTCAAGACAAATCGTGTTCCACTGTAGGCATCGGATCAGAAGAGCCACTTTCCACGGTGGAAGCACGATAATCGAATAGAGTTGACACTTACAGCGCATCGTCGAAAAAGTATGTAGGATTGCTCTGACCATATCCAATCTTGGATGTCTTAATCGGTAATTTCAATTTGGGGATTCCTTCCGCCGTGAGAAGATAACGTCCCAAAGCTTCGTCATCGAGCTCATTACGAAACTGAGCCACCGTGGTTGGTTTCACTCCCATTGTATTTCGGATTCCCAATAGACTACAGAGATACAATATGAACTTCGAAATACGTAGGCTGACTCGTAGATTCCTCAATATTTTCGTGAGATTTCAACCCTATCAAATGCATCTCAACGCGCTACGATGATTGATATGTCGTTAGATCGTTTCAATTCCGAGACGACAATAGCCGAGGCTAGATAATAGCCTCTACCTTAGCCATCTATTGGTCGTACTATAATAACATAATGGGTCTAGCTGAAACCACCTAAATAGCCAAATACCTCGGACCTTACGTATCTTGTCAAAATAAGAGAGCTGTAGTCACTAATCCACATTACAAACAGCCAAATTCGGATTGAGCCTCTTATTCACTAGCATGGCGGTATTCAAACGAGGCATATTGTTCTTTCGTAAATGTCAAAGATCTTAATTTCCATCCCGTCCATTCCACTTCTCCCCCAGCAGCTTTCATCAGCAGATGAGTTGTAGTAGTGTGGGATGGATGTCTGTTGGAGTAGTAATATCCTGCTTTGAGCGCGCACCACAAATTTGCGATAGCTCGCAATTAAGCCAGCTTCGGCTTGGATCTTCATCATGTACGTTACGTAGTTATTGAATATACGAGGCCAATCCCACGCCCCCCATTCAGCCCATTCAGCCCTGCCCACATATCCATAGGCTGGTATTTCTACTACTCAATATTTTCGGTATTCAACAGATTGCTAACAGCTTTCTGGCCCATGACTTCGGTAAATAGTGGAAAGGGGGGTCATCTATTGAGGTAATTTCCTGACTCGCATTGAAGGAAGAGATCTAAGTGCTGCCACAAATGCGGGGTCGAGACAGTGCAGTGGGGTGTAATAATCAAAAGAAGGTTGTAATTCAAATAGCCGCCGTATTTTCAAACGTAAACGCTTCAATTACAGCGCACAAAGAACCCTCGGCTGCACTCTGAGAGGCTGATAACCGAGGTCCCCTCAACCTATCCAACCGCGCCGCGCCGCTGGTGATATCAAATGTTAAGTAGTGAATAACGCCCTGCTTTCGTTGTAGCGCCTTCACATGTTTCTAACAGATTCGCATTCAAGCATATACTTGCTCTATTACATCATTTACCACCATGTTGCAAGATCTTGACAAACACCATACCGCAACTGCTGCTTCCGCAGATTGCGTTGATACCAAGGTACTCAACGCTGATGGAATTGAGTCTATTCAGCGAAAGTATAATCAAGAGCGAGAGAAACGTATACGTCATGATGGAATGGCCCAATATATGGATCTATACGCGCATGAGAAGTTTCAAAAGTTTCAAGCAGATCCTTGGGTAGAGTTAGACACTGAGCGTACCGGTCCTAGCCCACCACAAGAGGGTTCGCGTAGTGAAATATTAATTATCGGTACTGGGTATGGCGGGCTTCTTTTTGCTGTCCGTTTGCTTCAGGCTGGGTTTAAGCTTGAAGATATTCGCTTGGTTGATTCAGCCGGAGGATTTGGTGGTACTTGGTGTTAGTTACAGTTTCTCCCCAACATTTCGAAGATTGTATCTCTGTATACTGATTGTGGCAGACTGGAACCGCTACCCGGGGTTGATGTGTGATGTGGAAAGCTACATTTATATGCCCTTGCTGGAAGAGACTGGCTACGTGCCAACCATGAAATACACATCGGGTCAGGAGTTGAAGGAACACGCCGATAGGATTGCTTTGAAATGGGGTCTTGATAAAGTGACTTGGTTCAGGCAGCGTGTTGTTTCCATCGACTTCGATGATGAGCACAACGATTGGGTAACAGGTATCGTCCCTCAGCTCAAGGGCGGCAAGGAGGGCAGCAAAATCAAGATACGATCTAGATTTGCAATCATGGCTACTGGGTTTACGTTCATTCCACAAATTCCTCAGATCCCTGGTATTGAAAAGTTCAAAGGAGATATTTTCCATACAGCGCGCTGGGACTACGGCGCCACTGGGGGTTCGCCCGAAAACCCGGAGTTGACCAGACTGAAGAACAAGAGAGTAGGTGTGATTGGCACTGGTGCCACTGCGGTTCAGGTAGTGCCATCATTGGTGCCCTGGGCTAAAGAGCTCTCTGTATTTCAGCGGACCCCTTCTGCCGTGGATTGGAGAGGCAACAGACAGACTGACTTGAACTGGGCTCGCGAGACTTTCTCCAAGTCTGGATGGCAGGCAGAGCGTTCACGGAATTTCCATATCTTCGTCACCGGAGCTGCGGAAAGACCAGAAGATCTAGTCAACGACGGATGGACACGTATGGATGCCTATCATGCTCTAGCAGGTACCCCAGACGCAGACTGCGGATCACCAGACAGGATCCAGAAACATGTTGAAAGGCTCCATAGGCTTGACCTACCTCGACAAAATTCTATTCGCAGGAGAGTGGACGAGGTTGTGAAAGACCCTGTCAAGGCACAACTGCTGAAGCCTTGGTATCCCGGTTGGTGTAAGCGACCATGCTTCCATGACGAGTACCTTGCAGCGTTCAACGAGCCGAACGTCAACCTGATCGATACCAACGGCCTTGGTGTTGAACGCATCGCTGAAGACGGCCTCATAGTAGCGGGTAGAGAGTACAAGATCGACACTCTTATCCTCAGCACCGGCTACCGA
Organism: Calonectria hongkongensis; assembly: GCA_017140755.1. Classification (NCBI taxonomy): domain Eukaryota; kingdom Fungi; phylum Ascomycota; class Sordariomycetes; order Hypocreales; family Nectriaceae; genus Calonectria; species Calonectria hongkongensis. Next base: position 1,403,520 of record JAACJA010000018.1, read on the forward strand.
AGCCCTGTTCTGTTCAGCCCTGCCGGTCGGGTCGGGCTTGACGTCAAAGGCCGCAATGGTCTCTCCCTAGACAAGAAGTGGAATGACGGTGTTGCGACCCTACACGGGGTAATGAGCCACGACTTTCCCAACTTCTTTTGGCCAGGCCTTAATCAGGCCGCAGGAAGTCCAAACTTTATTTTTTGTATTGATAACGCTTCCATTCACGTCTCCAAAGTCATGGCCTACGCTACGAAATTGTCTGGCGCGGTCAAGGAGAGCTCTTCTTTTGATGGCTACCGACATAATTTTACAATTGAGCCCTCGATTGCTGCCGAAGAGGAGTGGTCCTCGCAGGTGATAGCTGAAGCTGGGACACTGGCTGCTAACGCTGGTTGTACGCCAAGCTATTTTAACGCAGAGGGGGAATTTGATCGTGAAGTCCCCTTGGATGTACAAATAAAAAGAGCGCGGGCTGCTGTGTGGGGTAAAGGTGCTTTGGACTTTGTGAAAGTTGTGGAGAATTGGAGAGATAATGAAGGTTTTCCAGGTCTTGAGATTGTTTCTTTAAATATAGATAAGATACTCTAAACTCTGAACACACCACATATATATCAAAACTCTAACTATCAACATGTATTTGATGACCAAATTAGTCACCCTAGCTGCGAGATGCAAAACCACAACACCAAGTTGGAAATCGGGTTCATGGCAGCGAGTTTCGCAGGCTGGAACACCACAAAAATATATACACTAGACAACCTAAACCAACTACATTTAGACATGAGCTCTCTACCCACTAGCATAATGAAGTTTTCTCCAAGTTCTAATGGTTAATTCCTTGTCCCCTAAAACACTAGTCATTCCGAACGATCATCCACGTCATTGTTCGTGTACCACCAGGCCAAGTTGTAATTTGATAATCCACCTGGCCCTTAGCACCGACTCTGCCCTCCCACTGAAACTTGGAAATAGAATCATTGATTAGATCAATAATATCCGTATTGCCAACGTATCTGGAAGAGAAATAATATTTTGGTCCCTGAATACCAAATGCGCAAGATCCGTATTGAGCGATTTGATGGTAGTCGCCGTTGTTATAAATAGTCCACTGACCATCGTTTGCCATGTTTGCTGCGAGTTGTTGGCAGTCAGCCACGAATGGAGAGCCCCCGGAACTTTGGTTTTCAAAGCTCGACAGTTCGCAGTCGTCATGTGACCCTCGAGCCATGAGTATAGCATTGCCTTCTTGAGATCGACTGGGAATAATGGCACCTTGTGCGATGGCAGGAAAGGCCGTGATCATGGTGACAATATGGTCTTGCATTTTGAGTAATGTATATTGATGGTTCACCCAGTGTGGGAATTGAAAATAGCGAGTGAGTGAATGATTGTGTATATGTGGATTGTTTGGCGGTTAATAGAAATAACCAAATTCAAATCGTCTTTCTTTGTTCAGATTATATAGCTATGGCCCTCACAATGTGATTCTACTCCAAGAAAAGAACAAGGTTGGGTCTCGCGTAAGAGAGTGTCAAAAAAAGAAAGGCCTGACAATGGGGCTATGGCGAACACGAACAATCTACAAGCGGTCTACTGATCATTTTTTTTGATGAACCAGAGCCCCTAGATCGTTTTTAATTTCAACTTAATCGCTATTCAATTATTGGTAGAAAGAAGTAAGCCCATTATCCGTCCAAGTTCGGAAACACCAGGCACCAACCCAACGGGGCATCACCAACCAAAAATATAGCGAGGCTGTGTCGGCTCTTGTCGTTTTGGGGATCAGCCGACTAAAAGCGGAACCATGAGCTTAACCAGAATGTAGGTTCACTCGATGCAGTCATTTGGCCAGTATTAGAATGATCACTAACAGCAAAGTGGACCATTGAACTAATGTCAAGAAACTGCATTCGAATACTAGTATTATGAATAAAGCAGGCTTTAATAATATTTTATGTTAAATTGTTTAATAAAAGCCCCCACTCTTGTACTTGGGATCTATTTTTGGCTGGCGGATCGTGACACCGTCTGGGACATCAGTTTGAGCAGGTCCGGGTGTAAATATGTTCAGCAACCATAGTGTCAAACAGAACAGCAACGTCCAAAGATATGGTGCACTGAACAGGCTTCTCAGAGTAGACTCGTTATTCATCAGCTTCATGTGCCCAAGTCGCAAGTGTCGGAATAGTCCAGCATCTGAGGCGTTGAGACCGCTCCTTGTATTGCCCTCATCATTATTCTCATCCTCGTTTGGGGTATCTAGGCGAACTAGTTCCGCGATGTCCATATCTGGTTCCGAGGTTGGAAAGGCCCATTCGGCCAGATCGGTTGCTGCTGTGGCTGCCCACGAACTGACCGAGAGGAAGATGGGTATAATCAGAACCAAGTCTCTCCATCGGTCTCCAATGAGAGATCCGTCACCAGTAAAAATACCTGTGAGAAGTACTCCTCGACCCGTTGCAGCCAAGAACAGATGGAAATGAAGAGGATAGAGCACAAAAGAACACCTGCCCAACCATGCTAATGCTTCTAAATGATGATGGGAGAATACAGGTGCAATGTTTCTCAAGCAGATATATACGAGGATAGGAGACAATGCAAACTCGCTACGCCACCCGAGGTAAGAATCAAGGCTGGACTCTGTTGTAAGCGTCGACACGCAAAAGCCACCAAATATTGTCACGCCTGCTAACTTGAGCGCAAGTTGTTGAATTGAGCTTAATGCCACGATAACTTTGCAGTTTACAACGGCAAGAAGCATAGCAACGAATGCTATAAAAACATCTTTTGACAGGCTTAGTTTCCAAATCTCCAAATCTAAGCTAGCAGCGAAAACAAGCTCGATGATGAAGAAGAGTCCCTGCACTATGTCTGTCAATTTCACAATTGAAACCAGAATAACGGTGCATATCGTGACTTTTAAAAGGAGAAATCGAACGTCGTTGTCATTCCGACTGTGTCGAAATGCCATGACAATCCACATGATGAGAAAAAAGAATGATGTTTCTGCAATATAACTGTAGTTGGTGTAAGGTGTCTCTGTGAAGTAGCAGAGCAGAATTGTGAGGATATTAACTTGCAGCAAAAGTTTTGCTGCATGCCTCAAAGAGTAATCATTCGTAACCAAGAGATACGAAGTTTGTTCGTAAACGGATTGGAACACTAGCGATGAAAGCAAGACCTCTGCCAAGGCAGTCTCTCGCTTGTTCACCCAAGAAAGAGTAACAAGTGCTAAAAGCATCCAGCCTTTCCATTCATCCATTTGACTTTGAGATAGGTCAAACCAATGGCTGCTTGAACCTATGGTTTCGGGTTTGCTTGGCAACATATCTGACCTTTGCAGAGTGAAAAGTCCGATCACAACAAAGGGGACAAGCAGGATAAGCAGACTGCTGAATTCCCATACTGGTTGTCCCTTGGCCATCATCTGCGTAGAGTCGGCGAAATATGACATTAATAGTGGCAACACCAGTGCCCCCCCAAGCTGCATATTGACAAACTTCCAACTAGGTTTGGGCTGGCGAGTTAGTAGGGCCAACACATCGGCCATGACACAAACAACAAGAAATATCAAGCCGCCAGCCACCAGTGCCTTTTGGGTTAGAGGTATGGGCCCATAATCAGTGCAGCAGTTACTGTATGTAGAATGTGGGTGTATCCGGTCGAGCCTGGCATTGCATCGGAAATTGAGCAAGATATTGGCCCGGGCCTCCGCAATTACATCAGTGTAGTGCCATCCCGTCTTTTGTGGGTCTATGGTAGCGTTCGTTTGCCCTGCGATGGTATTTGGAAGAGCCCATGTAATTGGAATATTTAACAGCTCTTCTTCCTTGGACAGCCAGCCCTGCATTTTCTTGACGTCCTCAATCACAGTGGTGATATTGTAGCCCTTCCTTATCTCAGGACCCACATGGTTTGGGCCCGAGGGGGGGACAAAAAACAGCTGATTCCCAATGCCATCAATGTCATCCATTGTCGGGGTGAACAAGTTCTTTTTTCTTGTGAAAAGATCAGAAACATTGTGTACAGCTTCGTAAAACCCATCCAGATTGGACTTCCATGTCTCTTGGTCAGATACGGCCGTGAACCAGGCACCAGCACCTATCAGGAAGAGAGCGGGGCCTGACTGAGATTTGATATCTGAGGGGTGATCCATATCTTGGTTGAAAAGGGTTGCCTCCTCTGCAAACACGGACAGGTTTGATGACAAAATCTTGGCTAATTTAGGGTTCTTGCTCCATGGACCAGACATTCTCAAATATGGGTTGAAAATCAAAGTCGTATTGATTCCATGATATGCGACCGTCCAGTCATTTTGCTTAAAATTATTGTCACGATTCCAGTCGGCGTCTTCTTTGCTCAACTGCACAGTAGCACATGTTAGTCGATTACGAGCTAACTTTGATTGAAGGAAGCAAGATGGCAATACGCACCAGGCGACCGAGGCCATACAGCACTTGGCGAACTGTAGAATCCCCGCTGAAAACAATTCGACGGCCATCTAGACACCGTCGGATGTCTTCAGAGGTATACTGATGAGGCAAGCAGCCATCAGGTTGCCATTGATGAAACGGTAATCTGTTGCCATCTCTGTCGGGGGGATCAACCCAGCGACCAGTATTGATGAGTGTGCCACAACGATATGGGTCGCTGGTGTCAAAGTAGGTCCAGAGGAAAACCGCGGCCAGGAAGGAGAAGCCGCACGCGGTCATCAACATTCTGGAGATTGAGGAAGCCATGATCTGCGGTATTCCAGAAGGAAAGACTCGGCTTTAAAAAATCCATTTCGATGATGAGGCCCTTAAAGGGGTAAACGCCACATTCAATATTGACCCACTGTATTTCTTTTCCTGGTGTTGGTTGTTGGAATCTTCATGACAAGGAGCTATACCTCTTTGGGTAAGTGCCTCAAGTAGTCGGTGATGTCTTGGAGATGTCTGATTTGCACATCAGCAACATGGCTGAGCACTGCCCCACTCCTCCAGCCCAATTGGGGTTAGCTGAAGTTGCGGATTTCAATAATCTGGTCGCGTGTCAAGGGCTAAGGGATATTGAAATACCTGACCCACAATCCAACGCGCGTTGGATCTAACCATGGGCTTGAGGTTAACTGTACTAATGAGCACGAGGGAATTTTGCCCCACTACAACAGCGTAAGATTTTATCCCTGTGCGTCAAGCTATAGGGTAGGCCCAGCTTCCTAAGGTACCCAAAGACTGCGGTTAAACTATCTCCTAAAATATTTTAACCAATAACTTTAATAGTTTTCCTATTTACTATATCCTGCGCACATAATAGTAAACAAAGTAAGTAAGAGAGTAGCTGGAACTACGGCGTTTTGCAAATCTCCATCATTGTTTCCAAACCAAATGCTTAGCCACACCGATGCAACCAAGAAGATTGGGAACCACAAAAACTATTGGGTGAACGCAGACTCTCATAAGCGACTATGCCCTAAAATATTTCGCCGTGACCAGAAGAGCTACTCATGACTGGATGATTTTTTTTCTAGAATCATTTGTATCTTGTCTGGTGGAACCTCATCAATGGGATCGAAAACCCTCATCTACGATCATGACCTTTGGAATGGTACCTTCCGCCAAAGACAGCAAATTCTGTAGCAGCTGTAGAATCTTTCTCCGAATTTGTGTGCAGATATGGGCAGCTCTGGGTGAATAAGTTGCGGCAAGTATCTGTATTGTGGATGACTGATAAGGGGAAAGTCGACTGTCTTCTCCATCATTGGCCATGGTTTGATCTATCAGCTGTATTAGATTTAGGCAATTTCAACCGAACTGTGTGGTTCAGAATAAGCTACGCACACGAAATTGGAGTGATAAGTGTAAGGGTATAAGGATTGATAACACAATTTTCTAGAGTTGTTTTGAGTAACTCCACCCTCAGCAATTAAATTCAACATCTTCCACGCTACCTATAAGAACACCAAGTAATCAGTTACCGTATAATCTTACGAAATTAGCCCATGCTGTGAAACCAAGGTTTTAACCAGACCTAGTTAGTATCGCAAGTCTCCTTACAACCTGACAATTGTAATTTGATATCAATAAGGGAAAACCTGGGTCATTTCCTCTTAAAGTTTGGATGAATGATATCAATGGTGGTTTCTCCAAGCCACTTCTCTACACCATGGATGAATTTTGTGAGATTATATAGTACTCTTGCTAATAATACAGCCCTTACGTGTTTTTTTCTGTGATATTAAGCAAAGATATTGGGGGCAGAGGGTTGCCCTTTTACATGTAAGCTTTTCTATTTGTGGCATATACTTTGCGTAGAATTTGTTGAGATGTGTTGTTGAACTTTCATTAGCAATGTCACTAAGGAGTAGAACCTTGTATTCCGCTTAAGACCCTCTAAATGCTGCTAACTAAGACTTCCAAATTAAAATAGAAACGGCAGTCAACTCTAGCTCTAAGAAATTGTACTTGACAGTTCCTTCAGTCTCTTAGCCGAAACGTACTTGACAAGGAGATCCATATTCTTCAAGTGATCGTAGAATTACTGAGCTGCGTCTTTCAGCGCCTGGGCGGTGGGACTCGGACCCTCAGTAATAAGCCGGGCACTGTTCGCCTTGTACACCGATCGAGCATACGTAATCAGATTGCATTTCTGATCGGCTTGGTATTAACTGAGCAGTTCAGGAAGTTGAGTAGCCAGCAGTCAGTCTTGCCACTGAGGCCATCTCCATTTGGAAGAGCTGCAGTGAGGTCCTTCTCATCGTAATTATTTATTGTTTTGAGATCAATGGGAAAGGGTGTGCAGAGCGCTGGTGGCTTGGACGGGATGAGGTTGTAGTAGTAATGCTGCAGGCAGTTAACCGCTGTGTGCTGAGGTAGGGAGACGTGGAGGCACATGGTGACAGCATCTACAAGTTGTTCCACAGTGGTGATGGTTGGGAATGTGGTGATTTGTCCATTCGTCTGAATCTCTTTAGACCAAGCAAGGATACTTGAATCGGCTTGAAGGTCCTGATTAGACTTGTACTTAGTTGCCAAAACTGCCTCCACAAACTCCCGAGTAAACATCTAGTGTAATACATGATGGTTTCATATAGGTAATGGCGGTACTTGTCACCGGTTTCTCCTTCCAGATCAAATCCACGCTTCTTGAAGTACTTCGGGATATGTTTGTCCTGGAAATTGTAGTTCTTGTATGCCGAATTGATAAAGTCATACAAACGGTTTAATTTGATTGTGGGATCAACTACAAAGCCAGCCAGTCTCTCAATAACCTCGGAAACCAAAATGTTGCGAGCCGAGTCGTTCAACGGGAGGGTCCTGAACCAATGGAGGCGCAAAAGAATGCAAATCAAAGAGTGGTCGTCCATGGTTCTGTTAGTCGTGACAATGATGGCTTCTTCAATCAATTGCGTGTCTACGAGGTGGACAGCAAGCTCATGCCTTGCGCAGTCAGCCGTCTGAGCGCATGTTTTGGCGTACCACCAAGGCCAGTCATCTTTCTCATCAACGGGCCACTTGTCATCCGGATTCAGCTGTTTATTGAAGATGGTGATCGTCTTGGACAAGCCGCCCTTGTAATCGAGCGTAATAACCAAGGGATCAAGTCTTCTATTGGTGCGGAGCTGGAAAATGAAAACGGATGCGCAAGCATACCGTGTGGCGGCTTTACCATCTGGCACCTGACAGTTTTTTGAAACACTTCCTCGTTGCTCAACCCAAACGCCTCACAAAAGTCTGAATGGTCCTGCATCAGCAGATCCTGACCTTTTGAAAGTCGTCCCTTCATGCCATCAAGACCCTGGTTACCTGCCTCATCGATGTACCCCTGGATCCGAACTGGCGGAGCCATCTGAATGGTCGTTGGATTCACGCCATTGAAATGTTGCTGGGCAAACCGAGAATCAGAGTACCGGTCACATAAATCGACAATATTTTCCCCCTTCATGATGTCTGTGGGCCCGCTGGGGCATTCCTTGTTGTAAGCCTCACACTCAGCTGGTGTCGGCCCTTTAAATGGGGTTCCATTGACAAGGTCGATGTACCAGTGGATGTTGTATAAAAAACCTTCTGTAATGGCGCTGACATTGAACGCCCCGGGGAGGTCGAATATAGAGATGATCTTTTCGTTCTAAGGCATGGTAGGAACCTTGAGAATATGAGGAGGATAGCGATACTCCGAAGAATCACTCCATTGGTACAGTCTTTGCTTTTGTCATAATCTTGTGAAGGCTCAGTCAAGGCCAACTGTGTGCCCCCACAAGTTCCTTTTGGCAGAACGATAGACTCGGGTTATTGCAGGTTATGTATACTTGAATAAAGAAGCAAGATTCTGGAGACCTAGTCGTAGACGCAGCGCAAGTTTGTCACATTGGTAAATTGTGTCAGCTGAGGCGTTTTACGCCAGGCATGTTATGCTTTGGGCACGTAGTTATTGATACCAATTCAGTACCTTGCTAAACACCATAACTACGTGAGAAGTCGGAAAAATGCGACCCGTTATCCCAGCGAAGTCGCTCACGACCGGTCCACTAGTTTAAAAACGTAGCTCTAATCTATAGCCATAATTTTCCACGCTATAAGACAACTTAATAAAGCCACTGGGAGCATTTTAAGTATGACCATCTAAGCTTTTACGAGTGCATGGAGGTTGATTGTTTCTTGGTCGGCCTGGAAAGGGCCAGAAGGTTATTTTTGAACGCTGTTTGTATCCGCCGGAGCCTGTCATCTATTTGTACTCTAGCTGAACCAAAACTCTAAGGCCACCAGGTTTCCATGTAATTATTCTATTAGAAAGAAATAATAAATCATGCATGCTGTTATTTCTTCCCATCTATCTAATATGTGATTGGGATAGAATTTCGAATGGGAAGTGATCTAAATTGCAAAAGGCTTTGGTTTATTAACAAGTGGTGCTAAGCTTTCTTTTACCAATGTGAATATATTACTAGGAAGCCGCTTCAGGTGCCATTTGACCTTTTCCCAATACCCTAATTTAACACCACACACACCGTTTGCCAGAAACTTTGATGGCTTCGCGTGGCTTGGCCGGGCAAAACGAAAAAGTGCGATAACCTCGAGTAGGGAGGCGGGCGGGTTCACCGCCAGCACGGTAAGGGGCTGATGCAGCTAATTTAAGTAAATGGGTCGTCTGGATGGCGCCGGCGCAATCTTGGTGAGTCTAGACTTTTTTTTTAATTGGGACTTAAAAGAGCCGGCGCCAAGCACTAGGCTACCTACCACACAGATGGATCGCTCCGTGCTTTCTCCGTACACTAAGCAAACCTTCATCTTCTCATCCACAAATATTCTCTCAATGTCCAGCCCGTGCCGGCCAGATAGCCGCCTACACTGAGCTAACTATTATAAGACAACCCATCACAAAAACTGGAAAGTAAAATGCTTCGACTCGTCTTTACCCTTTAACCTCCCCACTTAGGACATGTTTCAGCTTCTAGCTTGGATCCGCCGTTTAACCCGGTTTTGGTGGTCTTCAGGATGTCCTGGTCCTACATGTTGCGGGAGACGCGGTCCACTGAGTCAATATTGAAGGTGCTTTGCTAGGCCCGCGCAAGCACCGCATAAACCAGCGGTGGCCCTTGAAGCATACGTACGAGAGTCAGCCTGGACGGCTGGGGCCTAGTGAGAGTCACATGCCTCGTTACTATGGAGCGGTTGGCTGCCGGTCTCGATGAGCTAACTGGGCCGACACATTGAACGGCGACCGAAGTTGAACTCTGATGTAGCTCGAGCGCAACGACAATTTCCGGGACATTTGAATCGACGCTACTTGAATATCTAACTGTATCTGGCTGATGGTGAGTTCTTGCCCACAGAAATGACGAGTGGCACGACGCCGTTTCTGTTTAGATCCTGGTGTAGCAAAACGATCGATTCGCGAGTTCCACCTTGTTAGTTTAGATCGATTCTGAGATTTCTTTCCCGTAGTCCGTCCCAATAAGCCGGTAAACCTTTCCATAAATACGCAGGGACCGATGATGGATATGAAAGAAAATCCTCAGTAACCTCTACGAAAATGACTACACGATTCCTACTCTTTGTTGTGCTTTCAGGCTGCTGCGGCACCTACCTCGTCCGTAAATACTTTTCTCTTAGAGATGGCGGAAATTCTAAGGGAAATGCCAGCATCCACGAGGATTCAGAATACACCGAGGTCATCCTTCCTAACCTCTTTCAGGCCTTTCTAAGGCATCCACCCAAAGTCAACCCGCATTACAATACTGTCAAACTTGAATCGGAGGATTGGCTGGCTCGGTAGGGTTGACCGTCTACGCTTGGGCTTCATTTGCTAACTGTAGTCAGGCTCTGCTCATTTGATCCCAAAATGCAGATGGAAATCAACAAGTGCGACTTTTCTTTCTTCTGCGCCATTGCCGTCTCATCTGCTCCACGCGACAAGCTCCGTATGGTGTGCGACTGGGGTAACATGGTGTGTCACCTAGATCGAACCGTTGATGACTGAAGCTAACCAGGTTGCGTCAGACATTCCCCTACGATGACAGTATGTTTCCATGGCGGCGTGGCACCGTGGCCAACTGACATGAATAGTGTTTGACAACGGTGACCTGAAAGACCAACCGGAAAAGGCAACAGAGGTCATGAACAGCTTTATGGATACGATGGAGGGAAGAAAGACCGGAGAAACTAAGTTGAAACTTGTCCAGGCACACGATGAATGTGTGAAAATAATGGCTGCTGTAAGAAGCGTGGCTCCTCTCGGCGTATCTTGGCTGACTAGGTTGTAGGAAACATCGCCTGGTAAGAATCAGGAGTGTGTGTGGTATACCGCACCTTGCTGAAAAATCCATAGGTGTTCAAAGACGGTATGCTTCTGCGGTGCGTTCATATAGTTCAGCTGTTCTGAAGCACATCAACGACCGAGACACCCACCAAACCCCAACACTTGAGGACATGGTGGTCACGCGACGCGAATCAGCCGGCGCAGCGCCGATGTACCCATTGGTGGAGTACGCAAACGGTTTAAATATTCCAGACGAAGTATTTGGGAACCCCAGCATCCAAGAACTCCAGATCCTCGGCCAGGACATGGTTTCGATGTGAGCAGTTTGCGCCTGAGAGCATAGAAATCGGAATCAAGAAGCTAATATCATACAGCTCCAACGACATTATTTCGTATAAAAAGGAGGAGGTAGGAATAGAAATGCTTTATGGGTTAAACCTTTGACTAAGAAATAAAAACAGTCCGAGGCTGCTGTTCACAACATGGTGGCCGTTTGCCGACTCGAGGGAATGTCTGCCCAAGATGCCTTTAACGCCGTAGGAAACCTTCTTGACCAGCGCTTCCGCCGGTGGGAAACGGTTGAGCAGAGTGTGCCCAGTTGGGGAGAGGAGGTTGACTCGGACGTGAAAGAATACATTGAGGGTATCAAGTCAATCGTCAGCGCCAATATGAACTGGAGGTAGGGAACAATGATTTCTAGTGCGAGTTTGATTCAGACTAACACTCCCATCTCTAGTTTCAAATCCCAACGATATCTGGGTCCCGATGGCCCTGAGATCAAAAAGACTCTTAGGATTCAAGTTCTCAGACATCCCCCATACCTCTCCAGCGGCTATCATGATTAAAATTCACCAAGCTTGGCTATAACTAGCTATAGAGGCACATATTACATTGGAAGGAGAAGCTGCACATGATCATCAACATTCTGGAGATTGAGGAAGCTATGATCTGCGTTGTTCCGGAAAGAAAGACCTACGTTTTTTATAAAAAAGAAAAACCATTTTGATAATGAAATCCTTGAAAAGGTAAACGCTAATTCAATAGTTGACTTACTGCATTTCTTTGCCTGATGTTGGTCGCTAGTATTATAATACACTGTTCCTTCTAGTGCTACAAGTCTCCATCCTGGTCAGATACCCGCTATTAAGTGTGCTAAAGGGCTCATGTTCAATTCCAATTAGCCATTTATTATATGACCGATCAGGGTGGAGGTATGTGGTATGTTCAATGTTACCTTTTTGAGTAAGTGTCTCGAGTCAGCTAGTTATATCTGAGGACAAGGGAAAGGTATCTAATTTGTATGCCACGCACGCGATGTAATGGTTTGTGTTGGCTGTTATGATCTAGACTGACTTACCCGGGAGCCCGGACTTAGAAGGTTATATAATAAGTGTAATGGTCTGGTTAATTTCTAACTGTTGTGTTGGCGGTTTGGGGTTTTCGGATAAAGTTCGCTTGACCTACCCTAGAGTAGTTCGTTGGGAGAGATAAAAGGTGCTCCCTTTAGCAGAGACATTGAAAAAAAACAATGCTCCTTCTTATATACTTAACTTATGTCCTAGTAACTGTCTTTTGCCCTGATAGAGGCTTATTTTATTACTTTCTTTTATGCCTTCCTTCTGATTAGAGCTACTGCAAGCTATTCTAGCTATTATTATGCTCCTACCGGAATTGTTGATATTTCTTATACACAAGTCCTAGTCAGCAGTTGGGTAGGTTGTATATATATATGTGGCTTGTAAAGGCACTATCTCTCCAAATCCATTACAAATTTGGGGGTCTGGCTAGGGAGATAGGCTAGAGGTTTAGCTGTTATATGTGATTGTACCTCTAGTAGTACTTCTAAGCTATTACAATAAGAATCCGGTAATGTAACTAATGAAATTGATGAGAATGAGAATAGAGAGGGATTATTAACTCCTTAATTTCTGCTTAAGAGTAGTATATAATTGTAATAATACTAAATTGAGCTATAGTAGGGTAGGGAAAAGGGATTAAGCTATTATATTAGTAAAAGTAATAATCTTAACCCTTATTAAATTATATTTAATGATTAGCTTGTAAGTATAGGATGCTTTTAATTAAAAGCTTATTAATTATCTTATTATTATTAGGGTTAAACTTTAGTAAGTAATAAGAAAGTTAGTAAGATAGGGAGATAATAGGGTATATAATTGTTAGGTAGTAGTAATACCCTTGCTAGTCTTGCTATTAATATAGAACTATATTAATAACTTCTTAATAGTAATAGAAGGTATATAGTTAGTATTATATTAAAGGACTAGTGGTCTAGCTTTAATTTTAATTAGCTTTGATGCTAATAAATAGCTTAGTATGCCCTAAGATTATTATAAGTAGGCAATAGATTATAGAAATCTTAAGCTATTAGCTAGTAATTAGAAGTAAGAAAGAAAGAAAAGTTAAGTATATTCCTTACTAATTATTCCCTCTTTTAATTATTTTAATTAATATATATATAAACTTATATACAATTAGGCTATTATTAATATCTAATAATATTATCTATTTTCTAATTATAAGTAGGAAAATACCTTTATATTATTTAATTATTTATTAATTTTATTTTTTTTAATTTTATTATTACTATATAACTATATATATATTAATAAGAATAGTAAACTTAACTAGCTTATAGTTAAGTCTAGAGCGCCCTTAAAGGCAGGAAGCGTCTTTAACCTACCTAACTTATCAAGTTTAAATAAAGAGCTTAATAATTTAAAGGGAATATAGTTAGGGACTAAAACTGCTAAAATAGCTACCCTTTAGATTGTTTAATATGCCCTTCCTACTTATAACTTTACTTAAACCTTTAATAAAAAGAATATTACTAACTTCCTTAAGTTATATAAGAGTTATATAAATAGCCAGAGAGTAATTAATAATTATAAGGTAGATTACTTTCCTTTGGTTACTTATAATAATATTTTAAGAGAAGTTAATCTTATTATTAAATAGTAAGGATAGAGTAATGTTAAGATAATCCTAAAGTTAAAATATTAATAATATAATAAAGACTAAGGTAACTTACTAATTGCTTAATTAGTATAAATAAATACTTTTTAAGTCTTAATATAAGACTCTTATAAACTCTTTTATTAGCTCCTTTAATATAAGCTATTATATAAGAAGGTTAACTTAGATAGATGGGAAATAGCTAAGGACCAAGCTATAACTATTATTAAGATTCTGCCCCCCTTAACTATTATCCCTACTTATAAAGCTACTAAGCTATCTTTAGAGGGGCTTTTGAAAAGGGGCTATAAGGAAGTAATAGTTTTAATTAGAAGCCACTTAGAAGCTAAAAAGGGATATTAATAACTATTCATAAATTATAAATAGCCCTCTTAGCTATATTAGCCTTCTAAGTTAAACCTTACTTCCTAATATCTATTTCTCTTTAAGATAAAGCTAGAGTAAGTAGAAACTCTAAGAATTATTAACTCTATAAACTAATTAATATCTTATATAAAGAGGCTATTAGTTAATATTATACAATAAGCTAAAAAATAGTAAAAGGTATATAAGTTTATAGCTAAGAGTATAAGGCAATTAATATAAAGATCTTTAAGTCTTATAAAGGTAAAAATAATATAATATAATTCTAAAAATACCTACTTCTAATTAAAAGATAATTATTACTCTAATATATATACTATAGCTATAGGAGAATAAAGTAAAGGAGTCTATTACTTTTTCTATTATTACCTTAATTACTACCCTAACTTATACCTAACCCTTACTTAAGACTAAGCTAAAGAAAGGTAGGATTATAATAGTAAGGGAAATATAACTTAGGTAGGGAAAAGAGAATTTATACTTTCTCTTAAGTTAGTAAGCTAATTTACTAGGATATTAAAAATAAGGAAATTACTCATTCTATAAATTTAACTATTCCCCCTAAACCAAGCCTATAGATCAATAATATAACTAATTAATAAGAATAGGGCAGAAAGTTAAATTACTATTACTATAAAAGAAGAGTTAATTATTAAGTTCTATAATAGGAGTCTTTAATATAATTTACTTTCTATTAAATAAGAAGACTTAATAGCTATCTATAGTATTAAAGTAGACTTAGAGTACTTTAAAAGGAAAGTTATTATTAGTACCCTAGCTAATAAAAGGGCACAAGTAGAGATAATAGAGGACTTTAATTAGAAGCAGGCTCAGGCTAATACTAGTCTCAAGACTACTCTTATAATAAAAGCCTAGACTACTAACTCTAAGATAGAACCTAAGGATACCCCTCTACTAAACTAGGCTAAGGTAATTAAGAGCCTAATAGTAGATAGGGAAGAGGCCTTATAAAAAGTTAGTAAGAAAATACTTACTTATAAGGTACCTATATTTATTAAATTGCTTATTATTTTAATATTTAAGCTAGAATATAAACTAAAGGATACTATTAGAGACTATATAAATAGAATTATAAAGATATAATATATTAAGAAACTGTCTAATTAGGAGCTAGAGAAGCCTATTAAAGCTATACTTATTAATATAATATAAGTAGACTAATTAGACTATATTCTATTTATAGTAGATATTAATAATAGATTTCTTACCCTTCCTCTAAGGCAAGCCTTAAGCTCTAAGACTATTAATTAAAAGGAAAAGACTTTTATATATATTAACAATATACAAATCATTCTTCTTAATACTATTATAAGCCCTAAGTAAGACTCTCCTTAAATACCTTTTAAAATAGGCTACCCTAATAGATATAATATTCTAGGGCTACTAAATATAGGCTTAGAGATAAACTTAATAGCTAAATTAAAGGCTAAAGTTAGTAAGCTAATAATTTACCTTACCTAAGCTTTATTTATATTTTATATAAATAATAAAGTCTATATAGTTAGAGAATATTATATAAGGATATATATAATTAATATATAGATTATATAAAGGCTTTATATTATCCCTAATTAGTATACTTTAGTGCCCCTAATTATAGGGATGCCCTTTATAAGGGAAACTAAGATAATACTAGATTACTCCGCCCCTAATAGCAAGCTTCTAATTAGATATTAACTAGGAGAGATAAGGCTAGTAATTAAAGCTATTAGAAATATAATTTAGGAAAAGATCCCTATTATAATAGTAATAGGGGAGGCATCTAAATAAATACCTAAGGCCCTTCCAAACTCAATAAGCTAAAATTATAAGATTTAAAAGAGAATAATAACCCTAATTCAATTATATAATTAAATAAAAAGTCTATTAAAGTAGTAATCTAAATAGTAATAAAGGAGTCTCTCCTTAAGTATTATATTAGGGTAATAAAAATTAAATAAAGAGCTTTTAAATAGGCAAAGAAGAGAGCATTACAAAAGTACTAATATTATACTTTTAATTTAAAGGTACTTATAATATATAAAAGAAAAGAAAAGAAAAAGATTTTAAGAGATAATATTCCTTTAGATAGTTTTATATTTAAAGGAGACCTTAATTAGAAGGAGAAAAAGTAGAAGGATATATAAGCCCAATTAGAAAAAGATTTACCTTTCTTATAATAAATAATCCTAAGGTTCTTAAGTATAGCTAAGGGTTCTAGGCTAATAAAGGAAAGAATAAATATTCTAGCTAATTAAGTAAAGGATATCTTACTCTTTAAAGAGAAAGAAATCTTCTTTTAGCTCTTAATTAATAGGGAGGCTATACTTATATAGGATTTTAAAGAGTATAGCTTAGTAGACCCTCTAATAGCACCTTTTTAAAAGATAAGAGTTATTCTTTATAAGGCCTAGCAAGCTAGAAGTATTCTAATTCCAAAGGGCCTTATAAAGAAAGTTATTAATTTATTAAAAACTCAAAAGAAAAGAGGGATTTTAAAAGATAGCTATATAGTATATTAAAATCCCTATATACTAGTAGCTAAGAAAGATAGTAGGTTGAGGTTAATTAATTCTACTACTTATATCAACCAGTATACAATTAGGGATATAGGAGCTCCTTTAGGTATAAATAAGTTCTTTACTAATATTATTATATATAAGATAGTCTCCCTTCTTAACTTCTTCTCTAATTATAATTAGATTAAGCTAGATAAGAAAAGCTAGAATATAATAATATTTAATATTTCTATTAGGCTATTAAAAATGTATATACTTTCTTAAGGTATTACAAATTCAATAGCCCAATTTACCTATATAATAATATATATCCTATTAGACTTACTACCTAATATTTATTGCCCTTACTTAGATAATATTACTATAAAAGGGCCAAATACCATATATAATAATAAAGAGATAATACTAAGAGTATAAAAATATATTCTAGAGTATTTAATTAACTTAAATAAGATATTAGTTAACCTAGAATTAGCTAGTTATATAATATTAGCCAAAAAGTCAGACTTTTATTAAAAGTTAATAGAAGTAGTAAAATATCTCTATAATACTTATAGAAGGTCTCTAATTAAAGCTAAGATTACTAAGATAAATAAATAAATAAAGTATTAAAATATAAAAGATATTAAAGTATTTTTAAAAGTTATAGGCTATTATTATATTTAGGTTAAGTACTATACCCTAATAGTTAAGCCCCTTATATAATTGCTTAAGAAAGATATAGAGTAATAATAAAGTCTTAATTAAGAGGAGGCTATATAAATCCTTAAAGGTAAGATAATATCTATACCAATTCTAATTACTCTTAACCTAATAGAAGGGGCTAGGGAGATAATTCTAATAGTAAACGCTAGTCTTAAAAGATAAGGTACTATATTTATATAAATCTCTAATTAGAAGTAATATCCTATTAGATTTAAATCTAGCCTATAGATTATAATTAAATAAAAATATAATACTATTAAGAGGGAATATTAAGCTATATTATATATATTAAGAAAAATAAGATCATACTTTTATAATTAGCCTTTTACTTTAAAAACTAATATATAAATATTAGTAAAGTAATTAAATAGTAAGGCTAATAATATCCCTAGAGTACTGATCTATTATTAGATAAGTTATATACTTCTCTTTAATATAACCATTAGATATATACCTAGAATAAAGAATAGGGTAGCCAATAGACTATTATAAAAGGATCCAGGCCCCTCTAATTAAAAGGATAAGAAGGTCAAAGGAGATATTAATAACTTTATTAATGTTTACTTATTCTAAGTCTTAGTAAAAGATATTACTCTGGAGCTAGAGAATAAATATAGTAAAGACTAGCTTATTTTAGCCAAATACCTTCTCAACTTACAGCAGCCCAAGGAACTAACATTCTTATAGTTTTCTTACCTTAGAAAAAAGGCTAATTGGTTCTTTTTTTATAAGGGTTATTTATAATAGCAACTACAAGATAAATTTAATAATCTAGTACTAATTATTAGGGACAAAGAGATACAAAAACAACTTATTACCTTATACTATAATAAAGGCAGCTATAAGGGCAAAGATATAACCTTTGTAATTCTAAATAATAGATATTATTAGAATAAAATACATAAAGATATAGCTAAGGCTATTTACTATTGCCCTTAATATTAGTCTTATATACCCTAGAAGCCATTAGAATGCATTATCCCTACAAAGACTTCTTATCTAATAATAAAGATATACCTTAATAGTTAGTATCTACCTTTTAATTAAAAGAATAACTACCTATTAAAAGTATATTATAATCTTACTAAGTAAATAGAAGTAATAGCTATACCTAAGCTTAATTACTTCTATATATAAAAGTTTATTAAAATAATTATATACTACTATAGTATAGTATTAATAATTATTATTAATAATAGAAAAAAATTAATAAATTATATACTAGCTTTAATTAAGGATCTTAGAGTTCTTCTAATTAAAATATCTAGCTATAATCCTAAAGTAAATAGTATAGTCAAAGCAAGATATACCTTAATTATAATAGTATTAAAGAAAAGAGCTAATATACTAGGCAAATAGGTAGACTTACTCCTACTAGCCTTACTAGCTAACCAAGCTATAATCAGATCCTTATATAAAAGATCACCTTTCTTCTTACTCTATAAATAGGAGCCTATCCTACTGCTTAAGGTAAATATATTTATATAGAGATTAATTAACTGGGATTCTATCTCTACTTCTAATTAACTAATAGAGGCTAGGATATATATTCTTAAAAGGCAATAAAAGAACATTTAATTAATATAATAGAAAATTAATAAGTTTCAAGCTACTATAGTTAAAAGGCTAAATAAGGCTAATAAACAATAGATTAAAAGAGAGCTACTACTCCTAAGAATACTAGTACTTTTATTTAATAAAGCCAATAGAGTAAATATAAATTAAATCTCTAAAATAAAGCCAAAATAAAAAGGTCTCTATTAAATTATTAGCTAAGCTCTAAGATCTAAAGTATACTAAATCTAGTTAATAGATAGAGTTAAGTAGCCCTAATTAGTATAAAATAATTAATTAAAAGTATTTATAAAAGACTTAAAGAGCTAATAATAAGATAAAGATAATAAGATTACCTTTAGTAATAAATTAAATAAAGAATTTAAAAGGTAATATATAAGATTTATAGATTAAAAGATAAAAAAAATAAAAAAAGAGAAAATAACCCCTAAAGATCTACTCTCTTATTTTATAATAAGATCTTACTATCTTAGGCCTAAGTATAAAGGGCCTAAGATAGAACCTAAGTTAAAAGTATACTTACTATCTATAGATTTAAAATAAGAAAAGTTATATATTAACTATAAAATATCTAATTAATAACTAATAATAACTAATATCTTAGGGTAAGTTCTTATTATTAGGGGAGGATAGCTAAGTAAATATATATTAAAATAACTTATTATATTACTTAAAATAAAAATTTTATACTATCTAATAGGAGATAAGAAATAAAAATAGTAAGATAATATATTAAGCCTCTAATTAGTATACTATTATAAAGATAAAATAAATAGATAAGAATAATACTAAAAATCTATTAGAAAACTAGAAAACCTATAAAAATATAATTAGAAATTTAAATACTTAAAAACTTACTATAAAACCTGCTAGAAACCTAAGTAAAAACCCAAAGAAACTTAAAAAAAGCAACTCATACCAACTAAAAGCCATAAAAAATGCCTAAAAAGAATAAGCTAGAAACTATAGGAAAAGTAAGAATAGAAATTAGTAATACTATTACAAAAAAAGAATTAAAAAACCTAAAAAGATAAAAATAGAAAGATAAATAAATCTTAATTAAAAGTAAAATATATCTATTATTATTATATCTACTTAAAATTCTATATACCTAGCTTTCTTTACCTTAGCAATTTAATTTTCCAATATATCCTTCTTCTAAGCAATCTTCTTAAAACTACCTTAAAATAGCTAATCCTTAGTAAGGCAAGAATAGCTCCTCCTATTTAAAATATTAATAAAGTATTCCTTTACTATCTCCTACTTAAAAAGAGATTCTAATCTACTTAGAGCTAAAGATAATAGACTCTTAGACTTAGCTTTTAATTAAAATCCTAATATAAACTCCTATTTATAATTAGATTTATTATTTTAAATATAATTTAAGTAATAATTAAAGAGGTACTTAAGGAATAAAATATAATTATAATATAGTAATAATATATATTTAAGGTAGTTAATAATAATAATTAAGTAACTCTAAGTATAGTTAGTATATATTATAAGATTTAAATAATCTAGAAATAAAATTACTAGAGACTTAATATATTTATTTTAATTAAAAGCCTTAATAAAGAAATTACTATTAATATAGCTTATTTTTACTAGAATATAAACCATAATAAGAAAGCCACTTTTACCAAGGTATTCTAATATTTAATTAAAACTATTAAATAGAACCTTATTATTAAAAGAATAATTATAAAGCTAGTAAACATTTTTAATAATAGATAGCCTTTTTTTAAAGGTAAGCTTAATATAAAGAGGTATATTAAGATAATTAAGAGCTTAATATCCATAGATCTAGATATTAAGAACTTTTATTAACTAGAGCATGCTTCTAATTAGCACCTAAATAAAACAACTACCTATATTACAAAACACTAGTAGTTTGAAAATATAAGAGATTTACTAGATAATAGTATTAACCAAAAGGCCTAATAAAAAAGGCATGCTTAGTATAGTGGTTTTAAGAAAGATAAATAAGAATAGAGAACTTATTAGCCTCAATATTGCATTTAATAAGATTATAAATATCGGGCAGATCCTTGTATTTTACCTTTTTAAGCAAAACTAGCTTATTATAACCAGACAATATAGCAAAGAAAGAAAGGGCTATTAATTCAAAGTATAAGGCTATAAGAGTTAAATTAATTATATATAGGAAAAGAAGAAGAGAGAGCTTAAGAAAAATCCTTGTAAGCTGTAGGAAGAGTAAGTATATTATGGGACCTAATATTTAGGCCTTAATCTATTATAAATTCTAAGTAGTAAATAATAGTTAAATAACTAGCTTATAAGTATAAAATAGTATTAGTTTAAGGGAGCCTGGCCTTTTTACTTCTTTATATTATATAAACTTTTAAGTTTATAGTTACTAAGATATATCTACTTATACCTACCTTTAGCCTTCAATCAAGCTTACTTATCTATACCTTTACTATATTTACTCTAGAAATATTATTAATTATATTATATCTCTTTAATATTTATATCTAGCTAATATACTAATAGATATTTAAATTATAATAATATAATTATAAGTACTTTAAAATAATTTTATTATTTCTAATATTTATAATATTAAAAGTAATTTTTTAATTTTTCTTTTTAATAAATACTTTAAAATAATTAATTTCTTTTTATATAATTTTATTATTATAATTAAATATAATACCTTTAATATTAATAATATTATAAGATTTTAATTTTATTTACTATAATAATTAGAATTTATTAATTATTTAAAGGTAAATATAATTCCTTTTAGCTCTATTATTTACTATAATATTATATTATTTTCTATTAATCCTTATATATATCTTTAGTTTATATTAGATTTATTTTATATTAATTATATATAGAGTCTTAATAAGAAATTCTTTTAATAACTTTATAAATTAATTATCTTACTATTTCTATTACTTTTTTATAAAGGGTATCTTTCTTTTGAAAGCTTTTTAAGATTATATTAATCTTATACTTTTAAGGTAATATACTTATTATATTCTAAGTCTAAGTATTAATTTTATAAAAGGTTCTTATAGTCTAAAGAATCTTCCTTATATTTTATATAAGCTATAAAATTATTTAGTTTATATTAGTTTATAAATATTTATTAATTATAAATTCTATCTAATACTTATTTAATAGGCTTATTTACTAATTAAATAAAGAAGTATTTATTACTTTATTTCTTTACTAAATATATAAGATATATATTTTAGTAATAATAAAACTATATAATCTTAATATATTATTTATTTAAAGGGTTTAGTCTTAGATTATTTTAATTTTTAAATTAGATTAATATAGGTTTGGTTTTTATAATTACTTTTAATTTAACTATAAGATAGATATCCAATTCTATTCTATTATATTCCTATATGTAACGGGCCGGTCGGTTCCAACTGTGTTAAACCAATCAGAGCGTAGGGTTTATTGTTGGCAGTGTGGTCAGGCACATATCGATAATTAAGCAAGTACAAGGGTATTCACAAGGGGTGTTACGTCTGGTAATAGTCAAAGATGTTTGAGGTAACCAAGTTGTATTGAAAGCTGATCAGTTCCGTTCCTTACGGTCGGTCCTGATCCGTCTATA